>CM076413.1:30000712-31238212 GCA_038363315.1 Mugilogobius chulae
GAGAAGGAGAAAGACTAAAAAGGAGAGAAGAGGAGAAAAGACAGAGGGGGTGGAAAAGAAGATAGGAGAGGAAGAGAAAAGAAAACACAGAGAGGAAGAAGAAAGGAGAGATGAGAGAATGACCTAAAGAGAGTGGAGAAGAATGACAGAGAGAAAGAAGGAAGGACAGAAAGAGAGGAGAAAGAGAGAAGAGAGCCTGAAAAGAGAAGGGAGTGAGAGAAAGAGAGAGAGCAGAAAGAGGAAGCACACACAACGAGAGAGAAAGAGAAGAGAGGAGGGAAGTAGAGAGAAAGAGACAAAGGGGAGAGAGGTTCAGACAGAAAGAAGAAAATGGAGAAAGAGAGAAGGAAGAGAGACAGGAGAACCTAAAAGATTAGCCAACAGAGAGAAGAGAGAGACTGATCAAAGAGAGAGAGAGAAGAGAAGAGAGGGAGGAAGGTGTAGATGGTAGGAAAGAGAGGAGTTAGAGAGAAGAAAGCCTAAAGAAGAGACAGAAAGGGGCCAGAAGAGGACATGGGAGAAGAGAGAGTAAAGGGAGAAATGGAGAAGAAGAAGAGAGAGGGGGAGGGAGAAAAGAGAGAGGAAGAGAGACCAAAAGAGAGAGAGTAGAGAGAGAGGAGAGAGAGAGAGAAGAGAGAAACGCTGCTGAATTCCTGTGAAAGTGCAGGTTGCTCAGTGACACAGACTCAAAAACCAAATAAGGCCGGTTCTGTGTTGAGTCATTTGGCAATGTGGCCTTTAGACAAGTCGTTCAAATAAAAGACGGTGTCTGAGGAGGGACAAAAGGATTGAGCTTTTTTTGTGTGGCGTTTATTTAGACTGTGACATTATGTTCACACAGAAATCAGCTGCAGCGCACTAAAGCAAATAACTTCAGAGCTTTAGCAATGTGATTACTGGATGCAGCGCTCGTAGTGATGTAGATTCAGGTGATACAGTTGAAAGCCTTTTTCTGTTGGTTTGGTTTATGTCATATAAGCATAATAAGACGGACAATATAAGGCCACGCTTCGACTTAGGTAATGCATCCCTAAATTTATGATAAAAGAAATATAATAAAAAAAAACGAACCATATAAATAAGAAACTGAAACTATGATAGAAAGCCAAACAAAATTTTTTTTAAAAAGACTTAAACACATTTAGTGACTACATATACAACAGTAAAATGGACGTTGTATATAATAATTTAAAAAAACAAGGAACATTAATTGCATGTTTTGTTTTTACAGTTGTCAGATTGCTCTGCCACAGATCTGACCCGTAACTTGTACAGGTAAATTTATCTGTTTGTCTCCATCAACTGTAGCCAATATTAAATGTTATTACACCTTATTCTGCGGTTAATGCTAGAATGTCGGGTGTGGAAGGTTAGGTTTCGAGAAAGGGTTGCATGTTAGCTTGCAGGGCGATTTTAACAGTTTAAAATAAACTGATCGATTACACTCTACCTAAGCTTTCAATCAAGGTTTAGCAGTATAATGCACTGTATGTTTTCATTACCAGTGATGTCAGGAGGTCCAAATGAAGACAAAATTTGATGAATAAGACTGAATATTATATTTTTTATATGTTTTGTATTTGTCACTTTTGGGTGATTTTTTGTGATTTTCAATGAGTTTTATGGTTTAAAATCTTAAAATCTCTTAGGACTTGCCATTATAATGCAGGTCTACAGCCTGAGGCTTGCCTCACTCAGACCTGCATAGACACACACAAAAAGTGACAAAATATGTCTGTACAGTAGATGTCCTTTTCTGAGTGCTTTGTCTTCAAGAAAGAGAATATTATGCAAATATGAGCCTTTTTAGAGAGTTAATTTGACAGTAAACGAAGTTTGTACAAAGCCTCAGTCTGTCTCACAGCTCTGCTTCTGTCGGAGCGCGAGGGAAATCTGATTCTCTACGGCCAAAATACAATATATATGTTTAAATGTGTCTGCGTTTAGCTTCACTGTGCGCTATAAACAAAGCCTTAAGCAACTGTATAAATCATGACAAGCAAATATTTAACAGCAAAAAGTCCAAAAAGCCGTAATAATCTGTCCGCAACTTTTGTACAGTGGTTGTAGGCCTTTTCACGCAGCGGCTATGCTAGCTCCGGTTTGCGAGAGATACCTGTAGATAGTTCCTTCTTGTCCCATTCACTCCTTGCGGGGAATTTGCCGAGATGCGCTAATATTAATTCATATTTAAAAATTCAAAGCAGTGAGCGGATTTCAAGATAACCACTGGCAGCGAGTTCAGAACTTCACATATGAGGTAAATACTTCATAAAAGGATAAATAAAGGATAAATCACTTTATTGTCATTCACAGAGTATTTCCTGGAATACAGAGGAACGAAAAAATCGTTTCTCACCAGCAAAGTGCAATGTAATAAATAGATTAATTAAAAACAATTAATAATTACTAAAATGTATATTAAAAGAAACCTAAACCCAAGTTCCAATGACACACACACAACACTCCAACATCCAGCGACACATACAATTCATATCAGATCAGTTCAGTTCGCATTTAAGAGTCTTGCAGCTTGTGCAAAGAAACTATTTAGCATCCTGCTAGACCTGCAGCTTATGCTCCTGTACCTCTTTCCCGATGGCAACAGTGAAAAGAGGTGGTGAGATGGATGGAAAGAGTCTTTTAATAATGGACATGCTCTCTTCAGGCAGCGCCTTCTGATGATCTCCTCCAAAGGCAGGAGAGGAGCCCTACAATCCTGCTTGCAGTCTTGACAATTCTGTTGAGCTTGTGTTGTTCATAAGCTCTGCAGCTCCCAAACCACGATGTGAAGCCGTGAGTCAAAATGCTTTCAATTGTATCCCTTATAAATGTAACAAGATGAGGAGAGGAAATTCCTGCTTTCTTAAGTTTTCTGAGAGGATGAAGACGCTTCTGAGCTTTTTTAACCACCGCAGTGGTGTTACAGGAGAAGGACAGGTCGTCGGCTAAGTGGACACCCAGGAACTTCACACTATTTACCCTCTCAACTGCAACACCATCTATGCAGATATCTGTGTGATGGTCCTTCCCAGCCCTTCTAAAGTCAATCACCATCTCTTTTGTTTTGTCCACATTAATGAGCAGATTATGATTTCTGCTCCATTTTCCAAGCTCTTCCACCTCCTTCCTATAAGAAGACTCATCGTTATTTGAGATGAGACCAACCACTGTCGTATCGTCAGCAAATTTATGATGTGGTTGGTACTAGAACTGGCAACACAGTCATGGGTTAGGAGGCTAAACAACAGCGGACTAAGCACACATCCTTGAGGTGTGCCTGTGCTCACTGTAATGGAACTGGATGTGTGGTTATCTACCCTAACTGTCTGAAGTCTTTCAGTCAGAAAACTGTACACCCAGTTACAGATGGTAGCATTCACCCCCAGCAATTTCAGCTTCTCAACAACTGTTGTGGGAGGATCGTGTTAAAAGCCGAGCTGAAATCGATGAAGAGGACTCGAGCATAAGTGTTCCTCCTTTCCAGATGTGAAAGAACAAGATGAAGTGTAGTAGAAATTGCATCTTCTGTTGACCGATTAGACCTATATGCATATTGCAGGGGGTCTAAATCTGGGGGGAGGCAGGTTTTTAAATGCCCTAGAACCAACCGCTCTAAACATTTAGACACGGTTGGTGTAAGGGCCACTGGCCGAAAGTCATTCAAACCGGCAGGATTCGGCTTTTTTTGGCACAGGAACAATCACAGCACTTTTTAGGCACTGTGGTACAACTCC
The DNA here is from genome assembly GCA_038363315.1 of Mugilogobius chulae. Classification (NCBI taxonomy): domain Eukaryota; kingdom Metazoa; phylum Chordata; class Actinopteri; order Gobiiformes; family Gobiidae; genus Mugilogobius; species Mugilogobius chulae. The sequence continues at coordinate 30,004,450 of CM076413.1, forward strand.
CTGACTTAGTGACCTATTGAAGATATCTGTAAAAACACCTTTCAGCTGGTCTGCACAGTCCTTCAGAACTCGACCAGGGAGATTGTCTGGGCCGCAGGCTTTGCTCGGATTAACACAAGAGAAGGTTTTTCTTCACCTCCTGAGTGGACAGTTGGAGACCCTGGTCACTAGATTGCAAAGGAAGAATTGTGCCAAGACTCTTAACCTCAAAACGAGCATAAAAGTGATTCAGTTCATCTGGAAAAGAGCAGCTGATGTTAGTTGTCTTTTGGGGGAGGGGCTTATAGTCAGTGATGTTCCTAAAACCCTGCCACAAACGCCGTGGATCTTTTTCACAGGTAAAGCAGCGGTCCAACTTTTGTGCGTATTGCACCTTCGCCTGCTCAATCCCACGTGACACATTCCTTCTTGCCCGACTGTATGCTGTAGCATCCCCAGACAGAAAAGCAAGGCTGCGAGCTCTCATCAGCGAACGTATTTCACCATTAAACCACGGTTTGTGGTTAGCACGCCTCTTGATAGTTTTTGATTACCGTCACATCCTCTATGCATTTATTTATGTAGTCAATGACAGAAACAGTGTATTCCTGAAGATCTGTTACATTGTCATAGGTAGCTGCCTCTCTGAAATGTCCCACTGTGTTGTTTCAAACAGTCTTGTAGTGCTAGGCTCGCTTCATTTGGCCAAATCCTTACTGCTTTGACCTCTGGCTTGTACTGTTTTACTTTTGGTTTATAAGCTGGTATAAGCAAAACAGACACATGGTCTGAATTGCCAACATGTGGAAGGGCAGATGCTCTGTAACAATCTTTGATGTTTGTATACACTAGATCTAGTGTGTTCTTCCCCTAGTAGCCATGCTCACATGTTGATAGAATTTCGGCATAACAGAAGAGAAGCTAGCCTGATTGAAATCCCCTGCTACGACAAAAAAAGCATCGGGATGAATCTGTTGTTGTTCGCTGATAAAATTATACAACACTCCCATGGCCTCCTTCACGTTTGCGCTTGGTGTACATAAACAGCGGTTACAATTACAGCGGTCAACTCTCTTGGCAGGTAAAATGGGCGGCATTTCACACTAGGAATTCTAAATGCGGCGAACAGTGGGTGGAGACTACTACAGCATCTGTACACCATTGATTGTTGGTGTACATTACCAAGCCCCCGCCCCTTTGTTTGCCGGCTAACTCGTTTACACGATCCGCCCTATGCAATGTCAGTCCTTGAAGTGCAATGCCCGCCTCGGTGACAGTCTCATTTAACCAGGACTCCGTGAAAATAAACACACAGCAATCCCGGATGTTACGTTGAGAAATCCTCCAGAGTCTGATAAAATCCATCTTGCTCTCAAGAGAGCGGACATTTGCCAGCAGAATTGTTGGTACTACTGGCTTAGTTGGGTTGCCTGCAAGTCTGGACTTTACTCCTCCACGGCAGCCCCGCTTCCGCGTCCTGTCGCACCGCTTTCGACAACGAGGTTTCTCCGCTCGGCACAGGCCAGTCTTCCCCTGGTGCTCACGTCGCAGAAGTCCGAGCTCGCCCAGCACCCTGAGCAGGTGATCGTCTTGGCATTGTATGTTGTCTCGAATGGCTAACAAAACTGTCGCTCGTAAACTCTCACATTCGTATCATGCAGCGGACTAAGCACACATCCTTGAGCACACTCATTTCCACCTGTTTGCACCTTAAAGTTGCTGGGAGAGGCCGCCGCGAGCGAGGGTCGCGCCGCCATGTTGATAGGTGTATCATCAGAGAAAGACTGTGTGTTTATAAAAGTGCGTAAGTTTGGAGCACTGCTAAATGCTAACAAATAAATTAGCGAAAATATAAAGCAGACAATTTGATAAATATACATGACATCCTAGGTTGAGTGTTTTTGTATAAAGCTAGTTCAGTTGTAGAGTTATGTTTAAATGAATAATTAAATGAAATACAGGTTAACATTAGCTTCAGAGACAAAACGGCACATTTTATAAAACACATGGTGAAGTATTTACCTCGTATGTGAAGCTCTGAACTCATTGCAAATGACTGTCTGGCTGTCACTTGTGTCCAGTTTGTCAATTAATTATTGTGATTATTTTACGGCATTTGAGCTAGCCTGGTATATTCACACCAGAACTATCCAAGACGCAGCGTGGAAAGGGCCTATTAGGTCTCGCATCAGTATTTTTTTCTCATCTTTAATTTTGAGTGTAGAGACAAAATAGTTACATAAGATAATGTGCTTCTGTTTCATATATATGTCTGCAAAATGACTAAAAAAGTATCTTGAAGTGAAAGTATGTGGTCCACAGTGCCTCAGCTGTAGACCTCAGGACACTGATCATTACAATATTTGATGTTTGATCGTGGCTAATGTAACTTAGGCTAACCACAGCTAAACCAGAAGTGCACCAAGAAAAGTGAGCAGGACCAAATAAGGTGAGGACAATCGAATCAGCAAAGCTCTATTCTGTAAACAATGTTCTTAATTGTCTGATTGACAGGTGTGAAGCCCCGCCTCCTTGTTTAGCCGCTCTAAAAAGTGTTTCATTTACACCTGCTTTGTTCTAAAACTGAACAAGCAATTTTTACGCGGCAGGTTTGTGAATGCGTCACCTTTGACCCCGAGGCTCAGTGGCGTCTGCCGTTTGTCTGCTGCGAGTTAGGACACTATAAACCTGTAATTATTCGCTATTGTCATGGAAAAGCTCTGTTTGTGCTTTTGTGAACGACGCAGGACAAATAGTGAGTGCGATTGTTGGGACGTGTGCTGCTAAATGCTCCTCAAAAACACTCCGGGGTGTTTCTGAAAGACGCTAAAATACTAAAAAGTTACAAATTAAAAGTGAAATGGATTGTAATTGGGCCAAGCTACACTGTCACACATTAGAAAGAACTGTTGTCAGTGATGGATGTGTTTACTTTGTCCAATTACTGAAGTGCAGCTGTCTCCTTGTCCACTCCCTCCTGCTTCCTTTCCTTGTCTCCTTGTCCATCCTTCCTTCTCATCTTCTCTCCTGCCTTCTCTCCTTCACTCTTCATATCTTTTCTCTTCTTGTCCTTCTCTCTTCGTCTCCTTTCTCTCCATCTCTACCTTTTCCTCGTCACTTCTCTCCTTGTCTCTTTTCTCTCTTTCCTTCTCACTCTCTTTTCTTTGTGTCCTTGTCTTCTCTCCTTGTCTTGTCTCCCTTTCTTCTTCTATGCTTCTCTCTTTCACTCTTCGTCTATTTTCTCCTTCTCTCTACTCTCTTTGTGTCCTTTCCTTGTCTACTCCTCTTCTTTTTCTCTCCATGTCTTCTTCTGTCTTAAATCCTTCTCTCCTCTCCTTGTTTTTCCACTACATCTTCCCATTTCCTCTCCTTATCTACTTCTTTCTGTGTCCCCTCAGCTTCCTCCTCTCCTCCTCTCCATGCATCACTGTCTCCCTTTCCTTGTCTCTTCTCTCCTCATCTCCTCTCCTCCTTATCTCTTTATCTTCTTGTTTCTTTCTCACCTCATGTCCTTTCCTTTTCTCTCTTTTAACTTTGTCCTTGCCTGGTTGTCTCCTTCCCTTGTCTCCTCACTCCTCATCTCCTTTTTCCCTTGTGTCTTTCTCTCCTCTCTTCTTATAACCTTTTCTCTTTGCTCCTCATCTCCTCTTCTTCTTTCCTCATCTCTTTGTCTTCCTTTTCCTTGCCTTCATGTTCCCTTTTTCCACATCTCATCTTCTTTCTTAACTTTATCTCTCCTCCTCTTCCTCCCTCTTTATCTGACTGTCTCTTTCTCCCCTCATGCCTTTGCCTTCTCCCTCCTTGATCCCTGTTCCTTTCTCTTCTTATCCCTTCCATTCCTCTCTCCTTGTCTTCTCCCCTTCTCTCTCATCTAATTTTCTCCATACCTCCATCTGTCCTTGTATCTTTCTCTCCTCTCTTCTTATAATCCCTCCTTTTATTCCTGTTTCTTTCACTCCTTATCCCTTCCATTCCTCTCTCCTTGTCTTATCCTCTCTTCTTCTCTCTCCTCATCTCATTTTCTCCATGCCTCCTCTAATCTAGCCCCATCCCTTTGCTTCCTTGTCTCGTTCTCTTCTTGTCTCCTTTCCTTTGCTCCTTGTCTCCTAGTAACCCATGCTCCTTTCATCTTTGCCCTCTTTTCTCTTTCTCTTCTCATCTCCTTTTATCCCTGTTTCTTTCTCTCCTTATCCCTTCTATTCCTCTCGTCTCCTCCCCTCACCTTCTTTTCTCCATGCCTCCTTCTGTCCTTGTATCTCTCTCCTTCGTCTCTCTGCCTCCTTGTCTTTGTTTCTTTGCCTCCTCATCTCTCTCCTCACCTCCTCTCCTTCTTTCCTCTCCTTGTCTCCTCTCCTCCTCTCCTTGCCTCCTCTCCTTGTCTCCTCTCCTTCTCCGGGTGAGGGTCTGGCAGTTCTCTGGTCCAGGGGGCAGTGAGCTCTTATCTCTGTCTCTCAGATGATAATCTCAGCTCCTGCCTGTTGCCAGTTTTACCCCAGGGCCCTCGCTCTCCATTTAAATATCCCCCTCAACCCCCCGTCAGCACTTCCTGTGCCCCCAATCACACACTGTCCCACAGCGTTGTCCCCTAAGACCTGAGGATTCTGAGTAAAACACAGACACGGGTTGAAGAAATTGTGGATGCGTAGTTGAGTGTTTTTTTTGTGTATATACATTTGCATTTGTTTTCAGTAAGTGACACAGCGGTGCTCAGAAGTGATATTGTTTTGCCGTTATTGTTCGGTTAATTATTGATGACTGTGGTCCTCAGACTCTTTACAAACTAATAACCTGTTTGTCAAAGCGAGTGCAGCCAGATCTAAGCCATTATTTCACCAAGCTTAACATAAATTTGGTATAAAGAAGGGTAAGAAAGCTTTGTGTAATATAGAATATTTCACTGGTTTCAAGACATTTTTCACTGGTTATAAAAGAATTTGGCTTAAAATAAGAACAAAAATTGTCATTGGGGTAAGGACAGTTTTCGTAACCCATTGGCAGATAATTTCGTTTGAAATGAGAAGCAATGTCTTGAAATCAGTTTGAAACACTTAGAAACAAGGAAAGTAATCTATGTCTTTACAATAAATCAAGGTAAATTTGTCAAAATGCTTGAAATTAGGTTTAAATACTAGAATCAAGCAACTTTAGCTTTTCTTGAAATCCCTTTTTTGCAGTGTACACGAGAGAAACAATCAAATTAAACCTCCCTGATAACCAAATGCTGCAGAAATGTTCAAAACGAGTCTGGTCATTGTTGTTTTCATCATGACATGATTTTTTTTTTTAATCTATCCACTTGATTCGGATGAAAACAAGGAATTTCAAATGCCTATAGAAAGATTGACAATCTATTTTTAAATGAAAGTAGACACTTGTAGCTCTCATTTGATGAACATATCATCCTTCCATTCGCAAAAGTATTTTGTTAGGCTGTGATTATTGTTTAAAATGAGAAATCTTTTGAGAGTGAAGGAACTGAGAACATGGCTGGCAGTGAAAAAGTTAAAAGAAATTTTTTTTCAAATATTTAGAGCTATAAGCTTTCCGTCACCATTTTTAAACATTTTTCTGGTTAATTTTTTTTTTTCAAAGGTTTCAATTCACATTGTAAGTTATAGTTTCACTTGTTGAATAATCGAAAAAATAGTCAATTCATTAAAATAATCTTTAACCCTGATCAAATTCAGCCATGTAAAACTCTCTAGTAGTAAGTGATTAGCAGCTCATAAACTCTGATCTTGACCTTGTCTCTTTTACAAACCTCCTTGTCTGTGAAACCCAAACCTATCGTTATGACTCTTCCCATCGACTCAGCCTGTTGGACTCATGTCTTAAGCTCCTCTTGTCTCTGCTCCGTCCACAGCCAGTGAATGGGGATCTATTGTGTTTGGGACGTCCTGGATGTTGACCCCGGAGCCTGGAGGTCACGAGGGGAGCGGGGCAGATGAGAGAGAACTCATAATTGTAGTGCAAACACAAAGGCAGCCAACCACAGGCCTCGTGATGACGCTTCTCCAAAGACAAGTGCTGATAAGCTCAACGCATTTCCTCAACTCAAAAAACTTTCCCAGGAGACTCAGGAAAACTGGGGTTGGGTGATTTCAGTAAAGTATCTTAAACTGCTGTGCTGAAAACTGTAATTTAGTGTAATACTGTATATATTCAAAAATAACTCTAGACCTATAACTGATCCTTGAGGTACTCTATTTGAAAATATTGCTTGAGTTCTTAAAATCAATTTTAAAAATGTATTTAGACGATAAATAGGGTTTCTCTGTTGTTGTTTGATGCAAAATTGAGGTAATTTCTGGGATTTGGGAATTCCAGTATCTTCTGTAAAATCACAATGCTGGGAAGAAAACAAAAATAGTTTGAGGTTTTGAGTTTACCTGCAAAAGTATTAATACCAATGTTGTAATATGTCTTTAAGAACAACTTTAGACCTATAGCTGATCCTTGAGGTACTCTATTTGAAAATTTTACAATGTATTGAGTTCTTAAGATTAATCAGGAAAAAAATGATTAAGATGATAAATAGGGTTTCTTTGTTGTTTTTTGAGGCAAAATTGAGGTTAATTCCTGGGATTTGGGAATTCCGGTATCTTCTGTAAAATCACTATGCTGGGAAGAAAACAAAAATAGTTTGAGTTTTTGAGTTTACCTGCAAAAAGTATTAATACATAAGTTATAATATGTCTTCAAGAATAACTTTGGACCAAAAACTGATCCCTGAGGAACTTCATTTATTGAACTTCATTTTTTTTGGGTGATAAAATAAAAAAAGGGTTTTTCTGGACAATTATCAAATTATATACATAGTCACTAAGCAACTTAAGCCAGTAGTGCTCATCCTACTGCTCTCTTGTGTATTTAAACTAGACTACTAATGGGGTCGGGTGAGGAAGGTTTCAGTTGTGGTAGTTTCTGCTGGAGACTCATGCTTCAAATGCCCCAAAATAACCATCATCACAAAGACTTACAAAGTCATTTAACAAGGTAAAAGTGTTACTTATTTCTGCTTTAATATAATTGTTGAGTCTTCAATAGAAGAGACTCACACACTTGCAAAAGGTGAATTTGTTGGAGTGTTTTTTGATATGTTAGCATGCTTCCTCTTTTCCAACGCAGCTCTCTTCAGGGAAACTCCACGCTGTAACAATTTAGGTTTGTCACAATACTGAGTGTGCTAGCTTAGTTGTTTTTTTACTTGAATAAAGGAGTCATGTTGCAGGCAAAAACAAATCCACACAAGAATATAGTTAAAAAGTTAATGTAAGTTGTTAGCATCAAGTTATGATGCAAAACTTTATAACTTAAGAGAAACTAAACTCAGAATCAACTTTTTTCACTGTCAGACTGTGTATATGGGGTCAAAATTGAATTATCTACTGTTTCCAGGCCTTTTTTGGACATTTTTGTGCAAACTCACTAATTTTGCAGTTATGTGAGCAAAAAACGCAACTGTACTGCCACGATGAGCAAACGCTGTCCGTGCATTTTCAGTTCACGCTGACGTCACAGTGATTTGACGCGACAGACAAGCCACCCAGATGGTTTATCTAAACTCCTCCCTCTGACACTGCTGCTGCGGAGAGTTTGAAAGCGGTCACCCGCTGTGTAATGAATCAGCCGTCATTTGGCTCAGTTTGATGAGCGAGTGGCGCGTTGAGCCTCCAATAGTTCAACGATGCGCTGGTTCGAAACTTGTGTCTGTATTTTTTCATTTTTGATTTTCATTTTTAGAAAATACTCACATAATAGGCTCATGTGCTTATGTAGACTAAAGCAAAGGTTTCATACATACAGTATGTTTTGCAAAGCAAATATTAAAAAAATCTTGACGTGTAAGTAAGCAAATACTTAGTGCTGTGCAGCCTCCTCAGCTGCAAACCTCACATCACACAAAAACTCACATCATTCACCAGGCTCGCTGTTCATACTATTTGGTGCTGTCAATCAATGTCTGTGTTTAGCCTCACTTTAAAATTTCATAGTAGAACCTGTTATGCAGCAAGTAGAACTCTTGTGTCATAGCGAGAAGTTTGACCTCTTAACAACATGGACTTTTTTATTTTTTAAATGTTTTTATTGGTCAGACTTTGTCCAGCACTGGATGATTGACAGCTGCATTTAAGTAATCACCGTCAAGTAAGAACTTTCTAAAAAAAAGATTTTCATTCACCCCAACGATGGTTTTACAAGAGTCGTGATAAAATCGATTTGTTTCAATATTAGGTCATCTTTGAAACGTCCCATTGGTTCGTCTCTCAGTGTCAGGCGGGGGCAGGCGGGCGCACATCCGCACCTGTCCCGCCTGTCCCGCCCCTGTCTGTCGTGTCCCTCCTGATACAGAGCTGTTTGAAGTCCGTCTGAGGAGAAAGAGGCTCATTCAGGACCTAAGCCTGCGCACCCTTCAGCGGGACAGTGTGTTAACAGCTCATAGAGGGGCGGACTACCTCCTCCTCCATACACCTGCGCTTTTGTTTGCTTTTCTGTAGCTACAAGAAGTATTCGGACGGCCATCAATTGTGCAAGTAGTCTCTCTTAAAATATGAGACAGAATCTTAAAAAAACATTCCAATTTTACTTGTATATTCTTGCAGAAATAAATATGTTGACACCCATAACATCAAGATTTCTGCCCCTCACAGGCCTGCTATTTTTTTTTTAAGATCCTTTTCTTGATAACTGTTTTATTGGCGCCACTTTAAACTTGTTATCTGACATCTGTCCACCTTCAAACAGTCAGAATGTACCATGGCCAAGACCAGAGAGCTGTCTAAAGACCAAAACTACTACTTTACTACTCCACAATAGGAATCGGAGAGAAGAGTTGGTGCAATCATTACAAAATGGAAGACATTGGGGATGAAACGATTCACTTAAGTCACAATTCAGTTCAGTTTTCAATTTTGCAGCCACATAGATTTTCGATTTTGTTTGATTTGTCATAGTTTACATATGATTAAACAGTTTTTGTTTTACAGTTTTACTATTATTAGACATAGAAACAGAAACCATATTATTACTGGACATTTAAATTTAAAGCCACTGTTGTTGGTGCTCAGAACTTGTTATCAACATTCAAACAGTAAACAATCATATTTAGTGTCCATATTTAGAGGTCCGCCCACCCATCAGTTGTTAACACAACATAATACTTGGTCTTATTAAGTGAACAAATCTTAGTCTTTTAAGATTAATATGCTTAATTCAGGTCAAATCTAAGTTAGATTTTCCTTTTTTGCAGTGATATGAACCGGTCTGAGAGAAGCTTGACATGTAACTTGTAGTAGCCGTAAAGACAAATTTCATTCACAAATGTTGATTTAGCAGCATAACTTTTGTTTTCACAGTGATAAACTCTTGCAGTTAGCTGACAACAGCTACTGGCGAGTGTTGTGTCATCAGCCGCAGTTCTTTCTGCTGACCAGTTGCATGCACATCCCTTGTGTTGATAAACAAATAATCCCTCTATGCTACTACTCATTAAAATTATTAAATTACTCTGATTGGACCATGTAACAGAATTACAAACCCGCATTTTGTAAATAAAAGAAAGTTCAGTTCAATGGATGATTAAAGTCAAACTAAAACCCTCTTCCTCCAGACAAACAGGTGGAAGACGTCTACAGTTGTTCTGTGTCTCTGCCCTGCACAGATGTGGTGCTGTGGGTTTATCTCTGAGATCAGCCGCTGACAGAAGCAGCAGTTTGGTTCCTGACCCTCTCACCAGCCTTTGTCCACTGCCCCGGGACGCAGCAGGAATGTGGAGCAAACACAGGTGGAGCTGCACTGGGACGTCCACTAATACCAGTCTGTCACCTCTGTGGGCCGCGCACCTCCTCCTCCTGCTTCTTCTACTGCTGCTGATGATGAGGATGAGGATGATGATGATGGTGTTGAGGTCTGAATGCTTCTGTAGAAAGTCTCATGAGTCCACAGAGTCTCAGTCAGGTTAGAAACTACAAATGCGTAAAACTATTGTAGAACTCACTTTCTCTCTCTATGTCTTTTCCTCTCTTTCTTTCTCACTTTCTGCCTTTCTCTCGCTTCTTTTTGCCCCCTCTCCCCTTTCTCTGTCTTTCCCTCTTTTCTTTCTCTCTCCCCCTTTCTCTGTATCTCTTTCTTTCTCTCTCCCCTCTCTCTTTGTGTCTCCTCTATGTCACTCTCTTTCTCTCTGTGTGTGTCTCTCTCTCCATCTCTCTTCTCTCTCCCTCACCCTCTCTCTTCTTTCTCTCTCTCTTCCATCTCTCTTCTCTCTCTCCCTCACCCTCTCTCTTCTCTCTCACTCTTGCTCTTTCTCTATTTCTCTCCACCCTTTCCCCTCTCTCCTCTATCTCTCCTTTGTCTATCTTTCTTATCTTTTCCTCTCCTCTCCTCCTATCTCTTCCCCTCTTTGTCTTTCCTTCTCTTTCTCCCCTCTCTCTTTCTGTCTCTCTCTTTCTCTCTCTCCATCCCGCTTTCTCTGTCCCTCTCTTTCTGTCTTTCCTTCTCCCCCTCTCTGTCTTTCCCTCTTTTTCTCCCTCTCCCCCCTGTCAGTCTTTCCTTCACTTTCTTCTCTCTCTCTCTCTCCTTTCTCTCTCTCCCTCTCTCTCTCTTTCTCTCTCTCCTTTCTCTCTTTCTCGCTCTCTCTTCTCTCTCTCTTATCTACCTGTCTCTCTTCTCTACCCCTCTTTTCTCTTCCCTCTGCCTGTCTCTCTCTCTTCATCTCCCTTTTTCTCTCTTCTCTACCCCTCTTTCTCTTTTCTCTCTCTCCTTTGTCCTTCTCTTTTCTCTCTCTTTCTTCTCTTTTTCTCTCTCTCTTCTCTCCCTCTCCCTCTTCTCTCTCTCTCTCTCTCTCTCCTCTCTCTTATCTCTCTCTCTCTCTCTTCTCTTTTATTGTCCCGTCAGAGCTCTGGCTCCTCAGACTCGTCCTCCCTCGTGTTTCTGAAGACTTTGTGCAGCCAAATTATTTATTTTACAACATCTCATCGAACCGACTCCTCCAGCTCATTTCATCTGTCGTCTTCTGTTACACAAATCAAAAACCTGCAACAATAAGCACAGTGTTTGTCCTTGAGCTAACTTATCTTGGTAAAGTTACAGGTCAGATCTGTGAAGAGGAGCCCCACCCACAGCAGGAATGTTTATTACACTTATTTAAAGTTCAGACACCAAAAGTTCAGGATCTCACAAGCATGTTTAAAAGACAAGAAGTAATATAAGTAATTTGTTCTGTTATTAGCTTTTGAGGAACTATTTTTTAGTTATTTAATCCTTTGTGATTTACCACGTGACTGTCACATTTCTGCAACAACATGTTCTCATGGATTGCGTGAAATGCTTAATTTGTAAATTAAACGTTGCCGGAACAAAATCTGGGTTTTGGACCGCTATCCAGACAAGGTCAAACATTTACCGGAGCGCACACACTAAGTAACATAGGCTGTCCCAACTATCCATCCTACTCGATGTTAAACGATATAAAGGCTCAGAATTAATTGAGATTAGGATTAGTGTTATGGACTCGTATTTCCATGAGACCAGGCTGTCTGCAGCCTTTTAACACTGAGTAAGATGCGGGAACGCCTCATATACTGTATCTGTGTGTGTCCTCTGATGCATTAAATTATATGTGAAGTTACTCAAGAGTGTTACGCCGCCTCCCGTACACAGACTGCGAGGCGAGTTCAGCCCAAGACATGTCCGAGTTTCTTGCGAAGTGCCCACTTTACAATTGTCGTCAGGCGCAAGTGCTGCTGGGTGCAAAATGCAGACAAACAAACCAGCACGTTAAGAAGACGGAAAAGAGATCCGAGGCACACTGGCTAAAATGTGATCTTACTTCTGGCCTCTAGACGCACTTACTACTTTCTTCTTGTTTGTAACAGACCAGCACGTGTTTGATAAAATGGCACAAAATCTACGTAAACGCGCTGTAAAGCCAGAACTGGTGTATGAATAAAACAAGTTAATTTACGTACGTATGCTTAGAACTGAAAACAGAGGACATTTTTTTGACAGAAGAGGACATACCGGGTGCTTTAACTGTTGTTAATTATGAAAATAACTTTTCAAACACTTTTACACATGCAACCACATTGCTATCGCGTTTGTTTGTCTGCAGTTTTCACCCACAATGCTATGCGGCGTGACACAATCTATTTTTAGAAACTGGGGAAAGCGCTATTGCCTTGTACACCAGCAGCAGTCCACTGCGGTCTGTTATTGCCCAAAGCCGAGTGGATTCACATGGATTATCGATTACTGCAAGAATACTCGTATTATGACTTGAAAGTGACTTGCATCAGACCGCTGCAACCTCTGCCAAAAATAGACTCTCTACGGATTTCCACACACTCGCGCGACTCTCAGACGTGCGCTCGCACTGCTCCGAGGTCTGTGTTCAAGGGCACCTTTAAGCACTTTAAGTCTTGCGAGAGTCATGCGAGTCCCGCCTCGCACTGAACTTGCACCCAGTGTACGACAGGGGTTATCAAATAACAATAACAAAAAATTTCTAATGATGCTTAAAATAATCAATTTAGATGCTCAAATATTGTAGCTGCAGCTGTCCTGGGGCAGACTGACAGAAGCAAGGCTGCCATTTTGCACCTCTGACCGCCACCAATCATTCACACTCACACAAACATACATACCTCCAATCTGGGTGAAGTGTCTTGCATAAGAACACAACGACATTCTCTAGTTGTCTCACTGGCACCTGTTTGTCCAGCGGCCTCCCATCCAAGTACTGCTCAGGCCCGACCTGCTGAGCTTTTCAGATCTGACGGAATCAGACATTGACAAGATAGTATGGCCTAGTTTTTCTGTGAAGCTGGAAGCTTAATGTTGAAGTAGTGAGGAAGATTTCAGGCAAAGCATTATTGTTTCCATGGAGACAGAAAAGTACCACAGTGCACCTTTAATGTATGAGATCAAATTACCTATAAATGTCATTAAGTCTGTTTAGTGACAGTGAGAGATTCCAGGTGCACCAGCCTCTCCTCAGTGTCACCCTCAGGCTTCTCTCTGACCCCCTCCTCCCCCCCAGAACCTCCCACTGTCCCTAATCTGATTGGTCCACAGTTAACTCCATTATTTCACTGCCGACCGCCACTTGATATTTCCACGTTGTTGTCAGTAATTTGCCCTTGTTAGCAGCTTTTACTGAGAATCTGCGTTCGCTGTGTAAACTGTGAGCCCGGCTGGGTTTGGGTGTCTCTTCTGTCCCTCTGTTTGTTAGGAAGAGAGATTCAATTAGTTAAATCTAATAAAACTCACAGTAGTCTTAAGGGCAGAGACAGAGCTTTGACAGATCTAGTTACTAAAGCAGGAACACGTAACACTGTTGGAGTAAAATAAAGCATTATGGGTGGTATTTTCAAACTCAAGTGTTCAGAAAAATCTCTATCCTCGATTCTGGTAAATATGTTAACAGGTTTCATAACATAACAATACTTTATTCATCTTATTCTATGCCACAAACTTTTTCATAATTCTTGTTTAGATGCTGTTAGAATAAGCTACATTAATCACAATCAAACATGTTGTTTAGGTCCAGTTTAATTTAATTGCTGGATTTATTTTAGCTGTTGTTACTTTATTGGAGATTGTACCGCAAGACAAGCTACAACATGCAAGTAGAACTAAAAACAAAGTGTACTGCCAAAAAAACACTGCAAAAAAGGAAAATCTGACTTCGATAAAATGACTTGAATTAAGCATATTAATCTCAAAATACTCATTTTAGGATTTTTGCACTTTATGAGATCAAGTCTTACTAAGATTATTTGACATATTCTATTCTGATGTTCCTTATCTTTCTCTCAAATTTGTATCTGTTATAAACCATAATTTCTTAAATCAAGATTTGCTTAAAAATCTTGTTAAGAAAACTTGAAACTAGCATTTTCTGCTCAAAACAACCAGGTTAGTCAAAATTTGATTACTGCACTGGCAGAATATTTCACTTGAAATAAGACATTTTTACATCAAAACAAGCAAAAAATAATGGGTTTACTCACTAACAGAAAAATCAGACTGTGAAATATTCATTTTTCTACCACTTAATCCCGTTAGGGATTGCAGTTGACTGGAGCCTATCCCAGTAACTTTGGGCCTTAGGAGGGGAAACACCCTGGACAGTGGCCAACTCGTCGCAGAGTTAGACAGACAACCATTCACTCTCTCATTCACTCATTAAGGGAAATTTACAGTGATGCCCAATTAACCTAAACATGCATGTTTTTGGAGGTGAGAGGAAACCGGAGAAAACCTACGGTGACACGGGGAGAACATGCAAACTCCACCCAGAGAGATCGTGAGATGTTGTTGATATGGTCCGTCCCGGGAGTCGAACCTACGACCTCCTTGTTGGCTACCGTGCACCCCTACACTGTGAAATTACTTTTTTTATATTTCAGGGCAATGCAAACTTGTTCTTGATCATCTTGCCTTTTATGGCGCCATCACATTCTATAAAGTTATCACAACCCTTTGCATCTGCATAGAGAGCATAAGGTGATTAATGATTCATTTTAGTGTCATAAACTCCACATAAACTCAGCAAAGCAAAGGCAGAAAAGAAAAGTCCTGAAGTTGCATTTGTGTTTTTGAACTTTGGTGCATGTTTTGAATTTGCACTATAGTATCAGCATCTTATGGAAATGTATTCTTGAATTTTTACATGAATCAGACGCAACACTGTTCACAGAAAAGATACTTACTCAGCAAAGCCCAGATCCCATCCTAAATTCCTCCAACTTTTTTATTTATTGTTGAATGATGAGTTACTGACAGAGATGGTAAAAGTACTGAAATTCACTACTCAAGTAAAAGTACAATATCCTATGTAAAAAGCTACTCTGATAAAAGTCAAAGTCCTGCTGGAACTGCTTTACTTGAGTAAAAGTATAAAAGTAAACACGTGTAAATTGACTTAAGTAAAAAAAGTAAAAGGTACAATCACACTGCTAAAGGTTATTCTCTACTCTTGGTTAAAACTACTTTAATACTAGATATTTGTCAGCTTGTTTCAAGACATTTCTGATGTTTTCAAGAGATTTGAGAGTGAGTCAACTTTGCCATTGAGATGAGTAAAAATGTTTGACTTCATTAGCAAATAATTTGGCTTAAAATAGATTAAATGTTTTTGAAAGAAGGCAGAAAACACATTGAAACAAGTCATATAATCTAGGTAAATCAAATAAAACCATCTGAACCAGAAAAAATAGACATTTCATCTGACTCTTGTCATGTAATTTTTGTTAGTAATTAAAACTTTTTTGGCGTTTTACACTAGCTAATTTGTTCACAAAGTCCTGATACAGGAAGGCAGCATGTTTGACTTGGTATTTAAAGGAAAAACAAATGTTTATGGGCTTACAAAGTAACTAACCTGATTACAAAATGTAGGGAGTAGAAAGTACAGATACTTCTTGAAAAATGTATGAAGTAAAAGTAAAAAGTCACCAGATTTTGTAAGACTCAAGTAAAGTACAGATACTCAAAAAAACTACTTAAGTACTACAGTACTTGAGTAAAAATACTTAAGTCACTTGCCATCTCTGGTTACTGATTCCAACATTTACACAAACAAGACAAAACGTCCCCAAAATCCAACTGCATTTACAGATCACAGTCTCCACAATGTGATGACCCACAGAAAGGTTTAGTGCTGGTAATAAGATCTGTCTTCATTAGGATCCATAAAACAGCTTCTCCGATTTCCCTGCAAGTCTCCCTCTCCCAAATCTCTCTCCCTGAGGTCCTGTCCTCCGTTTATTTCCACAAGAATCTGGCGGCTCCATTAGACCAAAGAGAAGCTGAATGATTGAGGTTTTTATTGAGCACTTTTCAGGTTGAGGCCGCCGATCGTTTGAGGAGGTGAGGAGGGCCGGGTTTTGTTTGTTTTCGTTCTGGTTCGGGACACACATTAGGCAGGACTTGACCTCAGGGGTCGCCATGGAAACAGACGAGAGGTCAAACAGGGCTGACGTCAGGAAATGTCGGAGTAACTCAAGCCAGGTTTTACACTGCTGCGACAAGAGGGTTCAAAGTCATAATCTTAAGTGACTTGAACTGTGGTTTTTGGCTAATAAAGGGGGCATGTTTTAGCCTAATAGCTCCATCACAGTCTAGTTCAGGGGTTCTCAATCTGGGGGGCGCAAACGTATTTCTTCAGCTTCACAAATGATATAGAAAATTGAGCACTGATATTTTAAATCAGGTTTGACGATAGATCCAGAAGCCTATTTGTGCAGATGCGTGTTTTCTTGAGTAAGTTTGCATGTTCTCCCCGTGTCTGTGTAGGTTTCCTCCAGGTGCACCGTTTCCCATGTCCTTCTCTCCCCAGGACTACAGATAGAAATTAGCTAAAGCTGCTTGTGCACTTCATTTTTTGTCAGGGACACTACGACATTTTTCTCAAATTTTAAGGTCTTTCTCTCTGACCTGCCTTATCTCCTCCTCACTTCTTCAATCTGTTTCTCTTCTTTGTCTTTTCTCCCTTTCTCTTCCCTCTCTCTCTCTCTTCCTCTTCCCCTTTCTATTGCATCTCTGTTGTTTTCTTCTCTCTATCCATCTTTCTCCCTTCTCTCTTTCTCTTCCCTCTTTCTCCTTCTCCCCTCTCTATCTTCCCCTCTCTTCCTCCTCTCCCCTCGCTCTCCTTCTCTCTCCTTCCTCTCCCCTCCATCTCCTCTCTGGCCCTCTCTCCTCGCTCTCTCTCTCCCTCCTTACTTCTCTCTCTCCTCTCTCTACCTCCTCTCTTTCGCCGTCCTCTCTTTCCTACTTTCTGCCTCATCTCCCCTCTATCTTCCCCTCTCTCTTTCTCCTCTCGTCTATATCTCCTCTCTGACCCTCTCTTTCTCTCCATCCTCACCCCTCCTTGCCCATCTCCTCTCTCTCCTTCTCTCTCCCTCCCTCTTCTCCTCTCTCTCCCCCCTCCTCTCTATATCTTATCCTCTTTGTCCCTCTCCTCTCTCTCTCTTTCTCCCTCTCCTCTCTATCTCTTCTCTCTCCCTCCTCTCTCTCTCCCCTCGTCTCTATCTTCTCCTAGTTCCTTCCTCTCCTCTCAATCTCCTCTCTGTCCCTGCCCCTGTCTTTCCCCCTCATCTCCTCTTCTAGTCTCTCCCTCCTCTCTCTCTTCTCCTCTCTATCTTCCCCTCTCTCCCTCCTGTCCCCTGTCCCCTTCCTTCCCCTCCTCTCCTCTTTCCTCTCTCCCTCTCTTCCCTTCTCTCTCTTCTCTTCCCTCTCTCCCTCCTTTCCCCCTCCTCTCCTCTTTTCTCTCTCCCTCCTTGCCTCTCTTTCTCCCCTCTCTCCCCCTTTCTCCATTCTCTGCCCCCCTCTCTTTCCTCTCTCTCTTCCCTCTCTATCTCTACCTCTCTTCCCTCTACCCCCTCTCTCTCTTCCCTCTTTCCTCTCTCTCTCTCCCTCTCTCTCTCACTCTCTTCCCTTTCTTTCTCTCTCTCCCTCTCTTCCCTTTCTCTCTCTCTCTCTCTCTCCCTCTCTTCTCTCTCTCCCTCTCTCTCCCTCAGGCCTCCACAAACTTCATTTACACACAGACATGTTCAGCCCGGCACAGGAAGCAACCAGCCCATGCAAACCCTTAACAAAATTACCGTCCCGTTTTGCGATTGGGCCGGCGGTGCTGCTCTTCAGGGACCAATCACGGCTCGTTCTCGCTGCCGCCATTTCCTCTCGGAGAGCAGGAACGCGCCGGGCTGATTTCTTAATATCTCACCTCTCACTGAAGCGCTCCGTGGCCTCTCTAATAGACTTTGAGCGCTGAGATGGGGCTGATAACGGCGGCAGTGACGGTAATGGGGCTGGACGTAGATGTAAAAGCGCGCAGATGTTATCGCAGCGGCGCCTCAGTCATTTTCAAACTGTATTAATGGCCCTGTATAGTTTCCTGCTCCTGACTCGGACCTGTTTATGTTGTGGTCCTTCGTTTAGGGTCGTTATTTAGACGGGAATATTGCAATGTTTATAATTACAGTGAAAGAGAGTGAAACTGGATTCTGGTTGTAATGAGGTCAGAGGATTTTGTTGTTTTATGTGTAGTTTTTGTCCAAGAACTCACAGGATACAGACTTATAAAACAATGACTAAGATTGACTAAGATTGAATGGATAAAAGAGATTGGCAGTGCAAATGTAAACATTATAAAACAGGATCATTACAGGCGCTATATGCTTGATTTTTATGTAAATAAACTGAAATACTTGTTTTATTGTTTTTATACTAGCATGATTTGCTCACTCAAAGTGTTTTGAAACATTTTCACAACTTTTCAAAAGTGCAATGTGTAACTTTGGCTGCCAAGACAAGTTGTGTTGCCATATGCTCCATGAACAACTTTCTGGATTTTTGAGGACAAACATCTGTAAATAGACGAAGGCGGGACACATTGGTGTGAGTGAACATGCATGTATTAGCTGTGTGTCTATGCTTCTACTGCATTTGTTTTGCTTCTTAATTGCTTTTTCGCTTTTTCAAGGCCAATTCACACTTCATCCGACGCCCGAACTTTGTTCGGCCCGCTCAGGCTGTAAGAACAAAATTACGTCATTTTGTTCGTACGGCCGTTGTTCGGCAGTTCGTGCGGGTTGTTCTTGACACATCAGTTGAGCAGAACTTTGTTCGGCAGAGCTGTGCGGCAGCTCAACTCTTGATTGACAAATTTTTTCCAAAGAGGGCGGGATTTCTCATAGAATCCGCAGCTGAATCTTATGACAGTTCAGCTGGTCAGCGTAAAGTACGGCTGTCAACTAATAATGTCCCACCGTTTGACAGTTTATTTGTCCCTAATTTCAGGCAGAGCCTGTTGTTAATAGAGAGATTGATAATCAACAAAATAGCAAGCTACAACCGAGGTCAAAATGAGAAGAGAATGATCCAATTCCCATACAAACTCCTCCGCTCACTCATAGCCTAATGAAACTTTGGGATTGTGCAACAGGAATGTATCAAACAGACGCACATTTGTGTCGGGCTGACGTGAGGAAGTGGTGAGGAGACAAACGTGTTACAAACGTGAAAATATTCTTTTGGGCAAGACAGTGACAGATTATCTGTAACTACACAGTGTGTGTGTGCGCATAGGCCTGCGTGCACCTGCAGAAAATACAGAACAACTCTTGTATAATAACTAAGCTGTCTGTGATCAAAATCTATATAGCAACCGCGTGACAGCGGTTGTTAGGGCTCAGGGGGCGGGGTCTAGAGGACGTCTGCTGAAGTATGAATGTCAGAGCCGAAATGAACTTTGTTCTTGTTCTTAAAGCCCGAGCAGGCCAAACAAAAAAAATGAATAGGCCTTTAGTCTTGCTTTCTTGCTTCTCAGTCTTGCTTCTCACCAGGGCCTCAACTGGGGGACGTCCAGAGACATGACTGGCTGCCCGGCCACATAGTTTCTGCACAACAAACTTTATCAGTGCATAGACAACTACAATTATTTTTTGTTTGTTTGTTTCAGCCTTGGATTAGCGATGTACCCACAGAGCTGAGAATTGGATTTATCAGCTTCTTCTCTTATTGTGATGCTTGAACCAATCAGCTTCAAACTTTTGTTATGACGTCATTCTGCCTTTTCCTCGAAGCTTTCAGCGACAGTTCATGCACACATCAATCTGGTGTGAGCAGGTGACTTTGTCCATTGATTGAGCAGAAATATCATTCACATCTGTAATTATAAAGACAAGACGTGGTTCCAGACCATCAGAATGTGTTGCCCTTTTCTAAATAATACAGTAATTTTTGTACTAAAATGTCCTCTGACATGCCGCTGTATAGCTCTTGTCTATGTAACTAAACTTGTTGCGGCTGATGCCATTAGTTTCAGTATAAAATGTTTATGTTTTGTGGTTATACGATGCATTCAGGGACAACAGAAAAACAATTGCAGATATAGAAAAATGAATATGTCAGCCGTCATTTCAGTTTGTAAACCACTTGTGTGTTCTCCTTCTTCTTCTTGTGTGAGTCGGCTCCATGTGTGAGAGCAGGTCAAGTGTTAAGTGTTGTGAAGAGGGCCATTTGTTCCAGATCAAGTGTTTTCAGCGAGCAGACCACAGCGCTCCACACGCCACCGAAACACACAGAAGAAAAGTCAACCATCTCAAGAGCTTTAGGATTCTGTTGTTCCTGTCTTTAGATTACACATAAGTGAGAGAAACTTTGGACATACTCGATTGAGTCTAAAGTGTGAAAGGATGTTAAAACTTTTTATCTCAAAAAGTCAAGAAAAGCACTGTATCTACAAGTTCAAAACACACCTGTGGAATGAATTATTTGACTGACTGAGAGATGGAGATTCAATCATATCAAGTTCTTTATAATGGTTGTGTTTCTCAGATATGTCCGTCTATAACACACCATGGAACTGACACGTCCAACACGGTCTCACAAGAAGGCGTACATTTAGCACGACACAAAAATAGCGTATTTTTAGCACGATATCAGTCTTGTTTTGCGTACTTATGTTACGCCGTACATATAGCACGATATGAAAAAGCGTAAAAATGACACGAGATTTCACCGCGTAAAAATGCCACGAGTTTTGGTTGAAGCCACGTGGAGACGTTTTCTTCAGGTGAAACGGTTAAGTTCAGGCAAAAAGTTACTAAAATGGTTAAGATTAGGGTTGGGGCTTGGGGTAGGTTAAGATTAGATGTGTGATTTTGTTCATTTTCATGAATAAGAACACTTCTTAACAACCACCATTGAAATGAACGGGGACTGTGACGCGTACTATAATTACGCAAAAGAGCCTTAAACTCGTGCTAATCATACGCAATTTACATGTTGCGTTATGTCGTGGTATATGTACGCTTTCTTGTGAGATCGGGCTGACACGTCATGTCAACGCTTTTTCCATTTTTGTAAGTCTATGACACGCAAAAAATATTACTCAAGGATTTTAAAGAAGACCTATTGTAATTTTTCCTTATATTTAGGTAGAACTTTATTCATTGTAAAATTTTACTTTAATAAGCCACAGATCAAACAAGTGGGTGGGGATAGGTGGTAGGTGAAAACAGCAACATATTCTCATGGCTTCCATGTTAATATTACGTCATGACAAATTGCGTGTCATGACGCTTCTGCCTGTTTTGGCAATTACACGCCCGTTTTTTCTGGTGTGGAATGGACATGTGATGTGGTTCAAGACAAACAGGAGGTTTTATTTGGGGTTAAAGGCTAAGTTTAGGTCTGAGGCTTGGAGTTGGTTAAGGTTAGGATTAGGATTGCTTCAGAAAAACTCAAACATGCATGAATCAACCCAACTTTGTGTAAACTAATGATGAGAGAACAGACAAGCAGATTTTGCATTATAGGTCTCCTTCAAGAAAACCCTTACCTTATTATTATTTTTGTAACTTTAGACATAAACTTAGCCGTTAGCCCCAAATAAAACTGCCCTGCGTGGCCTAACACTTGTTTATAAGACAAAAGAAATGATTATAATGTCGACACAGCGTGTCAGCTCCACACTGTGGTGTTTTGTGTGTTCAACTGGACAGAATTTAAATGTCTGAATACAGATTGTGGTGATAAAAACATAGCCGCGATCAATAGAGGTTGCATGCACTGACATTATTATTATTATTTTTTTTTGTTAAATGCTCTTCAACATTTAGATTTACGGATGACACAATAGAAAACAATGTACTTTTTTGTTGTTTATTGCCTAATCTTTATCCCTGGAGGGTTTTTTTAATATACAAATCAAATTTATGTTTTAAAAAGGAAACTGACAACAGTGCAAAGTTTCAGAAGCTTGTTTGACAGTTGGTTGTTTTGGACATAAACAACTGCAGCACACAAACTCAAAAACATCATCTTTGTTTAAAGACATTTCTGAATATTTTTAGCTTGAAGCAAAATTGTGTGGTGAGCAAAAATTTTTTCCTCCATTGGCAAATGTTTTTAACCTGGCCATCCAGATATTTGTGAATTCACAAACACGAGAGAAACCATCTGGCCTTCCAACCGCCCAATTGGTTTGAGAGTCCGAAACGGCCGTGGTTCGGCCCACTCACATCACAGCAGCGTGGTTTTGAGGCCCAATCACAATGTAGCAGGGCGGGCTAACACGGGCTGTTAGCGCCGAGTCTGATTCAAGCTAAACAAAGATTGCTGCTCTCGTGAATGTACGTATTTCTGCTGCTTTTGATGTGGTTTTAGCAGAAATACGGAGTAATTTATTTTTTAAGGAAGGACAGTGTGTGTGACACTACTTGTTCTATCTCACGTGGACATTGGATACACCATTATGAGTTGTTGCTGTGATTGGCTAAAGCACAAAAGATAGGCCGCTCACCCAATCAGCTCGAAGTATTTCACTAAACGCCCCACCTTTTCTTGAACGCTTTCAGCGAGACAAGTTCCAGATGGATACTGTGGAAAAACTCAAATTGTAGTTCAACACAGATCCTTCTGGCGTGAGCCCGGTTAAAATATTTTTTCTTGAAACAAAAACAAATGTATTGAAACTTTTTTTTTGTTTAAAGGTCCATAGGGAATACATTTTGTCTAGACAAACTAAACATTCCAATTTCAGCTTCAGATCTAGAAGTACAGTTTTTGCAGTGTTGTGATTGTTCTCTCTGGTTGAGACTCCTCAGACTCACTGCTGCTGCTGCTGCTGCTGTGGAGCTAAACCCAGGTAAATAGAGGGTGTGTGTGAATCAGGCTTTTGTCCCGTCCATAGACAGAGGTGTAAAAGGAGCAGTTGTCCCGGGACACTTGATCCAAGCTGCAGCAAAAAGACAAGACGGATCCATTTAAGAAATTCACACCGGCGTCCATGTGAGCCGGAGCCGCCGCGGCAGGTTTCATGACAAAAATGATTTAATTTGAAACTGCGGCTGATTGTTGGAGAAGTGCTCGGTCATGAGCGCGTGGACAAAGACTCAGAGGGAACAGGAGAACGCGTTTTGTGTCGGAGAAGAAGAAGATCTGAGAGCCTCGACAGACAACACCTTAAACTCATGCTGCAGATTTTGTTTAAAAATGTAAAGATTCTGGAAGAACTTATCTATCATTGGTGTAAACACATGGCCAAGTCGATCAAATAAAAGAAATGTAGGGGAGAGCGAGGTTGGTTGTCACATTTTTTTACTTTGATTTGAATTTCTCAAAAACAGCAAATCTCACATTGACCATTTTAACAACAGAGAAAAGCTCAAAGTCTTGTGTAACTAATGAATCCACCTGCTGTTCTCTGTCTTATTCTGATCAAAAGTTATTGATCATTAAATGTTAATTGTTCACCTGTGACAACCAACCCCAAGTCTGGGTTGGTTGTCACAATGTTACGTCAATGGGAGATCGATGACAAATGTGTTTTGTCTTTGTTTTGATTTTTTATGTTGGATTTCATTTTGATTCAAGAATGTTTTACATTTTCTGAATCAGGAGACGTTAAATTACAAGAAAAAGGCGACTGGAAACTTAAAAGATGCATTTTTGTGAAGATTCTAATGATAATGTAAAACAATATTTTTAATGTGAATTAGTGATTAATAACATTTGAACAGAATAAGGTACACGACAATAATTCGATTTTTTTTAGTTGAAACTTTACACTGATTTCCTGCTTTGAATTGGAATATTTAAAATACAGTATTTTTGAGAAAATCTGGCTTTTGTAAAAGTGTGACAACCAACCCCGCTCTGGCTGTGCTGCTGTTCTAGATAAATCATATGTGACAACCACGACTGGACTGTTTTACTCTCACCTCAGCTTTCTTCTACATTTTTAAACCCAGCTCAGAAAAAATTGTTCTAATTGTCACTCTGACTCTCCTCTTTGTAAAGTCAGTGGCTTTAAACTTTCAACACAATTTTTGGAAAAATAGAAATGTTTTCTCAACATCTGAAAATTTACTTTTTGCTTTAAATATTTTTTATGTAGTTTTATCACAATCTTAAATAAATGTTTACAAAAAAATGTTTTAGCGAGTGCATTTTGGATCATTTAATGAACATTTTTATCTGACTTTTTTTCAAATGCACCAATCACAAGCTGAGATACAGTGATTGTGACAACCAACCTCGTTCTCCCCTACATTGCAAAAAATGTAATTCTAGATTTGCTAAAACATCTTGAAATCCTTTTGTAAATAGAAAACTCCCCCAATTTCTAAGCTTCAAAATAAGCCAAGATGAGCTTGTCCTGTATATTTTAAATATATCAATCAATCAGTCAAAAAACTTTATTTATATATCGTTTCTGGCAGTCTAAAGAATGAAAATATAGTCACGCTAACTACTAGCCGCATGATTGACTCAATTTTGACAACTGACTCGGATTGGAGAATGACAAACCCCAAAGAAATGAACTAAACAGGAAGTTAGCATTTTACAAAATAAATATAAATAAGCCAACTGACTTCTGTGCACTTCTGCTTAGCCGTGGAGGCCTCAATCTAATTTGATTTTTAAAACTTTCATTACCAACTAGTTGTTTATGAGTAATGTATCTATACAAAAGTCTGAACCACTGGTGAGAGCATAGGTTTGGCTGTATTTGAGTAGAAAAAATTCAACCAAAAAACTGTGCCATTGACCCAAAAAAAGGTTGAGAAACACTGCTTTGAGTAACACTATTTCTGCTGTTTTGGTTTAACATTAGACCAAGAGAAAAGCTCTGAGCTCCAGATGTGCTTTCCTCCTTTAATGTTCTTTATAAATTCCCAAAACAGAGTGGACAAACAGAGTGCCTGGGATGAGTGCAGAGTGTGAGCGGGTGCATGTGTCCGTCCTGCTGTCCTGTGTGTGACGCGCTGCCCTGGTTTTCTCGGGATCAGTTTCCTCGCCGCTCTCACAAACCCACTGCGCCCAGGTTAATTAGAAGATTAGGAAAAGTAAAGCATCTGATGACGTAGAAAAAGACGAGACCTGGGCTGCTATTGGCTTTCTGCAAACTTCACTAAAACGAACTATGATCATTAAACATTTATCAACTCAGCTCCGATTGACTCGGTTTATTTTGTAGATAAAACTAACAATGTCAAGATTATTAAGTTGATCGATACATGTGTTAATTCAGGTCACAATACATGAAAGAGCAGGCACGTTCAAACTGAACCCAAAGGACAAATGTGGCCCTCAAACTTATTTTTGTTGACATTCAGTCCTCGTAAAAAACTGGTCCAAACGGCAATTACTAATGTGTTTTACATTGCATTTCATTATCAAGTATTTTATTGTGTACTGTAGTGTTTTAAAGCCTGAATAAATGTCTAGTGGCTCATTTTAACATGTTTTTTTTTTTTTTTTGCTTGTCCACATTTATATGGACCAGAATAATCCTTGTGTTTGAACGTGTGGCTCTTGATGAAAAAAGCTTAGAAATTCTTGTAATAGAGAAAAAAGATCATGCACTGTTGGAATTACATCAGTTTGGTCATAACTAAATCATTTTGAGCTTTGTGATTCTTCACTACTTTGACTTTTTGGCTCTGACAGATGGATTACAAACTCTGGAGAGTCTGACCAGAATCCACTGTGCGGGTTGAACCCTAACCCGTGTAAAGGACCAATCACAGCGCAGTTTAAACGCCCCGTTTAAAGACGCGGTGGAGTTGAGGACAAACAGGAGGTTTTATTGGGGTTAACGACAAAGTTTAGGTTTGAAGTTACAAAATGGGTAAGTTTAGCTCTTAGGGTTGGAGTTGGGTTAGGATAAGGATTGTGTTAGTCTTCATGAATAATAACACGTCTTTACATTCACCATCAAATAGAACTAGGACAGAAACGCGTCAAATACACACCACAAATAGAAATTGCGTTCATATGACACG
The DNA here is from genome assembly GCA_038363315.1 of Mugilogobius chulae. Taxonomy (NCBI): domain Eukaryota; kingdom Metazoa; phylum Chordata; class Actinopteri; order Gobiiformes; family Gobiidae; genus Mugilogobius; species Mugilogobius chulae. The sequence goes on from CM076413.1 coordinate 30,030,225, forward strand.
CTGTTTACATTTGCGTGGTTTTCCAAACAAAGTGAAACTGGAGTGACCACCCAAACTCAGCCAATCAGAGCGCTGCATTTGGCTCCAGATTAGAACTAAAATTCTTTATACTCTGTGGTTTCTTTTTTCCACAAAGTGCTGCATTTATCACAGACTTTTTAGTGGAAAACACAACATTAACTAATTTACAACTAAAAAAGTTAGCTACCCCAACTTTAGGTACTTACTGTTCGAAAACTCTTATACATCTTTGGACTTGGACATCTGTTTTGAAGCAAAAATTATTTTAAGTTTTTCTCTTTGAATGTATAAAGTGCCTTACTTCAGCATATGTTTTTTTTTTTTTTTTTTCCCTTTTTTGAGTGTGTCCTATATAACTTTGTAACTTCCTCTTGCCTCTAAAGTTACACATTGTTTGGAATATAATCTCATTACATGTTTATATTAACCTGTTCTCCTCTGAAACAGTTTGTCCCGCCTTTCACGTTCTAATATTACTCGCTTTAGCCCGTTAGCTTTGTTAGCTCGGACAAAGAGGAGCAGCACTCAAATAACAAACTACAGCAGTTCAATAAAACAACACCTCCCATAATGTGCACAAAGGAAGCGTCGTGTCCCGTGTCCGATACATCCAGGCTTTGTTCGGCACTTTTCTGCTTCTTTACACGTCTCCGTTTACGACGCGGTCAAAGCACTTCAGATGAACATGGATTATCTTCAGGTCTGGATGCAAATGTGGTTCTGTCAAAGGCTAGATCCAACAAACACATATAATTGTATCAAATCAATTTATTTTTGTAGAGCTCAAAATCACAACAGCAGTCGTCTCTGTAGATTTCACAAGATTGTTAATTTAGCAGACATAAGTGGTAAAAATAAAGAAAGCTTCTCAAAGCAGATTATTAGAAAAACGAGTAAATGAATAATTGTCCCAGAGTGTCTCAGCTAGGAAAAACTCAAACTCTATGATGATTTATAAAAATGCAAATTAAATCTTGCTGTACTAAAAACAAAACTAAAAACTTAAAATGCATGTGAACGTAACTGTTAAAGATGCACTGTGTAACTTTTTGACAAAAACTTTTTTTTTTTTCCGTTGCACTAAATAAATAATACAAATCTGCGTCTTTGCTTTGTTCTGAAGGAGGGTCACCTCATGTTTGTTTCTATAGAAGAGAGGTTACTGTAGCTGTATTTTTCACCTTATGACATAAAATGTATATAGTTTTTAACTTTATAATTCTAAATTGTGAAATTGACTTTTGACTTCCGTAAAATTACACAATGCACTTTTAATGTTCAATCCCAAAATATATTAACCTGGAAAACCAGATGATTCTCATGATATTTGTGAATGCACATATTCAGTTATAAGCATCATGTTTCAGCTGTAATCTAATCTATAGCTTTTTATTGTGATAAACTGATCCTTAAAGAAAAAAAAGTATAATAATTGAACAACCAGGAAACCAAAAAAAGAGAGATTGGAATCTGTTTTTCAGGGAAGTCCTGAGGAGGGGAGAGGTGCTACTGGACATGTTTTTAGTGGTAGGGGAAACCAAAGCAACTGGAGGAAACTGGAGTAGAACTCAAGACTGGTCTTGGTCACTTGCTACGCTTTCACCAGGCGTAGCAAGTGTCTCAGACACAGTTTGCAATAAGCACTGCAAAGTAAGATTATGTAGACACTGATAATTGTGGAGTGGAGTTTGCATGTTCTTCCCGTGTCACCGTGGGTTTTCTCCGGGTACTCCGGTTTCCTCCCACCTCCAATCAGCATCACTGTGAATTTCCCTTAGTGAATGAATGAGAGAGTGAATGTTGTCTGTCTGTTGTTGTATGTGACGAGTTGGCCACTGTCCAGGGTGTTCCCCCGCCTAAGGCCCAAAGTTACTGGAATAGGCTCCAGTCACTCGCCCCCTAATTGGATTAAGCGGTAAAAATGAATGAAAGGACAGCGGTCTTGGTCTCGTCCTGGTCTGGACCTATAAAAGTCTCGATCTTAGCCGACTGTGGTCTTGGTCTTGTCTCTGTCTTGGAACTTTGTGGTCTCAGAAAGGTCATGGCCTCGATTACTGCAGTCTTGACTATTAAACCAGAGGAAACCTACACAGACACAGGAAGAGCATGCAAACTCCACATAGAAAGGCCCCGGTTCCATCATTTCCCACTACATGCCATTGGTGCAGACTGATTTGCAGGAGTATTTTTATTCCTATTTTTTATGAACCCAAAGACATAAAACTTTTTTTACACACAAAAAAGCCATTTCTCTTAACATTGTTCACATTTTACTATTACAGGTGTGGCATATTGAAATACTGACTAAACAGCATGAATATTATACAGGTGTGCCTTAGCCTGGCTATAATAAAAGGTCAGTTTTAGCACATCACAATGACAGGCACAGTGTCGTCATGTGACTGCAGAAATGTCCGTCAGAGTTGTCCGGCAATGAATGTTCTTTCTTTAACATAAGAATAAAGAAGTTACAGTGTATCCAGCTCAATGTGTTTCAACTTTTTTCAATAAATCTGCTGTCAGAAAAAAGAATCAAATCAAAAATCCCATTAATGGACAAATTAATGATCAAACTTACCAGTATTTTGTCTTTATCTGGACATTACAGACTGGCTGCTCAAAGTCACAGTTGTTCAGATAAGTTTGATTGGAGTTCTGTCCCTCTGCAGCCTCGTTCTCGACACCAGGATGTTGCTGCTCTATCTAAAAGTCATAATCCTCCACAGTTACAGTCGATGGTTATATAACAGGAAGACTGTCTAACTGCAGCGTCTTTAGTAACTGAATGAGCGCTCACATCAGTCATTCACACTGACAGATGCTCAAAGTGCCGTTACAAAGTGCTCCCGGGGGAACAGGGCAGATAAGAGAGTGTAAGAGGATGCTAACGTCGCTAACGGCTAACTTTAGCTCCTCAAGACACACGGACGAGCTTCAGTGGATGTCATGTGTCCTCATCAGTTTGGATCAGTCACTTCAATCTCCTTGTCTTAAATAGATTGTTTTATGGTCTTTTATTTTTGCTATTTTGACCCTTTTTAATAGACCTAATGATTTTCGGGGCTTTGTCATTTGATCTGAGGTGAGAGAAGTTTGATTTAGTTCTGACAAACCTACAAACAAACTCCTGTGTCCTATAAACTAAACCAGCATAGCTCGGTCCAGGTTTGACCTACAGGCTGACTAAATTAAAAGAAAGTTTGGATTAGCCTGCTGCATGTACCTAAGCTGATGCATCAGCCCGTTTCAACTCACATTGTGGAAATTTTGTGGGCATCGTGTCATTGTGGTTCAGTCTTTCCACGGTAGGCTGGTACTTTTTTGCTTTAACCAATCTCTGAGCCCAAACACTGTGTAGTGAGTGAGTCGTTGTCGTTTCTGTGAGGTAAAAAATCAAAATCAGATTTTAAGTTGATATTTGACACGAGGTCAAAGGAGAAGAACGTCTGCTATGTCAGGTTGGTTCTGGCCAAGCCCCAGTGATGAAAGATGGCTGCTGCTTAGCATCCATGGCATTATTTCTATTATATTATCTTGTAGCTAGCAATCTCGCTACAGGCTAGAGAGCCTAGAGCACAATGCAAATATAAACTGCTCAAGTTTGACAGAATCAGCATCTACAGCTTTAAGAAATGTTGGATTTTGTGGCAATTCTTGTCTATTTTCACATCATTAACTTTTTTCCCAAAAGGTTTTAGTTTTGTATAAAACTTATTTCAAGTTCTAGCTTGGATTACTCCGAAAGATCAGAACCGCTCCTCGCACCGAACTTTCTCCTCGCACATAGAATCATGTGGGAAACACAACTGCGCATGTCCAATAGCTTGTAGAGCACCTAGCAAAAGGTTAAATATAACGACCACAAACGCCAATGAGCGAAAGCCAATGACGCACATCGGGGCTTGATCCATTGTGCGCTCAGTGGTGCATTATTCAGAGTTAGCTAGCTCGGATTCAACTAACCTCCATCCACTGAGTAGTACCAATTCAAAGGCCACTAATACAACTCAGAGTGGTTTTAAGCTACATGTCCAGATTTTTTACTAGATTCTTGGTTCTGGTCAACAAACCGATTGAACTTCCTAGTTTTGGGAACTGACTGCAATTTTATGATACCTGACCTACCCGTAGTGAAATGATTTTGAGAGGAGGTAGGTAACCTGTAACATGTCCACGCAAATATGACTTTGTATGGAATATGAATAGATTCTTGTTGAAAAGGAGAACATCATGGCATCATTTGGACAAGATATTACAGTAAGTGGCATTTGCGTCACACATGTGCTCCGCTAAACAGTGTTGAATGTCATCGATGCAAATAAATGTAAATTAAATACGCAAATTTTTGCATTGTGGCGCTCTAGTTTAGTGTTTCTCATTCTGGGTCAGACGTTCAAGAGGTTATGGGGAAAGAATTAAAATACCTGCAATATCCTAAGGCTTCCAATGCAGTGGTGAATGTTTAGGTTAGTGTGTTAAACTTTAAATATAAGGCTCGTTTTTTCTTCCTTGTATTTGGATATCACAGTTGTTATTAAGGGGGTTGAAGATGGCTGCCTAGTTCCTCTCATTGACTGTAAATGGATTAAAACAGACGTAAAGAAACCCAAATGTACAGAAATAGTGTTAGTACCTGTCGACCAGTCACAGTGAAGCATCGTCAATTCACATCCATCAACCTCGACCCGGGATAAAGACGTTTGAATGAGAGGTGATTATCAGGTCTGCTGCTTAAACTGGACACTTGTGCAGTATTTACACAGTTAGTATTGGACTGGAAAACCTATTGTAAATCAATGAGTGAAAGACAGATGGAATCTCCACGAAAACCTGCTTTCCATTGACAAACTGTTTTTGTGCAGCAGAGGCAAAACTCCGCCGAAATCAGTTTTAAACTCAAAGAACTTTAATTTCACCCATCAGTCTCAGTTCATTGTGAGAAGGCTTTTCCATAAATGTAAAGGGATGTCACAATGTTAGTGTTAGCAAATAACTTATTTAGTTATCTTTTTCACTCATCAAATAAGATAATATAAGCTATCCTCTATTTGTCCCACAATGGGGAATTTCCAGTGTTGCCAAGCACAGTTCAAGAACAGCAGGGAAAATAGAAACTTGCAATCAAACAAGATAATTTTAAAATAGACTTAGCAAAAAAAAGTATATACATTTAAAATAGTCTAAAAACGAATTGACATTCCCTTTTTTTTTTTTTTTTTTTTTTTTTTTTTTTTTATGGAAACATTTATATATAGAATTTAACTTGTTTTTCTTCTTAACACAGCTTTGAAAAGCTATGAACCACTAGAGACCTTATTACTGCTGTCTTATTAGAGACAAGTGAAATATACTGTATATGCTCAATTATATCTATGGCAAAGTTGCCCCCCCAAAAAACTAAATTCATTAATGCATCCATGGTGAAAGCCTCTGTACACACACATACAAAATCTGTGAGTTCAGTTCAATAATGGCTCTTGATACAAAGCTGTTTTTCAATCTGGACGTTTGTGCTTTAATGCATTTGACTATTTAAGTTTAAATAGTTTTTTTTTTACTTGTGATCAATGGAAAAAACTGTCTATTGCCTCAAATTATAGGTCTGCAGCCATTGACAGCAAAAGAGTCCGCATTGGCCCAATTCAAATAAAATAATGTCAGAAAGAGCCACAACTATAGTTAATAAAAATATACAAGAGAAAAAGTGAATATACACACGTTTTACAAAGTAGGTTCACCATGCTTGATCAAATAGTCTGATGCTATCCTGGGAAGCAATTCAACAACCTTCAAAATAACTCTATATATTCTTAAAATGGTTGGACTGACAAGATGAGATTGGCCAAACCATCATTCATACAGTCATAATGAGAGTTTTTGTTCTCTGGTTTTGTTGCTCATGACTTACACAAGCCGTATACTAAATGTGTATGTTTTCTCATGTAATTGTCACAATGAGTGTGCTATTAAAGGGGCACTGTGTAAGAAAAACAAACAAAGTGATTTCCACTTTTGAACACAGAGGAGCCTTTCACATGCATTTTGCCTATTTACCATGCTGACATCTAGCGTCAATGATCCACATTCCGGCCCGTAATAAAACATTTCAAATACGTATAAATGTATCACAATTGATGTGGATTGGTTAACAGTGCTCTCTTAAGTATTCATGTTGTAAAGAATAAATATGATTTAAATGTTTGTGGACTATATGTGATAATTAAAATTCCTCTCAATCTTACACAGTGCCCCTTTAACGATAGCAGAGCACTCTTAAACCATAAAATAGAATGTCCTTTCTTTTTCTCTTATTAGGGTATTTCCTAATTGTCAATGAGAGCCCAAAGAGCCACAATAGAGTCTTTGAAGAGCTGCATGTTGCCCTTGAGCTGCAGGTTGCAGACCCTTGCCTAAACCAACCAATTAAATTGCTGCTTAGTCAGTTTCTAAATCTACCTCACATTAGGAGATTTCATTTTAAGGGTCATGGCATTTACTGCAGTTCCTAGGCCAGTCTGAATGTCTTCATGCTCTGTCGGGACGGCCACATGACCCGGTGCACTTTGTGATGAGAGTGCATTTCTGGGCCTCTATCTGACACATCTCCTTTAAGTGCAGCAGCAGAAGAGCAGAGATAACCTCGATGTCCGCGGAGAAAACTGTCTCCCAAGTCATTAGATTAAAAATACAATTCCACTTCACAAAACCTCTGATTCAAACTGATAAATGTCCACAGCATCAGGACGGAGTAGCACAGGGCTTAAAGGTGCACTGTGTAACTTTTCTAGTGTCTATTGTTCGCTGTCATTCCTGGGAAAACTAATCAGATTTTCCGCTTTTAAGTGTAAATAGTTTCAATTTGACTGTGCAGCATTCTAAATGTGAGGTATGAGTGGAAAGAAATGCATGAGAGTCAATGAAGACAAATGATATGTTCTCTTGTAAGAGCTCAAGATAAAGTTAAAATAGAGAAAAGAATCTAAATGTGAGAATTCCACAACTCTGCTCAACAATGAGTTTTAACTGACAAGTAAAAGCAAAAAAAAAAACCAACAGGTTAACAGTGACAGAAAAGCAGATAAACAGAAAGACTTTAGCTTCTCTAACATTTATCACAGACTTTGGAATCACACACAGTTGAAGTAATTTACTTTTTCTTCTCAGCTGTCATATACACAGACAAACAGAAATGTTTTGAGCTTGATTTAAAAATGGTCACAGTCAAGACCTGTCCAACATCTTCAGGAAAACTGTTCCAGATCTGAGTTGCATAAAAACTGAAACGCTGATTCCCCATGTTCAGTCCTGACTCTGGTCTAAGGTTTAGTCCTGAGTTTGGTCCACGTTTAGTCCTGACTCTGGTCCATGTTTAGTCCTGACTCTGGTCCATGTTTAGTCCCGACTCTGGTCCACATTTAGTCCCGACTCTGGTCCATGTTTAGTCCCGACTCTGGTCCACATTTAGTCCTGACTCTGGTCCATGTTTAGTCCTGACTCTGGTCCATGTTTAGTTCAGACTCTGGTCCATGTTTAGTCCTGACTCTGGTCCATGTTTAGTCCTGACTCTGGTCCACATTTAGTCCTGACTCTGGTCCATGTTTAATCCTGACTCTGGTCCATGTTTAGTCCTGACTCTGTCCACGTTTAGTCCTGACTCTGGTCCATGTTTAGTCCTGACTCTGGTCCATGTTTAGTCCTGACTCTGGTCCATGTTTAATCCTGACTCTGGTCCATGTTTAATCCTGACTCTGGTCCACGTTTAGTCCCGACTCTGGTCCACATTTAGTCCTGACTCTGGTCCATGTTTAATCCTGACTCTGGTCCACGTTTAGTCCTGACTCTGGTCCATGTTTAGTCCTGACTCTGGTCCACATTTAGTCCTGACTCTGGTTCATGCAGCACTAACATGTCAGAGATGTACTTTGGTGCAAGTCCATGGAGAGACTTAAACACAAGCAGAGATGTATTAAAGTCTATTCTCTGAGACAGTGCAAAGACCTAATGTGATGGTACTTCCTGGTTCTGGTCAGGACTCGAGCAGCAGCGTTCTGGATGTACTGCAGCTGTTTTCATCTCGTTTGGATAGGCCGGTGAACAGGTCGTTACAATAGTCTAACCTACTGGAGACAAATGCATGGATAAGTCTCTCCAAGTCAGGCTTTGACACTATATGCAATGTAGCACCTATCAATATAAATGTGGCCCTAAGTGTCACTTTCATAGACATTTTAAAAAGTAAATTTTAAAAATAATTGCGTCATAATGTTGTCATAATAAATTCAGCACCATCACAGCTTTAAAGTCTAAAAACACTTTACAGAAGAAGCTAACATTAACACAGTGAAGGGCTTGGTTCATTTGTGCGAAGATGGATCACAGCCATTGAGAGAAACCCTTTTAATTTCACCCCGGTGTGGTAATTACGTTTGAATGCTCGGCGCTGTCTAAAGAGGAATGAGTCGGGCTAATACAGTTAGACGGAGAGAAGGAGGGGCGCGCTAAGTGGACCCAGTTTCACTAATGCTGTTTATTGTGGGTCCTGCGCTGTTTTCGATGCATTAGTTAAGTGTTCAGACACATTACGGCGATAGAGAGAACATGTAAACATTATGAAATAGGATACACTGGCTTCGGCCGTATTAAAGCTAAAACAAAATCAATAACAATCGCTGAGCTGAGAGAGAGAAGCAGGGCAGGCAGGGCAAGTCACAACACAAATTAGGTAAGAGAGTTACTCAATTTTGTTAAATAAGCTTCGAGTGTTGGGGTAAATTGTTCAATATTTAATAATTTAGCTGACAGTTTCCACTTGAGTATGTTATAAAAAGTTATTTATATTGATGGTTGTAAAAGAAATCTATTGTAAAGTGATGCGATTGCGATTATTTTAGTCACAATGTCAATCTCTGGTCCAAAAAAGTAAATTTAATTCTTATTAACTTGAGCTTTATTTTGTTTCAAGACTTAAAACCTATATTTAGATCAACCTTATAAGTCGTTTGTCTTGGAATTGAGATTGTCATTATTAAGCAGCACAAACAAAGCATAACACATGTTATTTCACCAGTTGTAACAATGAATCTCTGTCAAATTAGGAGACATTTTCTGATACAGCTGAATCTACTTATGGCTGGTTTGTTTTGACACAAGCTGAGTCTTCAAGCTGTAAAGGAGCTCTGAGGAAAATATTAACTTTTTTTACGGATTCTTCTTCTTTTCCTCGACCTTTTATGTTGTGTTTCCAGATACAGGAGTCTGACGCGTCAACGCACAGTGTGAGACTCAGATCATAAGACCATCCGGCCGTGTAGTGTGAAGACATGTATCACTCGTTCAGGCTGAGCAGGAGCTGCATCCACTAAAATTTAGATTGGGCCCAAAAAATCCAGACCGACCTGGCCCGAGCTTGCACACGTAGTGTTGACCCCGACCAGAACCCGAGCCAGTCTGTGTGTGTTTGAGCCCCCCGTCCACTCACTGAACGATGGCATTTTAATGACAGAAAAAGCACATTGCGATGCGTCTCGTGTTTACGTGTTACAGTGTATCTCCACCTCTCGCTTCCTCCCTTACCGTACCTCTCCTTCTTTTCCCATCTACATGTGCGCACTTACCCTCCCTTCTTCCTCATCTTTTCCTTGGTTCGAAAAGATGAAAGACATGCCTTTGCTGTCTCTTGCTCTCCTTCCTCTTTTACCTGCTTCACTCTTATACACAAGTCTTCTGTCTCTCTCTCTCCTCACTCTGCGGCGATGCATCAAACTTTTCATGTCGTATAGTTGGCCAGACTCACTTTTTTGTCACCACAGTGGTTTTGTATTGTGTTCTAACGCAACTGTCAATCGTCTTAACCCGAACCTGGCCTGACAACTAAGTGAGAAATGTGGGCCCGACCCCGGCCCTGGGTTTGGGCTGGGGGCCAGGATCTAAGCTCTAATATCCACGACTGAAAACATCGCACAGTGTCTGCCCGCCTTAAGAGATGTTTGTCCTGCATTGAATGAATTTACATCCAAGCAGAAGAACTGTAAAATGAATTAGATCAGATTTGCCTTTGCTGTCTTCTCACTCAAAGAAATATGTCCTTGACACAAAAACTGTGAACTTTGCTGTTGGGTTTTAAACAAATCTTGATTTTTTTTACTAGTACATCCACATCCATGCTGCTTTTGGTTCCAGAATCTATTTATTTCCTCATTAAGTCTTGTTTAGTTCTGCTGCTGCTTTAGTGTGAGAACCTCTTTAACACAAGACAATACAACAATGCAGCTTATTTGTCTTCTTATTTACAGCGACGATTCCAAACTCCACGCTCCATAATTGACCTTATAGACATGTGCTGCATCTCACGACACATGCTCAGGGTCAGTGTGGAGTCAGTCTGAGTGCACGTCCCGCGTTTGAACCGACAGATCCACCTCACGTCGCTGTCACTGCGCAGACCCTCATACTTCTGCGTCTGTGCTGTCTGCGTGTTAGCTCGTGTGTTAGCCGCCGGGCCTGTTAGCCACATGACGACCCCCGGGTGACCCCACAGAAGCGTTTAGGCGCCGGGTAGAGTCTGCCTGCTGTCACATGATCCTGGTGGAGTACAATGGAGAATTACAGCAGAAGCAGCAGCAGCGGAGGAGAAAGGGAAACGGACTCAGACATAACAATACAAGCTTTTAATGTCTCAGGCCACAGATTCATTTCAACGAGCCACAATCAATATCTGCTGCTGCTGTTTGATTAAATATGAATGTGTCCTGTTGGTCTCATGTCTGTGTACGCTTGTTTAAAGGAGAACGAAACTAAATCATGTAAACCCTTGTCAACATGAAAAAAGCGAGAAGGGGACAAATTGTTGTGTTTCCATTTAGTAATAAACCACAACATAGAGAATGTAAAAAAGTCTTGTCAGAAAATACAAAGACAGAATGAAAAAAGGCTTCATCTCTCCAAATTGTTCCAACAGTTTATAACCTCCTGATGCAACATTCATTCATTGTGCACTGCAGTGGTTCTGAAAACTTTTTACACCAAGTACCACCTATAACTGAACTATTCCAGGTTTAAATTAGGGCCAAACAAGGTTTTGGGTCGGTATATACAGTAGCAGTGCCAAATAAAGGGTTTATATACAAACTTACTTAAGAAAATTTGTCACGGGCATTTGTTAAGGTTTAGATATACTTTATTGTCCCTGTAAAGAATTTTGTCCTCTGCATTTGACCCATCCTTCAATGGTTCTAGGGCGTCTCCTCGGTGAATCGCTCAGGGCCCAACTCCACATGTTCTTGCTGGGCTTGGTCAAGACTACCGTAGTTGGAGGATTTTACCCTAACGTGCATGTTTTGATTGGTGGAGAAGTGCCCTGAGAAAACCAACGCACAACACAGAAAGGCCTGTGCCGTGCAGGAGTCGAACTCGCAACCTTCTCTCTGTGAGGTGTCCCAAGGGTAGCTAAGCGCTCTGGCCTCACAACGAGAAGGTCCTGGGTTTGACGACGGAAGTATAATTAGAACTGGAAGATGAGTAAAAGATGACAGCCCGTTGTTTTCAATGGCTTGTGCTCAGTGGCGCATTGACGATGTCAGATGTCAGAAAAGTGACAGCATAATCTGTTCTGACCAATCAGCGCGATGGCAGGGGAAAGCGCGGCGGAGCGGCGATAGCACATTGACGCTCTATGGGGACTTTTTCTTGGGCCCAACTGCCTCCCCTGGACTAGAGATGGAAATGAGCTGTAAATTTAGAATCTGATACAAGCATCTCTGTCATTGTGCTGAATGTAACATTGTCCTAATAAACATAATCTTACTTTATTAGAACAGACTGATTGATTCTTTTAAGGATGGTCACGTGCATATAGTATGACAGTCAGTGACCCAAATAATCATGGTTATTGTTTAAGCAGGACCTGGACAAACTGCGGCCCGAGGGCCAGATGAAGCCCTCAGTTTGTTTCATTCAGGTCCATAGCACGTTGTTGAGAATATACTGTATGTTATAGATTTCTTTTCTTTTATTGTGTTAGCTATCTCTCTCCAATTGTGTTTAATGTAAATGAAACATTACAATAAACAGTCTATATTTTACACAAATGTACTTGCAAAAATGATACTCTGCTACAGTGACCGTGGTCTGGCTGTCTGCCATTTGTCTATATTTAAAATTATTTGCTTGAACCCTGGTTTAAGCAAATACTTTGGGCATATTTAGAGGAACTACTTGAGGGCTCGGTCGAACTACAAAATGTGTAATGTCAAATCATTGTTTAATAAGCTAAAATCCCAACAACAATCCAAATTGAAGAGTTTCCAAGATTGTTAAAGATTGTAAAAAGACCTGGATTAGGAATGCGACTGTACATTTCTACATAAAGTCATGTGAACCTCTTCTTCTTCTCTTTCCTGCTCATAATTGTCGTGTCGAGTTTCTTCAGAAGCTGCAGCGTGAGTGTGATGAGAGGACGCACACGGACACTTTCACACACTTAGGCGGGGCCGATGCAGAAGCGGGTCAGCAGAAACCAGAGCCTGCAGCGGCCCGAGCACAGAGGAGCTGCACAGAAGACCAGTTTAAACAGAAAAGCACACAGAGACTTTTACAGTGAGATCTATGTGACAGACTCCACACGACCCGCTCACTCCACAAGCTCTCGTTTCACTGCTTTTGTAAAACACCCACTTGGATTGTATCTTAAAGCCTCGAGGCTGTGTGTGGATTCATTTTAGAGTTTAAAGAAATGATTGTCTTTTTTATAATATGTTTTCCTCTGTCCATTTTAGACAGTTGTCCGGTATGTTCATTTGTCAATCATGAACTGTCACCCATTTTTGTTGTGCTTGACTTTGGCTTTGTGAATTTGATTTCAGATCAGATTCTGCTAAATGTTCCTCTCTCATTCCCATTTCATAGAGCACTGTCTAAAGGAACTTGGTTTATGATTGTCTACTTTTTCTAGGCCGGTTTCATAGTCAGAAGAATCTAAAACATACACTCTGATGGTGAACACCTCCAGGGTGTTATAAGCTGTTATCACCTTATTCTGCCCCGCCCACTCCTTCTGGCAGTGTACTTCCTGTTTAGTTGCAGTTAGCCATTCCCCAATTTGTCAAATTTCAGTCAAAAAATGATGCGCGCATGACCAGAAGCGTCTGCGCAGAAGCATAAACGTTAGTGTTTGACTACAGCAACACCTACGGGACATCTTTTAAATGTGCTTATTTTAAGTAAAATATGAGCGTAATGTTTGTGAAAACACAATGTTTAACTGTTAATAAACTTATGCAAACAGCTCAGAGCAGAGAAACTTTGAGGTCACTGACGTTAGTGTTAAATTGAATGGGCCTGATTTATCAAGGCAGGAGCTAAATTTATTTTTATTGCTATTTACGAGCAATTTATGCCAAATTTAATACTGGAAGATGTAATTATAACATATTATACAAAACAGATCTGCACCACCTCAAATTCAGCATATTTAGTGTTTGTGCGAAAGAAAAATGTCAGCTACGCCAAGTTTTTGCCTCCCCCTAACCTGTTTGCACATGAATAAAAATGAATAAATCTGGCCCACGTGACTTTATCAAAAAGAATGTTATTAAGCTTTCTTAGCTGACTTTTTTGTATCTCATGTGATTGACGATCTAAAGTTAGAACTGACAGAGAAATTTTAGCCATTTCTGGCAGTTTAAGTAATGAAAATATAGTCAAGCTAACAACTAGCACGATTGACTCAATTTCTGCAAATGACTCTGATTGGGGAATGACAAACCTGAGTTATATTAATGATCACATACAGTACATATACACATTCTGTACTTTGATTGAAAGCTTCATTACATTTATTTGAGATTGTCCCGCAAGACAGACAAGCTGCTGTAAGATGTTAGCCTCTGTTTCTTTAAGAGGGCTAAACAGGAAGTGTGCTGCCAAGAAATGTGGGAGGTGAACACAGAATTACAAATATATTTTACAAATACAATTTAAAATCTGCATAAAAAATAGTTGATCTCAGAATGAGCTTATGTACTAGAATCCCTTCACTGTTTCCGTTCAGACTTTTGTACACGACCTGCTGTTTTCATTTGTTTATTGTCTAAAGTCCATGACACCGGTTGTATTGTGTCTTATACGACCCTGAGGACAATAGTCACCTGTAGAAGAGACATTTGTGTGGTGTTTAATGACTGCAGACGTCCCAGCTGCGTCAGGAGACAATGTGAGTTTCCTCAACAAGTTAAAGCCAATTAACAGACGACAAAAGTTTTAAATGAGACACAGACACAGCACATCTGCCAGTTTATTTAGTCTGAGGACGTTTTACTGTTTGTAAACAACTCTCTCTGTTACTGCTTAAGGCAAGTTAGGACAGTATTTTAGTAAAACATAGTGAACCTGATTGTGTTTAAGATTTTGCTAAACATTTTGCTCATTTTCATCCAATTTGCCTGTTTTATTGAGGTTTATATTTCTCTTTTGTCCAGCAATTATGAAATACGGTATTAAAGTACGTAAGGTAATTCCACAACTGTTACCTACCAACCAAATAGCAAATAAAGATATAGTCAGCATTTTAAGGCAATATATTGTGTCAACTATAGACACAAAGACATGGAGATGAATAAACTGATCCAAGAAAACGTCTTAAAAGAGGTAAAAAGTTTAGTTTCTCATGGCATATTTCCCCCACAACTTTGTCCCTCAGTAGGCCACGCCCCCAGACATGACAAAGTGCCGATTGAATGTTTTGACTGAAATCCACATCAATGAAACAAATGTTTTTATTTTGGTAAATGAGTGTTTACTTTAGAAACTAAAGTAAGTCGTGTGTAAATTATCTTTGATTTTGGTGTTTTTGATGACATGTGGAGGATTCTGTTTTAGTGTGACCGGTGTAATTCTTTCTGCGTTGTGTTTTCTGGTTTATGATTGTTGGTGCAGGAGTGAACAACAGGACACAGCCGAGCGCTTGGAGGCCGGCCTCTGGTTTAATCTGGATTACCAATAAGAGTCAACATGTGCTGTTAACAGTTGGCCCAAACTACAAAGAAGATACAATGACAGCATCAGTATTTTTCTAGACTTCTTCGCATCAATAAATAAAAACATTGAAACAAGGCTTAAAGGAACCGTATGGTAAGATTTTGATGTCAGATTTCATAAACATGACCTAGCCTATATGTGTCCAAAGATACCAACAAGTCCAAATATGCTTTTATTTTTACTGAAAGTCAAAAAGCAATGACATGATGTCCCTTTGTTGATTTATTATCCAATCAGAAAGCAGAATGAGCCTCACATGACTCTCTCAGTTGGGTTGCCAGTTTGGTTTCTTAAAACCTGAAGTTAATTTTGAACCATGAGTCAGAAACATGTTTGAGTTTGAACTGATGTTGCACCAGGACACAGACTCAACTTCGTGATAGCTCATGCACTTGTTTCTACACAGTCCTCATTAGGCTCCTCCCACATTGTGTTAAACAGCAAAATTTGAGAACAAACCATGACAAAGAGTCTGTTGTCTGGGAAAGTGACTTTTCTGGGTATTACCCATGATTCATAGCCAATCTTATTCCTGATTGGTCAGTAGCTTCGTCAATGTATGGCCATTTCACTCTGACAACCCAAGTTCATTAGTGATTGTAATACCTTTTTAAAACCACTAGTTGTGCATCTTACATCGGTTCCTTTAATATTGACTTAAATACAAGTTTAGCTTGTTTCACAACCAAAATAAAGGTGAAATAATGAGTAAAATGCACTTAAAACATAGGATTACATTGAATGACCAACCCTTCCCACCACAGGGAAGAGGAAGTTCTGACCCCCAATTCATACTAGTGTACAGCAGGGACACACGAAGAAGAAACGAGGGCGAACCACGACAGCCTAGTGACTGGATGCCAGGTATGTAGAATAAACATAACAGACAATATTAATCATAACATAAATGCACCGGTTACATTAGAACTGAGATTACTTCAGTTATATGATAATTAGTGCCTTTAATTTTTACTCTATTTGACATCTTCACTTTAGTGTTACCTTACGTTATGTTACGTTGTTTATTATTTACATGTGTTTATCTTGGGTAAAGGTTTCTCATTATTCCCTTTGTTCAGATACAGAAATGCTTTGAATTACACGCCTAACCTACACAATTACTGTACTTCCAGTCTCCGTCTTCTTCCATATCGTCTCCAGACTTCTTTACTCTGAGGTCAGACGCATAACCGCAGATCAGCTGATACCATCTGACTTTGACCTTTAGCGTGGCACCAAACCAGAGACGACGACGTTATCTCACAATGTTCTGTTCTGTTCAGTCCTAAAACCCCGGCTCCAGTCCAGACTCCACCATGACGCCTGCACGGTTACACGCTTCTGACATTTGGACTGCTAATTGTGATCACACACAAACCATGTACCTGGCTAACAGGCTAACAGGCTAACAGGCTAACACGCTAACAGCAGCTTCATCTTTTCCACAGCTCTCATCCCAAAGAGTCATATAGTGACTCAAAGGGTTCTTTCTTACATGTTTGTGAATGTAAAATGATTTTTCACAAAGATCTGCTTTTACAACACAGAGACAGAATTTGCTAATTATTACAAGGAGGAGGAGAAGAAGGAGAAGAAAAAGTAGAAAAGGGAGAAGGAAGAGAATGAAAAAAAGAGGAGAAGAAATAGTAGAAAAAAGGAGGAGAGAAAAAGAAGAAGTAGACGAAAAAGAAGAGAAGGAAAAAAAGAAGGAGAAGCATGAGGAGAAGAAGAAGGAGGAGGTGGAGAAGAATGAGAAGAAAAAGATGAGGAGAAGAAGGAGAAGTAGACGAAAAGGAAGAAAAGGGAGAAGGAGAGAAGGAAAAAAGAAGAAAATAATAGAATCATAATAATAATTCTATAAGAATATAATATAATAATAGAAGAATAATAATAGAAGAAAAAAGGATATGGAGAAGAATGAGGAGGAGAAGAAGAGAAGAAGGAAGGAAGAAGAAGAGAGAAGAAAAGGGAGAAGAAAAAAGATAAGAGGAGAAGATGAGAGAAAGAAGGAGAGAGAAGAAGAAGGGAGAAAAATAGAAGAAAAAGATATGGAGAAGAATGAGGAGGAGAAAGAGAAGGAGAAGAGAAGTGGAGAAGAATGAGAAGAAGAAAAAGGATGAGGAGAAGAAGGAGAAGTAGACGAAAAGAAGAAAAGGAGAAGGAAGAGAAGGAAAAGAAGAGAGGAAGAAGGAGGAGAAGAAGAAGAAGCGGAGAAGAATAATAGAAGAAAAGGATGAAAGAAGAATGAGGGAAGGAGAAGTAGAAGAAAAGGAGAGAAGAGAAGGAAAAAAGAAGGAGAAAAATTGTAGAAAAAAGAAGGAGAAGAAGAATGAGGAGGAGGAGAAGAACGAGGTGGAGAAGTAGAAAAAGAAAAGATAGAAGGAGAAGAAGATGAAGAAAAAGAAGGGGAGGGGAAGGAAGATTTATAAGAAGAAAAAGGTAAGAAGAAAAGAAGGAGAAAGAGGACAAGAAGGGGAGGAGGAGAAGATTTAGAAGAGGAGGAGGAGGAGAAGAAAGTAGAAGGAAAAGGAGGAGGAGAAGGAGTAGAAGAAGAGGAAAAAGAAGTTGAAGGAGGAGAAGAAGATGAAGAAGAAGAAAAAATGGAGGAGAATAAATAGTATAAGGAAAAGAAGAAGGAGGAGGTGGAGAAGAAAAAAGAGGAGAAGAAGTAGTAGTAGTAGTAGAAGGAGAAAAAAAGATGAAGAAGAAGAAAAATAAGGAGGAGTAGAAGAAGAAAGGAAAGAAAGGGACAAGAAGTAGAAGAAAAAGGAGGAGGATAAGAAGAAGAAACAGAGAAAGAAGAGAAGAAGAAGAAGTACAAGAAAAGGGAGAAGAAGGAGGAGAAATAGTAGCACAGTAGAAGGAAAAGAAAAGGAGACGAAGGAGAAGCAGGAGAGGATGAAGAAGAGGGAGGAGAAGAAGTGTGTGCAAAAACAAAATTGTGATTTCTCGCCTTTTTCTGCTGTTGTAATTTTGCTTTATTCCCTGACAGCTTTCATCGACTGATCATGTAGATGTGAATAAGAATAACAGAATGACACACTTATCAATCTGCCCCAGGTTAAGACATTTCTGTAACTGATAAAACCGCATCAGTCCTGGATGAATAAACTTTGATAGCCTATAATTTTGCGTCATAAGTCTTAAATGTCGTGTTCAGCTGCAGTATCAGAGCCAGTAAGTGCACGGTGAAGAAATCCATCTGTCTTTCCTAAACCTGGGCTTTTGTGGTCTTCAAACCGCTCACTTACACGTGGCATTGTTGTTTTTTATTGTCATTTAAGAAAACGCTTCCTCCTGAATCCAGCGCCCGAGGCTCGCTCACACAAAGACTCATGTGGACCAGCCGCGGTGGATTCAGTGACACCGAGAGGTTTTGAGTGCGTGTTCTGAAACCTCCACCTCTCTTCCTGCTTTCTCTGCCCATTTTTATTCTTTCTAATCTCTACGTAATCCTCATTTTCTACTTTTTTCTCTCGTCATTTCCTCTTTCTCTTGCTATATGTTCTCTTTAACAGTGGATCTTAAACTTTTCACACAAAGTAGGCCCTAACAAGTTTGTGATTGAATTTGTGCAGTTTTTCAAGTCCCAAGTCAAAGAGAGACAAGTCCAAGTCAAGTCCCAAGTCAAAGAGAGACAAGTCAAAGTCAAGTCCCAAGTCAAAGAGAGACAAGTCCAAGTCAATCCCAAGTCAAAGAGAGACAAGTCCAAGTCAAGTCCCAAGTCAAAGAGAGACAAGTCCAAGTCAAGTCCCAAGTCAAAGAGAGACAGTCAAGTCTCCAAGTCAAAGAGACAAGTCCAAGTCAAGTCCCAAGTCAAAGAGAGACAAGTCCAAGTCAAGTCCAAGTCAAAGAGAGACAAGTCCAAGTCAAGTCCAAGTCAAAGAGAAAGCCAAGTCTCAGTAAAAAGAAAGTCCTCAGTCAAGAAAGAAGACAAGTCAAGTCAAGTCCAAGTCAAAGAGAGACAGTCCAAGTCAGTCCAAGTCAAAGAGAGACAAGTCCAAGTCAAGTCCCAAGTCAAAGAGAGACAAGTCCAAGTCAAGTCCCAAGTCAAAGAGAGACAGGTCCAAGTCTCAAGTCAAAGAGAGACAAGTCCGAGTCAAGTCCCAAGTCAAAGAGAGACAGGTCAAGTCTCAAGTCAAAGAGAGACAAGTCCAAGTCAAGTCCCAGTCAAAGAGAGACAGTCCAAGTCCCAAGTCAAAGAGAGACAAGTCCAAGTCAAGTCCCAAGTCAAAGAGAGACAGGTCCAAGTCTCAAGTCAAAGAGAGACAAGTCCAAGTCAAGTCCCAAGTCAAAGAGAGACAAGTCCAAGTCCAAGTCAAAAGAGACAAGTCCAGTCAGTCCCAAGTCAAAGAGAGAGAGTCCAAGGGAGTCTAAGTCCAAGTCAAAGAGAGACAAGTCGAGTCAAGTCCAAGTCAAAGAGAGACAGGTCCAAGTCTCAAGTCAAAGAGAGACAAGTCCAAGTTAAATTCCAAGTCAAAGAGAGACAAGTCCAAGTCACAAGTCAAAGAGATTAGATTGTTCTAATTTTTTTTGCCTGACCAGTCAGCCCCTCCCACATTCTGTTACATTCTGTTTGAATGCAGAAGGGTCTGAAACCGGAGCTTCGGCCAATAATTTCCCCGTCCAATGTTAAGATGATCCAATCAAGCACGGCGATTCTGACACGTGACACAAAAAAGTCGGAAGTTGCTTGAAAGCCCCATTTCAAAACATTCAAGAAGGCGAACGTAGCTGATTCGGCTCGTGCTTCAGTTTTGAACAATGAACGTATCAATTCCTTAAACCAGAGCAGCAAACCGTGTTGAGGGGCTTCAGACTGAAAAAATCCTCACGCTACATGTTTACAAAAACATTGTTGGCTGTTTTGGTGGAATTTCAGGGTTTTCTGTGATTGGTTGACTCAGCGCTTGGAAAGGCCTCCCACGAAAGTGATCCTCGGCGCTCCGCTCCCAGACCCTCACGGTTTATAAAGTGTTTGTCAAAGCGTGTAGGGACTGGTTGGTCAGGCCACTAATTTTAGACGATTGGCTTTGTTTTTGGCTCCAGACCCATGTAAGGGTCTTGCTGGTCGGGCAAGGAGATGGTCCACCATGGCAGCTCACTGCTGCTATAAATCCCAGTGGTTCTGAAGGACTGAAGGATGGGTCAAACACAGACATTGCCATTTCAAAATTCAAGGTTGTTCAGTAGTACCTGCTGGTAATTTGTTTGAAATGAAGATAAAGGGCCTGAATTTGGAGAAGTAAAACTACTGATGAGACACTAAAGAGAGATTAGTCTGGTTTACAGACAAACCAACATATCTCACATTTGTATCAGGTCAAAGCTCTCATTCATTCATTCATTTTCTACACTTGTTCTCATAAAAGGCGATACGTGACTGGAGTCTATCCCAGTGACTTTGGGCCTTAGATGGGGGAACACTCATCACACACATAGAAACAAACGCAGACCGACAATCTTTCACTCTGTCATAATTCATAGGGGAATTTACAGTGATGCTATTTGACCTATACATGCTTTTGGAGCTGCAGAGGAAGCTGGAGTACCTGAGAGAACCCACAGTAACACAGAGAAAACATGCAAACTCCATCAGAGAGATTAAGACGTTTATTTAGTCGAAGCCAAAACCCTCAATCTCCAAAGTCTTCTTAAAAGTTTATGCTGCATGTATGAGGGATTTTAGCTTTTCT
Source organism: Mugilogobius chulae (assembly GCA_038363315.1). Classification (NCBI taxonomy): domain Eukaryota; kingdom Metazoa; phylum Chordata; class Actinopteri; order Gobiiformes; family Gobiidae; genus Mugilogobius; species Mugilogobius chulae. The sequence continues at coordinate 30,050,975 of CM076413.1, forward strand.
TTTAAACATTTCCATGAAGAATACGCATATATTTTCCATGTTTTATTTTTTCATTATCAGCAGCTCATCTCTTTGCAAAGGTCAAAGGTGACGACCAGGCTGACGGTTGTTCACTTCAGCCAAGAGGACACGCACACGAACACTCAGACAAAGGAGGAGCTGTCTTTGTGTTGTCGCTGAGATGGTTGTGATAGACTGGGAGCTGCGTGCTGCTCGGAGCCACCTGAACCTGCTTCACTCTGCTCTGGGATTATTCATGTTTTATCACAACATCAGCCTTTCACTGCCTCCGCTCTCTCGCTCTCCGTGTCCGAATACGCTTTTGTCTTCACTTTTCAAACAGACTTTAGTTTTTGCACGTCATTTGCTGAACGGTTATTATTCTCTGCGAGTCCAACGTCGAGTAAAATGTAATTACTTTCAAGACGGGTTCGGTAATTAGGAGTTTAAATTAGAGGCCTGCTTCTGGGTGAATGAACTGACGTGAACATGTTTCCAAATCCGAGCAGTTTCTTCAGGTGTGGTGTCTTTAGTCTGAGTGATTACTCAGACATCTTTTATAACAAGATACTCCTAAACTGATGAAAGACTGGAGGTAATGTCAGAGCACTGGCTAGTTCTGAAAAATGGAAAGTAAGTAAGTAAGTTAGTTAAGACCCAACGCCGCTCTGCCGTCCCACTGTGACTCCTGGTGTTCCATCGGTCTCCCATCCAAGTTCTAACCAGGCCCTAACTTGTTTAACTTCTGAGATTTGACAGGATCAGGCTTTGACAAACAGGAATGCAAAAAGGCCATGGCAAGGTTTTTCCAAACATCATCACAAACAAATACATACTGACCGGGTTGGTATAACAGGCAGCCTGCAACTTATTTGGTCACAAAGTAATCCACGTTTCCATCAGCCTACACACCAGTTCACTTTGGAGCGGTTTGGACTGCTTATGTTAATGAAGGTGAGCATTTCTACTGCAGGTAACCAACAACATGCATGTTAGGGACACTTGGTGACAGTCGGAGGTTGAGGCACCAGGTGTTCAGGCGAATCGCCTCTGCTGAGCTGCCCAGGCTGAGGAGAGGATGGGTTATTCAATTGAAGCGTTTGTACTCTGTCTGTGAACGCTTACTTAGTGACTAACTTACTTACGAGTAGTGTGAGTGACGTCCGGGCATTGACATTACACACACATTAAACATAATTTCTTAAATAAAAAAAAAATTGTACCTGAATTAATTTTTTGTTTTGTTTTGTTTTGCTTTTTTGCAAAGCCTCTGCACTGCATTTAAACCCGTTTTATTCAATGATTTAAGGTTGATTATGTTGAACCCATTAAGCACAAGATTTTTTTTTTTTTTTTTACAGTGATTTGCCTCGACAAACAGGAAACAGCTAATGCCCAAGCTTTGCTTTGCTAAGTCTATTAGAGCAACAATTTGTCCCAGGATCTGTATTTGGTGAGGAACATTGTTTCATGTTTCTGTCTCCTCTTTTCTGCCTGTTTTTTGCCTGTGCCTGTGTCCAATCATCAAGCCTAAAGGGGACAGCTGTAAGGTCTGCTCCAGGGTCCAGGGTAAAGCAGGCCAAAAGGGGCTCACTACGACCCTGCAAGCTGTACGGAATTAGTCTATTAGTCAAGTCTATGGAATCAGATCTTATATAATGATCTGTGTAAACTCTCCCTGTTATTGGTGTTATAGAATCAACCCATCTTGTCTTATCTTAATATGTTGTGCAAAAATGTCTTATTAATTAAGAGCAAAACCAAGATTCAAGCAATACCCAGTTCAGCAAAGTTTCGTGGCCTGATACTCGAGTCGGTTCATCACTATTTGGATTACATAATATAATGCTAAAAACAAGGCTTGCAGCAGGGCCAGGTTCATCATGCTGACTCAAGATTTTTGTGTGCACTGGCCACAACCTAATCCACATTCTTGTTTAATTAATTTCAAATACTTCTGATCACCTCCACTTTAGAATCCCATATATATTTCAAAGAACGTAGCAAAGCACAATAGATCATGTTTTCTCAAGTCAGCTACTGACTGAAAGGAAATCACACAAGGGGAAGAATCAAATCGATCTGGTTTGATAGCTATGCCTGAAATGCTCTAACAAACTTGATGCAGATTAGATTTACTTGACATCAGTTGACATTCAGAGCAGTGTTTTCTGAGGCTCGCAGTGGAATGAAAAAATATCTCACTGACAAAACTTCAGCTGTGTTTTTGATGAGGAAGTAATGGAACAGGATTAAATTATCTATTATGCATTGACTTTTTTGATGTATGACCTTTATAATTTAGATTCTGCTTTTCTTTTGTTTGGAAAAAGTTCTCACTTCTGATCAGAGCCTGTTAGTCTCAGGAGCTAAAACTACAGAAACACAGCTTTACAAAGACTCCAGACATTTGCTTGTGTCCAAAGAATCAGAAAGAGTTTTAGTTGAAATTTAGATGATTTTAGTCAAACGTGTGAGAGGAAAAAAGCTGGAATTAGAAGGGGTTAACGACAGCAATTTAAACTGTGACTGATTGTGGGCTTTACAAAAATAAACTGAATTGCAGAGCTCTTGCGCAGGCCTGTATGTAAATGTTCCTCTCGAGTTCTGTGCACCTGTCCTGTGCTCTCCACTGTCTCCTGTCACACCTGAACTGTCCCTCCCTGTTTTTGCCCCTGGCCTACTTACCCTGCTCTCACATTACCCCGGGCTGCTCCGCGGGCTCATTGTCACCGCGCTGTCATAAGATAGTGGATCCCAGACGCCCAGTCCCAGGGGCCCGCGCTCGCAGCTCTGCCCACGCCAGAGCTCTCCTGTGTGGGGCAGACCCTCCCTCGGCTTCCCTTTCACTGCGGCGGAGGAGGCAGGAGAAAAGAGGTGATTGTTCGGAGACAGAGGGATGAATTTGTCTTCTCGGAGCAGAAGAAAGGCGCAGTGTCGGACGGTGGATCAGGTGGTCCCGGTGTGCCCCACTTTCTGACAGTTACAGTGAGGAGAGCAGTGTGAGGTTCAGGGTGAAAGCTTTCTCTGTTTGGACACTAATATCAAGCTCTCAGACTAACAACTAAGCCTTTCCCTATCGCGTAAAATATTTTAGAGGTAATCATTTCTACTAATATCAAGGTGTAACTGCAATCATTATAGCGAAATGAACATTCAATGCAGAACAACAGATTTACATACAAACTAATGACATCTGTATTCTGTTGTGTGAAAAAACTAACATTTGTGTCCTTTTATTGTGACCAACCTCACATACACCAGTGCACATTCATGCGTCTTAATAGCATCTTAATATGCTACATCTGTGAGGTGGGATGGATCATCTTTGCAAAGTTTTCACTAACACAGATTTAGGGAAAGGTCTTCATTCCCATAATGGAGTGACTAATATCTTGTGACTTCATCTAATAGAGCCAAGTTATTGTCCCATCTTCACTAGTGTTGAGCCAACTCTTCTCCTGCAGTCTGCAGTTACATGTAGCCCCCTCCACACAGCACCACAACACCAAAGCACAGAATTCCCTTTTTCCTATGGTTTTATTTTAACCACCCGAGTTAGCTAGACGGTCCTGTCCACATGAGGCTATGGAGGATATCTGTACAAAGAGCTGCCGTTGAGACCAAGCTGTAGACTCGAGCTACCACTACAAGAGTTTAGGTGCGAAAAAGTTACACTGCTAATGCTAAATCAACATTTGTGAATAAAATTCATCTTTACGACTCAGACATGTTACACTAAGGTGAATGGAAAAACACTGTCTCAAGCTTCAGAAGCCAGCGTCTGTCAGACTTGTTCATACCTGATCAAACAGCTACGTCCCGTTTTGTTGTTTTAATCAAAGAAGTTTCCCAGCCAACTATGAACAGCGTCATCTGCAGGTGACATGCGCTGTGACGTCAATCGATAATCCCTCTATACCACAACAAATAGTGTCATACCAAGGCATTTTCCTTTTCTGAAGTGTCCATGGCATTGAGCACACACTATTTAATACATGGAAATTACATTTTCTTGCAGCATGATTAGGTTTTGTTTGGGATTAACGGTTAAGTTTGGTCTGAGGTTAAAAATTTGTACGTTTAGTTCGAGGACTTGGGTGAGGTTAGGCTAGGGTTTAGGTTAGGGTTTTGTTAATAAGCATGAATAATATAATGAATTACCTCTATAACAGAAATGAACTGCCACATATTTTTGACCAGATTGGCGCTAACCGTTCTCTGCAGAGGTCAAAGGGCAATAATATTACCTTTCTAATATTCATTTGTATCATTGATTAAGTCTGTCCTGATATAGGCTACCTATTTACAAGATTTTTTGCATTATTATTTCTTGAAGAACACAAGTTATGCAGCATATTCATGCAGCATTTGTTTTGGTTTTTCTACTTCTTCTAGACAAAGATTGGGGTATTCATGAAGCGAGCTAAAGCCAAAGCCTGGCTATTGGCAATCTAGGCTATGAAATCTCCATTTCCGTTCCACTAACGCGGCTAACCAGAGGTGACGCTGAGTGCCGCAGTAACAAGTACGCAGACATAAACCTGGTCGGGACCAGGTAACAGTCAGATTATTTTAGCTTTGTCTCAAAAAACGTCTAAAAACACTTAATCACATGTTTATCCCACACATTCACACTTGTGTGAAATCTCTCTGTCTGTCACAACACAACTTATAGAGTCACTTTTTATTCACTTTTATTTACTTGTCATTGGCACCAGAGAGCCGCTCTGACTGTTTCTTTTCATTCTTTTTTGAGCCGCTCTCGCTGTGGAGAGACGCGTTTGTAAGAGCAAACGTCAAATTGGCCACATATTTAACTGTAAAATTAACTTGTAGGTTACTCCTACGTGCATCTAAACTACGTAAGATCTCCCACAGACATGCAGATATTTCTCTTAAGGATGAAGCATGAAAGCATGACTAAAGTATGAGAGCAAGCCGTGGAGTCGTGCTGCTGCTTTAGCGCTCAGAAGCGCTTCATCGCCTCGACACACATGCTCTGCTCTGATTGGTCAGTCTGGTTGTGAAGACTTACGCTCAGGTTACGCTACAACTTTGTGACAACTTTAGGCACCGGGACTAGTTCCACATGCGAAGTGGAAACTGTGCATTGCATTAAAAAAACGATGAACCTACTACTCACAATACGATGATAAATCCTCTGGATCTCCGCCTCGTCTTCTCCAGCAGAGGGGGAGGGCTGCCTCTCGCTCCCCGCATCAGAATAAAACTAAACTGAAACTTTTGCGATGCAAATCAACTATGCCGTGTGCACTTTGGCTCCTCACGTGTTCAGTCAAATAATTAAAATAAGCGTTTCTCTCTCATTCTCAGTGATGTCTTGCTCCATGATCTGGTCTCGTCACATCAGGAGCGCGCTCACAGCCCAGATTAATCTTCAGCTTGAATTACGTTGCTCCCAGCTTATTTTTCATGAACTTGGCTTAAGTGGAATGAGCTAGTTTCAGTCAGATTTTAGATACCTGGACTTGTTAAGCACTTTCATAATACATTGTTGAGTATTTAGTAAACATTCACAAAATGTGTGCTGACGTCCAAATAAAGATTACACTAGATTTTTTCATACTTCAAAATACTGTGCTAAACTTTCCTTTTCGGTGTTATATTTAGCCTTAATCACCCGCATTATCACCTCCTGTTATTGTTTATTGTTAACTGTACAGAAGTATCGTCCGTTCCCATCTCCGCTCCTCCTCAGAGACCGTCCCTTTGTCCCACGGACCCAGGTCTCAGGTCCCCAAACCAAAACCCTGCCCCAGATCAGAACAGAGAGGCCTGTCCCACCGGAGACTCAGCACCAGCTCTTCAAAGACTCCAGCGCGGTGACGACATGGTTTTCTGTGAAGGTCTCAGAGGAGCAGAGGACTTTCAGGGCATGTCACTCACACTCAATTGTTCAGCTAAGATGTGGTAATTGTTGTCATAATTATTGTACTTTCTCCTGCTCTTGAGAATGTGTAAATAGCACTTTTGGTCTTCAGTCTGAATTCCAAGATGGGGCCTTTTCTGTTTGTTTATTTATAGGTGCAATGCATAATTTTATGAACACAAGTTGCTGGTAATATTGCTAAGTTAAAGGCTTAGCGAAGGAGAGATTCCCAAATGTGGGTGTTCGGTCTGTATGGAGCAGTACTTTTAGTCTGTAGTGAGAGCTGCAGGGTGTCACAAGTTTGCTTCTCAATCCCCAGTTTTCTTAGCTAAAAATGGTCTCAACAGTTCCAGGGCTGATCATGTGAAGAAGATAAATGACTGAGAATCACATAATTTCTGATGATTCAGTATGGTACACAATATATGCCTCATGATAATACATTAAATAGATAAACACACAGTCAGAGACTTAAGGCCTATTCATACTTCATAAGAAGTAACAAATTAACGTTATTTTGTTCGTGCTGCCTTTGTTCTGCAGTTTTTTCGGCTTGTTTTTGACACATCAGCTGAGCAGAACTTTGTTCAGCAGACCTTTGCAGCAGCTTGACTCTGATTGGCTAGTTAAACACAGTGGAGGATTGGCTAGTTAAACACAGTGGAGGATGAACAAATACACTCGATAGAGCGAGGGTTTCATCTGTTCTATACAGTGCGTGCGTACGCCCAGCGTGCTTGTATCTGCACATACAGAAAATTCTTTTGTGTATTTATATTAACTGAGCTGTCTGTGATTAAAATCTACATAGCAACTGCGTGGCAGCGGTTGTTAGGGCTCACGAGGGCGGGGTCTAGTTTGGCGCCAAACAAACTTCTTTCTTCTTTTAAGTGACTTTGATTGACAGTACAAAATTTGGACAGTGAGCTTGGCGAGTGATGTGAGTTTTGTGTCAGAGCAGTCCTGATGTGTGGTGAGGTTTATAGCCGCTGAGGCTGTGCAGACAGGTCTAGTTTCTTACCTGCACTTCAAGATTCCTTTTAATTACTTTGTAAACATACTGTATGTATAAAACCTTTCCTTTACATAAGCACATGAGCTCATGGGAGTATTTTATAAATTGAAAATGAGAATAAAGAAATACTAATGCGAGTTTTGAACCTGCAACCCTTTGCATCTCACGTCACCTGCTTATCCAACTGAACCAAATGACTGATGGTGACCGGTTTCAAACTCTCTCATCGCAGCAGCACAGTCGCAGTTTTTGCACACATAACTGCAATGAGCGAGTTTGCACAAAAATTTGCCAAAAGGCCCAGAAGAGTAGATAATTGTCTTTGACCTCATACACACAGTCTGACAGTGAAAGAAAGTTTATTCTGCATTTAGTTTAACTTTAATAAAAAATCTATCACAATTGCCAAATGGACTCTTAACTGTAGAAAGTCGTCTCTCTCCAAACCTTAAAAGAGTTGAATCAATATATTTACATTTGTAGCTCGAGAGGAAAGATCCGTGTAGGGTGTTTTGTTAGGATTGTTACTGCTCGTATCCATGGATACTGATAAGTTTAATGCCGTATTATGGAATATATTAGCACATTTTAACCTCCATAAATGTATTAAAAAGTGTCTTGAGCATGCTTGTTGCTTACTTTTTTTTTTCAAGCTTCGGTCTTTGATGTTATTTTTAAGCTTCTCTCATTTCAACCTTTTCCCTGGTTTTCTTTTTTACCTTTAATTAAATTTGCCACAAAAACAAACAGTATGGGCAGCACAGAAGTCATAAATCTCACCGTTAGCCGCCGTTAGCTGCTGTTAGCTGATTTAGCGTGCCCACCCGTTAGCAGCACTCAGCTAAGACCTTTATCTCCCCTTTATTGGAGTTTATTGGACTTTACTGCGGCGCCATATTGTCAGGGAGGACGTGGAGTTGGAAATGCTCAGTGGGAGGTGAGCGTGAGTGACGGGGTAAGTGCCTCCGGGGTCAGAGGTCGAGGCAGAAGAGAGAGGAGGCTGTAGGCTGCACTCGAAATGACCCGGCGCTGTGAAGAATCCTCCCCCAATTGCAGAGCGATGCTTCCGAGGACAATACAGGGACGGAAAGTGTGAGTAATTGTGTAGGTTAATTTGTAAAACTGTAGAGAATCAGGATTGTAATAGACAGAGGTGGAAGAAAGTTCAAGTCAACAGGCATTTTAGTGTTTTTTGTGTGGAAAATCTGCGCAATTTAATGCAGTTATCAGGATAAACTGTGAGTAAAGATCATATATGACAAGTTTTGGACCAGATTTTGAGTAGAACATATTGAACATGATTATATTTGACATATTTAGAGGTAATTTCAGAACTTTTATCTTGGAAATTATTGGAAATATAGGCAAAAATCCACATAAATGATACAGACTTTACAATAAGGGAGGTGGCAACGGTTACCATGGAAATAATGTTAAATCCGCCATGTTTCTTGCAGGTTTACATTAGCAAAAACAATACTAAGAAAGAACTGAAATACAAAAACATACCCAAGACTATATTTTTGTTTAATCAAAGGGACTAGACCCAAGTTAATAACTTAAAATTAATTTCCCCATAGCATAAATATCTCGTTAATGTATCTATTCAGGTGAAAGTCCCTAATTGTCCTGTCTAATAATATGCTGTTTGTTTACCTAATCCCACTTATTATGTCTGTTGTTGTTGTTGTTGTTTTATTCTTTTCCATATTTATTTATAAATGGTCAGACTTTAGCGTTGACAGTCAAGACATCTTTTTATAAACACACTTCTTTAGTGAAATATTCTCCTCAGAGAAAACCACCAACAACTTCATTCACTCCTGATCTTAATGTATTTTTTCATTTAAGACTGAGGCAGTGAAGCCCATAGAAATGAACATGCCGATAGAAAGTTAACATTTTTTAAAGAAACAAGCACACAGTCAATTGAATTGCTTTACATTATAAAACAAAAAAATAACCTTAAAAGGCTGTCTTTTGAAAAAAAAAAATATATATATATATATATATTTTATTCAAGTTGTTATTCTATCAATGTTTCCACAGACTCACAAACAAGGAAAGCAGCTTAAACCAGGCTAAAACAATAGCTGCTGCTTCAAGTGTGGGCAAATCAAGGAAAATATTCAATTCATTGAAGTGAAGGTCTGAGGACCTCTTGTAGTGCCTTAATAATATGATTATTCAGTATTTTTGTGCTAAACTTTTGGGGTGTGTTTAAAAAAAAAAAAAGAAAATTGTCTTTGCTTTTGACGACATGTGGGGGGATTTGCTTTAGAACTCAGAATACTTCTTGTAATTTTCAGTTTTTTTTTGTCAATTTCTTCATATTTGCAACCTAACTGCTCATGATAATACACTGATAAACTTTTACCACAAGAACTGTCTAAGTCTAAATTTAAATAAAAAAAGCCATTTCATGTATATGTAACTGAATAGTTTACTACAAATCCCTTTCAATACTGAAGTGACCTTAAAGTTAATGTTTCCTTCTGGTAACGTCTGAGTGATGCTTTCATAACTTATTATCATCACATCTAGGTTAATTCAGCTGAGTTATGTTGAGCCCTGTGTTATGTTGGATTCTCTCTCTCTCTTTCCTCAGGTCGGTGCATCAGAGCTGAGCAGAGATTATTACGTCTGTGATGTTGTTAAAACATGAAGAAGCCACATCTGTCGCAGCTTTAGATTCTTATGACACTGTCCTCTTGTTCACCGCCGCACGAGTTCAGAAGGTGACATAAGACATTACAAAACCGTCATTTCATAATCAACATGGACAATCGGTTTGAATGTAACCGGTTCATTTATGGTTTAATTACACAAAATGGTCTCTTTGGCTGTTTATTCTGCAAACCTGGCATCCAGTCTCTGTGCAGTCATCATGGTCTGCTCACATTTCTTCTTTGTGTGTTTGTAACTTTTTCTCTTTTGTGTTATACTTTGATGGAAAAAGTTGGTTATTCAGTGTAATCCTGTGTTTTAAGTGCATCTTAGTCATTATTTCACTTTTATTTTGGTCGTGGAACAAGCTATTGTTGTCTTTAAGTCAATATTAAGCCTTTGAGTTGTTCAGATGTTCTTATTTATTGATGCGAAGAAGTCTGAAAAATACTGACGCTGTTCTTTGTAGTACATGTTGACTCCGTTCACTTTTAATGTAATCCAGATTAAATGGAATCCGCCTCCAAGCGATCGGCTGTGTCCTCTGTTCACTCTTGCACCAGCATTCATAAACCAGAAAACACAACGCCGATAGAAATACACCGATCACAACAATACATCAGTATTGTTTTTGGTGAGCAAATCATGCTTATGATTTTGATTTTATCTATGTTCATATTCTTTTATAACAGGGGGCTCACGTCAGATGAATATGTGTTAGTTTATCCACATTATTCATCTGATACTTCTAAGCATTTGGGAAAAGGTGGGATGTTTAAAGAAATACTTAAAGCTGAATGATTGACTTGTTAACTAGTGCCAGCCTTCCTTAGTTTGTGTTTTACCAATCACAGCAACAAATTGTAATGGCATATACGGTGTGCAAACAAGTGTCACACGTGCACCTCTCTGCTCTTCTTTCAAAAAAATAAATACTCTATATTTTGCTAAAACAGAATCAATAGACCCATTGACTTTTAGAAAACAAATATGGCTGCATGCGCAAACTGGTGCCCTGAGAAGTGCGTCAGTCCCAGGCTACAGGTGCATTAGCTGTAAAATATCGCAAAACTTTCTTTAAAAACTCAACTTAACGAACAGCAAGCGACTCCAGATTCATGTACAGTTAGCTACTGAATGTTAGCGTGACGTTAGTGAGTCTCCTGATATTTACTTGTTTGGTTTGGTGTAAAAACCTTGTGTACACAAGAAAAAAGCTTCGAGCATACAAATCCCTTGATGAGTTTTATACGTAATTTTCAGAACAGTACAGAAGGTGAGTTATTCTAACATTGATAGAGATTTTTGTGGAAGTTGTGTTTATTATTTATCAACAAACTATTAAATTCACATGTGGCATTATTTTGTGCTGATTTCTACAGAATGTTATTGTATGAAAGACTTCGAGCAAATCCATGACTCTGGGGTCATGTTTTTTTATAGTGATCCCTCATTGTTTGAATAGCCTTTAGCAGCTTGCTGCAGAAATAACAAGTTATAAAGAGTGTCAACTATTGGAAACCATTTGACAAACCATCATTGTTGAGTTTTCTAACTGTTTAGTGTCTTTAGTTCTACTTACTTGTTTTGTAAAGAAAGTTATGGTGAAGCTGTGCGAAGGGCCTCAGTTCGGCCCTGCCACTAATTTAATGTTGGCTCTGAATGGGTCTGTAATAACAGAAACATCCACAGAAGCTGCTATTTTGATTTTTTGCTTGATTCAGGTACTACTTGCTGTCGTTTTTGCTAACAACCCCTTCAATCCGCTCTGCTGCATGTGATGTGATTGGGTCGTTAAAGTATCAGGTCGGACTCCAAACCAATCAGCTGTTAGAGGCCCGAGTTTGTGAACTTACAAATATTACAAGAATCCATCTAGCTGTCCAGGTTAAGTGTCATAATATTTCATTTAGGAATATCTGCATTTTACTCATCAATAAATAAATCGCTGGATTTATGTAACACTTTTCACAACACTCACTTTGCAGTATTTACTGTAGTTTATAGTTTGTCCTAGTCCAGGGTTGTTTGAGAGCTACTTCTTTTGGTCAATATGAGGCACAGTGACGTGTCTAAACATTAAACACAATAATTAGCCTTCTACAGTTACATTTACAGTGTTAATGGGCATGTAAAAGGGTAATACTTGAATCCTTACTTGGAGATGGAGAGCTTCTGAATGTGGAGTGTGGAGTTTATATGTTCACCTCGTGTCTGGAAAAGTTTCCTCAGACTACTCTGATTTACCATTTAAAACATGTCCGGTAGTGCCTCCCCGGGACTACAGATGTAAATGTGGTACAAGCATCTCTGCCATTGTGCTTAAAGGGGACCTATTATGTAAAATCTACCTTTCTGAGTTTTTAAACCATGTAACAGTGTGTTCTCATCATTTGTTTCCCTAAAGTTGTATTTGGATTGCTTCTTGCATGTTTGAGTAATCTTGTGATGTTCTGAAGCTGATGCTCCAGTGCTCAGAAAATCCTCATCTTCACCTACCACCTATCCCCGCCCACTTGTCTGTATTTACTTGTGTTTACTCAAAAAATTAGGATTGTGAGTAAAACATGTAAGATTTAAAACTGTCCTGTAGCCACTTCCCAACAATTATTGATCTAAATATACAGAAAAAAAACACAATAGGTCTCCTTTAATTTAATTGTACATTGTCCACGTAATGGATTTTCAGTCACTGTTACTTTCCGCTCTACTGCGCATGCCCAATGCAGAAAGAAACGCTGTCCATCTAGTTGGCTGGGAAAGCTTCTTTGATTAGAACAAAACGGGACAAAAGCAGCTGTTTGGATCAGAAATTAACCGGTCTGGCAGACATCTGGCTCCTGAAGCTTGAGACAGCGTTTTCTCTGTTATTTTACCTGAATGTACCGTGTATGGGTCTTATAGTCATGTCATTCACAAATGTTGAATTAGCAGCACAACTTTTGTTTTTGCACAGTGATAAACTCTTGTAGTTAGCTGATAACAGCTCTGGTTTGTGTTGTTGCTACAGCTTGTGTCAGTGAGCTGCTTCTGTGTTGATAAACAAATATTCCCTCAATAGAAATCTACATAATATGTGTGTTTGTCATGTACCATTCAAATCAATTAAAAAACCTGAACTAAATAAATAAAAAGCATGAAACAGTTGCAGTTGTAGTTTATATTTATTTGGACAGGTATAAATGTGAACCAGAGAAAGCACTTCAGCTAAAAATATACTCAGAAGTAGTATAGCAGTATTTAGTGATTGGTTTGATAAAGTAAAAGTACAAGGCAGTGAAAATAAATTATCTCAACAATAATTATATATAATAATAATAAACAGTGCCAAATTAGGACTCCATCAATTTTTGTTAAAATCGTCCATATATAAGCAAAAAATCCAGCATATTTTAGCATTAAAAGAGACAGCTTTGCCCCCGATAGTTTCACATATGTACAATATTCACAGTCATTATAAACTTGTTCGGCACAGACATGAGTGGAGGTGGGAGATACTGACAAGAAATGAATATTACCATATATTTTTGGAGTTATCCTGATGACAACCGTTCAGGCAATCCATAAGAAACGTGCTAGTTACTGCAAAAATATTGACAGCACAGAAATGTCATCTTATACTTTTGTTTATAAGATTGCACATCAAATTTGTCTTCAATTTGTTTTATTTGCCTCTTTTGATCGGATGATAAATGTACATGAACAAAGTGTTTATAAACATAACGCCCACGTTCTAAAAGCCGGTGTAACGTTGAGATTGGACCCCCCTTTAAAGTTAGTGCTAGAAAATCAGTAATATTTAAGAAACCACTTAACCACACATTAACATAGATTGAGGGGTTGAATGAACATCCTAAATCTAATGTTATGCAAGACAAATTAAGTCAAAAATATAACTCATTTGTATTTATTCAGGTATTACAAATCTGACTTAAAGTGCCTACAAAAGGTTGAACTATTAAAGTTGGGGTAGTTAAATTATTTAGTTGTAAATTAGTACTTTCCAAAAGGCAGATGATAAATGCAGCAGTTTGTGAAAAAAGTAGACCTCTGAGTACTGTCTGAACTGAATAATATATATTTTTTTTATTTCTAAACAGGAGCCGAATGCAGCGCTCTGATTGGCTGAGCTTGGGGCGGTCACTTCAGTTTCACTGTGTTGTTTGTAAAAAGACGACTATTAGCTATGTTTGCAACCAAAATGAATACTGGTCAATATAATCATGAGTCGAAAGATTTATGAGGAAGTCATCAGATTTAAAACAGTTTACAGTCTGAAAATCAGCTATCCCACCTTTAATTTCCCTAAAAATGAAATTTTAATAATGAAATTTTAAAATTTACCAAAAATGTAACAAATTTCCATTCCAGTTATGCCTGTTTTAAGGATTAAAAATGTCTTTCCTGTTCATAAATAATGACCTTGCAACAGGAAGTAACCTAGCAAAACTTATTTAACAGGCTTTTTCCACTTGAAAAAATTAAAAACATACAGTACATCAACATAGCCACTTTGTTAACATTTTTTAGCTAGGGCTTTGGTCAATTAAAAACATGTCCCATCAACAGATTAATCGACTTTAAAGAGGGTGAGACAAATGCTCTGATGCTAAAAAATATCTTTTTAAACTAACTATTTATCCAACAGTGCTTGAAAAAGCTAAAAGAGCAATGGAATCCATGCTAAACCAAAATTATTTGAAAACTGTATATTAGATTAGACCATGACTCAGTCCCAAATCTTTAGTTATTACATTTTGTTGCTATTCGTTTTAAATCTTTATAATTTAACTACAATAATTCCATAATCAACTAACACAAATTTTGGTCGACTAAGACTCTCTGGACTGATTAATCGACTAAACAACTAAAGAATTACAGCACTAATGTTAAAGTTGTTTATGTTTTCTTGTTATTTTCATCACATTTTCAAACATTTCTTCTCAAACTTGATCTGATATTGCTGCTTTGTTAAAACAAACGTGATAGAATGTTCACATCAGGACCAGGCTGCAGCTGTTCTGAACTCGTCACTTCATTAAAATCATTAAAATCTAATATTATTCATTTGTGAGTCGCGTAGCTCCCGCCTCCACATGAGCCACACTGAAGCCCGACACACAGGACCCACAGTGAGGAGCAGAATACAGAGGTGCAATAGTCTTTTTCTTTTTACATAAAGTACATGTGCCTGACCAGGAAGTACTCACACTTCCTTTTCCATACAGAAGGTACCAAATAAGGGCGTCTCGGAGTGGAGAGGAACGTCACGGCTCGAGTCAGTGTGGGGAACGTTTGAATTGAGGCTGTGAATGGTCATAATTTTAAATATTCTGGTTTTATGGCTTTCAATCTTGGTTTAATTTAGGAGTACTGCAAACTATAATTAAAATGACTCAACCCTAAGACAAAAGATAATTGATTTTGATTTTTAGTTCTGATACTGACTTCACGGTGGCGGCGCGCGAAAGGTGCAGCGGCCCGGGGGCTCACTCCAAACGTAATTTTGTTGTACTCTGTGACAATGACAATAAAGCTTTCTGTTCTGTTCAATACCAGTGTAGGGACTGAAAATTGCTTCATTTCTTCTGAAACTAACTTGTTAGAAAAAGAGATATTTACAGAGTCATGTAACTAAATTATTGCGCAAAGAAGAAACGTAACCACTGTCATTCATTCATTTTTTTTTAATCACTTGTTCCTGTTCGGGGTCAGAGTGACTTGAACCTATAAATACAGTCGGCATCAGAAGTCACGCCACAAACGGACCTCCATGGATGAAAGTTAACATTGAGAGTGCAGTTTTACAGTTTTATCACTCACTGCTCAACAACTACAACAGCAAATGTGGACCTAAGGAAATATATTGTGTATAATATTGTTACAAAGACATGGAGAAGAATAAAGCAACACAGCGACCCAAGTTTGTAAATATATCCAACAATGCTAACAGCACCTGCAGGCTAAATGCTAGCTAGATGCTAACGTGATGCTACCGCTGCCTGGCGTGGTTAGCATCTACAGAAAATCTGTAACTTTTTGTAAACTTAATTGTGACTTGACTTGAAATAATTGTGCTCAAAATGCACTTAAATGGCCAGAAATAGTCTAAATAGAGTAAGAAAGTTGCATTTCCCAATGAATTCTTATGAATCTTTAACATAAAATTCCCCCATGGGAGGCCACACCCCTAAAAAATGACACGTTGCCAACTTTATCTATTCCAGTGACTTTGGGCCTTTGACGGGAACACCCTAGACCAGGGCTACTGAACTTCCTAAGGGCCAGATTTTAGGTGGACCATGGTCCGGGTAGTTGCATCAGATGTTACCATCTGTTTTGACAAAATTTAA
This sequence comes from Mugilogobius chulae, assembly GCA_038363315.1. NCBI lineage: Eukaryota > Metazoa > Chordata > Actinopteri > Gobiiformes > Gobiidae > Mugilogobius > Mugilogobius chulae. Next base: position 30,066,903 of record CM076413.1, read on the forward strand.
GATTGCACAAAATGTCCATTGCAAAAATCTATTTTAATAGTCTGAAAAAACTAATGTTAGATTCATATTGCTCTAAAGAATTTCCAAACCAGAATTAAACAAAGACTAGACCAGTACAAGCCAAGTCTGAACCAGAAACAAACCTGTACAGGATCAAGTCTAAAGCAGAACAAAGAACCAAGTCAGGTCTAAGGTAGTTAAACAGACAAAAACGTAAAAATATATAATGTTTGTAATAAGGGTTGGGGGCCGGATCAGATCTTTGGAGGGCCGATTGGGCACCTGGGCCTTAAGTTGACTAGGCCTGTCCTATGTTGCAGGGTTTAACAACTGTATGTGAATAAAATTATGAAAAAAACATCTGGAGTTATGGGTGAACATCAGCCATCGGGAAAAAGGACACACATTATTATTGGTCCCAGAAAAATGCCATTGATCGACACCATATTCGATCTCAGTGTTGGATCAGTGCGTCATTATTTGTGTTTTTTTTACCTGTGTTTTTAAAAATATCTAAAAAGAATAATAAATAAAAGTCTGTCACATGTTCTGAGCCACTTTCCAAACCTTTTCTCTTGATTGAAGTGATTTCCATGAACATACAACTTTTATAGTGCCTCCTATTGAAACCCGAACCCACACTGACCCGACGTGAACCGCTCCACTCAATGTAAATTACCACCATACATTAGCATTAGCAGTGAGAAGGCTCGTCCCGGGAATGCACCTGACTCCCCTTTAAATCCACTGGCCTCTTGTAACTCAGCCCTATACGGCACGCACAGTCTTTAGGAGGCGTGTCTTTGGGTCTCTCTCTCTCTCAGCCCATCGCGGTCACCATGTTGGAGTGGTGTCCGAACGTGGGGTGTATGGGTGTTGGGGTGGGCAGCATGTGTCCCGTGTGGCCGAAGGGAGAGGCCAGGTGGTGGTGGTGGTGGCTCATAGACACGTGTCCCGCCAGCGAGCCGAAGGGGCCGCTCTTGTCGTGGTGCTGGTGGTGCAGGGATTTGGTGAAGTCCTCGTAGCTGTCGCCGCTGCTGCTGCGCTTGGACTTCTTGGATTTGTTGGACATCTTGCGGTTGCGGGTTTGAATTCCCTCCTTTTTCATGGTGAGAGGTCGATTCACCTGGAGAAAGGAAATGAGACCAGGCATAAAGACTTGCAAAACAGACAACAAAAAAAAATAGATGAAGAAAACGTTTATTTTGTATGTTTTCAAACTATGACATACAGTATCAGTAATTTGCATTTTATTCTTGTAAAACACCAAAACTGATCTAAAAAGGCTCAGAAATATAAAAGATCAACCCCGGTGATCAAAGATGTGTGACAATGGCTTTTGCTCAGTGTGACGTTTGTTGCCATCATGGCGTTAGTTTAGCCTTCTTGGCTAAATGGAACATGCCAGTTGTGTTTCCCCCATGATCCTTTGTGCGAGGAGCAGGGCGTTCTGACCGTTCGACCAATCAGGGAGTTACAGAGCAAGCAGTGGTAGCTAAAGCTTAAAAAGACGTTTTATACGAAACTAAAAACTTTTGAATTAGAAAAAGTTATGATGTAAAACTAGATAAAAATTGCTACACAATTCGACCGTTCTTAAAGCTGTAGATGCTGTTTCTGCTGAACATGAGCTGTTTGTGTTTGCTCAAAGCGAAAAATGTTTTACATGACAATTTTGACCCCAACATGATTTACTTAAAGGTGCACCGTCTAACTTTTATTTTTACCAAAGACAGACTTGAATAAAAGCATATTTTTATCAATTAGATGTATTTTAAGCACTAAATAAATAACAAAAATCTGCATCTTTACTCTGAGCAAACTTGCATAGCCACTAAAAAGAAGTTTTTTGGCTTTGAGGATGGTCTCCTCTGGTACATTTCTAAGAAAAGCAGTTTCTTTAGCTATATTCTTTCACATCATGGTATGAAACACATTTTTCTCCATTGAGAATGTTCTAAAGTATGTTTTAACTTTTTTATTTCTACTGAATTGTGTAGTTGACTTTTACACAGAAAGTTGCACAGTGCACCTTTAAAATGTAAACTTTTTTTTTTGAGTAATCACTAGAACATGTGGTTGGGGATAGGTGGTTGGTGAAAACAGGACTTTTTAGCCATCATTAGTGTTTTAGATTCTGCTGACATATTGTCTGGACCAAATATAATGCACTATGAATGACATGATATGGCTCAGCTCTACTAAAACTATTACTAAAACTTTTTAAAATTGCTCAAAAGTTCTCTGTTTGGCACCAATCTTCTTTTATGCGTGTATTCCAAGTGACTAACTCATAACTTCATTTACATACTTGGCCCTGTTCTGGTCATGATCTAGGTCAGTTTTAGTTCAAATGTGAATGTTTTTTCATACAGTGCTTTTTGTTTTCCAGCAGCTATTGCACAATACACATTTAGGTGATTACTTGTAATGCCACAGGATCAGCAGGTGGTTCACAATGTTGCATAAGACAAGTAACTCAATCACTGCTGTGGTTTTCAATCGCTTCATGTCAAGAGCCACTTAGGACAAAACAAGGATTATTTTATGTTCGAAGTGAAGACAAACTAGGTCAACAACTGGACAACAAGAAAATCCATGTAAGTCATTTGTTACTCTTTAGGATTAGAGTAAATTATGGCAAGCTCACATCTAAGGCTACAACTAACGATTATTGCATTAATCGATTGGTTGGGCAATTATTCTTTCGATTAATTCAGGGGTCTGTAACCTTTAACAGCAAAAGAGCCACATTTGCCCAATTCAAACCAAATCAAATCAGAAAAACTGTATTTAGTCTAAGAAAATGTTTGGACAGTTAAGTGAATTAAACACTGAAAACATTGTGTAAATTCACAAATATGTTTTTGACGGTGAGACAAAAAGTTTGTATCACTTATGGTTTTTTCTGCATTTTTGAAAGACTAAAATCCAGTTATAGCCGTCAATACATTTATAATCGATGAAATAACCAGCATACGCACACTAAACTAGGGATGCATTAATCCAGCTTTTTCATTTCAATATGATTCCGTACTTTGTCTTTATAAGGAACAGACATTTGATATCAACATACAGTGAAGACTGAATTGCTTTTCTTTTTATCAAAACATAAGCATTTGTTTTATAGTGTTATTACAGAGCAAGTCACAATTTAGAACTTAATCTGAATAAAATGTCCAATAAAATGAGATGTTCTGGATCAACACCAGCCAATAAATTATCTCATTATGCCAATTAAGCACAACTATTATATTGCTGAACCGTATCATGGAGCCGTACTCGATCCTACGTTGGATCGGTGCATCCCTAAATCAGTGATTTTCAACCAGTGTACCAAGGAACACAAGTGTTTCTTGAGATACTACCAGATGTGTCTTGAAAAAATGAATAAGTTAAAAAAAAATCACTTTATGAAATAAGATTCAGCTAATTATTTGCCATTTTAGTGTCCAGAATACCCTTTTGACAAAAAATTTAAACCAAACAATCACAATATACAAATTTTCAGTGTAACAATAAATAATTTTGTCTTTGATGTGCCATAAAAAAATAATCTGAGAAAACAAGTGTGCCGTGACTCAAAAAAGGTTAGGAAACACTGCATTAAAACAACTGCTTCTTTAAAATAAACACATACTAGAATAATAAAGATTGTTGTTTAACTATTATAGTCTGGGTCCTCATTCTAAATCAAATCTCAAGGAGCCACACTGATGTCTTTAAAGAGCCACATGTGGCTCTCGAGCCGCAGGTTGCAGACCTCTGGATTAAGTCAATGGTTGTTTATAATGTCACTTGAATACAAGACTTCTGATAAATATGAGTTGAGTTAATGTCGTTTGAGAACATTCTGGAGGTACAGAACTAGTTTTTATATCCAAAATACAAAATATACACTAATTTCTTTGCTCATCATTGCAGTTCAATATGAGAGTTTTCTCATCTCAGGCTAGGTTTTGCACCATTAACTGTTTTCTAAATTCACTCACATCAATCACTATTTACTCTATCATTACCTTTTACAAATTCACTTCAAAGTTCCGCTTCTCGGACGATCATAAATAAATCTGTCCCATCGCCCACTTTACACCCAGACCTCTTGTTTGTGAACCTTGCTCGCAGACTCTCGGGCGCTTTCTTTCTTACAGAGCCACAGTCCCACCATTGTGACTCTCGAGGGGATTTCACCTCAGCTCCAAAACAATAAGGCCGTAAGAAAGCAAACATCCATGTGCCCAGTGGAACAGACCAAACCTGCCCTCGCACAAGTAACAATGTCCAAATCCCAGGCTGTGGCATTGTCCCGGCCTGGAGATGTAGATGTGAACATTTACATCTCCAGGGATATGGGATGTGGTGTTGTCATGGTGTATTCACATTTCCTGGTTTGGTTCTGGTTTGAGCCCAGTTTAATCCTGATGTAGCAGAGAATTGTGGTATGTGGACTACCTCTGACTTGAAACCCTCTGCTGTCTGAGCAATCATTTTATTTAGGGACAAACCTATTTATGCTTTTAAGAACTGTCGTAGCCATAAATTACTCTTGTTTTAGAACATTTTAGCCTCTTTTTAAAACATTTTGAACAGTTATTTTGGTCTAGTTTAGATCTAGTGGTACCTGAAGAACCAAATATTAAGTGGTACTTGGTAACCCCTGGTCTAGTCCATATTTAGACAAGTGTTTCCTGACCTTGTCCCATTAGTGATGCATGACTAAATGCACCACTTAGGTTCCATTCATGTAACATTACAACATGTAATAGAATGACGGAATTCGAGGTCCAGGAGTCTCCAACCTGTAGCTCAGAAGCTAACATAATCTTCAGACCTTCTTCCAAGCAGGAAGGTTCAACAAGTCCACGTTTTACACTGAATAACTAACATTTTATCACGACACATACATATATATTCTACCTTTGTAACAAATTTAAGGTTTGCAATCGTCGTCATATTGACTTATTTATTGCAACTGCTGCAACATATGTAAGCTTCCATTTTGTAATAGAAGCTTTCCAGTGAAATAAGAGACTACATAATATCAAACCATGGGAAAACCCTAGTCTGGTCACTCTAAATTATTTTTTTTCCATCTTCAACTTTATTTTCCATTAGGCTAGATTCTTTGTCGGACCGTGATGTTTTGGACAGAGGTGCACAACAAGTCACCTTTTTTTTTTAAGTCGTTCAAAATATGCTGCTGTATTTGATTTTTTTAGGAAAAATATTAAGCCTAAGACATTTGGATACTGAACTAGAACTAGACTAGGGCTGGGCGATTAATCGCATTTGCAATTATATCGCGATATGACAAGACGCGATTATGTAATCGCAGAGACGTGCGATTATTGGCCACGTGAGTTTTGTTTTGGAAGTAATTGAAGCGCTGCGTGTAAGTGCGGCCGTGTGACTGCAGCGCCTCCGGTCTGCAGCTTCATGTTACGCTCCACCGACACCTCCGTGTGCTTGTGCCTCACTTTTCTGTCTGTAATTCGTGTGCTCATGAGATCAACGACATGTAATGACAATACCAGGCTCACCGGTGTAAAACTGTGCTCTTGTCAAAACTACAGCAAAGGATTTAGGCTTAAATCGGCGGTGAACGAGGTGAGCCAGTAGCCCTCGCTGTACTCGTTCTTTCTCTCTTTTCTCCACTCTCTCCGCGAACTCTCTTCGTTAGTGACACGAAATATAGACATAATAGTTGTTTCAGGTGAATGTCTATCGCTTCTCGTTGCCTTTTAGCGCGTATGTGCGTGTGCCTCTGACTTCAAAATTCCACCGCGTTACGAGTCCGCGCTGTAAAAGTGGTCCGCGGTGACGCGCTGCCAAACGAAGGATAAACTATTTAATTCCAAACACGGAGCACTCCGGTTCTCTGCGTGGACAGGGACAGGTAATCGTCCCGCCTTCTGTCCTGTCTGTGGAGCGTTGGATGAGTGAGTAGTTGAGACGGAGGGGGGGAGAAGCAGAAGCAGCAGCAGCAGCAGCAGCAGCAGCAGCAGCCGAGAGACGTGTGCGTAAAGTTAAAGGGGAACACACTTAGCTTAATATGAAAGCATATTTTACACTGAGTAGCTCTGGAATGAAATTTAAGTTACAGATATCACTTATTTGAACTTAAATAAAAATGAACAGTGAATGAATTTGCACAAGTTCAGTATAACTGGTTCATGTCTGTAAAAAGCAGAGCTGGTTAGGCTATAGCCTATATAGTTTTATCCACCTTCACAATTAAACGAGTTAATTAATCTTGTTGATCTAATCAGTGTTGGGGGTAATGCATTGAAAAAGTAATTAGTTACTCATTACTTTTTACTTTTTGAAAATGTAATTAGTTACACTACTTAGTTATTGCCTCAAGAGAGTAACTTAGTTTTGGATTACTTTGTGTGCATTATTGCAAACATCAATCAAAAATGCGATTTAAAATTGTATCATTGGCATTTAAACAAAGGCAAACAACAAAAGAGTTGCTTAGATTCAAATTCGGTAATAAAATCAATATTAAAAATGATTCTGTGCACTGTTCCAGCTGCAGATCTGTGTCTCTGTTGTTTTATCTCACACAATAAGTCACTTTTGTAGATTATTTATTTATTTTTTTACTTAAAAGTGAATAAGATAAGAGTATTTTGTTAGTAACTGTAATTTAATTACAAGTCTTTTCACAGTAACTAAGTTACACTACTAGTTACTCAAACATGTAATTACAGTAACTAAGTTACACCCAACACTGGATCTAATTTAGCCAAAAATCATTTCACAGGTACATTTCTAGCAAAATGTAAAAATTCTTATAATAATTGTTGATTTTGTGTTACTTTTGCTCTTGTCTTTATGCTGTGGGAGAAAATCGCAAAAAAAATCGCAATCGCAATATTTCCTGGAAAAAATCGCAATTAGGATTTTTGGCTAAATCGCCCAGCCCTAAACTAGACTATATTGTATCTATCATACGTATATCATGTTTTTGAAGCAATCTTAGGCCCTGTCCCAATATTCACACTACACACTACACACTTCACTGAAGTGTGCATTTCTGAAAGTGCGCCAAGTGTGCACTTGCACAAGTGTGCAGGACAGGTAAATGGGACAGTCCACACTTCACTTGATGTGATCAAGTCAAACAGCTGTGTTATTAAACTGCTGCCACAGCTCACTTTAGTTTGGATCATTTGCTGATTTTGCCTAAAACAAATAAGAGCAGTGCTGTGGATGTCAGTGGATTTATACTTATGTTTGTATTAAAAGTGTTGTTATTTTGTTAATATTATATTTTTGTTTTACATATATTACATTCAGGCATACATATTTTTAGCTGTATTAACAACTAAAATTCATTTGATTGTATTTACTTTGATTTCTGGATATTATTTAATGTTTGTTATATTTTTACGTTACTGTCACTTTAAGAGAGAGAGAGCTTGCGCTCTGGTGGTCAAACGAACTTTTTTATTTTATTTATTTTTTCATTAATAATACATCATACAGTGTACAATTTGATAGTTACTAAACAAAATTACAACTGTACAATTATTACACAACCTAAATAAAATCAAACTAACTGACATCGTCATTTTTCTACACGCAGCAAAGAACTCTGGGTAATACACTTCAGCCAAGTCCGCTTCCATGCGGACTTGGCTGAAGTGCAGATAAAGTGCGTGAAGTGGGCGGGGCTAAAGCCGTTTGTGACAATTGGGACGCACTACGCACTCCCACCCCACAGCGGGAACGCGCTTCTGAGGGCCACAAGGGTGGAAGGGTGGATATTGGGACAGGGCCTTAGTGTCCTTTTAAATTTCAGTGGGCGTGATTGACAGATTAATTAGCCAATCAGGGATGATTGGCTAAAAAACCAACATGTCTGCCTATATTTCCATATGCTATATGGAAAAAATAACACCTGGAACTGAAAAACATCACAGATTTCTGCCGATTCAATGAGTGAAGCAAAAAACAATTTTAATTTGAGGTGAGTGAAGTTAGATTTTGGTGTTAGTGAAAGACTGGTTGCCTGGTTCGTTGTGTAGTTTATCTAAAACACAGGTGGGGAGAGTGGTGACCAGACCCACTCTACACAATTTGCTAAAGCCTAGGCTCTGGATCCCAGCAATATGGATCATCATGGCCCGGATATAATTGATTCTTATGGTAAATACTTTTGTTTTAGATATTTTATGGCAAAATACAATCTTATTAATTCCTTTGTTTTAGCCTCTATCGTCTGAGCTGAGGTCCTTTCAAGACTATAGAAAGATCAGACAGATTATAGCAATTATGAACTATCTGTGTCTGCCTCCCTCAACATACTAATACAATCAGATGCAATGCACACACAATTAAATCCCAATACACTAGTTTATCACACTACGTTATACAACATTATACAGTTGCATAAATCGAGCCCAGCACCCTTGATGTTGCCTCAGGTCAAACACATGGACAAATGGACTCACGTTGTGCAGTTTGTAGTAGAGTCCACAGGCGTTGCACACTGGGTCTCCGTTAGCGTTGCGTCTCCAGAGCGTGGTGGTGGTCGTCTGACAGTTTGCACAGCACGTCCCAGCTCGCCGCGCCGCAGACTGAGGACAGACACAGGCATTCAGGAAGGTCAATACAGCTTCACATCGCAATGAAATATTTTTACATGTCGTCACACTAATACATTTAAGTTGTGCTTTAATAGAATTTACCAGGACACAACTTCTTCTACTCAATGTTTTAGATTCATCTTTTGTTCAGAACTTAAGTTACTGTTTATAAAGGGACATATTGTAGTTGTCTTAAAAAAGCTTTCAACCATGGTATAGTATTTCCTCATCATCAGAGTGTAAGTGTAAACAACAAATATTTGTTGGTAAAATTGACAAGCCACTATGAAGAGTCATTTGGCTCTGTGCACAGAACGTCAGTGGGCTTGTTTATTCAAAAGCTAAAGTTAACTTCTGTGCTTATGAGCATTTCCTGTTAGCGTTAGCATTTAGACACAAACACATCTCTGTCCACAACTCACTGTCACTGTCTGATCTTTTGAGTGTTTATTTTTATTTTAAGCTGGTGTAGTGAAAACTTCAGAGATATTAACTGAACAGGAAAACAGAAGTTAGTTATTTTGAACATAAACAAGCCAACTGACGTTCTGTGCACAGAGCCAACAGACCTTTTCCTGGTTCCAGAAGTACAGAGCCTCATTATAGAGCTTAACAGTGACTGCTCACTTCCTGGTTCAACAAGCTCCGGCTCCCATGTTAAATCCCCATAGACATTTCGAAAAAAAAAAAAAAATTATACTGAAAGTTTGAAAACGTCCTCGGGGCTAATCAGCTCTGTGGTGAGTCAGAAGCACACAACCTACATTTTTGTTTAATATCCGTTTCTGCAGCTTTATAAACTATGACATTATTAAGACATTTTGCTGAATTTTAAGTTATAGATGTGCTTTTTAGACTGAAAACAACCACACTGTGGATCTAAGTTAGCACATATCTGGTGAGACCGCGATGTGTCGTCAAACTCTTAATATTTAAGGCACTTTCCAATAGGGAATTTACTTCTGTAACCAGGGCGACCTGTTGAGCTCTCCATTGTAAATTCCCATAGGGATTTTGAAAAATTCAAATATTAAGAGATTAAAGGCATGTCGCGCGCTAGCCATGTGTTAACTCGTATTGTTTTTTGTCTAAAATACACATCTATAGGTAATAAAGCTGCAGAAACAGATTTTAAATAAAATGTTGCTCTTATACTCGTGACTCATCAGAAACAGTTGCTGATTAACTCAATATTTATTTTCAATTTTTTAAAACAAATATTTTCCGAAATCCCTATGAGACTCTTTTCTTCCAAAAACTAAAGAGTGGGTGGCCACTGTTGAGTTCCATTACAACCAGTTTTGCAATCGACAATGAAAAGAATTTGATACAACAAAGAACTACTTATAATTTAAAACTAAGTACCTCAAAAACAAGTGTCTTTTTTAACTTATCTGTGGGTTTCAGGATGATAAAAATTAAGATTTTTTTGTCACTTTTAGCAATATATATTTTGAATTGTGAAAACTGGAAAATCCTCACAACGTTGCCAACAAACAGGAAGCTGAAATCCAGTAGCTTGTAAATATAGATCAACATAAAGGCGTTTCTAGTCTCATTATATAGCCATTGTTTGTGTTTTGCATTAGCTTTTTGCCTTGTTCTGCGCGTCCCACACTTTTCCATCAGGACATTAGCCGCGTCCAGCGCTTAGGCACCGCAGCTGATCCTCGTGGAGCTTGTTTCGGGGGAGGCCATAGAGGAAGCAGCCTGCCCGGGGTGGTTTATCTGCACGGGTCAGATATCCGGAGAGGAAACTCCAGGAGCGCAGCAGCCACCGAGCTCCAGACGCACGACACAGAGCGAACCCGGGCGAGGCGCACGGAAACTACGCCTCAGCACGGCTCCAAGCGCAGTTACTACATCGCACCGTTTCACACGAACACAAATACGGATTTCAGCGAGGTGTTTAGAGGATACTCAGGCAAAAATGTAGGATTATGTTGAGGAATTAGTCTTATTAAGTCAAAATGTTGCAGCCTTCAAGATAGAACTAGTAGTACTGTCTTAGTTGACCAAAATTTGTATTAGTTGACTAAATATTTTATTTAGAAAAGGATTTACTGTATATTGAGCAGCAGTAAGTAGTAGTGCATTAGCTGAAGATTTGGTTCTAGCTAGGTTAGAGTCAGAAAAATATCAATTTAAAAAAAGGCTTTAAAGCTTTAGTCAATTAGTCTGTCAATGGAATATCTTTACTCGATCATATTTTTTTTATCGACTACAACTTTAGCTCTTTTGAGAGCAAATTAATCAAGATTTTTTTCACTTGTATTGATCAATCTCAATTTAATATGATTTTATAATCTCGGACATTAACAGTTCTTTCTTCCAAGTCTGGCTTCTGCTCCAAACCATTTATTTTTACTGATTACAAGAGTGGAATTATTTACCTCAGAACACACGAGAACTAAGTAGTGCTTATAGCTTCTAAAAGCAACTCAAAACCCACTATCATCAACTAAAGCAGACCAGGACAACCTGCGGCCCGGGGCCAGATGCGGCCCTCGGACAGTTTTAATCTGGCCATGGCACACTTTTGAGGATAAGTGCTACTCTTTAAATTTTTTTATTTGATTGATTTAACTATGGAGTATGTCCCTTTGCTTGATGTCCTAATAAATGATCAAAATAGTAGATAAAAAGCCTGTTTTCCAAAAATGCGCTTACAATAAGGATAATTTGTCTCACTAATGCCGTGGTCTGACCCTTCACCACTTGTCCAGGTTTGAACATGGACCTCGGAGAAAAATAATTGCCTGAACTAAAGTATGATCTCATGTGAAACTGCCGTGTTACTGTTGTTGTAATGTGTTTTTCTCTTTTTTGGCTTAAGAACAAGTAGCAATATTAGTATTTTCATAGAAAATGTAAACTGTTTTTAAATTTTGTGTTACATAAATGTGCTTACATTTGTCAATTGTAATATTTGAAATCCATATTGACCCAGCAGAGTAGCTGACGCTGTACCTGCCGATGCCAACGAGGATCTAATAAATATTAAACATGCATACTGTATGCACAATTAGGTATAACGTCTGGTTAGTCTTGGTTTATCAATGGGGGGTTAACAAAAACAATTTTTTTTCTCATATTAATCAATCTCGTTTTTTGATTCGATTTTGTTTAACCTTTTCTAAAGGTGAAAATGAAAAATGCCACTCATGAACATAAACAAAAACTGTCCCATTTATTAGATTTTTTAAACTCTATATTAGTATTCAGCCTTAAGGTTTGACTTTTGCTCCAAACTACACATTTTTATTGACCATTTTCGATTCAAAACCCACCACCCAATAATTGATGATTTGATACGATTCGATCTCTATCTCTCGATTTTTTGATGAATGGCTCAGCCTACCGAACCTGAAGAGTAAGTTATTTAGTGCATGTAAATTAACTTTGTTATCAACAGCTGTTGTGTCAAATCATCATTTACTTAGTTGGGATTTTGAAATGAGAGATCAATGGGAAAAATGGAGCAGAAACTAGATTATGAAGGATGAAGTTTGATGATTGGTTTATGTTAAAAGACACAGATAAAAAGCCTGTATCGTCTACATTCTTGCAATCAATACAAACAAAAAAGACAAGTTTATTTTAACGTGGAAAATAAGAAAAATCAATATGAGTGAAATTGAATTTATTTATTTTGGTTCATCTTGTCCAGTTGAAGTAGAAGCATTTTTTTCGACCAAACCACCAAGATATTTTTTTTATTGAGGAAAAAGTGTGTATCCGATCGTCCTATCACTGACACCATCAGAAGTGGAGCTAATAATGATAACACGAGCTGCACTTGGCCCGCAGCCGGAGCTTTAGGAGTCAGAGGTGAACGGCCAATGACAATTCCTGGAAACTGATTGAGAAAATATATGTTTCCTGAGATTGTATCTGCGCTCCTCGCTCCACTAACTCCTCTCTTTTATTTACTACTGCGGCTTTCGGTCTGTTTAGGTCACAGCCTTTCTCTGCTTCTGAGAAAAGTGGAAATGTACGTTTGAACAACGCAGATATTTCACGCTGATGGTGAATTCTAATTTGAGTATTACAAGCACAAATAACATGCCTATGACGTTTAAATATTGAATTTATTAAGGATTTTCACGCCACAAAACCTGAAGCAAGGTCCAGCTAGTTCCTAACTTTCACAAATCCTTCAGCACAAGTCAATGAAACTGGAGGTGACCACGCAAACACAGCCAATCAGAGCGCTGCATTTACCTCTTAACGAGAAATAATTATTTTTATTTTAATCTGCTGCTTATGCAATAAACCCAATTTTTAAGCTGAAATGTACACTGAAAAAAATTACTTGAATTTACAAAAAGTTTCCATATTACAATATTGCAAACAATGCATACAATGTAATTGTTATGTAAAGTTTAATAAAATATTTTTTTTTACTAACCCTAACCCAATTTAAAAAAATGTATATTGATTATTCCTTCTAACGATTATGGTAAAAAAAAAAATTCTAATAAAAAAAATAAATGGAAGCCATACCTGCTTGTCAAAGCTAAGCAAGTTAGGGCCTGGTTAGTACTTGGATGGGAGACCCCTGAAACACCAAGTACCACAGTGGGACGACAGGAGTAGATTGTCGTTGTGTCCTTGGACAAGACACTTAAACCACACTGCCTCAGTGTCTGTTACACTGGGTGAGAGGATCTCTGACTGTAAAGCACTTTGAGTGCCTTGTAAGGTGGAAAAGCGCTATATAATAAGAGACCAATTTACTTTTTTTTTTTACGATTAGTAATTGTTATTTCTAAATAACAATTATATACACTGAGTTTCTCCTCTATTCATCTCCCATCCAAGTACTGCCAAGGCCAAACATGCTTAGCTTCTGAGAACTGATGGGATCAGGCTTTGGCAAGATACACTGCCACTTACAGAACTGAGGTGTTTGTTGTAGTAGTAGTAGTAGTAGTAGTAGTAGTAGTAGTAGTAGACGTAGTAGTAGTAGTAGTAGTAGTAGTAGTAGTAGTAGTAGTAGTAGTAGTCGTAGTAGTAGTAGTAGTAGTAGTAGTGACGTAGTAGTAGTAGTAGTAGTAGTAGTAGTAGAAGACGTAGTATAGACGTAGTAGTAGTAGTAGATGTAGTAGTAGTAGTAGTAGTAGTAGTAGTAGATCTTTGCATTTACACAACATTTTGGTGTAAGTATTAAGCAAATAAAATACACAGCAGTTGGTCTCATTATTAGTCTAACTGTATAAGTAGATTTTAATAATAAAAATGATCAAATCAGATTTAAAAACTACCTTTAATAAGGACCAGAATCATGTTTTTCCAGTGTATGCAAATACATTTTCTTTTGTTATATTACAGAATCTTGCAAATATGAATATGTGTGTTGTACTAATTCTGTGGTTTTGTAAATTAACTAATCTCTCCCACTTTGTCTATCAATGTTTTCTTGTCTAAATTGTTTGTTATTGAGTTTTTATGTTGCCACTACTCACTGAATTTCACCGTGAAGAGACAATAAGGGTTGAAGGAAGCTTGACTGAGCTATGTTCTGTTGTTTTCTAAATTTCTATTCATCAAGCCATCAAGAAAGTTCATAAAAAATATTTTGTAAAATTGCCAATGCATTTTGAATTGGTTTGCATTTTTTTTTTATCCAGAACAATGGTCAATTATCTACATATTTCTCTATAGGTAAAACTGAAACTTTGGCCAAATACAATGAACAATTCATACTGAGTATATTGAGATCAACCATTACGTGTTTTTGTGGCTGATGTCGAGACGGATTGTTTCTGTTAAACTAATGGTCGATAAATTGGGTCAATTTAGACTATTACAAAATTAAATTGTCTACAAACATAGTCAAAGTCCAGTTTCACCGCAAACATGTCAGACAGTAATGTAAGTCTAATTTAATTAATTTAGTTGTGGTATTTAAACAGAAGATTGACCGAAACACAACATCAGTCTGGAGAATTAAGATCGCCGGCTAAGAACAACTGCCTGATAAGTTTGCTGTCTAGTATATTGTCTTATCTCTAGATTTGAATCATGAAAAGTCCTCAAAATGGCCACCAACGAAACTGCAAGTCATGAACTGCTTCACTGCACGCACACTAGGGCTGTCGAACCGTGAGCTCATCTCTGTGGCAATCTGCTTTTCTAATGAAATCGTCATATCGTGATTTCTCCTTTCTCTATTTAATGCATCTGTCTATTCAAATACAGAATATTTATTCCAAAACACTTCTCTTACCCTTCGAGTTGCCAAGTCCATTTCCTTATAGCGATTTTGGGCTTCTTTTTTTTAGTCTCAATGAATTTTGATAGTCGCAGGTTGTTGGGTTTTTTTTGGGCTGCACTTTCAAATCATTAAAGATATGAATTGTTCAGGTTTGGTTTATGAAAATATTTCTATTTATGACTGAAACATATATTTTTTTCTCTTTTATATACAGTATATCTATGTGTATATTTCCATGGCTAAAAGTCGTTAATAAAGCTATATAAATTTGCCAAAATGATTACCTCTTTTGCAGAGACACATAATGTTTTAATAAATTAAGTGATCATTGTAATGTATTAAGAGGTCGCTTGTTTGGGGATTTTTTTTTTCTTTTCAAAATATTCTTTCCACTTGTTTCTCTCTGAAAATCTGGCAACACTGGGCAACTTTTGTCCTGGGTTCAACCAACCACAGTGAAATAGGAATTTTCGGAAGAGATGATTTAATTTACCTCAAAAGTAATGATAAAAAAAGAGAGTCAACAAGAATCGTGATAAAATAGAAATTGTGATCTGGCTCCAAGAAAATCGTGATTGAAATTTTTTGTGACATCGCCCAGCTCTAATTCACACTTTGGTTTGTTCTAGTTGTCTCAAATTGGATGTGAAGTGTGAGAAAATAAGACTGCAACAAAACAAAGTCAATTCATCCAACTACAACGAGAAATACTCTTCCCTGTGTGCCTTTCCACAAAGCCCCCAAACCTGCGCACTCATTAGGGTCGAAGTTGACCAAAGAAATACTAGAAGGGGGTGTGGCCAATGCTCTGAAGCAAAAAGTATTTTCTGAACTGACCAAACTGTGCTCAAAAATAGAACACGTACATTTAGTTCTTCCTCCAAATACAGAAGCATTTTTGGTGATTTTAAGTTAGAATAGATGTGTGTTTTTCATATTTTTAGTAAAACAAGTTATTTTATGCTTCTTCTTGTCAAAATCTACTCAAAATATGTTAAATACGGCTTATTTGAGGCACATAGTCATAAGATGATCATATTATTCAGTGTAAATACTTATCATCTATGTTGGTTGACAAGAATGCTACGTGTTTTCTTCTCCGCGTCACTCACCAGTCTGCGCTTGGGCTTGATGAGAGGTCTGTTTTGGCCGTTCATTTTGTGGTAAAGTCCGCAGGCGTTGCAGAGGTAGTGTCCCGTGGTGTCTCTCCTCCACAGCGGCGTCGAGGTGGCTCCGCAGTTCACACACTCGCGACCCTCTGAAACAAAATCACCTGGTTACAGGCAAACAATTACTGAATATGTTGAAAGTGGTGATTTTACCATTACATATTTTTGATGATGTTTTTAAATGACATTATTTAGACTGAGAAGCAGCAATCAGAATTAGAACTACTTTTACTTATTCAAGCAAACATTCAGTTACAAACTTTCCTTTATAGCTGCTGTAATTGTTTTTTTTCCCCTCTTTTAGTAGCTAAAGTTCAAGTTAAATAAATGAATGATTATATGTTTTGTGTGTGTTTTTTGAAGTACATTAAGGCATCAATTGTTGTCATTTTGGATGGCATAAGCTGAATTAAATGACATTAGTGGAACATTTCTAATATGGATGTCATTTTTAAGGCTGGTTGACCGTTTCAACCATGGCTGCGACAAGTATCGATTATCGTAACTAATCGATTATTAAAATAAAACTAATTTAGTAATTTAATAATGTTATCTGGTCTTTCTTTAGGTTCCAAACATACCATGAGCTGCGGAAGAGCTTCAGACTGAGCAGAAATTAAATAAAAATTTTGTAAATTTATGTTTTTGATATAAAACTAGTTTGCCTGAACCTATGTTGTCAAATGTAATACTAAGGAAAAGTCTCAATTCTTGATCCTAATTATGATACCACAATGATGTCAAATTTGTTTACAATAAATTGGGATATACAACAAAATAGAATTACTTTCTTCACTAAACATTTTGGTTTAAACTGCGTATAAAGCTCAGGTTTATTCTAAAACTCAGAATGTTGTCCGTTGATGCTATTTTGTCAGTAAGTATTAAATGAGTGTTTCAATACCAGTTTTAGTATTGATTATATTTTGTATGATTTTTTTTAGACTTTGACAACCCTAAAAGCTACTCTCCAGGACAATCTTTAGCATCAGTATTTCAGCTCAGATTTGGCAAGAATCTTAAATTCAAAACAACTAATCAATTAATTGAAAGAATAATCATTCATTGATTACGATCATTTGTAGCCCTAGTTTCAACCCAATTTAAACTCATGAGGTTAAGAATCATTACGAGAATTTCCTTAGAACGTTTTGTTTTTCTTTGACTAGACAAGTGTTGAATAAAATGAGAAGAGAGTGAGAAGACATTCAGCAAACCAACAAAAGCAGTCGTAGCAACTACATGTGTAACAACCTTAACCACTCATGTGAGAACTAGAGCTATGCAACTTACTGAATTTAGACAATATCGTGAATGTTGTTTTCAAGATATCCAAAAATTGAACACCAAGTATATGTTTACAGAAAAAATACATGGTATTTGCACTTTTGTGATTCATTTTGCCAACTTTTCACATTTTCAATAATATTTATTACAGACGCTGATCGAGCAGCAAAAATCTCTTGTAGCACTAATCATTTTTTAAATTACAATGTTAATCAATTGGCTAAACTTGCTTTTGATCCACAGCTGGACTTATGACGTCACATTCTGCAAAGGGACACACCCCTATTAACACAGACCTGGGCAAACTGCAGCCCGGGGGCCAGATGTGGCCCTCCACCTGTTTTAATCGGCTCCCATCATGTGTTTGAGAATAAGCATTACTCTTTACTCCACAAACGTTATCCAAACTACCAGAATTCGAATATTCATCTTGATTTTAGACATTCTTGCCAGATTACAATAAAATTACAAATATTTAATTCTGACAGTATATTTAATTTTTTCAAGACATTTCTGACTGTTTACAAGATATTTTAGCTTGAATTAAATTAGCTAATTATTTAAACAAGACAGAAACAACTTGAAACAAGTTAGATAAACTTGATTCACCAACTAAAACCATCTTAACCAGAAAAAATAAAGATTAAAATCCAGATTTCTAGATTACAGTGCAGTGTATCTTTCTTTTATTTGATTGTCTTGGCTGTGGAGCTTGTGTTTGCACTTGTGTTCTAAATATACCAATGAAAGGACACAAGCAAGTATAATTAGTACTATATATGTTTTTTTTTTAAATACAAAAAGTGCTTGCAAAAAAAACAAATTCTTATATCAATAATTCAAATATGGCCCACCCTTGTAAAAACATAAATACAAAAAGGCATTTTTAAAGGCATTTTTAGCACATTTTAGTTGGATTTTTTGTCAGTACCGCCCAGCCCTAGTGAGCACTCATTGCATGTAGTTTCGATGATTGCCTTTTATAGTTTACATTTTAAATATTCTTCCTCAGATTCAAATTAATTCAATATTTTGTTGCTGAGTACAAAGAAGCAGTCAAAAGTGTTGAATAACAAAATTGGTCAATATAAGACAAGAAGATTAACCAGTCGTGGATAACAAAAAGAATTATTATAAAAAATGATTTGCGAAGGCTCTTTTGACATATATTTTACCAAAGAATACACAGATAAAAGCATTGTGTTTGTACCCTAGTTTGTTTTTTTGTTACGACCGATACAAAAGAATGAATGCGTTAAAGTGAACAAGGAAGAACATGTCAACGCTAAAGTGAGCACACAAATGAATAGATTTTAGAAGTAGTGTCACGTTGCACCTTTAAAATAGTGGACCGATATGTGAGACTGGAATAAAGAGGGAAAAGTGTTACCTCTCTTTTATAAACGACTTAAAAGAAAATACATACAGGAACAATAGGACAAAGAGGGTGGTGCAAGAATACAAAATAATGGATTTAGCTTATATACACGAATAATATTTTAAGCCATCCGTTCTGACCCAGATCTGAACCATAACTAACTAAAAAAACCACACAATTCAAGAAGGTCTAACCTAGAACTACTGTCAAATCTACGAAAACAGAAGATTAACGCGTGACTAGCTATTAAACAAAGCGTAACTGTGTCTAAATTTAAATTCAATTGCAATATATCCTATTTTGACTGTGTCCTTATTGCAACACGATATGGCACTGTAGCTCATTTAGCCTATATCTCTTATCAGTGTCACCATCTCAATCCAGATAAAAGGCCTAAATCTTGTGTAGTGTAATCAAATAACCAATCAGGACACGTATTAATGCCGTGTGTAAGCGAGGAGCCAGCCCAGGCCTAAATACTGAGGTTTTGGCTCTCAGCGCGGGGGATCTTGCTTTCACACTCTCTGGTCGCAGTCCAGAGCGCCGTTCTACAGCCTAATTACACAGTCACGGTGAACAAAAGAGGATTAGAAAAATGTCTGTCAGTGAGGCCCTGCACGCACTGAATGAAAAATGCATTAGGGTAATATTGTTATCATTGCAGTATTGATAGACGAGTTATTTGTGTTTGAAATGTCTGTTTTGAGTGAGTGAATTTGGCTCTAAAAGACACACATTTTTGTTTGTTTACGTCATTTAATTTTCAAGATTTCTTCACTTCAGAATAAAAAACAAACTACATTTTGGTTCATAATAAAAACTAAAAGTGTCTTTAGTCTGTTGTTCCTATTAAGTCTTCTTTTTGCTTTCAATAAAATAATAATTAAATTTGTAAAATAGCATTCTCATGAGTTTCTGCTTCATGTAAGGTGACGTTTGAAGGCTTTTGACCACTGAAAAGATATCGTATTTAGTTTTGAATTATTAGAAGTAGTGTCAGATTGCATCTGTAAAATAGAGGGCTGATATGTGACACTGAAATACTAATAGAAAAGTGTAGCGTCTCCATAAAGAAAATGTGTTAAGGAACAATACAAAAAAGGAGATAAGCTGTGGCACTTTCATCACTACGCTTGAGTAAAGTTAACCATCGCCCTTATTGTTATGTATATTGTTTAAAAAAAGAGGTTACACTTTTCTTTTCTTTATTCCAGTCTCAAATATCATAATTTGCTGGTAACGTTTTATTTCAAAGAAATTCTGACACTTAAAAACTAAATAATATGGTATATCAATTTTTCCAAAAGTAAGACTAAGTGCAAATACGCGCCTAACAACAAGAAAATTCCATGTAACAACACAATTCAAGTACAGCAGTAAAAACAGACTTTCAAAAGGTCTGTAGTTGCAGCACTGTACAGGCAAAGCAAAAATATAAGTGCAATAGTCTTAGGTCAAAGGCTCTAATAAAAGCTGAGTGCATTGCAAAAAATGAACATAAAATTGCCTGGAAATTCCAGCCTCACGCTGTAAATACAGAGATATAATATTTAATATATAATTCTGGAATTTCCAGGCAAATAATAAATAACAAACAAAGTTCAGTGAATTGTACCAGTGATGATTCCCGTTAAGTTACGCTTATTAAATCACAATTTTCTGTGGGCTAATAATAATACAACACAAACACATGACTTGAAATCCACAATAATTTATGACACTTTTAGTTGTGAGACTCACCGGTGCAGGAGCGTGTTTTGCTCTTGTTCTTGGAGGAGAACGAGGCTCCCAGCAGGTTTCCCGCGGTGAACAGGCTTCCGTAGTCCGGCGTGGGCAGCGTGTAGGGCGGGTAAGTAGGGATAGGCTGGTGCGCTCTCAGTGACCCGGAGCCCTCCACCTTCATGCTGCCCTGCTGGATGTGGTACTTTAACGACTCTTTCTCATCCAATCTGACCGTGGAGGACGAAGGAGAGACGGCTCCAGGATCAGGGGACACGTCTTTGGGCGGTGTCGGGGGGAAAGTGTACAACTGCGGGCTTGCGTGAGAGGGCGGCGTGAGGGACGGAGCAGAGACCGAGTTGGAGTTGCTGTTGCACGGGTAGACTGCGGACAGGCCCCCCGGGGATGCGCTGCCGGCGGGAGCGTGCAGGCTGGGCTTACTGAAAGGACTCACGGCCCAGGGGTTGTGGTGGTGGTGATGATGGGCCGAGAGAGCTGCAGCTTTGCCCCCGTCCAGCCACGAAATCCCCGGGCTGTGAAGCAGATGCGGTCGGCAAACCTGGCCCCCGGTCAGACGAGCTGTCACGGTAAAAACACACAAGTTAGCCTTTATCAATACACGACTATAACTTTTTATTACAGATAGTGGTATTTTTATTAATTTAAAATACACTTATAACAGTCACAGCAACGTTAGTAAAAGATAGCAACAAAAAATAAGTTTAGCTTAGTTAGCTAGCTTTAGCCAGGTAAACATTAGCCGAGGCGTTATTTTTTAAAAACTAGCTTGAGGCTATTTATTGTTTTATTGACAAAAATGTGAACATTTTAGGTTATATTTTTACACTAATTTGCACATTTTTCTCACGGTAAAGCATGTTTTAGTATTTTTATCAAACTTATAACACTACGTAGCTACTTTCTTTATAAAATTTAAATAAATAACAAATTCAGTTTTTTTGTTTTTTTTTAATTTTTAGACTATGACGTTCCCTATTTTTTATTTTAACATATATTCTGTTCCACAAATTTAAACAAATTCTACATTATGACAATTTTGTAATTTTGTTTTTGTTTAGGCAAATTGGCTTTAACGTTAACTATATGCAGTCATTAGGCAAATTTATTTTAGTTATTTTTAAAAATCTAGTGTTTTCCAATAATAGAGAAGAAAACAATAATGCATTTTTTTTCTTTCATGGCTTAAGAGTAAAAATAAATAACTGCATTAGAAAATATGCTCGAGTTTGCAGTTTAAATTTACAGAAGTATGCTTAAGTAATTTGTAATTAGTTCTTTAATAAATAGCACCTACTCGAAAAATGTAAAACAATATCCATAATTGTTTTATTATAAACAGTGGAAACGCCAAAACTATCAGAAAACTAACTATTACCGCTTTCTAGGTGGTCCGTCTCTTACCGTGCGCTGCGGGGCTGTAGGACATGCGGGCCCGGGAGTTGTGGTGATAGTACGGGTTTCCTTGTGAGTCCAGGTGGTTAAAGAAAACATCCACCTCATCCGGAGGCAGCAGCGGGGTCGTGGGCTCCATGTAATTGTGTCCCAGGCCCGGGTGATGCGAGTCCGGGTGCTGCTGTCCGTTCAACACGGCGCTGTGGTGGTGCATCCATCGGGGCTGCTCTGGCGCCACATCCATGACTCTGTGGACTGGAACAGCGGCTGGATCGTAAACTTTTGAGGTATCCACAAAACATTAGGGTTTTAAGGGTGTCCAGAGTGCTTTAGAAGACTTCTGCAAGTGTCCATTTAATGCAGGTGAGGAAAAATGTTGCTGCTGTGCGGTCCAAGTTTAATCCTCCAGCTTTTCCTTCGGTCACTGGAAACCTGCAACAAGCAAACATCATATTAATATTTTAAAAGTGGAGTGCTACTATCTTTTTCTTGTAAGTAAGAGTCCCTAACAGTCCAGTATCAAGTGATACAAGGAATCCACCAGAGTAGAGCAATGCAGACAGCACAAAAACAACATGAGGGAAAAGGCGTCTCCAATAAGAAGAGTAAACCTGCCTTGGACATGTGTGACACGCACACGGTCGCTGCAGATGTCCCGTGTCTCCTTCTGGTGCTGTGTGTCCTCTTTGCTTCTCAGTGGTGGTTTGTCAGACTCCTGTCCGTCCACTGGGACTTAAAGCAACACGTAAGAGCGCTGTGACTGCGGCTGACAGCGGGGCAGGCGCTCCTGGAGTCCAGGGAGGAGCCTGTGTGCTTCGGCCCGGCCTCAGCCAATGGGAGCGTGTCTTTGCAAACAGATCACTGGATGTACACTCAGTCCTAATCGTAATGTTTGATATTTTGATACATGTGTAGTGTTGGGATCTGTTTGAC
The DNA here is from genome assembly GCA_038363315.1 of Mugilogobius chulae. Taxonomy (NCBI): domain Eukaryota; kingdom Metazoa; phylum Chordata; class Actinopteri; order Gobiiformes; family Gobiidae; genus Mugilogobius; species Mugilogobius chulae. Next base: position 30,089,619 of record CM076413.1, read on the forward strand.
AACATCTGACAACATCTTAAATTGTGTTTACGTGATTGCATCTTAGATTATTGTTCACTATTTTGGGCTAAGGTTTTAGAGACTCACCAACTGTATTACCAAGATAATGCATGATACAAAACGTTTATAGCCACGTTTCATTATCAAATATTTTCAGCATAGGCCTCATAATACGTAGGTCTCTAAATCCAGTAGGCTATCCAGTATCTTAAATACACAAATGCTTGACCTTTGAGGCAGTTAAAAGACATTTCTGTGCCACAGAGAAAGATACATGTTGGTTTTAATTTCTTTGAAGAAAATTGGTTTAATGGTCCACAGAGTTGCAGAAAAAAAGTGAAAATGTCAGCAGTAGTTTTTCACATGTTGCCACTGAATGACATGACATTTTGGATAAAGTGGCGCGCGCAGGTCACGTGCCCTGGCAGAGTCTTATCTAACTTCATCAAATGGCACGTGTTGGTGCTTTATATTAGACATTTAACATCAGCCACAGTGATATTTGTTTATGCTCTTTGTTCAAATAAGTGTCTGTGTTTTTAGGCTCGGCTGTGTCACTTCAGCCTCGCGCGCATGATTGACAGACAATAATTGGAAAAGGAGCGCGTGCATCCGTGCCGCCTGCCCGACGCCGCTCCAGACGTCAGCGCGCGCCCTGATGGAGGAAGAAAGAAAAAAAACTGACTGAGGACATGAACTTCTCCCGAGGCAGAGGGACTGGGGGACAGAGAAAGAGAAGAGGAGGAGGGAGAGGTCTGCTCGGCTCTGGGTGAGGACTCATGGATGAGCACGAGGAAGAACTGAAACTAGTATTTACAGTGTCTCTATTAATAATACATCAGCAGGGCCACGACCCTGCTGCGATTTCTAGGAACAAACTGCAGCCATCGAGGTCTATAAGCTAACAAGATAAATGGTCTATTATTACACATGACTGTGCTGCAGTTAATGAGTTTAACATAGTCGACTAGGGAATTTGGCTTATTTTTAAGTAGTCAACTAGTCAAATGACGACCAAAGGTTTTTAGAGAATAATAAACCTATAAAATACCAAAAAAAATATGTAAGCTCCAGAAAACATAGTAAACAATTGACTGTGTGTATGTTTCAGCTTCAGCATTAGACTCAAACTTGTTTATTAATAAACACACTTTGATCCTTTGGTTAAGTTTTCTTCTGTTTTGTAAAGTATTACCACGTTGTTTGGGAAATCCAACCATAACTCACTGTTCATTGCTGGATCTTACTGTATTTTTTCATTTTAGACGGTGAGGCAGTGAAAACATCATCAAAATGAACTAAGCAGGAAACGAACATGTTGGCAAGATGCTAGCATTTTCAAAAACAAACAAGCCAATCTTTGCACAGAGCCAAAGACTATGTGCACAAAACAGCTGGCCAACTTCTGTACTTACGAGTATTTCTGCTAGCGTTAGCCTTTGTACATCAATACATTGGTGAAGTATTTTCCTGATTTGTCAAGTCTAATGTGTTTTCAGAGACATTCACACAACTCGCTGTTCAGTGCCTGATATTCTGAATACTTACTCATTTTAAACTGACTTATGCTGCCTTCATTTGGTATGGGAATTATTGTAAATGCCACTTTCCGAGTGGGAAATAGCAAATTTACCTCCTCATGTCATAATTACTACTGAAGCTGGGGAATATTTTTTGATGCCCTAGTTGAAAATAACCTTTGACCTTTCAAAATTGCAGTCAGTGACAAAAAAATCACAAAGATTATTACATGTTTTTTTCCATTTATTGGCTAGTTATTTTATTATCTGGAAAATTATATGACAGACAAAGTTGAGCGGTTTGCATTTACTGTAATTCAGTAAAAAGTCTAAATTTGTATTTTTTTCCCCTCAGAGCAAACTTAAGGGCATTGGAAATTGTTAATTTGTTTGGATTTTACATTTGACAAGATAAAGTGTGTTTTTCTTACAAGTTTCCTGTTGTTAAGACCACAAAACCATTTGAACACAACCTACTGGTAAATATCATCTTTTCCAGTGCAAATAATAATAACTTTATTTGTACAGCACTTTTTCATATGCTGCAACAATGAAGGCAGCATTAGTGAAAGCCTCAAGAGATAAAGTGAACAGGAAATGCTCATATGTACAGAAGCTAACTATTTTCAAAATAAACAATCCAACTGGCGTTCTGTGCACAGAGTCTATTATCAAAACAGGATTATGATCATTTCAGCAGTTGATGAGCACGATTATTTCTGTTGATTGCTGGAGGTGCACACGATGATTAAAACTGAACCCTCCTCCTATCTTATCAGTACAATTATAAGAAAGGCCACGGTCCAAATCTACAAACCTTTTCTAAACACCACCATCCCAAAGTTTAGGTTCACAAATGTCCGCCGTAAGCCGCGTGGAGAAAGGCGTGCTCGTGTCGGGACAAGTGTCGTGGCATTAGCGCTCATCTGCATCACAATGGCCCAACACGCGCGCTTTGAGAGTGAGCCCTTTTGATGTGGCGCGGCGATAAAAACCTTATCGGCCCGAACATCCACTGCCATTTCAGGATTTGACATTAATTCAATCCGCCTTTTCTACTGCTCTTTTCTCCCACGAATCATGCGGAAAGAGCAGGTCACATCCACCGTGGACCTTATGTAAGAACGGAAAAGTATAGGGTATAGCTTAATTAAATGTACTACTATAACTTCCACAATACGCAATGCAGATTTTTTATGTAGATATTTTAAAGATGCACGTGTAGCATTTTCAGGTAAAAGTGAACTTACAATTCAGTAGAAGTAGAAAGATATGTTTATTGAACATTCTTATTGGGAAAATTCATTGTTTAAAAATTATAAAGTAGTCCCTCTTCTTGTACAAATAATGTTATTTTGTGATATGCAAGCTAGTCATAGTAAAGTCACACATTTTTATTATTTATTGGCATCTAAACTATAAAACTTTATTAATTATTTATATTTTTGTTATTATTATTAAGTCGTTGTTTGTTCTTATTCCAGTGAGCTCGTGATCCTTATTGACGTTCCTCGCGCTGCCAGATTGAAAGCAGAAAAAAGGAAGGAGAGAAATCCAATGGATCCGTGGTCCCCGTGATTATAAGGCATCCCAGGGTAATTTTTCATCGGCGCTGGCTAATCTTTGTTCTTTGTGAAGATAATAAATAGCCTAATCGTTATCAGCGTGCTGCTGGAGGTGTCGCGGAGAATGGGTGCTGATCGGCCGGGAAATAGGCTCCGGAGTCCCGCTGAATAAATGGCATCCCTTATCTCTGCCTCCCAGATTATCGCCGCCTTTTCAAACTCCCTCAACAAATACATCTAATGCGAGGCATGCATCATTTACGGGCGCAGATCTGGCACTGATTTAGAGATAGATAGATTGATAGACGGAGGAGGGGAGCTTCTGCAGACGCCGGGTTTAAAGCTGCTTTTGGCTTTTTTTTATTTACAAGTGAAATGTGCGTGTGCAAAGTCTTCATTGCGCGTGTTTAGACAGCGGAGCGCGCCACACTTCTTCATTGTGTGAGGTTATCAGCCAGGCCCATCTGAGGTTCCGCTGCTTTGTGGCGCTATCATGCATCTTATTTCTTTTATTCGACAGTGTAAGAGTTAAATATATGCAGCGGGACAGTAATATGCTGTCGAATCTAATCTGGCACAGCATCTGCAAATATTGGAAATAGATGGACACAATAATGTGAGTTTACTCAACAGGCCACACTAAAGACTAATGATCATTTTGGGTTTGGTTTGGACAAAACTCATTAAAGATCTTTTATGAACAATGATTAGCTGTTCAGTAAAAAGGTTACACAATGCACATCTGTTGCTGCCCTATTTCTAACTGACTACATACTAGAGCTGGGAATATTAAGAAAAATGAATATCTTAATCATTTTTAGGCATATCTGATTATGGTATTCAGACGATATGTCAGTCCAACAGAAAATTGTATTACTGTATTTCACTTAAGACATGTTGACTGATCCATAGTAACTAAAATGATACAACTCCTTTTCAAAACTGGTAATTTCAGAGATTTACCAAATATTCATGTTCAGACAGAAAAAAATGCAAGTAGTGAGATTTTTAAACATTTCTAATCCTTCTTATTACAGGAAACGATATATATTTTGGTCGACAAAGAAAGCAATGAGCTATTCATTTCAGATGTAATTTTACATTAAAGATTACGTATTTTAGCTGTTTTTTACTGGAAGCATCAAGTTTGACTGAATTTTGGTTATATAAAGCAAAAAACAATATTCCGTTTTGACATATCTTCAAAACGACATTCACAATATTGTCCAGCTCCACTTACTAAATTTGAAAAGTTCATTTGGAAAAACAGATAAGTGCCATTTCAAAAGTAAGTGATGGCTTACAGTTATGGCAGTGTCTTCAAAAGCCAATAAAAAAACAGCCCCTTTCTTAATAAATGTACTCACAATTGTTATATGGGTTAAAGACAATAACAATAAGCCTGGTGTTTAATACTCTCAAATTTGTGTTCAATAGTTTTTTAAGCATGCAGGCTAGTATTTTTATTTGTATTGTATTGTAAATCTGATTATTAAATGGCTAATTGTTTAGATAATAGAGCCTTAGTGCCCCCTTAACACGAAGCTCACTTTTTTGGCTGATTATATCTATACATTCTTATAGAAAGTGGACAGATTAAGTGAAAAGATTGTAAATAAAGACACTGAAATAGTACAAGTGCAAAGATACTATCTGGGAACCACACACATCAGCTACATGCACTTAAGACTTATGAGTTAATCTTAATGATCGTGAATATTTGATTAGGTTTACACAATTGTGGTAATTGATTAGGGCAATAATCATAACTGAAAGTGAATTTTAACAAAATGCACAGCTCCACTGCAGTACTTCAAATCTGAGAGTAAAAATTTCACACTTTTTTCACAATTTAACATGACAAAGAAGAATTAGTTGTTTTTAATCTCATAAGGTATAAATATCCACTGTAAAAATATTGGTATTCCTAAATGTTTTAATTTGTTTTACTTTTTGCAGGTGGGACATGTGTTACTATCATCTCTTGAAAACACCTATCAAAGTTACAACATGAGTTAACTCCATAATTCTTTGCTCAAGGTAAATATTAGACAATGTTGTCGTTGTTGTTTTAAAGATTGTTTAAAGTAAAAACTTTATTGAAAAGAGCAGATTTAAAACACAGATTAACAAATAAATGTCTGTTGTAAATTTCCAAATAAAAGCAGAAAATTGGTGTCTTATAAACCAAAATGTATTTCAAATCATTTATTTTTGTATAGCCCAAAAAAACAACAACAGTCTCTGAGGACTTCTCAAGATTATTAATTTAGCAAACATGAATAGTAGGAAATCAAATAAATCAATGCAATAAAAATAAAACAATGCAGTACAGTAATAATCCTAATATGTAGTAAACAATACATATTAGGATTTAAAAAACACATTGCATTCTCAGTTTACAGAAGGTCATATTGTAATGTATCTTTTAGTTCTATCTCATATAGGTAATATTGCATTGTATTTGTGTTTGATCTGCATGTGTAGCTATCCAAATACGCAGGCTATTTGAGCAAAAAAAAAAAAAAAAGATTTGATCAGATTACATGAAGTTACACATTTTCTCAAATAGGACCCCAAACTCCCTAAACTTTGAATAAATCAACTTGCTACAAGTCGATGCATCATTTAAGCTCTAATAATGACAGTAAATGAAAAGTTAAAACGGTGTAATTGACTCTGTGCATGTAGCTCGGTTACTTAAGGTTTAGCGTTAGCATGAAGACACAAACACATCCTTTTATAAACACACTTTGGTCCTTTGGTGAAGTTTTCTCCTGATTTGTGAAGTATTTAACATGTTGTCAGAGAAAACCAAACACAACTCACTGTTGCTGCTAGTTTTATAGTTTTTTTTTAATTATTTAGACTGGGAGTGAAAACCTCATAGAAAAGAACTAAACAGGAAGGGATGAAGTTGTAGTTAGTCATTTCAAAAAACAAAACAGGAAAGAGCATAACTGTACTTCTGCTCAGTTAAAGCGCTAACCCTTTTTGTATATAGCCATTAATTTAGTTCAAAACACGATAGCATCAATGTAGCCATCACACATTCGCCATGATATTGACACGTGATTCGACGCCTCCCTCTAAAAGAAACTAAACTAAATAATAAAATACGAATTTTAAACATTTATTTCACGCTCACACGTTATGTTTACTTAGGCTACCTAAAGCATTCTGAGCCTTCAAATTGTTCACCACAAAGCTTTTTTCACAGAAGTTATAGCAGCGAGACGTGTCGGTATGCTAACGACAATTAGCCACAAAGCTAACAACAGATTTTAGTGAACAAACTGGACATAATTAAACAAAGACAGGACAAATCAGACACAATTTCACCTGCGAATAAACACTTTAACAAGAATTGATGCTGGAAGATTTTGAATATTTTTATTGTTAAAGATGAGTATTACATATTGTTTTTCCAGATGAAATCATTTTGCCTGTTGGAATTTATTCACGAAGATGAGCAGCTAGGTCAAGATAAAGTTCACAAGCATATTTCTCATCATTGAAAACACCTGAACAAATGAAGACTTCAATTGCAAAAACTAATTTCTGTAACTCTTTTCTTTTTATCATCTTTAACTGATTTTATAGATGAAATACAGACCAGTGGGTTGACATGAAATCTTGATACGAGTCGACCAACATCAAAACAAGACACCGACAGGCTTCCAAATCAGGCGCATCAAACGAGACAACAACCGTCATGGCCGACATCCAATAAGAACAAAAAAATCTCCGCGTGTGTGTGCTACGGTAACGGGATGGGGGCTAATTTGGGGTCAATCAATAGATCTCCCCTCTCTCTATCTTCTGCCCGCTCACCACGCTAAAATCAATGAGAAAGCCAATAGTTCCCGCCCCGCAGTGGATTAGTGAACACGCAACTAATCAGCCAGTGACTGAAACTGACATGGGGGCTATTAACCTATTGATACGGCGGACACGTGTTGGACGCACACACACGGAGACGGCGCGGCATTCCCATACAAGCCGCGGAGCTGATCGGTAAAGCAGAGGAGAAGGGGGCAAAGGGCAAACACGCCGGGGCAAATACGAGGGAAATGGTGTCAATTAGAAATCAATAAATGTGTAAATGAGGTAAAGAAGACGTCCGAATCAATACACAGGTACAAGTTGAGTATCGGAGAGATTGTTTGGGTTGGTGGAGAGGAGTGATGTTTTGGGAGATGATGCTATTAGTTAAAAATAGGGGTGTTTTAAGCTTTTCTGCCTTCTTTAAATACAGGAGAAAGACATTTAAAGTTACACTAATTAAGAGATGAGACAAGTCATTGTTTTGCAAGGCTCAAGTAAGTCTCACTTCTGAAGCTTCATGTTCGAGTCAGGTCCCAAGTTGAAGTGCCAAGACAGTGCCTCACAAGTTCAGGTCCTGAACTGTAAGCCATGCTATTTTAAATGTATTCTACTGTGTGTTTATGATTCGCGTTGCTGCTTCAGTTCATTTCTTATGGTGTATGTAAAGATGTATTATTTATTGAATTTAACTAAACTTAACCAACTCCGAAGCTCCAGACTTAAACTTACCAATTTTGGCAACTTCAGACCGAAACTTAGCGTTAAACCCAAAGAAAATGATCCCACATGGCTCCAACCAAAACACAAAGTAAAATGCATCACTATTTGATGCTTTTTCAGAGCATCAGAAATGTTTTTTGCAAAAAAAAGTTGAGAAACATCTCATGGAATGCTATTGACATGTCGTGGTATTGATAAATATAGGGTGAAAACAAGCTTAGTTCACCCCAGCAGAGGCCCTCACACTTTTTCTTAATTCATTTTTGTCAACATCTAATAAAATCCTTCTTATTTATTGTCAAATCACCATTCTGAGATAGATCAGAATCAGTTTTTACTGAGCCATATCTACTATTATTCTGCCAAGATTGTGATGCCACCTGTACTGCTGTTTATATTTACCAAAGAAATTTTAGGCATACTTCAAAAAACTGATTTTCTTTTACAAATAAAGACTTACTTTGTGCAGAGCTTCCTCTCACTTAAAACGTCAGTCAAACATCAACGGCTACGCCTCCTGTACACTGACTGCAAGGGAGTTCATTCGGGACACTTGCGAGTTTCTTGAAAGTGTCTTGTTCACCAGCTTCAGTCCACTGGAGTTGTGTTTTGCCTAAAGCCACGGAGATTCACAAAGAAATCCCATGAGACTCCCAGTATTATGACTTGAAAGTCACATCAGACCGCTGCGACCTCCAACAAAAATAGACTCTCTACAGATTCTTTCTGTGCTCTCGCACTGCCTAGAAGTCAGTGTACAAGGAAGCATTGGTTTTAAGCACTTTCTAAGTACTATGAAGTTGCGCAAGTCCTGCCTCGCACAGTGCTGGAGCTGGTGTACAAGGCACTTCGCAAGAAACTTGCACATGTCCCGAACCGAACATGCCAACAGTCAGTCTACAGGAGGCATAAAACTACAGAGCCTCAGCTTCACAAAGAGTCTAGAGCAGTGGTTTCCAAAGTGGGGGTCGGGACCCGGTGCTGAGCGGATAGCGCTCTTGCCTCACAGCAAGAAGGTCGCGGGTTCGATTCCCGCACGGGCCGGGCCTTTCTGTGTGAGTTTGCATGTTTCTCCCCGTGTCTGGGTGGGTTTCCTCCGGGCACTCCGGTTTCCCCCACCAACCAATAACATGCATGTTAGGGTAATAACCTCCAGCTACGTAGTCCTGACCAAGCCTAGCAAACATCTGGAGATGGGTCCCCGAGCGCTGCACTGCGGCGATCACTGCTCCTGAGGAGATGCCCCAGAGGCATTGAAGGATGAGTCAAATGCAGAGGACAAATTTCCCTACGGGGACAATAAAGTGTACCTTAACCTTAACCTTAACTTAACGATGCAAATCTGAGGGTCGCAAGATGATTTCAAATGTATTTTCAATTATGACAAAGCATTAAATCTGTTTTTTTTATAGGCATCTTTGCGATGACAGATATTGGATACAAAGACAACTTAAAAATCTGTTCTTTTTGGGGAATAAGGTCATATAAAGCAATGCATGGTCAAAATAAACATAATTAAAACTTAATTTAAATGGTTTTGTTTTGTACTATTAAATTATTACAAAATTATATATTCTTTGCTGTGGGCTTAAAAGTTGGGATCCCTGGTTTAGACAATTGTTTGTGCACTAAAGGTTCACAAATGGTTTCAGTTTGAATTTTAGATGATTTAGTGAGACTTTTTGTTGTTTGTTTTTTTTTTTTTAAAGGGTTCGCATCATAATGGTTAAATCCTAAATATAGTCATGATTTCTATATTTTACGCAAAAATGTAGTTTAACTTGTCTGATACATGTTAAGGCAAATGATAAGCTAATGAAACCCTACCAACCAATATCTTAATGTAAAAAAGTCTGCAAAAGAGCGTGTTTCCCAAAACGTCACATGTGGTGAGTAAAGAATTGGGAGCTTCAACTGCTTTGTTTAACTTTAATCCTAATAACCAAACCACACACACACACAAAACCAGCCACAGTTCTTTTATTTCTGCCCAACTTTCCAATTCTCAGCTCCACTCCTCGCCGTCTGAGATGTGTTAAAACTAAATCAAATGCCATTATACGCTTGTGACAAACCTGTGCCACTTCCTCTGTTGGACTTTTGTGTCACTTCTCTTTTTCGCACTGTAATTTCATCCGGACTTTAAACAGCACACAATGTCTCCGCACCAACACCACTACCACCACCAGCAGCAGTAGTAGAAGAAGTATAGTAGTGGTATCTCAATGCTTTGCCACCTCAGCTGCTCTCATATTATTCAGATAACAAGAGCCTGCCTCATGTCCTCTACCAAATGGGATATGTTTTCTTAATCTGTCAGCGGTCGCGGCCCTGAAAGACTTCATTTTGTCTGCAGAAGCTCCAAAACATCAATATGGCTGAACGGGATAAGAAGAAAGAGCTATATATTCCACATTCCCACCATATCCTCCCATTTGTATGGTGCAGATATTGGGTTCCGCCGCAAGAAATCGGGATTGCGAATAGCCGTTTCTCCGTTGTCCGAGCGAAATAGGAATGTTATACGGAACCAATGCATCCGGACTTGCCATGGACGCCTTAACAATACCTTCTACTTCTCTTCTCTCTCTCTCTTTCTCTGCCTGTCTTTCAATTCTGTCGCTCCATCTCCATTATAACTGGGACTTGGTGTGGAATAGGCCTAAATGTAGAATCTTGTCTGGTCTCACGCTGTGTCCGGCCGTAAAGATAGCCTTTTTGGAGCGAAACTCAGTGGGGAAGAGAAAGAATGAAAAAAAAAACACAAAATGCACTTGGTACGGCTCTCACTTCCATTCTCTTTGTGGTAAATGTGTGAAAAAAGGATTGGAGAAAGGGTGTCAAGAAGCAAGACCAAGCAGATAGGGAAGAGGCATAGAAGCGCTTTGCCTGTCACAGTACAATGTGCATGGCTGATAAGTGATTCAGGAAAACATGCACAGGGTTAACTTATGCTTTCAAATGACTTGTAAAACTCCGAATACGATTTTAGGGCTGTTTGTTATGCTGCGCTCCTGTCATGCCGGCCAGCTGTCACATTGCTATACAGTGGAAGTGAGCACTCAAGGCTGTTTTGCATTGTCTGCTGCTGCTGCCAACTGGATTTTTTTGCGCGGGATGAATGTTTATATGTATATTCTTCCAGTTTATACATGTATAAAATAAAGCAAGACAAGACTGCAGACTAGGACACAAGGACAAACAAACGATAGCTGTGCATTGTCCATTATCAAATAGATGCATTCAGTTTCCTCACTAGTTTTTTTTTAGAAAACAAATAAGGAGTACACAAGATACTAAACAGTTTGAGCCTTGAGTTGCTGCCATGTGCCTTGTCAGTTTTCAATACATTCAATCTATAAAATAAGCTTAATTAGATTGAATTAAAGGATTCTCAATCTGGAGTGTTGGAACAACTTTTACAGCAAAAAAGAAAGCAAAACCAGTCACAATTTACGCATTTGAAGAATAATTTAAAGATTATTTTGTGTCCCAAAATAGCTTGATTTGGCCACATTTTAATAGGTGGTGTGTCGCGGGGAAAAAATTAAGCAATAAACTGCCGTGACATAAGAAAGGTTGGGAAAGGCTTTAGATTATTCATAACTTGTGATTTCTGCAGACTAATTAGCTGGTCGCTAAAGGCTAATGACTATAAGAACAATAAGGGAACGCTAATGCTAACGGTTAACAATACAAATCAAGCCCCAGAGTCACGGAAGTATATTATTAACCCTTCATGTAATAACCTTCTGTAGCCACACAGTTGCAATTTGCTGCGAGTCTGTAGTTCTCCACTTTGTTGATAATTAATTCAAACAAATTGCACAAAAATCTTTATCAATGTCATGGTAACTCACCTCCTGTACTTTATGGCAAATAACCTAGGAATATTCAAAGGATTTGATTATAGCTTTTTTCTTGTACATGAGATTTTCCAACCAAATACAAGTAAATATCAGGTCACTGAATATCAGGACACTCACATTCAGTACATGAATCTGGGATTAGCTCGCCGTCTGCTAAAGTGAGCTTTTTAAGGAGAGTTTTGCAATCTTTTACTGACAACGCATCTGCAGCGCTTGAAAAGCCTGGGACAACTCAACCTGTTCTCACATAAGCGTGTCAATACCACACAATTGTAAACATCGTGTCATATGAACGCAACTTCTATTTTGTGCGTTTGTATTTTTCTATGGTGAATGTAAAGACGTGTTATTATTCATGAAGACTAACACAATCCTAACCTTAACCAACTCCAAGCCCCAGACCTAAACTTACTCATTTGTGAAACTTCAGACCTAAACTTAGCCATTAACCCCCCAAATAAAACCTCGTGTTTGTCCTCAACCACTAGGCGTGTCCAGACCACACCAGAAAAAAACGGGCTGTAATTGCAAGCCAAAACAGTCAGAAGTGTCGTCATGACATGCAATTTCTCATGATTTTTACATGAATTCCATGATAACATGTTGGACAACCGCACAAATCACAGCAAGCGCCAGGCTACAAAATGTCGTTAGTTAAACCATTTCAACTAACATAGTCAGTTTTGAGCTGGTGGTACTTGTTATATTCAATGGTAATGTAAAGTTTAAGAACCAGCGTCTTAGAAGTGATATAATGTGGTTCTTTATTTTTATTTATGTAATTTTGCAATTGTTTGGTTGAAATTACTTTTGTAAGATACATTGAAAGTACTTAAGGCTACTCTGTTGTCGCAGAGCTTAAATAGCCTGTTTACTATGATAATTTCCTCAACGTACACACTCAAACAGTGCATTTAAAGATAGATTACTTGTAGATGTCTACTTTTGTTATCAGATTAGTGCTACTTTTGTCTATTTTAGCTGTCTGTTTGGTTTTTGTTTTTTAGCTTTTATTCACCCTATTCTGCCCTGGCCACTATTTTCTGGGTTAGCTACTGTTAGCCTAACATCAAATGTTGCAATGATCACATAAAGTCTATAGACGTGCAGTTGAAAGTTCTGTAAAATTCGGCTGCCTGGTTTATTTTAGCTGACTAAAATGACTAGCCACTGACTAATATATTTTTGCCACTCACTGCTGAAACAGAATGCTGTGATGTTGCATAACCTTGTTTGTTTGTTTGTATATAATCAAAGATGGATGTCAGATACTGCAGACCTGCATTTGTCAAACATTTTTTCGAATGAAAGCTGATTTTAGTATGAAGAACATCTAAAATCTTTACTATTTTAACACCAGGTTAACTGAAAATCTGTTGTTAATTAGATCACAATCCTGAGCTCCACATACTGCTTTGACTTGGTTTTAAAGACTGTGATTTGCAGAATAAATGTTTATGGATGTTGAAGTGTGTTGACTGCAAAAAAAAAAAAAAAAAAAAAGCAAACTGCAGGCTTCCTTTGGACTCTCACTCATCCTTTTCATAGTTTTACACTTGGGGAAAATGAGAAGGAACAAAAGCAACATATGAAAACTAAAACATGACAGTGGTGCGCGAGGGGAGGAGGCGGAGGTGAGGCGGGAGCAGAGGAAGGAGAAGCAATCTGGAAAAAACAAGAGGGCTTTCAAAAGTAAGGGATGAAAGCTAGTCAGCCTGTTATTTTTGAAAAATGATCCTTGTGTAGTGCTCCTCTTAAGAGCCAGGTACATATTATTTTATCTTCCTGAGGAGACTGCGGCTGAGGTGTGTCGACGCCGCAACGCGAAAAAAAAACTCCAAAATGGTTTTCTTTTAAGTCTCGCCATTTGTTGTGGGTAATGCGCTTTTTGACAGATGCATTTTCAATCACTTACGAAAGATTTGATCCGCGGCGGACATTATATTTAAAGACAGCGCTTAAAAGGCCCCTAAACATCGACTACTTATTAATTATCTTGACAAGTGCGGGTCCAATCGGTCTTTTGGCTGAGGAGAGGACAGATCAGGGAGAGCACAAAGTACACGGCGCGTCCCTCCGCTCCACGCTCTAATGGAAGAGGCCAGCCGCGAGAGTCCGACGGGGGCCTGAATTAGAGTGAATTTGGTGTCCACACAGACTCATTTGGAGTGCGACCCTTGACCCCGACAGCCAGGAATCAGGCAGAATGCGATGTGATGTGATGTCGAGCAGAAAAAAAAAAAGGAAAAGGGGGAGAGCGACGAGAAATATCAGATTGGTTTGTGAACAGGCTAATTGTGAAAATGTCCTGGTGTGATTGTAATGTTGTGTCAGGATTATGCTGTTTAATATCCTTAATAAGCATGACTAAAGACTGAATTAATACTGAAGTAATAGGGAATAATAATGACTCAGGCTTAGTAATTGTATCCAAACCTTGACTTAATGTGACTCTAACGCCTTAAAATTTGTCCACAACGACTTTCAAACAGAACTGTCAAACTGGGCAGTGCTATAGAACTAAAAGTGAAAGAGATGGGCGGAGTCTGAATGTGTAAGGGGCGGCGTGATTGGTCAGAACAGATATCTGCAGCTGGTGTTTGTGATTAGGCGGTGATGACGCAAATGAATTGAACTCAATGACAGAAGTTGCACTTTTATGGATAAAACGAACTTAAACAAGTGATTTCAGCAAACCATGAGCAAAACGGATGATCTGTGTTTTTGAAGTTATTTTAAACAACATTAGCGATGTGAGATTATATTTCTCAAACTATATTCATAGGCTGGAAATGCTTCATCACTTGTCGGTGCGACAGACGCTCCTCCACAGAGAAGTGAAGCTATAACCTTTATTTGGTGTTAATTTGTAATTTTCTGCTGTTCTCACTAGTAACTGTAGAAGCGGATGTTTGGTGTCATTAGAGTCTTAAAAGATGCACAAGATCAGGAATATTGTGTTGTTAGCTGTTAGGCAAGGCAAATTTATTTGTACAGCACAATTCATACTCAGAGCAGCTCAAAGTGCCTTACAAAACAGAGCTAGCCGTTTATACACAAATTTGATCTCCAATAAATACCTAAAGGTTTGTAAACGCATCAATAACTTGTAACAAGGCTTGACCTCTGCTAAATGTGGTCGGTAGGTTTGTTCCAGCTGCTGACACGCTCTGGATCATTCATAACTTGGTGGGCTAATGCTAACAGCTATCGGAAAGTAAACAGTAGAACACTATGGACTAGCTTAAATCTTACCGGACTAGCTCAGATGCTAAGTGTTTGATAGCATCAGAGTCTAACTGCTCGTCTACTAATTATCTAATTATGTCTATGGTGCTATGTACTTACTCTGTAGCCTATTTCAGCAGAATAACTCACTTTAACAAATATCAATAACAAAACAGGACATTTTAAAATTTTCAACATCAAAAAATCTAAATAAAAAAAAGATGTTTGATCACATTTGCATTTTTTAAATGTCAGACCGTTAAATAAAAAATTCTACTTTCTTGAAAGGGAATTCTAATTCTCATTGTCAGTTTGTATTTTTTTTTATTCTGACTACTCATGCAAAAACTACAGTTTTTACAGAAAATGAATAGAAATGTAAAAAAAGCAGATCCAACCAATCACTGTTACTGTTGAATACAAACCCTGATAATCTAAATAAAAGAATTAGTCGACTAATACAATTTTGGTCGACCAAGACTCCATCAACCTATTAATCGACTAATTGACTAAAGGTCTGCAGCACTAACAATACTAAAACAATCATATCATATTCCAATATTTATCAACAATATTACATTCTTCCCTTTCCACCAGCACAAAAAGAACTGAAAGCGACGTTATACAGATGACACAATCAGGTCAAAATGTAAATGAAATCACCTTTAAACAATTTCTTTTTTTTTTTTTTTTCCCCCCAAATTCACATTGCAGAAAACCGCCAGCGTCAGTCTACGGCAGCTGCACACGTCGGCTCCCAAAGTGTCTGTCCTGAAAATCACAGAGGCCAAATCACACAAAATTGATCACATCCAACAAAATGGCCGCGGTGACTCAAATTGGTGTGAGCCCGGCTAAGGACAGAGAAATGATTGACAGCGCATTGTGACAAGCGCCGCGCACAAACCGGATCGGAAAGAGGAAAGAGCATTTTGTATCCGTCCAGGCCGCGCTGATGAAGCTATTCAGAATTTGAGGTAATATTTTTTAAACATAAAGACTCTGGAGTGCTTTGAAAGACTGAGAAGGAGGAGATACAATGGTACAAAGACGCACTGCAAAACATGGAGAATGGTTTGGAGTAAAATCTGGATGTTCACAGTTGACATTAGCCTAAATATGATGTCATAAGTCAAGACCCTTCAGGGGAATGTAAACAACTATTTTAATTATTAGCTTTCATTGTTAAACTTGTGCTTATTATTCACATAAATGTTAAAAAAAAAAAAAAAATGTTAAGAGATTGTGCACATGAACCAGGTTTAAACTTATTGTGTTGACATAGAAGATACAAAGGTTATCTTAAATTTTTAGGTCAAATTAATTGGACTAAAAAAAAAAAATGGGAAAAAAATTGACACATTATTTAGTATTTAGTATCATATCAAGACCAAAAATTGTGGTATCGCCCACCACAACTGTACTGCTGCTCTCCTGGACTACAGATGGAAATGAGCTGTAAGCTAGATTCTGGTATAAGCATCTCTGCCACTGCGCTTAAAACTGCAGGAGCTGATTTCCACACAGCAAACACAATTTAGGTTCTAAATCTGTCTACTTTCTCTCCAAAATCCTTCAACGCATGGTTAATATCGACATGTATGCCTTTTGTTTGCAATCATGGCTAGTAAACATCTTTTTACAAAGAGCAAAGTGAATCTGGAGAGGACCACCCAAGTCAGCCAATCAGGGAGCAGCATTCAACTACAGAATACAACTAAAATTCTTTTATTATTCAATTCCGACAGTACACAGCACTTTATCATGGAAAACACAAAGTAGTATTTACAAGTAAAAAGTTACCCCAACTTTAATGTAATTACCTTGTCCTTATAAATGATTACCTTATCTCCAATTGTTCCAAAATGTTTCTTTCATTTATTTCATTTCATATAGGCATCTATGATCTATTTTTTTATTCAAATGCCATTTGCTCAAAATGCATTTTAACAGCCTTTAAAGTGAATAATAATGTTATTTATACAGCACATTTACACAGACAGATGTCTTCCAAAGTGCTTCACACAGTAACCCCACCCTCACTCAGTGACAGCAGCAGCCGTGGAGCAGATCAGCAGAGGGGATTCACCTAAACACCTGGCGCCTCAACCTCCGACCACCACCAAGCGTTTACTGACATGCATGTTGTTGGTTGGCAGCCTGTTCTCATGGATAAGCGTGTGAATGCCACGCTATTGTAACAGCGTGTCATATGAACGCAACTTCTATTTTATGCGTGTGTATTGACGTTCTGTCCTAGTTCATTTCAATGGTGAATGTTAAGAGGTGTTATTATTCATGAAGACTAACACAATCCTAACCTTAACCAACTCCAAGCCAAAGAGCTAAACTTACCCATTGTTGTAACTTCAGACTTAAATTTTTCCGTTAATTCCTTGAAAAACCTCGTCAACCACTAGGCGTGTCAGACTACGCTGGTAAAAACGGGTGTGTAATTGCACGCCAAAACAGGCAGAGGGCGTCGTCGTGACACGCAATTTGCCACGGCGTGCTATTTTACGCATTCCAACCACCCAGTGAGTAAAATACAACAAAAGTTTCACGTTGATAACTTTATATATTTTTCACCTGCAGGATCTCTTTTTAATAGACTAATGACATCTCAATTATAGATTCATTTATGATGATATAAAACTTTATTGTCCGTAATAAAATGGAAATTTGCCTTACATGTCTGCAGCTAGTCCCACCACATACAACACATTTCATTCATCACAAAAAAGATAAAAAATACATAAATACATGCATGGTAAGTTCATGTGTTCTTCCTTTGGTTTAAAAGTGTGATGGAACATGGTACAAATAAATGCTTATATTTATTCCTGTTGCACCAGGGAACTGGAAAACATGACTGTCCGGAGATCGAATACTTCCAAGGGAGTGCCCTATTAAATGTACTTATACCATTTTGAACACAAGTTTGAATCACAATACATCAACAACAAAAGTACAAGTTGCATAATACTTTGAGTCTAACAGAAAACCTTTTTTTTTGCAGTGCTGATAAAGCCATTCAAATGTGAGGTCATATTTCCCACACAAAGACTCTCGAGTGTTTGGAGAGACGCGGAGATACACAAAGGCACAAAAGCTAAGTCCGACTGGAGATGTGCAGAAGAGGAGGAGTGGGTCTACGGTCCCGGAGTGTGTTAAAGGGAAAACTGCCATGTTCCGACGCGATAGACAGCGAGGAGGAGGTCCGGGCTGAACAATCGAAAAGAAAAAATGTACTGAAGAGAGAAGGGGAGAAGAAGAGATTTGGGATTAAGGAGCAAGTGTGGGGTAAAAGCAGGAGGATTAAGGGCTGGTTTGGAAGAAGGAGGAGTGATGGAGGAAGCAGGAGAAGTGCGCTGGGCTTTTGACACAGAGCGGCCGGATAAAGACGGATGTATTTGCGGAGCTTCCTGTGTTGTCCTGAGCAACTTCACGCTGGCTTCTTCTTCCTCTCGCTGACTCAGTGGGAAGATCGACTTTAATATTAACTAAATGATTACACCCTGAACATGTTTTTGTTCTCGTTTCTAAGAGCTGAACTAAATATGTTTTTAAAGGCTTTCTGCCTTTGTTCACTAAAAAATCAACCCCGTCATCCCCCAAAGACTCATGCATTTGACGGGCCCAATAAAACAAACAACAACAAAAACTTGTAGTTCTCTTTCACACCTTATAATAGTCTTCTTTCACTGCAAATGTCCTTAACTCTGTCCTGCACTTTGACATCAGCCTGCCGAGGGACTGAGTGTTGTCCCTAAACAAATGCATAAAATAAGAAGAAGAAATAAAAGACTCTTAACAAGAGACACAGCATAATAAAGGTCACATTTGCACAACACTTAAGGTGCACCATGGAACTTTGTGACCAAAAATAGACTTTAAAGGGAACCCTGGATATGAAGACAAATATGGCTAAAATGCCAGTACTGGTCATGCTTATTAAAATAGATTACAAACAAATATATAACTGCTTATATTTTTTATAAAATTGTCAATGTTTATGTTGTTTTCAAGCGACTGGGAGCCGCCATTTTGGTTGATAACATAAAATAGTGTTTCCATGGTTGCACCCACAATTTCATTTGTGAACAGTTCCACAAAAACACCACTGACAGAGTCCAGTTCTTGCCTCTTCCTCTTGATTATCTCCAGTTTTATTAGATTCTACATAATCGTTCTGTATGTGGCGTCGCTCCGGCTCAAACTGACATTTCTTCATAACACTATTTCAATAAAACTAATACTTCCAGGGTATTTGTCCTGTATTTATATAAGTGATGATATTATAAATGTTTTAGGATAAACATGTGATTATATCCAGGGTTCACTTTAAGAAAAGTATGTTTTACTCATTTGCACTACATACAGTAGCCTAAATATGAAAAATCAAAGACTTTACTTTCAGAAGGCTTTCATTGCCAGAAACTGGATTATTATTTTTGCTGGAAGAGGGCCTCTTCCCATTTGTTTCCAAGGAAAAGCTGTTAATTTAGCTGTATTGTTTCACATTATGGCTTCAAACATATTTATTGCGTTTCAGAGTGTCCCAAAATAAAATATATTTTAACTTTCTATTTCTACTGAATTGTATAATTGACTTTTCACCTCCAGAAAGTTACACAGTGCACCTTTAAAGGGGGGCTGGCTGACTTTTATTAGTAAACTTGGTGCTTTCCACCAAAGAGTATTTAGTAAATACAGCTCTTTGTGAAAAAAGAAGACCTCTGAGTAGCCTACTGTCTGAACTGAATAATAAAGATTTTTAGTTCTAATTCGAAGCCAAATGCTGTGCACCTTTAAGGAACAACGATCAAATGAAAGCAACAGGCAAAGAAAGAACTTTCTTTGAAAAATCCCTTGTAACAAGTGTTTAAGAAGAAGAGTGAGAGACAACCTTGTAATTGACCCAGAGCATAAAAGCTGTTTTTTATTTTCAAATGGTCAGACTTTAGCGTTAGCATTGACATACAAACACTTACTTTATAAACACACTTTGTTGTGAACCTTTGTTGAAATATTTCCTCATTTGTAAGGTATTTAACATGTTTACAGAGAAAACCACCAACAACTCACTGTTCACTGCCTGATCTTTAGAAAACCCCGTAGAAATGAACTAAACAGGAAATTAACCTGCTGGCAAGACGTTAGCATTTCTGGAAATAAATAAGCCAACTGACTTCTGTGCACAGAGCCAATTAGGCCCCTCCTGGACAGTTAATGCTAATACAGTTATTTGTATTTAAAAAATAATAATTTGATTTGATAATGACTATTTGTAGTCATTATTTCAGCTCTTGCAGTGTTTTTTGTGAAAATATCTGGCCCACCACTAAAACTAACTGATGACCTTTGATTTAGGCCGTTTGTGTCCTGTACTCATTTGATGGGGGGTATTCAAGGCTCGGGAGAAAGCAACCCTCACCAAAAGCCTAAAACACAGCATAATCTTACAAATGCTTGTCTAAAAAGTGAGTCCTGTGGATGTGTTTATTTCAATTCTACACGGCAAAAAGTATTAAGTTATTGTGACATGTAAGAACAACAAAAATCAGTGTCAGTGTCCATAGTTACAAAGACCATGTTTTATTTTTTATTATGTTTTCGTCTCTGCAGAGCCTCCACAGTCTGGGCATAGTTCAAAGTATTGCCAAGAGTTGCCAAGTCTGCATCTTTATAGGAAATTTGAGCTTCTTTATTTGGAAAGTGGCTTATGAATTTAGACAGTCAAGGGTTGTGACTTTGAGCTGTTTTTCAAGTTTGAGCCATGAAAATGTCTCCACTAATGACTCAAATGTGAATGTGCTTTTAAGTCTTTCATAATGAAAAGATAATTTCTTTTGGCTTTTTCTTGAGGGCTTGTCTCTTATTAATTTCTGAAAATCTGGCAACACTGGGAAATAGTCACAAATTTTGTTGCAAAAATGAGCTGTGGCGCAAATACAATCATGTCACGATCTTCTGAAGCTCAACTTTTCCACATAAAAAGCTCGATATATGATATACACAATATGTTACGCCACCAGAGATTAGATACTTGTTTGCTAACAGCAGTTGGAGATTTGGGACTTTTAAACTGCTGCTCAGCTATTTTCACTGATCCAAAAACAGTCTGAAATTATATGTGTAGATTATGTTCAACTGTTTGTGATGCAAAAGTCTGTATCAGTGAGAAAAACTTATATTCCTGTTGTTTATCTGATCTTCTAAACTATTTTCATCATTTCCAAACTAAATATACAGAAAGCTACTTGTATAGGAGATGGGGCTAATTGTATCACAGGCAAATGTAACAGAAGCTTTCATTCGTAGCAGAAGTAACAGAAGCTTCAGTTAACAGAACTGCTATTTCATCCATGCGTTTGAGGAAAAAGATTGAATTCAGGAAACTTTTTACATAAAAAAAACTGTTTTTGAGCAGTAAAGTTCTACATCACATGAGCTCATGTTTTTGTTCTGGACACAGATGTGATATGGCTGTCATTTTTATCTGGTTAAATATAGGTTTTGTGGTTTGTGTTTGGTAAGTTTTACAACAACAAACATGAATGTTAACATAGAAAAAAATCCCTCCAAACATGGCCGCCCTCATCTGTGTTACAACTGCCCCTCGGCCATTTTATGAATTCATTTTGGATGGATTTATTTAGATTTATGTTTTTTGTCCAAAAACGCTTGTGTATCATTTGTTTGACTGATTTTTTTCAGAGCCTTCATATTTTTTTCAGGATAATTCTCATTTTAGTTTGAGAAAGACATAGGTAAAGTTAGAGCAGACTGTAAGTTTTTTTCCACAGCAGTTTTGTGTTTTATTATAATAAGATTACAGAGTTAAGGTTATTTAAATGTGGACAACCTCCCAACTGTTAAATGTTTTGTCTTTAATAAAGAAAAAATAAATATTACAGTTGTAATTTTGTGTGTAACATTTGCCTCTTGGTGTGTTACAATTAATTTATGTTGTGGGGCAATTTTAACACTTGACTTTCTTGTCTTGAAATTAAAACAGCTTCAAAATAAATCTCTCTAGAGAATCCAAACCTGTTCACACGACAAGCCAGGATCTGCAGCTTTCATTTCAAGTAGTTCAAGCAGGACTTCCACTAAGATTAAGCTGATACGTCAAATTGGAAAAAAAAAAAAGAGTTAGGCTACAACTGTCCCCAGTCACCTACATTTTTTTTTTTTTTTTTTAGACTGCAGACGTTCACTTTAGGAATCTACATAATTCCCATCTCAAATCTCACTCTCGTGCGTTTTGCCACTCGTTGCTACCATTCCAAACGCTGTGTTCTAATCGGCCTAACTCTATCGATGAAGAGTGTGTGAACAGGACCGTTAACGGAGCTACCACGCTGCTCTCTGCTGACCCTCGCAGGACAAACACGGGGACAGCAGCAGCAGCAGCACACTCACGGAGCCTCGGAGCAGCAGCAGCAGCAGCAGCAGCCATCAGCTTGGAACAATAGTCCAGGGGGAGATGGATAAGAGGGGTGGGTGGTGGTCCTTCATGCTCACCGGACAGATAGACACCGCCTCACAAAGGAACAGACATAAAGACACACACGTGGAGGGGAAAAATCAAGACAAAATATATGATGTGTGCTGCCATTCCCTTTTGTGCAAGATCCCCTGGTTGGATTATTTTTATTCTTGCACATGATTTGGTTTAAAGAAACGAAATGTACAGAGTATAATGTGATATCGAGCCTAAGGAAGTGGTCAAAGAATAGACAGACGGCACACAAAAACAGTTCAAGAAGACGCTAGGTCCTGTACAATAAATACAGTGTGTTTAACTTATTATTGGGAAATAGGTGGTCACAATTTCAGATTTATAGAAAGCTTTTGTCTAGCAAATAGTAAAGCGTGTGTGTTCACGTGAAGCCAATATTTAAATCAGCTCAAATGTATAAATTCAGGTGTTGTTGTATTACAAAAGATTTACTGATCGGAATCACCAGATTATTTATTTTTAGATATTTGATGGTAAAGAATTGATTGCCCACAAATCTATCTGTTCTCTTTTGGACATGAGTTTTATTGAAGCAATAAAATGGACTTGTTATTGATGAAAATTTACAAGAGAAACTAAGTTTACATGATGCTGAGAGTAATCTGGGAGAGACGCAACACTTCCCACATATTCAAGACAAAAAGGTTGGAACAGCTGGCCCAAGACACAACCTAAATCAAATGACCAATATTCACTAAACATCACATTTTGAGCGATGGAAATGTCGACTAACAATAGTCTAATAAAGAATTATTTCAGCATTTGTGGATGAAAACAAACGCCAAGAGGTAATATCAAATTAAAGACAAACTTTGTGACTTTTTAGCTAAAAATAAGACTCAAATCAAAGCATTTATGTCTTATTTGGAGCAGTCTTGCATGACTGTTCCAGGAAAAAGTAGTTCAAATTTTGGGAAAAAAATCTATTGTCGTCAAGAACGTTTAAATAAACGTCTGTAGTTTTTATTTTCATATTGTGCAGATCACCTTCAATGAGTTACTTATCATGTCTAAACATGACAAAAGTTACAATTCCTGCAAAACAATATTAGGATATAGTGATTCTTCACAGTTACAGCTGTCACGATCAAACACCTGCACAATCTTTTAACTTCTGTCATTGTCATTGTCTCACATCACTTTTATTCAAGTTTGTGGCCACTTCTATGAAGTCCAGCTTTGTGAATATATATAGTATGCTTCTAAAAGAAATGGGCTAGTTTATAGTAGCATCTTTTTTTTTTTTTTACCAACACTGATATTCATAATCTTCAGGACCTCCTGCTGTGCTCCCAAAATGAAATTTGCTGATACGGTTACCATGATGGAACTAATGGATCATTTGCCATGTTTGATGCAGGTTTGCTAAACTTTGACAAGAATAAATTAGTTAAAATAATGCTGGGTCAGTACTGGTAAGTGTATCCACCACTCTGCATTGAAAATGCTTTAGCTGTTACCTTGTTTTGCCATTTCAAATCTACATTAGTGGTGTGTGATGTTACAATCCCACACTCTAGTTGAAACTTTAAAATAATAAAAATAAAAAAAAAACACTTCAGTGCAAAGGAAAACAAATTATATTTATCCAGGATATGAATTGCCTGCACTAAATAAAGGCCTTTTTTTTCTCTCTGTAAACCCGACAGATTTTTTTTCCCCAAAAGACTTCAATTTTAAAACTGCCACAATATTATTATTCTTTTGTTCTCACTCCAACAACCTAATCATCTTCACATTTCTACGATTACAATCTCTCCTCTAACAATGCCACTTTGGATTTGTTTTTTCTCCTCGCTGGAACGCTGTGGTCAGTTTGCAGATCCGAGCAGTGTCCCGGGCCGGAGACAGAGAGAGAGAAGGGGGTGGTATAGTCCTGCAGGTGAAATGGATGAGGGTCATATATGTGTGTGTGTGGACAGCGGGGCAGGGGGGAGGGCTGGTCATCGGACGGGGGGAGGTGGTCATTACGGACTGACCGTTAGGGTGACAAACGCAGACGCACAGACGCAGCACTCGGGGGAATAAAGCCGGACACCGAAGCACAATCACCGCTCTGGAAGGAGATGACTGCGAGTGTCCGAATGATCGGTCAGAAATGGGATCTTTAGCAAAAGTAGTGGAACATTTTAAAACACTATTTCACTTCCTTTAAGCCAGAGCTGGGTCATTATTTTGACTCGAGGGTCATATTCAAACCCAGAATAATAGTGGAGAGCCGGACTGCCAACACTAGTATAAAAAAAAAACACTATTATTGCAAACACATTTCTTCGACAGACAAAAAAAAAAAATTCGCTTTGCCATAATAAACATTTTGAGATTAAGCTAAAAATGTAAGTCAAAGCTTAAGAAAGTTATAATTTTACTAGAAAAAAAACTCATTAATACAAGAATAAAGTTGAGGCAATACGAATAGGCTTTTTTATAGTTTAAATTTTTAGCAGATTAAAATTGTAATTTTACACTAAATATTATCAACACTAGGATTTAGAAGAGTCAAATGTTTGCATAATCAGGGGTGTCGGACTGGGGGGGGTAAAGGGGCTAGTTTCCCCAGGGCCCAGGACAGGAAAGGGCCCCCAAAAGCATTTTGTTTGTGAGATACATTGTTCCTCTATATGTAATTATTTGTGATATCATAGAGCTCCATCTCTCCTATAAAACGTGGCTACAGACATTGGCTAAAGAAAATGACTGAAAAAGAGGAATATTAATTGGCTACAAATACAGTAGCTACAAATATAGTATTATTAGCAAGAGTTTGCAGTTTTCAGTGAACAAATAGCCAGGGTTTGGCACAATGTCAATAAATGTCACAACTTCAACATTATAAAACATCCAAAATGTCACAAGGATTTTCTAAGTGTGATTTTGGCATCATTTAGACAAGTTAGCTTAAAACACGTTAGCTAAAATGTAAAAGAGTAAGATTAAAACACATTTCATTTTTTTCACGTCTCATTTGAGTGAAGGCAGTGCTTCCAACTCAATGGTTTTGACACAAAAACACATAAATGTCTTGTTTTTTGGGTTTATGGCAATAAAAATCTTGAAAGGTAGCATTAAAAAGCATTTAATTTATATTATATTTATGTGTGGGTTGTAGAAATTAAATCAATTGGCTGTATATGAATATTCTTGAAAGAAATAAAAGCCAAATTAAGAGAGACAACCAAATAATTCAAACACAAGATCATGTATTAGGAGCCCCATCACTAAGTTTGTACCTGGGGCCCAGAATTCGGTGCTACGCCCCTGCACACAATAGATGTTCAATGATCCAAAAAGGACACATATTATGCAAAATCAACTTTTTTGAGTTTTAATTATATTGTAAAGTTGCTTCCTCACAAAAAATCCGCTGAAGTTTTGTTTGTGAGATATATTTTGTTCTCCCAAAAACACTGTTATGATTGTCCCAGATCTGTGATGTCATAGATAGATCTCTGAGATCTTCTGCTCTGTTTTTAAGTCCGGATAAATCGTCCAGACTCGTTTTGAGCATTTCACATTATGTAGAAATAATGTAGAAACAAGTTCACACTTTGTTTCTACATTATTTCTATTTTGTATTATTGTGTGTATAAGACAACTACGTACAGAGTGTGTGTCGGTCTGCTGCTGCTTCAACGTGAACTGATCGATTCTGGCCTTTCTATTCCATCGCTGCTAACTTCAAACGATTTTTGAAATTTTCAAACTATTTTCCATCCCTAATCACGACATACCAGGACATGTCAATAACGCAGACCTGGGCAAACTGGGCCTAGGGGCCAAATGAGGCTCGTGACCTGTTTCAATCAGGCCCTTGGCATGTTTTTAAGACACACAAATGCATAATGAAGTTTAAGAGACAAACACGCTATGATAATAAACTTTTCGGAATTAAATTGAGAATAAAGTCAAAGCCATAAAAAGCTAATCAGGAAGTAAGTGAGTGCTGACGGGGTCCGAGGATAGTAAAATCAGGTGCTCATCGAGGATCCACGGAAATGGGAACAGCAGAAAAGGGAGAACCGATTCACTCTGATGTACAAAAGTGTAAAAAAAAAATGGTAACTGGTCTATTTATATAGTGCTTTTCCACCTTACAAGCCACTCAAAGCGCTTCACAATCTAGCATCCACTCAACCAGTGTACGCAGACACTGAGGCAGTGTGGGTTAAGTGCCTTGCTCAAGGACACAACGACAATCTACTCCTGTCGTCCCACTGTGGCTCCTGGTGTTCTAACGGTCTCCCATCCAAGTACTAACCAGGCCCTATCTTGCTTAGCTTCTTATTTATTTTGTGTTTTTTTTTTAATACCAATGTTTGCAGTCCGGCCCTCCACCACTATTCTGGGCTTGAATATGGCCCTCGAGTCAAAATAATTGCCCACCTCTGCAATAGCGTATGATTTCTTACATACGGCGTAACATATGTACCCAAAAACGGAGTGAAATTGTGCATCATACTCTTTGTGTCGTGGCTTTCTGGTGATCCTGTGTTGCTCATGAACACAACCTGCTAGACATTCAACTGTACAGCCTGATTTCAAGTCATTTCAAGCACACTTTTCCAGAGCTGTGACTCTATACACGCTCCATCAGTCTTTCCGGTCCTAAACTAAAATAACTAACATTAACCGTGCGCGCCGTGCTGCTGCTGCTCTGACGCCGTATTGTTTGCTCTGGCGTTGTAGGAGATGGCACATATTTGCTAATCCCGAGGAGAACCGCGGAGGGAGGCAGGACTGGGGTCAGGAGCGGAGGTCACGTGTTAATTCACTGCTTCCCCTCCAAAAAAAACGAGCTGCCCCATCGCGCTCCATCAAAACAAAAACCACAAGGATGTTTTCAAGGTCCGCCGTGGTGGTCCCGGGTCGGTCCTGCCCCCGCTGGGTCTCTGTGCTCCTCTCTCTGCTGCTGCTTCTCTCCTCAAATCTAAACCTTCCCAATGCCGTGTGTTTCCTCTGCAGAGGTTTGTCCCGGGGCGAAAGATCTCCCTCCCCCCTCCGGCCCGGGTCATCTGTCTTTATGTTACTGTGTAGTCTTGTTCTCGTATTCTTCTGATAAAACGAAGCAACGTCAGTCAAAAAAGGTCACATTTTGTTCTGTTTTTTTTTTAGGAGACATTATAATACGTTCACTGACTTCCTGTTCAAAAATGTTCAAAATGTTT
Organism: Mugilogobius chulae; assembly: GCA_038363315.1. NCBI lineage: Eukaryota > Metazoa > Chordata > Actinopteri > Gobiiformes > Gobiidae > Mugilogobius > Mugilogobius chulae. Next base: position 30,117,042 of record CM076413.1, read on the forward strand.
TTAAATCGTGCCGACTTAGAAAATACTATTCATGCTTTTATTAGCTAGAATGGATTACTGCAATTTACTTTATGTGAGTGTTTCCCAGTCTGCACTGAGTCGCCTTCAACTTGTGCAAAACGCTGCAGCTCGTTTTTTAACCAACACACCCCAGTCCTTTATGAACTTCACTGGCTTCTAGTTTCTTTTAGAATTGATTTTACAATTTTAATTTTTGTTGTCTTAACGGCCTTGCGCCATTTTATTTGACTGAACTTTTAAATGTTCGAAACCCTAGTCGGGCTTTTAAGGTCAACAAACCAGCTCCTGCTTGAGGCTGCAACACTGGAGCGATGGTTCTTTCTCTGTGGCTGGTCCCAGACTTTGGAACAAACTCCCTCCTGATATTTGAACCATCACAGACTTTGGCCTTTTTAAATCAAAGCTCAAAACACATTTGTTCAGGATGACTTTTAACATTCAGTAATATAGTAACATGTCTATTTTGTATCTTTTCTTTTACTGTTATTGTGCACTGATTCTATGTATTTTGTATTTTATTATGTTTTAATGTGAAGCACTTTGGTCACTTTTTGTGTTGTAAAGGGCTATATAAATAAAGGGATTGATTGATTGATTGATTGATTGATTGATTGATTGATTGAAAAATGATAAGATGCAGTAATTTTTAATCAACTTTTTTTTTTTTTTTTTTTTTTTTTTTTTTTTTTTTTTTTTTTGCAGAGACAATTTTGAAATCCAGATATTTTTTCTAAAAGTTCGCCTGTGAATACAGACAAGTGAAGTCTTTTGAGATTTTGGCCTTTGCAAATTGAAGTTGGATAGGTGGTAGGTGGTAACAGGAATTTTTGAGCGCTCAAGTTTTAGTTTCAACACTGTATTTTATTTGCTGATGATACCAGTCTTTACTGCTCTGGAGACAATCTACAACAACTTGTGTATATTGTAGAAAAAGATCTTATTCAATTAAGGTAATTGTTTGATTTTAACAAACTATCAATAAATTTGTGTACTTCAGACAAAACTAGCTTAAATCATTGCAATAATGCCTAGAGTCAAACATATTAAACACAAAATCCTTGCATCTCCTGTACAATACTCTGTTTCTTCCATATCTAAACTATTGTCCAAAAATATGGGAAAATACGTATAAAACAAATATAAATATTTATTTACTCCAAAAGAAGGTTGTTAGAATTGTCAATAAATCAGATTATTATGCATCAACAAATCCTATTTTTTAAAACTGAAAACGTTCAAAATCTCAGATGTCATTGACCTGAACACAGCCATAGTGATGTATAGAGCTTACAAACACACACTGCCTTCTTGAACACAAAAGCTATTTGTAGAAAAAGAAAGTCAGTGTAATCTCAGACGAATAAAAACACTTAAAAAAATCAAAGCCAGAAAAAATAATAAAAAAAAGTTTCTGCATTAGTACTTCGTGTTCTCTGGAACACTCTGGATGAAAAAATAAAAGAATCAAATACAATTGTATCCTTTAAAAGAAAGTACAAATCTATGATTTATGATAATTCTGCAGCTCTAGAATGAGGCACTGGACATTTGCTCCTTTAGTGACCCTCTTGTTTGTCTTTTTTTGTTGTTTTTTGTTGTTTTGTTGTATTTCTTTTATTCTTTTGTAAAAAGTTTATTTCTATTTTGACAAGTTGCAGTTGTTGACATATCGCCGTCTTGGAAATGACTTCTGTGTTGTAGATAGGTGGGCATTGTGAGTATGCTTTTACTACTGCCTAAACCTTTTTGGTTTGAATGACATGTGAAACTTAAATGTTGTCTAAATTGTCAAACTGCATATGACCGAATAAAATATCATCATCATCATCATCATCATCATCAGCATCATCATCATCATCAGCATCATCAGCATCATCAATACAAGATTACGCCGACATTCTTGAATAAATCCAAATACAACACTGTAATAACACGGTTAAAAACGCCACTTTTTCCTAATTCATTTTTACCCACCGTCTAATGAAAATCAACCACAAAGCTCCCCGGCATGTTAACGATGAAAAGAAAGTGTGAACGCTCTTATTTACAGTCAAATCAATCATTCAGGGATTGGATCAGAATCAGATTTCACTCTGAAAGTTACAGCTACAAAAAACTCAAAAAAAAAATTAAGATTTTAAAGGGCTCCGCTTAAACCTTCAGCTTTTGAAGAAGAAATGTCAATGTTGTGATTAGATTTGTGACGTTTCAACAATAATCTCACATTTACTAATACAAACTTAAACGAGACTAGATAGTGCTTGAATTAAGTCATCATTATTATTGTGGATTCAAATTATTGCTGAAGTTTGAAATTGCTGGTCAAACTAGATATTTTATGCTTGTCTCAACGGAAAATCATATTCATAATCACTGATGTCAGACATTTATGTATTAAGATGTTATTTTCCTGTGTAAACCTGAACTAAGAAGTAAATAAGACATGTTTGAACAGATGTGTTCACTGTAAAAGAATATAAGACAGTTTAACTTAAAAATGTGAGTCCAATTTCTGCCTTAAAGTTTGATGTTGATTAAACTCTGTATGTGAGCTTGTTCCCGTTATTCTCTCTCTCTTGTCTCGCTCTCCCTTTCTCTTCTGTCTCTCTCTCCTTCTCCTTTCTTTCGCTTCTCTTTCTCCTCTCTTCTTCCTTCTCTTTCTCTCCTCCCTCCTCTCTTTCTCGCTTTCTCTACTGTCTTTCTCTCTTCTCCCTCTCTCTTTCTTCTCTCTCCTCTCTCTCCTTCCTTCTCTCTCTTTCTCTTTTTCTCTTCTCTCTCTTCTCTCCCGCTCTCCCTTCTCTCTCTCTCTCTTCATCTTTCTCTCTCATGTCTCTCTCTCTCCTGTTTGTCTCTCTCTCTTCTTATTCTCTCTCTCTTGTCTCTCTCTCTCTATTGTCTCTATCTTCTCTTTCTCTCTCTTCTCTTTCTCTCCTCCCTCTCTTTCTCTATCTCTACTGTCTTTCTCTCTTCTCCCTCTCTCTTTCTTCTCTCTCCTCTCTCTCCTTCCTTCTCTTTCTCTTTCTTACCTCTCTCTCCTTCCTTCTCTCTTCTTTTTTCTCTCTTCTCTCTCTTCTCCCGCTCTCCCCCTCTCTCTCTCTCTTTTCTTTCTTCTCTCCCTCCTCTTTCATCTTTCTCTCTCTTGTCTCTCTCTCTCCTGTTTGTCTCTCTCTCTTCTTATTCTCTCTCTCTTGTCTCTTCTCTCTCTGTCTTCTCTTTCTCTCTCAGTCTTTCTCTCCAGTCTCTCTTCATGACTTAAAAGTTACATCAAAATAAAATTTAAGTTAGTTTTTTGACCTTTGGATTTTTTACCAGTGTTGGACTGACTTGGACTGAAAGTGATATTTAATTAGCACAGATGTTATTTACTATCTAATATCCCAGATAATAAATGTTGTTTTTATTTTTTATTAGCGTGAAAAGTATATTTAGCTTGTATAAGACTTATTATGGATACAAAAATTCAAATATTGGAAAAAATAAATTTGCAACACCAGAAAGTTTAATAATGAATATTGTTTTTGGCTTAAAATTAAACAAAATCAGACCATCTCTAATAATGTCCATTATAAAAGCTACATTTTGGCTTCAATAAAAGAATATGTTTAATGTCAAACAAAAACGTCTAAAGTTTTGTTTTTTAGTCTCATTAAGTTTTTATATTCACAAGATCTGATATCAAAAAAAGTGGTGGAAAAGTGATGGCATGTTAGACAATGAGAATGAAAGAAAATGAAAGATTGATCGTGACAACAGTAATCGTGAACAATCGCTAAATCGTGATATGTAGTCTCACAATAATCGTAACACTTCAACTTGATATCGTGACATCCCCAACCATGACACACTCCTTCATAAAAAATGTAGGTGCACTTTAAAACCTGATGTTCTTTTGTGCAGGGCATTTTCTCACTTCGCACTAGAGTCAGTCTGATGTCAGGAGCTAAAAGTCCAGAGCCTCAGCTTCACAAAGAGTCCAGACAATCGTTCCTGCTCCAAAGGGTCTGGAACAGTTTCAGTCTGAATGTTAGAGGATTTTTAATCAGGCGTTATAAACAAAAATTGGACTCTCCTCATTAGGCGTTAACCCCTTAAAGAACCAAGAGGATGTGTGTTGTACCTTCCACTTTTCCTCTATTTTTTTTACTTTGTTAGATTTCCCATAAAATTATTTCTATATATTTTGAAGACAAAAAGTAGATGTAACCCTTTAAGTCATATCAGCCATTCTAAGATGGCTCAGTGTTTGTTCAAATGCTCTTATGACAAACAAACAAACAAAAGTGCTAAACCTATGTTCATTTTTAGTTAAATTACCTTCAGCTTTTAAAGGAGATGAAATGTCAACTACACAATTCAGTGAAAAGAAAAAATAAACCCACATTTTGGGGCATTTTGAATGGGAAGAAATATGATTAAGCTATAATGTCACAACAATACAGCCAAAATACATCTTTCTATGGAAACAACAGGAAATGGTCCCCTCCAGCCCAAACAACAGTCCATTTTGTGGCCATGCAAGCTTTCTCAAAGTAAAAATTTTTGTGATTTCTTTCACGCAACAAAGAAATCTAAATGACAAAAACATGCTTTTCTTCAAGTATATTTTTGTCCAAAAAGATACACAGTGCACCTTAAAAGTGGAATTGAAAAACGTTGTTTTCTGGCCCAGCGAGTGCCGCTATACAGCTTTTCAATTCACAAAAAAAAAAACTTTTAGGCGGAAATCATTTTCTGATTTTCTTTTGCACAGATTTAGTTCTCCTTTAGAATTCAATAAGACATCCGAAGACAAGACCCGAGCCGTTTGTTTGTGCGCTAAAGGAGTCAGAAACAGATAGACGTTTTTGTCAGGCATTTTAGTGAAAAAAATGCTTTCATAATGGTTATTTGTTATCTTGTTTTGAGGAGGAATGACAAAATTAGATTAAACAGTTTACATTAAGTTTACAGTATTTTAAAACATTGCTTCTAGTCTCATATTATAAAGTTCCCTAACCCAATTTTGAGTGACTTGGAAATAAAGATGGAGTGGATTAAATTAAATATTCAAATATTTTAAAAACAATTTAGATTATGTTACTTATTCCACATCTGAGAGAGCAAAAGGGACAATAAATAAAACAATAAATACACAAATGCAGGACTACTTTCTTCTTCCTTCCCAAATTGTATTAAAATTCTCAACGCGGAGCTGATTTTGTTCTTTATAACGAACTATATCCCCATTTTAAAACCAAGTCTACAAGAAACAGCACAAAAAAAAGTCAATTTAAGGAAGCTACACAAGCCTGCTCGGGGTAAAAACACATTTGTAAATCGTAAATTGTGTGTAATTTGCAGACTGCTGTGGTCAGTGTGTGTCTCTCTCTCGGTCTCTCCCTCCCCCCCAAATGAGCAGGTCAGTCAGTGCGGAGGGTCATCTGTCTGGGATGGGCTTGACCTCTGACCTCGCGTATACCCTTGATGTATTCTGTCCACAAACGCGCAGACACAATCCCATAATGGACACGAGAGGCCCGCTTCGGTCGTGGTCATTGTGGATCGATTTATCACTCGTCTCTTGTCACATTTTGAGGTCCTGTCTGGAGCTGGACACTCCTGCTGCTGACCGGAGGAAGCTATTGACCGCAGGATATTTTCAAATAACTATCCAAGCACCATTTATCAGCTAATCGATACGGCAATGATCAGGGGCTGTTCATTGATTGTGTTCAATTGATACATGAGCGTGGGAAAAAACAGGCTGCGGCTGACACACTGGAGATGGACGGCACGAGGACGTACAGGACTGGAAATAAGACAAAATATAGCACTTTAACATGAAAAAGTGAAATGTAGTTTATTATTATTATTGTTATTATTGTTATTATTATTGTTATTATTATTTTATTATATTGTCATTATTTTTGTTATTATTATTGTTATTATTATTGTTATTTTTGTTATTATTATTATTATTTTTATTTTTTTATTTTTTTTATTTAATTTAATTTTATTTTTTTTACTTTTTTATTATATATATATATATATATAATATATATATATATATATATATATATATATATATATATATATATATATATATATATATATATATATATATATATATATATTTTTTTTTTTTTTTAATAGAACATAATTTTTGTGACAGTTTGTGACATGCACCTCAACTGAAGAAGACTTAAATAAATAAATACAATTGTACAAAATATCTTGTATTAAATCTATTGTAGGTTTAGTTGAACGCCGTCAGTAAACGTGTGTGTTATGAAAGCCTGATAATCTGCTGCAGTCTTTCAGCTGTGGGAGTGGGAGTTCGGTCACATTTGTTTAGCTCAGCGGTCACTGCTGGTCATATCTGTTCACAAAACAAGCCTCGTGCAACTGCAATCTGCGCGCTTTAATTGAGCTTGAGGCCAGACGCCCTTTGACCCCGGGGTCATTACCGCATTGGCTGCGCTGGTCACGCGACACAGGCTGCTTCTGTGCGCGGAATGAATTCAGGTGGCCCGGCCTGTGGACAGTGTGGACACTGTGAACACTGTGGACACTGTGGACAGTGACTGCACACTTCAAAGAGGGAAAAAGTGACGCGTGCATAAAGAGAGTTTAGCCCGGAGCGGAAAATTGCGCACGAGGCCAGAGTCTGCTCCATGTAGATAAGACACACACAGTGTCATGACGCAGAGCACGTTCATTGCAGCGCGGATTACAGGATCGATCAGATCCACTCTGCACGAGCCGCTTTTGAATTATAATCCAACAAATCAAACAGGATTTATTATATACGAGATTTAATCTGTTTTATTTTATTCTTCAGGCGAAGTGTTTAGGTTCAGTTTTGGACACATTGTTTTCTTTTCTTTATTTGATTAAGTTTTTTATTTTTTTTTTCGTCCAACAAAAGCACAACAGACGATAATACAATAATTTAACACAGCCTAAACGTAGCCTGGTTTAACTGTTCTGTCTTGGCCTACATTTGCATGACTCAGATCCGTTCAGTCGAACATGGAGGTCACGTTCATTTAGCGAACGTCACTTCATTTTCAAATTATTTCTGTTTTTAGATATTCAGTTTGAAAACATCGCAGGGCAAAATGAACAAAACACAACACTGAAGAATGCAAATAAGCATTTAAAACACAACGGGCCTTTTGAATTTTATTCTACATCGTTTATTCTGAAAGTGCGCGCATCAGGCGCATGTTTTATAAAGAGTTAAATGTGCTACACAACCCTCCAAATTAATCTGGATATCAGAGGAAACAAAAACAAACCAATGTGTGCTAAATTCAGACACACGCAAAACTATGCAGATTATTGGGCCTGAATGAGTTTGTAGATGTGGGCCCAGTGCAGGCTCTGAAATCAGACACACAGCGGGTCTACTTCATAAAACGTGCAAATACATATTTACATTTGCACAAACTTTGTGTTAAGTGGGGCCTTTTGTGCGTCTGTGTGAGCCACGAGAAGAACAATTATGAAGGCCTAGAATATTCAGCCTTTATTAAAAGTGTCGACATTGCGGAAATCCAGTTTAAAATGAGAGGACTCAATTCAAACTGCATTACATTTAAATAGAACTGTGTTTGTGCGTCAGTCTGCGTAGGCCTGTGGCCTTATGCAAATGCATGAGACGAAGTGAGAGCGTGACACATGTCCAAACAGAACAGAGGCGAGTGTGTGAGAGAGAGAACTCTAGAAAAAGCTCTAGGATGGAGCACACTCCACGCGCGTGCCCTTTGGTCTCGTGGGGCCCGAGGTCACGTCCACGCACGTTTACGCTGCACTTCACTTTGGACTTGAATTCACTGCAACCTTGGGCAATATCAGCACAATTTAGTAGGTTTTGTAATATAAGTCAATAAACAGTAAAGCCTCATGAAAGCACAGGACCCAAGATAGTCCACATTTACGCACACACACGTACACACACCACGAGACACTACAGTATACAAGTCAAAACACTAAAAGACAAATAAGACCTACACGCTCAGTCTGCGGCCTGTGGAAAAACACAGTCCATGTGGTTCAGGAGTGACAAATAGCTGTATTGATGTCTGGAGCCTGTTCACACGGTCCTCTCCTCACAAACATGAAGCGCTGCTAAACATAAAAGCAGAGATACACGCGGTGCCACAGACTGGGACATGTGCTGTGTTAGATCTGGGACCTGCTCCGTGTTAGACCAGGGACAAGTGCGGTGTTAGATCCCGGACCTTGTGCGGTCGATCCGGTTATGAGCCTCACGCGGCAGGAGCGCGCGCCTCGGTGCCGCTGCAGCGGCAGAGACAGAAGCAGGAGCCGCTCAGAGAAGCTCTGCTCCTCTGCCGCTGGAGCGCTCTGCTCGGGCTTATAAAGCACACGGATCCCCTCCTTTTAATTGATTTTCTCATAATTAACTCAGTCCGCTCATCGATTTCCCTTCGGCGGAGTATCAGCCTGGCGCGCGCGGAGGTGATTTTGTGCAATCTGTGGCCATCGGCAAACCGCCGCTTGTATTGATCACGAGCTGTACGCGCAGCCGTAAAGGGAAGAGTAATCGGACACATTATGACACGTAAATGAAGAGGCAGGACGTAATTACGACGAGCAGCGCGTGTGGTCTCCAGCAGCACAAAGACAGAAACAGAAGACAGGTGAAAACAGCAGATTTAAGCACACACGTACATTCAAACCACACGACGCACGGGCGGTAACAGCAGCGGCGCACACACAGCAGTCACATGATGTAATGAGCATATTCACAGTCACGTGTGCGCAGGTGCAGCTCACTTCCGCCTATGCAAACCGATCACAGCGAATCAAACACTCCCGCGACAATACAACATGCAAAGCGCAGGTGAGAGTGTGAGGATAAGCTCCGGGGCTGTCCCTCCCGCCGACAATTAATATCCTCCTGATCAATAAAAGAGAACAAGCCCAGCCCCGCTCCAGAAACCATTACAAGCGAGATTTCTCTGTTCCCTTTCGCTCCTCTCCTCTGCAAGACTCAATCACAAAGTCAAACCCTTCGTCTGTCTGTCTGAACACACAGCGAGGCAGCTGCGGGACGTGTGTGTGCGTGCGCGCGTGCGAGAGCGAGCTCCGGGTCAGAACACACTCACACACAGGAAGAGGACACAAGTTTAAGCTCTTATAAAGGAGTGTCGTGTTGTTGTGAATTTACCAGTGCGTCCATCGGCGAAAGTCTCCATCTCCGCCACGCGTGCAGTGCGTCTGGACCACAGTGGGACGGAGAGACTACGGCCGAGGGTCTACGGGGGGCGGGGGGTGTCGGGGGGTCAGCTCTGTGCACGTGGGAGGTGAGGAGGGTCGCGAGGAAGAGGAGGGGGGGTTAGGTCTGGGATAGGGGCGTACGGTTTTTACCCTAACCTTTCATGTTGCCCCCTTTCTCCACAGCTCCGCGCCGTCCCCTCGCTCCCTAAACAGCGGTTGCCATGACAACCTGGTGCTGATGCTGCGCGTGAGACAGGGGGAAAGAGGCACGAAGACCGAGCAGGAGGAGGTGTGGGCTCGTTAGCGATCAAAGCGAACGAAAATGGCTGCAACGCAAACAACAGTTACACAGTTACTCCTTAGCACTTTACATGTCAGGGTCTCTTCTGTGACTAAACAAATGGTTAGGCCTGTACCTGCCACACAAGGACAGTGTTAGGAAGAGTCCAAAGTCTCACAGCTTAAACAGGAAACGTGTTGAAAGTGACAAACCCGCGCGACTTCTGCTGTCACACCTCCGAAGCAGAGACACGAGAAGCAGAAGTGTGGCTGGCTTTTGCCGTTTGAGCCACATGTTTACCCAAATAAAAGTGTGTGCTTCATACAACTGCCAACTGCAATTCAAATAACTTAATGTGTAAGTTACTTTCTTGTGGCAGTAAGAAATGTCTATTACATTTTAAATTTAAAGGTGGGTACTTGACTTTTTTAGTTGTAAATTAATAAACTTGGTCTTTTCCACCAAAAAGTACATTACATAAGCAGCAAAGAATTTGTATGGTCTTTAAAGCTAAAAGCAGCGCTCGATTGGCTGTGCTTGAGAGGTCACCTTTAGTTTGTTGTCAGTAAAATATGCTTTTAAGGTTTAACTGCAGACAAAAAATACGTTAGCATGTTTGAAAGAATTAGGAGCTAGTTTGTGTCATGAAAATCAGTAATAGCACCTTTTGTTTCATTTTTTTTTTTTTTTAATATGGCACATTTTGTAACCCAGTTCATTTCTAGGTGGTGGTAAAGATGTGTCCTTTTTCTGAATATTAACAAATCCTCATCCTAATCTTATCCTTTGGCCCAAAACTTTTCCCATTACAGTAACTTACTAAGCCTATACTTACTCGTTAAAACCAAAACTCATAATATATGTCTATTTGATGCTTTTTCATATAGTGCAATATCGTGGTGTTTTCATTATGCTTTTTTTATGTTTTGGCTTTTAGCTTCTACTTTTGCTCCGAAGACTGGGCTGAAATACTGTATGACCAGCACTTTTTTTTTTGCGTGTATATGACATGCGTTACAGTTAATTGTAGTTATATTACATGTCTAATAGAATTTAATAGGATTTTGACATTGTCCATTTAGGATTTTGACATTGTCCAATAGGATTTTTGGCATTGTCCAACAGAATAAATAAATACACATCTAATAGGATTTTGACATTGTCCAGTAGCATTTTGACATTGTCCAATAGGATTTTGACATTATCCAACAGGATAAATAAATACATATCTGATTAGATTCAGATATTGTCCAATAAGATTCTGAAAGAAATCTTAAAAGCTTGTCTTTGTCTTATTAGATTCTTATAGAGTAAAATCCAATAGGATTTGTAAAGGTGTGTTATTATTTATGAATCCTATTTAAATCCTTATCCTAATCTTGACCTTTGGTCTCAGCACTAAACTTGCCCATTTTAGTCATATGAAGCCTAAGCTTAGCCGTTAAAACAAAATGTCCTGACGTGGCTTCAACTGAAACCTGTGGGTATTTTACGCCATGAAATTTCAAGTCTATTTTGTACTTTTTCATATCGTGCAATATCTATGACGTAACATCTATAAGGCGTGAAATCATGCTCATCATACACTAATTATGTGCCGTGGTTTATAATATGCATATGCTTTCTTGTGATACTGTGTTGTTCTGTCTAATCCAGAGTCAGTCTGGGCCTTCCTGCTCAGACAGAGACCAGACTTTGGACAAAGCAAATGAAAATGGCAGAACAGATATTTCTATGCGACAAAGCTGTTCCCAAAATGTTGTACATAATGAAATGAAACCATACTGAGAGAGCAAACTGGTAGTGTCTCACCTTAAAAAAACAACAACAACAAAACGCTTCCCTTTGTCTTTTCTCAGTGCACTTATGTACACATTGAATTCATTACTGACACGTGAATCTTTTTTACTCCAGAGCTCAACCTTGAGAAGTGGAAGTGGTGCCAAGGTGAACACAGGGGAAGGTGTTAGAGAACATCACCTAATGTCATTTTCTTGTCTCAATAAAAGAAGCTGAATTTGCCGGTGATGGAGCCGCACCATATGCCACAGGTCTACATACAATCTGATCAGTCCCCGGGGCCGCGCTCTATAGTGTCTATCAGCTTCAGATGACACGTTTTGATAGGACTCTGATTTGGCCAGAGATACCAGCAGATGACTGAGTCTCCATCCAATCAGGCAGGTGTGAGGAACACCTGCGGACAGTGGAATAAAGTCTGCAGAAGATGATGAGGAGCGACTGGCCTCACATCCCAACAGAACATTAGCCTCGCGCAGCAATGCAATCTGCAGCCAGCACAGCAGCAGCGAGAGGCTCCCGCTAGTGTTTTAGGGAATAAGGGCATTCAATTCAACAAATGTTCACTTTGTCCAGTCTGCGGGGGAAATAAAATGTGTTTTATATCATACATCAATACAACGTCTGGGAGATGATGGCTTTATTAGGAATTGTCTGGTTCTTTTGTCCACTCTCCTGGGTTAGTCGTACTACACAAGTGTCTGACTGTTTTGTTAGTGTTTTATTAGTTATTTTCATTATTTTAAGCCATTACTTTTTATGCAAGCTTTGAACTCTGCAGCTTATACAACAAGCAAATTATATTCTCCTACCCTTACTATTAAAATTGGGATACATAATTTTGCACTGCAAACACGATTAGGTTTTAAATTTGACAACTCCTCTCCTAAATCCTTTGATACGTGGTAATATCAGCATGTATTCATGTTTGATTGCAATTATGGCTTAAAAACACCTCCTACAAACAGCAAAGTGAAACTGGAAAGGATCACCCAAGCACAGCCAATCAGAACGCAGCAAATTATTTAGTATTCAATTCAGACGGTACGCAGTGGTCTCATTTTTTCCACAAAGTGCAGCATTTATCACTAAGGAACTCATTTAGAACTAAAACGTTTGTTATCCAACTTTAACAAGAGCAGCCTTATGTACTTCACTATCATTTTTCTTATTTTAAAAAATATATATAGAAGTCCACATAGGGCAGTGCAGTGCAGCTTACTTCACTCAACATTCAGTCAGTTAACTGTTTAACTATAATCCTTGTTCATTGGGACTGCAACAATAATTGAATAATAAAGTCGACTAAAGTAACAAAGTGAAGGTTTTTGAGCATGAAACCTGAATGAGGTGTGGTTAACACTCTTGCCTCACAGCAAGAAGTTCACTAGTTTGCATGCCAGTTTGCCTTAGCCAGGCCAGCGCCACCTTGTGCCTCCGCTCCATTTCACTTCAGCAACTATGTAGAGAATTTCAGTGTTTTGTTGCTGCTTGAATCAAGCTTGAGAGACGATCGACCAACAAGGAAACAGAAATTAGGCGGTGACGTTCAATTCAAGCATCTGTTTGTAGTTCTGCTAGTTTGCCGTTAAAGTAGTAGCTGCCGGAAATTTAGCTTCAAATATCACCTTTTTTATGATGTGATGGAGCCGCTCTAGCCTGATGAATCAGACGATTTCATTTCACTCTGTGGAAACGGAAACGATCACCAACGTCCATGTTTATGCTGTACTTCCCAGAGTACAACTAATGTGTAGGTCACAGTACATACATCCGGTAACAAACAAACGTCAGTGATTGGTTAAGTTAAAAAAGGACCCGCCTACCATAGAACAAACAAGCTCCAACGCGAGATGTCAGACAGTTTCCACAGAGTGAAATGAAACTAGCTGATACATCAGGCTAAGTTTCCCACACCAAAACATTCACTTTAGGTAATATTCTTTATGTTCTTTTGACCAAGAGTACAGTAAGAAGACCTGGAGACTTGCACTGTGACACTCACTGCTCCTGCGAGATGCCCCAGAGGTACTGAAGCATGGGTCAAATGCAGAGGACATAATTTCCTTTGGTGACAATAAAGTGTAACTTAACTTAACCTTAAAGTTCCTCTGACATGTTGAACTCATTTCACTTGAGCAAAGTTAAGATGATTACAATAAGATTTCACATAACATTTTACACATTTCATTCCAGTTTAGTCATTTTTTGGATTAAAAATGTACTTCCTGTTGGTGATGACATCACACTTAGGGGTTGCTTAGCGACCATGTAATGTTGGGCTAAAACTCAACTCATGTAACAGACTTTTACTTGAGGAATGTAAATATACTACAACCCACTCTTTTTTCTTTCTTTTTTGTTGTTGTTGTTGTAATGATGTGCTTCATGCAAGAAAAATGGAAAATGTTCTGGTCTCCTTGGTGTGATGTCATCAGTTCATAAGCTCTACTTCCTGTTATTTTTAAAGGAGACCTATTATGTCAAATCCACTTTTTTAAGTTTTTAACCTTGTTATAATGGCCTTCCTTCATCATTAGTTTACTCAAAGTTATATTTGAATTGATTCATGTATGTTGGAGTAATCTTTTGTTCTTCAGCTGGAACTCTACTGTTCAGAAAGCCCTGTTCTCACCTACCACCTATCCCTCCCACTTGTCTGTATTTACTTGTTGTAATTCAAAAGATTAATACTCAAAGTGAAGCCATATGGTTCAAAACTGTCCCATATTCACTTTCCAACAATAAAAAATAGTTTTGAAAAATCTGTTGCTTTTACAGTTACATTTTAAGATGAATAGACGGGGCTTATCAGTTCTGCAGTTTTGAACAGGAAGTCAATAGAGCTGTTCCTATTAAGTTGTTTTAGATCAACTTTGTGTTTTACAATGAACAAAAGGGAAATTACTGATCTGCATATGTTCTAGTTTCTTACAAATCTAAAAAAAAAAACACAATAAGTCCCCTTTAACATCTTTTAAACATTTTCTTCACAAACTCATTCTTTATTCATGTAAAACAATAATTTATATCAAGAGCTCCAAAATTTTTAGCCCAGGATCCCCAAAATAACCATATATTTGCAAAAATACATTTTGAAATCATCTCGCGACCCCCAGTTTTTGCTTCGTGTCCCCCCAAACTACTGATTTTAATTTTCCCCTAGTGCTAGTACTAAATTAAACTAAAATGGGAAATTGTTAGAACCTATTTAACGCACTTTAACCTGGGTCTCTCAATCCAGCCATTCTACATCTATTCGTTTATCATTAATACATTTCTTAAGTGCATTCTTGCATTCTGTTGTGGTTTGGTCCTTGCTAGTGAATCAATCTTTAATTGGCGAATAATGCATTTGAAAATTCTCAGGGCCTGCTTTATCAAACCAGGTTCTCAATTGGTTGTCTAAGTATTATTTGTGAACAATTTGCATGCAAAATGTTTATTTTGGAACAAGCACACATAACATTTTACACAAAACAGATATGCAGCACCTCAAATTCTCAAATAATGTCAGCTGACTTTTTGCTCCTCCTAACTTATTTTGCACATGAGCAAATGCTTGATAAATCTGATCTTCTGTGTACAAAAGAAATGGGTAACAACACTACTGTACTTTTTTTAAACTTCAAAAGAACATCCATGACATGAGGATTTCAACAGTCTGCTCCCTTCATATCTATAATTTTTCGGTGTATTCCATCTATGTAATAAACAGATTGAGAGGAAACACGGCAGTACAGACCTGCTTCTGACTTTGTCCTGTCGGCGCGGCACGTTTGGCCCTGCTTTGAGGCGAGCTGTGCAGTGAACAAGCATTTCTCAGACCTCACTCATCCCTGAGGCTGGCCCGGGGCACTGCGGCTCCTCATCAAACACACTCTTCTGTGGACAGGCCACAATCTGCCCTATAAGGCTTCGGCCCGCAGGGTTAATCCTCCTCCGCCGGCCCCTGTGATGACTGATGAATAAGAAAACTGTACTGTAACATACGCAGGCAAAGAACACAGGAGTTTGATCATATCAGCATGAAAAGTTTTTCTAATAATAAAAAAAAAAAAAACAATAAAAAAACATAAATGAGAAGACAAAGTTAAAGGTGCACTGTGTAGCTTTTTGACTAAAATATAAAAATAAAAGTTTGTCATTTAGATGGTTTTAAGGCTCTAAATAAAAATACAGTATAAATCATAAATGTTTTTTTCATTATTTGGTTTGGAGGAGGGTCTCCCTCTTTTTCTTCACATGGGAAATACTGTATTGACCCTTTGCACTTGTCACTCTCTTCAAAAGAAACGCCCACTTCTCCATGATGAAGAAAAGCCTGTCTGTGTGCATTACAACTATAGAAACTTGCAGAAAACCTGCCAGTTTCTAAGTTACTTTTATTGATTTCATTTGTAAAATGGCTGTATCTTGTGCAACACGCTGCACTAACAGGCAGGAGGTTGTAAGCATAAGTCTGGAGCTTTTTCAATTACATTTTAATGAAGACAGAAGACACCAGTGGGTAGCAGCAATACAACGAAAGAACTGGAATCCCTCAAAGTTGTTACAGATCTACAGTGAACACTTTAAACAAGGTAAGTCAGTGCTAATGAGAAAAAAATTAGGACATTTGAAAAAAAAAAATGCAATGAATATCTGAAACAGCCTGCATCATGTGTGGCTAACACTAGCCTCACATAATATACATCTATAAGTTATTGAAAACTAAACTTTTAAATCTGTTCCAGTGCAAGACAAAACCCTGTTTACCACAGAATGGGACCAGTCATGAGGAGTAAAGTCAGACAAACTTGTACATTTTATGGGGCAAACATAGCAGGAGGAAGAGGGCATGGATCAGCTGCATTCATTAGCTGCGTCTAAAAGATGTTCCACATACAAATGTACTGAACATGCGCAAGTTTTGTGCTCCCTGTGGTGCTGTATACAAGCACCCCATGTGATCATGTGTAGGTATAACACGCACGATTTCTTCTGAGTGTGTAGTTGACTTTTCACCTCCTGAAAGTTACACAGTGAATTTTTTGTCGTGGCAACTGGTGATGAAAGCGGATTTTTGGCTGGCTCAGAAAAGTTTCCTTCATTAACATGATTTATTTCATAAGGGGTTCAGTTCATGTTTACATTACGTACCTTAGTTTAACCGTTATATACATTTTTGATTGCAAAAACACTATGACTGCTACATGCATAAATACCATGAATTAATATAAAGTTGGGATGTACTCTTAATCACATTTTAACCCTTCTGAAGGTTACATTCAAATTCCTGCACTTAACCTTCAGATCCATGCATATTCTATGGCAGTGTGAGTGACAACCGGACCCAGACGAATCCGGATCTGGATCTGGACTGGAGGCAGTGTGAGCCCGGTGAAACAGTTTCCAAAATGGTAAGGAGTGCCATTGCCCAGTCTGAGTCGCTGTCAAATTTGAGTTATTGTGCTCATGCCCAGAAGCTTTTGTGCAAGTGCATAAACATTAGTGTTTAACTGGTAACGCCCACGAGGGCAAACATGCTATGTTTATCAAAACTGTTTAAATGTGCTTAGTTTAAGTTAAATATGAGCTTGTGAAAACACAATATTCAACTGTTAAACTTAAGTAAAGAGCTCACTGAAACTTTGAGGTCACCAACGTTAGAGTTAAAAGTCTTTTTTACTAAAGTAGAAAGTATAATCTCATGACTTTTTTCAAAAATAAACACTATGGAATGTACTTTATCTCATGTGATTAGCGATTTAAAGTTATAACTGAACTTTTTTAGCCATTTCTGCTGGTTTAAGTAATGAAAATGTAGTCAAGCTAACAACTAGCATGACTGACTAAACTTCAGCAAGTGACTCTGATTGGCGAATGGCGAGAGAATCTTTTTTTTTTTTTTATCTTTTTCTTGTTTTTTCCATATTAGGACTGGTTGCCAAATTTTAAGATGTGCATCTTCTTGGTTTGAAAGCGTGTATCTGATTTTTTCCAAATGCAGCACATTGCCAAATTCTTTCAGCCACATATCAAATGAAGGAGGCTTGTCTGACTTCTAACCTAGTAACAGAATCTTTCTTGCCAGTAGCGTATATATTGATATAACCTGCATTTCACTTTTTGTGCCCATCCAATCACATTCAGTTACTCCAATATTGCAGTAAGAGGGTGAGTTGATGCACGCTTTCCCAAGGCCTTCGTAACAAAATCAAACACTAAGTTCCAAAAAGTATTATTTTTGACAGTGGAAAAAGAGATGTGATAAAGTCCCTGGATGTCCTTGACATTAAACACACAGGTCTGATGTATTCTTGTAAATCTTTTTCAGCTTAGTGGGAGAAAAATGTAATCTGAATACAACTTTAAATTGAATAAGAGTATGTCTGGCATTTATTGAACAGGAGGAATCATTTTATTACATTTTCTACTGAAAAGCCTGTCATTTTAATTCAAAACTATTTAATCATAGTTTCTTAGCAAAAAATGATCCACTAAATAGGATAAAAAAAAAGCTTGAGCATTCTGCTTATAAGAAAGTAGCTTTGTCCCTTAAATTCCCCATTTAATTTATTCATTTATTTAGTTTTCATTTTTCATCTTCAAACAAAATTGCTAAATATAACTATCCCAGGTTTGGTTTGTTTAGTTTTTTTTTTTTTTTTTTTTTGTATCAGTTAAATGATCACAATACAGATTAGTTAGTTTAAAAATGTTTGCTTTGCAAAGATTAATTTAAAGTGATTTTCAGTTACTCCATTCACTTACCTGCTGCTGCTTTTCCACATGGTCAAAGATCAGGCAGGCCACAAGTCGGCCATTTGGAGCTTGTTTCTTTAAATTTAAGTATGTATTTTTGGTAGATTTCTTTGTGCATGTTTAAATTATTATTTTGTTTTAATATTTCATGACTGTATGTGAGGCATAGCTCTTCTGTTAAAGGGACGTTTTGCGAATGATAAACGGTTACAAAAGCTTACCTAAGGGGGGGTGGCCATATTTTGTCCCGCCCACTTTCCTTGGTAGTCCACTTCCTACTTCCTGCTGAGCTGCGTTTAACCTAGGTTTATAGACGTGCCACGATCGATTGATAAAGCCGTTCTAAAGTACCTTCTCTCCACCGACATTTATGTGAGAATATAGTGGACTCTGAGTCAACCTGTGGGGGGCAGCATTACGCTATGCTTGAGTACAGCCTGCCGGAAGCAACTAGAAGAAGAAGAAGAACCTAGGTTTATTTTACCCGTCATTATATTTATTTGAGATATAATGAGAGACAAGCTTACATGTTACAATTTCCAGTGGTACTTGGAGCTCGGATCTTCTGAGTTCCGTAAATTCCCGCAGGAACAGCCCTCCAACTCTGAGTGTGTTTTTCTTTCTGCATTGTGTGCTGGTTTATGATTGTTGGGGCAGGATAACCAATAACATGCATGTTAGGGTAATATCCTCCAGCTACAGTAGTCCTGACCAAGCCTAGCAACAACACCTGGAGATGGTCCCGAGCGCTGCACTGTGGCGATCACTGCTCCTGAGGAGATGCTCCAGAGGCATTGAAGGATGGGTCAAATGCAGAGGACAAATTTCCCTACGGGGACAATAAAGTGTACCTTACCTTACCTTACCTTAGGAGTGAACCACAGGACACAGCCGAGTGATTGGAAGCAGCCTGATTTAATCTGGATTACAATAAAAGTGAACAGAGTTAACATGTGCTGCTAAAGGTTGGCCAAAGCTCTTTCATCATGGGGTTTTGCAAAAGGGAAGAGGAAGTTCTGACCCCCTGATATACACCAGTGCACAGCAGGGACACACGAAGAAGAAATGTGGGCGGGCCACAGCACAGCAACAGAGACAATTTTGTGTCTTTATAACATAAATGAACCGGTTACAACAGCAATGTGAAAATTGACATACAGAAATCTGTATTTTGGGCAATTTTCAAGTTATTTCTTACTTGATTGGCTCATTACTGTAAAAGTAATCCGACTTGACCACTGGAACACACACAACAAAGAAAATATCACTCCGAGTTCTGACGTCTGAGGACGGTTGGAACACACAATTAGTCTCTTTAAAGAGAAACTAAACGCCAAATGAACTTCTGCGTTTATTTTCTCTTTAAGAGAAACTTAAAGAGAAACTAAATGCAGACTGTGCCAAACTGTGTATATGGGGTCAAATTTGATTTATCTACTGTTGCCGGGCCTTTTTGAACAATTTTGCGCAAACTCGCTAATTTTGCAGTTATGTTTGCAAAAACACGGCTGCTGCCACGCTGGTCAAACCAGGTGGGATTTATAAACTCCTCCCTCTGACACCGCTGCTAAGGCAAGCTCATGGATCTATTATGGACAAGTCTGGGCATCTCCCACTTTTGCGAGTCTGTTTGAGGTTCAGTTTAGGGCGGAGTAAAAGTCTCTGACTGTGTGTCTAGCCTCACTTTAATAGAGCTAAACAGGAAGTGCATTGCCAAGAAAGTAGGCGGAGCAAAATAAGGTGAATAAATAAGACCGAAACCTGTCACTTTATAGTTAACTCGGTGTAGCCTGGGACACGTGGGTTATTAATTTCTGTTGCTTTTGAAGTCGTTCTTTTCGTTGTAATTATGTGTGATTTTGTCACTTATCTATGGTGCTTTGCTTCATTAAAATATTTTTTTCTGCCTTCTACTTCACATTGTCCACTTTCTTACACAGCTCTACAGAGATAGCTAAGTTAATGCCAGCAAAGTATTAACATCACATGGTTGTTTGATTCTATAATGATTTCAGTTTTCACACAAAAAAACCTGTATTTTATGCCTCATATTTAAGCACCACAGTTCAAACAACCACCTTTTATAATTGAAGTCAGTTTGCATCATTGGCTTATTGACCTGGAAGTTAAATGAGGCGACTCTTCAAAGTAGCTTCTTATTTATTTATGTGCTTAAGGACTGTGATCATCTACATCAGAAGGATTCACGATGTCCGAGAGGCCCAGTTAAAAGTCAAAGCTCTTCCACAGATCAGAGCATCAACACTTGTGCATAATTAATCAGAGTCCAGCGATTCATCTCACGGCGCTAAATGGGTTTTATGGAGAGTCTAATAATCTGCGTATGAAAGGCGGTGCGGGGCTGCTGCTGCTGGAGAGAAAAGGCTGAGGATAAATGATTCTTCTGTTTCATCACGCCGCCATCTTACAGCTCCACGAGAAACGATTAAGAGCTGCTCCACAGTGACCCGCGTTCAATGGATCTCTTCAGAGCGTTTAGGAGCAGAGGGGCCGCTCGTTCACCAGAAGCAGCCTCTGGAGGTGAGCCCGGTTTTGTACACGCCGTGTTTCTTCTTCATTTCATCATTTGTAAACAAGAAAAATGATTAAAACTAGAGATTCTTGACCTGTTTAATTTCACAGTCATTTTGAGCCAACGTCCATTGGTGTTAGACTGAGGGGGTAAATGGTGCTACTGTCCCCCAGCCCAGGGCAGGATAGAGCCCCCAAAACCATTTTGTTTGAGAGATTGTCTGTTTCTCTAATTGTAATTATTTGTGATATCAAAGCGCTCCATTGCAAATGGACTGTCTGGATAAAGAATAGTGATTGGCCAAATTATTAACACATATACCAGCTAGAGATTATTTAAGCAAGAATGCATATTAATTGAAAGTTGCATATTCAATAATCCGATTAAATTCATTAGGTCTTCTGGCATAGTTATATGTTTTATGAACAGACCTCTGTTTGTATTCATACCTTGACAGTTTCGGCTGCACACTGTAGTCTTCTTCAGAAGTGTCACTTGGTGTTCCTCTGACGTGTCTGGTCAGCTGGTTTATACAGGTTTTGGTGCCATTTTCCTACTTGGGACAGTAGGACAATGGCGCCATCTGCAGTCCGACCTCTTCAAAACTGTGTCCCAGGTGTGAGAGAGTTGGTACGCCCCTCGTCCCGATTTACAGTCTGGTGAGTGCGTCTTCGGATTTCGATGTGACACTTCTGAAGAAGACTACAGTGTGCAGCCGAAACTGTCAAGGTATGAATACAAACACAGGTCTGATCATTAGAAAAACCAACACATAAATATGCATATTCACTTGATTATTGTGACAATGTATCACATTTTCTTCACATTATATGGTAAAAATGTCACAAAGATTTTCAAATTTTAGTTTTGGCATAATTTAAACAAGTTAGCTTGAAACAATTAAAACACATTCTATTTTATTCTTGTCTGTATGTGAGTGAATGCATTTGTTCCAAACCAATAGTTTTGACACAAAAAACATGTCTTGTGTTGCAGTCGGTCATAGCGATAAAGATTTTAAAAGTTAGCATTATAAAGCATTCAATTAGCTCTGCTGAAGCCTGCAAAAACCTAAACGATGTGTGGAATGGAGAAATTAAATCAACTGATTGTATATGAAATCCAAATAAATAAATAAATAACAAGAGCTGACTACATAATTAAAACACAAGATTATGTATTAGGGGCCCATCAACAAAGTTTGTACCTGGGGCCCAGAACTCGGTGTTACGCTCCTGCCCACGTTAGCAAATGGCCGTTTTTCTAGTTAGTTTTTCAAAAAGCATGGCTGAGATAGTATGGCCAAAAGAAAAATTCTAAACTGTTATTTGGTCTCATTATCACTTAACAGTTTGTGTTCCTCCAGGTGTTGGACTGGGGGGGTGCTAGTTTCCCCAGGGTCCAGACAGAGCAGGAAAGGACCCACAAAAGCTTGTTCCTCTAAATGCAATTATTTGTGATATCAGAACATTCAATCCATCAATCCTTTAAAACGTAGTAAATGAGTTTTGACCAAAGAGAACTGCTGAAGAAAGAAAGATATTCATTGGTCAAATCATAAACAAAAATAATAGCTACAGATTATAATATCATAGGATTGAATTTGCAGATTTCAGTGAACAAAAAGCCAGGGTTTGACACAAAATTTTCACTGAGTTGATTATTGTCAATATATCACAACTTCGCAATCCCTCAAATTATATTTGTCATTGAAAATGTTACAGGATTTTCTGAGTATATTTTTGGCATTATTTAGACAAGCTTAGGCATACACGCTGCATTTTATTCTCGTCTTTATGCGAAAGTTTTGACAGTCGGTTATTGGAGGTCTTGAAATTGATAAAGCTTTCTATTTGATCTGCTGAAGCAACACTTAGTAAATTATGTGTGGAATGTAAAAACTAAATAAAAATATAGTCATTTTCTATATTTTACAATAAAAAGGGATAATAATAACAAACAACAGCAGAATAAATAGCTAAGTGGGCTCTTAATTATTTAGTCCATTCACTGATATTATTAGTGAAGCACCAATACAAATGTTTCAATTCTGATCATAATTATGTGCCCATATTCAACTGATATTAACTGATGCAGTGTAGAAACTGCAAACTTTTTTTTTTTATTCCAAAAACTAAAAATGGGTAATATTGTTATGTCATTATTTTTTTGCAGGTAACAACTTTATTTCCCTAATTTTCAAACATTATGAGACATTCTGCATACATAATACACAACCAAGATATCGGCTGAACCGATATGATGTGACCGATACAGATCCAGCAGAATTTTATGGATCAGCTCGATATTATGTCAAGTATCAAATCAAGTAAATAGGAAATATATTTTGTTTCTTTAGTCAAAATTCAGAAAAAATAATACAAATAATAAAATAAATTCTCTGATTTCAGTCATGTTTGTCATGAAAGAAAAGTGAATGAGCAACTAATTGACCAAGTGCATATTCTTATAGGCTACAGGTTTTACACTATTTTACTTATTATTTTTCAATCCTCATCCGGGTGTGTCCCACTTCGATCCGTGATGAGGCGCCATTTTTATTCGGAGTTGTTATAAAATCACTACCTATGTATTGTGGGGGAAAATTACAAAGACTAACCCAGAATCAAACCAGTAAGAATAGTCTAAAGTTTGGAAGATGGATCATGAGTCAGATTTCATTGGTTGAAGAGGCTGATCTGGCCCCCAGGCCTTATGTTGAATTGCCAATGTTTAGGCCAACTGACAACCTAAAGCTTACAAATGCCTAACAAGCATAACTTAACACTGTTTTCACCTCCTCGCCCGCTTGTCTGTCAGATTCTAAATAAAACATGTATGATTTAAAATTGTCCAGTAAAGGCTAAACCCATAGAAAACACACACATCTTAATACATACATTTCTTTCCTTTATTCTAATATCCTGGAACCCATAGAACATCTATGACAACGGTAGAGAGAAGTTTTTGCAGTCTAGTTTTCGTAAAAGATATTAAATCAAGTATCCATTTTGGTCAACTACTCCTGTGGTTTTATCCTCAAAGCCCTTCCTGCTAAAACTGACACTTGTTGGCCCCCCTGTTTTAACAGTGGTCCCAGAGCATAAATTACATGATCAAATGTATAAGTAACAAGCATTTATTGTGGTGTATTTTGTTCCCTTATGAATTGACCAGTCATATTTTTGTGCTTCTATCAAATAAAATCTAATTTGACCCTCTAACCAGACAAAGCTCTGACGACCTCATGTAATCTTAGGTGCACCCTTTGAGGTGGAGTCGTACCCCAGGTTGGGGA
Source organism: Mugilogobius chulae (assembly GCA_038363315.1). Lineage (NCBI taxonomy): Eukaryota > Metazoa > Chordata > Actinopteri > Gobiiformes > Gobiidae > Mugilogobius > Mugilogobius chulae. The sequence goes on from CM076413.1 coordinate 30,140,946, forward strand.
CCGCTATTGATCGATAAGGCATATCTTTTGTCTCCAACATCCCTATGGGATCAGATAAAGAGCATTTCCTTGCATTGTTGTATATTCATAGTGTCAACCATTTGTTGCTTTATAATAAAAATAAAGTCTCAAGGTGACTGATGATTCAAATAAAACTATTTTGAAAAAATATACAAATGCAAAACGATCAAGGATTTTTCAACAGCAATATTTAATATTTACACAAAACAAATACAAGTTTCTTAAACAAAAATGTTGCCCTGAAGTCTGTCTTTTTCAATGTTAAAGTACAAATATACATTAGTAACAAATACAAAAACATGTGAAAGAAAGCAGTGTGATTCTGCGACTCTCCGGCAGACTCTTGGGCTGAGACAGTGTCAGAGCTGCTTAAGTCGTGCCTGTATGAGGGGACTTTACACTGGGCCTTATTGATCCTCCTCGATGAGTGAAGTCCAGGCATTAGTTCCAGCAGGGTGAGTAGACTGCCGTCTGTGAGCCACTCTGCCTGGCTACATCGCAGGCCTGAGTGGAGCCGGGATGTGCACTTTTGATTTTGATCTCCCCAACATCACTTCTATTGACCGCCGCGCTGTCCTGTGCTTTACTCGCTGAGAGAAGTACTTGGCAAGGCCTAGCTGGAAGCCCGGACACAGCCGTGGTTGCGTTATCCGCGGAGCTGTTGACAAGGCTGTGATGATGAATCTTCCATGGTCTAGTGATGCCCAGCCCTAATCATGGCTGTCATCTGCTGGCCACTGCTGTATCCACTGACCAGTGCAATCACAAGTCATGTTATCATGGTGCAGAGCTCAGACCCCTAATGTTTGTGATCAAGAGTTACACTTTAAAGTTGGACTCAAATCTTCTCTGGGAAAACCCCATTTGTTACTGGTCAGAATCAGATTTAGAAACATCTGAACTTTTCTTTGGCAGATTTTTAGTTGCAGTAAGTTTAGCAAAACTGTCACTTTACAATAACGTATGTTATTTATTATAAACCAAACTAAAAAATCTAATGATGTTTTCAATACATGCATTTTTTATCTCAACAGTCAGTTTTGTTATCCAGATACCCACAAACCCAAACTAAATATATCAATTAAATATTTTGTCATGTTAAAACTATGACTTATTAGTTTTATTGAAGGTGTACCAAAAAGCACCTGTGCAAATAAGTATATTTTGAAATTTTAAGCATTATTTGCATTTTCTTATGGCTGTTAAAGGTAATTTTAAATTCCCCAACTTAAAGGCCTCTTAACAAAAAGAGTAAGTGCTGCCATCTTGTGGTCACTTGAATGAATGGTTTCTGAACAGATCTGAAACAGTCCTCAGCATTATTTCTCATTGCTGACTTTTTCCTCGTTGTCCAGTCTCTACAGAATCCAGCGAATATGAAAGTGTGAAGCCAGTCTCTACACACACCAGTGCGTGTGAAAGTGTGGAGCCTGCCCTGAGCGCAGCCCTTTACTGGCCTGGAGCAGGCGGCGGCCCTCCTCGTAGTCATCCTGGTCCACACTGATCAGCAGGCGTACGGCCTCACTGCCTGCAGCGCTCCTCAGAGAGTCATTGATGAAGACGCCTTTTAGAGCCTCCAGCAGAGCGCCGCTCAGGTAGTCTGCCCAAAAGGCCTGCAGGTTGTCCAGCTCCGTGAACTTGATGTCACACACGATGGAGCCCAGACTTCTGGCTCTCAGCACAGAGTTGGCCTGACTAAACAACTCAAACTGACGCTCCAGAGGCTGCCGCTTGTCTGAAGACACGCCACTACGGAGAGCAGACTCATGCTCCAGGTACTCAGCCCGCACACGCAGCCGGACGTCTGGGAAAGGAGGCAGAAAGGAGACAGAGAGGCAGGAGAGGGGGAACAAAAGGAAGACAGACAAAGAAGAGAAGAGCCAAGAAACAAAACAAATGTTATACTTTCTAAATAAACATTATCAGGGGTCAAGTCAAACACTTGACAATATTTCAGAACAGAAATAAAAGCTTGAGAGCATCTGAGATAAAAAAAAAAAAAAAGAAAAGAAAACAACACTTCCCATAGATGTCACTTATAGTAGATTTACATAGTTTGGCTTCGGCGAGGCATAACCGCAAATATTCACCAAGGGAGAAGTGGAAGTTTCTATTGAACTGGCAGCAACTTTTTTTTTTTTAGAACACTAGGAGCACGAAGCATTTCTTCACAAATAGGGAATTTCAGATTTTAAAAAGCCTCCCATGAAAACTTTTAGTGTTCACCCTGTTTGAAGCAAATGTAGTTTAGACTTATCAACAGGCCAGACACTGATGGAAAGCTAGGCTCTGAAGTGCGTCCTTAAATGTGGCTACAGTTAGAATGGACAAAGGCAGGTAACTGCTGCAGTCCCGCAGTGTCACGTTTGGTGGTCATGCAACAGCACAGCGAGAAAGAGCAGAGGATACATACTGTCCTGAGCACAAGCACGGCTGACATCCTCCTCAATATTCAGGCGCTCCGAGAAGAAACCAGCGACTGCGACTGCTGCAACAAAGATCTGCCCCTCAGCCCTCCAGGTCACAGAATTACCATTACAATCAGGCACATCATGGTCTTACCAAACACAGTCTACAGTTATTGCACAGGAAATAGCTACGTATTAGCTACAGAATTAGCTGGAAATATTAAACAATAGGTACTGAATGTGAGCAATAGTGTCACTTTCAGTGACACTTGATTGGAACAGGCTTGTGTGAACTCAAATTATGCATTTGAAAAGAGAAAGTCATTGTGTGTCTCGATCCACACAAATGGTCTTATTAAAATGTTGTTTTAATAGTCAAGACAGTTTACAATAGGATTTTAATTTCAAGATGGACAGTTTTTAAAATTCCAGTTTGTAGTCTAGCTGTATTGTCACTGGGTTGCAAAACAATTCTCTTTACCAGCACACCTCTCTCCTGCACCAGAGCGATGGACAGTGTGAGCACAATACTAAGAGCAGCAGTCAGCACACTAACACAAGAATGTAAGGCTGGAAAGACAATGGACCAGTACAGCTGGGATAAAGAGTCATGAAATCCTCATTTATCCCTGTAGTCCAACATCTGCAGGTTTAGACCAGGTTAGTCTGGTCAACTACAATCAGTGCGTGAATGATGCATTCAAGTGATGTGGAATGAAAACCTTTCAATAAATGCAGGTAATGAGGTCTAAGTCTCAGACTCTTACGAACAAGACTTACTTTAGACTAGTGTGATCATCTTAGGCTTCTGTCCTGGTGTGCTTTGACTTTTTATTTGGGTCGGAAATAGTTCTTTAGCAAAGTAATGTTTTAATTGCTTTGATTGGCTGTTGTAAACATTGCAACCAGACAAACTGACAAGTAGACTTGCTTAAACACCTCAGATGTTGAGCCATGGTCTCTCAAACACAAGGACATTCAAATAATCCTGTCTCCTCATTTTAACATCCCAGAATGCATCTGCAGGTTTGGCTGGTGGAGGTGAGAAGTAGAGGTGTTTGGAGAGAGGGCAAGTGAGGGGAGGGGACAACGCAGGTTTTACTATTGCCACATTGATGTAAAAATACAATTTACAAACTGGAGTTTTAAAAACTTACACCATTACTTAAGGCGGTTTTTGCTTTGCTGTGATTTGTTGCTTTGGCAACTGTAGCAGCAGGAAGCTAATTCTGTATTTAGCTGTAGCAGGTCACTGGTATTGTATAAATAATGGAGGTTTCCAACAGTATAACCTTGCGGCTCATTACATCAAGGCCTAGAGCTACAATAAATACCTGGCCTTTATGTAATTGCTGTATTTATGGATCCATCCCATTTGGTAGTGCACACGATGGAGCTCGAGATAGTGGCACAGAGGAGAGGGCCATTTAAAACCACTGGAACACAGCGATAGTCATTTTGTTAGGGTTACAGAGCACTTCACGCTTCATCAGACACAGAGACATCCACTTAGACAGGACATTAGGAAGCACAGCTTTCATTTTCTCTTTAAAACGCCCAGTCCGTTTGGCTTCCTCCAACTCACAGAAAAGGAAAAAAAACTGTAAGTACCCATTTATGAGGAGTCACTTGGCATGGAGAGCTCCAACTCTTTATCGATCCATTTTTCTGCTCAACGACTGAGTGAGTGAAGAGTTAGGAGTTTAGAGAGGAGCGGCCCAAGCCCTCTCTGTCCCTCACACAACATTCACTCTGCAGTTTGAACCCTTATGCGGAGTTTGAGCATTTAGAGTTCGTTTCTTGTTGCGTGAGCATACTGTGTCCTGACACAGCGGTTGGTCTTTTACTGCGAATAGAGAAGGGAGACAAGAGAAAAGCACAAGTGGGTTGGACATCGGACGACTTTATATGAGAGCACTTTTCAGAGTTGATCAAGAAAAACTTAATAACGTCACAGTGCGATGCATTTACAGTCCTCACCAGACAAAGCAAATGCATTAGAGAAGCATTTGTTCACCAAATAAATAAATACCAAATATCCATTGGCTAGTGAAATCAAAGGCTTCACACCTGCACCAGGAAGCAGAGTACTGCATGGCCCTGGACAGTGCAAGAGGGTCATTGTTGCCCTTTTCCATAGTTTAAGACAGACCATAGTCAAGAAACGGTCAAAAAGGCTGCAAGCTTTTAAAAAGTTATATAACACACCAGTATATGGCTCAGTTTAACAGAGTCAAAACCAGTCTGGTGTAGCTGTCTGAAGAATAGAGACCCAGCTCTTTGTGGGTTAAAATGTTCTGAAGAGTGGTGACAGACAGGTCCTGGGGCCTGTATTACGAACCTCGCTGAACTTCTCCTGGATACGTCTCTCTTCCTCAAGTTTACAAACCCACACATGACTCTGGATAAGCTGTACTACAAAACATGTTCTGTCAAACTTGGATATTCTCAATAAGCCAAGCAAATCACAAAGCAGGAGGCGGAGTTAGCGCCAACTGACCAATCCGAACAACTGAGCTGTGAACATGAGCAAAGGTATAGAGATCACAAAACATACACTACGGGAATAAAATATACAATCTAAGTCAAAGAAAAGGCAATACAGCTTCAGATGGAGTCTACATTTAAGCGACCAATCAACAGACTAAAGCACAAATGTAAAAAAAAATAAATAAAAAAAATCAAAAACATTTAACAGATCAATCAGTCAGATTCTTTCATCTTTCTGGACTCTTAAGTGTATGTTTATTCTTACACAGAATAAAAATGCAATGGGATTTTTCTGCCTTGTCATGCTTGCATAAACACACAAGATAATTGCCTCTCTTTAACAATCTTTGCACAATGTATAAACGGATATGCTGTGGCTTCATAGCTACTGCCAGATCAGTTTAACCCTGAACTTACCTAAACCGTAGTACAGGCCCCAGGTCTACTTTCAGGTGGTTTGTTTTGTCCGAGCTCGGATTATGCCGATGCTAAATTGTGACGTCAACTCTGAAAAGCACTACTAAGCACAGCAAACTCTTTAGTTTAAATGAACTTTGATTTTACAGATTTTACATATGTTACTACTCATAAAAAGATGGATTTCTTACACTTACAATCATGTCTGTGTTTGGGAGTTTTGGTCTAGAGTCAAATATTCTGTGATTTGATAAGGTTACACTCACAGGTTGCACATCATTAGCAGCATAGGAAGGAAGTCTTGCATTTTCAAGCTCATTGTGACTGGCATTGAGTTGTGACTGTCATTTACATGAACATACTGTATGTCTACTTTGACTTCAGCTCATTTATGCTCTGTGTTCGAAACGCACATGGATTCATAAGGAGGCTTCTGTCTGTCATATGATTCTTTTCCCCAGAGCTTGTGGACAGTAGGAATTACAGCTCAACAGTGGAGGCACACTTTTTTTCCAAAATCAGTAAAACGAGTTTTTTAAATGTTTTGAACCCTTCTGAACAGACTTTAAACACCCGCTGGTGATCGCTTTACAGGACATGGACTTGAAATGGACTGATCTATTGTTAACGTACGAAAAGGGAGCATAAATGAGCCTTTAGACATGAGCAAACATCACACTGAATGGTCTGTTTCATTACATTCATAGGAGACTTGTATGTGAAGGACGTCAGGCTTGATCATGAGACTGGACATTATTCAAGTCACAAGGAGTTAAATGGATCAAACAAAGTAGGTCTCATGAAAAAGTTAAATCATGCTTTTCTGGTGGTAAGTCGTTCTTGAAATGACTAAACTGTTCAGAGGGGGGAACAGGGCTCTAAAGTTACAAGTCATAAGCAGTGTAAGGAGAGCACAGTGGCAGCCCCTCCCTGCAGGACAAGGAGGAGAGCCCGTTTTACCTTCGGCATGGCCCAAAGCAGTGAGCGAGCATGTGAACGAGAGGCCCGCAAACCCAGTGTGAACGCACAGACAGACATGTTTTGAACTGTTCCTCAGTCTCCCTCTGTCTCCGATTATTCGGTCTGAGTCACTGTGGAGTCAACCTGAGGGGGATCAGATGCGGAGTCAAGACAGCAACACGTGGACAGGCACATTTCATCTATCTCAAGAGCTAAAAGAGCGGCTGCCTCCTTTGTTAGGACATTTACTGAGCCGGAATCAAGCTTGTGGCGTAAATGCTATGGCAGATAAGCACAGTTCACACAATGGAGCAGCTGATGTTACGGCTTTACAGACTGCGCAGAGGACTTATTTAGCTCATATCTTCAATAAAAAAAAAGAGAAACAGGAGGGCAGTGGTGTACAGAGCAACTCCTTGTATTACTTTATCCAGTTATATGGAGCTTGAAGGCTTGGCTTTACTGACAGCAGGATTTTTAAGTTATTTTATGTAGCAGTTAGGGATGTAACAAAAACATTAAAATATAATAATACACTTCTACAATTGATTATTTTGTCGTGGCATGGACAATACAGAGGGAACTACAACAAGAAACTACTGCTATCTAAAATCCATATTACAGATAAACATATCAGGCGGATTATATGATACATTACCATGGGATTTTGATATTGTTACATCCCTAGCAGCTAAAACAGTGGCTGTAAGAGATGAAGATGAGAAGAAGGATGATAAAAACAGATATGGCGACAGAATCTCCCATCATTTTTAAGCGATACTGAAAGCTAAAAGTCCATGTAAGCAAGCTGTACGCCGTGGTAAAGGCAAGTGCGAGAGCTTAAGAGAGGCAGCATTTTCCAACATGAGATTCCACAAATATTTTTTTTTTATTAGCAGCTGTTTTAAAAGCCGCCAAACCTCGGTAGGGCTGGGTATAGCTAAAACATAACAGTACAGTAGAAAAAAAATATACTAGAGGTAACAAAAACTGAAAACGAAACAAAGAATGTTCTGCATTTTTTTTTTTACATCTGAAACATGTCCAGGAGAATTGCCAAAAAGCCTATTTTTAAGTAACTCTTAATAATTTCTTTCTTCTGGCTTTACCATCTTTGCTTATAGGGATGCTCACCGAGCCAAAATGTGATGTAAAAATATGTGCGTGGCGCTAACTGGCTGGCAAAACCAAAGCTTACATTGCTTTTTTTCCGCTGAGATCTAATTGTCGAAATTCAAAGCTTTCTTCTTAGTGTAGACTTTTTAGGAATACGGTAGAAGCTCTTTGGGTTGCTCTTATCAAACCTGTTAGCACAGTGTCACATAGCAACATACAATCATTGTCTTTTTTCACATTTTAAATGTTTTGCCAACCAACTCATTGCGCGATCACCCTGTGACGACACGGCAAACATCCCTATATTGTGTCAGAAAAGTGATTTATTTCCAATTCATCTGCAGTACTTCATTACAGTTTATACAGTAGCTTACACTTCTGACAAAATGTGTCCAAAAGACTGAACTACGGATTAACTAATAAAAGAATTTGATGTTTCAGTCACAAGAAAACAGGAGATGGTAATTGAGAAAAAAAACTTTCAAAATTTAATGTGTACTGTAAAATTGTGATTTTGCATCAATTGCTTACTGAAACTGAAAGTATACATTACCTTGCATCTGTGAGGCATTCCCTCATCAGGATTTGTGTTAGTAAGCTACTGGCAAATGACGAAATGAGTTGTAAAAAAGCAATTTGTCAGCTTAAAACATGCAGACAAAACTTGAATTGGATAATTTGGAACAATGATTTAAGACATTCTGATCCTGAAGCGCTTTTCTAGATAAAGACTGCAAAAAGTACAGTATATGAAGAAAAAAAAAACAATAAAAAAAACACGATACCCAGCTCCACACCTTGGGCTAGATTCCAGAGATTTTTTTTTTATAGACATGTTTTTACAGGGCGCCAGGAGACTTGTTCATGTATGTTTGAGGCAGAAGACTGTGTTTTACATATCTGTGTAATGACGTGGTAGAGTTTAAGAATGCAGTAAACATGCACATGGAGAATGTGTGCTCATTAAGAACACAACTGCACACAACACACACGTTACATATTATAGCTTTGATACATGTAAAGGTGATGGAGGGGAAAAAGAAAAGAAAAAAGGAGTGCAGTAAGAGTAATCAGGTGTAAAATGATTTCATGCAATACAAATAAAAAGAAAAAGAAGCATGTACAGGGAAATGCAAATGTGGGTCTAGTTCTTACCACATGAGATGCTCTGTGGGGTCGGCGGAGGTGGAGGCGGGCTTGGTTTGTTGTTTTTTCTGGGTTTGCGGGACCAGCCGTTCCCCCTCCTCCTCCGTCGTTTCTTGGCAGGTGCAACAGGCACGGGAGAGTACAAACCTGACCAGAAAGAAGGACAACATCAAAGGATGGCACTGACCCTGAACCTAATGAGAGAAAAACAATTTGATCTTTTAACTCCGCCCACTTAGCCCCCTCTCTTTCTCCAATGTTGAACGATGATGGAAAAGCCAATGTCTAGTTCAGGGGTGTTCAAAGATGAGTTCAGAGCTAAAGGTGTCCCTCAATCCAATTTCTGTTCTTATGAATTGCCTTTTTACTGCACACTGAAGAACTACCACTATGACAAAGATTTTACTGTAACACAGACTTGACACTAATGTTCGTACGGTTAGGCTTTTCTTTTTAGTTTATTTCAGTGGGGACAGTGCACATAATAAACATTTCTGCAAATGCGCCAATATTTGCTATATAGCTAGTTTTCAACTGTAGTCCCCAGGCAAGTTGTAAATTGCCAGCAAAGCACAAAATGTCACAATATATCAAAACAATACAATGGAAATATAAAATAAAACACAGGTTACATAAAAGCAGGTAGATACAACACATCAAGCATTCTGCAGCAACATAAAACAAATCACTAGACTAGAACTTTTTTTTTTTAGCTTGATCTACTGGCTGAAAAGAAAACTACACAGACGAAAAAATCAAACCGATTTTGCCTGATTTGGTAATGATACAGAAGAGTTCTCAAAATGAGTCTTTCTGATTTATGGAAGAAAAACAGTTCAGGAGATCTGAGAGATCTACCCATACATCACAGCTCCACTAAGAGAACAGCTTCTGAGGCTCAGAGAATAACTCCAACTGTCTTCTTGATGAGGAAGCAAGGTTAGAATATGACTAAAACTCAAAAAGTCAATCTTGCATATGTCCTGTAAAGCCAAAATGGCTAAAGATGAGAAATATTTTCACATACAGTAGTTCCCATCATCTATCTTGTAGAACTGGATAAAAAGTAGTGTTTATAGTTTACGTTTCACAAAGAATGGTGTAAAGGAAATTTCCATAAACTAGAAGAAAGGAGGTCAGTCTTTAACAGAGGTATTTGGTTAAAGTGAACAGTCGATACCTGATCTCCCCTGCTGGGTGAAAGAAAGAGGCATTTCAGTGGCTCTGCAGGGTTGGGACATTCCCGAGGAGAACATTAGCTCTCTGTGCTCTGCTCCACGCCAGCGTCGACTTCTCTCTGGAGAAACTTAAACACAAACACAGAAGAATCTTACAATCTGCAGTTTTAAGCAAGTTTTTATGGACCTTTGTCCAATGTTGGGAAACTGAAGACTTCAGTTGAAGCAGCTCAAAGGGTTATCTTATAAAAATCTGGACTGAGTATTAGGCAGAAATGTGGACTTGCAAGTCGCGACTTCAGAATATTTTGATGACTTGAGACGTGACTTGGCAAAATGGACTTTGATTTGGAACTCGACTTGAACTTGAAGATCAGTGACTTGAGAAGACCATGATGCTTCTACTATCTGTTCTATGAACAAACTGGAACATGTGCTCCCCTTCTTTATTTGTAGTCAAAATTGTATTTATTTAAGTTGTATTCAGTCATTTGACAGAAGATTTGAACTTCTGGTATGGCACTGACTTGGGACTTGATTTGGACATGAAGCCAAAGACTTGAGACTTGCAAAAAAATGACTCCACTTCTGTCGTTAGTAAAGACTAAAGGCACTCTACCCAAACTTCAACCTTACACAAGCAAAAATTATTTAATTTAAAACTTCCACAGCTCTTGAAGAAGTGTGTCATGTTGTTTTGGTATGCTAACAGACGTAAGACATACATAGACAGGACACAACAAACTCATTTTGAGAAGATGAATATATTCGTTTTATCTAAATAGATATTCTAACAATATAGATTTGCTGGTGTTTGAAACAAATTGAGTGCAGTGCCTTCAAGCAAATGATGGTTAACAGACTGACTTGCTCAAAGCAAAATCCAAAGAACAAATTTGGCGAGAAAACCAACTTCATGTCCTCTTTAAAAGGTTTGCTTAGCAGATACATTTCTCATCCTACCTGTTCTTCTTTTCTTAAGCGACACAAAGGGGAGCAGGTCGTGGCGGGTCAGGACTCGAAGCAGCTGTAGGAGAGGTTCCAAGTTCCCCTCAGTGATGTACCCCCTGTTCTCCAGCTCCAACAACAACTCAAGGCCACTCTTCGGTTTATGAGAGGCAAATAATTGTTGCGGTGATTGCTAGGATTAAGCCTTCGCCACAAATTTAGAAGCTGAGGACTTGGGGGCACTCCAGCGTCATCAGGATTGTCCTCGCTGGGCTCCACTGTCCAACCTGCAGGGTCAAGAGGGTGTGTCTGCGTACAGGTTTCATTTAAAAGGAAAGAAAGCACCTCGATGTCGGTCTCTGTCAACTGAGTGCCGACTATTTCAAAAATCTCGTGAAGAGACAGCAGGCCGTAGTAGTTGAGGCACTCGTTTTCCTCCCAGTTGTGAAGATTCCTGAATGGATAGCTCAACTGATGTGCTAATGCCATGATCAGGAGTAAGCTTCTTCCAAACCTCCGTAATCTGTAAAAAACAAATTTAAATGACAACCATTAACAGTAAATAATTAGATGAAGGAATATGCTTAAACCTGTGGTATCTTAAGATTAGGATTATGCAGCAATTTGCGGCAAATCCAGCCTATTTTGTTCTAGGGCTACTGTTCCATAATCCTCTGTCAGAAGAAACGTGTGGTTTGAAGCAAAAGCCAGACTCTGGAGGAAAAAATGTGATTGATTACTGTGTTAAATGAGATTCAGAAATTTAAAGTTCAGAAATTGTTACCAAAAGCAATTTTCATTTTGTATTGGAAAATGCTAAATAATCAAAAATTGAGATACGAAATGGAAAAAATTGGGATTCATTTGCTCCCCAAATCGCCGAGCCCTAATGTGTACTACTGTCTGAATCGAGACAGCCAAAAGCAGCACTCTGATTGGCTGTGCTTGGGTGGTCCACAGTAGTTTCACTATGATGTCTGTAAAAAGATGTTTTTAAGCTACAATTGCAGCAAAAAAAAATGAATGCATGTGGATATTAAGCATGTACCAAAGAATCTGTGAGTGCTAGGAACTAGGAAGTAGTTGGACAGATTTACAAAAACTTATGTTATTTCAGAATTGGGTATCTCAGTTTTAAGACATTCTCTTGTCTAATGTTGTGTGCATGCAGTAAGTATGATTCTATGCAAAACAGAAGAAGTTCATATAACCTTCACAGAGAAAAGCTTCGTTTTTTTAGAGAAAATTTTCAGAAGAACAATCACCAGATTACAGACCTAAAATATTTTTTATTACAAGCTCATTGTTTTTTTGGCAGCAGAAAAAACAACAGCGAAAAGAGTGAGAGAATATGAGTTTCATCCAGATGAAGCAAAAAACAACAAAAACTTGACATAATCTTTCATACTTGCACAATTGCAGAAATTCTACATTCTGTAACATTCCTGTGTCTTTTGCATGTTAGTCTTGACATGTTTGCATGTTAACTCTTGACATGTCTAAGCTGTAAAACTTCTTTTCAAAATACCCTACATGTTTCAGATTTGTTAGACAGTAGGGCTGGGCTAACCTGGCCAGCCAGATGGTTTATCTCGCAATATTTGTGAATTCACAAACACGAGATAAACCATCTGGCTTCCTGCCGCCCGATTGGTTTGGGAGTCCGAACCAGCGATGTTTCGGAGGTGTTAAGACAGCTGTTAGCGCCTCGGTGCTAACCCTACTACATTCAAGCTAAACAAAGATGGCGACTCTCTTGGATGTACGTGTTTCTGCTGCTTTTGATGCAGTTTTAGCAGAAATACGGAGTCATTTCTTTTTGAAAGAAGAGTCGTATGTGTGACGCGTACTTGTAAGGTCGGCCCCACACCCAATCAGCTCGAAGTATTTCACTAAAGCCCCGCCTTTTCTCGAACGCTTTCAGCGAGTCAAGTCCCAGATGGATATAGTGAGAACTCAGATAGGAGTTCAACACAGATCCATCTGGCGTGAGCCAGGTTGGGCTGGGCCATATGGGAAAAAATGTAATGCTTTTTTTTTTTTTTTTTACTTACAGAAAAATATAATGTCAGTATTCTGCCTCACATTTTTGAAGTTGATTCTGAATGTACAACCAAATACTTGAATCGAGTAAATCTCAATCTCTCAAGTTTTCGATTAATTGCCCAGCCCTAACGAATAACATTTATTTAACTATCCCAATAACAGGGCTGGAACGAGACTCTTTTGTCACAATACAATATGATCACGATATACAGTACGGCAATACACATGATACTGTGACTCAATATTATTTAAGTAATGCTATATTTTTACAATGACATATGAAAAAAATATACATATACAAAGTCAATGTGTGTTGCAAAAAAGTAGGTTTATCTTTCAGTATAATAATGAACTACAATGCTGCAGAAATCATTAAACGGTCATCCCTTTTTATGGATCCACTTACTTATGTGAACAGCAGCTTTGACAGTGACATGTAATGAAACAGTACATTTGAATGTTGCATTTTATTCATACATTAAAGTGTGTTTGACTATAACATGATCATGATTAGGATTTTACTAAACATTTAGCTTGTTGTTTTTTTACCAAATTTGGTTGTGTTGGTGAGGTTTATTGTCTTTTGTTCAGTAAATGTGAAGTGTGAAAGAGAATCCACAACTGTTATCTAGCAACCGCATTGTAAACCTGGGCCAAAATCAACATAAACAATATAGGAGTGACAATGTGACAAATTATTATAACTTATAACACTTTAATTGTGTTAAATAATTGCTTAAGCTCCAAGAAACTGTGTCAGTTGTTTGTAAATTGTCTTTTGGCGCTTTTTGATGACATATGTGGAGGGATTAATTGCTATAATTTTCTACTTTTAGCTAGTTGTCTATTTCTTCATAACTTGCAACTTAACTGTTGTAAAACTACTAGCAAAAGACTATCACACCAAACTAAGTCAAAGTTAGAAAAATGCTATAATCTGTCATATGAGCTTTAAAGTTGCATTTATTCAATTTATTTTTCAGTTCTACTGGTGCCATATGAAAATGCATTTTAGTATGTTTCTAGACAAAGTGAATACCACTACAACCAACGTAAAACTACAGGAATTATGTATTTATTTTTAACTACTGACGGCGCGATACAAATAGGGTTAACCAGTTAAAAATGATCAAATAGAGGTAAAAACATCTAAAAGCTACTGAAAATACTTTGTGCATTACAGTAATAATCCCTGTCTAATGAAAACTGAAAAACCGAGCCAAGAAAGTAAAGGTGCCCTGAAGCTGTCAAATGGTTTGTTTTGACAGAAAATACCAGAAAGTGCTGCTGTGGAGCTAAAGCTAAAGCGATCTGTGAGCTATTTACATCAGGTTAGAGCAGATTTAGCTAGCCTACCTCTTTTCCTCGACGCCGTGTTGTCGTCCTCTGTGCGCAAAAGTGTTATGTCCAAGCTCCTGTGGTATCTTTTGTAGGCAGCAGTTGTTGAAGCGATAATCATATGCTTCTTGTTCCTCTGACTGCCAGGCCCGTGTACAAGTTACGTAACCACTCACGTTTCTCTGAGGAAAAAAATAACACACCAGGGAACAAGAGGCACGCGATTAAAACAAGAAAATGCACGGAAATAACCACGTCAAAACGACCTTTACGCACACAAAAAATGATAACTAGAAATGTAAAGACGCGTTGTTTGACATTACCAAAAACATTTGATGCCAAAAGCGTTTGCAAAACCAAGATTGTTGTCATGTCGCCACAACAATAGCTAACATCTGTCATCCGACGCGCTGCAGAAACGGCGGTGTTTACGCCAATGACAGCTAACTCTGCTCGTCGAAATTCACGCATTAAAGGCTAAAACAAAGGAATATTTGGAGGATTTGTTTGTACCGACCTTTGTTTCCTGAGTAGAGGTTCTGCCAGATCCGCAAAGACAGCATATATGAGGACCAATCAGAGCGCCGCGTGTGAGATTACGCACGGCGCATGCGCAGCACTCTGCAGCCAAACCAGCCCAGTCCCAGGTCAGTATCAAACCAGTAGCCCTACCAAACCAGTTCCAGAACCAGGGCCAACGCTCCTGTGGTATAAAACATTACAACATATTTTTGTCGAATATGCAATGAAATATAGTCTTCATACTAAGCTACTCACTATTGCATGCCAATTGCATAAGTTGTTTATAGGTGTATGTGTGCATGTTGTTTATTTATTTAGAGCTTTGACTTGTACTTTGAATGTATTACTCTATGGATAAAAAAAAAAAAAGCCGTTGAAGCTACAAATGTTTGTACCAATTGTATTATGGTGTTTATATTATGAATATTACAGACAAATGAATCGAGTTAATTTTTTTATTCGC
Source organism: Mugilogobius chulae (assembly GCA_038363315.1). Lineage (NCBI taxonomy): Eukaryota > Metazoa > Chordata > Actinopteri > Gobiiformes > Gobiidae > Mugilogobius > Mugilogobius chulae. Next base: position 30,155,999 of record CM076413.1, read on the forward strand.
ATTAATCTATTTGAACTGAGGACGGGGGGCAAAGGTCACGAGTAGCAATGAGACAAAAATAAAGGAGCAGGCGAGATTATTGAACTGATGAACGGGAATTATATGTTCAAAAACTCCATGATGAGAAGATAGCAACAAAAGACTTCCTAAAGTCTTCATTTTTTTGCAATATATTAATATTTTCCATCTGCAACAATAATGTAATGAATTAAATTAGATTAAAAAAATCAAAAGCACTTAAGTTGAGTGTTTTTCTCAGCAATTTCTAGGTGAGATTAAATATAGATTAATTCGATTAATTAATTACAGATCTAATTAATGAATCTCTATTTTTTTTAATCGCTTGACAGCACTAATTATGAATTGCTTGTATTTTTTTTTGTTATAAAATAATATCCAGGAAGGATCTATCTATCTAAAAGTAAAGTTATTGGTTACTTCATATAAAAAAATAAAAAAATCAAACTACTAAACAAACCTGATGAAACACCAGGAGCCACAGTGAGATGACAAGAGTTGATTCAGTGTATCCTTGGGCGAGATCTGTGGGCAAGACAAATAACTCATGAATGCATATTACTGTATGTTTTGTATGGAATCAGTGGAATTGTGGATTGCATAACATTGATAAAACTGAGTTTTAGCAGGTATATGCGGTACAACATAATCATGCACCATCCAGCAATTGGTTATATTGTTCTTTTGAGAGCTGAACTGCACAACAAAGCTTGTTTTATTTATTCAATTATTATAATTACAGTGATGATGGTTTTTTGTTTGTTTTCTTTTGTTTTTTATGCTTTCACAACTATCTAGGGCGATTTAGTGCTGATTTAATGCCCCCAACTGTTACTCAAATGCAGTCTTCTCCAACTTACACTACAGTAACTCTCCTCCACCAGAGTTGGCAAGTAACTAAGTTTTTACTCCTGTACTTAAGTGATTTTCTTGAGTATCTGTACTTTACTTGAGTATTACAAAATCTGGTGATTTTTCACTTTTGCTTCTTACATTTTTCAAGAAGTATCTGTACTTTCTACTCTCTATTAAAAACAAAAAAAACAAAAAACAAAAAAAAAAAAAAAAAAAAAAACAGGTGAATTACTTTTTAAACTCGTTGTCAAAAACTTTTTCCATGGAATAAATATATCTAACAATTAGATATTTATCCCATGGTAAAAGTCGGATGAATTATAATTAATTACTGTAAAACCCATGTCACACTCCATAACTTACGGACCAACTTTCTGCCTTGCAAAAATGTATTTCTAATAGATTAAAATGTTTTAAAACCTGGGTTTTAATCTTTTTTTTTTTTTTTTCTAGTTAAGATGGTTTTACTCGTTGTACCTATATTATATGACTTGTTTCAATGTGTTTCTTATTTCAAGCCAATATGTTTGCTAATGAAGTAAGACATTTTACTCACCTCATTCATTGGCAAATTTGAGTCAGAACTCTTGAAAACAGCCGGAAATGTCTTGAAACAAGTAAAATAGGTTGCCAAATTTGTAGTATTAGTATTTTTAACCGAGACTAGAGAATACATTTTGGCAGTGTACTTTTTACTTATACATTTACACATGTTCACTTTTATACTTTTACTGAAGTAAAAGAGTTTCAGCAGGACTTTGACTTTTACCAGAGTTGTTTTTTATGCTGTACTTAATAATGTACTTTTTTTTTTTTTTTATGACCTCTCTATTACCATTGTGACTGAGGAATAGATTAGGCTACTGGCTAATGTTTTATATAGACACACTTAACTCTTGTAAATTGAAGTAGTTCTCCTGGAGGGAATGCAATTGTTAAAATGTTGTAGTTTGGATGGTTATAGTTTTACTTTTAACAACAGCCTGCATTTTATCATTCACATTATTTAACTAGGACAATCCCTTTTTTAAGCCCTGTGCCCCATGCCCCAGGAAATGTCGCCAAAACCACTGATTTGTCCCAGTTTTACATAAGACTTGTCCAACCTGTCCAAATTGTAAGCACAGTACCTAACATATGGTAGGACTGTAGGAGCCTGTAATTTCAGTCAAAAATGAGGAAAAACACGGTGATAATTCTCTCATATTTCATACTGACTCACAAGTTAATCGTGAAAGAAATTGTGAATGAGCCATTAAATGTTCGAGAGCAAAATAATACACAGCTTACTATTATTTTTAGCCTACTTCTTCCCAGTTTGTGATCTGGTCACCCTAACCTGATCGCAGTGCATTACATTATATAATTAGCCTGCGTGTAGTTGTTGATATTTTTCCTTAATGTAGCCTAAGTAAACCATGAAATACATATAATTTAGCAAATAATTACCACAAATGAATGCAGCTTTATGTAGTCCGACTGGTGGCGTAGTTTTTCCCCAAAAAATAACCGGAAGCTCAGACAGATCCGCCTACGTCACTTCCGCCTCAGCAAAGCACAACAGAAGCGAACATCTTCAGCAAGTACGTTTTAAAAAACATTGCCTTTATCCTTCTATTACTGACATAAACATACATTTTATACAACGTAAACTTTATTAAACATATCTGCCTTGTCCTTCTTTTTAGATCTAAATGTTAAAGCTTTGACGCTGTTCGTTCGGCTATAATGGTGTTATTTCTCTTTTATTACATCTATATACGAGCTTTATAACAGAGACAAATCTTGAAAAAATATGGCGAGATTGATTGAATAGTTTAAGACAAGTGATCATAAGTTTGTTAGTATCGGTGTCGACGTGGAGCGACCAAGCCCTCTTTCTTTCTTCAGTGACAGAACATTTCCACAGCTAAATTTTTCCACCTCACTCTGAGCTGAACAGAAGTTTACAGGGCATTACGTTTTTACAGTGCTTTGGTTTTCATTTATTTATGGCTGAACAATGATGGAAAGCAGATGAGCGTGCTGTGGTAGAAAGTGCAGGTTAAAATGCAATTCAAAAGTAAATTAACATGGAAAACAATGGAAATAAACAAATATAAATAACAAATTAAACTTCTAAAACAAGACTTCAAGACAAATGTTCTGCTTAGACTAGTGTAACTATTATTAAAGTCACTAACTATTCAAGCAGTAGGCACACCCTTTGTGAAGGCTGCTTTTATCAGCAAAGGCACTTGTGTTCACTGAAGCAGGGTTAGTAATAGTCTAGGGCTGCAACAAGTTAATCGATCAATCGCAACTAATCAATAACTGAATTATAGTTTACTGATTTAGTAATTGAATAATCATTAATTTGTTTTCATAGGTCCCAACATACATTTTTTGACTCCATTTGGGCAGCAATGACAGAAAAGGTGCATATTTGCTGCTTTTACTAGGAAAACAAAACAAAAACAATCTTAAATAAGCCAGTGTTACTACAGTAGTAGACACAAATTTGATCTTGATTTGGGTAAATGTAACTCAGTCTTGAGTGATTCTGAAAATTCTACAAATAAAGTTTGCCAATAGAACCATATAATTAAGTAATTATTTCAAGTACAGGAGCTACTTAAATGAGAAACTGCTGTCTATTTTATTTATTTTTTTTAGCAAAACAATACATTCATATAATAGTTCCATTGGCAATCTTTTTAAGGCAGTAAAATCTTACAAACTTATGGTTTAATTTTATAATCACTCACGTGACTTGTGTATTCTAAGCAACTAATCGATTATTAATTCTTTATTAATCAAAAGAATACCCGTCCAACTATTCGATTGACAAAGTGATCGTTAGTTGCAGCCTTCTAAAAGTCAAAATACTGTGTTATCACATCGTCAAAAGTCTCAAAGTAATATTGTGAGTGAGCTGATGCAATATGTCAAATTGTAAGTTGCTTGTTAGTTTGTTGCAGTAATAACAAACAAAAAAAAGATAAGGTACTATGTGAGAGAATAATTCTGACTAGACTTTCTAAATGATTTTGAATATGTTTTTCGCAAAATAATTGGTAATAAACTATGGCATATGTCCATCACTAATTCACATGTTCTTCATTGAAAACGCTAAATTGATCGACTTGATTCACAGATTCAAATAATTTCTTGGTCAAAACTCTTCATTGTAAAATTGTACTGTAAGCAGATTTGATTTTGTCCTTACTTTTTCTATTGTTGAATAGTGGCACTGGCAACATAATATTTTTAAACCCTACATGTTTCCCCTGAATCTGAATGTTTTTGAGTAATAATTTAAACATAATATTATAATTAGGGGAGTCAAATTAGTACATTAATTGAGATAAATTAATTACAGACATATTAATAGAGTAATTTTTTTATAATCGCATTAATCTATTTTGAAATCTTTAACTTCATTGTTTCCATATGAGAGTTGTGAAGTGTTTCGACTTGACAACTTAGCAACAAAAAAACTTCCTAAAGTCTTAATTTTTTTGCAACATATTAATATTTTCCATTTGCAACAATAATGGAATTAATTAAAATGGATAAAAACAAAACAAAAACACTCAAGTTGAGTGTTTTTCTCAGCAATTTTTAGGTGAGATTAAAAATAGATTAATTAATTACTGGATTTTTCTGGATTACAAGCCGCTACTTTTTCTTGAGCTCTGAACTATGCGGTTTATAAGGCAATGCAGCAAAATTATAGATTCTCATAGACTTACTATTAACAAATGCGGCCTATATGTACTTTATCATTTTTCTTACTTAAATCTAGTGGGTGCGGCTTATATTCAGGTGCGCTCAATAGGGCAGAAATTACACTAATTATAATTTGAGATGTACATATCTTTACTTCTCTACATCCTCAAAACATTGTTGATTACCGTCTTGTCCCGTGTTTTGTTGCAGATCAGTATAAATGTCCTCTGGAGCTCCCAAAGGAGAGAACTGTGAGGTGGACATGGACAGTAAAGGAGCAGATCTGTTCAGTGCTGAAGACGCTTTCCCACAGGCACAGGCGGAACAGGAATCATGTCTAAGTAAGTTTTAGAATTACACTTGCACACATGAGGATTACGACATTGTTTTCTGGCACGTTATGCAATTAGACAAAAGCAAATATTGGCAAGGATAATAATGATTTTGCAGTTATCATTGTGTATTGAGAGACATACAACACAATGTTGAGTGTTGTTTTGGGCTGGGCACATTTGAGCACAATAAATATGAATGACGTTTATGTATATGTATATTTTGTCTTTTCAATATGAGTATTCAAACTGTATTATGCAAACCCAGTCAAGAATGTGCTAGCTGGTTTATTTACAGTATTAGACACATTTGTAACATTTTGTTTTATTCAAGATTTTCAAAACAAAATTCAATGTTTTGTCCATTGCTAATGTTATTAGATGTATGCAAAATAAATATGATTAAAAAATTAAAATATGATATACAGTAATGCAGATTAAAGATCAGTATACTGCTGAAAACCAAATCTGGGGGTTGCAAGATTGTTTAAGGATGTAGTTTTACAGCTATGACTCTGTATTTAAACTGTGATAAGTGAATTTAGATCAAACAGCCCAATAAAATACAAAAACAAATGGTTTAACATCTTGCAATTGTTACAAAAGTGGTTATTTTGGAGGTCCAGGTCTGAAACGTTTTGAACATTCTTATTCTAGATAGATTTGACAAAGCTACAGGTTCAATATAAAAGTAGGTTTCTTGCTAATCTTCCAAACAGATCTATTGTTTTGACAAGAGACTAGGGCTGGGCAATGTTGTGATAAAATTGAATTGTTAGTCCCTGTGACAATCTGCTTTGTTGGTTAAATCGTCACATTGCGATTCACCTTTTTTGGTTTTTTTTTCACCTTTTTTTTTTTTTTTTAATCATCAAAGAATAGAATTAGATTTGTATCACCCTATCAACCTGTTCAATTAGGGAATATTTTGCTCATTTTGCTTTGTCATTCTTTGGGTAAATGCTGAACGTAACCGATCACAATAAAATGAGAAGTTTTTTGAAGAAACAGATGGAGTGTTAAATATACAACAACAAAAAAAACTTTTACCACATTTTTACAATACCTGTAGACTTATTCATAACTCCTTATGGTGTAAATTATGGTAGGGAAAAAGTCTGATTGTATTTGTTTTGTTTTGTTTTCAAAAAAGTTTGAAATTAAACTTTTCACTCACTCAGTGCTTTAAAGTGGCTGAATAAAAGAGAAAAGTCTGTCAAAAATGTGTTTTTTAGAGCAATGACTTGCGTTGGATTTAAAATCTGTGAATCACAATAAGAAGAAGATTTCATCAAAGAATAGAATTTGATTTTCATCACGATATCAACCAGTTCGAGAAGCAGCTTTTGATTTAAAGCCCATATGACAGATTAACACAGTTTTCTAATTTTGACTTAGTTTGGTGTGTTAGTCTTTGTGGTAAATATTGATCATAGTTTTACAGCAGTTAAGTTGCAATTTATGAAGAAATAGACAAAGAAAAGGTAAAATTAGAGAAGTAATGTGAGTTCTATAACAGAATCCCTCCACATGTGTCATCAAAAAGACATTGTACACACAATGAACACTTTTTAAGCAATATTGAACACAGTTAAAGTCTTATAAGTTATAATACTTTGTTACGTTGTCACTTCTGGGTTAGTTATGTTGATTTTGGCCCAGATTTACATTGTGGTACAATAAATGTTGGCTACAGGATAAATAGATAAAGTGAGTAGATAAGATAACTGGCATCAGTATATAGTATATAGTATTATGTACAATATATGACTATGATTATGTACAACTGCAGCAGATGAACAGAATAAATAACCAGTAATAAATATGAGGTAAAAGTATGACTATGTTTCTGTACAGAGCAGCATTTAAAGTGAGGCTAAACACACGTTCAGAGACTAACTCCGCCCACAACTGAACCCCAAACAGGCTCGCAAAAGTGGGAGATGCCCGGAGGCCTTTTAAGAGACGCCCAGTGGGTGTGAACAGACATTGATTGACAGCACCAAATATAAACAGCATATGGCAAATTATGTGACGGAGCGGTCCGGGTCCCGGCCACTGACAGTCTATCTGAGGAAGCTGTAGGCCTACAGCACAAGTCTTTGCTTACCTGCACGTCAAGATTGTTTTAACTTTACAAAACATATGTATTAAACCTTTGCTTTAGTCTACATAGGCACATGAGCTTATGATAGGAGTATTTTCTAAAAATGAAAATGAAAAACATTCCACTGACGTAGGAATCGAACCAGCGCATCGTTGCACAAGCAGCTGTACATCGCACCACTTGCTCAGCAAACTGAGCCAAACCACGGCTGATATCAATGCGCAGCGAGTGATCCTTTTACAGCTCTCCTCCGCAGCGGTGTCAGAAGGAGGAGTTTATTTATTCCTCTGGCCGGCTCGTCTGCCGCGTCAAGTCACTGTGACGTCAGAGGGTACTGAAAATGCACTGACAGCGTTTGCCCTGCGTGGCAGTACAGCCGCGGTTTTTACACACATAACTGCAAAATGACCGAGTTTGCACAAAAATGTCAAAAAAAGGCCTGGAAACAGTAGATAATTCAATTTTGACCCCATATACACAGTCTGACAGTGAAAAAAAGTGGATTCTGAGTTTAGTTTCTCTTTAAGGAGGTGTAAATAGAGGTGAATAAATAATAACAGATAAAGTGACATGAGTGAGTTGTATCAGAGATGTTTCCATGCTAGGTAACATTTGTAGATTCCCCTCCACATATGTCATATCTACTGGACAAAAGACAAGAATAAACTTCCTAAAAGCAACCAAATTGGGTAAAAACAAGCTAAATGTTTAGTCAAATCTTAATCATAATCTTGTTTGCTATTTTTACCAAAAATGTACTCCAACCTGTCATACGCACTTTAAGCTCAAAACAGATTTGTGTGTGTTTTTTGTGATTGAGTCAAAATCCTGATCTAGTTTCAAGAAAACGGTGGTATAAATGTTTTTTGTCATATAGGCCATCCCTATAAGAGACTCACACATTGTTTTGCCTTCTCTTCCTGTTATTATACTGTCACCATTTAAGAGAAAACTGTGTGAAAGTGTCTAATCTTGTCTATTGTTTCTCAGGCTGTGGATGCCTAAAGGTTTCTCCGCTGGAATGGCCAAAGAGTGGCTGGACAAACGCCGAGTGTCCATCCGACCCTGGGCCAGTTTTGTTGATCAACGGAAGTTTTCCAAACCTCGAAACTTTGGAGAGATGTGTCAGAGAGTGGTGAAAAACGTGGAAGTCTACAACAGCAACTACACCTTCATATTCATGGGACTCATTCTCTACTGCATGTAAGGCCACTCACAATGGAAAGTTAATCATACTGTTTCAAACCATTGGTGTTTAACTCAATTTAAGTTTTTTTTTTTTTTTCACACTCCAATGTTATCCTCCACAAAATAGACAATAAACATGAAAAACAATTAGCTAATAAGTTCATACATGTTACAAGAATCAGTCATGTATTGCTCCTCCAGTGCCTCTCAGAAGTGTGCTTACCATTATTTTTTAAACCATCTTTTATTTCATTTAGTTCAGAGGTGTTCAAATATGTTTACATTGTCAGGACAAAATTAGACAATGTTTTCCTCGACTGGACAAAATGAAAATCTACTAACATTGTGCCAAATCAACTTTTTGTGTCGCGTTTAAAAACTTTGAATTCAGCAAATAGACTTTTTAGATCAAAATTTAGTCTTCAAAAAGTAACATTTTAATAAATGTGTAAAAACAGGCCTGTCAGTTCCTGTTTTATGGCTTAAATTGTTTAGAAGTTTTTATTCACTCAAAAAAGGAAAATCAAATTTTAAATTAATCTCACTTGAAAAAAGCATATAATGTTAAAAGACTAATTTTACAATTTTTTCACAGGCCAAGTCTTACTAAGATAATTTGACTTATTTTTAGATTTTCTATCCTTGTTATGGCTTCTATTTTTATCATTAGCTGAAAGACAAATAGCCATCCTTCTGGTGTCTCTTCTGGTGTTTCTTGACTCACACATCATCACATCAATTTACAAAAATGCACGTAGTCCGTTGTGCGTTTAATTATTTAATTTGATTCTGTAATTCTGGAAAAGTTGATTTGTATGGTTTGCAGTGCGGTCAAAGATCGTGTCGGTCACTCTCCAACAGGGAACAATAGGACTCTCCCCACACGCCTGTATCCACAATTAACCTACTTTGACCCAACCCCTTCCGCTGGCCAGTCAATGAGTCATTTTAGGAAACTTAAAGGTTGTCTGGAGGATTTTTCAAATCCAGCAACTGTTTGCTGTTTTTCAAATGATGCACATGTGTTTCTCCTCCCAGGGCCAAGCCCTTCACTGCAACTGGGCCAATGAGTAACTTAGGAACACTGGGGGTTTGCATGACAGGTCAACAGGCCAATAGATAACGAGGTACCTCGTTATCTATTGGTCAACGTTTTGCTGGTCTCATCATGTCCACAGTTTATATATTTTTATAATTTTTTTTTTGTTTAGCATAAGTACAAGGCTGTTACAAATCTATGCAACTGTTTTTGACCAAGACTGACAAAAAACAATTTTTGAAAATCCTCCCTACAACCTTTAAATTCATATTGGTAATAATTATAGAATAAAAATGTAAGAATAAATAAGTAAAAATAATGAAATGATTGTAAATAAAATATTGTTCATTAAATTAAATAATCGCTCTAACAATCCTTATTTATCTTATTTAGTGATAAAAACTTATTTCAAGCTAATTTGTATCTGTTTTAATCTATAATTTTTTGATCAGGATATATTTGCTTAAGATTACTAGAAACTAGCACTTTTACCTCAAATCAAGTTAAAGTTTCTTTTTTTTTTTAGAAAGGCCTTTTTTGCAGTGTAGATTTTGCATTAAAACTTGGAAAGATTCTAGTTTTGATGCTGCAAAATTACAAATATTTAAATCATACATGCTGGTCATCTTGTCTTTGCAGCATCAGCTCTCCCATGCTGCTCATCGCTTTGGCTGTGTTTGCCGGAGCCTTTTACATTATTCACCTGAAGTCTCTGGAGAAGAAACTCGTCATTATGGGTGAGCAAAGAAACTGCTTTCTCCTAACGTATTATTATTTTTACAGCTTGAGATTCAAAAATGTTCACAGCTACAATTAAAGCTGCAGTTTTTTAAAGCTCTTTCACACCAAACAGTGTGTCTAGTGACTTTTCATAGAATCTGCATCTCCAGTCACCAGAAGAGGAGCATTTGACCCCAGCCTCCTTCTTTGACCAATATTAAGAATCCAGTCAGAGTTGTCCATGTTTTTGATCTTGTGGTCATGTCATGTTCAGGTTTTTTATTAGTTTGTTTACAAAGGTGAGTGCCACGTTGTATTTTTGGTTAATTGTGTGTTGAAAAACAGTGTGTTGTTGCTGCGTAGTAGTTGTCGCTGCAGTAAGAAAGAGCGAGAGTCATGAGAAGGTGAGGTTTCAGTCAGTTTGAGGAGATGCTTGATTGGTGAGAAAGAGTCTTCATGCAGCTTAGAAAGACCTGATAATGTTCTGGTCAGTATGAGCTGTTCTTTTGGAGATTAAGCTTTATCTTCTGGAGGTTATGTTGAACATTATAATGAATATACAACACAACACATGTTCTTACCTGAACAAACATTGTCCATGACTTTCAGGTAAAGAGCTGACCGTCCCTCACCAGATGAGTCTGGCTGGAGCCGTGTCTCTGCCTGTTTTCTGGTTGGCTGGAGCTGGAGCTGCTGTCTTCTGGGTGCTAGGTAAATCGACATAAATGTTTTCACCAATTTCAATAAGAAATACAGAAGGTAATTTAACTGTCTGGGAAAAAAATGCAAATTTACTATTTGTACTGTTAGTAATGTGTTTATTAAATCCTATAATGAATTTGCAGCTCGGCACTGCTGCAAATTTCTGGAAAAAAGCTTACATTTAGAGTAACCCATTTGAAAAGTTGTCTTTAGTTAGTTTAGATGTTTATCAATAGATGTTTTCTAACATCTATTGATATAGTATCATAAAAAACGATACTTTTATACAAAAAAAGACAAGATTTAGGACAGTAAATTGTGTAAAACTGGATTTGAAATGCCACAAATTATAAGAAATATAAATAGCTTTAATAAACCAGACTTGAAATATCAACAAATCAAGAAGATTGAAAACTTTGGCGTCACTATGTGCTACTATAATTTGCAGTCTTTTTTGTTTCTACGAAGGAACAATGGATTTTTGGAAAAACTAATCTGTAAACAGTAGTCACCAACTCGTGGATTAAGATCGACCGGTCGATCTAAGTGTCAGTTAAAGTCGATCCCAAAGCCCCGTCTGTTTATGAACTTTAATGTGACGTACAAGTGCAAACTATAATCACGGTCTACAACCCCAAATTTACAGACGCAAGTTAGATGCGGTAGCAGAAATGCTTCACTTTCGGCTCGCTGGAGCGCACAGCAGCCGCACAGCGCAAGCCAACAGCGCGACTCCTGAACTCACACGCTCAAAAGAGGGAGAGTAGAGGGGAGAGGAACAGGAGCAAAGGAAGAGAGGACCTGGAGAAGACAAGTAGTACCACAGAATCCTCCCTGCTCACGCTGTGTTGTCCAACCTACAGCAGTTTGATGGCCGTGATGGTGGCGCAGCGATTAGCGCTCTGGCTTCATAGCAAGAAAGTCCTGGGTTTGACTCCCGGGGCCTTTCTGCTACGGGTACTCCAGTTTTCTCCTACAACTAAAAACATGTCCAACGTGCCTTCCCAGGACTACAGATGGAAATTAGCTGTAAAGCTAGAATCTGGTAGAAGCATCTCTGTCATTATGCTTAATGTAATTGTACATTGTCCTTAATAAACATGTTGATGCGAGTCAAAGGAGAGCTGACTTTCTCAAGCCCTTCCCTCAGTGTTACCATGGTAATCACCAACCGCTCATAATACAGTCGAATAATACCATACTGTGATATACTTTTAGCAGTAAAACTTACATTTTAATGAAATATGATGCACTGTTACAGAAAAAAAGCTATAGTTTAAAAATCTAAATTTTCAACATTGTTGATTAATTAAATAAGATAATAAGGTAAATCTAGGGTAGATCTTTGGGATGTTCTCAGTCTAAACGTAGCTTGCGAGCTGAAAAGGGTTGTGGACCACTGAATTAGAATTTTTCAGTTTTTATACCAATAAAAGTCGGCTAACAAAACCTGGTAAATGTATAGTTTTTAAGTGTGTGTGTGTATGTGCTGAGAGAGCAAACTGACTCAAAAATAAAAAGATGTGGTAGCCCGCATTTGTACTCTAGAAATAGTAAAATCACTTAATAATAAATAATATTACTCAAGTAAATGTGAAACAAGAAAGAGTAAGTGTGGCTTTTTATAGACACATCTCATTATTTGAAAATGACCAAAACAAATACATACTGTACTCTTAATTCTAACCAAATCTTACTCAAATATTTAGTTAAAGTCTGCTTCTAGAAAAGTACAGTGTTCCTTGCTTTAACAGCGCTCAAAATATCCCACAGAACACAAACCGAGCTGCTCACTGTGTTAAAAAACATAGTCAAAGAATCCTGTGAGGAAAAAAATAGTCTTCAGAGAGCAAAACTGTTTTAATATAACTGTAAATGAACCTTATCTTTTCTGAAAACCCATCTCGTTCTCACACACGTCTCTTCCTCTGTGTCGGATCTTTGCAGGAGCGACGCTGTTTGTGATTGGCTCTCACGCTGCGTTCCGTGAGCTGGAGACCTCGGACCTGGACGAACTGCTCATGGAGCCGGTGTAAAGAGCAGGATCGGCCTCAGTGGGAGACGGTCAGCGATCAGGCCTCAAACACACACCGCAATCAAAAAGACCGTAGGGGGACGAAAGCGCGTGGGAGGGGAACAGAACTTGATATTTCTTATTTTTTTCCCGTGTTTCCTGTTTGTGTAATGGTCCAACGTGACATCTGCCGGGAACCAGGGCTGCAGCCATTAGAGCAACTCAACCAAAATTTATAGTTCGGAACAAAGCAAAGACTGAAATTATAGACAAAACACAGATGTATCTTCAAATGTAAGAATGTGCTGTAGTTTAAACTCGACAAACAGGCCTGGCATTACCGTAATTTCTACACTAAAAGCTGCAATTTTTTTTTTTTCACAAGCTTTGAACTCTGCGGCTTATATGTATAACAATGTGGCTAAATAATAGATTCTCATTGACTTACTGTACTACACTGCAAAAAAAAAAGGTATTCTTAGCCTTGCTTAAAATGACTTGGATTCAGAATTTTAATCTGAATTTGAGTCGTTTTAGCTGATAAGAGTAATTGCTTGTTTAGTTTAGTTTTTCACTGGTTTCAAGGCATTTCTTACTTGTTTTAAAAGAATTTGGCTTTAAATTGGGGGAAAAAAATACCAAAAGGGTAAGCAAAATGATGACTGAATGAATCAGGGCCGGCCCTAGGCATAGGCGAACTAGGCGGTCGCCAAATTGCACCCTAATATGAAAATCATGTTCTACCACTCATAAGCTATTTGCCAGTTTTTATTTTTTGTCATTAAGACACATATTCATTCATGAGTTATGACCACAAACAGCTGGGGCCACATTACAAATTTGGGCCCCAAGTAATTTGTATCTTGGTGAGGATATATGCTACATAATATAATATAACTTTACTAATGTAAAAGATACTTTAATTGGTCAAAAATACTCCAGATTATAGGAAATTGCATCTATTTTCTTCAGAAAAAATAAATAAAATACAATAACTAAAAAACAAACATGACCTTACCTTCAACACTAGATATCATAGACCGATACAGAATTAAACTCAGAAAAAAAAGTTAAATATAGTGGTGGTGGGGCATTGCGCTGGGGTCTAAATGAAATCTTGCCTAGGGCGCCAAAAGGGGGCCTGGAATGAATAAATTAGCTAAAAGTATGAAGTAATGTCTTCAAACAAGACCGAAAAAGTTTGAAACAAGAAAAACAATCTGCATCTATAAATAAATACATTTTAAATTTGCCAACATTATCAAAATAATTAAAATTCAAAAATCAAGCAATTTAATCTTGTTTAGAAATTCATTTTTGCAGTGTGTAAACTCGTTTTTAAATCAGTCGTTGTGGCTTGTTTCAGATTTGTTCATTACAGTAGTGTGGAAATTACGGTCATGTCATGCTAATCTAGCAGCTAATAATTAAGTTTTCTCTCAAACGTTTTGAGTCATGTTTAAAATGTGCACTTTATAAGAAAATAAATCTACTTTTTTCAGTCTTTGTACTATACAAAAAGTCTTTGTATAGTTCAGTATAGATACAATTAAAACAAATATATTACACTTTTATAATCAGCAATAAAACCTTTTAATAGTGGTTCTCAAAATGCTTGCTTGATATAATTTTATCACATTATCACATATATATTTGTGAGAGCTGGTGCCTGTTTCCAGTGAAGAGGAGGAGGACTTTTTCATTATTACATTAAATGGCAAAAGAGAATAAACTAATAAATACTCTAAATTGGTTATTTGTCAAAAAATGAGGGATGTGCTCATGTGTTATGGAATTAGAAAAGTAATTAGGGCATGCCTCAAAACATTTTAGATCCCTCAAACAAAATATATACATTTTTAAAGCTTTGGTACAGATTTTAAAATCCCAAAAAACTGGTAACAAGTATCAAGTTGTCAGATACAAATCATAATTGCAATTGCTCACTGGAAAAGTCGACTTCTAAAATAATCTTTAGTTGCAGCCTTGTTTACTTTTAAAACTGTTACTTATTTTAATTGAAAGAACCAAAACCCTGAATGTTTTCATGTTCTGCACAAATGATAAAAAACAGAAGATTTTGCTTCTGCTCTGCTTTCTGTAAAGGCTTTTGCTAAAATGTTAAGTACTATTTATTCATTCATGCCTGTCAAAAACCACAACTTTGTTTGTTGCTCAAGTCAGTGAAATTACATGTATCTGCACAAATGATGTTATCTAAATCATCTGCCTTTAATTAAACAAATGTTCATTTTGCTTTTGCTGACATACATATCTTAAGGTTAAGGTACGCTTTCTAAAATGTATAAGTTAATCAAAATGAATTATATGTTCAAAACTTCCAAAAGTTACTGTTTAAGTGCCAAAAACTATGATCATATATACAGAATACAGTAAGTGTGATATGAGATGTGTTTTATTGTTAGCATTAGAAGAAAAATAAGGATTTATTCCAGGTCACAATATCAGGGCATTGGTTTAATGTTAAGGTTAATTATGCATTTTCATAAGAAAGAAGGTCATTTTGTAAAGGTCAAAATATTTTTTCTTAATATTTTAGGATGGTTGTAACTTGTATGTAAAAGACAGTCTGAAGTGCAATAAAGTCATTCCATATGAACTAGCTGGGGTTTTGTTTTATTAGTTTATGAAGCGTTTATTGAGCAGCACTATTACAAAACAAACTTAACTTTAGCTGAGAGAGAAGGGACTTCATTTTTATCCTTTTCTAATATTATAAAATATCATATATATATTTTTTAGAAAAGTACTACCAATTAAATCGCAGACGTCCTCATCACTTATTTAATTTTGAACTATATTTAAGTTGTATCATATAATATTGATTATCAGTGTTGACAATGGAGCTCAGACGTAGATTCCTTTTTTTTTTTTTTTTTTTTTTTTATTGCAACATACAGCAGGCATACAGACATTAAGAGACAGTGTAATAAAGCATGAAAAGACATTACAGTGGTGGAGGGTATAAAAGGGAAAAGAACCGATCGTACAGTTGAATATAATATTTGTGAGTGTGAGGGTGTATGTGTGTGTGTGAGGGGTGGGGGGTTATCAGGGTGTTAAGACATGTATGTACATGGAGTTTCAGCATTAGACAATTTAGGGTTAGTCAAATACCATAACATTATATATTTTTTAAATTATTAATTGTCACTGTTACCACAATCGCTACTATAAGATCATATTTGTCATCATTTGGATGTTGATTTACTCTTTTTTTTTTTTTTCTTCTTCTTCACTTCATTTACTTTATTTATTTATTGTATTATTATTTTATTTTTTTTTTTTTACTTAACCATTTGCAATTTAGTTCAACTCCCATTTGTTCATGTAACTCAAGAATCCTAATCTTAGGTGGCAGTGTTCAGAAATGTGAAAAAGTCATAATGTGGAATTGTCTGTGTGCCTGTCTTGATGGGGTGCATTAAAAACAGTGTGGTGCATCAAAACAAGAATGACATGAATAGTGGGAGTGAATTTGCCAATTTCGTTTAAGTCAATTTGTTAATCTTGATTAATGCTTATAGCAAAGTAAGCAGTAAGTGAAAAAAAGTCAAAAGGAAACAAATGTAATAATAATTAAAAAAGAGAGATAAATAAACAAATAATGCTAGCACTTAACTAATGATAATAACAGTAGTAATAATAATAAAACAACAATCATAAGACGTAGATTCCTATTTGCTTACTTACTGAATCAATTATCCACGCTTATGTCTTCAAAATCAAATCAAACATAAGACTAAAGACTACTTTATCACATTTTGAAGGTAGCCTACATTTTGAGTTTGGGGGATGCAAATGCCTACAGTTGCAATCATGAAGGTTTTTGAGTGAAAAAGGTTGAGAATCACTAGAAGAGAACATTAAAACTTGACAGGTAACTTCTGCTGGCGGTTCAATCACATGTTGATTTGCTTAGAATGATACGCAATGTTGTATTAAATACTATTATCTCCGTGGAAACAATCTGGGGACACCACCAGGTTCAATTATGAGGAAGACTGGTGAAAAGTCGAACCCACTCACAGTCAAATGCATGAAATTACTCTTTCTCTGTATTTGTGTTTATTTGTTTATTTGCATTGGAATGATTTTCATTTTAGCTGCCCTCAATTTGTATTCAATATTGGTCGTCAGAATGCTGTGATGTCAGTATCAGGACTAAACTAAAATCCAGTAATTTGACTAAACCAGAAATATGGCTTCAGTTACATTTACATCAGGCCTAGAACTGGGCCTAAATCAGGACAGGACAGGCCTTTACCAAAGTTGCATAAACTTGGCCTAAATCATTGCCCTTATTTTATTTTTATAGTTTGATATATTTGTGGTTCAATTAGGTCTAGTTCAAGATTAGTCCAACTTTTACCTCAGTGTTGACATAAGAGTGAACATTTCCTTATTATGTTTAAATACTCTGTAGTGCAGGTCCTGTTTTTTTATATATATTAGAACAGCTTCCTCTTTCTCCCTCCTGTCCCCCTTTTTTTTTTCTTTATTTTTTTTTTTTTTTGGCGTGACCCCTGCGACCCCTGCTCTGTCACAGCGCAGCCGGAGGACCCCGTGCTCCCGTTGCCATGGCGATGACCTTGGGAGGGCCCCGGCCGGTCACAGACACACTGCGGCAGAGGCTCCGATCGATATTCTATTATACGCAGGGCGGCGATGGGGGAGAGTCGCACTGCAGAGAGAGAGAGAGAGAGAGAACGCTGCTGCAAAGACACATGGGAAATTAGAACCAACACTGACGACTGTGAGCTGGATGTCAACAATATTAGGTTAATCTGTAATCGGGATTTTTCATCGCTAGGTAATCGTAAGAACTAAAAAATGTAACCGTGACTAGAGCTGTGCAATATATCGAATTTTAGATAATATCGTGCATGTTGTTTTTAAGATATGCAAAACTTTAATATCGAGTATGTCGTGGAGTCAAAACATGTAACAAAAGATATTAGGAAAATTCATTCTGTCTTCTTCTTAGTTTAAGAAGTCAGGTAAATGAGCACCTAGCTTATTACAACTGTCTTATTACAAGAAAATAAAGGCAAGGCAAATTTATTTGTATAGCACAATTCATACACAAAGCAATTCAAAGTGCTTACAAGGCAGGAAATGCATCAAATTACAATACAACATTATTAAATAATCAGCATGAAATTTACTTTAAAAGAAGCAAAGAAATAAAGAGTGCAGACAAAGTATTTCAGTCATATGCACAGATAAAAAGACATGTTTTGAGCCTAGATTTAAACATTGTCACAGTGGAGGCCTGTCTTACATCATCTGGAAGACTGTTCCAGGTCTTAGCTGCATAAAACTGAAACGCTGATTCTCCATGTTTAGTCCTGACTCTGGGCACCAGCAGGAGGCCGGTCCCTGAGGTCCTCAGAGTGCGAGATGGTTCATAACGCACTAACATGTCAGAGATGTACTTTGTGCTAGTCCATGTAGAGACTTAAACACAAGCAGAGCTGTTTTAAAGTCTATTCTCTGAGCCACAGAAGCCAGTGCAAAGACCTAAGCACAGGACTAATGTGATGGTACTTCTGGTTCTGGTCAGGAACTAATGTGATCGTACTTCCTGGTTCTGGTCAGGACTCGAGCAGCAGTGTTCTGGATGTACTGCAGCTGTTTTACAGCTCGTTTGGATAGGCCGGTGAGCAGGCCGTTACAATAGTCTAACCTACTGGAGACAAATGCATGGATAAGCCTCTCCAGGTCAGGCTTTGACACTATACTTGTGATTTTGGCAATGTTTTTTAGATGGTAAAAAGCTGCTGATGTTATTGACTTAATGTGGCTGTTAAAGTTCAAGTCTGAGTCCATTATTACCCCAGATTTCTAACTTGACTTGAAGGTTTCAGAGAAGAGACTGAAGGTGACTGCTGACACTTTCTCTTTGTTTCTGTGGGCCAAAAATGATAACCTCAGTCTAGATAAATGTAACAAAAAGAGCTAACTTGCAAGTTACATAAATGATGCTATCAACTATCTAATAGACTTAACCAGTTTATATTCCATCAGAATTTGTACATTGTGGAGTTTAGAGCACTTTACAAAACAGCAAAATTATGATCAAAGGAGAGATTCAAGCACTTATAATTATTTTTTAAACAAATATTTGTTTGATATTTAAATAACATTTACACAAATTACCAACTCATTTTAGAAAACAAGTGAAAGTGTACTTGGAATGTGGAGGATGCTACGTTTTTTTTGTTCTATTGTCAAAGTTTTATTTAAGAAAGTCAAAACATCGCGTTAAACACTGAGTCAGTCGACCAGTTTTACGCTCACTGGAATATTGAGGGTTGTCGTTTTCATAGTGTTGTCACAAATTTGAAGGCTGGTTTTAACACAGTTACTATGTTGGACTAACAAAATATCGTCTGAATATCGTTATCGAGATACGCCAAAAAATAATCAAGGTATTCATTTTTGTCAATATCGCCCAGCCCTAACCGTGATACTGTTTAAGATCTGAATTCATCTTTTCGAGTATGATATTATTTAGGGATGCACCGATCCAGCTTTTTCTGTTCCGATACCGATTCCGATACTTTGGCTTAAATATTTGCCGATACCCGATATCAACCGATACCAGTGTAAAGGACTGAAACACCTTGTTTTTCTTATCAAAGCATAAGACATTTGGTTCTGTAGTGTTATGTAAATATTAATTCTAGTGCAAGTCACAACTTAACAACTTAATCTGAACAAAATGTCAAACATTATGACATGTTCTGAATCAAGACCAGCCAATAAATGAGTCTCATTATGTCCAATTAAAGGCACAACAATGGTATCGGCTGAACCGATATCATAGAGTCGATACCCGATCCAGCAAAATTGCCTGGATCGGCACCGATATCTGATCCCAGTATCAGATCAGTGCATCCCTAATATTATTATAGAATGTGGTGCTTCCAGACCAAGTTAAAAGTCAGATCTGTGGAGAGGCGCAGACGTGCTGTAGCAATGCATGGTAATAAAAACACACTGTCACACAAAGCCGTAAAACGTTCTAGAAAAGCAATACTGTATCACTATGGAGACAGATTCTCTCCCAGAAAAGTCACATAGCACACCTTTGCGTATTTTTAATTCAATCAATAGAAAAGGATCACTTCTTAAAGCTTTTTTTTTTCTAATGTATTGTAAATCTTTTTGAGAAGTGATCATTTTAGGAGCAAAGTTCAATATAAACAACAATATCAAAAGCCAAATTATGTCATTTTAATTCAAACTATATATAAAAGATGAGTGTGTTTTTCTTATATTTGGTTATAGGGTTGATTGAAAATTCATTGGCGACCTGTGAGTGTGTACATGTTAGTTGAACACACTGGGTTTGTCATTGAAGACGGAGCTTTTGCGGCTCTGTAAAACTTTTGCCTGTATTGGGCATAAATCCAATCCAAGGCCTCTGTTGTTTTCCAAAAGAACACTGAGCCCTGGCCTTTAGATGTTCATCAAGTCAAGAATTATTGAAAAAAATGAAGTTATTGTAAATATGTCTTTTTTTTTTTTACATTTTTTTGAAAACTATAAATCAAAACCTCAAAGTTTGACTTTTGCTCCAAACTACACATTTATATTGACAAAAAAATTGATTTTCGACTTTTCGATTCAAAACCCAATGTTACCAAATAATTGACGATTCGGTTTGATTTGATCTCTTAATTTTTCGATTAATGGCCCAGCCCTAACACTATAGCTTGTTGTACAAACAATAATTGAATGATTGAGAACTTGCATAATGTGAGGAAGCTGGCCAATGTGGTCAAAGTAGGAGGCAGAAACGACTGAAAGTCTTATCAGACTGGGTTTTATTAAAAAACATAAAGGAACTTCGGTTGTAATGTAAAACAAATTAAGCACCAAACAGAAAAAAGGTAACTTAAATTAACTCCAACATAACAACCACGTGCACACAACTACACTGAAGTCCTTTCCTTTCCTAATAGTCGTGTCAAGATGTCAAGGCGGTGCAGTCGGTCGAGCGTTAAGGGGGGTAGGGTCTGACGACAGCACTGTCCGTAGCGCTGATTGATCTCTCGCGCTGTCATCTGACAGGACCCCTTAACGCCTCGAGCCGACTGCACGCCTTGACATCTTGAACACGACTAATGAGTTGAAACGAGCTTTTGTACCCTACAGGTAAGCCCCTCCTACAGGTAAGCTCATTTGGTTTACAGGTATGACTTACTCTGAAGAAGTCTAGTTTAAGAAGTCTATTGTTAATTGCTACCTATTCCTATTAAAAAAACAAAAAAAAACAACTTAAACCAAAAACACAAACAGAATGGCAACATACAAAGATACAGATTTCCCCCTCCACATGGTCTGGCCCAGAAATGATAAAGATGGCCTACACGGGGCACGCCCCTTCTTTTGTCCATGTGTGTAAGTGGAGGTGTTAATCTTGAAAATAAAGCAAATGTAAAATAATCTGTGTGCAATGTGATACTTTAACTTAAAATATACTAAACAAAAGAATAAATAACAAACCCTGAATGATTCATTTTAACTGTTTAGTTGGATATGGAAAACTGAAATTCAAACAAATGTGCAAAAAAATCAAACGTGAATAATGGGACAAGGTAGCTTTGTCACACATAATATTGGGGGAATATATATATATATATATATATATATATATATATAATATATATATATATATATATATATATATATATATATATATATATTTTTTTTTTTTTAAACATTATTGTTTGTTTGTGCTGCAATGATCGGAAAATGTTCAATGTTTCAAATATTAATCATATTTTGAAACACAGAAATGCTTGTTCTATACATGAAACATTGCCATAAATGTTTTAATAGAAATATAATCTTATCTTTTTATAAACATTATTTCAATGCTTTTCTTTTCTAATAAATTTATCTCATTTGTAGCTTAAAATGTGTACTTAGACTTATTTTAAGACCAATATTAGCTATGACAAATTCAATAAGATGAAAGTCAGAATGAAAATCTTGTTGAGTCAAAATAGGAAAGAAACTACATTTCTTAGTCTTTATCAACATTTTTATACAACACAAAATATTCTAAATCATCAAATCAAAAATAATAGCTGATAAGTTGCTACACAATTGAATATTTTCATAATAGAAATAAACACACACACACAGTCTGGTTGTAGTAAATGTTCTAGATGTTTTATTGAGTCGATTTCATTAGTTTGACACACTTGCTCTACTTGATGTGTTGTCGCAATCATTTTATTCTTTTTTTTTTTTATATAATATTTCATTTCCCATCGATAGTTTGTCGTCGCCGCCATCTTGAATCAGACCTCGACAGTTAACGCAGCCTGAGATATTTCACTCACACTCACCGGTCTCCTAAACGCACACATGCACAGACAGACAGACGCACATTTCCCGGGAGCCGAAAACATGGATCCGCTTTCTTTGGGGCCCCCCGGAAGCATCGACTCACCACCGCACACTGCACCTCACACTGGACCTGAAAGCTGTATCAACCCTGCTTAAAATCGAGAAGCAAAAGTGACTGGAAACCTTTTTTTTTTTTTTTACTTTTACAGTACTCGTCATTGCATTGCATTGTCGTTTTCATGAGAACGCAGTAGTAGTCGTTTCTGAATTACATAGTTTCTAGAGAGCACACAGAAAGAATGGTTTTAAGTAGTATCGAGGATGGTTCACGGCACACAAACGGGGCGGGACGAGAGAGATGAAAGACAGAGAGAGAGGAAAAGGGCTAGAAGGAGGCAGCGCTTCCAAAAAAAACCCCCAACGAATATCAATATCTACAAGTTAAAAAGACTCGAATTCAGAATGTTAATCTCAGTGTGAATCACTGTAACCTTTTTCTTTTGTTGTAGAGCAGACAGGAGCAATTATTTTCCCTCAAGGGTCATTTTTAAATCCAGACAATCGAATCCAGAAGAGCCAGACGGTAGCAAATTGTCAATTCCATTTTGGTAAAACAGGGGTGTCCAAACTTGTGTCAAAGAAAGCTGAGTTTTGAGCATGTACAAAGCAGAGAGCACATAATACATGGCAGTGACGTGAATCATTCAAAATTCAACAAAATCATTCATAATTGTGACGAGCCACACTTAGGCATTCATTTTCGATTTGTGTAGCACCAAATGTTTGTTCTTTATAATTATGTTTGTAAAATGATTGAAATTTGACAGCAAAAAGCTGGATCAATTTAGCAAAAGGTCTGAAGGTCAACAAAAATTGCCCTGGGTCGCAGTTTGGACATGCCTGTTCTAAAATACATGTAATTAAATCTATTTTTGTCATGTAATTTATTAGTTTTATAGTTTAGAAGTGCAGAAACTGCCCAAGTATAAAATATGTAAGAGTAACACTTTTTGTCTATGTCATGATTAAAACAGCCATATCTGTAAAGTGAGATAATATACTTCCTTTGATGGCTCTAACTCAGACATGGCAAACTACGCCCGGGGCCAATGTGCCCTCGACCAGTTTCAATCAGCCTTGAACATTTTGAAAAAGATGGTTCTCTTAATAATGCATTTTCTTAATTGATTTAGCTGTTTTGGCTTGTAAACTTCACAATAAAAACACAATGCATTAGTCAATTTTCTATTTAAATTTTGTATATGTATTTATTTATTAAGAAATTGGCTTGCACTAATGACAATTTTTACACCAATAATCGCAGTCCGGCCCTCCGCCACTTTTCTGGATCGAATACGGCCCTTGTGAGAAAAGATCGCCACCTCTGCTCTAACTTGTCTCAACGCATGACATCTCATTTCAATCCAATTATTTTCCCAGAATTACATTACTAGTGTCTTAATTCTTCTTTTTTAATCCAAATAATGAGTTAGCAATTAGCATGTTTCCATAAACATTCACAATATTATTCAAATTCTGTTCTATTGCTCACCTCTACTCAGAAACAGTTGAAACAAATCCATAAATCAATAACAATTCCGTACTAAATTCCTCAGATCGAGATTAAGATTCTGAATTGGGGTGATTTAATGTTCATGTAGATAATCTGATTTTGCTGTGCAGAAAACGGGCAGTGTTTTAGGAGTCTGTCGATGATTTTATGTACGTGTGTGTGTGCGACCAGGCCGAGTGAAGTTTGACGATAAGAGATGGCGAGAAAGGTGATTGGGCGATTGGAAAAAGGGGCGGACTTGAAGGGACTTTTTGGGAGCAGGACGGCCCTTGTTGCAGAGCATAGTTAAACTCTCTCTTTGTATCCTTAGCTCAGGTCAAATTAACATTTTATATGCAGCTGCCTTTTGATAAATATATATCGTTTTATGTACACATGCAAAGAGTATTATAGAAGATGAGTGGGCAGACAAAGGGAGAAAGGGTAAGGGCCATGTCCGGAGTCATAAAGGTGTTTTTGCAGTTTGAATCTTTGGGCAGTTGTGATGAAAATTGCGTCAAAGCGAAGTAGTCCTCATATGGGGGGCGTCCGAAAATGTGTTTTGCAGAGATGTAGTGACTCGAGGGACGAGGAAGTAAAGGAGGGTTTGAGCATAAAAGGGAATTTCCATCAATAGTAAGTCTCCCGTTCCACCCAACCTGCGGAGAAAACAGCAAACAGAAGAGATTAGAATATAGCAAAGGCAGCAAGTTTGACATTTTTTTCAAAGATTGGATACTGACCTCCGGGGTTGCGGCGAATGAGCAGTTTTCGAATTTCATCATAAACAAAGATGAGGAAACTGTATGGGAATGCGCAGAACCACCATGTTGGCCTGAAGAGAACAAAAAAAGAAAAAAGACACATTCAATCAAATTATTTTAAATACGGGTTCTAAATTCTAGCATCACAAAACTAGATTCAAATTGAGCATGTTTAAGAAATTATTTTGATTTGTCAATGGTTGTGGTTAATATCTTTACAAAAATGGGTCAATCTTAAAGATTTAAAGCACTGACAAAGTATGTGGCAATATATGACAAAAATGAGTTTGTAGTGTCCTGTCTACATCCGATAATATAGCATTTTGTGTTTGTTTGTTTGTTTGTTTGTTTTTTTAGCATGAGTTTGCTCTCGTTAGCGCTCCTAAGCAATGAACCTTTTGAGTCTCAGAATGCATTAGGTGACTGTTATATCTAAAATTGCATGCAGCACATTTAAGTTCCAAAGAGTCACCTTAAATGACTCACTTGCTGATGCTTAATTATAGTAAAATTCACTTTTATAAAATAATCTAAATAGATGATCAAGAATTCATATAAAATAATTGTGTGTTTTGTTTTTATCTAATATAAGTAATTACATTAATGTTGCAGATGGAAATATTAATATAATGCAAAAAATGAAAACTTTAGGAAGCCTTTTGTTGCTAAATTGTCAAGTTGAACAATGTCCACTTTGCAACTCGCATATGGAAACAATGAAGTTAAAGATTTCAAAATAGATTAATGCGATAAAAAAAAATGAACTTGATTAATATGTTTGTAATTAATTAATAAATCGCAATTAATACACTAATTTGACACCCCTAAATATAAGTATATGTAAAGCAGGTGAAACTGACTTGAGCGGGTACATCCTGAGGGCCACGTCCATCCCGGGGCAGTAGGACAAAAAGGCAGCCAAAGCCGTCTCCTCAAACAGGCCGAAGATCAGAATCTTGTTCCTGGAAAGAGAAAAAGGTCAAGTTTAGGTTTGAGTCCCAGCTTCATAAGAAATGCTGATGCTCAGTGAAAGTATTTGTGCTGCTCTCACTTCATGCCCTGCTGGAAGACTGAGTTACGTCTGGTTTTGCAGATGATGACGTCGGCCCACTGCACCACCACGATACTGACGAAGAAGGCCGTGTGACAAGTGAACTCCACG
This sequence comes from Mugilogobius chulae, assembly GCA_038363315.1. Classification (NCBI taxonomy): domain Eukaryota; kingdom Metazoa; phylum Chordata; class Actinopteri; order Gobiiformes; family Gobiidae; genus Mugilogobius; species Mugilogobius chulae. The sequence continues at coordinate 30,181,553 of CM076413.1, forward strand.
ATCTTCCTCTGTTCGTAAGTCTGGCAAGGAAACAAAGACAGAAACGTTTATTTTTAGTTAATTAAATGACATTTGCTATGCTTTTTTCCAGGCATGTTTTATGGGGCACTTTTTTAAAAAGTCAAACTAAAATAATCTAAAATTCAGTTGTTTCAGGACACTTTGTGGACCAAGAACAATTGGTTGAACAGAACTGAAACCAAGTCCTAGAAAAAGAACACCAGGATTCACTTCAGATGTGGACTCTGTTTAACATGCAGCACTGAGGTTAATAACTAATTGTAAATCTATGACACATCACTGTGACTTGTACTCCTGAGTGGGGTGGCCTTCTCTGGCCACTAGGAGGCAGGGACACTTTTGTTTACAAAGCTTTGCTTGGATTACTGCCTTCCTACATTTGTACTTTATGAGGAGAAGTGTGGATTCATATTCCTTACGATCAAATGATCATCTGTTGCTCTCTGTACCTTTTGCCCACTCAGGTCCTTTTGCTTGGAATATGTTGCAGAAAGACTGGAAACTGACCGAGTTTTGTCCTTAAACGCTTTTAAAACCAAATTAAAAGGATTGGAGACTGCTTCAATAATCTTAACCTGTGTAATTTTAATGTCTATGTATCTATTTATTTATTTGTTTGTAATGTATTGAATTTTGCTGCCACTTGTCCAGGACTTTTTAATCTCAATGGGACTTAGCTGGATAAATAAAGGTAAATAAAAAAAAATAAATAAATATTTCTTGGTAAACAGATTTGGCATAGGGTGGGTTTTTTATTCTGGTTTTGATCATTCCTCTTCAAATTTTCATTCAAAGTTATTACAAGCTCAATAAATATTTTATTGAGCTTGTAAAACCTTTTAAAAAGATTAAAATGAACCCACTAAAAAGTCTATTTAACATTTAACGTGTAACTTTTAGCCAAAAACAGACTTAAGTGAAAGAACATTTTTATCATTTTGATGTTTTGTTATACTGAATAAATAATAAAAACCTGTGTCCCAACTTTGACTGAACTCACATGGCCATAACATGAACTCTGGTTGTTTCAGTGCAGAAGTGACATCTAAAGCAATATTTTCTCACATTTTGGCATAACGTATATCACCATGAATGTAATACATAACAAACAATGGCTGTTCTAGCAGTTTTACGGTAATGTTAAACTTTTTGATTCATCTTTCAATCTCTCTCTCTCTAAATCCTTTTCTGTACAATATCTTGAGTTTCTTCACCCTTCTAATCCACTTATTAGAAAATATACAATTCCAAATCCTCACCCATTGCTGGCCGTAGCTGTCCTCCAAGTCATTCAAAGAGCGGTCGTCCCAATTCAGTCTGATGCCCACTAGATGAGAGGGCAGAAAACCGTTCTCCGCCAAAATGACAAAATAGGAGAAGAAACCACCGAGGGCCTGGATCATACCTGCGCAAAACCGAAAAAGAGAAGTGGAATTCGACACAAGACAACACAAGTCTCAGGATGATGCTTCTTTATTGACAGTTTAGCTCACCTATGCTACGTTTTACGGCTTAGATTTGCCAAAACAATCTCGTGTGTGAACTTACCGATTTGTCCGTAAGCGATGCTGATAAGCCTCTCGTTCACCAGTTTGTCTCTGAGTGGATTTCTGGGCTGCCTCTTCATGATGTCGCTCTCTGCTGCTTCGTAAGCCAAAGAGATGGCCGGCACCTGAGAAAACAAGTCACATTTCCTCTTCTGAGCACTTTTGTACATTCTCCAGAGAGTATATGGATTTTTGAAATGACTGAGATTAAGAGTGAGTATTTTTTTGTGTTTTTAATTAGACTTTTGATGCTCACAAGTGTCAATCCGAAGTTGAAACCAAATGCTGCTTTTTTTTGGTTGTGACCGATTGTCGCCCCCAACACGTGTCAGCGATTGTTGTAGTTTCCATGTGTTACTTCTTGGTTTTCAGGAACTGTTCTGCGATATCTGACCTACCAGCTGGAGTGAAATAAGGATCTGGACCCACCTTCCTCTGGATACACCTTCCTCTCTGAGAACAGCCTGTCTTCATCCTGCTAGATGAGTCGTTTCCCTCCGCTAATGGACTCAGACTTTAGATAGAGTCTGTCTCTCTCCTTTCTGTATCTCTCGTTGAGTTTTTGCTTTCTCCCACTGTTTTTCCTTGTGAGGAGGGTCTAAGAACAGCGGTTGTTCTGGGACAGTTGTCATTTTGCCTGTTTACTGTTAAATAATCTGTTTCGACATGCTTGATCAATGACTGTTTCTGATTTTGTAATGTTTCTGTCTGATATTGACCAATAATGATTTGATTTTCTAAGATTTCTGTTGATCAAATTAAAACTGTTAATAATCAGAGGTGATATTTTTTTGAGATTTTTGGCTCTACAGAAATAAACTAAATTGAAATTACTTAAATCAAGCAGAGACATTGGGTGATTTCAGCCTGGCTAGAAATTTAGCATGTAGAGTTTCAACATGTCAGCTGAAAACTTCTTGATTGAGAACAATAAAATGCCATCTTTTGTTGGTGACCAAATGGTATGTTTCCTTGTTCATGAATTGTTTCTTTATCATTTTAACCTTGTTAAAAAGTGCTTCATTCATTTGGGGCTGGGCGATATGGTAAAAAATTATTATCACAATTTTCCTGGAGAGAGATCACGATTTAGATTTTATCACAATTCTTGTAGACTATTTTCCTATTGCCTTTGAGGTAAATATATATATTTTAAACTTCCCTTGTGATTGGATAAATCCAGCCATCACTCACTCAAGACTGACCAGTGTTGCCAGAAAAAAATCCAAGACAAGCGACCTCAGCCCATAAATAAAGTTATTCAAATAATCGATTAATTTGAATATTATGTAATAATACAATTTTGACATTTCTAACTCTAATAACAACTTCTGAAAAGATACTAAAAATCCATGTTTCAATCACAGATATATTTTTGTAAATCAAACAAGGAAAAATTGGTAAAATTCACCTGGAACTTGACTGATACTGCAGCACAAAAGACCTCAACACATGAGCTTCAAAACTCATGAGACTAGTAAAAAGAGACGCCCAAACTTGGCAACTCTGAGGCTAAGAGAAGTAGGTTGAAAATAATTGTCTGTAATTTAACAAACAGTTGCATTAAATAGAGAAATGGAAATCACGATTTGATGATTTCACCAAAAGCAGATTGTCACAGCAGTGAGCTTACGATTCGGTTTTTATCACGATATTGCCCAGCCCTACATTCTTTTATTCATTCATAAAATGACCTTAACAAAGATACATTGTGTTGAAACCCTGTCAATGTTAATAAAGAATTTTAAGTTTTCTACATTACACTCAGAGCTCAGCAGATCTCTTTTGAACTGCTTCAGATCTCTCTATTTCTGCTTGTATTTAATGTTTGTCAGTTGCCTGAACCTCGTCACTATACTAGGTTAACTCTTTGTGTAAAGTCTTGTACCATGTCGGTGCCCAGGTCGATGCATAGGATGGTGATGGTTCCCAGAGGCAGAGGAATGTTGACAATAATGAAGAGCAGGAAAGGAGTGATCTCGGGGATGTTACTGGTCAGAGTGTAGGCGATGGACTTCTTCAGGTTATCGAAGATCAGACGCCCTGCGAAGAGGAAAACAGGTTAGAAAGACTAAACATTTCCACTATGTTATGTAGCGTCTTTGCTGTGACCTGGTACGTTTTCTATTATGACTTTTGACCGGTCAAAAGATAGAAAAGCAATATCATCAGCGGTTTATTACAAAGTCAAGAATCCTAGTTCTTTTGGAAATCGGAAGAGCCAGTTTTGACAAGCGACTTAACCCTTTAGGCGCCAAAGTAGCAATTCTGCACCAAGTCATTTCAGACTCTCTGGGCCAGATTTATCAAGCTTTTGCTCAAGTGAAAACAGGTTAAAGGAACAAAACCTTGGCAAAATGATATTTTTTCTCTCACACACACACTCTAGATCTTTGGTTTATTGTTTAGTATGTTGTATGTGCATCTTCCAATGTTAAAGTTTGTGTAAAATGCTCATAAGTAACACATGATTTTTTTTATTTTTTTTTTGCACCCGCAATTTAGCACCTGGCTTGATAAATCAGGCCCACTGTTTCCAGACTCCAGATTCTGTTTCTGATAAGTGTAAGAAGTTTGGAAAATGTAAGTTTCTATGCTGCACCAGTGGCTGTAAAAAATAATACAGAGATACTTATTCAGAGATAAATTCTCCAAGATCTACAGGCTCTATACTTACACTGCAAAAAATGAATTTCAAGACAAGTTAAAGGTTTCACAGTGTAACTTTCTGACTTAAATAAAAGCATGTTTTTATGCTTTAGATGTATTTGTGACACTAAATGAAAAATAAAAATGTGTGTTTCTACTCTAAGTGGATAAAATGGATAATTATTTGTTCCTAGAGGAATGACTCCTCTGGCATGTTTTCATAAAAAAACTACTCTTTTAACTCTATATTTTCACATTATGACAAAAACTTGATTATTCCCAATTGGAATATTCCAAAGTATGGCTTTATCTCTCTATTTCTATTGAATCATGTAGTTGAATTTTCACCCTCAGAAAGTTACACAATGTCACTTCAAAGTTTCTTGATTCTAGGATTTGAACCAGAATTTCAAGCATTTGGACTAATTTAACCTCGATTTATTGTGAGACCTAGATTTGTTTCCTTGTTTCAAAGTGATTTGAGCCAATTTCAAGACATTGCTTCTTATTTCGAGCCAAAATATTTAGCCAAATATATAAGAAAACTGTTCTTACCCCATAGGTTTTTTGGTCTGATTTTAAGGCAAATTCTATTATAATCGGCTAAAAAAACTTGGAAACCAGTTAAATATTCTACATTACATAAGCAGTTCAATCTATCCAGTTAAAAAAGTTAAAATCTGGATTCAAATTCTGATACCAAGTCATTGTAAGAAAGTCTGACATATATATAGTTTTTGTAGTGCACTGGACTGTATTTCAAGAGAAAAACTCTAGTGCCTAAAGGGTTATACATGTATATTCAGAATACTTATTTGAGTGACTGTATCAGCAACAGTCTAGACTTCAGCTAGCTTGTTTGCTTTTGGCATTTGGAGATTTTACAAGATAGTTCACTCAACTTAAGGATAAAACAATAATGCCTAAATCTGTCATTCATGTTGTTTTTCTGGTTTTCTACCACTGTTTACCTGATTTTTCTTTTTACACGTCACATTAAACTCAATACTTAGCAGTAGTTGTGGTCGTTTATATTTATTTTATGCTGTGATATCTCATTCTGAGCACTCAAGCCTCAGTCGCAGGCCACACACAAGATGTTTTAGCTCACCGTTATTATTTTCCAAAATGTCACCGTAACCTCATTATTTCTTTTCAGTTTTCTCGGTCTCACCCTCTTCCACTCCAGTCACAATAGAGGCAAAGTTGTCGTCCAGTAAGATCATGTCCGCAGCCTGTTTGGACACGTCTGAGCCCGAGATCCCCATGGCAACGCCGATGTCGGCCTTCTTCAGAGCCGGAGAGTCGTTCACGCCGTCCCCAGTCACGGCAACGATAGCTCCCTGAAAACGTGGAAGAGTTTAGACTGGAGCAAGTGATTTTACACAACAAAAATATGATGTCTACAGATGAGAGAATTTCTGGGTTTCAGAGTGATGAATGGGCAAAATGTTGCTCTGAAGCAGTCCAACTAATTCCTGGCTCTCACAAAACCCTAAGCACATGGTAATATTCATGGACATTCATTTTTTTTTTGTGTCTTAAAAGCATTTTTTAACAGACAGCAAAGTGAGAATGGAGGTGACTACTCAAACACAATCAGAGCACTGCATTTGCTTCTCAAAAAGAAAGAAAATGCTTGTCATTTTGATTCTGACATTGCAAAGTGATCTAATTGTTCCCCAAAAGATTGCATTTACAGTATACTGGTACTTTAAAGTGGAAAAGATAACGTTTTCTCATTTACAACTAGAGAATGTAGCTACCCCAACTTTAAAGGGACTGTACTCGATTTTTTGCAACAAGATAACTTAAAAGCAATTTCCCCTAGCACTGATGCTTATTAATGTATCTAATCAGGTGGAAATTAGTCCCCAAAGTCCTTTCTATGTCTAATAAAATCCGTTTGTGTGCAGCTTTTTCTGTTTTTGTTTTTAGCATTGTGGCTAACTGTTGTTAGCATAGTGACTCACCTCGCTGCTAAAAGCTGTGAAAAAACATTAAAACTCATCATGATGAACAATTCTGAAGCTCAGAATGCATTAGCTACGTGAGGAAATCATGTAGCTGAAGGAAAAAGGTTAAAATTAATTATTTCTGTTTGTTACATTTTTAGGATGCAAAATCAGGTACATCCCTTTAAGTTGAAACCTACTCAAACAAGAAACAGTTGGTATTTAATTGTATCTATTTAATGTTATTTATTCATTTATTAATTATGTACTTATTTATTCATGTTTTTTTATTATGCTTATTTTTTTCCTTCATTTTATATATCTTTTTGTGCCACAGTGTAAGACTATATTTTGTTTATTCATTCATAATAATAATAATTATTAAATAATAATAATCATCATCATCATAATAACCATAATCATAATCATAATCATAATAATACATTTTGTTTATTTTTTGCGTTACCAAGGACCAGTATTAATTTTTTATGTGTTTTGTTTTTTTTAGTGTATATTTTAAATGAATTTACGTTACATTATTATTATATTTTTTAGGCGCATATTAAGTTTTATTAGATTGTGTAGTTCAATATATTTATAACAGTAAATATATTTATAACAGTAAAAACACCTGAACAAAGGCAACATAATCTAACTTGCTAAGCTACAAAAACAGGAAAAATAATGTAAATTAAGTATATTTTAACTTACAAATTATTTGCAGTGTATGAGTAATGCTAAAATGTATTTAGTAATCTCTCTGAAGCCTATTTGTTCCCCTTGTGTATGCTGTCTGTATACTAGGTAAACAGTGCCATCTGCTGTTGGATCCGGCGTAACAGCAGCAGACAGTGTTGTAAATCTAAGGATCAGTCGTACCTGTCTTTGACAACCCTCCACGATGATGAGCTTCTGCTGAGGAGATGTTCTGGCAAAAACAATCTCTGTGTGATTCCTCAGGATGTCGTCCATTTGGTCCTGTGAAAGCTCCTTTAGGTCCGTCCCGTGGATCACACAGGCCTTGGCGTCTCTGGAAACACAACATTACACTTTAGTACGAAGTGAGTCATGTGTCATAGTTGTGCAATGAAGCAAAGAATCACGTTTTAACCAGTAACAATTGCGTGAATCAAAGAGTAATCAAAGTAATTCTGTTGTTCTGTCTGTCTTTTGGTTTTGCTGCACAGCCAACAAGGCAAAATCTTGTGCATAATGTTTGCCTGAAATATAAAGTAGAGATGGGACCAAGTCACAGTTTTGCAAATCTCAAGTCTTTGTCCTCAAGCCCCAGTTAAGTTCCAAGTCTGAGTCACGACTTGCAATTTACGCCTTGAATTTAGCTTAGCCTAAATATGTCTTTTATTCTTCAGTGCATAATTTTGTTGTCTTTTTTTAGGGTAGGGTGACCAGATTTTTAGAATTAAAAACTGGGACACACTCAAGTTTTTGTGAAAATAACGAGTCAATAAGAACATTCTTATGTGTTAGTCGAGGCTCCTTCACATTCATTTACAGGCCTACTGTATAAAACTTCTGTCTGTGCAAACTGATGCATTTTTTGTTGTGTTTGAGTTATTTTCAAGCACGATTTTGTCTAGTTTGAATAAAGAAATAGCAATATATTCCTCCCTTCACTGTTGGTAAGTGTCAAAAACTGGGACAACTGGGACGTGTCTTAAGTAAAATTGGGACTAAGCAATGGTTTTGGATAGATTTGCTGGAACGGGACACAGGGCTCAAAATAGGGACTGTCCCAGGTAAATAGGGACGTCTGGTCACCATAATTTAGGGATGTCAGAATTTTAAATTTTACAATTATGATTGTTGTCATTCAAATTAGACTGTAAATGTTCATGACCAGCTTTATAAATAAAATTTCAAAAAGATTATGTTGAGTTAAAGTTGAGGTAGCTAACTTTTTACTTACAAATTAATAAACTTTGTGTTTACCACTAAAAAGTCTATGATAAATGCAGCACATGGTGAAAAATGAGATAACTGTGTCTAAATTGAATAATGAAGATTTTTAGTTCTAATTGGATGTGCTTGAATGATTCTCTCCAGGTTCACTTTGTTGTTTGTAAATAGTGTATAAGCCATAATTGCAACCAACATTAGTACATATAAACATGTGTCAAAGGATTTATGAGAAGACTTTATCTGAATTACAAATGTTAAAAATAAAAGTACTTAATTTTGCTTCTAAAATTGGCCCGGTCATTTTGTATTAGGTGCTACAGTTAGGTCTGCAACAATTAATGGACTAATTGTCGTTAGTCTGACTGTAAGAAATGTAATTGACTTTTCAGTTATGAACTTCATTTGTAAATATTGTATGCAAGTCATTTCAAATGTTTCTGGTTAACTTATTTTGAAAGTGTCAAAGTAACTAACAAACTATTAAGATAATTGTTTGTGGATTTTGTAAATGTCTTTACCTGGGGTTGACTTGACTGACGGGAATATTAAGTCGTGCTGCGATGTCCTCCACTGTCTCGTTGCCTTCAGAGATGATTCCCACACCTTTGGCGATGGCCTTGGCTGTGATTGGATGATCTCCGGTCACCATGATAACCTATGACAAAAATAATAATGGTCTAAGGTTCTCCTACAAGATCTGACATGCACGACTCCACACACAGTCTTTCTAAATACCTTGATACCAGCCGAGCGACACTTGCCCACAGCGTCAGGCACAGCGGCTCTGGGAGGGTCGATCATAGAAATAAGACCCACGAAGCAGAGGTTGTCCGTTTGGAAGTTCACGTCATCAGTGTCGAAGGCAAATCCCTTTGGATACTGGTCCTCAGGCAGCATCAGGTGACAGAAACCTGGAAAACAATATGAACATATTACATTAGACATATTTGACTTACTTATTCAAATAACAACCTTTCTCCTATTTAGCATAACCACATAAGTGCATAATCATGTAGATTAGACGCTCATTTAGGATGCGTGTTCAGACTTAGGGTTTGCTTGGGCTAACTTAGAAATTGTGGGTTCAAATCTGAGGCAAACTAAACCAACATCGTATGATCTTCGTGGGTGAGTTTGCATGTTCTGCCTGTGTTACGGTATTTTGTTGTTGTTTTTCTGGTACTCTATCTCTATGTGTCACAAGACCCCAAACAAAAACTAGCTGTTGAACAATGTATGAAAAATGTGTGATTGCTGATATTTTGTTTTCTAAGCAGCACTTTGAGACCAAGTCAGACTGGTCAGAATCAAATGATGAAAGTATTCTTTCATATTCAGCACAGTGCTCCACTCTAATTGGCTGTGTGGTGGTTTACTCCAGTTTCACTCTGCTCTCTGTAAAAAGAAGTTAGTAAGCTATAATTGCAATCTAAAATTAATGCATGTTGTGGATATTACCCACAGAAAGTAATTAGATAGCTTCACAAATCTAATTAAAGCATGACAATTGTGTGCCCAGGCAGTGATTTCAGCCTTCCTTGAGTCACGACACATTTTTGGTTGGAATATTCTCTTGCACACTTCAAACAAATTACACCTAATTAAATGTCCTCTATCCAATTTTTCCATCTCAACTGCAAATAAGAAGAGCTATTTAATTTTTAAAAATTGCTCAACAGTTCCCCCTTTTCTCACTTCAAGTTTTCTCATTTTGATCACAAGTAATTTTCACCTAAATAAATGTATGGACAATATATCTATACTGGTGCATCTACAGTGATTACAAGTTCTCTTGCATGTTTTAGCTGTCTCTTAGTAAGCATTTTAATTAGCCCGTTTCCCTTTCGGACTCTTACCCAGCACTCTCTCTCCCAGCCCTCCCAGCTCCATGTAGGCGCTCTGGAAAGCCTCCTTCATCTCCTCGTCCATGGCTGCTCTTTGCCCTGCAGCAGGATGGTGGAGCAGCGGTCCAGGATCCTCTCCGGAGCTCCCTTCATCACCAGCAGGTAGCGGTTATCGTTGGGGTCTTCTGTCTCATGGACGGAGAGCTGAAAGGAACACAGCAGACTTCAATGTGGTGAAGTGCGCAGCTTTTTTTTTTCATCTTGCAACACCACTGGAAAAAATATTTATTATTTGCAACTAACATAAACAACAACGTGTTTTTCTCTCGGCATGATTTAGAGATGTCCGTTTGAAATTCTAATGTACTTTTAAGACTGAAATTTTACTCCAGTGAGCTCATGTCATGTTAGAATGATGCTATCTCATTAAACACATCCATGGAGTTGGGACTTATTTCATTCACACATTTAGGGTGCATTCACACTAGCACTGGTTAGTATGCTTTAATCGAACTCTAGTTCTTTTGCCCAGAAAGCCCGGTTCGTTTGGGCAGGTGTGAATGCACAATCGAACTCTGATGCGCAACAACAAAGTGAACTCTGGTGCGCCAAAAAACGTAGGTCTCGGTTTGGTTGAAGTGAACTCTGAAGCGGTTTGAATGCAGATGTGAACAGGCCGCAGAAGCAGGAAGCGGACTACAGCGCAGAGCATTACGTAAACACAACCAACATAAATGCACACTTTGATGGAGCTAATAAGCAAAGCTTTAGCAGAATTGTTGCTCTGTTGACAGGCGGTGGTGTAGTAGGAAATAAATTAATAAATGGAAATCAAAGTTAGGCCAATAGGCCAACTTGGATGGATCAAGTGTGCCCTCTCCTGGTCACACATAAAACTTAAGTTCTATTTTGAAAAAAAAGGGATCTTCTAAACGGATCAGGTCTTACGGTACGAAAAGGTCCTTGACAACGCCATTTTGTTTGCATTTCCCTGCGCTAAGAGGTTGCGTCCTCTTGACCAATAGATGAGCGGTGTTTTTGTTCAAAGTTTTTTGTCTCGTTTCCTTCTGTGGGTTGGGGTAAAGCGTCACAACATGTGAAGGAGTGGACAAGCTTCTTAAAGGGCTTAGTTCGTTTGACAAAAAGAGCAGTGTGAAAGCAAACCGCTCCAGTTGAAAATGTTAACAATGTTTCAATTTTGGTCCCCAATCAAACCGAGTCTACTGGACTATTAAGTGTGAAAACAACCAGTCTGTCTTCACTTCTAAGTGCTCTATTTCATCTTGTGATGTCATTATATTTTATCCTGTCATACAAAAAGACTGTAAGAGTTGGCTGTGACATTGTGTAAAAAAAAAATTTAAAAAAAGGCTAACACAATAGCTGTAGCTTCAAAATCAGGTAAATCTAATGCTAAAAGAATAGCATCTGTGCACGAAACGTCAGTCGGCTTGTTTATATTCGAATGGCTAACATCTGTACTTATAAGTATTTCCTGTTAGCGTTAGCATTTGGACACAAACACTTTTCTTTATAAACACAAAAATATACTCTGGTGAATTATTGTCGTTAACATGTTTTCAAAGACATTAACCATTACTCACTGTTCACTGCCTGATCCTCCAAGTAATTAAGTACCCACACAGAAATGAATAGAACAGGAAATGCTCATATGTACAGAACAATGAGTTATAATAATGACTAGAGAGAACATGGGGCCTGTTGCCGTGGCGGCTGCGGCGGCCATCTTGCGAGGGGAGAGGCAGCAGAATTCTAATTGAAAACAATGTAAAAACAAGTTCAGATAATTCATAGATGAAGGGAGGTAATTGAACATATAATTATATATTTATAGTCCACATAATACAGAGGACTGCTTTCTGTGTTTGTCTGGTCATTTTTCCTCTGAATTGTGATTATAAATACTCAGCCTAAAACACTACACGTGGCTGGATTTGATGCAGAATTTAATTATTTTTGTGTGTAATTACATTATATGAACACAAACATTCATCATTATTGTGTTGGCTTCACTGCTGTGACTATAAAACAAGATTTTAATAGCTAAAAATAAAGTATTTTTTTTTTCTTAATTTTTTCACATTAGTTTGGTTGAACAGAAGCATAAATAAATGTACAAATACGTAAAAGTTCAATTATCAAAGTATTTAAGTAAAAAAGTCACTTCAAAGTTCAGCTTACCATTAGTTTGTATGAGAACTTCAGCTAAGTCTCCCCACACAAGATGGCTGCTGGAACTGGACATTTATTGCTATAGGTCATTATTATAACTCATTGGTACAGAAGTTAGCTAGTTTGAAAATAAATAAGTCAACTGACATTATGTGCACAGAGCCAATGTTTTGGATGATGAAATATTATCATAACAAAAACAGATATAGGCCTTATTAACTTAGGCTATTCAATTTTATTCAACATGTGAGATTAAATGTCCTTTTGTTAACTTGTAGATAAATATTTAATGTATTTTGAAGTAGATTGAAACTCAGATTGACTTTTTTGAAACTTTTGGATAGAAGTCAAAAACAGACTATCCTAAATAAATAAAGCGGTTTTAGCTGATAGTTCTAATGCTTCTGTTTTCATTATTCCAAGCTAAATAACTAGCTGGACAAGGCCTTGTTTCTGACTGACCTGATATTTGTTGGTGGAGTTGAAGGGGATCTCGGCCACTTTCTTGTTCCTGTCTCTCATTTGTCGGACGGAGCCACAGGACAGCTCGATGCACTTCAACAGGGCCGACTCCGAGGCGTCTCCCGCTACGTCCCGCTTCAGGATGGGATGGAGTCCTGTCCCGCCTTGAACTGAGCGCGGTTACACAGACCGGCGATACGAGCCAGAGACTGCCACGTGATGGAGGATTTGTCGAACGAAGCACCTGGAAAAACAAGAAAAATGTAGAAAAAAGCAGTTGAAAGGCAATGTTTTGTTTGTTTTGGCATTGCTACAGTGCACAAGATACAGTACGTGTGCCATATGGATACTAGGGCTGCAACATGTTAATCGATTAATCACAACTAATCGATTATTGAAATAAGTAACTAATTTAGTAATCGAATAATTGTTAACTTATCTTTATATGTGTTCCAAACATCCCAGGAGCCTCAGATTGAACAGAAATGAGTGCTTTAGATGTAAAAAACTTGTTTGCCTAAACCAAATGTTATGATATAAAAGTTTAAAATAAAGGAATAGACTTAGACTACTAATTATGGTGTTACAATAATAAATAAAAATGCTCTTTCACGTCAAATTTCTACACAATAAACTGACATTTTTAATTACAAAATACAAATACTTTCTTATTGGTTCTAAACTTTTAATGAAGCTCAGGATTATTGTAAAACTCATCAGAAAATGTCGAATTTTGTCCTGTTAATGTGTTTTTTTCAAGTATGAATGCTTGTTCAAATGAGTTTTCAGCTTCTTTACCAGTTGGAGTGTTGATTTAGCATCTGATTTTCAAATACCTTTGACAAACCTAAAAAAAACATCTGTGAGACGTCCTAAAGCGACGTTAGATCAGCTCAAATTTGCCAAAAATCTTGTATTCAAGCCACTTTTGCATTCTAAACAACTAATCGATTAATCGAAAGAATAATCGACCAACTAATCGATGACCAAAATAATCGTTAGTTGCAGCTCTAATGGATACAATATATTGTTTCTATACTGTATAAATATTGGCTCTGTACACAGAGCTTCAGTTGGCTTATTTATTTTCAAAAATGCTAACTTCCTGCTGGCATGTTTGTTTCCTGTTTGGTTAATTTCTATGGGATTTCACTGCCTCAGTATAAAATGAAAAAAAATACTAAAGATCGGGCAGTGAACAGTGAGTTGTTGTTAGTTTTCTCTGAAAACATGTTAAATACTTTACAAATGAGGAGAATATTTCACCTAAGGACCAAAGTGTGCTTATAAATAAATGGCTAACTTCTGTAAATACGACCACTTCCTGTTAGCGTTAGCATTTAGACACAATCATGTCTCTTTTTAAACACACAAGTGTCTCTGGAGAAATATTCCTCTGATATGTAAAGTCTTTAACATGTTTTCTGTAGAATTCACCACAACTGTCTGATCTAAAGAGGATTTATTTGTTTTAAACTGATGTAATGAAAACCTCATAGAAAAGCATTGGACAGGAAGTGGTTGCGTGTACAGGATGTAGCTATTTTGAACGTATGCAAGCCAACTGAAATTCCGTGCACAGAGCCAATTATTTGCTTAAAATAAGTTTTTATATCTAGATAAGATAAATCAGGAAAGAATATCTTAAAACAAGTCAAATAATCTTAGTAAGACTGGGTCTTTTAAGATAAATATGCTTAATTCAAGTCATTTTATCTAAGTTATAGTTTCCTTGTTTACAGTGTGTAAAATGTGCTTTATAAATAAAGTGGATTGGATTGGAAGTGAATAGTCCTGGAAATGAGGATATATTCCTACTGTAAATGGAGACCTTATAAAGATATGTGTAACAGAATAAAATTAGAAAAGTGAAGAGTGAAGGTTTCAAGATAGAGACAATTACAAATAGTACAGAAACAGGTCAAATCCAACAGATCAGGCAAGTACCAGTATGTAGTAAAAGTATAACATCAGTGTGCTCTCACCAGACTGGTCCTCTGTGGTGTCGGCCTCGTGGATCTGATTGTCGAACCACATGTGGGCCACGGTCATCCTGTTCTGGGTCAGAGTGCCTGTTTTGTCGGAGCAGATCGTTGAAGTGGAACCCAGGGTCTCCACAGCCTCCAGGTTCTTCACCAGACAGTTCTTCTTAGCCATGCGTTTGGCCGTGAGGGTCAGACACACCTGAGCACAGCACAGCAGTGTTCATTTTAATTCTACAGTTATTTTAACGCCATGTCCAACATGTGTGAGTTAAAGATATGTTCGTACTTATTGGGTTAGTAGGTATTCAATTCTAAAAGACATGTTACAATTATAGCTTTTTTTTTTTTAATTGCAATTACTTTATTATTAAATCGTTGGACAATTTTAATAAATGGTCAGTGAATAATTTGTTGTTTTGGTTTAGGTAATTAGATAAGGTCTGATAAATGTATATTTCAAATTAGTAAGTCTAAACTAAGTAGTAAATAAGATTAATATTTAAATATTTTCTATTTGCAAAAACAATTTGTTTGATGTTGTATTATATTTTATTATGTGAGCCAAATTGAAATTTTGAAAAATTCTATTAGACATGGTAAGAAATGTAGTTCTGTCAAATAAATGTTCAGCCATTATACAGTATTCAACCAGTGTGCCTTTGAAATGAAGAGATTGAACTGAATAATGTGTCATTCTGGAGTGTCCTGGGCAAACCTCTTCACCTTTCAACTGAAAAAGCAAAACAATAGCCTTTGTCAAAGACATGCTCCATTATTAAAAACACATTTTCATAAATGGTGTGATCTAATTTTGTAGGACTGTTTAACTAAAAGACACACTGGACGTAGGAGACCTATTGTGTTTTTTTTTTTTTTTAGTAAACTATGTAGACCAGAAAGTTACATTTTGTCCTTTGTAAAACATTACATTGATCTAAAAATAAATAAAGCAGGTTTTATGACTTCCGGTTTAAAAACTGCAGAACTGATAAGTTCTTCAATGTCAATTGATCAGAGAAGGCATCACAGGCATTTTTTTGTGTTGGAAAGTGTCATGTTTTTCCCAAACTCAGATTTAAACTTTTTTTTTTTTTTTTAATTAATTTATCTCTGTATGTATTTATTTATTTATGTTTTTATTTTATTTTATTATTTTATTATAGTATACTATATTATATTTCTTTCTTTCTTTCTGCAGGACAGTACAAAAGGTGGGGTCGCTCACACCACAAACACAATTTAGGTTTTACATCTGACAACTTCCTCTCATAAATCCTTCAATACATGGTTAATATCGACTTGTATTCATTTTGGTTTACAAACACAAAGTGAAACTGGAGAGGACCACTCAAGCTCAGCCAATCAGAGCGCTGCATTTAGCTCCTGATTAGAACTAAATTCTTTATTATTCAGTTCAGACAGTACTCAGAGGTTAGTTTAAGTTTTCTTCTATATCAGACAAAGGCTAAAATTGTGTAAATACCTTTACCAGTACTCAGAGGTCTAATTTTTTCACAAAGTGCTGTATTTACTATATACGTTTTAGTGGAAAGCACAAAGTTTACTAATTTACAACTAAAAAAGTTAGCTACCCACCTTTAAACATGCCTGAATCAATCTAAATACAACCGTGAGTGACCTAATGATTATAATGTGTTTTAAAGCTCAGAAAGATAATATTACATTATAAGTCTGTTTTGAGAGACAATTAGTAAATGACGTAAGAAAACTAAACAGTCTAAATTCCTTTTGGAGCCAGTGTTGTGTCTCTGGATTCACTCTGACTCATCCCATCTCTCTGAGCTGTAGAAATAAATCGTCCTGTAGAAAATTGTTTCTTTTTACAGCTGTCAGTCACATGGTTCACACTCACAGTGACAGTGGCCAGCAGTCCTTCAGGCACATTAGCCACGATGATGCCGATAAGGAAGATGACAGCCTCCAGCCAGGTGTAGCCCAAGATAATGGCCAGGATGAAGAAGGTGATGCCCAGAACACAGCCACGCCCGTGATGATGTGGATGAAGTGCTCGATCTCCTTGGCGATGGGGGTTTTGCCCGACTCCAGACCCGATGTGAGGGTGGCGATGCGGCCCATGACTGTGCGGTCGCCGGTGCAGATCACAACACCACGAGCGGTGCCTGGAGAGGACCAAGGAAGTGTGTTTTAGTAAGATTCACCACAGACAAGTCATTTAAAGGTTTTTTTTACTTAAGTTCTAGTTTAAAATGTTCAATATAAAGTAGTCGTTTCACTAAAACATTAAGATGGTTAAGATTTTACAAATTGCATTCCAGTTTAACACTGAACAGTGAGAGGATGAAGCCTGTTGCTGTGGCAATTGCAGCAGCCATCTTGCAATATTCTAATTGAAAATATGTATAAACACAAGCTCACGTATCATTTATCGACTAAAGCAGACATGGACAAACTGCGGCCCGGGGGCCAGATGTGGCCCTTGACCTGTTTTGATCAGGTCCCAAGGAAGATTTTGAGACCAGCAATGTATGAAAAGAACAAGTAAGAAAAAATCTTGTATTCTGAGAATAAACATGCAACAAATCATTTTTGAGAATAAATTGAATGAAAAGGCAGCTTTAAATCTTTATAATTATACTAGAAAAAAATGGTAATTTAGCCAGAATTAAATCATAAAAAATACAAAAACATTTTTTCTAAGAATAAAGTTGAAGCCGTGGAATTTTTCAAAATTAAACTTTAAGTTTTACCAGATTATAATTGTAATTTTAATCATGGTGATAATGTACACCTGGAACACTGTTAAAAAATCTCTTATTTATGATATTTTTTGTAAAAGTGAACTAATATTTGTTTTACTGTGGCAATAAAAATTTTTACTAAAAGTTACTTTAACATTTTTTCTCATAAGATTGTGTTTGTTTGTTTGTTTGTTTTTATGTACAATTTTGACATTGTAAAATGTCACATTTAATTTAGAAACATTTTGACTACTTATGGTTTTTGCAGCTTCATATTAGTTTGTAGTAGATTTTTTGTTGACTCTCACTACACAAGATGACTGCCCGAACTGGAATTTTGTTGCGATAGGTTACATCTTTGGTCATTAAAATAAAACAATGGTGGTGCTAACCTGGCTAACAATTAACAGGTACTAAAAAAAATAATGAATAATGTTGTGCCACTCAAACTTGCATAAATAGTTCCAGCTACAACATTAAAAAGACATTTAAAATAATGTATCTCACATATAGCTTTATAGATCCATGCTCTTTATTGACCCTATTTTGTCCCGCCTACTTTTCTAGGACATGCACTTCCTGTTTAGCTGCGTTTAGCCTGTAGATTTCAGTCGATGGGTTTATTTTAACTGTCATGATATTTAATTAAGATTACCCCACAAGACAGACAAACAAACACGTTAACTACCTTAACAGAGCTAAACAGGAAGTGCATTCCAAGCCAAGTAGGCGGGACAAAATAGGGATCCATGCTCTTTATAGATCCCAAGTCAGTCGACCAAACACAAAGCAATACCTTCAACACAGTTAGTTGAAAAGAAGGCGATGTTTCTTGTTTCCAGAGGGTTGTCATGTGTGCAGTCGGGCGATCTGTTCTGAGGCTCAGACTCTCCGGTCAGAGACGAGTTGTCCACCTAAACATGGAAACAGATTCATTTTCATGTTGTTGTTATTATTTTTTGTTAACTAAACAGGAAGGTTTTGAAAGCGAGCATTATATTCAAGCAATACATACATAAAACAACATTGATAGGAGAGAGAGAGAAGATTGAGGGAGAGAGAGAGAAAGAGACAAAAGAGAGAGAGACAGAGAAAAGAGAAGAGAGAGAGATTGGAGGGAAGAGAAGAGAGGGGGGAGAGGGAGAGAAAGAGACAAGAGAGAGAGAGAGAAAGAGAGAAAGGGGAGAGAGGGAGAAAAGACAGAAGAGAGAGAAAGGGAGGAGAGAGACAAAAAAGGAGAGACAAAGAAAGAAAAGCAAAAAGAGAGAGAGAAGGGAGAGAGAGACAGAAATGGAAAAAAGAGAGAGAAAGAAAGAGAGAGAAAAGAGAGAAAGAGAGAGAGAATCAAGAGAAACAAAGTGAGAAAGACAAAGAAGAGAGAAAAAAAGGAGAGAGAACGAAAAAGAGCAAAAAGAAAGAGAGGGAAAGCGAGGGAGAGAGAAACAAAAGAGAAAGAAAGAAAGAAAGAAAGAAAGGAAGAAAGAAAGAAAGAAAGAAAGAAAGGAAGGAAGGAAGGAAGGAAAGGAAGGAAGGAAGGAAGGAAGGAAGGAAGGAAGGAAGAGCAAAAGAGAGAGAGGGATCAAGAGAGAGAAAGAGAAAAAGTGAGTGAGACAAAAAAGAGAGAGAGAGGAGAAAAGAGAAAAAAAAGGAGAGAGAAGAGAAAGACAAAAAAGGGAGAGAGAGGTTGAGAGAAAGAGAAAGAGAGAGAGAGAGAAGCATTGCATTCTGATGTGTCAAAGTTTGATCCTTCTAGGTTTTAAGAGGCTGTGGCTACCAGTGCCTTTTATTGTGACTTTGCATCATTATGCTTTTCAAATAATTTCTGTTACAAGTGCGCTCAATAGAATTTACTACGTCTCTGAACATTGACCCGCAGCGGTGTTGGGTGCGGTTACCTTGCAGCCGTGAGCAGACACCACCCTGATGTCGGCTGGGATTCGGTCTCCTCCCTTCACTTCGATCAGGTCTCCAGCCACCACCTCTTCAGCGTTAATCTGCACTTTCTCCCCTCGCGGATCACCAAGGCTTGCTGTCCACACAGAACCAACCAAACAACGTCAGGAAATTGAAGTGAATCCAGCACGACAAATAACACTGCTTTCTACGTGAGGAGGCTTTCGCAGTCGGGACAGATGGAGCCGTTGTAGTGATTGATCATTGAAAAGCACGTTTGTTGTTTGAATGATAAAAAGTCCTCGACAGTTCATCAAAAGTGCAATGTCTGATACATGATAGAATATACTGTAGTTATAACAACATCAGTTTGGATTATTTATTCCATTGATCCTGATTTACTTGAAGGATCTACACTTTGGCAAATTGTAATATTGTAATTAAGCAAATTTGTAACATTTTGCACAAATCTTAATCTAGACTTTTCAAATGACTTAGATTCAGAATTTTACTCTTAATTTGAGTTGTTTTAACCGGATAAAATATATTAGATTACACAAACTAGAATAGTTTTCTAGTTCCATTCTGTTTCTGACTGATTATAAAAGATAATTTTCCTTAAAATAAGAAAACCATCTAGTCAATGTCAATGGGGTTAAGTCAAATATTCTTGTCTTAAAGGTAAATAATTTGTCTTAAAGTAAGAAGTAAAAACTTTCAATGTTCAGAAACGGTTTGCAACAAATAAAATATTCTATGAATAATATATCTTAAATGTCTAAATTAAGGTTAAAATTCTAAAACCAAAAGCAATTGTAACTTGTCTAAATTTTTTTTCCATTGCAAAAATGTCTGAAAATTAGTAAAATTATGTTGCATAAAAATACTTTTTTAATACAAGTGAGGTATTAAGTATCTGCAGCATGAATAGTTTGACCTTTTAGTAATTACAAGAATATAAACCACAGACCCGTCATATATGTAACCGGACAATATTACAATCATTATTGACATTTGTGCTTTGCTGGCAATTTACAACTTGCTTGGGACTACAGTTGAAAACTACACTGATAAATGTTTTCAGAAATTAAAGTACATGTAATATTTCACAATAAATTGGTGCTTTGCTACTTTACAAGTAGAAAATGTAATATTTACAATAAATTGTTCTAATTTCACATCTTAATGTGAATTTCAGTAAATCACCATAAATGATTGTGTTTCCACAACAATCAGAATGTCACATTAATCTATGGTAATATTTTACATTAATTAAATGTGTGCGTGCTTTTTACTGTGAAGTCACAACGTCCAGTTGTGAAACGAGCTCGAGCCTGACACTGTGCAGGAAAACCTCTCCAACAAAGAAAGCAGAGAAAACTGCACTTGTCTTCTGAAAACCAAGGAAAGGTTGGTACTCTATTTTTTAACAAAGAATTTTCCTCTGCATCATTTATGGACGAGTGGTTCTTTACTGTTTGTTTTTAGTTTGCTAACGTGTTATTTTTAAACTAATGCTACGATAACTGACAAGAGCTTGAGTCACGATCCTTTTTTCATCTGAGTGTAGTCCTGCGAACCGTCAAAGCTGTTAAAACCCATTTAATACATAAAAATGAATAATGACTTCATTTAGAACAAAAAAAAAAAAAAAAAAAAAAAAGAATTCATTTAGGCAGTTTCTTGTGAATGTTTTAAAGGGAATATGGCCAATATTTTTATACAATTAAATAACTTAAAACCATTTTCTCCAGCGCAAATGTCTTGTTCAGGTGGAAATAAGCCCACAATGTCTTGACTACATCGAATAATTTCCCCTTTGTTCACACATCTCCGCAAAGTTCTATTATTGTTGTTAGCATTGTGGCTAACAATGCTCTTTAGATCTAACAGCCTCACCAAAAGTTTAAAACTCATCGTGGTGAACAAATCGAAGGCTCATTATGCATTAGGTAAGTGAGCAAAGCCTGTGACTGATGTAAAAGTTTAAAATGAATGATTTCTGTTTGTTTACACTTTTAAAGAAGCAAAAATCGAGTAGAGCACGTTTAATGTTGTAAATGTTTGTATTGTTCTGACCTGAGGCACCATGTTCTTGAAAGACTCCATGATCTTGGAGCTTTTGGCTTCTTGGAAATACGAGAAACAACCGGTGATGATGACGACAGCCGTGAGCACGATACCAAGGTACAACTGAGAACACAAAAACACTATTTTAACAAGGTAGCAGGTACAGTTTGGACAAAGGAACAATGACAGAAAGTATAACAGACATACAGCAAAAGAAATACAGGTTTTACAGATGTTTTGAATTGTGTTCTGGTTTATTTCTTTAAAATTGAACAGTAAAAGTATCTAGAATGACTGGACCGATTAAAGTGCACATGACAGTTCGACACTTTTCAGTCAGACGCATGAAGATGTCAAGATTTCACTAAACATGGTTTGCTTTTTGACTTTCTGTGCATAGAGACTATTGTCTTTCGGCCAGTATCGTAAAGATTACGTGTAGGTCAGTGGTGCCGAAGGTGGGCCCATTACACTGGGTGAGTGGATTCTAGATCAGGGCTGAGCATTTATTTTTCCTCGAGGGCCATATTCAAATCCAGATTAGTGGCAAAAGGCCGGACCACAATTATTGGTATAAAAATGTATCATTGTTCTGAGCACATTTTTATAAAATATGGGGTATTTATCTATTATTGTGTCGATTAATATTAAAAACACAAGTATAAACACATGCTTTATAGCCAAGTCAATCAAATAAAAGAAATATGTAATGGAAAAAATAGCTCTAGATTTGCTAAAATGTCTTGAAATCTGGATTTTAATGTTTATTTTGCTAGTTAGAAAGGTTTTACTTGATGGACCAAGATTATTTCACCATTTGCAAATTCGATATCTTGTATAGCAGCGGTCCCCAACCTTTTTTTCTTTTAAGGACCGGTACAGACACAAATTTCTTTTCCAGGGACCGGTCGAGGTTGGGTAGCGTCAATAACAACAATGAAAAATGCAAAAAAAACACAACAACAATTATTGTGTATATTTTTAACTCACTTATTGCTTGAATTAACTGTTTATTGGGTTAAGTGGCACAATGTTCTCATAGTAAAGCACATGGAGGGAGTGTTAAGACTATAAAATAGCTATAAAATAAATATTAAAAAATCCTCTGAGGCCCGCGGACCGGTTTTGGGCCCCGGACCGGTGGTTGGGGACCCCTGTTGTATAGTGTCAAAAATGTCTTGACACAAGTGAAATATGCTGCCAAATATTATCAGTTTTATTTTAAGCTAAAATGCTTACAATTAGATGGTTATTTGGAGTTCTTGTAGTATTAACTGAAACTATAACGTTTTGCAGACTATTGAGTAAAACATGCTGGGGGCCTGATTAAAACAGGTTGAGGGCTGCACCTGGTCCCCAGGCCGCAGTTTGCCCAGGTCTTTACTAGATTGTAAAGCGTTTTGAGTGCCTGGAAAGGTAGAAAAGCGCTATATAAATAGAGACCATTTACCATTTACAACATCAAGAGTAATCTTCCAAAACAAGTCATTAAAATTTCAAAATTAGGTTTGACCCCAGGCAAGCTTCAACATTATAGATTTTGGCCCTCCAAAGAAAAATTCTGTTCATTTTGGCCCATCGAGGAAAACAGTTTGGTCAATTCTGGTGTAGGTATTTCCAATGTTACCTAGCAACCATATTGTTTAGAGATGCACCAATTCAGCTTTTTCAGTTCTGATACTGATCCAGATGCTTTTTTAAGGATCTGCCGATACTAGTGTAGGGACTGAAATATCTTTCTTTTTTTTAGGGTTAGGGTTAGGTAATATAGTGTTGGTAATATAAAATTTGGTCATATAGTGTTCTGTAACTGTTATTTATAATGCAAGTCACAACTTAACAAGTTTATCTGAATAAAATGTCAAACATTATGAGACGTCTGAATCAATACCTGTCAGTAAACTAGTCAGACTATGTTCAATTCATGTCACAACAACATCACTGAATCGATATCATGAAGCTGATCCTCAATCCATCTACATTTCCTGGATCGGCACTGATATCCAATCCCAGTATTGGATCGGTGCATCCCTAATATTGTAAATAAGGGCACAAATCTTAAATTGACACAGACACATAAAATACCTGGCAACACTTGTAATTTATTAAATACATTGTTCAAACATCACCAGTAGTAAAAAGCTGTGTCAGTTGTGTGCCCTAAATTAAACAGATCAAAATCCCAGAGAAACATTTGTACAATGAGAAAGTCTTACATTGTCTCCTGCCGGGTCGTCTTCGGTGGCGGCCTGGATGGCGTAGGCCAGGAAACAGAGGATGGCTCCGGTCCACAGCAGGATGGAGAAACCTCCAAAGAGCTGGCGACAGAACTTCACCCATTCAGGGTGGTGGGGGGCGGAGTCAAGGCGTTTGGACCGTCCCGCTTCAGGAACTCTGCTGCTCGGGAGTTAGTTAAGCCCTGGAGACAAAACAAATACGTGTTTAAAATCAGAAGCAAACTCGACCAAAAGTGTTTGAAGTAATAAACGTGTGACATTTTTGTTGCAAAGTTTTGAAATGCATGATAATCTGTGTAGCACCAGCGCATTTAATTTATCAAATATGTAGAGTCACCTTATTTACCCAGGACAGTCCCAGTTTGAAACCACAAACAAATGTATTCTAAACTATTGTTCTACTTTTTTACAGCTGTAGCTTGCCTTGTGTCGGGGTTCACAAACTTTTCAGCCCAGGACCCCAAACGTCCAACAACCACCCCAAAGAAAAATTATGTACCTTGCAACAATTTGAAGTTACAAAACCATTCAAATTAGGTTGAATTGTGTTTATTTTGATGTAATATATTTATTGCTTATATGCCCAAATTCCCCCCAAAACGGATTAAATGCCAAGACATGTAAACATACATTGTGAAATGATCTCACGACCCCCGGATTTTGTTCTACGACCCGAATGACTTTTATTAGTCGACTAAATCTTTAAGTTAGATTTTAAGGATTGTCTTCAACAGCAGCAGAATAATTTGTATATAAACACAAGGTTTACAAGTCATTTTCTGTAAAAGCTCTGGTTTTTGCATGAACTACATATTATTAGTCTTTTTGAGCAAAGTTTCTTGTAAAGTGTTACTAAATTCTAACATTTCGAACTCTATTTTGATACTAAGAAATAGACTTGATTCTCAAAAGTCACATTTTTATACAATAGACACGTTTATGCAATGGACATTTTCAACTCAAAATGCAAGTATAGGATCAAACATTCTATTTTCAAACAAGTTTTGATGAAACTCAAGAATATTTTAAAGCTTTTCAGAAAATTTGACTATTTTATTTACAGAAAATATCAAATTTTGTTCAAATGTTTGTCCATTAATGTTACCAGTATTTGTTCAAATGAGTATCTAGTTTCGATCCCAGTTGTAACATTGATTTGCAATATTTTGGACAACTCTACTTTTAGCTTCAGAGCCTTTGCCACGCCCCCTTTTTAGTCGATTAATCGGTTGATAGAACATGTCTTTCTACAGCCCTACAAACTGCGCTGTGATTGGTCAGCCACAAAGCTTCAGAGTCAAGCTGTACAACAAGGTTCTGTCAGGTGGATTCTTCAGAGTTTGGGACTTTACAATCATCACATCAGTCACACTGCAAAACTATATCTCTACAGCTGTTTTAACGTATGTGACGTCAAATATTTCACTGGCTTCAAGGCATTGTTTAACCGGTTATAATGGCTTAAATGCCAGATAAAGATGTTACAGAATGTATGTTTTTTTTCACATGAAATTGTAGTATTTTTGCACTACAAAGATATAGAATTTGAATACGAATGTTACTGATTAAACCATGAATAGATAAATATATAATAATAAAATATACATTGGAAATGGTTAATATATGTGTTTTTGGAGGAAAATAGTTATTGTATTTATTATTGTCAAATTGTAAATTGTTTTTGGTGGCTTTAAAAATAAAAGCCTTCATCCGGAGACAATGCAATCATTTTTTACATTCTCTTCATTCTGTGCACAATTGTAAAACTTGATGAAACATGAGGTATAGAGCTCACTCAAAAGCTCCAGTAGATGGCAAAGTACTCTAGTAATGGACATGTGCAGAAAAGTTCAATCAATTTTAATTGAAAATACAAATTAATCTATTTGGCACAATGTGTGCAAATTGTGCAAATGCAATGTCCGCCTGGTACTATAAAATCTAGGTAGAGGCTATATGGATTTATGTCAAATTTGCTACAGTTGTAGTCAAAAAGTCACTGCATGTGAATAATTACAAATCTAGGCATAGAAACATTTTTAGCTTTAGTTATTCACTGTTTATTTAAATTCCATTTGACTTGGTTATACTGGTAAACACAATTATTTTGACATTTGAAATACATACCTGAAGTCCATTGATGGTCAAATGTACTAAGAACATACTGTATATGTGATGTGTATTTTTGTCTAGTAATTATTGGTTTACTACGGACATGTCATTTTGGGTGTTTTGTACCAAAAAAGGGCTTAGGGCTTAACAGGTTAAAATAAGAAGCAATGTCTAAAAATGTTGGATATTACAACAATAAACCATTAAACTGTATAAATATTCTGTGGTCTAGTCTCAAGACTGTGAAAATTTAACCTACATTTAATAGAAATGTTTGGAATGACTCTAGCACCATCTTGTGGTCATTTGGCTTTACTACAGGGGCTTTGTTCACATGAACAGCAAAGACATTATGTCATTTCTGGAGATAATAAAGTTACAGAAATTCATTACATTTTTTTTCTTGACTGAAGCTACAATATTTACCAGTAAATTATTTTTATTTATTTTTTTTTGTTTACAGCGTTGTCAGGTTTAAGCTAAAATCAGTCAAAATGTCTTGATATAAGTGACATCGCTTAAAGGGGCACTATGTAAGAAAAACAAACAAACAAAGTGATTTCCACATTTGAACACTAGAGGGAGCCTTTCACATGCATTTTGCCTATTAAGCATGCTGCCGTCTAGCGTCAATGATCACATTCCGGCCCGTAATAAACATTTCAAATACGTATAATGTATCAAATGATGTGGATGGTTAACATGCTCTCTTAAGTATTCATGTTGTAAAGAATAAATATGATTTAAATGTTTGTGGACTATATGTGATAATTAAAATTCCTCTCAATCTTACACAGTGCCCTTTAAGTCATCTCTTCTCACCTGGACGATGTCGGTCTGGTATTTCCTGCAGACTTCTTCCACGGACATCTTATGCTCCGTCTGCAAAAACAAAACACGCGCACAGTCACCACCACACATTACAGCGTGTTCTCACTCACAACTAATAAATTCAGTTGTCCATAATTGTATGTTTTCTATAAATGTTTGTGCACTCTAAGCATGCGGTTCACCTGATCCTTCCTCGTGCTGTGTGGTCGATCATCAGGGAGCGCTGCAAAGAACCTCAGTCTGGTGTTTTTACAAGAGTTTGATGGACAGTTGGCGAGTATTTTAAATAAGATTGCTGCAAAATACGTGTCTAGTTTTGCTTCGGATGACTTGGATTCAGAATTTCTGTCTGAATTTGAGTGGCCTAACCAAATTCATGCAATAAAAAATGTATACAATCATTGGATATATGCATTTTATTGATGCTATTAGGGCAGGGGTTAAAGCAAAAAAAAAAAAAAAAATGATTTGACTGAACATTTTTCGCAGTCAAGATTTTAGTTGCACTTTAATCGTAATATTACAGTTACATCTATGTTTTGAGGACATAGTTCTGATCTTAGTGATAATACATTTAAAGCTAAGCTATGATATTTAAAAATCAATGTAATAAGAGGAAGATGGATGTAATAAGGAGAAACTTGTGATGGGAAAGTTTGAGTTGAGATGAGAAATGTATATAGGCTAAACTCTTGTATAAAAGGGGGTTAGGGGTACTCCCCCGGAAACTTTTGCTAAGTAATTTCCTGCATTCTGATGGATTTTAGAGGAATTTCTTTAGCTCTTTTACATGTGCAGTTCTTGGCCATGGTATATGATATGTTACTATTATTACCTTGTCGGATTTGGAGAAACATCACTAACAAAATTGTTCCTATATTTTTTTAAATTGATGGAAATCCGTCACAGTGACTGAGAACTTTAAGCCCTGTATTAGGGAATCATTCACTGTTTTCAAGTTACAAGAGGATTTGGCAATGGAGAAAGTAAAATTGTCTGAATCCATTTGGCAAATATTTTGGCTTGAATGTCTTAAAACGAGTCAGGAACATTTTGCTTTGCTAATTGCCTCCACTGGCCAAAAATTTTGCCAAAGTGACTAACTTTGAACTGTTATACTGTTGTACTTTGCCATGTTGCTGACTTACGCTCATTCAGATGATTACACATGAAATGGTTTGGTCGTATAAACGTCTACGCACGCTACAAGAATATATAAAGTACTTGAATATTTCTGCATAAGTAGATGTTTCATGTGATAGTTTAACTTTGATCAGATGGGACTTTAAATTTGAATGTTTGACTCATTGAATGTCTTTTGTTGCCTTTACATTTCCTGATCTCTCTTTACTGTATCATGGTGTGTGTGCTTTTTGTTTTTAATATTTCATGATTAAAGTGAAAGTTTGACATTTTGATAGGAATGAAAAGTTACTCACGATGGGGACTTCCTTCTTCAGCTCGTCCATGTCCTTGCCCCCCTTCTTCTTGGTGGGGGATCGGTCATCTTTGTCCTGTGTGGTGGCAACGCGGTAACTGTCTGACCGGCCATACTACAGACACACACATATGTTTGACACATGCACGAGGACTACACGAGGGCACCTAGAGCCCTCCTGACCTGGCAACGCCACACGTCTACTCATACTATAAACACAAACACATACATACACATACACGAGACTACACGAGGCATCTAGAGCCTCCTGACCTGGCAACGCCACAACTGTCTGCTCATACTATAAACACACACATAAACAAACACATACACATACACGAGGACTACACGAGGCACCTAGAGCCCTCCTGACCTGGCAACGCACAACTGTCTGCTCATACTATAAACAACACAAAAAAAAAACAATACACAAACGAGGATAGAGCCCTCCTGACTGGCAACGCAACAACTGTCTGCTCATACGATAAACACACACAATAAATACACATACACGAGGACTACACGAGGGCACCTAGAGCCTCCTGACCTGGCAACGCCACAACTGTCTGCTCATACTATAAACACAAACATATACACATGCACGAGGACTACACGGGGCACCTAGAGCCCTCCTGACCTGGCAACGCCACAACTGTCTGCTCATACTATAAACACAAACACATACACATACACGAGGACTACACGAGGGCACCTAGAGCTCTCCTGACCTGGCAACGCCACAACTGTCTGTTCATACTATAAACACAAACATAGACACACACACGAGGACTACACGAGGGCATCTAGAGCACTCCTGACCTGGCAACGCGTTGTCTGATATACAATACTACAGATACACATACAGTATAAGTTTGACACATGCACGAGAACTACACGAGGGCACTAGAGCCCTCCTGACCTGGCAACACGCTGTCTGATACACAATACTACAGACACAAACATATACATGAAGACTACATAAGGGCACTAGAGCCCTCCTGACCTGGCAACACGCTAACTGATAAACCATACTGCAGACACACATATAAGTTTGACACATGCACGAAGACTAAGAGAGCCCTCCTGACCTGGCAACACCATAATTATCTACTAAACCTATAAACACACACATATACATACACATAAACACAACCACACACATATACAGTATACAGTACATGCACGATAGCTTTAGCTCCACACGGACTAAACGCAGAGATACTATTATGACATGTACATGGATTACAGACAGTAGGTTATATCTGCGCTGAGATTTAACCTGTGCTGTTCACTGAAGTGGCCATGTGACGCAGCCTGTGCATTTGAGTTTAGGATTATACAGGTTCAAGTGAAGTGCATCATGTACGATTCCAGATAGGACTAATCTAGGTCTAATCTATATATTTTTATTTACTTATTTTATTACTTGATATACTTATTTCCTTTGCATGCCCTTATATTTTATATTATATTTTTTTATTATAGCTAATACTTTCTCTTTTACACAATTACTTTATTAATGTTATATGTTGCACATTAGCATCGAAACAAGTTCCTAGTTTGTGAATTTTGTAACTCACTGACAATGGCAATAAAATCTTTCTGATTCTGATAATCTAGGTCTAAACTAGGTCTAATCTAGTCTAACTAGTCTAACATCATTTGTCAGTTATCTTCCCAGTTCTCCAGCGCTGCTCTATTATACAATTTAATATGTTTATTCGAATCAGACAGTGGTCTGATTACAGTATACTATTTCATGAAAAAGACAATTTACAACAAAAAAGACAGGTATCTCCGCTTTAAGGGGAAACACTGCAGGCAAATAAAAAGACAAATAAACCATGTTGTTTCCATGTGGAAAACTTGGCCAAACAAGCTGACCAAAATACAAATAATATACATACAATATTACGTTTACTGGAGTCTCAAGTAACTGTCACGTCTCTGGCTTCAAGTCCGAGTCAAGTCCCGAGTCAGTGCCCCACAATCAAGTCCAAGTCATCTTTCATCACGATTTCAATCTTATCACGATTCTTGTAAAGTGTCTATTTTCAATTGCTTTTGAGGTAAATACAATCTGCTTTTCTAATAAGTTCTTTCTTCACGCTTAAGTCTTGATCCAGTTGTCTTAGGCTGATCAGTGTTGCCAGATTTTCAGAGAAAAATAAGCGACCAATCCCAAAACAAGTGACCTCAATGACCTAATTGAGGCGTTGAGTAACAAGTTGCTAGCTATTTTTAACATTAATAACAACTTTTAGGCATGAAAATATGCTTTATATTTTCAAATCAGACCTGATTAACTAAAATCCTGGAAAAGGGAAGTTGGGAAAAAAAGAACAGATGGAATAAATAGAGAAATAGGAAATACCGATATGACGATTTTATCAAAAAAGCAAATTGTCACAGGGACGAGCTCACAATTCGACTTTTATCACCTAGCTCTACTTCAACATCAAACTTAAACTTGAAATCATCAATTACACAATTACCTTTCACAAGTCGAGTGAGACGCATTACTCTTGTGGTCGTTTAAAGACCTGAGTCCAGAGCTCTCACAATAGAATTAAATGCGCATACGTGTCGCCTGCTCCGCCACATCCATTTGATCCCAATCGAATGAGCTTCTGTTCACAACCATAACGTGATTATTAAGAGCCAGCGCTGCTTTATCTGGACTCGTGCTTGATTATTACTTCTGGTCTTTCTCCTGCAGATGTGAGAATAAAGAGAAACATCCACGCGCTGCTGTCTCATCAAAGCAGGGCCAAGTGTTCGATGATCGTGTGACTGAGTAAAGCCACGCCGAAGCTTTGAAGTGTGAATGAAAGAGAGGTCAAAAAGTCAAATAACTAGTATTGTCTGAAAGAGGATGTCTGTGGTAGTTGGTCTGTGAAGCAGTTGGGTGATTCTTGCTGAGCGATACCTTTTAGGTCTCAAATTTCCTTTTTAAATGTTTTTTTTATTTGACGACAGGGTGGACATTTCAAAGCGACGACAGGGTTGACATTTTCACCTTCAGATAGTATTTTAATTTTATTCCAAACTTTTCCCAACTTTTTGTGTGGCTTTACCTTAGTGTTATTATGATTTACTGCCACATTTCAAATCAAACCTGTGAGTAGTTTTTGCAGAGATATCATGACGACAGGGCGGACAAGTTCAGCTTGACCACATTAGATTTTGTATCTAAACAGCTCAGCTCAATCAAACCCGAGAACAATAGACATGTTAACTTCATCAGCTCAGTTTCCTGTCACTGACTGATGAAAAAAAAGTACCTAATTTCTGCATTATAAGCCGCTACTTTTTTCATGAGCTTTGAACTATTCGGCTTATAAGACAACGCAGCAAAATGATAGATTCTCATAAACTTACTATTAACAATGCTGCCTATATACTTTATTATATTCAGGTGTGCTCAATATGGCAGAAATTACAGTAACTGTGATGCCACCAGCCCAGTTCATCTGGTCTTAATGGCTCATACATTGCATCACGACAGGGTGGACAATAATGTGAGGGACATAGAAAATTATAGATTTTTATTAAAATACAACTCTTGTTTTAAAAACTAATTAAACATTTTTGAAGATAGAGAACGGTTTTCTATGGAACACTGACATTATAAAAAAATAATAATAATACATAGTTTACACACTTGAAATGCTTTTTAGACATAATGAAATATGATGATAGTGTTGGGACAGAGCATGTTGCAATTTCTATTGAGTTTTAATATGTGGGAACGTAAAATGTCATTATAAATTTGATGATTTTAGTAAATGACTTGCATATGTCAGGGACAGCAAAAGGCACCGTTCAGTGAGAATCACCCAGTTATAGAGATCTCACAGTGATCAGGTTTATTAATAACTGGGGTTCATGTTTTCCACACTCAGATTGACTTAAGACACTACATCCAGTTGTGTTGTTGTCTTAGACTTGTTAACCATGGCCTTCTAGTCCAGTGCTTCTCTTTCCAGGGGGTATAAAATGGTTTCAGACATTAAACGAAGGTCAACTGTTTATCGATGGAATTTTAAAATGCAATTTGGGGTCACATTTGAATAATTTGAGGGGATTTTGAAAATGCAATTATCAAAACAAGGAAACAATACTAATAAATATCAATAGTCCCCTTGGATACTCAGAGTGTGAGACAACTAGGGGATACTCAATAGTGATGGGAGGGTCGATATTGATATACCAATACTCCCCTCTACAGGCTAGAAAGCTTTTTTTTTTTCCCTTGAGTGCAATGCAAACACAAACTGCTGGTATTCAGCAGAAACAGCATCTACATCTTGAAGAATGTGGCAAACTAACCTATTTTTCCCATGCTAACCTTTGTCTGGTTCAAAAGGTTATAGCTTTGTATAGCTTCGGCAACCGCTGCTTGCTCGGTAACTCCCGCTCTGATTGGTCCAAAAGTCAGAACGTCCCACTTCCTGCGCAAAGATCCCTGGGAGAAACACAACTGCACATGTTCCATAGCCTGTAGAGCACCTAGCAAAAGGCTAAAGCTAACCGCCAATCTGGCAATGAACACCAGCGCCCGCCATCTTTGATCACCGGGGCTTGTTTGAGAACCAGCGCTCTATAATCTACAACAGATGACAAAAGACGGCACTATTTTACAGACGATCACTTCGAAACAGCCCAACATCTCGGCGTTAGATTTTCATCGTCACATCCAACTACGACTAGCTATTGATTCATCTACAAGTGCTATTAACCTTATTTTGCCCCGCCCCCTTTTCTTAGCAGTGCACTTCCTGTCTAGCTGTGTTTAGCCTACACAATCTTGTCGCTGAGTTTATTTTTACTGTCATTATATCTATTTAAGATCAGCCCACAAAGACAGACAACCAAACAAACCTATACTAGAGGGTCAGGGTTAACAACTGCGTCACTATGCAACTCCATGTCAGCTTCTATGGTCTTAGATCATGACGTTAGTGCATTACACCTATTGCGATTAATCAAGTCACAGTTTAATTGTAAAAAACAAAGGAATACATTGTAGAAGCAAAGTTAAGTCTATTCTTGAATATGCTGTTTCCAACATTTCCAAAAAGCAAAAGGCACTGTTCCACCTTATGATGTCATTTTCAGTCTGAATTGAACTTGGCTTTATTGTAATTTACATCTCTGTGTTTATGTGACATGGTACGGGTCATTAGCAGAGGTCAAAGGTGGCAGGAAGTGACAAGGGCCTGTCTCCCAGAGGAAAGGTCCGTCACTGACCCGAGGAGTCATCAGGAATGTGCCCTTGGACCGGATCGATACAGAGTAAAGCCTTTCACATGCTCACGTTACACCGGCTCTGTGGAGAGAGTCTACAGCACATTCCTTCAGACGGGAACGTACAGGAAAATGTGCATGTAAACATAAATGGGTAAAAAGTAGCAGCTCACATGACGTCACAAAAGGGTTGCAGTCTTTTACTCGTTGTGTCGATTAATCGGTCTTAGTTTTGAGTCAGATACACAGTCAGATCACAAAGATAGTTTCAACTTCAGAACAGTTTCCTCGTCCGACCATTCTACAGGACAATAGTATTCAGTACAGATGTTTGGTAGTTTTTGTTGTAAAATAAAGTAAATGAGCCTAGTCATTGATACTAAATAATTTCACTGATACATGGAAATAATTAAGGAAATATTAGCTTTTACTCTATGTGTGGCCACATTCTAAAAAGAACACCAGCTATTTTTTTGAAAAGCCAATCTTTTTTATTTTTGTAAGAACACAGTGTCTTGATTTGGGCTGATTTACCTCATCAAGTAAACTTACTTTTGTACAAAAGCATCAGACAAAAAACTTTCTTGTTTTATTAAACATGTAATCAACATGTATTTATTTTAGTTGCAATTATTGTTTAAAAACACCCTAACCCTACCAAACAAAGTGAAACTAGAGTGCACCACTCAAGCTCAGCCAATTAGCATTCAACTCCTGATGAGGAAATACATTTTTTTAATATTCAGTTCAGACAGCACTCAGTGGTGTATATTTTTCACAAAGCTGCATTTATTGTATACGTTTTATTGAGAAACACAAAGATTAATCATTCATTTTCTACCGCTTAATCCCGCTAGGGGTCGCGGGTGACTGGAGCCTATCCCAGTGACTTTGGGCCTTAGGCGGGGAACACCCTGGACAGTGGCCAACTTGTCGCAGGGTTAGACAGACAACCATTCACACTCTCTCTCATTCACTCACAAAGGGAAATTTACAGTGATGCCCAATTAATCTACACATACATGTCTTTGGAGGTGGGAGGAAACCGGAGTTTCCTCGGAGAAAACCCACGGTGACACGGGGAGAACATGCAAACTCCACCCAAAGAGATTGTGAGATGTTGATATGGTCCGACCCGGGAGTCGAACCCACGACCTCCTTATTGGGAAGCCAGAGCTCTAACCACTCTGCTACCGTGTACCCCCAAAGATTAATCATTTATGGCAAAAAAAAAAAAAAAGTTACTTATACTCCAACTTTAAGTTTTTCATTGTGTGACGTTTTCATATAAAATGAAGATGTTTGTGTAAGATAGTCACATAAGGCACAATAAAAACTCTAAATCACATGTGTCAAGGTCTTATAAGGTTTATTTTATTTGATATTAGTGGCAGGAGTAATCTGAGTGTCTGAGCCTAATGAAACTATTTGTCTGGAACTTAAAGAGTACATTTTTTAAGTCAGTAAGTCAGACTAATGCAAATGCAATAACTGCACTTCAGAAAATATACAATAATCAAACTATTATAGTATGTTCATTTTAGTTACAACCAGCCCTTTGTCAAAATGAGTTTGACGCCCCTGCTCTAAATGATAATTTCTTGATTCTATTTCTTTGATAATTAATTATATTTCTTTGATAGTTAAGATGAAATCATTTTAGATATCTTACTTTGTATGTAACTAGATTTTCCTCGAAAATGTGAAGAAGTTTTGGAGTCAAACCAGGCTGGATCTATCAAAATAATAATACGATGTCAGGACTGGAGGGACGATAATTAGGATTAGTTTAGGAAAAGGATTAGAGTTAAAGTTAAGGTAAAAAATACTAGTTTAGGCCAGTTTAGCAACAGAAATAAACTTATTACCATGGCAACCAGCTCACAAACCCAGACAAGTGGTGGTGGGACTGTGAACACTGTTATGACAAATTCTCATTATTGCAAAAAAGGTTGGGCTATCACTTTTTTCCAGTACAATTACAAAGACTTAAAGCGCCCACTTTATTCTCATAAAAATAATCTCAAAATGTTACAAGCTTATTCTCAACGGCCACAATTTTTTTCTTTACAATTGTCTTTTATACTTCATCATTGCTGTTTCTCGCTGGAGGGGTTAATCAAAACAGGTCGAGGGCCGCATATGGTCCCCAGGCCGCAGTTTTGCCCAGGCCTGATCTAACACTCTATGGCCTTATTCTATTTTATTCCCAACAAACTTAAGACAGTTCCTCGATCAAAAACATGTGCCTTTCAATGATCCAAGAAAGTACGACATTAATAAACACAAACAGAATTAAAATGACACTTTAAAATTATATAAATGTGTAAAACATGAAGAAAAACCTCTGACAGACATGAAAAGTCTGTGTTTAACCGTACGCCTATTCAGACCTCACCAAAGCCAAACACCAGCCTAATAAAAGTAAATACCGAACAAAGCCTGCGCGGGACGTTTCCCACAGTGACATTCAGCTGCCGTTGCGTAAGTCGGAGTCACATAATGTAGTTGAACAGGTTTAGATCAGTCCGTATCCAAACACTAATCCTTCACGAACCTGCTGCTGCTGCTCACGCTCAGGTTTTGTGATGATGAGATGAGAGGTACAACTGTGATTTAGTCATTGTTTAAAAGTGAACTACATGGTAACTGTCTGTATTTAGAAAGTAGATGTTCATGTTTATTTAACTACAGGTCTGTGCTGGGACAAACACAGAATTTTATTTTAAGTATTATTTATTTAGTGCCACAAAGATATCTAAACCAGAAAAACATGCTTTTGCATTACCGTAATTTCTGGCCTATAAGCCGCTACTTTTTTCACGAGCTTTGAACACTGCGGCTTATAAGACAATGCAGCAAAATGATATTCTCATAGACTTACTATTAACAAGTGCGGCTTATATATGTACTTTATCATTTTTCTTAGTTAAATCTAGTGGGTGCGGCTTATATTCAGGTGTGCTCAATAGGGCAGAAATTACAGTATTTATTTATTATTTTTTGTCAAAAGTGACATGATGTAAGATTTGAATAATGTTGAAATTCATGTTTTTAAAAGATTGTTCTACATGGACCATATATCCATATAGATGCATTTATGTGCAGCTGCTCTGTACATAAATAAAGTCATATATTTGTGTACCTCATGTATATTCACTGTGACTGTTCATCTGCTGCAATTGCTCATAATCACATTATATATTGTACAAAATATTATAATACTGTATATGTATTTATCATATTCTGCATGAGCTCAGCTATAACAAACACTTATTAGAAATAAGAGTTTTTAGACTATTATAACTTTAAATACATTTTCTGCTAAGTGATTCAGTTACTTTTTTTATCTTGTTTGATTGCATGTTTCTATTTTCCCTGCTGTTCTTGAACTGTGTGTTGCAACACTGGAATTTCCCCATTGTGGGACAAATAAAGGATATCTTATCTTATTCTAACCTGGCTCATGCCAGATGGATATGTGTTGAACTCCTATCGGAGTTCTCACTATATCCATCTGGGACTTGACTCGCTGAATCCATTTGGAGAAGGTCAGCCGTTTATTGAAATACTTCGAGCTGATTGGGTGAGCGGCCTACCTTATTTGTGCTTAGCCAATCACAGCAACAACTCGTAGTGGTGTATCCAATGTCCGCGTGGGATAGAACAAGTGTCACACATACTGCTCTTCTTTCAAAAAGAATTACTCAATATTTCTGCTAAAACCGCATCAAAAGCAGCAGACAACACATCCACAGGAGCAGCCATCTTCGTTTAATTGATTTAATTTAATTTAATTGATCTTTATTTAACCAGGGAAGTCCCACTGAGATTCAGAATCTCTTTTGCAGAGGAGCCCTGGGGGAAGGGTCAGGGGAGGTATTAATGGACATGTAGGAGGACATGTAGGAGGAAACCGGAGTACCCGGAAGAAACCTACGCAGACACGCGGAGAACATGCAAACTCCACATAGAAAGGCCCCGGGCGGCCCGGGAGTCAAACCCAGGACCTTCTTGCTATGAGGCTAGAGCGCTAACTGCTGCGCCACCATGTCGCCCAATGAGTCTTAGCTTGAATGAGACTCTGCACTAACAGCTCGTGTTAGCCCGCCCTGCTACAATGTGATTGGGCCTCAAAACCACGCTGCTGTGATGTGAGTGAGCCGAAACACAGCCGCTTCGGACTCTCAAACCAATCGGGCCGGACGAAGGCCAGATGGTTTCTCTTGTGTTTGTAAATTCACAAATATCGCGAGATAAACCATCTGGTTGGCCAGGTTAATCTTATCCACCATGTTCTTCTCTCAAGTTTCAATAAGTGAGTCGCCAATCAGGAAAGGACATCACTCACATGACAATAAACATCTCTGCTCATGAGAAAAAGAAAGAAAAGAAAGAAAGAAAAATATATTTTTCTGCAGAATGAAGTGAAAATTTAGTTCTAATTGACAGTTGAACAATAAGCTCCTTTGTTTCATGTGCGTCTTGCAAATAAACTAATGTGACTGCACAGTATAAGATGGTTTGATTTGAGAAATCCTGAAGGTCCTGAGTCCGTTCATGCATGGATCTTTTTGGAGTCCAGGTCTGAAAGCCTGTTCTGTTCCATTACCCCACAAAGGATGTAATTATCATCACGGAGTCGACTTTTTCCAAAGCGGGTGTGAACAGAACTCGTGTCTGAACGTTGACCGAGGCGGAGAGACATGTCAGAGGGCGTGATCTCATCCGGAGCCAACACCACAACATACAAACAGCAGGTGAACGAACGCAAGACCAGACAGGCCCGCGACGTGTAAAAAGAGAGGGAGAAGAAAGAGAGGGAGAGGAGATCAGGACTAAACCTGCAGTGGAAAAGTACTGGAGAGAGGGAGTGAGTAGATGGTAAAAGGAGAGAGAGAGAGAGGGAGAGAGAGATGGAACATAACTAAAGAGAGAAAATAAAGGGAAGAGAAGAGAGAGAGAGAGAGAGAGAAAAAAAAAGAGGAAACATAACTAGAGGGAAGAGAGATATATAACTAGAAGGGAGAAGAGAGAGAGATAACTAGAGGAAGAGAGAGAAATAGAGAGACATATAAAGAAAGAGAGAAGAATAAGAAAGAAAGATATGAAAGGTAGAGGAGATGATAACTAAAGAGAGAATAGAGAGAGAGAAAGACAAGAGGAACATAACTAGAAGAAGAGAGAGAACTAAGAGAACGAGAACTAGGAAGGACAGAAACGCAACGAGAGAGAGGAGAGAAGTAATTACATAGTATCTAGAGAAAAAGAGAGACATAAGAGGAAGAGAAAGGATGAGAGACTGAGAGGAGAAACAGGGAGCAAAGATACGAGTAGAGACCATAACTAGAGAAAGAAGAGAGAGGAACAAGAGGAACTGCAAACAGATGTCTAAGTCAAAGGGAGGCAAAGAGAAAGATCTAGAGATGAGACAATAAACTAGTGGAATAGACAAGGAATGGAGAGGGAGACATAAATGAGAACGACGAGGGAAAAAAGAGACATGACATGGCAGAGAGCAGATAAAGTTATAATTCAAGAAGAAGAGAGAGACAGACGGAGACATAACTGAGGAGGAAAGAGAGAACAGGACAGACAGACAGAGAAGAAACTAGAAGAGAAAAAACTAGAGAGAGAACGAAACGAGAGGAGAGGTAAGCATAGAGACAGATACGATAAATTAAGAAAGGAGGAGCGAATAAGAAGAAAAGGGAAGTATGAAAGGTAGAGAGAGCATCATGATACTAAAGAGAGAGGTCAACTAGAAGAGAAAGAGACACATAGGCGTGGTGGACAGACTACAACGCACCGAGAGAGACGAGAGTGAGAGAGGAGAAGTATACTAGTATTAGGAAAAAAGAGAACATAAGAGAAGCAGAAAGATGACGAGAGAGGAAGAGACGAGAGATGAGAGCGAGTAGAGAAGACGAAACAGGAGCAAGAGATAGATGGAGACATAACTAGAGGAAGAAAAAGAGAGAACAAGAGGAACTGCAAGAGAGAGACAGTGCATAAGTAAAGGGGAGAGAGAGAACAAGAGAGAGAGAAAAAGATATACAGAGAGGGACATAACTAGAGGAAGAGAAAGAATGAGAGAGACAGATACATAATTAAGAAAGAGAGAAAAAAGAGACATGAAAGGCAGAGAGAGATATAATTAAAGGAGAGAGAGACAGACAGCGATAACTAGAGGAAGAGAAAGAACTAGAGAGAGAAGAGATAACTAAAAGAGAGAGAGCAAGAGGTAGACAAAGACATAACTAGAGGAAGAGAGAACAAGAGAGAGAGAACTAAAGAGAGAGAAAGCCTAAGAGACAGATACATAACGAGAGAGAGATGAAGAGAGAGAACATAACTAGAGAGAAACAACGAGAGAGAGAGAGAGAGAGACATGACTAGAAGAAGAGAGAGAGAGCAGAGAGAATACAGAGAGAGAAAGAGAGAGAGCAAGAGAGGAGAGAAGATATAACTAGAGGAAGAGAAAGAAGTAGAGAGAGAGAGAGAGAGATACCAAGCGATAGATGCGTGATAGATTAAGAAAGACACACACAGGGAGAGAAATAGTGTGAACCACATTGGGTTTTACTGTTGTGAGTGACTAATGCTGCTCCACAACTTCACAAACCACAGTGACGAGGACTGAAAGTGACAGAAATCCTCTAATAAAACAAGCCCGGAGTTAGATAATCAATGTGTTGTCGTTTAAGGAAAAAGAAGATAAGAAAACAGCGTTATGTGCAGTTATAGTCCCAAAAGCACAACTATATCATGTATTTTGATTCAGGTTCTATCCAAATAACTGCGCCACACCTGCCTCTCCTCCGCCCCCGTCTCTCTGCCTCCTGCGACCGCCCGGTACAGTTTGCCTAACAAAGCAGCGCGTGGAGACAAGTGTCCACGTGTAGTGATGGATGAGAAGGGTGTGAGTGACAGAGAGGTGCCCGGGGAACAGGAGCCGACAGCGGGAGGTTGACAGCGAGAGGCCCAGAGGGAGCGGTCAGGGCCGGGGCAGAGAAATGGGGACAATATATGATTTATCTAATTGACAAAAGTATCACATTATATATTCAGACTTTACTGGATTGCTGCTGTTTTAAATGGTAATTGTCTAATTATGGTATATTGTTGTTGTTTTTTCACTTCACAGACACCCAAAGACTAGTTTTTGCAACTTTTATGCCCTATTATTAACGATTAACTATTATTATCTTCATTCAATTCTATGCCTGTTGCCGTGGCAGTTGTGGCGGCCATCTTGCAAGGGAGAGGCAGCAAATTGAATTGAAAATAATATAAAAACAAGGTCAGATAAGTCATAGATTAAGGGAGTATTGAACATATAGTTATATTTTGTCCCAATTTTCCTTGAATTGTAAATATTCAGCAGTCTAAAAACACTGCAGTATTTTTGTGTGTCATTACATTATATGAACACAACATTCATCATTATTGTGTTGACTTCACTGCTATCACTATAAAAAAAAATATTTTAATAGCTAAAAGTATGTTTTTTCAAGATGTTTTCAGTTTAGTTTGGTTGAACAGAGGCATAAAGAAATGCACAAATACAAAATAATTAAATTATCAAAGTAATTAAGTGGAAAAAAGTCATTTAAAAGTTCAGTTTCCTATTTGTTTGATGTGATCTTTAGTAGATTCTCTCTACATAAGATTGCTACCATGACTATGTTTTCTCTTGTCCTTATAATTAAGTTGAGTTTAAAAACACAACGGGCTAGCCAGCTATGTGCTAATAGATCCAAGCTCGGTTGTTTCAGTCTTTACTTAAAATTGGCAAAATGTTTAATAAATTCATAGTTGGACAAGCTGCAGAATGGTTTAAAACATATGTAGTCTATTTTCAAACTTTTAACTAACAGAGACCTCCCACAGGAAGTGGCGGTCTCTGTTGAGCTCCATTCATGTTGCTTTTCTTACTGCATTTTCCTGTTTAGCTAGCATGTTAGCTTGTCTGTCTTATGCTGAATTCTTAACCTATTAACCCAGTGACTGAAGTCTACAGGACTTAAACTTTCAAACAAGGTATGTATGAGATGATTACAGCATTTGAGGTTTGACAGAGGCCAAAGTAGCTTAGGCTAACTGCTAAAAAAAAAAAGGTGAGTTGTGTACTTTTTGTACAATACACACTTTTTAAAGCATACTATTAGAGTCACAAACTTGGTTGCTGTGAAAATCTGTTCTCTAGTTTTTTTGTACAAAATGGTGATTGACAACAGAACAGTTTTAGCATAAAACCGATTAGTTTTAACATCAAACTGCACCAGCACAGCTGGGTAAGTTCATGCAGACATTAGACACAACGTTACATTTCACAACGAAACGGCAATTAAACCACGATAAAACTTCCAACTTTTAATGCATCAGCTACGAGTTTTCGTCTTTTTTGTCTCCGGCTAGAGCTGTGACTTCACCGTAACGTCGCTGAAAGGGGTCTATAAATATGACAGCAATAAAGCCAAAGTAAGCGGCTTATTCACCCTAACACACCAATCAAATCCGGCCATAAATATATTACACCCAGTTAACCCAATTTTCATCCAGTTAAACAATTCTTTCGCTGTTACAAGTAATTCAAGAAACCACAGTTACAGTTTTTGTCGAGGTTGGAGCGGTCAGGGCCGGGACAGGTGCTAACGGGGCAGATGGAGGGTACTTTTCTAATTAAATGTTTGAGTCAGCTGCTGTTTCAGATTTTGATCCGGAGCGACCTCACTTT
The DNA here is from genome assembly GCA_038363315.1 of Mugilogobius chulae. Taxonomy (NCBI): domain Eukaryota; kingdom Metazoa; phylum Chordata; class Actinopteri; order Gobiiformes; family Gobiidae; genus Mugilogobius; species Mugilogobius chulae. The sequence continues at coordinate 30,223,420 of CM076413.1, forward strand.
GAGAGATCGCACGAGCTGGTTTACAGCGCCTGGCAAGTAAGAGTGTGGGCACTGTTAATAGATTCAAGAAGGAATTTTAAGTGAGTGTGCAGAAGATATGATTGGGACAACTGAAATAGCTTTGCTTGTTCCGCCGTTGGTGAACTGTAAAATCAAATTAGATGTGATTAGTGCTGTGACAAGACTAAAACTTCAAACACAATTCCAGTGTAAGTGCAGCAATCTCTTACACCATTTTATACCATAGTCTAGCATCACTTATTTCATTTTTGTTGTTAATTAGCTTCTTCAAAACACGTCTCATTTGTCTGATCCTCATTAGTTCAGCTGAACATTGTCTTGGGACAGTATATGATTATGGCCTGTACAATGATCTTTTATTTGGCTCACAATGAGGACATTTCAGAATGCCAGAGAGAACAATTGAATGTTGACAACAGTCGACAGGTGACAAGCGACCAAGCCTCCAGTTTCCATAACACTCATTTAATCTCGCAGCTTCATGATAAGACATGGACAAAAGGACCATGATTCAATCCAAAATGATTGTGTGAGAGTCACTACAAGTCTAAAGCAGATTTAATCAAGTCAAAGTTAAAAGTGCTATACCCAATTTTGCTGTATTTGAGTGTAGACAAACAGCAATACTTGATGTTTAACTTCTCACAGCAGAAACATGTTTTTCTCACTTCCCTTTTGCCTTCCGAGTCTCCAAATGATTCACTACAATGTGTTTTGAAGTGTTTCTCAACTTTCAAAAGCCAAGACTGTGTTGGTATGGTAACTACAGTTCGCCAAATGCTACACAACACAGTAGTGAGTTCCAGTGGTATCTGGAGATCGGATCTTCCGTGTTACGACTTGTACATTTCCACTGGAGCAGCCCTCAAATTCGGACTTCTTACTCGAATACTCTGACAATATTTCCGTGTCCGAGGTAGAAAATGGAACGTGGCAGCGCTCTGAGAAAGATGAACATCTGACAGCTTCATTAGTGATCGTACCTGTCTCATTTTCACTACAGTTCACTCTCCTCTGTGACTCTGCTCCTGCGCCGCTTGTGCACTTCTGCTGTTATAAACTTGCTGCACTTACAGTATGTGCTGCAATGCTAATGTTGCTAATGGCTACACAGAACTAAAACAAAAAGCACAAATTCACTCTCTTGCAATGTTTTACAAATAATGTAATTGAAGCTGACATACAGAGATCTGTGTGTTTGTGAGAAAACATCACTCCATGGTCCGAGTTCCGATCACCGAGGACTATTGGAACGCACAATAAGCTCTTCCTCGATTCTAGTGGACAAATAGTTGGACATAAACAGGACACTGTGTGCTGTGAGGAGAAGCACATATTAAATCGTTTTCTTTTATTTTAAATTAATGGTAAATTAATCCTGCCCACTAGAGATTTTAGGCATGTTTTAGTCGGATTTTGTATTGAACAGTTGCTGCTGCTGTCACCTTTGATCCTGGCACACACAAGAAGCATGCACTCTCAAGGTAAGTGATTTTGTGTCTGGTGAACTGCACTGGAGTTGGACTCAAACTGCATTCTCTGAGTCTGGGTAAAGTTCCAATAGGGTGTTATGTGGCACAGCCAATCAGAGCTGCTAGACAATGCCAGGCTCCACTGCTTACCAACAGTTCTTAAAATTATGAAAAAGCTTTTGAAAACACATGCTGATTTATAATTTACAGAACATACAAATTCTTTTCTGCAACTGCGAGACACATATCGTTGCAAATTGTCTGTCTGGTCTGCGCTTTTTAAAATTTGAAATCTTTACGTTTGCAGCAGGCTTTCAGTTTTGGTTGAAACTTTGACTCAGCAAATAAACATTCAAAACACTAGCCTCTTTCTCACGGCCTTCAATATCCTCCAGCTACGGTAGTCCTGACCAAGCCTAGCAACAACATCTGGAGATGGGTCCCCGAGCGCTGCACTGTGGCGATCACTGCTCCTGAGGAGATGCCCCAGAGGCATTGAAGGATGGGTCAAATGCAGAGGACAAATTTCCCTACGGGGACAATAAAGTGTACCTTACCTTACCTTACCTTACCTTACCTCATTCAAGCTGACTTTTAGTTTCATTTCTGTGCGTCTAAATATAACACTGAATCAAATCCTAATCAAGCTTGAACCAATCAGAAGAAACAACTGATTTACTACACTAAAGAAAGAATAAACCCAGATTTAATCATCAGAAGCCAATATTAGGACAGCATTAAGTCAGGACCAGACTAGAATTGTGACCAGGACTTTTATCAAACATTCTGAACTAAACTAAGCCTAAAATAAGACAAAACTAGGACTAAAACACAAACTAAAGCTGTTCCATTGCAGTGTTTGTCCAGCATCGGTCCACTTCAGCCTTGGTAACATAATGAGCCGCGTGTTCTTCGGAAGGAAACAGAAACTAGAGGCTGGAATTACAGTCGAGTCTCCGTCACATCCACAAGAACAAGTCCGGCAGCGAGCAAACTCTTCTGAGAGAAACCACAACGAGAATAGATTTACCTGGAACTGACGCAGATCCAGTAGCAGTCATTATAACATGTGCCACTCGTGTTTTGGAGTTTAGTGAGCTCTGAAGGAGGACTTTTGCAGCTTGATCATTGTTTGAGAGAGACTGATTTTGCTCTAAATAAAAGGGATACAATGATTTACCTTTCCAGGTGCTTCATCATATGCTTTTTTCAGACACTGAACAAAATGGAATTTTGAAAAAAGTGGGACGTCTCTTCGAAGGGACGCCAGAATGATAAAGGGTTTTAAAGAACAGAATATTTACTGTGTCATAAAACAAACATGATGTGCGACTTTCATCGTTAGTCAAACATTACAAAATGATAAGCAAAAAGGGTGGGAAACAACTGTGTCCATAATACATCTACACTGAACGCAAACATAATTAAAATTAAAGTTACATTAAGGTTTGCTATTGCTGGGTTTCGCATTCTAGAATTCTTGGCAGTTAAAGGGCAAGTTGGGGTCAAGAGTTGTTGCAAAAAAATCTATTTAAAATCTGTTTCAGTATATTAAAACACAGTTATGGCCTGCCTATGTTTCGAAACAGAATTAAACAAGAACGAGACCTGTACAAGCCAAGTCTGAACCAGAAGGAAGCCAGGGCCAAAAAAGTCTAAAGCAGAATTACACCAGCAGAAAAAAGAACAGTCCATCTAATAACCATGGACATACAGTATAATTAGTAGACCATGGTCATATAAGAGTAGCCGCGCAATCAGCAGCTCTGCTCTGTTGCTGTAACTCAACAGAACGACGCCATATTCCTCCGGTAGAGGTGATGAAGCCAATCAGTTGAACTCAATGGCAGAAGTTGCACTTTTGGGGATAAAATACACTAAAACAAGGGATTTCAGTAAAACCATCAGCAAAACGGACTAACTTGTGTATTATGAAGCTTTTTTTAAACAACACTGGCGAATGTGAGGTTATATTTCTCAAACTACAGTATATTCGTAGGTTGGAAATGCTTCACTAGCGGATAAGTGAAGTGAAACTTTTATTCTGTGGTATTTATGTAATTTATCTGTTGTGCTAAATACTGTAGTAACATGTAAAAGTGGACGATTGGTGTCATTAGAGTCTTAAAAGATGCACAAGTCAGAAATCTCTTGTTGAAGTTCGCTAGCCGTTAGCAGTTTTCTACACACATTTGATCTACAATAAAATACCTAAAGATTTGTAAACTCCATGATAACTTGTAACAAGGCTCTGACGTCTGCTTAATGTGGTCGATAGGTTTGTACCAGCTGACCCTCTCTGCATCTTTCATAAGTTTTTGCGGGCTAATGCTAACAGCTATCGGAAATAAACAGTAGAACGCTCCGGACTAGCTTAAATCTTACCGAACTAGCTCAGATGCTAAGTGTTCGATAGCATCAGAGTCAGACTGCGCGTCTACTAATTATACGTCTATCCTTTTGACAGCCCTACGAGGAAGTAAACCACTTGTAAATGAGGACTAGGGATTTTAAGATAACATGTATGTACATTTACAATCCACATTCTGTAGATCTATCTGCTTTGTGTTTGAACATGCCCTTATATTACTAACGTTAACAACCTGCTCTTTTGCATTGTTCTCCTGGAGGCAGTCAGGGGGGCGTGTTTCGAGGGGGTAACCATAGCGACCGCCGCAGCGACCAGCGCGGCGACGGAGCTCCGAGGATCCCCTGATGTGAGCCGACCAATAATTGATGCATCTGTTACTGGACACTGTATTCACGGCAGGTTAAAGGAGAAAAGTTGTGTGAGTATTCCAGCCTCATGTGACCACAATAGCTTCAGTCAATGAACATTTAAAACTGTATTAATCAAAGGTACACATGGTTACTTTTCAGGTAATCTCCATGTGTCCATAGCTTTACTTTGCCTTGAGTAGCATTAAAAGTCCTACACTGGATTTGTGCCAATTCATAAAATATAAAAAAGTGCAAACTAGTTTTTATCCGAATAGATAGATCTGCTCAGGGGAAAACAGTTTTAAAGGAGACATATTAGTAAGAAACCAAACATGTGCAAATCAGTAACTTTTGTTCATTGTAAAACACAACATGATTAAATAGGCTTAAAAATAGAAACAGGCCTATTGACTTCCTGTTCAAAACCCAGCTTCTTTACTTTAAAATGTAACTGTAAGAAGCAACAGATTTTAAATAATAATAATGATAATGGGACAGTTTTGAACCATATCTGCTTCACTTTGAGTATCATTTTTTTTAAATATAACAAGTAAATATAGACAAATGGGAGGGGATAGGTGGTAGGTGGGAACAGGGATTGAGTACTTGAGCTCCAGCTGAAGAACAAAACAAGATTACTCAACATGCAGGAATCAATTCAAATTTACTTTAAGTAAACTAATTATGAAGGGAGGCCTTTATAACAAGGTTAAAATCTTTGATTAACACATTTTACATAATAAAACCCCTTTAAGGTTATTTAAATAAATAAATGAGTGTAGAGCAGGGCTATTCCAATAGCAGCCCGGGGGCCAACTGCGGCCCACCAATCAGTATGTTTTGGTCCTGTATAAAGTAGACCATGGACCGGACTCTGCACTGTGCTTGCTGTCTTTTTTGTTAGCCTATTACATATCATTTAAACCTGTCCTGGCTTAGTCCTGACTCACTTTTTGTGGTCTAATCCAGTGTTTTTACCACTTTTACTCTTGGTTTAGAACCCAGTCTAGTCCCACTGCTACTGATTCAAGTCTAGTAAAGAGTACATGTGTTTTTGTACTATTCAAACAAATGATTTGACCTGTATATTGGCCTAGAGTTGTCGCATGCTGGTCTCCACATAGATATATATCTTTAATTTTAGATTATAAAATAGTCTGTAATATGCTTCTTTAAAAAATGAATTACAAAACATGACAGAATAAATGATAATGATTTCTAAATTTGCATTACATCAAATAATAACTTGAGTCATGACTCAAATATTGTGATTCTGTTTTTGTTGATCAACCAGTAACCATAAAACAGCCCAATGTAACACATAACAACAACAGCTTTATGCCACAAAGCGTCTGTCAGATTTGTCAGAGTGCAAGTAAAATCGCTGGTATGTGGGAAAGGGAGTGTCAAAATGTGACATTTGCCTGGGCAAGTTGGTCACAAAACATCCATGTGATTTGAAAACCACAAACGAAAAAAGTGACGTCAGAGCAGAACACAAAGTGGTTGGAAGGGGAAGTGACTCAGTTTTATAATGCAACATGTGATATTTAGATATTCTCTTGGATCTTTGTGCATGTTCTCAAAACCATGTGCTGATCCATGTTGTTTGTTTTGAAGCTTTGCAGCGTTGCAAACAAGAATGTTATTTGAATGGTCACATTCACAAGGAGAGAGTCATGTTATTCTTTGGCAGGAAAGTTTCATAGTCTGCCATTCAACATATCTATCTATCTATGGAAATAAGCAAGGATCCAAAGTTACAGGTCAGATCAGTGGAAAGGTGCCACTGTGCTTTGTAAAAATGCATGTTTGTCGAGCTAGTGACTACAGAGAAGCTACTTTAGCACAAACTAATGCATCAGAGAGTGTGTCCTTTTAGTGAAATTGTGCCAATATAACACTTACTACATTACAAACCTCAAATAACCAGTATGCATCATCTGGCAACAAAGATTTATTAAGACATTATGACAATAAAATTATGCATATTCTTAAATTATTTGGGGAGGTAGCACGTGAATAAGAATTTTAAGAATTAAGACATAAAACTCATGACAATGATAATATGCACTGTAAACAATCATGGCCTGTATCAATGTTTGTCAAACGTGGTAGTGGTACATGTACTGCTGTTTGTTTTCAGGCTGCCTCAGATGGACCTGAAACTATCTGCAGTCAGAATATTGATTTGATTTAGAGACACAACCATACATATTTTTGTAGTCTTTTAGGTTACGCTGTCTTATTCTGCCTTGTATAATTTAACTATGACTTAACTATTGTTTTTTGAGTCATTCCAAAGGCACAACAAATCACAACGATAATTGAAACGAAATGCATAAAGAATAATCAAAAGATGTCAGAAGGGCTTATGACATTCAAAAAAACTCAACAAACATAACCTAAATCATGCTGATAAAACTTTAACAGTATATATGTGATAAATAAAGATCATATTTAACAGTATTTGTCCGTCCTGTGCTTGGACAGAGGGTCTCAGTGGGACGAGGGGGACAAGGATTAGCCTGTGTCTTATCACCGCGCTGGATTAACAATGCTTCCTCTTTCTGTGGCTTCAATGTGTCACTGTCTGCTTCCTCTGCGCTTTTTTTTTTTTCCTCTCTCTTTGCACGACTGTTAATGTAAAGTTACTGGAAATCTGACTATGAGGAAAAAAATAAATCTTTTATTCAAACTATTGCGATTGAAGGCAATTTTTCCTTTACCAGACAGTGTGCAGATCAAAAATAAAAACACAATAGTAATGAAGGTTAAATATAGGGCCTACAATTCAGCCTGAGCCCCAGTTTTGGCGCGACTCCATTCTAGTTTGTAAGCTGCCACTTGTGTCTGATTTAGGCTTGTTTAAATGAGTCCTGTAAATCTTAGTGAGTGCGAGTGCAATCTTCTCTGACAGAGTACAACTTTTCCCATCTCCATAATTAGGCCCACATCTCCTGGACAATGCCACAAATCACACAGTCACTGTTTACGGGCCAGCCTCTGAATCACTTCAACACTTTACTCTGGCAAACGCTCCGCTCTGCCAATCACTGCTGTGCACTAATCCAGTCTTAAGTCATGTCCACAGAAGTGTGACCTTTACCGTTTATTAGCTTGAGCTAGCTAACAGTAGCAGAGGCTTAGCTACTGTAGGCTTGTGCTGAGTCTTAGCCAGACCTGCGTGTTCTTCCCTGTCTCCTGGGGGACACTGCTCATTACAGTGAATCTCAATGATCAGACTCTGCAGGACAAAGGGACAAACGAGTGTTTGAATAGGTCATCAGGGTGACCTTTCTGACCCTTTGGACTCAGGGCTACAAGCTCACAAAAGGACTAGTTTATGAGTGGACATAATGATATGGGTTTGGACATACTGTAGTGTTCCAGTGCCTTCATTAGCATTAGCAGGTGCAGTCAGGAGGCCTCTGCAGAGGTTGTACTGCAGACTGCAGCACCTGCACCACACTGCACTGCATACGGAGGACACCATGTACTCGATAGGTGTAGGCTGTTATGTAATTATAGTCTTCTCATCACTATAGTGTTTTTCCATCTCTCCTCACTCCCGTTTAAAAGCTCTAAAAGCAGTTTAATCGCAGTCAAACTACAGTGACCTTTCACCAGACTACTCACCTTCATCCCCATAATCCCTCAGTCTCTGGGGCATTGGCACACCTGCACCACCCCATCCCGCCACACGAGCCTATAGTCAATGTCCTCTGAAGATCATCCACCCTGCTCCATCTCTGTGCTTCTGTCCCATCTGTCTCCTGCCCTGATAACCAATCCCACAGAGGCAGCCAGAGGAAACAGGAGCCATGGTAATGTGAGCCTCTGGTCATTATCCAGTAACAGGACCCAGCCCTCCCTGTTCACTGCAGCACCTGCAGAGAACTGGACATGTGCACATGTCTGAAGGTGAACACACATGGTCACGTTGTGAACACTGCTCTTTTCTCTCACATTTGCATAAACAGCAGACCTGCTCCTTGTCTCTTCAGAACAGTCCTGATCAAACATGTCCATCTCTAAAAGGTCCTTTCATCTCTACAGTTCCTCCACAGCCTCACTTAACCCTTTTCTTTATACGTGGTTCTGGATATCAACCTATCACAGCTCTTTATAGGGAATTTCCACCTCAGAAGCCCCGCCCCTCGTTTGACGCAGAACACCGTCGCAAGGCATGTCCCCTGCGGATCCGGTAGAGGACAGCGCTGGTGCATCTTGCACTGGGCCAGTACATATAGGCTATAGATTCGAGTCATCTGGATAGATAGGCTTGTCGGTGCCTTGTTTCTCCTCAGATGCTAAAGCAGAAACAGCTTCACAGATCGCGTGCGTGATGTGGACAGAGGCTCAGCATCTCTTTGCTTTGACAAACTTTCATGCGGCAGCCACATGCGTAAGCACTTTTTCCAGCTGCCGTCCCGTTTGACGCAGTAGCCGCTGAAATAGCAAGCTGGGCTTTCTCATCAGTCACACGAGAGACAGCGACATCTCTCCGCTGCTCTGCATCTCGAGTGTCCCGTCCGACTGATGCTGTCACCGGAGTGACAGTGTCCGGGACACCGGCCGCTTCTTTGTCTGTCAAATGCCTCCGGAGCGCTGCGGTGACTCAAATGTACAGTGAAATCTATCCCTATGATGGATAGATGAGATCACTGGTCTTTCCAAACCTCAGGCGACATCATCTGCTCCTTACGTGGATGTGAAGTTTATCAAATCATGTGAACTTTACGCACAATTCTGTGAAGCAAACTTCATTTTATCTGTGCACAAGACTCTCGTCATAGTTTACAGAATCATGCTTTAGTAAACTAGAAACCTCTGTTATGTCACAAATGCAAGAACAGGCTCACGGCGAGTCTCTAATTCGGGTAACCGCATTATGACGCACGGGTCACCGAGGAGACGTTTCCAGCATCAGTCGCAAGGGCGAACAGAGCCCTGCTTCCCTAAAGTTCAGCAGCTCCTTTACGGCAGCAGAGCATAAGCAGCGCGCGTATGTGACTGAGCAGAAGCAGGGACAGAGGCTCTGGAGGTCATCCAGCAGTGCCCCGCACAGTGCGTGTGCCTCTCACGCCTTTAATATGTCAAGTATAAGGTGCTACCTAATTAAAAATGAAGTATGACTGGCAGCTGCTGCACGTGCACAGCTCCTCCCGCAGAGAGCTCAGTGTAGGATTAAACAGATTAGGTCTGTAACGGCCGGCAAGGTTACAGTCAAAGTAAGGCCTGCTCTAATGTACATCCGGTCATCCTCTAACGCAGAGCACCTCTGCATCCGCTCCAACTTTGTCAGGTTCAAGTTTACGCAGTACATTTCCACAGAGTCACGAGCCACACGTCCCAGTAAAAGGAAAGCAAAGAGAAACACAAGTCAAAACGGTAGGCTTCATCAGTTTGTCGCATACTGAAAAACTGATAAATACAGAGCAGTGTCATTCATCTGACATTACACTTCCTCCACAGAAAAGACCCGGCTTTACAATGCGGTGGTTTTACAGGCTGCGTCTGTCTAATGGCCACTTCAGCTAAAGGCTGCGTACGTAAGTGTAAAAGTTCGACCGAGCTTACCCCCATGTTGGCGCAGTCACTCTTGTCCTCTCAGGTGATGCACGGCTTGAGAGGTGTCAGCCTCTCACGATCACAAAACAGTAAGGTGCCTTTGGGAATACAAGGGACAAGCTTAAGAAAGCGCTTTGTGAGTTGGAAATAAAAGACAGCAGTTAGTTTGAGAGTTTCCAGACCTTTAAAACGGAAGGCTACACGTTCCCCAGCACAGTGAGACGTCAAACGAAATGTTGCAGTCTCAAGCGGAGCATCACGCAGAGGCGCTGGGTCCTGAGCTCTCTCGTAAAGAGCGAAAAGAGAGACGCATCACAGAGCTGCCTTTTCAGGACCTATATCCTTCCGCGCAGCTCTGGTGCCGCAGTACTCTGTACCTCGTGCCGCACCACTCCGCCTGGAGCGCAAATAGCAAAGCTCGGATCCTCCCTGAGCCCGCCCACCGCTCAGAGTACGACCAATCAGGAGTCTGAGCGTCTACTCAGCGACAGCAAGGTTAACCAATGTTTATTATCTAGTTTTTCGCTCCGACCAATCACGGCTCAGTCCTGCCCCTCCTGTTTTACTGCAGAGTCCGAGGCGTGCAGCAGCCGCGTCGAGTCTCTAGGCTGAAACTGCTGTGTAAATGGACGAACAAGGTTAGACTGTAGGTGTCGTGACTCGTGCCTGTGCTTGTTCCTCGTGTAATGTCTCAGTGTCACATTCTGGTCTGTGTGCATCGCTGCATGTAACGGCACGGTCCTGGTGTGTCATCGCTCGTCCGCTTCTCCCATGTGCACCGTGTCTGCCCCGCGCTCAGTCTGGTCTCAGTGTCACTACAGGGCCTCTGAAGCTCTGTCCCGGCAACACTGGGCCTCTTTTCAACCATATATCTCTTTTATTATCATAGATAACTGTGAGAAGAGACACTGAGCCTGTATTCCAGATGCTCTCATTGCACAGATAATACTGTTTTCACTGTATTTAGGCCTAAACAGATACAGAAAGGAATAGAACAAATGCATCTGCAGTTTGAACCAACAATGAGAGTGAGCAGGAAAGTCAAACAAACAGGACACGATGCATGCTGGGATACATTGAGGACAGATGAATGATGCCATGCCATTGTACACATTTACACATCAACCAAACCTTATGTTGAAGACTGGCTGTCAGCTGTCAAGGGTAAAAAATATAAAATATCTTCAGCAGAGAATGGACGTGAGGTGGAGGTGAAGCTAAGCTACTTTATTGTCCTTTGGGAAATGTATTCTCTGTATTTTGCCCTTTGACCACAAATATGATCCAGTGACATACTTCAATGTCACCAGCAAGACTGAACACAAAACTACTAAAGGAGAAGAGAACGTCGTAATTGTTCTTTGATGGAGACAGGTCGTTGTCTTGGAGGCATAGGCTGTGTGAATATTCAATGTGTCGTAATTTCAATAACTGTAGTGTGCATCCTCTAGTACAAACTTGATCTAAGTAGTGAACATTAGTTTCCTGTACATTATTTATTCTATTTCTTTATTTATTCTTTTTTACATGCTGCTCTGTACACAAACATAGTCATAGCTGCAGAAGACACTTCACCTTATATTTATTCACTGCTTATACTGTATTCTGTTCATGTGATGCAGGGGAGAGCGGCAAATCTCACATGAACCATTTGAACAACAGAGAAAAGCTCAAAGTCTTGTGTAACTAATGAATCCAGCTGCTGTTCTCTGTCTTATTCTGATCAAAAGTTATTGATCATTTCATGTTAATTGTTCACCTGTGACAACCAACCACAAGTCTGGGTTGGTTGTCACAATGTTATGTCAATGGCAGACCGATGACAAATGTGTCTTGTCTTTGGTTTGATTTTTTTTTTTTGAATCAGGAGACGTTAAATTACAAGAAAAAGGCAATTTAAAAAAATGCTATTTTGTCAAGATTCTAATGATATTGTAAAACACAATTTTGATTTGATGTGAATCAGTGATTAATAACTTCAGAACAGAACAAGCTACATGACAGAATTAGATTTATTTTTTGTTGAAACTTTACACTGATTTCCTCTGGCGGTGCTGCTGTTCTGAAAGATTCACGTCACAGTCGGCCCTCCGCTCCATAATTCTTAAAACGCTTGGATACCTTTGTTGTAGACATTTACTTCATTCATATTTTGTGCTAAACGTGTTGCTAAAGTTTTTTCTTGTTTGACTGGATGCACCTAAAGCATATCTTATCTTACGTAGAGGACATTCTGACCACATGAATTCTTTTGTGTGTTCACATTTAGATATGTATATTCTACAATATCGACTTGTCGGGACCTGTTTTGGGGCGCGCACTGTTACAAAATACAAAGACATACTGATTAGAGACTGATATAACTTTGCGCAGTGTTTTAAGTGAGCTAAAAGAAGTACAAGCCCAGTACTTTTATTTCCATTCATTCCGTTTCAGTCCTGTTAAAATCATAGATCTTGTCCCATTTAAAGCCCATATGACAGATTGTCTAATTTATTCTAGTTTGGACTTAGTTTGGTGTAATTTCTCCACATAATGTCATCAAAAAGCATCCAAACGACTCTGGAGGTTTGAGTGATTACCTAACACATAAAACACATTATTGTATTGTAATTGGTCAGATTGTCTATGTGAAGTTTGCTCATATTTACAACGCTGCGTACGTCGTATTTACTGGACAAATGACAAAATTATGAACCTCGTCAAGACCAAAACTGGGGTGAAAAAAAGTAAAATGCATATTCCAATCTGAAATACAATTCATGTTCGCTGAAAAATGTAGTCGAAGCTGTCATATGCGCTTCCAAAACACTGACCCATCGACCGATTAATCGACGTAAAAGGGGGTGTGGCTAAAACTCTGAAGGTAAAAAGTATGTTTTATTCTATTTATCCAAAGACTAAAAATCCAGTGGAGTTCATATTAAAACAACAATAGAAATGTAGGTCTACAACGGCAGATTAGACCCAAGATTTAGCCCCAAATCATCAACAAAATCACTACTTTTGTCTGTTCAATATAAAACTCTATAATCTATTAAAAAAAATGAGTAACTAATACAAATGTTGGTCGACTAAGATGCCATCCACCGATTAATCAACTAAACGACTACAAGACTACATAAGCATCAAGCTATAATTTACTGACCAAAATGAGAAAATGTAGAGAGAAATATAGAAGGATTGTATACTATCTGTAAAGATGTTTTCAACATGCAGAAGCATTGTAACCTGGCTCACCCAGATGGATCTGTGTTGAACTCCTTCTGAGTTCTCACTATATCCATCTGGGACTTGACTCGCTGAGCGTTCGAGAAAAGGCGGGGCATTTAGTGAAATACTTCGAGCTGATTGGGTGTGGGGCCGACCTTACAAGTACGCGTCTCAGATACGGCTCTTCTTCAAAAAGAAATGACTCCGTATTTCTGCTAACACACGTACATCCACCAGAGCCGCCATCTTTGTTTAGCTTGAATGTGACTCGGCGGTGGCGTTAGGGCACTAACAGCCGTCTAAACACCTCCAAAACACCGCTGGTTCAGACTCCCAAACCAATCGGGCGGCTGGAAGGCCAGATGGTTTATCTCGTGTTTGTGAATTCACAAATATCGTGAGATAAACCATCTGGCTGGCCAGGTTAGAAGCATTGTATTTTCATACTTCTTTTAGTGTTACACACACGTGTTATGTGAATAAGTCACTTTCAGCTCAATAGTTTCAGTCTTAAAGCAGCAGTCCAGGCTCAGGGTAAAATATGTGAGTTTAAGTATCACAGTGCGTTTTCCAATACGCATCCCAATACCTGTATCGATACGTGTATCGCCAACAAGTTAGTCACGATATATACCAATACATTGAGCACAGCCCTATAAAGGACCATCGCAGCTACATTTACTTCAATCTTTTTGTCAGTTCTCCTGAAGCTTAAAACATGAGCAATCAGATATAAACACTTGCCTGAGAAAATCATATTATTTATCTGTTTTTTTTCTCCAAATCATGTTAGAATCCACTAAGTAACAGTCTGGAGATGAGCTATGATAAATACATACCAGTGTGACGCTACACAAAGTCATAACCAGCAGAACTTATCATATAGACTTTGATTATTTTTTTTTATTTTATTTTTTCAAATTACTCAAGCAATAATAAAAAAACAAAGAAGTCCCAAAACAGCTTCAGTGAATGTGAGTTTGTACCAGTCATGACATAATCGTTGTTCTGGATCGTTCTGTCAGTCGTCTTGAAGGTAGCGGGAGAAGGAAAATCCCCCCCGCTCCGGTCTCCTTGGTAACAGCAGTCAGATGACCTTGTGTCTGCTCCTGCTGAGTCAGAACATGAGCGACGGGGGAAGAAGTGGGTGCAGAGAGAGAGAGAGAGAGAGAAGGGGGGAAAGAAAGAGAAGGGGGAAGAGAGAGAAAAGGGGGAAGAAAGAGAAAGGGATAGAGAGAGCAAAAAGAGACAGAGAAAGAAAGAGCGAAGGGGGAAGGGGGGCAGAGAGAAAGAGAAGGGGGAAAAGAGAGAAGGCAGGGAGAAAGAGAGATAGAAAGCAAAGAGAGAGAGAGAGAAGGGAAAAGAGACATGGAACATAGAGAGAAATGGATAGAGAAGGAGTGGGCAAAAGGGAGTGAGAGCAAAGAGAGAGCGAGAGAAAGGAGGGGAAAAGAGAGAAAGGGAGAGAGAAGGAATGAGCAAAAAGGAGAGAGAGAATGGGAAAGAGAGAGAAAGAAATATAGAGAAAGGGGTAAAAGAGAGAGAGGACAGAGAGAGAAAGAGAGAGCAAAATGGAGAGAGAACAGGGGAGAAAAAGCAAAGAGAGAGAGAAAGAAAGCGAAAGCAAGGTAGAAGCGAAGGGAAAAGAGAGGGGCAGAGAGAGAAGAGGAGAGATAGCAGAAAAGAGAGAGAAAAAAGAGGGAAACAGAGCAAAACGGGGGAAGGGAAAAAGAGACACAGGGAGAGGAAGAAAGAAAAAAGTGAGAGAGAAGAAATATGAAACAAATAGAGAGAGAGAAGAGACAGAGAAAGAAGGGAAAGAGAGAGAAAAAAAGAGTGAGGGAAAGGAAGGAGAGGAGAGAGAGAAAAGGGGAACAGAGAGATGGGAGAGCAAGAGAGAAGAAAAAAGCAAAAAGGAGAGAGAACAGTTGAGAGAGAGAAAGAAAAAGCAAGGTAGAAGGGAAGAGACAAGGAGGGGGCAGAGAGAAGAGAGGGAGAGATAGCGGAGGAGAGACAGAGGGAGAGAGAGAGAAGGGAGGGAAACAAAGAGAAGGAGGTGTATAACAGAGAAAGAGTGAGAGAAGAGAAGAGAGTGAGAAGCTGACAGAGAGCAGGATGTCACGGTGCAGTAACAGCAGGTACATGTGGTCGTAGTAACAGTGTGTGGACTCTCACTGGACATGTGCTCAGACCAGCTGCTACGCACAGCTCGAAGAAAGAGACACACACTGGACCTGGAAGTCATATTTTCAACCCATTTTTAGTTTTGGGTCAAGAAATCATGAGCAGGACGTATGGACAGAGACTTTTTAGCTCCTGCTCTGGGGCAGGTACTTTCAGACCAGACCAGGAACCTTTTGGTGACACAAGCGGCACAATTACAATGTCGGAACTTTGTTGGAAACATGTTTATATGTTCTCACATTTAGATACTTTTTCCTTATCCTTAAGAAAAAAATATTTAAAAGCAGTAATTCACAAAATATAGGTATTACTAGGAATTATTGTAAATACTGGTAATTTTGTTGTATTGTTAATTGCAGTGATATTTTAAGGTTTAGATCATAGTTTTATGTGGAATCCAAAAAGACAACTTTCCTAACACCACTAAATGACTTATTTAAATGCTCCAGACTAAACAAATGGTAATGCTAAAGCCAGTTAAACCCACTTTCAGAAACTGTTGCTGTGTGAACACAAACATGAGGACAGAGTAGTTCTTCTTACTAAAAAGGCAATAGGTGTTTTCCCACATGAAAGACTAGTGCCCACATTTCTCCAGTCCGTTTAGTCAGAGGAACTACCCTGTCCCCATGTTTGTGTCACACAACAGCAGTTGTCTAACTAGGTCTAACTAGCTTTAGCATTAGCATCTTTAGCAAGTCTGAAACATTTAAATAATTCATTAAGTGGTGTTAGGAAAACAAAAGCTGTCTTTTTTTGATTCCACATAAAACTATGTGCAAAACTTAAAAACATCACTGAAATTAACAATAAAACTAAATATAATACAATGTAATAGAATTATTCACTGTAATTCCTAATAATAGTATTATAGGCTATACAAATTAAATGCATACATTTTTGGAGTTACTGCCGTTAAACTTTCTTTAAGGATAAGGAAAGTTTATCTAAATGTGAGAATGTGTAAAACACAAAGTTAGCAGTGTAAAATGTGCTTGTGTCACCAAAAGGTTCCTGGTCTGACTGGAAAGTACCTGCCCCAGAGCAGGAGCTAAAGAAGGAACTGAAAAAAGTTCTTACAGTGGGAAAAGGCCTAATGTTGGGACTAGTTCTTGGTACTTTCATGTGCCAAAACACTTTTTGGAATCCCTCGCACTAGAACCACAGAAGTGCAGTGCAGCACATATGACAATCATGTGTTTTTTCTCATCAGAAACTGAATTAGAGATAAAGCTAGGAAATTGGGAAATATTCTGATTTGCTATGCTGAAGAAATTTATGGACTTAAATTTAGCAGAAAATCTCAGAGATCTGCCCATGACCTTCAGAACCGTGTTTTCTGAGTACGTTAGGAATGTTCATCATGTCTTCTTAAAGTACTTATGAAAGCATTTTCCTCTATATCAGACAAGTATCGGTATAAGAGATGGTTTACCTGACGAGTTTTGACGATCACTTCCGTCTTTGTTAGAAACCCTGATCTCACGAAGACGGAAGTGATCGTCGAAACTAGTCAGGTAAACCATCTCTTACCGATACTTGTCTGATATAGAGGAAAACGCTTTTATAAAGTGTTTTCTGAGGCTCAGAGAAGAAACTATATCTGAAAAGGAAGCAATGTGAGAGCATGATAAAATACTATGCAAAAGCCATTTTTGCGTCGTATGTGCCCTGTAAAGACAATTCACAAATGCATTAAATAGAGCTGTAGGTGAGTTTGTAGTGAGTTTAAATTGTAAGAGTCAGGCAAAATAATGAGGTTGATGCTGATGATGTTCCATGTAATGTAGAACGACAAAGTGTGGTGGCTCTGTTTGTTTGGACTATGAGGTTTTTAGAAATAGAGATATAGTCTCACTCACCAGTCATTTAACAACAACAAACATCATTTTATTGTACATAATGAAACAACCTTCTAGATAGAGCTGTGCAATGAGCCCGATCTCACAAGACAGTGTACATTTACCACGACATTACACAATATATAAATGAGGTATGATTAGCACGAGTTCACGGCCGTCCTGCGTAATTATAGTCAATGGTGGTTGTTAAGACGTGTTCTTATTTATGAATATTCATGAAATCCTGATTCTAATCTTAACCTGCCCCAAGCCCCAGACCTAATCTTACCCATTTTAGTAACTTTATGCCTGAACTTACCTGTTTCACCTGAAAAAAACGTCCCATTGTGGCTGCAACCAAAACTCGTCCTATTTTGACGCTGTGAAATCTCGTGTCATTTTTACTCTTTTTCATATCGTGCTAAATGCACGGCGTAACATAAGTACTAAAAACAGATGTGAAGTCGTGCTCAAAATACGCTGATTTTGTGTCGTGGTAAAAGTACGCCATCTAGTGAGACTGTGTTGGTGCAATATATTGAATTTTAGACAATATTGTGATTGTTGTCTTGAAGATATGCAAAAACTAAACATTGAGTATATCATTTGTGGTAAAAAAAAAAAAAAAAAAAAGCAACCAAAAGGGTTTAAAAAACACAAATTAATAAAATTACATTGTAAATTTCAAATAAGGTTAGCTGGCGATATTGTGTCAATTGATCAATCATTGGAGTCTTAGTTGAGCAAAATTTACAATACCTAGAAAACAAGTTGCAAATTTATTTTGAAGTTGTATTTAGTTTTTTCTTTCTTCATGAGTAATTAATTTTCATGCTAACAGCTGAGCTTGTGGTCTTGTGTATGCAACTTAAGTTAGATATTTGGTCAGATCATTGAGACACTGAGAATAAATGTGCTTTTAATCGACTAATCCATCGGTAGCACGTGTTAAGTCGACCAAGAATGTCTCTAGTAAACCCAGTCAAGCTCCATTTTTCAACTGAAAGATTTAAAGAAATGATTGAGTCTAGGTTTGAAATAATATCGTCTAAAGATGTTGATCTTTGTGCTTGTTTCTGTTTCATGTATAGGCCCAGTAAGTTCAGAGACATTCTCCTTAGACCAAGTGAAACTACAGGCTGTATGTGAAGTATCAGCACTACACAGCCTGCCCGTGCTTCATGAGGACAGTGGAGCACAGAGGATGTTCTTTAGGCTATTAATATGTGGCATGAGTCAGGAGTGCAGCTGGAGGAGTTCAGAGTCGTGGCGTAATCCAGGACTGTGACACTGCAACATTCCTTAATATAGAGTGGGATTATTCTACTGTACTCACTCTACTACTAAGAGCCGATGCTGTATTTATACACTTCCAGCAGTTATTTCAGTTGACGTGTGAAGACGTAACAGCTTTGTGTGCAGACTGCGGTGCTTTTTGTGTTTTCTTTCGCTGAAGGACTTTCATTCTGTTCAAAGACACGGTCACACCACCTGTCTCATGTGGATGTCAGAGGCTAATTAAGGCTTAGGGATACTTGGATGGGAGCTGTCGAGCATCCAAGCCATTGTAGAAGAAAAAACGTTCACTAACACATGGCTATTCAGTAATGTTTTATGAGGGCCAAATTTTACCGATGACCATGGCTTCTGGGCCGGATAGTTGCCTCAAAATTTAAGGTTATATTCACAGCACTAGGCTTTATCTGTTTCAGTAAGGAAATTATCACTTGTCTATGTTTGAATTTTATTGTTCTACAAAACTTCCCAAATAGTGCTGAACCACATTTCAACAAGGATCTTCTTAGCATTAAACCAGGATTAAACTAGGAACAAACAAGGTCTAAAAAAGGTCTAAAAAAGACCAAAAATTAAATAAAATAGACCATATCAAGTCTAAGGATAGTAGGCCAGTTTTAAACCGTAAAGCAAGAGAAATAATCTTTTAGTAATATTTGTATAATGGGTTGAGGGTCAGATCAAATTCTCTGGAGTTACAATGCAGCAATAGCAATGACACACGAGTTTGGTTAAGCCAGTGGGGACAAATTTTTTAATGTGTAAGTTTAGGTCTGGGGCTTGGCATAGGTTAAGATTAGGATCAGGATTTTGTTATTATTCATATATAAAACACAACCACCATAGAAAATGAACTGGACTGCGACGTGTGGCATATTTAACCAAAAAAGTCGTGCTAATCAAACGTAATTTACATGCCCTGGAATGCTGGTAAATGTTCGCTTTCTTGTGAGATATCGCTGAACAATTACAATCTCATCAAAAAGATCTGAGGTTTTAACACCACAAGTTATATTCCACAATAATCTGGTGTTAGATTATTGTTGGTTTCATCCAAGCTAACTACAGAAGAGCGCTGTCATAGATGTTCCAATCCATAAAGAAGGAGATGGGGGAGGTTATCGTGTTACTATGCAGATTCGTGTGTGTTAGTTAAATATAGTATGAATATGAAGCCTGAAATGTTTACTAATATGATTTGCGGATATTCTAGTTTTTATATGTATTAACGACAAAAAGTGAAGAGTGATGATTCTTATGACTAGTGAAATCTGAAATAGTCATCATCCAGTAATGACAGTGCGCTGGTGAGAAGGGTATCCAGCTAATCTGGTTTTATAAAAGTCTGCCATAATCCTGTTGATCAGCAGAACCGTGAAGGTGAACAATGTAAACAGGGCAGAAGAAAAAAAGATTCTGCCATTGTTTTGTTTTATTTTTTTCCGATATTATTATTAATAGCAATAACTATTCTTTGGTGCTTCACTGCAGCAAAAATACCCATGTATAAACTGATAGAAATGCCACATGTTTACTGCACAAAGAGAAACAAACAGTTGAATACAGTACTTTAAAGTGGATTTTTACACCGCCAAACACAATTTAAGTTTTAAATCTGACTACTACTTTTCTTAATCTTTTCAAAACCATGGTTAATATCAACATTGATTCATTTTTGGTTGCATTTTAAGTCTTAAGCCTTTCTTTTTACAAACACCAAAGTGAAACTGGAGTGGACCACCCAAGCTCAGCCAATCAGAGCGCAGCATTCAGCTCCTGATGAGAACTGACATTCTGTATGAATTTTCATTCAGACAGTACTCAGTGGTCTCAATTTTTCACAAAGTGCTGCATTTATCATAAACGTTTTTGTGGAAAACTCAAAGATTTACAACTAGAAAAGTCAGTTACCCCAACTTGAACTCCCTGTGTCGCTGTCCTTTCAGCACCACTGAGGCTTCTCTCACCGACACAGACGATGAGATCACACACAACTATTGGAGATTGTTTGATGAGGAAATTAGTTGTTTGGTGACAGTTGAAATGTTCTAAGTCTTCATATCTGTCATTTCCCAATGAAGCTCAACAATGACCTCCCACTCACTGATTCAGGAAGTACAAGCGCCAAATAAACTCCCATTGAAGGTTGAAGAAAAAAGAAGCGTTTGAAAATGTTCTCAGGAGCATAAGACTTTAAATGTGAAGTTAGTTTTTGCAACTTTATAATCTACAACAGGGCTGTTCAAATAGCGGCCCGCGGCCAATCCAGCCCGCTAAGCATATGATGTGGCCCACCTTGGTAAAATGGCCATGGACTGGGCCATATTGTAAAAGAAGCCAGGGAAACAATCCGTATCTGATTTACAGTGAACAGTGGTGGAGACAGCAACATAATGTTGAACAATAAAGACTGGCCCATCATAATAAAGTAGGCCATGGACTGGGCCACATTTCTTGGTTAGATCTGGTTTTCAAATGTACTTTTAAATCAACTTCATCAGCTAAAATTCCATTGATATTTATTCACTTTTGTTCTGGTTCACAACTTGTTCTCTAAGTCTTGTTCCAAATTGAGGTTCACCCTTGAAGTAGCAAATATGTAGACCTAGAGTCATAGTAAAATATAATTGAATAGCCCTGCTTAGAGCAATAAAAACAGACGCAGCATTAGTTATTATCAGTCTTGGGGCAATCTTGTGTCAAAAACTGCGATTATTGTGCAACTGCGAAGAAAATCTGGCCCTCTGAAAAAAAAGTTGAATAATCTACAAGGTAACTGTATTAAGACTTTAGTATCTGAGTTCTCACTTTATCCATCTGGAACTTGACTCGCTGAAGGCGTTTGAGAAAAGGTAGGGCGTTTAGTGAAATACTTCGAGCTGATTGGGTGTGGGGCCTACTTACACATATGGCTCTTCTTTCAAAAAGAACTTATTCCGTATTTCTGCTAAAACCGCATCAAAAGCAGCAGAAACATGTACATCCCCACGGGAGCAACCATCTTTGTTTAGCTTAAATGAGACTCGGCGGCGGCCATCTTAACACCGCCTAATCACCGCCGTTTTGGACTCTCAAACCAATCGGGCGGCTAAGGCCAGATGGTTTATCTCGTGTTTGTGAATTCACAAATATCGCGAGATAAACCACTGGCCAGGTTAAGTAACATGATTATGATTAAGATTTCAATACAAATTTTGCTGTTTTTTCCCAATTTGGTTGTTTTGGTGAAGTTCATTATCATCTTTACTAATAAAACAATGTTAAAGAAGTCAAGCTAAAGGCACAAAGTGTGCTTCTGGTACGAAATGGGCAATAACTTCTCTTTAAAAACAAGCGTCCTTTGGTGAACTATATTTCTCTCTTTAACATGTCAACTCACTATTCGCTGTCTGATCTTCTGAATATGTATACATTTTAGACTAATTAAGTGAAACCTCATTGAAATTTCACTCATTTGCCACATTTTAGCCCGTCATGATGCTAGCTTGATTATATTTTCATTTTTTTGCTGCCAGAAATGATAAAAGGATGAATATTCTCACTCTGTCTAGTCATTATTATAACTCACTGCTACATATACCTAGAGTTTAGCTCGTAGCCTCAGTAGCTTAGCCTCTCCTTGCGTCGCTGTCCTTTCGGCACCACTGCAGCAGGACTCCTCTTCACACACACAGCCTCTCTTTTCTCTCACACCTCTCAAACGTCTAGACTTTCACACCTCTGAACGCCACTACGCTCACTATTTTCAGAATGACAATCAGCTGCCTTACTCAGCACTTTCTGGCTCTTTTAATGAACTGAGCGGCGGATCAAATATGTATGAAGGAAAGTCATTGGGATGAGGACTCCGTGTCTGCTCCGGGAGGCTTTCTGATCGGAAGAAGATACGCGATTGTTTTTCCATTTGATTTGATTTGAGTGTTGTTTGGCTTTTATGCTGGAGAGTGGGTGGATGAGAACGCACTGTCTGGTCTGAGAGCGGGAGCTGTGCTGGGATGCTCCTGGTTAGACTGTAGACATGAGAGACTTTTAGGGAATAGAACATACTGTTGTGGTGTCGTTGAGCAGGACAGTTCACCCACATGGCCTTGTCTGAATGTGATATGTGAGTGAGTGTTGGTGGCTGTATTAGTCTAACCCAGTGTTTCTCAAACAGGGGTACGAGGATGCCTGTGGGGCCTCAAGCCCTTTATTCTTTATATGAATTTCAACTTAAACCAAATTTTAAATGTGATCTTGTGGTCAAAACTGAACATTCTTCAAAGGTAATAATTGAGGAAATATCACAAAAATTTTATGTTTTTAAAAAACTAATGTTTAAACTGAGCAAAACGGTACTACATAAAAATACAAAATAATGCAGTGGATCTATATAACGCCTTTTATGACACCCAAATATTATTCATTATTGATTCATTCCATACTTGGTAAGGGAAAGTTACTATTGTAGCCACTGCTGCCCTGGGGCAGACCGACGGAAGCAAGGCGGCCATTTGGGCCATCAGCCCTTTCACCCACCACCAACCATTCACACACACCAGATCCAGACTGTGGGTGAAGTGTCTTGCCTAAGGACACACTCCTCTGTTTGTCCCACTGTAACACCTAAGGTTCCTCAAGCGGTCTCCCATCCAAGTACTGCCCAGGCCCAACATTCTTAGCTTCTGAGATTTAACAGGATCAAGCTTTGGCAAGCTGGTACTTGAAGCTTGAAATGTGAGATATGGGGGTTCTTGGGACAAATAGGTTGGAAACTACTGGTCTAACCCAGTCGCTATAGTAACTTCATTTGTTCATTTTTCCTAAAACTTAGTCACAAAAGTACGTAAGTAAAAGACATCATCATAAACTATGATGTATATAGATAGTTAATTAATGTATCATTGTAAAATAAAATTGATCTCAAACTTCTTTGTGACATGATGATTTTGAACCTTTCGTGTTTTACTCAAAATCACATTTGTTTTAATTGTATGTAAACACAAGTGGGCAAGGACTTTTCTAAGAAGTCAAGTATTAGCTGCAGGACAATACAACGTTACACGTATGAATCAGTCCAAAATACAACTTTGAAGAAAATAATGACAGAGGTGGAACCAAGTCACATGAAACAAAAGAACTGATTGGTCGTCTGTTATTTAGACCAAAATCTAACCTCACCTCACATTAAAAACATTGTTGCTTTGAGCGAAGACGTTATATTTTTTATATATTGTCTGGATTTCCCAAAAATAGACTTGAAGAAAGGGTGCACGGTAGCCAAGTGGTTAGAGCTCTGGCTTCCCAATAAGGAGGTCGTGGGTTCGACTCCCGGGTTGGACCATATCAACATCTCACGATCTCTCTGGGTGGAGTTTGCATGTTCTCCCCGTGTCACTGTGGGTTTTCTCCGGGCACTCCGGTTTCCTCCCACCTCCAAAGACATGCATGTTTAGGGTAATTGGGCATCACTGTAAATTTCCCTTAGTGAGTGAATGAGAGAGTGAATGTTTGTCTGTCTAACCCTGTGGCAAGTTGGCCACTGTCCAGGGTGTTCCCCGCCTAAGGCCCAAAGTCACTGGGATAGGCTCCAGTCACCCGCGACCCCTAACGGGATTAAGCGGTAGAAAATGAATGAATGAATGAAAAGACTTGAGAAAAGCATGTTTTTGCTATTTAGATTCTTTGTTGAACTAATAAAGAATAAAACTCTGCGTCTTTACTCTGAACAAGCTTGCATGACCACAAATGCATTTGCCCTGGAGGAGGCACGCTCATCTTAGTTTCTATAGAGAAGAGATTACTTTTGTATTTTATCACATTATGGCATAAACTGTATGTAGAAAGTATGATTTGAACTATAGTGAATTGTGTAGTTGACTTTTCATCTCCAGAAAGTTACACAGACTTTAAATGAAATGACTGAACACAGCTTGTATTTTATGGAAGTTTTTTTGGTGCCAATATTCAAAATGACAATTCAATGTGCAATTTAGAATTGCAATTTTAAAATGAGAATTCCTTAGGCAATAACTGGTGCAATTTCATTTCTAATGTGCTTGTTAAAATTGCATTGGCAAATTGTATTTTAAATAACAATCCATTTTGTGAATTAAATTCTGACTTTGACAGTTGCATTTGCCACTTTTCAAGTTACGTTTCAAATTAAACCACATTCGATTGCATTGCCACATTTATATGGTGTTTTAGAGACAATGTTCAATTTGAAATGTCAATGTTCAATTTAGATTTGTGTCTCAAAAATGACTATTAATCTGCAATGTTAATATGTATTCAAAAAAAAAAAAAAAAAGCATTTGGCAATTACTACTTTATTTCAAATTTGACAATCCATTTGCAAAATGAAATGCAATTTGACAAATGAATTCTCAGTAACAATAGAAACAACATTAGATTGCATTGCACATTTATATGGTGTTTTAGAGACAATATTCAATTTGAAATGTCAATGTTCAATTTAGATTTGCATTTTAAAAAATGAATATTAATTGCAATTTAATAATACATTAAAAAAAAAAAGCTTTTGGCAATATAACTTTATTTTAAAATTTGACAATCCATTTTTTCTCATTTTGCCATCTGACTTGCCATGAAAAGTTGTGTGCATACAAAGCCATGTTACATTTCTTTTCTCCTAAACCTCTCTCTCTATCTTCTCCTAAACCCCTTTTTGTCCACAGTGGAAAACCATATTTTGCTGACAGTTTTTCTTTTTCTTCTCCTCCTGCTTCAAAGCCATTGTTATATTTCTCTTTGCCCTGCCGCTGAGTTTGTCCGTGTCACGCTCTCTTATCGTAAAGGAGAAGGGTTGCCAGGTTCAAATGCTGCTGACTGCTTAGGAGCTCGATCGGGGAGTTTCGTTTTTGCACAGCGTTTTGTCACTTTGATAACTGATCTGTCGCACGTACAGACCGAGCCGTGTGGGAGAAAGCTTTTGTGATGGATGTTGTATTCTCCGGTACAGCTCGGTGACGTAGCGTTCGAGTGTGAGCAGGAACGGAGGATAAATCACACTTAAATGGTCGCAATAAGGCTGCAGTTATTTCGGCAAAATATCAGCCTCTGCAGAGAATGAAATATCATGTCTGTCTTGGATTTTATTCTGTTAAAAACTGCTAATCTAATCTTGTCTTTGAATATGTTATGCAAGGCTATCTAAAAGGCATTATTGTAGTTTTAAATATGAGCAAATTAAAAAAATGATCATCTCCAAGTCTAACAAGGAACATATTAAAAACTGCAAAAAAAAAAAAAAATCAGTCAAAGACAGAAAGAGTTGCAGAAATATATAAAGTTTAATCAATTTGTTATTTCTTGTCATGTCATAAGAGTTGATTATATGTCAAATCAAAGATGTGTAAGTCAATTGGAATCTTAGAAATATGAAATCCTGATTTAATGCTTCTCTTGTACAACTTGGTACAGAGAAGCAGTCTTGGTACAACTGCTTTTACAAGCTGTTACATTTCTAAAATGTACTAATTATTTAGTAGATAATTCAAGGTAAAAATGCAATTGGCCGTGTGCGCGGAACATCAGTTGACTTGTTTATTTTCAAAACAGCCAACTTCTGTGCTTATGTGCATTTCTTGTTCAATTCATTTCTCTGGAGTTTTCACTACAACTGTCTAAAATTAATTAACAATTGGAAGATGAGTTGTGATGAATGTCTTTTTTATAAATCAGGAGAATATTACACCAAAGGACACATGCTTGTGTCTAAATGCTAACGCTAACTGGAAATACTCATAGGAAGGTAGCTATTTTGAACATAAACAAGCCAACCTCACCTTATTCCGCCCCACCCACTTTTCTTGGCAGAGTAGCCTACTTCCTGTTAGCCGTGATTTGCCAGTAGATTTCAAATGCTGGGTTTATTTCAACTGTTTTATATCTGTTTCAGATCGCCCTGCAAGACAGGCATGCTAACATGCTACCTCAACAGAGTTAACAGAGCTTTTTTAATTCCTATGGGGATCCATAATGTGAGCCTGTACTTCCTGAACCAAAGAGTGGCAGTCACTGTTAGCTCCTTTCTTTCAAATAAATGAATTATTGTCATTGTTACAGTAACACACTTGCAGTAACTTAAAACTAAAATCAGATGACTTGGGACTCGACTTGGACTTGTCTCTTTTTGATTTGGGACTTGACTTGGACTTATCTCTCTTTGACTTGGACTTACTGTATGTCTCTTTGACTTGGGACTCGACTTGGACTTGTTTCTCTTTGATTCTCTTTGACTTGGGACTTGACTTGGACTTGTTTCTCTTTGACTTGGACTTGTCTCTCTTTGACTTGGGACTCGACTTGGACTTGTCTCTCTTTTGACCACTTGGACTCCTGACTTGGGATTTGGACTTGTTTCTCTTTGACTTGGGACTCGACTTGGACATGAGGCCAAACTTAAGTCTTGCCAAACCCTGACTTCAATCCGCTCTGCCCATTGACTTGTGCAAATAGGTAATGTCAGAAACTCATACAAATAAAATGATCTCTCTCATAGTATTGTCATAATTCTTTCTAAAGCTTCATTTTGATCCACCACTATCAGCCAGCTCTCCGTCCTAAGCATGAACACGAGCACAAGAAAAGGTCAAACAGGACGTCGCTACAGTAAACCTAAATCAATATTATGTAAATGACAGCTCAGGAGAAGCACGTGTCCCGTTGTTGAATCTGAAAAGCCGAAAGCCAGGCTGGTTTGTGTGTGTGCGTTTGCTTTACACTTTTCTCCTCTCAGCTTTCTTTCACACTCGCGCACGACCCCCTCCGAGCCCGTCCATCTCTGGGCCTATCTGCAAGGTCGTTCCCAAGGACAGCCTGCTCCCAGTATTCCCCCGTCTGATTGGTGGATGGGACGTTAAAGGGCCGGTTCCCTCTGGCCTGTTTCCAGCTCTCCTGCGCCTCTGTCGTTACTCCTGGTGTGGCCTCGTCGTAGATTTATAAGCCAGAGGCGGAGATGCGTGGATAAAACGTGATTGTATGGTTATGGCTGTGGTGAGTGCGAGGGAATGTGAAGCTATCGCAGCCTCTTGAATGTTACACAAAGTTCACAAAGCCCTGTTCTCGAGTTTCAGAGAAGTCCTTATGCAATGTGAGAGAATGTCCGGCTGTCAGTTTAATCTGACTGTGACGTGAGAGCAGAGACACAGAGACAGAGACACAGCACCAGAAGGCTGCTTTAAATCCTCTTAGTGTTTCCTACTACCTGACTAATTTATCTGTTTAACCACAATACTCAGACCCCATCCTCATGGTTACCAGACGCTGGAAAGGCTTTGGTAAATGTCTGTTGCCATAACTGTTGTGGTTATAATTTAATGGTGCTTTCCAGGCGCATGGGAACTGGGATATTTACTTGTTTAAAAATACTAGTTTGCAGTTTGAAGCTTCAATGGAATCAGCTCGTCTGAGCAGTTTCAAGTCAAGTTCCAGGTGAATTTAGCAAAACATGTTACAAAAATATATCTATTTGTGAATGAAACATAGATTTTAGCATATTTTCAAATGCTGTTTTTAGTGTTAGGAATGCCAAAATTGTATTATCACACAATGTTCTAATTATTTGATTATTTATTAATGGGCTGCAATTGCTTGTCTTTGGATTATTTTGCAAAGGCTTCGTCTCGTTTTTTCTGGAAATTTGACAACACTGGTCAGTGTTTGTTCTGCTCTGAGTGAGTGACAGCTGGATTTAACCAATCACAGTGAAGTAGGAACTTTCAGAAAAAGCAGATGATTGTATTTACCTCAAAGACAAAAGACAAGAGTTTACAAGAATTGTGATGAATAGAAATTGTGATCTGTCTCCAGGAAAATGAAGATAATAATATTTTGCCATATCGTCCAGCCCTGATTCCAGCACATTTTTACCAGTGGGAGGTGGGAAATTACCCTGATGCATCAGCCGGTTTCATTTCGGTTCACTTCACTGTAGGCGAGAAGTTTTTTTTTTTTTTTTTTTTTTTTTTTTTTAACCAATCACTGCTTTTTGGTTGTTTGTAGTCCAGGAAGTAGAGCATACACAGGTGTGTCAGTGATTGTTACTGTTTCTATGTGGTAAACATGCTAATTAAAATAGAAGTTTCTAAATTATTTTTTTCAAGACACAAGGTCAAAGGAGGAGAATATAAACAGTCTGTTATCTCAACTCTGAGTCATTGTTGTAGTCAAGTGGGAAATACTTTTACAGCAATGGACCAATCATGTACAGACTGAAACATCAGCTGCTTTCATTTCACTTTGTAAAAAACACCTGACATCACACTATTTTGGTTCATTCACTCTGCGGTAGTTGGGGACTTTTTTACTTAAACCAATCACAGCGCCTGAACACAGCAGTGCAGAAGTAGAGCAAACACATGTAAGAAACAACACATGATCGTTGCTGTTTCTGACAGGTAAATTTACTAAATAAAGATCAAAAAGATCATATTCTAATATTTGACACAATGTCAAAGATGGAGAACATAACAGTCTACCTGCAGTGGTTCCCAACCTTTTCTGTCTTGAGTACCCCCTAATCATGATTTCACACACGGAGTACCCCTTTTTCATGTGTTTTCTAGGGGTATTTTATCATTAGTCTTATATTTTCAGTTATAACCATTGCATTTTATTGTTTAATATATTCAATGTCAAGGATGCACGGTAGCCAAGTGGTTAGAGCTCTGGCTTCCCAATAAGGAGGTCGTGGGTTCGACTCCCGGGTTGGACCATATCAACATCTCACGATCTCTCTGGGTGGAGTTTGCATGTTCTCCCTGTGTCACCGTGGGTTTTCTCCGGGTACTCCGGTTTCCTCCCACCTCCAAAAACATGCATGTTTAGGTTAATTGGGCATCACTGTAAATTTCCCTTAGTGAGTGAATGAGAGAGTGAATGGTTGTCTGTCTAACCCTTCGCAAGTTGGCCACTGTCCAGGGTGTTTCCCCGCCTAAGGCCCAAAGTCACTGGGATAGGCTCCAGTCACCCACGACCCCTAACGGGATTAAGCGGTAGAAAATGAATGAATGAATATTCAATGTCCAAAAATTGCCTCCTAACATGCAAAATGTGCTGAAAATAACCTTTTTTACATTACAATACTTGCACATCTACCTTTCTTTTTAATCTGCATTCATCCAAAGTACCCCCTGGGAAATGGCTGCGTACCCTTGGGGTCCACGTACCCCTGGTTGGGAAACACTATCTCAACTCCATGTTGGTTCTGGCCAACACACTGCTTTATCTATTGATTGACCGATTTTACTTCCAATTCCCACTTTAGAGTTTTCCAACAAAGGAACAATTATGCAGCAATATGTTGTTGTTGTTTTTTTTGTTTGTTTGTTTGTTTGCAGTCGTCAAGCCCTCAGATTCACTTTTTGTACTAACTGGCACCAAACTAGCAAAGGTATGATTGATGTTCCTGCGCATTCTTTCAAGAGGAAGATGAGAAATATTCCACCATTAGATGGATGAATTATTATTAAAAACTGTACAAGACACATTTTTGGCCCATCACGTTAATAAATGAGCACAGATGGAGTATTTCCAAGGCGATGTATCCTCTGTATTCTCTGTTTGCAGTGTAATCAGCTCTCTTTGTGACTCTTCAGAGGTGAAAGGTCAGATATTGACTCTGAGTGGGAGAAGATCAGATTCTTTGATTGATTATCGTAGTAGAACGGTAGAAATCTGAAGAGGCTGTACTCATCAATGAAAACTGTAGTTAGGCAAGTCAATGGACACAGTGGCATCTTGCTAAACCTCTCGCCCAAAAGAAATGTCCATCTGTTTATCTGTGTTATCTGTGTTATCTGTGTTTCTCACACGGACACAGTTCAGAGTGCATGACAGGACATAGTTTTATGCTTTTTTCAACCAGGTACTTAGTATTGATTTCTTAGGTAGGTCATCATGTTACATTATGTTCATTTAAACCACAAAATCCATTTACAACAGTTTAATAATAGGTCAGGTCCAATGACTTCTTGTTTAAAACCAGATTTAGTCACATTTAACCTTAAAAGCGGCAGACTCTCAATCATGTTTTTATTTTTGGAAAATTTTGGAAGCTTCACTGCAAAAACTATATATCTAGACTTGCTTAAATAACTTGGAATCAGAATTTTGAATCCAGATGTGAGCTGTTTTAACTGGGTAAGATTTAACTGTTTATGTAATGTAGAATATTCCACTGACTTCAAGGCATTTTAACTGGTTCAAATAGAAATGTGCTTAAAAACTGCTAATGGGGTAGGAACACGTTTCTAACTCATTGGCAAATTATTTGGCTCTAAATAAGAAGCAATGTCTTGAAAACCATTTTAAACAGTTTGAAGCAAGGAAAATAATAAGTCTCATATACTGTAAATACGTATATATACAATTTAAAAAAATTATAAAGGCCTGAAATTAGGGTTCAGTCAAGCAACTTTAACTAGTCTTGAAATTCATTTTCTTGCAAAGTTTTAATCGATCAAATAATAACAATAAGTATGGATGAGGGCGGCGATAGAAGATGGGTGATAACATTTCTCTAGAATTTCTGTTGCAAGAATCAATCCAAATATATCTTTGTTTTTTTTTTTGCAAAGTGCCTTGTTCATTAGCTTCAGTCTCACAAGAACTTTTGTAAAATGAAAATAGACCATCTACGAATTCTTTCCCCAGTCCCACACGAGTCCCCAACATACGTCTGCACTGTTTTAAGATCCGTGGACGACGGCGCAATGGTTTTAAAGTCTTGTATTCATTTGAATAAAAATAATCAGTTTTAACGTGAAACGTTTCTGTTTTATTGGGACAAGTTTCTGTTTTAACGTAAAAGTTTTCTGTTTTTACGTATAAGGTTCCTGACCCAGGTCCTGTGAAGGTGATTCCTGCGGCGCAGTTGTTCTCTGGTTGTGTTCCATGAGAATTCAATATGATAAACGCTAAATAGTCTGGTCCGTAGGGACGAGATTAAGTTCAGGAGAACAGGTAAGCTTAGGAAAAAGGTTTGGGTAATGGGTAAAGTTAGGACAAAGTTTGGGTAAAGGCTAAGATAACAAATGCTTAGACCCGTTTAGCAACAACATTACCATGGAACCTCTATCGATTATATTCTAAGTTGATTTGGGAGAAACTTGGCTGTGTCCAGCAGGTTACACTTTACTTAAACAAGCGCAGTGACTCGAGCTTACCATCTATTGAACTTAAAGATAACAAAATCTACCAATGCCTTAAGTCCAATGAAAAATAAAAAGCGTTAAAACAGAAACTTTACTCGTAAAAACAGAAACTTTTATCATAAAACAGGATTGTTTTACTCGTAAAACAGAAACTTTCCTTGTAAAAACAGAAACTATTCTAATTGAAATGAATGCAATAAACTTCCGTCAAAATCAGATCTGCTAAATGCAATAATGATGACTTAAACAGTCACAATAAACACGGCCCTGTGAACGTCTGCGTGGTGATTCAGATTTTCAGTGGAGTAAGCAGTGT
This sequence comes from Mugilogobius chulae, assembly GCA_038363315.1. Lineage (NCBI taxonomy): Eukaryota > Metazoa > Chordata > Actinopteri > Gobiiformes > Gobiidae > Mugilogobius > Mugilogobius chulae. Next base: position 30,255,218 of record CM076413.1, read on the forward strand.
ACACATGTTTACCTTGCCGTGGCCTCATTCTGTTTACTGTGATAGAGCGCGTCGGTTTGTCTGCGAAGGCGGGCGCGGCTCCGTGTAGGCGCAGATAGCCCAAAATAGCCTCATCTTATGTCGTACATGCGTGTGTCAGCAAAACACCATGTGTTCTACTGCCTCGTCTTAAAATAGACTCTGATGAACCGCGAGATGCTGCTAGCTTCACCTCTGCAAAGTCGCACTTCTCGGTCACCTTTCTGCGAGCTGAAATCATTTGAGTGTGTAGTTTTTTGTCCAGCCTGTCTGTTTGCAGCTATAGGACAAACGCACAGTGACAGAAATAGGCTGCTGCGTGCTGGGTTTGTTACTGTAAGAGTCGACACTGGAAGACAATGTTCCCCTGTCGCACAAATACGAGTTAAAAGGACAGTAGAAGTTGTTTGACCTAAAAGAATTGTTTCCTAACTAAGCCTGAGTCAGTAAACTTGTCCCAAAACCAGAGGTGGGTAGTAACGCGCCTCATGTACTCTGTTACACTTACTTGGATAACTTTTTGAATAAAATTCTATGAGTATTTTTAATTGCTTGTACTTTTTACTAGCATGGAGTAAATGTATGACCAAATAACGCTACTCTTACTCCGCTACATTTGGAAAAAGTTGACTCAATCTTTTTTATCAACATTTGTTTTTTCATTGTCTTCTCTGCTCGCTAAAACACACGGACATTTCAGCCACATAAACTCTACGTTTAATTTGAGGAAACGCGTGGCGTTAAGTTCATAGATCATGATCACACATTCATAATCGGTCAAGTTCATTTGAATTTGCACCATTTATTTTGTTGTCTGAATAAAACAAGAAAATAAACCAGATGTTACGTTTCAACAGTTACTCATTACTCCAGTAGTTTTTTCAATAAGTATTTTTTATTCTTACTTACGTACATTTTTTTTTGTCTACTTTTTTTGACTACTCTACCCACCTCTGCTCAAACTGAATTAATGGTTAACTTTAAATTCTCCTTCATATTCACCTCATGCTGTATGTTGGGGGGAGGGCATAACGTGCATGGTTCAGTGAATAGAAGAACGCTCTGCTAAAAGCTGAAATTGGAGTCACAGGTCAATGAGAGCAGAGCCGCCACAGATGCAAAGCTGCGACTGTTTATCTTGAGGTTTGGATTTGACCTATTAAACGTGTTGGTTGATGGAGTAAAAACCTGAACCCAGAGGAAATCCTCAGAGAAAAACACTAACAGGGAGTCAGGCCCTGTGAATATTATAAACACTTTAAAGGGGCACTGTGTAAGATTGAGCGGAATTTTAATTATCACATATAGTCCACAAACATTTAAATCATATTTATTCTTTACAACATGAATACTTAAGAGAGCACTGTTAACCAATCCACATCAATTGTGATACATTTATACATATTCGAAATGTTTTATTACGGGCCGGAATGTGAATTTTGACGCTAGATGTCACTATGGAAAGGCAAACTGCACTGGAAATGCTCCCCCTGGTGTTCAAAAGTGGACATTACTTTGATCACTTTTTTTTTCTTACACAGTGCCCCTTTAAAGGACAAATATGATGCATTATTTACATTGTTCTCATCCTTCAAACATGCTCTTCACTTTGGAATCTTTTGCATTTGGACTAATAAAACCATGTAGCACATGACCGTCATGTGTATCCCTCATAAGGAACTGAGTATAGATTAAAAAATAAATAAATAAATGTTTGTTTTGACCTTGTGTGTGTATCTCGCTTTGTATTCATTTGCCCACCTTACCACATTCACATTCACACCCATACTACACACCCATATTAATATATACACTCTTACATTCAGACACTACCACGGCCTCATATTCATATTACTTCATACTTCTTAAAAGCTGATAAACTAAAAAAAAATGTAATTTTGTAAATCTTGGAAATATTTAATGTCTTTTTTTTTCCCCAGAAAACTGAAAAACCAAAGATCTAATTCTGTAAATATTGCTGGTATTGAATATACCAAATAACACCTAGTGATATTCTATCACTAGGTGTTCAATAAAGCGGATCAGGGACACAAAACCTAAGCTGTGTTTTTTAGAGATAGTCCATATTGACTATCGGCCTCAATTTGGGCTGATATCTTGTCTTTAACATGACTTGAAGTTTTACTCTTGTTCTATGACTTTGGCTGCAGCACAAGCTTTAATAAGTACTTGTTTGTTTGTCAATATGAACAATGTGAATGTCTTTCATGGCACTATAGTTAATTTAAAAAAAATGGCCTTGAAAATTGGCCATTGATATCGGCATCGGTTGACAAAATATCAGTACCGGACAACAAAAAAAAAACCACATCATTTGATCTTTAGTGTTTTTGAGTATGAAGCAATGTAGAATCAAAAACTCAAGAAAGTAGATTTAATGTGCCTTTTAATTCAAGTGCCCAAAGAAAGTTGTGTAAGCCCTTAGGATTATTTAAACTAAGAAGCAAATAGCTCCAGTGTAATGAGCAGTGTTTGGAGGCTGACATACGCTTCACATAGCATCATACTGCAGTGGTACATTAGCTATAGGCTGACATGGCTCCAATGTGCCAAAGGCCTTTTTTGGTCAAAACAAGGCTTTTCTGGTCAAATGTCTCTGTTTTACTTTGTATAATATGAATTCAACCTTTTTAAAATACAATAGAGACTTGACCCTTTAACCCAGACAATCCAAACTGATATCTCTCAGTATTTTATAGAACCGCTTATCTACTTTTGAATCTGGAACACTTTGGGGCACAATTGGCTGGATTCTTCGTGAAGCTGAGGCTCTGTAGTTTTAGCTCTGGTGTCTGGCTGATTTAAGAGAAGAAGCTCTGCACAAAAGAACATCAGGTTTTAAAGTCTACCTACAATTTATTTGGTTAATAAAAGAAACAGCTGGAGTCACAACCTTGGGCAGACTTACGCTAGATTTGGTATATTTTGGGTTTTGACAATTCCTCCTCAAAAGCTGAAGCTATTTCCATTTAAAAAAACATGTTTTACGGACCTGTTTTAACTAAAAAAAAATTGGCGGAGCTCCTTAAAAAGTCCTATTAAATTATGAAAAATTTTTTAGGTATTTTTTTATTTGTAAGTTTAAAGTAAAAACTGATTCTGATCCATCTCAGAATGGTTGGTTTGACTGTAAATAAGAGAGTTTCCATTTGATTTTCATCTATAACATGTCAGGGAGCTTGAGAGTTGATTTTATTAGATGCCTATTTCTGTATAATCAATCTTACTATCGAATTTAAACATATACTTGTATTTTTTTTTTGACATGAGTGAAGTTAGATTTTGTTCTAAATGCCAGATGAGCCAAAATTAGCTTTTTGTTTGTTTGTTTCATGTGCATCACGCTAATAAACTAATCTGACTTATTGTGGAGTTGTGCAGTGGAGGACATTACAATGTGGAAAATCTAGACCATATTTCAGAATGTTTCATCTGGTCATCGTGCTTTTCTCTCAAGTTTCAGTGGGTGTCATTGACGATTGACGATTTAGCCAATCAGGAACACACATAAATTTTAGCTGCTTAGAGAAAAAAATAATAAAGTATATCACAAGAGATTGGAAAAATGCCCCATTTTGAACAAAGCAAAAAAATGTCCTCGTCTTTGGTTGCGTGTCTCTGGTTGCGTGTCTTTGGGCCCGTGTCTCTGGTGGGTGTCTCTGGTCGCCTGTCTCTGGTCGCGTGTCTCTGGTCGCCTGTCTCTGGTCGTGTGTCTCCGGTCCCATGTCTCTGGTTCAGTGTCTCTGGTCCCGTGTCTCTGGTCGCCTGTCTCTGGTCGGGTGTCTCTGGTCGCCTGTCTCTGGTCGCCTGTCTCTGGTCGCGTGTCTCTGGTGGTCGGGTGTCTCTGGTCGGGTGTCTCTGGTCGGGTGTCTCTGGTCGGGTGTCTCTGGTCGCCTGTCTCTGGTCGCGTGTCTCTGGTCGCGTGTCTCTGGTCGCGTGTCTCTGGTCGCGTGTCTCTGGTCGCCTGTCTCCGGTCGCCTGTCTCTGGTCGCCTGTCTCTGGTCGCGTGTCTCTGGTCGCGTGTCTCTGGTCGCGTGTCTCTGGTCGCGTGTCTCTGGTCGCCTGTCTCTGGTCGCGTGTCTCTGGTCGGGTGTCTCTGGTTGCCTGTCTCTGGTCGCCTGTCTCTGGTCGCGTGTCTCTGGTCGCCTGTCTCTGGTCGTCTGTCTCTGGTCGCCTGTCTCTGGTCGCCTGTCTCTGGTTGTGTGTCTCCGGTCCCGTGTCTCCGGTCGCCTGTTTCTGGTCGCCTGTCTCTGGTTGGGTGTCTCTGGTCGCGTGTGTCTGGTCGCCTGTCTCTGGTCCTGTGTCTCTGGTCGCCTGTCTCTGGTTGGGTGTCTCTGGTCGGGTGTCTCTGGTCGCCTGTCTCTGGTTTGGTGTCTCTGGTCGCCTGTCTCTGGTCGCCTGTCTCTGGTCGCGTGTCTCTGGTCGCGTGTCTCTGGTTGCCTGTCTCTGGTCGCGTGTCTCTGGTCGCGTGTCTGGTCGCGTGTCTCTGGTCCTGTGTCTCTGGTTCAGTGGGACTCAGGCAGCAGTGACAGGCCCATGACAGGTGCTAGTGATAGAAACAGAAGTACAGGTTGATGAGGTGGAGGACGCGCTGTCTCCGTGAGGGTCAGAAGAACCATGTGACCCTGGAGTCTTGGGGGAGGTCGTCGTAGCAACAGCACCCCCCACCCCTGCACTCATCCCTCATACAGACACTTCAAGGTGATGCAGGCAGTAGTGCTGTACATCAAGCATAGCATTAACACACCACTGACAGGTTACACAAATTACTTTTATTACGTTATTTAAATGAGATTCTCTCTGCTCCCAAACCGAGTTACGCTACACAGCAGTCACTTCACATTAGTGGTTATGTTAACAAACAGCATTTATTTCAGATATCTAAGGTCCAGGGTTGTTTTGTTTAAAGGGGACCTATTATATTAACTGTTCTTTTCTGGGTCCATGTTAAAACTCTCGTAATTAGAGTCGTATTTGGATTGATTCATGCATATTTGAACAATCTTGCATTGTACTGCAGCTGATACTTTAGCGCTCGGAAAATCCCTGTTTTCACCCAACACCTAGCCTCAAGCAACTTGTCTAGAGTTACAGGCTATTACTCAAAAAAAAAAAAAAAGATTCTAAGTAAAACATTTAGAAACCTGCTTCTATTCCATATTTGTAGTTTGCAGTGAACAAAACATTTATTGATCTACATTTAATTTGATTGATGATATAAGATATTTTCTAATCAGGTCATCAGGTCATGGTATAACTGTATTTTTATTTATTTATTTATTTTTTTTTTTAAACAAAAACATGTTGGTAATGTTTTAAGGACAAATCTGATCTGGATTTTTTCAATTGTGACTTTTAAACATGCTGTTGGCATTTAATTGTATCGTCTGTGTTACCATTGGTGGTTCTTCATTTCTAGTGTTAGCTTAATTTAGAATACATTTTATTCACATTTTTAACTACTGTAATGTGGCAATGATGTATACAAGGAGTGGCCAATGTTTTTTTTTATTTTTTATTTTTCACGGGCCCTATGGTGTAGCAAATTATCATTATTGCAAGCACATAATTTAGGATATCTACTACTTTGGACCATTTATTGTGATAAATATTAAAGTGAACCCTGGATATAATCACATGTTTATTCTAAAATACCTAAATATCATCACTTATATAAATACAGGACAAATGACTTGAAAGTATTTGTAGCTTTATTAAAATAGTGTTTTAAAGAAATGACATGGAGGCTGCCATTTTGCTGCGGTTATGACATAAAATAGTGTTGTCATGGTAACAGGCAGTAGCAGGCAACTAAGCAACATGAATTCCTGGGTTAAACCTTGTCAGTTTGAGGCGGAGCAAAGCCAAATACAGAACGATTATGTTTAATCTGGTAAAACTGAAGATAATCAAGAGGAAGAGGCAAGAACTGGACACTGTCAGTGGTGTTTTTGTGGAACTGTTCACTGATGAAATTGTGGGAGTAACCATGGAAACACTATTTTATGTCATCAACCAAAATGGCGGCTCCCAGTAGCTTGAAAACAACATAAACAATGACAATTTTATAAAAAAAAATAGTAAGCAGTTGTATATTTGTTTGTAATTTATTTTAGTAACATGACCAGTACTAGCGTTTTAGCCATATTTATCTTTATAGTCAGGGTTCCCTTTAAAACAACAAGGAAAGACACATGCTACATAGTCAAGTTTTTAAAAGAAATAAAAGAGTTACGCTTATTCTCAAAAGTGTGCTGGGGGGCCACACCAGTCTGGACTACCCTGTTTAAACCCCAATAAAGTTCAATTATACAGGCAACTCTGGGGATTCAGGTTGGTTAAAGTTTATTAGGAGAATGCATATTAAGTGTAATGGGCAGAGATGCTTGTAGATTCTAGCTTTTAAAGATAATTTCCATCTGTAATCCAGGGAGAGAGGATGCACTAGACATGTTTTTAGTGGTGGGGGAAACGGGAGAACCCAGAGGAAACTGGAGCTGACACAGGGAGAACATGCAAACTCCACAGAAAAAGGTTCTTGCACCGCCGTTTGCCTGTTATGGACATGCCATCAGTTTTCTATAGTTTAGCAGTTCTATGTATGAGTATAAGTGAATGTATTCTTCTGCATTTGAACCATTCTGCAATGCCACTGGGGCCACAGCGCAGTGCCTAGGGTCATTTGTCTAGATCTCCTGGACAACGGGAGTGCTACTACCATTACAACCTTATGTCTCAGTTTGATTTGGAAGTCAATATAATCAAACATGTTAATACAGTGACTAGACGATTGCTTAACCTTTTCAAACAGGCAGCCCTTTGTACCAAAAGAATAACAGTGCACTTAAGCAATCATCCTTCATCGTCTGACCTTTAGTGAATCCCCAATCTGCATTATTATCTCCATCTATGTTTGTATTTCGAGCTGAGTGTGCAGGAGAGTGTGAGCGTGGAACAGTAACAGAAAGTCCTGAACAAAACAGATGAAGTTGCACTTTTGTAGCTCATATGTCACTTCGTCTTTTGCCCTCTGCAGACTGCTCTGAGTTTCTTTTGCTGGATACAGTTTTCTCCTTGTGTCTAGTTTTAGAGTGTTATTTTCAACCCTTCTTATTTAGGCCTATTTTCCTTAAAACGTCCCACTGAAACTGCAAGTTTTTGGGGGCACAAACAAATGTCTGGATCATATGAAACTGATGCTTTATAGTTTAGGCAGCTGTGAGAACAAGCTCTGCACAAAGGAAAGTCAAATGGTGCTGGTGTCTGCAAGTAGGGCCTGGTTATCTTTAGACCAATGGTTCCCAATGTTTTTATCCTGAGGTTTTTCACTCTTCAAGAAGCTAAGGGGTCTTAGCTCAGGTTTTTAAGTAAATACATTGATTTTAATGGTATTTTTTTGCATTTTCTAGTTTGAGTGCTGCTGAAGTCCCCAAAACCTCAGAAAATTTTGATAAACGTTTCCACCTTACAAGGCACTCAAAGTGCTTTACAATCAGGGATCCACTCACCCAGTGTAACAGTCACTGAGGCAATGGAGTGTCTTGCCCAAGGACACATCAAAAGTCCACTCTTTTCATCCCACTGTGTTCTAGCGGTCTCCCATCCAAGTACTAACCAGGACCTAACTTCTGAGATCTGATGGGATCAGGCTTTGACAAACAGGTATGGCCACAGCAGTTATTAAAAAATGACCCTAAACTAACAGATTTAAGATTCAAATAATGTTTAAATTTACCTTTTAGTACCCCTAAAGTGCTCATCTACTCCCAAGGGTCCTCATACCCCTGGTTGGGAAACACTGTTTTAGACCATTCATCTGCAAAAGCTGAAAAAATTTCACAGAAAATGCATTTAGGACTTAAAAAATACACTGCTGGTCTTAAAGGGGACGTATTAAGCTAAATCAACTTTTGTGAAGTTTTATCCCTATTCTAAACTTGCTTTATCATCAAAAACACTGCTGAAGTTTTGTCTGTGGGATATCTTTCGTTCCCTTCCTTCTATATGTCCCTGATCTGTGATGTCATAGGTAGAACTCTGTGATCATTTACACTGTTTTTCAATCGATAAATCAACCACATTTGTTTTGAGTGTTTCTGCAGCATTAGCACAACAGGCAAGATCAATTTGATTGTTTATCTTGTGAAACTTCTCTTAAGTTATTTTTTACCTTCCCAAAACAACTTTCCATTACAATATTTGTCTGATAAAGGGCAAGTTGAGTTTGTGATAGAGACATTTTAAATAAGGCTCAGGTCAGGGCGGGACGAAACAGTTCTATATCGTTTCCACTGCACAAAACGACCTGTTCCACTTTGCTTGCTGGGTCAGTAGTGAGCGACTTTTGGCCCTGCTTTCACCCTGGACTCTGGAGCAGACCTCGCTGTGGTCCCTCATAGGCTCGATGATTGGACAAGAGAAAACACAGGCTCAGGAGAGAACCGGACAGAAAAGAGAGATAGAAACATGGAAGTTTTTGTCACCTAACGCAGACTTGATCCTGTGACAAACTGCCGTATTTCCTGTTTGTCGAGCAAAAAAAAAAAAGGCAACACTGTAAAAAAACTATAACGTGTCCAAATAATACAGCTTCATTGCATTGAATAAAACGGGTTTAAAAAGCAGCAGAGTGCAGAGGCTTTCCAAAAATGTTAAATAACTGCAAAAAGGTGACGATAAACCAGAAGTAGTTTTTTGTTTCCACCAGTTTTCCCTCATGTCACAAAACCACAGACTTCTAATTATTAGACATGTTATGTGAATTACCAATAATGACCCTAACCAGGAAGAAAAAGTGAAATTCAGATACCTTTTCTTTTTATTTATTTAAGAAAGGATGTGTAACGTGTGAGTGACATCAGCAGACTCTCAGGAGCCTGGAGCTGCAGAAAAAACGTTCACCATCATTAACATGCGCCAAATATGAACCGATCTGAGAGACCCAGGCTAATGGAAATGTGGCTTTGCAATACCTTTCCCAGCCCAGTCTTGAGGATATATATTAAAAAAAAACGTACGATAAGCACGTTTGCACGCCTTTATTTATGTCAATATGTTGAATGCATCAAATAACCATGCCCTTGCCGACTTTTTCTTTGGGTTTGGAGTAAATCTTAACTCACCCCAAGCCTCAGTCTTAAAGATTCATCGTGTAACTATTTGACCATAAAAAGACTTAAATAAAAGCATGTTTTTATTCTTTAGATGTATTTGTGACACTAAATGAATAATAAAAATGTGTGTTTCTGTTGGTCACAAAATGGACAAAATGTTTTCACGAAAAAAATGCTCTTTTATTTCTAGATTTTCGCAATATGACAGAAAACTTGTTTATTTCCATTTGGAATATTCCGAATGCCAAAAGCTGTGATCTGTTGGTGTCTGCTCTGCTGGTGCTGGTGTCTATGTTTTAATTGTATTTTAAAAGAGTTTGACTTGTTTTGATGACCTGCAGCACACTAAAACCTGCCGTCACTTTGCTATTGCCCATGCAGGGACTACAGATAAAAATGAGCTTGTAGCTATATCTGGTCTGTACAATATATTTATTGTGCAATGTCCCTTCAAATAAATACATAAATAAATATGGCTTTATCTCTTTAACACTATTGAATCAGATGAATTTTCACCCTCAGAAAGTTACACAGTGTCACTTTAAACTTACCCATTTATTTATGAAAAAGTCACCACGTGGCTTCAACCATTTTGTTTTTTGCGCCATAGTGACATGCTTATTGTAGGTTTTTTGACATTTCGTTCAATCTACGTTTTCTGATCTTTTCTGCTCAGATTATGAAACGTCCTTACTTGATTTTAGAGGACAAAAAAGCTCCTATTATCAGATGTTGGCAGGACATTGCAAACTGATTTGAAGAAAAGAAACACACGTTGCCATTTACTTGTATGTGTCCACGTAAACCCTATACACATTTACACATTCCTACAAACAAACTCCTCCAAAATGTCTGACTCAAGCGTTTTCCTCCCTGCATCTTCCATGTGCACTTTCTGTCACATCTGGCTGGCGCGCACACTGTGACACGGCGAGATGGATGCAGCCGGTCCGTCGGGGGTGACCCTTGCAGTCGATTGGCTAATTCTCCGCCCCCTGAGCCATCCCATAATGCTCGGAGGAAGGATAGTTCCCAAGGTTACTCGTGCCACCACCACCACGGCTGTCACAAAGCATGCTGGGAGATTGCTGTTCACATGGCGTGCTGACTGGAGCGCAGCCTTATCCTTGGCCACGGAATGACACATAATTTAGCGGAGTCAGTGCGGTTGTAAATCACGGCTTATGTCACGCACGTTCTGGAGAGGAGCAAGGTGAACGTGAGGGGAAAGACACCGGGACGTTTCAGTTTGTGGATAATAAACTCATGATTCAGCTTTGTGGTTGTAGCATTTTGTCGCTTATTGGTTTAAGATGCGTGTGATGTAGACACTTGTTTCTGTGTTTCTGGGCTGGATGACGGACTACTTAGAAGTCAGAAGAAGCTCTAAACAAAACAAATGTTACTTGAAATGTTCTTGGTAAATAAAAAGAGCCAGGGTCTGAATGATTTGGCATTTGTTGGGTTTCGACAGTTTTAGGGACTTGGAATGACTAGAAGTTCAGACTGAGCTCATTAAATATCATAGATTATTTGTGGTATTTTTAACTTGTACGTTTAGTCTCAACTGAGCCTGATTCATCCAAGAATGACTGATTTGATAAAGCCACGTTTCCATTAGCCTGGGTCCTGCAGACTGGTTTACTTCGGAGTGGTTTGGGCCGGTTATGTTAATTGACCCTGTGCACAGAAGCTGTTTATTTTCAAATTGTCAGACTTTAGCGTTAGCATTGACAGACAACACATCTTTTTATAAACACACTGTGGTCCCTTGGTGAAATATTCTCCTCATTTGATATACGTATTAACATGTTTTTCACCAACAACTCACTTCACTGGCCGAACTTTACGTGTTTTTCATTTTAGACTGAGGCAGTGAAACCCCATAGAAATGAACTAAACCAGAAATGAACCTCCCAACAGGGGTTAGAATTTTTTTAAAATAAATAAGCCAACTGACTTCTGTTCACAGAGCCAATTAAGTTAAGTTTATTTGCCATTTGCAGTGTTAAAACTGCATTCGAAAAAAGTATGTACACAACATACATACATCCATCTAAGGCCGCATTAAAATAGCAGTTTAAGAAACAGAAACCACATAAAAGACAGCAACAGTAGATTTACACACAACAAATGACCTGTGATGGTGAGTGTTTCCACTCTCCATGACTCCGTCACTCCACCTCACACATGCTTTCTTAAATAAATACAAAAGAAATTATACCTGAATTATACTTTTTCTTCCTGCCGTCAATCTGAGTAATTCACAAAAAGACAGTGACCGTAATTGAACAATTAACATGAACTAAAAAGTTTCAATACACGTTTTAACACATTTCTGTTACTTTGATAAAATATCATCCGAATGTCATTATCGAGAAAAAAAAAATATCGAAATTTTTGTGAATATCGCACAGCCCAACTACATTTTTTCACTCACCTGAATGAAACATGTATGAGTCGTTAAGACAGATTTCATTCACAAATGTTGATTTAGCAGCTTAACTTTAGTTTTCACACAGTGATAAACTCTTGTAGTTAGCTGACAACAGAGCTGGCGAGTGTTGCTGCTACAGCTTCTGTCAATGCTGTGGCTCTTTACATCCCCCGTGTTGACAAACAAAATAATCCCTCCAATTGTTGGAGGTGTTAACTACAGTTGAGTATCATTTTACCTTCCACCACAAAATGACCTTTTACAAATTTCATGGCAAAGTTCTTCTGATCTCATCATGAGTAATTCATTCATTCATTTCCACTGCTTGTTCCCGTTCTGGGTCGTGGGTGACTGGAGCTTATAGAGGTTATGCACTGACATTATTTTGCTTAGCAACATTTAGAATGAGTGTCATTTCTTCAATGTATTTCTTTGTTGTCGTGGCAATGGCTGTTAGTTTGTTGCAGTTAAAATGTCCTAAATCATCAACTGTTGTTAACTGACTCAAAACATCTTTTTTATATAAAGAAAAAGGTAATAAGTTCAACTGTGTGTGATTTCAATGTCTGATAAATGTGAGAGAAGCTAAAGTCTTGTTGTTTATCTGCTTTGCTGCCACTATTTACTTGATTTTCTCTTTTTACATGTCAGTTCCAAACCCAGTGCTCAGTAGACTTGTGGTGGGTTGAATTTGTTATCAAACTTCCTATTTTAGCTGTATTTTGAGCTTTTACAGTTGAAAATGTCCTTTCTCTCCATTGACTCTCATGCATCGTTGCCACTCAGCACTCACATTTAGAATGCTGTGATGTCACCTGCATAACCTCTATATTCTGGTGCTTATCACAAGTAATGTGTGTCAATGATTGTATCATCATTTGTCATTGATGAAGCTCACAGTTCAGTTCCACATTATACTGCATGTTTATCTACAACTCCACCACATAAAATACAACTGTCTTCCCTAAAGAAGAACTCATTATAATGCGTGTATTTCACTCTTTACAGTGAGTCTAAAGGCTTTTTCACACCAACACAACTCCCAGTCGTTGTCGGTAGGGAGGAGCGACGCACCGTCTGTTCTAGTCTCTTTGGGGCGCATCGATGTAAAAAAGCATTCACACAAACATGATCCAAGCAGCCACAGTCGGCGAACAAATGCCGAGTGAGCATGCGCGTGACGTAACGCTTGACGAAAAAGACAAAACAGAAGTTGTGCGCGAGTAGTTGTCAAAACTCTGTGGCGAACAGATTTTTTATCTTACCTCACGGATTAGGCTAAACTTCTATTTCCCGCTACAGTCCAGCCTTCGTACTACAGCTGTACTCCTCCATCTTTGTTTTCCTCGGACGAAGTAGTCGCCATTCTTCTCTGTACTTACGTCTCGTTTGAACCCGGCAAATAACAACAATCCATGCTCAGGTAAATACTGTTTTTCCATAAGCGTCATTTTCGGTTTTACGCACCATTTTCTTGCACACTGATTCGCTAGCCACGGGCCAATCAAACAGCCGCATATGCGGCAACTACCGACCGCTGACAATGCCGGACTTACAAGCAAGTCTTCAAAACCTCGCCTCCACGACGTGCTCCGCGCTCCTCTGACCCCCCGACAGTGCCATTCACACCAAACACACGTGAGCGTCTGTCGGCAGAAGTTGCCAAACCGGTTCAGACAGGCACCCTCGCTTGGGTGAAAGACCCTTAACTTATACTAAGAAGCCAGTGAACACGCCTTCGTCCGGACCTAGAAGACTGATCTGCCGCAGATACTGTATTAGCCACACACATTTCACCCGAGCTCAGTGACGGCGACAGAGGTCAATTAGGATTAAGTTCCTCCTCGTTATATAAATCCAACCACGCCGATCTTCTGCACAAAACAAGTGACGATATTAAACCTGAATATAATTAGGAGCGATGTGAGCGTGGCATCTGTCGTCGTCTGTCTGGCTTTGTAGATTTCATTGATAAATCCCATCTTTGGCCTGTGGTTTTTGCAGAGGATTATGGGAAATGTTGAGGCCGCATATGCTCAGGGCCACGCAAACAAACATCTGGGCACATACCGGTTCATGGTTGAGTTGTTTAGGTCATTTAGTTTGAACTGTCACATTGGTTATTGCCAGAATTTCAATTTAAATACAATTAATGAATAAATACACAATTACTGTTAGTTTTGTGACTCATTTGTCATTGTTTTTTTGGGAAACACAAAGACTTAAGCACATTTCTGAGATGAATATACAGTATCTGTATGATCTATAATGTTTATTTTAATTGGATAGATAAAGGAAGAAAGAAAAAAACAGAAAGAAAGAAAACAGAATAAAAGAAAAAAGCAAGACAGAAAGAATAAAGAACGAAAAAAGAAAAAGAAAGAACTGAAAAAATAAGAAAAATGAAAGAAAAAAAAAACAAAAAGAAAAGAAAGACAGACAGAAGAAAAAGAAAATGAAAAAAAAAGAAAAAAATAATAAAGAAAGCAACAAAGAAAAAAGAAAGAAAGAAAATGAAAGAAAACTGAAAGAAAGAAAAGACAAAAAAGAAAAAAAGGATGAAAAAAGAAAGACAATAATAAAACAGGAAAAAAGAAAGAAAAAACTGAAAGAAATTAAGAAAAGAAAAAATACAGAAAGACAGGAAAAGAAACACAAGAAAGAAGAAACAAAAAGAAAGGTAAAAGGCAGAAAGAAAGAAAAAAGAATAGAAAGAAAGACAGAAAGAAAAAAATAAGAAAAAAATGAAAAGAAAAAAGAAAGAAAAAAGACAGACAGAAAGAAAAAATAATTAAGGAAAGCAACAAAGAAAAAAGAAACAAAGAAAGAAAAAGAAAATGAAAGAGAAAACTGAAAAAAGAGAAAAGACAAAAAAGAAAAAAGGATGAAAAAATAAAGGACAAATAATAAAAATAACAGGAAAAAAAAGAAAAGAAAAAACTGAAAGAAATTAAGAAAGAAAAATAAAAAAAAAACAGAAAAAAATAAGAAAGAAAAAAAAAACAAAAAAGAAAGAAAGAAGAAAGAAAGAAAGAAACAAAAAGAACGAAAAAGGATAAAAAGAGAGGAGAAAGAAAAGAAACAGAAGAAAGAAAGAAAAGAAAAGAAAAGAAAAGAAAGAAAAGAAAAAGAAAGAGAGGTTTGTACCATATTGTCAGGCCATAAACCTGGAAACTGCCCAGAGGAAAAGTAAAAGTCTGGCACGAGCCAAAGCAGAAACCTACTGAAGTCAGTGCTAAAGCAACATGCTAACACATGCTAACACATGCTAACACGTGTGGACTAAAATCATGACTTGTTTTCCTGAGACAGATTGATGGGCTTCATTCGTCACTCCATAAAGACACAACATTAGTGAAGTGTTTCCTTGCGCAGATGCGTCTGGTCTGCTAATGTGATTACAAAAAGTCACACTATCTTAGTTTTAAAACAACAACTTGTTATTTTTGTAAGACTCACGTGGAACACAACTTGTAACCATACAAGCCTTAGTGAACAACAAAACGCCCAGTCTGCTTCTAAAGATGCTGTAATATTTATTTCACTTAATACACATATGGATCATTGTAATGTCTCCAAACTTTCTAGTTATGTTAATGTCATTCATGTAGTGTGGTTAATGCCTTCTACTAGAAATGTCTATGAGTGAGCTCACGTTGGTTGTATCAGATTTGGGTTGAATTGGCTTGTTGACCACAATATGTTTACAGTACATGCATATGTTTAATACATGTGTATTGTGCTGTATGTTTTTAAATATGTAATTTTCACTGTAATTTTTCACTTTTTATGGACCTCATGAAGACTAGCACCACATAATGGAAGCCAATGGGATTATTTGTCATATAAAGTACTATTAGAAGTCTAAAAATGTGCTCAAAGTATTTTGAGGTAAATTTTAGCCAAATCAATATGTTTACTTGAAAAGTAAATGTTTATACAAAATCCTATCTGTAAAAAGCAGCTGTCAACAACATTAAAGGGCACATAAAACAAACTTGACTTGTTTTGATTCATGTTTGAACACTGCTTAGTCATTAAAACACATCTGAAGTTGTGAGATATGTTTTGTTCCCCTCTGAGCCTCAGAAAGCACTATTCTGAATGTCTCTGATCTGTGATGTCAGAAGTGGATTAAGTCCATAAACAATCCAAACTTTCTGTAGGATTAGCATATAAGCAAAGATGACAAGGAACCAAGTATTTTTACTCAAGCACTGCACCTAAGTTTTTTTTTTTTTTTGAGTAGTATCTTTACTATTGAGTAATAAAAAAATGGTGACTTTTTACTTTTACTTCTTCCATTTTTCAAGAAATATCTGTACTTGCAACTCAATTAAAAAAACAAGTTAACTTTTTAAGGTCAAGCACAGCTGCAGTAATGTCGAAGATCGAGACTTTTTTTCCAGTTAAACATTAAAGGGGCCCTATCATGTTTTTTTCCAACTCTTTAGTAATAAACTACATATGTAGATCAGCAATTTACATTTTATTCACTTTAAAACCCCAAAATGATCGAAAACGGCTTAAAAATAGAAACAGCTCCAGGACTTCCTGTTTAAAACTGCAGACGTACTAAGCCCCGCCTCTTCACTTTAAAATGTAACTGTAACAAGTAACGGATTTTAAATGACTCGTTTTTATTGTTGGAAAGTGACTATGGGACAGTTTTGAACCACACATGCTTTGCTTTGAGTATTCCTTTTTGAATTACAAGTAAATACAGACAAGTGGCGGGGTGAAGAACAAAGTGGGCGGAGTGAAGAACAGGAAGTGTTTGAAACACTCGAGCAAGAGCGGTAGAAAAATACAAGATTACTCAAACATACATGAATCTATTCAAATACAACTTTGAGTAAACTAATGTTGAGGGAATGTAGTTAGAGCAAAGGTTCAAATTATTGAATTCTTGGTTTTTACATGATAGGCCCTTTTTAAAAAAAAAGTCCAAAATATTTAAACATCTAACAACCTATTTCACACATGATTAAATACAATTTTATAAAAACTGTCTCACTGTAAAACCCATTTTACATGTACGATGCACCTAAGCCCATCTTTTGAGTTTTACTATTTTACATGAGTAAATTTGCCATGTTTTACTTTTCTAATGAGCCTTAGCACGACTTTTACTTTTTACCAGAGTTATTTTTCAGACAAGTAACTCTACTTTTACTTAAATAGTAAACTTCGATTTGATTATTTGTGTCATTTGTCTTTGCAGACAGTAGATGAACCTCTATCTGAATGACTGGGATAAAAAAAAGCATGATATTTGTTTCTTAAACAATAAGTTTAAATCTGGCTGTGTCCATTTTCTTTTCCTATTCCTTTAATTACCTTCAGAGATTATCTAAAGATGGACCAAGAATCCATCAACTAAATAATCCAAAAAATACCTGCTACATTAGAGCCCACTTATACACATTTTCAATGTAGATTTTCTCTCAAAGAACATTCTGTGGCCAGAACATTGTCCGGAATGATTAAAGAGATAGTAAAATAGTTCTTTCTGTAGTATATTCTTCTACAGTGTTTTTGCTGACGGTAGCACATCTTAACACATCTGACCTCTCTTTCTCCTTCTTTTCTCCTCTCTCTCTTTCTCTCTCTCTCTCCCTCTTCTCTCTCTCTTCTCTTTTTCTCTCTCTTTTCTCTTTCTCTCTCTCTCTCTTTCTCCTCTCTCTCTCTCTTTCTCTCTCTCTCTCCCTCTTCTCTTTCTCTCTTTCTCCTCTCTCTCTTCTCTCTCTCTCTTTCTCTCTCTCTCTCTTCTCCTCTCTCTCTTTCTCTCTCTCTTTTCTCTTTCTCTCTCTCTTTTCTCTTCTCCTCTCTCTCTCTTTCTCTCCCTCTTCTCTCTCTCTTCTCTTCTCTCTCTCTTTTCTCTTTCTCTTTTCTCTTTCTCCTCTCTCTCTCTTTCTTCTCTCTCTCTCTCTTTCTCTCTTCTCTCTCTCTCTTTCTCTCTTTTCTCTTTCTCCTCTCCTCTCTCTCTTTTCTCTTTCTCCTCTCTCTCTCTCTCTTTCTCCTCTCTCTCTCTCTTTCTCCTCTTTCTCTCTCTCTCTCTCTCTCTCTCTTTCTCCTCTCTCTCTCTCTCTTTCTCCTCTCTTTCTTTCTCCTCTCTCTCTCTCTCTCTCCCTCTCTTTCTTTCTCCTCTCTTCAGGTGAATAATGAGTTCCATGAGGTAACAGGAACACAGAGACCAGCAGCAGACGCCCACCTCACGCCTCCAGCTGCAGTGAAACCCATCGCAGCACCTGATTGGACAGAGACTAACTGAGACACGCCCCTTTTGAGCGGTCACGATCACGCCTCTGCAGAACGTGACTGTAGCGTAAAGGGACTTGTGTCGGGTAGTATGTCATTGTATTGTAACCGCACTGTAAAAAAATACAAGTTCTATGTCTAACTACACACTTACACAACTACTACTACTTACCACAACTACATGGCGCCTGTAATAGAAATCTGACCACAAAAAATGTCTAAACAAACCAAGTGTGAAGTCAGAAGCATTATAAAACGAGCTTAAGTCGCTAAAATAGAGCTTAAATTTGTCAAAATGCCTGAAAAATCTTGAACAAGAACTTTAAACAATTCAATTTAATCAAAACAAGCTGAGACTACTCATAACAATAGCACTGGATGACATTGTTTGCAGTGCAGAGGGAGTCGTTCACTAAGCAGCAGCACAGCAGAGTAAAACAACCCGACGTGACACAGACATTAAATATTCAGTCTCATTTAAAAAAACGACAAATGTCACACAGAAGTGTCCAGGCTACACCTCCAGCAGAGCCCAGCTTTTTAAAAACTATTTGAACCAGCGTATGTTACATATTTTGGTCTTGGTGATTCCCGGCCTCAATAAATTAGCTGAACACCTTTCGCAAAAAATGAAGCAGAGACATCTTTTCATTTATTATTTTAGCATTTTCTAACACTTTAGCCAATATGCTACAATTAAAATCTAAAAGTAGGGGAAAGCGGAGTTGGTTGTCACACGGGTGGTTGTCACAGTCGTCTCAGCCACTAGAGGCACTGATCAGAATCATTGACCAGTTGCGTGGGAATGAATCGGTGATTAAAACATGAGTGGGGCCGAGGAGATAGAAGAAGAAAACATTCCTTCAACTTCATCCGCACAACAAGCAGGTGAAACGCTAATTGCAAGACGAGGCTCGACGTCATTAGCTTGGAAGTGGTTCGGCTTCGAGCGCACTGATGTGCGCAGCTATCTCCCATCTGCAAAATCTGCAATAAGCCCGTTTCTGTCAAAAGCAGTTCAACAACCAACTTATTTCATCATTTGCGAACAAGCCACCGAATACAGTATGAAGAATATGAAAGGCTGCGTCAACTGGCGGAGAAAAACAAAGCTGAGGACGTTACGGTAAAGAAAAAAAGTACACAACTTTCGTTAGCGGATTCATTTACTAAGAAAGTGCCTTATGAAAGAAAAAGTGAGAAATGGCAAACCATCACTGATTCTATAACCAACTATCTTGCACGAGCCATGTTGCCCATACAATCTGTCGAACAAGATGGGTTTAAAGACATGGTCAAAACACTGGATCCGAGATACAGTGTGCCCTCTCGTACGTATTTTAGCAAGACTGCTCTACCAAAGCTGTACGAGTCATGTCGGGAACGTCTTTCTCGCGATGTGCAAAACGCCTCTTTTTACTCCACAACCTCAGACCTGTGGTCCAGCAGGACATCTGAGCCATATCTGTCACTCACAATTCATTTTATTAGTGATGACTGGCGACTGCTGAGCTACTGTCTGCAAACGTCCTATTTTCCGGAGGACCACACTGGTGAGCTGATTGCGCAAGGCTTAAAAGACGCTTTGAGTTCTTGGTCTCTCAAAGAGGAACGGATGGCCTGTATGACAACAGACAGTGGGGCTAACGTGGTCAGAGCCCTTACCATCAACAACTGGCAGCGGCTTCCATGTTTTGGACATAGACTTCACATTGCCATAGGTAAGAATGTACCTCACTATATCATAATCATAATAAGCAAACCCACACATCTATTTAATTTCAGATGTTTTTGTAATTGTAAATGTTTTAAAATAATGATTTTGAAGATAAAATAATGTATCTTATCTAACATACATTTTGTTATTTTACATATTTTTCAGAACGAAGTATGAGAGATCCTCGCATTGATAGAGCCCTTGGAGTGTGTAAGAAGATTGTGGCTGTATTTGCAAACAGCTGGAAAAAGAAAAAGGCATTAGCCAAAGCACAAGAACAACTGAACCTTCCACAGCATACCTTTATCACGGAGTGTCCTACTAGATGGGGTTCTAGGCAGCGAATGATTGAGAGAGTTTTGGAGCAGCAAAAGGCTATTCAACAGGTTTTGTCAGCAGACAGAAAACAAAGGCACCTAGTTCCCACATGGCAAGATATTGAAGTTCTGGAGTCAATCAGCAAAGCCCTAGGTCCTCTGTTAGAATTTACAGATGCTTTGTCTGGTGAGCAACAAGTCACAGTGTCCTACGTTAAGCCTGTATTGTCTCTTTTCAACAGTGAGGTTCTGGCTATTAAACCTGATGATACAGAGTTGACAAAGCAAATCAAGCAGACCATTCTTGACTATCTGAATGAGAAATATGCAGCAGACTCTGTGGATAAACTCCTTGGTCTAGCATCCACACTTGATCCCAGGTTTAAACACCGCTATAACAGTGCAGATAAGATCCCGGCCATTGAGAGCACATTGAAAGCTGAACTTCTGGGTATGCTGAATGAAGAAGAAAACCCAGCCACTTCACAAGTCCCAACAGCAGATGAAGATCAAGCTGAGGAAGAGGAGGACATCAGTGAGCCATTGCCTGCCAAAAAGACAAAGAAGTCTTTTGGCAGTTATTTTAAAAAAAGGCAATCTGGAAAAGACTCTGAGCAATCTACTGTTGAGAAAGAGATGCAAAGTTACCTTATGATCCCTGAGATGGACAGTGACGCAGATCCATTAGAATGGTGGAAAACCCAGGAGGTAAATTTCCCAAGACTGGGAAAACTGGCAAAAAAGTATCTGTGCATCCCTGCCTCTAGTAGCCCATCAGAGAGGGCATTTAGCACAGGTGGGAATATTGTAACTTGTCATCGTGCTGCCTTGAAGCCAGAGGCTGTGGATAGACTTGTGTTTTTGTCCAATAACCTAAAACATATGTAGCAAGGTGCCATTTCTGTTGAAAAAAAGTTCCAAATAGTGTTCATGTTTATTTATTTTGTAATTCTAATTCTGGAATTTTGACCTAAGTGAAGTTACGGCTGCAGAAAAATATTGTTTACATTTGTTTTTTTATCATTATTATTATTGCATGTGCAATATTTTTACAGTTCAAAAGTTGTGAGTTTTTACATATTTATTGCAATGTTTGATATTTATATTTGTTCAATTTTATTTACCAACAAAGCAGTATTTTATGCTAAGTTTTTTTACATTCTAAATAAATGCTATGTTGAATATTTTTACACTTCAAAAGTTGTGAGATTTTACATATTTATTGCAATGTTTATTTATATTTGTTAAATTTTATTTACAAACAAAGCAGTATTTTATGCTAAGTTCTTTACATTCTAAATAAATGCTACGTTGAATATTTAATTATTTTTTGTGATCATTGTTATGATATAAAACACAAAAAGTATGCTCAGACAAACAAAATCAATTATGCATTTATATTTGATGATTGTTGAAACATATTAGGGTAAATTTCATTGTTACATATCGTTTGAATATCGTAATCGAGATATTTAAAAAATATATCGAGATATTCATTTTTGTCCATATCGCCCAGCCCTATTCACTCATTGATTCTGCAGAAATACACATGTTTTCACCTGAGATTTTTTTCATGTATTTTTTTGTCAGAAGCAGCCATGTTGGTTTTTACACTGCGGAAGATCAGCTTTTAAATCGACGCGTGTGCAGTAGGGCTGGGCGATATTGACAAAAAATTGATATCTTGATAATTTTTTTACATATCTCGATTACGATATTCAGACTATAATATTTCAAACCAACCAGAAAATCCTCAGATTTAAGTGTAGTAGTTTGAAGTTTAATGATCAATCAAATTAGGTTGTAGTTGACTAAAGACATTTTTGGTCCACTCAAGGCGCGCTATCAATCGGGTCTCAAAACTAGTGTGTGTCCCAAACATTTGACGACTCATACTGCCCTCACAAGACACAAACTCAGAAGTTTACAGGCTAAATTACTATTCATAATGAAAAAATGCAGCTAAATGACAAATTCATGCAACATGCTTTCTAAGTAACTCTACTATAGGGATGGGACGAGATCTCGTGAGGCGAGATCTCGCGAGATCAAACTGTCACGATACTGTGCGCACACGTACTGAACTGTCTCGTGAGATTTTTCCATGGTCAGGAAATTAAGTTTTGTATCTTTGAGCAGCTGTAGTAAATATTCTCCTCCACACACAGACTTGTAGCGGACTTATTCTGACAGAAAACTGTCTAAACTCTGTCTCAGTTTTTATTTTGTAAAGATAGGACCAATATTGACAGAGATAATTAGTCCTAAACATTGTAAAAGTTAGCACGAAAAATATATAATCGTCAAATATACGCGCGGACATGGCGGGAACAGCGCAGTGTTTTTCACACTTAAACATAGTTTAAAATAGATCCACAAAGAGATATTTTGTCCTCATCACTGTAAAAAGTACGAAAGTCTCCTCATCTGTGTGTCTGGTGCCTGTCAGCAGCAGCAGCGGCAGCGCTGTGAAGGAAAGGGGAAGGGGCGGAGCCTGAGCTACACATGGGGAGTGGATCAATTTCAGTCAAAACTCATATCGTTGAAATAATAAGAATCCAAGGTGATACACATAATGAAAGGTAAAGCTAAACTAATAGAAAATAAACTAACAAAATAAATATTACGAATATATATTTTTTTATTTGCCTTGTATATTTCTAAATTGAAAAAATTGAATGCAAATTACTTAAAAATCTTGTCTCGTCTGATCTCGTGGACCCAATCTCGTGGCTCGTCTCGTCTCGTGAAAATTCTGTCTCGTCCCATCCCTACTCTACTATAAACGATATACTCGATATTCCATTTTTGCATATCTTCAATACAACTATCACGATATTATCTAAAATTCGATATATCGCCCAGCTCTAGTGTGCAGAAAAACTACCCACCTCTAGGTTAGCTTTAATTCTTTAATTATGGATCGCCTTTGAGATTGCATGTCCACCAAAAGATTAAAATATAAATCATTANTTTATTTATGTCAATATGTTGAATGCATCAAATAACCATGCCACTTGCCGACCTTTTCTTTGGGTTTGACGAGTAAATCTTAACTCACCCCAAGCCTCAGTCTTAAAGATTCGTGTGTAACTATTTGACCATAAAAAGACTTAAATAAAAGCATGTTTTTATTCTTTAGATATATTTGTGACACTAAATGAATAATAAAAATGTGTGTTTCTGTTGGTCACAAAATGGACAAAATGTTTTCACGAAAAAAAATGCTCTTTTATTTCTAGATTTTCGCAATATGACAGAAAACTTGTTTATTTCCATTTGGAATATTCCGAATGCCAAAAGCTGTGATCTGTTGGTGTCTGCTCTGCTGGTGCTGGTGTCTATGTTTTAATTGTATTTTAAAAGAGTTTGACTTGTTTTGATGACCTGCAGCACACTAAAACCTGCCGTCACTTTGCTATTGCCCATGCAGGGACTACAGATAAAAATGAGCTTGTAGCTATATCTGGTCTGTACAATATATTTATTGTGCAATGTCCCTTTCAAATAAATACATAAATAAATATGGCTTTATCTCTTTAACACTATTGAATCAGATGAATTTTCACCCTCAGAAAGTTACACAGTGTCACTTTAAACTTACCCATTTATTTATGAAAAAGTCACCACGTGGCTTCAACCATTTTGTTTTTTGCGCCATAGTGACATGCTTATTGTAGGTTTTTTGACATTTCGTTCAATCTACGTTTTCTGATCTTTTCTGCTCAGATTATGAAACGTCCTTACTTGATTTTAGAGGACAACAAAAGCTCCTATTATCAGATGTTGGCAGGACATTGCAAACTGATTTGAAGAAAAGAAACACACGTTGCCAGTTTACTTGTATGTGTCCACGTAAACCCTATACACATTTACACATTCCTACAAACAAACTCCTCCAAAATGTCTGACTCAAGCGTTTTCCTCCCTGCATCTTCCATGTGCACTTTCTGTCACATCTGGCTGGCGCGGCACACTGTGACACGGCGAGATGGATGCAGCCGGTCCGTCGGGGGTGACCCCTAGCAGTCGATTGGCTAATTCTCCGCCCCTGAGCCATCCCATAATGCTCGGAGGGAAGGGATAGTTCCCAAGGTTACTCGTGCCACCACCACCACGGCTGTCACAAAGCATGCTGGGAGATTGCTGTTCACATGGCGTGCTGACTGGAGCGCAGCCTTATCCTTGGCCACGGAATGACACATAATTTAGCGGAGTCAGTGCGGTTGTAAATCACGGCTTATGTCACGCACGTTCTGGAGAGGAGCAAGTGGAACGTGAGGGGAAAGACACCGGGGACGTTTCAGTTTGTGGATAATAAACTCATGATTCAGCTTTGTGGTTGTAGCATTTTGTCGCTTATTGGTTTAAGATGCGTGTGATGTAGAACACTTGTTTCTGTGTTTCTGGGGCTGGATGACGGACTACTTAGAAGTCAGAAGAAGCTCTAAACAAAACAAATGTTACTTGAAATGTTCTTGGTAATAAAAAGAGCCAGGGCCTGAATGATTTGGCATTTGTTGGGTTTCGACAGTTTTAGGGACTTGGAATGACTAGAAGTTCAGACTGAGCTCATTAAATATCATAGATTATTTGTGGTATTTTTAACTTGTACGTTTAGTCTCAACTGAGCCTGATTCATCCAAGAATGACTGATTTGATAAAGCCACGTTTCCATTAGCCTGGGTCCTGCAGACTGGTTTACTTCGGAGCGGTTGGGCCGGTTATGTTAATTGACCCTGTGCACAGAAGCTGTTTATTTTCAAATTGTCAGACTTTAGCGTTAGCATTGACAGACACACACATCTTTTTATAAACACACTGGTGGTCCCTTGGTGAAATATTCTCCTCTTTTGATAGACGTATTAACATGTTTTCAGAGAAACCCACCAACAACTCACTTCACTAGCCGAACTTTACATGTTTTTAATTTTTAGACTGAGGCATTGAAACCCCATAGAAATGAACTAACCAGAAATGAACCTCCAACAGGAGGTTAGAATTTTTGAAAATAAATAAGCCAACTGACTTCTGTGCACAGAGCCAATTAAAGTTAAGCGTTTATTTGCCATTTGCAGTGTTAAAACTGCATTTGAAAAAGGTGCGGGAAGCTCACAGTACACAACATACATACATACATACATACATACATACATCCAAGGACACATTAAAATAGCAGTTTAAGAAACAGAAACCACATAAAAGACAGCAACAGTAATTTACACACAACAAATGACCTGTGATGGTGAGTGTTTCCACTCTCCATGACTGCGTCACTCACACATGCTTTCTTAAATAAATACAAAAGAAATTATACCTGAATGATACTTTTTCTTCCTGGCATACTGGTAATTTACAAAAAGATGGTGACACAATTAACAATTAACATGAACTAAAAAGTTTCAATACTTTTAAACAAATTTCTGTTGCTTTGATAAAATATATCCGAATGTCATTATCGAGATAAACACAAAAAATTTCGACATTTTGTGAATATCGCACAGCCCTACTTAGGACAGTGTTTTCTCTGCATTTTTTCACTCACCTGAATGAAACATGTATGAGTCGTAAAGACAGATTTCATTCACAAATGTTGATTTAGCAGCTTAACTTTAGTTTTCACACAGTGATAAACTCTTGTAGTCAGCTGACAACAGAGCTGGCGAGTGTTGCTGCTACAGCTTCTGTCAATGCTGTGGCTCTTTACATCCCCCGTGTTGACAAACAAAATAATCCCTCCAAATGTTGGAGGTGTTAACTACAGTTGAGTATCATTTTACCTTCCACCACAAAATGACCTTTTACAAATTTCATGGCAAAGTTCTTCTGATCTCATCATGAGTAATTCATTCATTTTCCACTGCTTGTTCCCGTTCTGGGTCGTGGTGACTGGAGCTTATAGAGGTTATGCACTGACATCATTTTGCTTAGCAACATTTAGAATGAGTGTCATTTCTTCAATGTATTTCTTTGTTGTCGTGGCAATGGCTGTTAGTTTGTTGCAGTTAAAATGTCCTAAATCATCAACTGTTGTTAACTGACTCAAAAACATCTTTTTTGTATAAAGAAAAAGGTAATAAGTTCAACTGTGTTTGATTTCAATGTCTGATAAATGTGAGAGAAGCTAAAGTCTTGTTGTTTATCTGCTTTGCTACCACTATTTACTTGATTTTCTCTTTTTACATGTCAGTTCCAAACCCAGTGCTCAGTAGACTTGTGGTGGTTGAATTTGTTATCAACTTCCTATTTTAGCTGTATTTTGAGCTTTACAGTTGAAAATGTCCTTTCTCTCCGTTGACTCTCATGCATCGTTGCCACTCAGCACTCACATTTAGAATACTGTGATGTCACCTGCGAAACCTCTATATTCTGGCGACTTACAGTGAGTCTATCTTACTGTATGCTAAGAAGCCAGTGAACACGCCTTCGTCCGGACCTAGAAGACTGAGCTGCCGCAGATACTGTATTAGCCACACACATTTCACCCGAGCTCAGTGACGGCGACAGAGGTCAATTAGGATTAAGTTCCTCCTCGTTTTATAAATCCAACCACGCCGATCTTCTGCACAGAACAAGTGACGATATTAAACCTGAATATAATTAGGAGCGATGTGAGCGTGGCATCTGTCGTCGTCTGTCTGGCTTTGTAGATTTCATTGATAAATCCCATCTTTGGCCTGTGGTTTTTGCAGAGGATTATGGGAAATGTTGAGGCCGCATATGCTCAGGGCCAGCAAACAAACATCTGGGCACATACCGGTTCATGGTTGAGTTGTTTAGGTCATTTAGTTTGAACTGTCACATTGGTTATTGCCAGAATTTCAATTTAAATACAATTTAATGAATAAATACACAATTACTGTTAGTTTTGTGACTCATTTGACATTGTTTTTTTTGAGAAACACAAAGACTTAAGCACTTTTCTGAGATGAATATACAGTATCTGTACGATCTATAATGTTTATTTTAATTGGATAGATAAAGGAAGAAAGAAAAACAGAAAGAAAGAAAACAGAATAAAAGAAAAAAAGCAAGACAGAAAGAATAAAGAACGAAAAAGAAAGAACTGAAAAAATAAAGAAAATGAAAGAAAGAAAAAACAAAAAGAAAAGAAAGACAGACAGAAGAAAAAATAATAAAGAAAGCAACAAAGAAAAAAGAAAGAAAGAAAATGAAAGAAAACTGAAAGAAAGAAAAGACAAAAAAGAAAAAAGGATGAAAAAAGAAAGACAAATAATAAAAACAGGAAAAAAGAAAGAAAAAACTGAAAGAAATTAAGAAAAGAAAAAATACAGAAAGACAGAAAAGAAACAAAGAAAGAAGAAACAAAAAGAAAGGTAAAAAGGCAGAAAGAAAGAAAAAAGAATAGAAAGAAAGACAGAAAGAAAAAAATAAGAAAAAATGAAAGAAAAAGAAAGAAAAAAGACAGACAGAAAGAAAAAATAATAAGGAAAGCAACAAAGAAAAAAGAAACAAGAAAGAAAGAAAATGAAAGAGAAAACTGAAAAAAGAAAAAAAAAGAAAAAAAGAAAAGACAAAAAAGAAAAAAGGATGAAAAAATAAAGACAAATAATAAAAACAGGAAAAAAAGAAAGAAAAAACTGAAAGAAATTAAGAAAAGAAAAAAAAAAAACAGAAAAAAAACTAAGAAAGCAACAAAGAAAGAAGAAACAAAAAAAGAAAGGTAAAAAGGCAGAAAGAAAAGAAACAAAGAAAGAAAGAAAGAAAAGAAAAGAAAAGAAAAGAAAAGAAAAGAAAAGAAAGAGAGTTTGTACATATTGTCAGGCCATAAACCTGGAAACTGCCCAGAGGAAAAGTAAAAGTCTGGTCACGAGCCAAAGCAGAAACCTACTGAAGTCAGTGCTAAAGCTAACATGCTAACACATGCTAACACATGCTAACACGTGTGGACTAAATCATGACTTGTTTTCCTGAGACAGATTGATGGGCTTCATTCGTCACTCCATAAAGACACAACATTAGTGAAGTGTTTCCTTGGCAGTGCGTCTGGTCTGCTAATGCGATTACAAAAAGTCACACTTATCATAGTTTTAAAACAACAACTTGTTATTTTTGTAAGACTCACGTGGACACAACTTTAACCATACAAGCCTTAGTGAACAACAAAACTGCCCAGTCTGCTTCTAAAGATGCTGTAATATTTATTTCACTTAATACACATATGGATCATTGTAATGTCTCCAACTTGTCTGTTATGTTAATGTCATTCATGTAAGTTGTATGCCTTCTAACTAGAAATGTCTATGAGTGAGCTCACGTTGGGTTGTATCAGATTTGGGTTGAATTGGCTTGTTGACCACAATATGTTTACAGTACATGCATATGTTTTAATACATGTGTATTGTGCTGTAGTTTTAAATATGTAATTTTCACTGTAATTTTTCACTTTTTTATGGACCTCATGAAGACTAGCAACCACATAATGGAAGCCAATGGGGATTATTGTCATATAAAGTACTATTAGAAGTCTAAAATGTGCTCAAAGTATTTTGAGGTAAATTTTCAGCCAAATCAATATGTTTACTTGAAAAGTAAATGTTTATACAAAATCCTATCTGTAAAAAAGCAGCTGTCAACAACATTAAAGGGCACATAAAACAAACTTGACTTGTTTTGATTCATGTTTGAACACTGCTTAGTCATTAAAACACATCTGAAGTTGTGAGATATGTTTTGTTCCCCTCTGAGCCTCAGAAAGCACTATTCTGAATGTTCTGATCTGTGATGTCAGAAGTGGATTAAGTCCATAAACAATCCAAACTTTCTGTAGGATTAGCATATAAGCAAAGATGACAAGGAACCAAGTATTTTTACTCAAGCACTGCACCTAAGTTTTTTTTTTTTTTTGAGTAGTATCTTTACTATTGAGTAATAAAAAATGGTGACTTTTTACTTTTACTTCTTCCATTTTTCAAGAAATATCTGTACTTGCAACTCAATTAAAAAAACAAGTTACTTTTTAAGGGTCAAGCCACAGCTGCAGTAATGTCGAAGATCGAGACTTTTTTTCCAGTTAAACATTAAAGGGGCCCTATCATGTTTTTTTCCAACTCTTTAGTAATAAACTACATATGTAGATCAGCAATTTACATTTTATTCACTTTAAAACCCCAAAATGATCGAAAACGGCTTAAAAATAGAAACAGCTCCAGGACTTCCTGTTTAAAACTGCAGACTACTAAGCCCCGCCTCTTCACTTTAAAATGTAACTGTAACAAGTAACGGATTTTAAATGACTCGTTTTTATTGTTGGAAAGTGACTATGGGACAGTTTTGAACCACACATGCTTTGCTTTGAGTATTCCTTTTTGAATTACAAGTAAATACAGACAAGTGGGCGGGGTGAAGAACAAAGTGGGCGGAGTGAAGAACAGGAAGTGTTTGAACACTCGAGCAAGAGCGGTAGAAAAATACAAGATTACTCAAACATACATGAATCTATTCAAATACAACTTTGAGTAAACTAATGTTGAGGGAATGTAGTTAGAGCAAGGTTCAAATTATTGAATTCTTGGTTTTTACATGATAGGCCCTTTTTAAAAAAAAAGTCCAAAATATTTAAACATCTAACAACCTATTTCACACATGATTAAATACAATTTTATAAAAACTGTCTCACTGTAAAACCCATTTTACATGTACGATGCACCTAAGCCCATCTTTTGAGTTTTACTATTTTACATGAGTAAATTTGCCATGTTTTACTTTTCTAATGAGCCTTAGCACGACTTTTACTTTTTACCAGAGTTATTTTTCAGACAAGTAACTCTACTTTTACTTAAATAGTAAACTTCGATTTGATTATTTGTGTCATTTGTCTTTGCAGACAGTAGATGAACCTCTATCTGAATGACTGGGATAAAAAAAAGCATGATATTTGTTTCTTAAACAATAAGTTTAAATCTGGCTGTGTCCATTTTTCTTTTCCTATTCCTTTAATTACCTTCAGAGATTATCTAAAGATGGACCAAGAATCCATCAACTAAATAATCCAAAAATACCTGCTACATTAGAGCCCACTTATACACATTTTCAATGTAGATTTTCTCTCAAAGAACATTCTGTGGCCAGAACATTGTCCGGAATGATTAAAGAGATAGTAAAATAGTTCTTTCTGTAGTATATTCTTCTACAGTGTTTTTGCTGACGGTAGCACATCTTAACACATCTGACCTCTCTTTCTCCTTCTTTTCTCCTCTCTCTCTTTCTCTCTCTCTCTCCCTCTTCTCTCTCTCTTCTCTTTTTCTCTCTCTTTCTCTTTCTCTCTCTCTCTTTTCTCTTTCTCCTCTCCTCTCTCTTTCTCTTTGTCTCTCTCTCCCTCTTCTCTTTCTCTCTTTCTCCTCTCTCTCTCTTTCTCCTCTCTCTCTCTTTCTCTTCTCTCTCTCTTTCTCCTCTCTCTCTTTCTCTCTCTCTTTTCTCTTTCTCTCTCTCTTTCTCTTTCTCCTCTCTCTCTCTTTCTCTCTCCCTCTTCTCTCTCTCTTCTCTTTCTCTCTTCTCTTTTCTCTTTCTCTTTTCTCTTTCTCTTCTCTCTCTTCTCTCTCTCTCTCTTTTCTCCTCTCTCTCTCTCTTTCTCTCTCTTTTCTCTTTCTCCTCTCTCTCTCTCTCTTTTCTCTTTCTCTCCTTCTCTCTTTCTCTTTCTCCTCTCTCTCTCTCTTTCTCCTCTTTCTCTCTCTCTCTCTCTCTCCTCTTTCTCCTCTCTCTCCCTCTCTTTCCCTCTCTTTCTTTCTCCTCTCTCTCTCTCTCTTCTCCCTCTCTTTCTTTCTCCTCTCTTCAGGTGAATAATGAGTTCCATGAGGTAACAGGAACACAGAGACCAGCAGCAGACGCCCACCTCACGCCTCCAGCTGCAGTGAAACCCATCGCAGCACCTGATTGGACCAGAGACTAACTGAGACACGCCCCTTTTGAGCGGTCACGATCACGCCTCTGCAGAACGTGACTGTAGCGTAAAGGGACTTGTGTCGGGTAGTATGTCATTGTATTGTAACCGCACTGTAAAAAAATACAAGTTCTATGTCTAACTACACACTT
Organism: Mugilogobius chulae; assembly: GCA_038363315.1. Lineage (NCBI taxonomy): Eukaryota > Metazoa > Chordata > Actinopteri > Gobiiformes > Gobiidae > Mugilogobius > Mugilogobius chulae. The sequence goes on from CM076413.1 coordinate 30,286,154, forward strand.
ACACAACTACTACTACTTACACAACTACACATGGCGCCTGTAATAGAAATCTGACCACAAAAAATGTCTAAACAAACCAAGTGTGAAGTCAGAAGCATTATAAAACGAGCTTAAGTCGCTAAAATAGAGCTTAAATTTGTCAAAATGCCTGAAAAATCTTGAACAAGAACTTTAAACAATTCAATTTAATCAAAACAAGCTGAGACTACTCATAACAATAGCACTGGATGACATTGTTTGCAGTGCAGAGGGAGTCGTTCACTAAGCAGCAGCACAGCAGAGTAAAACAACCCGACGTGACACAGACATTAAATATTCAGTCTCATTTAAAACAAACGACAAATGTCACACAGAAGTGTCCAGGCTACACCTCCAGCAGAGCCCAGCTTTTTAAAAACTATTTGAACCAGCGTATGTTACATATTTTGGTCTTGGTGATTCCCGGCCTCAATAAATTAGCTGAACACCTTTCGCAAAAAATGAAGCAGAGACATCTTTTCATTTATTATTTTAGCATTTTCTAACACTTTAGCCAATATGCTACAATTAAAATCTAAAAGTAGGGGAAAGCGGAGTTGGTTGTCACACGGGTGGTTGTCACAGTCGTCTCAGCCACTAGAGGGCACTGATCAGAATCATTGACACATAAATGTTCAGAATTAGTGTCACAGGTCACCTGCCATGATTGTGGAAGTGAAAGCAGCAAAATCTTGAGGTATGGGAACTTTATTTGTTTTTCAAATGTAAAAGGATATTTCGGGCCTCTTATGTTTTCTTCCCAGCAGGGGCGTAGCACCAAATTCTGGGCCCCAGGTACAAACTTTGTTGATGGGTCCCAATACATAATCCTCTCTTATTTATTTTATTCATTTGGGTTTTATTTCCTTCTAGATTATTCATATACAGTCAATTATTTTAATTTCTACATTCCACACATAATTAGTTTTTTTTTTACAGGCTTCAGCAGAGCTAATTGAATGCTTTATAACGCTAACTTTTAAGATTTTTATCTCTATAACCGACTGCAACAAAAGACATGTTTTTTTCGTGTCAAAACTATTGGGTTGGAACAAATATATTCACTCACATAAAGACAAGAATAAAACAGAACATGTTTTAAACACACTTTTACATTTCAGCTAAATTATTTCAAGTTAACTTGTTTAAATTATGCCAAATATATATACTTAATAATGTTGAAGAAAATGTGATATATTGTCACAAAATTTAAGTGAATATGCATATTTCAATAAATCTTGCTTATAACAATATAATCACTAGCTGTTATATTTGTTAATAATTTGGCCAATCAATATTCTTTTTATTCAGACATTTGCCTTGGCCCAAGTCCATTTGCGATGGAGCGCTCTGATATCACAAATCATCACAATTAAAGGAACAGTCTATCTCTCAAACAAAATGGTTTTGGTTGTTCTTTCCTGCCCTGGGCCTGGAAAAGTAGCCAATTACCCCCTCAGTCTGACACCCCTGTTCCCAGTTATAGCACTATGATTTGACATGATTTTTGAAAGTATAAAGAGAAGGCTCCAATTTGTTTAGTTTTTTTTTTTTTTAGTTTTTTTTTTTTTTCCAAAAGAGCTAAAAATGACAGATGGGGTAGGTTGTCTCATTGTGAAATGATTCTCTTGAAAGTGTTTTGCTCTTTAGCATAATACGGGATGGTTTTACAGATTTAACAGTTTTTACAATGGATACCCTCCTTGAATCATCATTATTTTAAACACTCAAGATTGGACTATATGTTATGTTCAGGGACTGTGTGTGTTCACGGTTTTGCATATTTCAAAACATTGTGCTCTTACTTTTGATTACAAAAGTCTGTTTTGAGATTTCTTTGGGAGAAACTAAGTGATAAATAAATGTTTGCCGACTCTTGGTGTGAAGAGTCACCTCTCAAGGCCTTTCTAAGGAATTATACAGTTTAGTTTATATTAAAGTTTGCCCATGGTTCTGTATTTTGAAAATGTGTCGTTTGTTTCTGAAGCTAGCCTGCTTTTAATTTATTTATTAATTTTAAAATAACTCTACAACTGAACTAGCTTTATACAAAAACAGCCTAGGATGTGTGTATTTTATCAAATTGTCTGCTTTATATTTTCACTACTTTATTAGTTAGCGTTTAGCATTGCGCCAAACTCACTTTTATAAACACACAGTCTTTCTCTGGTGAAGTATTTACCTCATATGTGAATGTGAAGCTCTGAACTCGCTGCCAGTGGTTATAGTTGAAAGCTTTGTTTTGCCTTCCAAAATGGCGCCTTCAATCCCATCAGCCACTGAGGTGCATCACTTGTGACATCATCTTTTAAAGCTCTATTTCAAATCAATTTCCCTCAACACAGATCTCTTGTTAATGTATCTGTTCAGGTTGAAATTAGTCCACAATGTCCCGACTACCTCTATGATGTCTTGTTTGTTCACCAAACTCCACTAAGTTTGTCTTGTTGTTGTTTAGCATTGTGCTAACAGTTGTGAAAAAAACTTAATGTTGGGGTAACTAACAGAATTCAATACCATTTTTTGTTACAGATAATATTACGTGTTTTGTTTCTGTTTTGGAATCAATAAATCATTAAAATAAAGTTGTTGTTGTGTTTAATTATACAAGATGGTTTACAATGGCACTGCTTCATGTTGAGAGTTTGAAATTCTACTTAAAACTGGTCTGTCTTCTACCAACTTCCAAATCGGTCTGGCTTCTCACGGTTCTGCTTCAAACTGTGATATTTTAGCTCCGTGTCACAGTGCTTTTGCTCAAACCTGTGACTGTTCTTTAAGCGAGCACAAAGCCGACAAAAGCTCTGATTCTTTGGCCGTCAGACTCGTCACAGCAGCCGGACATGAGAGGAACTAATGTGAGCTAAAGCAGGTTCTGTCCAGCTTGTCCTGTGAGCCAGAGTCGGACTAAAACACTGCCAAACCTTCTGTCTGCTCCTCTCTTACGCCAACACTAAACATGGCTGCCTTTTATCTCAGCAGAACACACGCAACACCTCCACGGACTAGAGAATATATCCAGCAGCTAAATCAGTGTAATCCAGAGAAGACACCTTTTCAAATCAGACAGTAATCAGTTTGCACCAAAGTCTCAAGTCCAAGTCAAGCCCCAAGTCAGTCCAAGTAGTTTAAAGTCGTTTCAAGCCTTTATATCAAACACATCTTGTATTTCAACACGGCACGTGTTTTTGAACTTGTGAGGACGTTTTTCTTTAGGGTAATAGATAATGTTAGCATTAACTTACTAAAATGGGTAAATTAGGGCTGATTAGGATAAGGATTTCATTAATATAATATAAAGCAATTAACTGTCTAATTGTGGAAATTACGGTCTTGGATTGGGATAGTATTTCTAAATTCATACATTGTTTAAATTATCCATTTAAACATTTTGGCCCAAAAAAAGAAGTGAGGAGAGGCAGGATCTAGTTGGTTCACTATTTTTTTTTAGGAGAAGCTTCAAGTCGTCTCAAGCCACAGAAGTCCTAAAAGTCTTTCTCCATTTTTAGGGATGCACCGATCCAGCGTTTTCAGTTCCGATATGATTCCAATACTTTGGCTTTAAGTATCTACCGATACTCGATATCAGTTGATACTGTGTAAGGACTGAAATTGCCTCTCTTTCTTATTAAAACATTTAGACATTTTGTGATATAGTGTTATGTGGCTGTTATTTAGTGCAAGCCACAACTTCACAACTTAATCTGAATAAAATGTCCAATAATATGAGATGTTCTGAATCAACAGCAGCCAATAAATTAGTCTCATTATGTCCAGTTAAATGAACAATCATGGTATTGGCTAGCAAAATTTCCTGGATCGGCAACGATATCCAATCCCAGTATCGGATCGGTGCATCCCTATTCATTTTATTAGTCACATCTCATGTCAGCCTAATAGTGACTCAAGTCTGCCTCAAGTCCAAGTCACGACTTGCAAGTCCACATCTCTGATATATACTTTATATTTTAGGAGATTTGACTTACGACAACACAGTCTTCAAAGAAAACATAGATACAGTACAACGAAACATCAAAAACGTACGATAAGCACATTTACACACCTTTTTTGAGTCAATATGTTACAAAAAGCTAAATGCGAAAGTTTAGGCCTGGGGCTTGGGATAGGTTAAGGTTTAAAAATGTCACCACATGGCTTTAACCAAAATTCAAGGTTATTTTTAAGTATTTATGTTAAAAAAAAAAAAAAAAACCTCTTCATTTAAACTCAAATTCATGTGGTTTTACTGTACTGTTTCTGTGCTTCTCACCTCAGCAGTCACCGTCCTCCACCTTCCTCTTCTTCTCCTCGTCTTCCTCTGATGCAGTGACTTCTTCTGGCCTGTGGTTTACAGAAAAGACATGAAACCACTCACAGAGATGATAAAGATGTGTTATCCTTTTGTGAAGCCCCAGAGGCAGTTCCATGTTTGTCAGTCTACATAGATACAGTACATTAGTGCTTAAGATGGCTGTATGCACTCCAACATGTCTCTGTGTGTGCTGGTGATAGAATGAACTGAACTGTTAAACTCATCCTATGTGGAAGGATCTAAGTGATTTTTCCATATTTGCTTATCCACCAACACAGATGGCTCATGTTCCTCCAATTATATCACAATCAGGCGATATATGCAGTTTGAAAATGTACATTGATTAGGGAAAGTTTTTCATAGCAGCTGTTCAGTGGTTGAGTCTTCACAGCTTAAAGAAGTGTAACAAGATGGTGAAAATGGCAGATAAATGTGTTTCCAGCTTGCAGACTGAATTGTTACAAGCAAAATTACAAGCTTCAATCAATCAGCTAGAGAAAAAAAAGCTATAAAAATCAGAGGTGTGATCAAGTCGGTTGCCAGATTGTGTTTTTCCACTCTTTGTTTGATGATGTGTTTGCAACAATAGTGATTTCTGAGGGTTTTTAATTTGGGTTGTTTTTTTTTTACCGATTTTGGTGGGTTGTATGTAAACTTTGGGCTGGAAACTGTCAGAACAATCTGGCAACACCAGATCAAGTCTTTGTTTTGCATGTCCCAAGTCTTTGGCCTCGAGTCTGAGTCAAGTCTCAGGTCAGTGCTCCACAAGTCTAAGTCAAGTCTGTGTCCTCTGTCTTTTATCCAACTACATCTTGCATTTCTACTATTTAATAGATTTTTATAAATGATCTCATTTAAAGTTGAGGTAACTTAGTTGTAAATTTGTAAATGTTGTGCTTTCTATCAAAACAAATGGTAAGTGCAGCACTGTAATTTGTAATTTCAACCAAAATGGCAATGTCAATATTAGCCATGGGTTGAAGAATTTATGAGATTTAAAACTTAAATGCAAAAGTGCCGAGGTTTGTTAATGTAATAATTACCTTTTTTTTTTTTTTTTTGAGGATAATCTTTAAGTATCAGAGCACCAAGTCCAAGTCACTGACCTCCAAGTCCAAGTCGAGACCCAACATTCTTCATGTCTTAAGTCATAAAACAGTGACTCAAGTCTGACTCAGGATTACGACTTGCAGGTCCACACCTCTGATCTACTTCAAATCACGTGTACTTCCTCACCAGCCATGTCAGCAGCAGGCAGCCGAACATGCTGATCAGAGTCATGCACATGTCAGCTCCAGATCCAGGGTCTGTCCATCACACATCTGCTCACAGGGACGACTTTCACACGGCTCTGGTCCTGCGCAGACGAGGAGAGATGTGAGGAACTGAAAACCATCTCAGATTTTTACAGAATCCATGAGCCAAACAAAAATATTTTAAAAGTGAGAAAAGTTTGGTTTGGATCGATGACAAATGAGCTCCTTTACGTATTTCATTGCATGGTGGTGACCAGACTGTTTGATTTACTGAAGAAGGGTACTACATCTTCTTTTGTTAAATTAATAACAATATAATTAAGATCATTTAATTAAAAATGGATGTTATTATATTTTTAATGTGCTAAAAAGACTAAGCTATTGAAAATTACTAGGCAAAGATTGTTGCCCTTTGTCATTTGCCTTTACTGTCTGTGTAAATGAACTCTTCATTGTAAAGCACAGTGATTCTGGTAGTAAACTAACTAAACTAAATTGAGTATTAACAGTGTCCTGTGTAGATTGTTGGTTCTACACTAATATTGCCTATGGAATATTACAAATTATGGCTTTAATCTTCATCTCCAACTCCATGATACTATACCAGGCTGAGATGATTTTTGAGTAGTAAAAACATAATCTAATAAATTCTTAATTTCTGTGTGCAATAGGGGTTATGCACTAACGTTTTTCCGGTGTCAAATAGACAGAGACATCCGGTGGCGTGGTTGCCAGTGACACAGTTGTTTACTCCAAATGCATAGACATCAAACGAAGTATTTTGGGCAAGTCCTGAAGTTGTTTTCATAAGGAAAAGTTGTAAAAGTGAGCTACGAACTACGCGAACAAAAGCTCCACGCTCATACCGACACTCACTGTGCTCGGGGGCGGTCACTTTTGTCTCTCTGAAAGTCTGGCAACCACGAGCAGTGCGTGTGTTCACTTCTTCCCGACCCACAGCACCTCTGTCCGGGCTCATTAGCACAGCGAGTCTCGGTATGTGCGCGGAGCTTCGCGTAGTTCGCACACTTTTACAACTTTTCCTTATGAAAATCTAAAAGCTGCTTGTTTGCTGCTGTGACTGCTGTCGCTGCAACAAAAGATGACAAAAGAGTACGTTTTGGAGTAAACAACTGTGTCACTATGGCAACCACGCCATCGGATGTAACGACCTAGGTCTATTTGAGCCGGAAGACGTTAACGCATAACCCCTATTTAAGCTCCGGTGATCAAAGATGGCGGGAGCTGTGCGTCAATGGCTTTTGTGTGTGTCAATGCCCAGCTTTACTTCTTTACTCTTGCATTGTTTTCTTCGTTTTGAAATTGGAATAAACATAGAAGAAACTAAGCAGTTAAATACAAAACCCTCACAGATTTCCAACAAAGCAAATGATTGTAAAATGACATTATTACTGTTTCAAAGCCGTAAATGCTCGATTAAGCTAGTTTCAGCTGCTAACTGTTAGCGATACATAAATGTGGCGTTTTGGACTCTCTCTTGGCAAACTTTGTGAATATATTCATAAAAATCAATATAAGTGAATAATATTAACTGCACACTTACAAATAATGGTTTCAAAAAACGTAATTTCGGTAGTTGCACAAAAAGGTACAAAGAAGGCAGAGCTACAGAGGTACGAAGTGGGCACTGACAAGGTGCGCCACAGGCTATGGAACATGCACAGTTGTGTTTCCTCCATGATTTTTTACGCGATGAGCAAGATCAAGTTCAAGCCATGAATCTATTAAAATATTGGATAGGACTTTGCTAGCTTAACACCGTCTCGAGTTGAGGCAGTGGCCGCTCTATTGGTATGCAGCAGGAAAATCCCTCAATCCAGAAAGCATTTTTTCCAAAGAGCACAATGTAATCATAAACTGCTGCTGCTCACCTCAGACACTTATACATTTCACAAAGGTTGGACTTTGTGACAAATCTTACCTAGTTTCGTATCATGAACTTTTTCCCGGTTCAAAAGTCTTCAATTTAATTAAAAGTAGCTTTTTAATCTTTAGCTCCGGCTACAGCTGTGCTCGCTCTAGTAAGCTCCCGCTCTGATTGGTCAGCGTGTGTCACGTGTTACGCGAGCCAGCACAACTGACGCACGTTAGCTTAATTCAAGCTGCTAACTCGCGACAATGCGCCACTGAGCGCAGCCATTGATGTAAAGCGACCGCCATCTTCATACCAGGCTGAATGAGCGAAAAGCTGATGTACAGTTAGAGGTAAGATCAGCTAAATCTAGCCGACCCGCCAGCCGCTATTAAACCCGACCAGCCGAGCCCGACCAAACTGATTGCAGCTCGAGCCGAAGCAAGCCTGAAATGTTATATTTGGGGGAGGAGGAGGAGGGGAGGGGGAGTGCGTTGACGTGCGCAGGGCATGCTCTGGCTTTGCGGCTCCTGTTTAGTTCAGCGCCTTCTCTGTTTTATCCAAATTATTTATTTTTTAACAAGTTTTCCTTAGTTTAGTATCCATACATTGTTTTAGTATACAAAACGATGTATGGATACATCGTTTTGTATGTATGGATGCATCGGGCTTAAGCTCTTACCTCTAGTTAGTGTGATCAGCGGTAGCCAAAACTTAAGCTTAAAAAGCAGTTTTATACGAAACTAAAACCTTTTGAAACACGAGCAGTTTGTGTTTGCATTGCACTCCAGGGAAAAACATGCTTTCTAGCATTTAGGGACTTTCCCCGGCAGCACCAATGGAGCGACCACCAGGGCTGATTAACAGCGGCTACAAGCTAATGCCCTATCCAGTTCATTAATACATATTGTCCATAGTACAAATGTATAAAAAGCAGTAACATCACCATGGAGACAGAAGCTAGGCGAAGTCTCTATAAAAGTTACATAGTGCCCATTTAATGAAAATATGCTAACAACAAAAAAAACATGATGTGTTTTATTTCACACAAATTAACCAAAGAATAAATTACATTAAAATAAGGTTAAGTTCAAGTAACAAGTAAAATGTGTTAAAACTAGTCAATTTCATCTAAATGTAGTTAAACAATGCATGAATCTCCTAAAACCCACCTGCATTGGGGCAGTAGCAGAGCTGAGTTCAACATCCAGCTCACCTACTTCTTAACTTTACTCAGAATAAGAAGTCCTTTGCACCCGCCCCCATCTCTTCTGTCCTCCTCCATTCTCTCAATCCCTCTCGTCTCTATTTTTAACCGGATTATCCCGAATAGGCCAGGTCCACAACCCGCTCCTTCACTCTTTTGCCTCGCAGCCAATTCACAAAGAGCCGTAATCCCACAAAGCTTCTGCCGACGCTACGCTCTGAGGCTAATCTGAGGACGACTCGAGCAGGACGCCACGCTGTAAATGAGTGCTGTGTGTTTAAATGTAGGTCGTGTCAAAAGGTTAAATCATTACGTGTAATATTCTAATGAGAGCCTACATTAGTATTCAAAGGTGAGTCTCTGCATGAAAAATACAATAGATTTTTAGTGATCATTTTTAAGTTAAGTCACGGGTAGATGTTATGTTTTTTTTTTGAAGAAACCTATAGACTTTGGACCAAAAATGGGGCTCATAACAAGGTTTCAATATTTTTGGAAAGGTTTATGTCTAAGCTTTGTTTTTTTGCACATTAGACTTTTTCAGGGTTTCGGCAATAACATCGCCCCACTAAAGTTTACTTTTGTCAACAGTCCATATTTTGTTTCAGACCGTGTGCTACCCATCAGATAATCCTTTAAACTACCGCAGTTTAGTATTATAGTTATAGATAGTATAAGCTGCATCAACTAGATTTAATAAATAAAAAAAAAAATAATGTACATAAATAGGCTGCACATGTTAATAGTAAGTCTATGAGAATTTATCATTTGCCTGCATTGTTGTATAAGCCGCAGAGTTCAAAGCTTGTGAAAAAAGTAGTGGCTTCTAATCCAGAAAGGTTTTATTATTTGAACATAAGACAGGCAAACCGGGCCCATTAATTGAACACATGACCTTTTTGCTCTGAGGCCAGGGCGCTAACCGCTGTGCCACCGTGTCGCCACAATGACGTCCCAAAGTGAAAGAGGACACTCATTTGTTTGAGGCCAAGTTACAGGTCGAGGGAACATTTGCTCACTGATTTTTGCTCATTTTTTTCTTGAGCTGAACTCAGTGATATCTACTATTTCCCAAAACACAGGTTTTTTCTGTGTTAGTGAGCACTTCTCCTTTGCCGAGATAATCCAAACCATCTCACAGAACTGTTGCTCCACATTGAATATTGATTTAATAACATTAAACTGCATATGACAGGTTTGAACAGTTTTCAAATTTTGATTTAGTTTGGTATACCTGTTGTAGTTTTACGTTAATCTTAACAAGTTTGTGGAGAAAAATATGAAACTATGTTGAAAATACCAAAAAGTAGAGCAAAGTTCTAAACTGATGACATCAAACTAGGGAGAATATTTTCAATTTTCTCACAAGAAACTGATCTTTATGGGCTCTGTAAACCACACATTTAACAAAAAAAATTTAGTTCAAGGATATTTTTATGGCTCAATCGAAAGTTTGGGCCCAATTTATTGAATGGTCACTAGGCCATTGATGTCATCATGATGATCAAGAAGTACATTTTTAATGCTAAAAAAATGGCCAAACTGGAATGAAATTTGAAAAATGTTTAGTAAAACCTTAAATATAATTATCTTAACTACATCTTTGTGAAATGAGTAGTTCAAACTGTCATAGGCACTTTAATGAAAATGTCAGTCTGCTCATCTCTACAGCCTGTGTGTCCATGGGAGAGGATCTCTCATTCAGTGAGGTTGTCCTCAAGGTTTCTCCACTGTTTTTTATTTCCTTGACAAGAAGGAGGACAATGGATTCTCTGGGACAATAATCCATCTGCCTGTTTAGCCAATGACAAACTCATTGCTTGATTTTCTAACATTTTTTGTTCAATCAACAGTGTTGTGATTGTTACAGTGATTTTGGGCTGTACAAAAATGAACTGAATTGAAGTCGTCTCAGAATTTGCCAGTTCTAATATTCAGTGTAAGTCAGAATAATGCAAAGAGACACTTTTATTCTCTGTAGTCTTGGCTCCACATTTTGGCGCCATAAAACTTACTTTATTGAATGCATTTTTATAACCTCCTTTATGCTTTCCCAACATGGTTACAGTCAGTTTGAATCGATGAGCAGACCCATTAGAGTGAGTAATCTCTGCTTGATTTCCAGATCATATTCATTGATCTGTGGTGTTTCTAGTGGCAGACACCTTATCCTCTCGTTCTATACACGCAGAGTCAGCAGCTCACAGGAAACAGCTCGCGGCTAAAAGAAGACATTACACATCAAACATACGTCAGTGACAGTTAGTCATTTCCACTCGGTAAAAATATATAATAAAAATAAATCTGCTCAAAGATGATTCAACAAAAAACTTGGATTGCATTCTTCAAAAAGAACACAAATATTAACCATGTGCCAGTGAGTCTTTGGGGGTAAAATGTTAATACACTAGCTTAACTGTACTGTAATAATGTACTGTACATGTACTGCAGTTTTATTTTATACAAAAACTGCAAAAAGTAATAGGGCAGGTAAACTTAAAATTTAAATCACACCTTCCACCTCGAAGTTTTAAGTTAGTTCAACTCGTGCATGTGAGTTGTCTGTTATTCTTTCTCTCTTTCCTCTCTCGCTCTACCTTGCCCCCTCTTTCTCTCTCTTCTCTCTCCTCCTCTCCCCCTCTTTCTCTCTCCTCCTCTCTCTCCCTCTTTCTTTCCCTTCTTTATTCCTCTCTTTCTCTCCCTCCCTCTCTTTCTCTCTTATTCTCTCCTCTTCTCCATTTCCCCCCTCTCTCTTTTTCTCTCCACCTCTCACTCTCTTTCTCTCCCCTCTCTTCTCTATCTCTCCTCTCTCTCTCTTTTCTCTTTCTCTATTCTTTATTCCTTTCTCTTTCTCTCCCTCCCCCCTCTTTTTTTCTCTCTCTTCTTCTCTCTTCTCTTCTCTCTCTCTTTCCCCCTCTATTTTTCTCTCTCCCTCTCTCTCCCCTCCCTTCTCTCTCTCTCCCTCTTTCTCTCTCTTCTTATTCCTCTCTACTTCTCTTTCTCTCCTCCCTCTCCCTTCTCTTCTCTATCTCTCCTCTCTCCCCTCTCTACTCTATCTCTCCTCTGTCTCTCTCTCTTTCTCTACCCCTCCCTTCTCTCTCTCGCTTCTCTCCCTTCCATTCTCTCTCTCCCTCTCTCTTCTCTCCTTCCCTCTCTTCTCTCTCTCTCTCTCTCTTTGACTAAAAGTATAACAATGTCTGCCATTTGGTTCCTTGCATTTCACCAAATTTTAGACGAGGAGGAAGGCTTCTTGATGGCTCATTTGGGGTGTCTCTCATTTAATTAAAGTATTCTATTGGATGTCATAAAGTTGACCCTCAGCCAGGTGGAAAGTAGCTGTAAAGTCTGATACCAGCAGGTTGTGCTTAATGTAATTGTACATTGTCTAATAAATAAATAAATGAAAAGAAAATCAGAATGCACAACCACTCCTTAATAGAGATAATGGGTTCGACTCCTGGGTTGAGCCAAGTCAACATCTCACAGTCTCTCTGGGCAGAGTTTGCATGTTCTCTCTGTGTCACTGTGGGTTTTCTCCAGGTACTCCAGCTTCCTCCTGCCTCTACTATCCAGCGTGTTCATCCACCTAAGGCCCAAAGTCACTGGGGTAGGCCCTTGTGATCCAAAAAGGGAACAGGCAGAAATGGAAGGAATGGCTGAATGTATCTGCATGGTGAACAGTTTGATCAGCTTTCTTGGTAACTTCTTAGAAATACAGCAAAACCAAACCAGGATGCACTGTTAGAGATTGTAATGGAAGGACGCACAATCTGCACTGTTTATCTGCTCTTCAAGTTTTCAAAATATAACCAAACGAATAAAGAGGACAATTGTACTTTTGTCCTTTGTCTTTTAGACTTACAAGATAGAAATGTGCTTTTGTAACCAGAGCCAAAACAGTTTGATAAGATTTTGAAGCGGTCATCGTGACTTTGGTGATTAGACTTGAGGATTACATACTTCTAGGAAACGGAGCGAAGGATAAAAAAGATGAAAAACACAGTCAAACGTTGTGACACAAAGATGATAAATTGCAGTGAATAGGGCCTCATTACAAGGCATTACAGTTGTTGTTTTAAATCTCCTGACACAAATGTCCACATTTTGGCACAGACTGCAAAACTTCAGACTAATTGAGTTTGAAGTTGATGTTTTGCAGAACCAAGTAACACTTTCATCTTGTTAAATGTCTTTGTAAGTCTCAATCATCGGCCTCCAGCTGCACAAGCACAATTTTTGAATCCCAACCCAACACCAGCTCACCTGGAACCCTGGCTCTTTGATACTTCGGCAGTGTTTCTCTCTCTCTCTCTCTCTTTTTTTTAATACTTTCTTTTTGGTTTTATTCACGTAAGAGACTTGAGAATCAGCTCATCCGTTTAAATCAGTGAGATCTCTAGTCTACATCCATATAATGTGCTAAATGTGGGCTCATTGATCTGTCTGCAGGACACTTGTGCAGAACCATTTGCAAAGATGCACTGAGAAACTTGAGACATGGACTAAGACGTTGGTAATTTGATGAAAGCAACGGGAAATGCCTTTCTGCTGTGAACAGTTAAAGGTCGGTTTGGAGATTTGTTCATCAAGAAATGAGCCAAACCAAAGAGAAACACTGTAAAGTGAAAGAACCCTAATGTCTCCCACAAACGTTTTTCAGACAAAACAATACAGAGGTGAAAGAAGGTCTGGAGTGGAGAGCAGCAGTGTGGAAATGACAGTGAGACACAGCCTGTTCTCACATATATACGTGTTATATATCACACCATTAAAAAAAAACAGTTCAATTCATTTCTATGGTCGATGTAAGACTTGTTGTGTTATTATAATGAATATGTACAAAATCCTAATCCTAATTCTAACCAACTCCAGGCCTTAAAGCAAAATGTACCCACTTTTGTAACTTCAAACCTAAACTTAGCTGTTAACCCCAAATAAAACCTGGTGTGCTCATAGTCAAAACACGGGTCTATACGGCACCAAGAAAGTGGGCATGTAGAAAAACACAAGAATAGAAAGAGGTGTCATGGATGTTATTTTACATGACGTGGTAAAGACTATGCTGTAGTCTTTTAGTCGTTTAATCGATTAATTGGTCGAAGGGCTTTAGTCGACCAAAATTTCTATTGGTCGACTCCTTATTTTATTTAGATTATGATGAGTTATATTGAACAGCAACCGATAGATGAAAAGTTGGAACTGAGTCATTGGTCTAATCTGCTTTTTTGATATAAACACACTGTGACTTATTCATTTTCTGTGTAAAATTATGTTTTTACGGGAACTGCATTGCACTGTTAATCTTTTTAATCACAGTTTGGATCAGATAAATTGTCATATCAAAAAATATTTTGTAGCTTCAGAGCTTTTTTAGTCGATTAATTGGTTGATGGGACTTGTCTTTGGTCGACTACAGACACATAATCCATGAGAACACATAGGAAGACAGGGTGTATGGAGTGAAACTTGCTCATTTTCTCATCTCTTACTGGTAAGTAATGTTTAACAACCAGAAACGTTGGCTTAGTGTTTAGCTTCACTTATGATAATGCCACTAGAAACTTCATTGTCTTCCAGAGGGACAAATCAGTGTCAAAATGTAGATATTTGTATCAAATGATTAAACTAATTTGTAACAGCAGTGTGTGCTTTTGAATGTTGACTTTAAACATTCTGCTGGCCTAAAGGAATTAGCCATTTTTCCATGTTTGTGAGTTTAACAATGTGCAAAAGTGATAAAAAAGGCAAAAAAAACACATTTACTTCAAGTGCATTTAATAATAATAATAATGCATTGGATTTATACAGCACTTTTCAGACACCCAAAGACGCTTCACATTCTGCATTATTCATTCATTCCATTCTGGTGGTGTAAATTATTGTAGCACAGCTGCCTGGGTAGACTGACAGAAGCGATGCTGCATTTTGCGCATCGCCCTTCTGACTAACACCAGTCATTCATACACACACCAGAACCATACTAGGCAATGTGGGGGAAGTGTCTTGCCTAAGGACACAACGCCCTCCCAAACCAGTCACTACTCACTCTCCTAAGAACTCAACCACTTCTGTGAGGACACCCTTAGTTCCCTTCATTTCTATGTTTCAGACACACTTTACACTCATAATTCTTCTTTTTTGGCATGTGGACTTGGAGCAGCGTTATCACACTCTGGCACTTTTAAGCTTGTCTTTTTAGTATTTGTTTTGACTGTGAAAAAATGTAATATAATTCCCTCACATTCCCAAATATCCTCTTCTCACCAGTTCCATCTTTCTGACCAGTTGTCATCATAGAACAATGAGACACAGTCTTCCAGTGAAAGCTCTGCCGTGATACAATATCAATGTATTTCTGTCCTTAATTCATTTTATATCAGATTGATGTGTGGGGCAATGAATCAGCTTTTCTTAATTACAGACGATTAAAAATGTCAGAAAATTTTGAGTCAGCAGTATTCAGGAAATAAAAGCTAAATGTGCTCAGTATATTTCTTTATTCATTTTAAATGATTAGTGTTGAAATTAAATGGTAATTAAACATTTTAAACTTTATAAAAGCTGGAACTATATCTCATGTGCTGTTTCAGTGTGCACCACGTTTAGTGAGCACCTGCTGCTCACTCGCACTTAGTGTCTGACTGTTCCTACTCACTCTGCCTTGGCATTTCAGCACCTTACCTCACGGAGCGCGCATCTTAGTGTTAGGGTGTAGGAAGTGAGTAGGGGCCGTTGGGAAGGGCCGTCGAGTTTCTCCTCTGTTAGCCCCACTGTGCACCTGAGATCTTCCGTGGTCTCCATCCGAGTACTGCCAGGCCCAACCCTGCTTAGCTTCTGAGATCTGACGGGATCAGGCTTTGGCAAGCTGGTATGGTATCTGATTGTATCAAAAGGTACAAAAGTAGATGCAAAAGATATTTATAAATGTGTGTCAGGAAGTGAAACTGGTAAAAGCAGGTGCATGGGGCGGTTTGTGGCTGCAGTTTTCTAAGCGCAGGCCATAAAATAAAATGAAATGTGAACGATGTAGATTCTTTCAACTGTATTAAAAACAGTTGTGTACAATGTAAATTTGACTTACTTTGACGAGACAGGTTTTGGATTGATTTAATAAAACATCTACAGACTAAAATATATAGACAAATAAAGAAGTATTACGTCATCGAGTTAGCAGCAGCAGTCAATGATCTAACCTTCCCTCGTGCCAATGTGCCGTCTCTCCAAAAGCTGTGCTGCCATCGTGAGGTCAGAATTCAAAAATACACAAGAAACTGCACTTTTTTTTTTTCAGAGTGAAACTTTTATTCATTTGTATTCTGTAACATTCATAAACAGTAAATGAGAAGATCGCACACATGATTAAAATAAAGAAAAAATATATAATCTGATTGAATTGGCACAAAAAAAAACATAAAACCATCAGAAGAAGCGTTTTATCAAGTATGATTGAAATAAAACATGTTTTATCGATCATAAGTAACAGTTCTCTCCAGGAAGTTGATTTATGGCTTTATATATATTCAAACAAGCAAAAAAAACAAATAAAAATACAGGTGATTTTAAGCCCACGTCACAATTTAAAATCTACAAACACAATAATAAGGATTACAGCAAAAACAATGGAAAAGGTGCACTTCTGCAGACTCTGTAGAAATGTTACGGCTTTGTCTGTGTTTTGTTTTTTGTCCTAATTTCTTGTGTAATTTGGCTCGAAATAAGAAGCAATGTCTTGAAATCAGCTCAAAACACTTTGAAACAAGGAAACAATCCATGTCTCCACACTGTCAAAAATCCAAAGGTCAAAAGTTTAACTTAAATCTTTATTTTGATGTAACTTGACAATGTGAGTCAAAGATTTTCAACTTAAACTTTTAAGTTATAAAGAGACACTGGAGAGAAAGACGGAGAGAGAAAGAGAAGAGAGAGAAAGAGAAGACAGAGAGACAATAGAAAGAGAGAGACAAGAGAGAGAGAAGAAACAGAAGAGAAAGAGAGACAAACAGGAGAGAGAGAGACAAGAGAGAGAAAGATGGAGAGAGGAGGGAAAGAAGAAAAGAGAGAGAGAGAGCGGGAGAAGAGAAAAGAGAAAGAGAAGAGAGAGAAGGAAGGAGAGAGAGGAGAGAAAGAGAAGGAAGGAGAGAGAGGAGAGAGAAGAAAGAGAGAGGAGAAGAGAGAAAGAGAAGAGAGAGAAAGAGAGGGAAAGAGAAGCGAAAGAAAGAGAAGAGAGAGAGACAGAAGAGAAAGGGAGAGCGAGACAAGAGAGAGAGAATAACGGACAGCTCACATACAGAGTTTATCAACATAAAACTTTAAGGCAGAAATTGGACTCACATTTTTAAGTTAAACTGTCTTATATTTTTTACAGTGAACAATAAATCAAGGTTAAATTAGTCCAAATGCTTGAAATTAGGTTCACATCCTAGAATTGAGTATCTTAAGCTTGTCTTGAAATCTTTTTTTTTTGCAGTGTGTGTACAACTTTGATTAAAATGCACTCGTTCATTTATCATTTTAAGCTTGTGCTCATGTTTATTTTATTATAGTTGTTTTATACCCTAGGTAAGTATGCACTGTTTAAAATATTAAATGTATTTTTTTTTTTAAGGTCATACTAAGTTTTAAGGCCCTCTTTGCTTTGTAATCTCATTTTCAAACCCTTGCTAAAGTTTGCAGTTAAATCATCAGTCAGGCGTTCCCTCATCAGGATTTGATGTTTGTCGTCAGGGGAGAAATGACCCAAAGCAACTTGTCTTGATACAATTATGTGAGTATGAATAGGATTTGATGACTTTAAGTTTCGAGTTTGAGCAGGAAAACTTGAAACAGGATGTTCTTCTGAGATTCAGAGGAAAACTACCTCATAATCAGTAATACAACTCCATTCTTTGATGATTGAAGCACATTAGAACACTGAAGTGGGAGGTTATTTTTTGCCGAGGGCTGTATTCAAATGCAGACGAGTGATGGAGGGCCCGATCGCAGCGACAAATCATCATTTTACATGATTGAGAAAAGAATTTCAATGTGAACTTGAGTGGTTTTGAGAACATAATGTCACTGGTTTCAAAGCATTTACAAATGATTAGGAGAAACTTTGGCATAAACAGGAAAATAACCGAAAAAAGTAAGTAAGTAAGCTCAAAGTAAGGTCTGAAACAGTTTGGAGCAAAGAAATAATCTATAAATGAATTGATCGTAAATTTGTAGACATTTCTTTAATTGAGGTTACTTTTATTTTAACAAATTCCGAGAGACAGATGAAAACAGACTGAGGGCCGCATCTGGTCCCCTGGGCCGCAGTTTGCCCAGGTCTGTTTTCACCTTATTCTGCCCTGCCCACTTTTCTTGCAATCACACTTCCTGTTTAGCTCTGTTTAGGTAACTAACATGCTAACTTGTCGATCTCAAATTGACAATAAAATAAAAGTTGATAATTTAGGATAAACTGCAGCTAAACCGGAAGTCCACTGCCAAGAAAAGTGAGCGGGCCAGAATAAGGTGAACAGCGTGCCATTTTGCTTAATATGTGTTCTTTAAAGCCATTCTGTCCAACATTATTCACCTTATTCTGCCTCGCCCACTTTTCTTGGCAGCACACTTCCTGTTTAGCTCTGATTAGCACGTTAGCTTGTCTGTCAAATAGATACAACTACAAAACAAAAGAAGTTATAAGGCTAATCACAGCTACTGCAAGTCGGCTGCCGAGAAAAGTGGGCGTGGCTTAATAAGGTGAAGAAGCAAAGCCGTAACATCACCGTGGAAACAAGCGGGAAAACCACATGGTGCACCTTTAAATCTAGGCATAATTCAACTCTTTCACATTCATTTCTTCAATTCGTTTTAATATTAAAATTCCACAGACTAATAATAAGAACCCGTCCCTTTAATAACACACATGTGAACAGATATCTCACGCAGCTGAGTTTGGAACTGCGTCAACAAGACTAAAGAAATATCTGAAGAAACAGAGGCAGTTTGTGCATAGTGCAGACTTTAAAGGCACTTCTTTCCAGCGTTAATAACATTCATTTGTATTAAAATGTGCGTCGTATTTACAGATAAAACAAGAGGAATCATATTTGGAGAAACGTTTGAATCATTTGAGCGAGAATGTAATTTAAAAAGTGTGAATAAAATCAGAACTACAAGAGCAACATTGTATAAAAAACACTTGCATTAAGGAGAATTCACTTTATTTTCTTACATACCATGCCATACTTCTTATGCTTTGCTCTGCTCATCAATGACTTTTCCAGGTTATTTATTGCACACCTCTGATCTCAATTATAATTTGAAGTCAGTTTTGTAATGATGCTCTGATGTAAGTTGACCTGTAGAAGGCACTGTTGTCTCAGCTCCACACTTCAGTCTGTTATGTTGTGCACTATGTATGTGCACTAAAACACAAGACCAATGCAACTAATGCTTATATTGATAATTTATATTGTGTATTAGTTCACGTCGCGAAAGATTTAAAATTTAGCACAAATCTCACATTCACAAAAGAAATGCTGCTTGAGAACACCCACACAACTTCATGTGTCATTTTGGTGTAATTCTTGTTTTATGTAGAACAGCTCTTCTTTCAGACCATGACAGAATGAGGAATGTGTGTATTGTTAACTAAACGAAATCATTTGTTTACCAGGCCTATAATAGTTGATTAGGTGATTAGGTTTAATGAAACAAGTTTAGGAAAAGGGCTAGGTTTAGGAAAAGAGTTTGGGTAAAAATGAAATAAAGTATATGTTTTTAGGCCATTTTAGCAGCAGAAATAAACTTATTACCATGGCAACCAGCTCACTTCCATCTCACTGGACCTGACTATCTACCGATAACCTTGACGACTGTTCCATTAAACAGATGTGATTAAGAACGGGGTGACTAACTTTTAGTTTTAAATGACTTTTCCACTGAAAAGTCTCTGATAAATGCAGCACTTTGTAAAAAAAAAAAAAAAAAAACATTGAATCCTGTCTGAAGTGAATAAAACAAAAGTTTAGTTCTAATCAGGAGCTGAATACTGCGCTCTGATTGGCTGAGCTTGTGTGGTCCTCTCCAGTTTCACTTTGTTGTTTGTCGAGAGGAAGTCGTCAGAATTAAACCTAAATTGTGTTTGCAGCGTGAATATTAACTACTCCACCTTTAACTGATTGCAGCCCTATGCTGAAATATCTGGCTAATAAAAAGTAAATATAAAATATAAAACCATTTTTGTACCATCTCTATTGTACGAATTCTGTTTTTATTCACAATTTGTCACAACGTTTGAACAAATGCGCTGTACTTGTAGTTGCTCTGATGATCGGAAACTTTAAAATGCACAGGTAAAGTGTTTAAAAATAATTTAAAGATGAACTGTGTAATTTTTCTGGCCATACAACCAGCTCATGGTGTTGATTTTAAGACGTTATAATATGTATACACTGCAAAACTGAATCTCTAGGCATAATCAAATGTATTGAATTAAGAGCATACTATCTTGGTTGAGAGATTAGGATTTTTTTTTTTTCTTGATTTAGGCAACATACAATTTCTTCATTTACCTTATGTTAAGAAAGCTAGTTCAGGTCCAAAACATTGTGAAACTGACAGTTATTGCACTTGAGGGTGAAATGTGCTCACTTTAAGATAATATGTTCTTTATTTAAAGGGACTATACTCGATTTTTTTGCAACAAGATAACTTAAAAACAATTTGCCCCTAGCACTGATATCTTGTTAAAGTATCTGTTCAGGTGGAAATTAGTCCCCAAAGTTCTATCTATGTCTAATAAAATCCCATTTGTGTCTAGCTTTTTCTGTTTTTTGTTTTTAGCATTGTGGCTAATTGTTGTTAGCATAGTGACTCACCTCGCCGCTAATAGCTTTGAAAAAACATTATAACACATCATGATGAACAATTCTGAGGCTCAGAATGCATTAGCTAAGTGAGTAAATCATGTAGACTTAAGTAAGACGGTTAACATGAAATATTTCTGTTTGTTTACATTTTTATGGATGCAAAATCAGGTATAGTCCCTTTAAGTCATTTTAACTAATCTAGATGTGACTTAAACTCACCCATCTCTGAGACAACCTTGTTTTTCCAGGTATTTAACAATAACAAAAACGTGAATTTTATAAAACCAGAAAAGTTACACAGAGCAGCTTTAAGAGTAGAGCATTACTTGGTAAAAATACATTTTCTGTGATTAAATTCACCGCCAGTGCAGCTACAGAAAAAAGGTTTGATTACTGCTGCATGGTTTGGATGTAAATATTACAACGTTTCATTGACCGGCTTCAGAAGCTTCACACTCTAAACACAGAGCTTCGAAAAGCAAAATGACTTTCGAAAATTCACAGTGGTGTCTCACTTTTCTCCGGAGAAAATATTTGTTTCATCAGATTTTGAATTTTATGTACCAGGTGAATTTCACACTTAGGTTTGAGATTGTTGCGTTTTAAATTTCAGTCTCAGATTTTTGTCGTTTGAAAAATTGACGTTTTAGTGTTTAATAATTGTTCATGGACAGAAACTTCTGGTTCAGGAATTGAAATTTGAAAAGCTAATTTTTGACATCAAGTTTCAGGATGCCAAAATGGACCCAAGTGGAAGAATTAATGCTTCACTGTGAATGTAATGTCAATCTTTGAACAAAAAATAAAAAAAGAATGAAGTTATAATATACGGCGCTCATAGTACTCACGAAAAAAAAAATATTATCTCGTAATTACGAGATAAATCTCGTAATTACGAAAACTTTCTCGTAATTACGAGATAGTTTTCTCGTAATTACGAGATAATTTCTGTAATTACGAGATAATTTAAATGGCTTTTCCCACATCTGTATACCACACGCTTCGTATAGGCTAAGCTAGTGACTTTATCCACAACGATAGTCTTTTCTGTGCTAGCTTGATGTTCTAAATAGCTAGATGTACTGTGGATTTCGTTATGTAAATTAAGCTTGGTCTTCACTGCAATTTACTCGACAAAAAGTATAAAAAGCTCATAACGTGACTGCAACACGCTAAGTTAGCATGCTATATAAAGACGCCAGTGTGTGGAGCTGTTCACACCAAAAGAACTAGTGTAATCGGCAGGTTTTTAAATAAAACCGATCTCTTGACTGTTGACAGTCAGTCTCACTCATCCTTAGAAATGAGCGGCAGTTTTTCTGTGGCTCCAGCGTCTGGTTTCAATTATTGGCCATAAAGGAGAGAAGTGCAGCAAGTGCTGCAACAGACTTGCAAATACGGGCATTTTTGCATACCCGCCCACTCTGGTGATCCATGCGGAAGGTAGCAAATGTGCAGCACTTCTCTTCTTTTGGCCAAATAAATGAAAACTAGACGCTGGAGCCACAGAAAACTGCCGCACATTTCTAGGATGAGTGAGACTGACTGTCAACAGTCAAGAAGATCGAGTTTATTTAAAAACCTGCCGATTACCACTAGCTTCTTTCTGGGTGAACAGCTCACACACTGCCGTTTATAATAGCATGCTAATGTAGCGTGAGTTGCAGTCACGTTATGAGCTATTTTCATACTTTTGTCGACCGTAACATGCAGTGAGACCACAGGCACTAATTTAACATAACGAACCACAATAATCTAGCTATTTAGAAACATCAATAGCACAGAAAAGACTACTCGTGTGATAATCACTACTACTATAGAACGGTTAACAATGTGGAAAAGCATAAATATCTGTAATACGAGAAAATCTCGTAATTACGAAAACTATCTCGTAATTACGAGAATTATCTCAATACGAATAATATTTTTTTCGGAGTATATGGAGGCCGAATAATAAATAGTAAAAAAAAAGAAGAAAACAACACAAAAAGTTACTAATGCAAAAAAATAAAAAAAAAATGTTGGTATAAAAAAATGATCTAACTGCTAAAAAATATGATTAAAAAAAGTAATGTGTTGTAAAAAGTTGTAAAAATTAAAGAAAAAAAAAATTATATCTTAAATTCCAGTCTCTTAATTTTGCAGTGTGCTTTTCTGTCTGACTAAATGAACCTCACAAAAACTCAAAGGGCGGATTTTCAAGTCTTACATTCACCGTCTAAATTCAGAGTGCAACAAACCTAGAATTTAGACAAAATTAATCTAAACCATGAATTCACCAACATTTCAAATTCAAAACCTAACGAAACAAAAAAAATCTTCCATACATTTTCACTAGTTGTTTGGACTCTCTCCTTCAGACGATCATGGGGCAGATATAAAGCTGTCTCCGCGGTCCACGCTGGGAGCCGGGGTGTAGTCCTCCTCTCCGTGGGTCTCCATGTAGGGCAGGGGGGCGTTCTGGCGGTCGTCCCAAACCGGGGGGACGGCGGGAGAGTACGGGTCAGGGCCCTCCTCCATGTTCTCGTCGTCGAAGTGGTCCAGGTTCTGACCATGACAAACAAGAGAGTATGTTATTGAAAGTGTAGAACAGAGGTAAACAGGAAACCACGGAAAAGTCTTTTCAACATGTAACTGAATCAAGAAGTTAATAATAGGTGTCGATTAGTGTTTTTTTTTTAACACAGTTTCTGGAGAAATTGTAGATATACAACGAATGTCAAAAATGTACAATAATACGTTCTCTCGCCTTTTTTACGTCAACATGGTACAAAAAACCAAAACAAGTTCACATGGTGACATTTTCTTTGGATTGTAACAGTTAACTTTGAGCTTCAAGTGACTAAATGGGTAAGTTTAGGACTGCGGCTTGGGGAAGGTTAAGATTTACTCATTAAACCTCAAGAAAATGTCGCCCATGTGGCTTCAATCAAAAGTTTATATTTTAACGTTTTGCTTTCGTAACATATCAACATAAAAAAAGGTTAAAAAACGACTTATTGTACATTTTGACATTTTTATGTATATCTACGTTTTCTACAGAGACTGGGTCCTTTTTTTTAGGTAGATGCCAAATAATAGGCATGCATGTGCCACATGCCAGTTGTATTTGAAGATTTGAGAGCTGGTGATGTAAAAGCTGTGTTGTCTTACCGTGGAAGGTTCAGGAGATTGGGTGTGGGTGTACGTGTACTCGTTCTGCAGAGGTCTCTCTTCAGGTGCTTGCCTGATGTTGGTTACTTGCTGAAAACACAATTACAGTATAAAGACAAGCTTGTCAGTCATGAAGACAGAATTATAGTGTTTAGTTTTATCAGCTGGATGACTGTCGGCCCAAAGCTTAAGAGGAGCCTAAAAAAGCTTTCCAAATGAGTCCACACAACTGCTACTTGCACCAGTGTAATCATATTTCACAAGCGGTCTATACATATACAAAGTCAAAGAAATCATGAACGCTAAGAACACCGGGGAACATGTTTTGGACAGGCATGTGGAAAGGTTCTTATTCAATATTCAAAAGACAATATTATAGACATTTCTGATTCCTGTAATGTTATCCAGCTGGTAAAGTGCAATACATAATAATGGTAATTATTCTAAGTGCTCTTTCTTCCTCCAGAACCGTGCAGAGCCGACCTGCAGTATAGGCCAGTGGCTCTCAACCAGGGGATTGAGAACAACTGGGAATACCTTCATGTTTTTAATTTTCACAGTGTGTTTAAGACCTTTGAAATGCAGTAGCAGATATTTGCAGTCTTTTATTTTGACTCATGACTCTAAGACCAAATCAAATATAAGACTAAGACTTTATTATTACATTGTACAATTTGCAAGACCCTCTGGCTGCAGGCACGTATAGCCCGCCTCTCTCCACAGAGACCTCTTACCACAGACTGGAATCATCTCTACAGCTACACCGGGAGCCCATTTATGGTCACATCTCGCATGTGGCTATGCTAGCTAATGTGTATCATTTTCAACATTTCCAAAGACAGGTAATGTTAGGCTTTGGGTAAGTTTACAGCTTTGTGAAAAGTTGAGAATGTGAAAGGGTTTCCAATTATGGGCCTGTGGTCTGTACAGAGAGTTTTCTCTTGCTTGCAGCGAGAGGTGGGCGGGGCGAAGGAGGTCTGCTGCCAAATGCTTCTCACATTTTGTGTTTGGGGGTCCATTAATGCCTACTTTTTGTTACTTTTGCGAGTCACAGCAGAAAAAGGGTAGAGAAACACTAGAACAGGCAAATGCTTGTGTGCACAGACAGTGATCGGAAAGGTGTTGTCTGACATTTTACCTTGCTTCTACTTCATGCCTAACACCTCAAATATCTTGCAAATGTACTATATTAATTTTTGTTTTGTTTTATTGTGAGTGGGGTCGCCTCATTATCTAATCTGCAGCTTGGCCTCTAAGGCAATAAGCAGGTGGTGGACAAGATAAACCCCTTTGGATTTCCATTGTTTCTTAGCTCAGAGATTATAGATCAGTGTGTGCCAAATATATTACACAGAACATGAGCAATTGAGAAGACGCTGATGAAAACAGGATTCCCAAAGATAACCTAGACTCACCCGGCTGGCAGTGCTGTTGGTCTTGTTGGGAGGAGGGGGCTTGTAGTTGGGGGACCGCTAAAACAAAAAAAACACATTATGTTTAAAAAAAAGAATGCACTTCTCTGTAAATGAGGTAAATTAGCATAAAACACCATAACCAGGCACTCACTCTCCGTGGAGTTTGCTGCGGTGTTTGCGGTACATGGCGATGGCTGTTCCGATGATGGCCAATACAATGATACTCCGATAATGGCGCCGATGATGCTGCCGGTAGTGGGGCCCTTTGCGGGAGTGGAACACCTGGAGAGAGGGAGGGAGGGTGAGATGGTTAAAGTATATTCTGAGTCATTATTGCACTGGAGAATAGACAACACGATATCTTGTAAATGTATGTAATGAACCAAAGAGAAGCTATTAGAGAAAGAGGAAAGCCATGTAGGTTTTGTAATGTTTTGTTGAAATCAGTGCAATAGCCTCCAACTTTGGCTGAGAATAGAGCTATTCTATTCGACTTCTATTTACAAATTATGAATTATTGCACATTGTAAGTTTTGAAAACAGCGGTTTGTAAGGATATTGAGGTTAAGATTGGATAATAAAGTAAAAAAAAAAAAATATATAATATTTTATCTTGGAGCCAGATAATGGTTTCTATTTGATCACTTTTCATGCACACATTGAATTTTGCCATCGGATGGTTTATTCTACTTGTGTAAACCGCTGAACCATTGGGGTTCATTCACTTTACGTGGACAAGGACTTAGTTGCTTTAACCAATCACTGCACCAGAACACAACAGTGTAGCCAGGAAGTTGTAAGGTAAAGTTGTAAAGGTTAAGATACACTTTTTTGTCTCCATTGGGAATTTGCTCTCTGCATTGAACCCATTCTGCTTCTTGGACAGTGAGTGCCACAGTGGGACCCATTTCTAGGTGTTCTTGCTATAGGCTCGGTCAGGACTACCGTAGCTGGAGGATATTACCCTAACATTTATTTTTTGCCTTTGTTTTTGTGGAGTGCTTGCAGGAAACCCACCCAGACATGGAGAGAAACCGTTGAGGCTTGATCCATTGCGGGAGTCAAACCCACAACCCAATGAGTTATTATGAAGACTAAAAAGAGCGTAGCTATGGCAACCTAGCAACAAATGTTCAGTTCTGGCAGCCATCTTGTGTAGGAAGAATCTAATAAGTGGATACTTTTAAATCATTTCTGGTCATGTTTTGAAATGTTTTAACATAGTAAGCTAAAGTCAATGCCTTAGCACACGACTCATCTTTAAGAACAACTTTTTCCCATTGTAAATTTCACTTTCTCTCATCTATACACATCCACACCACCATAACCTTGCCATCATTTCCTCACACGACAAACATTCCAACCTTTTCTGAAGTTAAAAAAACCGCTACAGTTTCTCTAATGATGTCACCTCCCTTCGGATTCCCTCTCGTGACCTGCCCCAAGGCACCAATATCTCACTGCTAACTAATTAGCTAACATAATGGTACAAGCAGACTACTTCCTCGTCGTGTAATTGAAGTCTCTCACGTCTCCGCAGGACTTCAGACTACTGCCGCTGGACTAAAAAAAAAAGAGAAATAATAATACGTGACAAGAGAAAGCGCTTGATTAAGTCGCTACGGAGCCAGAGGTCTTCTACTGTAATGAAGTCGAACACACATACACGCCCATTCATTGTCTGTTTACCGAAGGTGCTACGGAGCTCATTATCCCCCGACGTTCCCAGCGCATTATGCAAATTGCGGCGTTGGAAAGGGCAGAGCGGATTTGGAGTCGCGTTTGATGAGACAACCCTTGGTCCTGGTAATTGGAGAGGTCGTGATTGAATACAGTGAGTGTATTGCCGGCGCGGCTCAAACAATGGGTGGTTTTAAATTCCTCCATCTCGCTTGACAAAAAAAAAAAAATCTCATCTTTCTATTCTTTCAAAAATTGGCGCTAATGATGTGTCTTCTCAGCACAAATTGCTTTTATCGGTATAACCTGGTGCCGCGCTCCAATAGTAAGCTGGCCCTTTTGTTCATTCACTTATAATAATTGAATTATTTATTCATTCTGTGCTGTCCTGTTGAGTGGACTAAGCAGCAGCAGCACATAGATTTTATAGGTCTTTGTTATCTGAGCTCTGAGCCAGCTCCAGCAGTGCTTTGACAATTTATTAAATGTCCTTCCTGCTCTACTCTCTAAATTCAGCAAGAAAAAAAAAAAAAAGCAACATTAAAATAGACGTAATGAGGATGTATTAAAGTGTGTTTGACAGGTTTTTATGATTTTTGAATTTTAACTTAATTTGGTGGATTCTTGTTGTATATAAGTACAAGTTTTACATGAATCTAAAGCAAATTTGTGAAGTTTGAAAATATGAAATTAACAGGAAGTAGGGCAGAGTTCTAAACAGATACAGTTGGTATCAGAGGTCACGCCCACCAACAGACCTCTGTGGGGGAAACTTTATCACTCACTGCTCAACTACTACAACAGCAAATATGGAAATGTATTGTGTCAAAAATATGTAGATCCAAAGACATGGACATAAATAAAGTGATCCAATGGCCTAAATATGTAAGTATATCCAACAGTGCTAATGTTAGCAATGAGCTAAATAGGTTGTATTTGCACACAAACAGTAAAACAATAATTTGTGGATTACAAATTAGAAAAAAAAAAAAATTATGTGCTGGAGAGAGTGAGAAGACCAAACAGGTATTATTAAACCACATGAAATAAACAAATCAATCATTGAGTTTACCAATGCTAACGTGATACTAGCACTCCGTTTACTTTTCTGAAGAACCTTCATTTAAACTTTGTCTCGGCATGAATTGAACTAAAACCAATACACTTTATTGGTCAAGAGTCTTCTTAAGAGGTAAAAAGTTAAGTTTCCCATAAGACATTAGCCATGACGTTCCCTTACAGCAGGCCACCCCAAATATGATGCTTTGTCGATTGTATGGGGAATAATTGTAAACATAAGTTTAACCAAAAGAGTTCTAGTGCAGTTTCTTAAAGACATGGTTGCTAGGTAAATTTCTAGTATTTCTCTTTTCTAATCCTAAATGACTAAAATGAAAAAAAAAAAAAAAAAAAAAAAAAGACAAATCTGGCATTTAGTTTATTTAAAACAGAGAGTCAAACTCAAATGGAGCTGGGGCCAAATCCATCACAGTCAGACTTGGTCAAAGGCCACATTTTAAGCTATAGTTCCTTCTGTTTTATATTCAAATGTAGCAGTTGGGCTCTATAAAGCTAATACAATACATTTACTGTGTGTCCAGATTTTAACTATGTTACATTATAATGTACAGACTGTCTTTTCAAGAAAATTTTGTACAAAATGTATGCAATTTTAGCTTTTGTCACATCTCAGCAAAATAAACTTTTATATTTGTATTGGCCTATTATCCATTCCAACCTATGTTGCTCCTCTCGTCTACAGGCTGCAGTGTATTCTGGTACTTGAAGTTCATATTGTTTCATTCTTTTATCAGGGGACCACTATCAATATTCAGAAATTACCCCATCAACCACATGAATTTATCTTGGGGCCGCATTTGGCTCTCGGGCCGCCAGTTTGGCACTGATGATTTATAGAAAAAAACATGCTAGCTTGTCGTCACAATGCTAATGCTAATGTACTGAATGGGATTTGCAGAAATGTGTCTGCTAATGCTAGACATTTAGAGGTTGATGTATAGCTTATGTCACACATCTGGGAAGCTTAAAAAGTAGACCACTTTTTTACTTTCAAGCTTACTAGATAAATCTAATCAGGATTGATCAAACTAATGGCAATGAAGCTACAACTCCATGCTTTGGAAGTAGAACAGAGTCCTATAATGCGTTATGTTCTTTATTGAAATACATAACAAGTCAGGAAGCCTTTTATCTTTGCTTTCTCTGTGGAGTGTGAAAAAACATTTACGCATTTGTAATTGAGGGTTCTTGGAACGATCGAACGCAAACTTAAAAAAACAAAAGACAACAGAGATTGCTAAATTAAAGGAAACAACAAGAACAATGGAGGAAACTGTCCTTAAAAGATCAAAGCCCTGCGTGTGTTGTAATCCAGCTAGTCACCGCTTTGTTTGGAGAGCTCTTAAGATGAAAAGAATTGCCGCTTTATTTTTTACAACAATGACTAGAAAAGCTTTTGTTTGTTCTTCATTATATTTCTAAGGTTTTATCCCTTCCACGGAAAATCCACAGTCTCTTGGGTAAATGTTGTTTTAAGAGCAAAAATCAAACATGTGGTGTTAGTGTGCGTCTGAATCAAATGTGAAAAGAACTGAGGCTGCAGCTGACGTCTGGTAATAAAACTGTCCACAAAGACTTTTCATTTCCGCTTTTCACTCGCTGGGTTGGTGTAATTCTTGTTTTGAATGTTTTATGTGCATTTCTCTGGCGTTAGTCAGTGTTTGGTGAGTGAATAATGCGCTGTTCCAGTCAAAAGGAACTGGGATGTTTCATTGCAACGTCAAACTGGGAGCTGATGGAGGGAATTCACACATACAAGGTCAGAATTAGTGGAAAAAAAGTATAATCTCAGGTTAGTATTAGTGTTTATGACAGGCTGGAACACAGTTAAGAACAACCATGTTGTACTGGGCCAAAACTCTTAATTAACAGATTTTTTTTTTTTAATTGACAAAAGTACACCATAAAACACTATTTTGTTCATTGCAAGCTTGAAGCTCGTTTCATTAAATTTGTTGAGACAAAAGAGATAATCTGCTCATCTTTGTACTGTTATGTCAGCCAACAGGTATTAACCTTCCAAATAAAATTAATTATTTAGAAAATATTAAATTAGGCACTAAACTGACACAGAAACTGTGTACACATTGGTTACAATTGGCCTTGCTTGCCAAAGCCAGATTCCGTCAGATCTCAGAAGTTAAGCATGGTGGGCCTGGACAATACTTGGATGGGAGACCACTGGAACCTCACGTGCCACAGTGGGACCAACAGAGGAGAAACATGTTGTTGTGTCCTTAGGTACCCCACATTGCTGAGGTGTGAGTGTGAATGCTTGGTGATGGTCAGATGGCAGCCTGCTTCTGTCAGTCTGCCCCAGGGCAGCTGTGAATACACAGTAACTTACCACTGCCGAGTGTGGAATGAATGAATAATCAACATTTGAATGCTCAGCTGGGTAATAGCTGACCTGTCAGTTTCCTGGAAAGCAATATTACTCACTGACATAGCCCATAATACTAGGTTATACCCATAAATACAACTTGATAATATTTAGTTTCCTCATACACAAAACAGGCTTGAGAAGAGTGGAAGAGGCTGAAAGAACACAGCAGCTGTATTTGGAAACATTTGCTTTTATGATGAAACTATCTGATGACATTTAGATTGTAATTCATCATATTCATTCACAACAGTACTGTTTCTTTTGTTTTGCTGCAGTTAATTGCGTTATCACATTGTTGTGATCTGTGATCAAAAATAACACTCACATGACCAAACAGCCTTTACTTGTGAAATAGACAGAAACTAAATTATTTTACCTGCGTTGATTTTTTGTTTGGCCGGCCTTTTCCAGAAGTAACTTTCACAAGTTTCAGGGTCACCTCTTGTTTCAAAATTGCGTATGTATTATAGAACCATCTACTGGAGCATAAACTTGATTTGCATTAAATCAATGTTTTTCATCAAAGGCCACATGTGGAAGCACAACAACGCCATCTAGGCCAGATCAACTCTTACTGGTTTTTGTCCTTTAAATCAAACATGTGATTATAGTCAGGGTTCGCTTTAAAGGTGACAGACATACATTCAAAATCAAATGAATGCTTTTACAAGTCAGATTGAGCCACAAGACATTATTTCAGACTTCCAACTCCATTAGGACAAAGTAAATGCTTGGCAATAGCTTTCACAAAGATAAACTCTTTGTAAATCACATATTGCTTTTTCAGGAGATCTGAAGGTTCAAAAAATTGTGTCTGAATGTGAACTTTGGACTTGGCCAAACTGCAACGAAAAGCAAGTCAGATCTGTGGAGAGGCGATCGCATTTTGGGCATTAAACCATCTGCAAACTGCATAACAACAGCATCATAGTCCTTCTCTAAGACCAGCAGACGGCAGACTCAGCTTCAGAAAGTTACACAGTGCACCTTTAACGACGCCCATATTTCTCCCGAGTGTCGGAGTTCCAGTTCAAATTAATGACATCATGCTGCATGTTTTAGTGCACCAATTAAATTCACCAATTAAAATGTAACAGGCTTATCATGACTGCTACAAGACTCACTCTGATGAAATATGACAAGCGCGCGTTTCTTTATTTCAAATATTGTGTGATCATAAATGAAAAGCAATTATTCAGAAGCCACTGTCGGGATCTTTAAAGCGGTGTAGCGGGAGCTTGTAAAACATGTTTTAATACTGCCATAAAGGAACGACTTTGAGCCGTAAAAAGCCAAAGAATGTGAATGTTAAATGAACAGAGGCAAACAACAGGTTTTTACAAGTGGGGTCGTAAAAAGAGCAGTGTTTTCCATTAAGGCAGCGCGGAGATTACCTGAGACGATAAGGACTTGGGACTTTTATTTTCTTCACAGAACTTCTCGTTTATAGCAGAGACATTGGATTTTGGGATGGTTAAGTGTGTGGAGGCGAAATAAGGGACCCCACAGAGGAGCAAATGTACCTGAGCACCAAATCAAACACTTACACAAGTCCAAATGTCAACAGAGCTGCCCAAATATGCAACACACAACAAGAGAGTTTACAGGTTAATGAGGTAATTACACACTTATTCAGTCATTGTGGTGTTATCTGATGTTCATTTGACAATCTATAAAACACATAGCTTAAATTTAATTAGATTCAATGAGATATGACAGGATGTATATGGGCATGTAATTTTTTTTTAACTGATCCGATACTTGTCCTGTTGCTGTATTTCCTCACCAGGGTACAGGGACCTCGGACGGTACACTCGTAATCCGAGACAAAGACCAAACCTTTCCGAGACCACAGAGTCTGACACCAAAGACAAGACCAAGACCACAGAGTCCTGACACCAAGACCAGACCAAGACCACAGTTCCTGACACCAAGACAAGGCCAAGACCACAGAGTCCGACACCAAGACAGCAAGACCACATAGTCCGACACCAAGACAAGCCAAGACCACAGAGTCCGGACACCAAGACAAGACCAAGACCACAGAGTCAGGACAGACCCAACAAGACCAGAACCAAGACCACATAGTCCTGACACCAAGACAAGGCCAAGACACAGAGTCGGACACCAAACAAGACCAAGACCACAGAGTCCGGACACCAAGACAAGACCAAGACCACAGAGTCCTGACACCAAGACAAACCAAGACCACAGAGTCCTGACACCAAGACAAGACCAAGACCACAGATCCTGACACAAGACCAGACCAAGACACAGAGTCCTGACCAACAAGACAAGACCACAAGTCCTGACACAAGACAAGACCAAGACCACAGAGTCCTGACACCAAGACCAGACCAAGACCACATAGTCCTGACACCAAGACAAGGCCAAGACCACAGAGTCCGGACACCAAGACAAGACAAGACCACAGAGTCCGACACCAAGACAAGACCAAGACCACAGAGTCCTGACACCAAGACAAGACCGAGACCACAGAGTCCTGACACCAAGACCAGACCAAGACCACATAGTCCTGACACCAAGTCAAGGCCAAGACCACAGAGTCCGACACCAAGACCAAGACCACAGAGTCCGGACACCAAACAAGACCAAGACCACAGAGTCCGGACACCAAGACCAGACCAAGACCACATAGTCCTGACACCAAGACAAGGCCAAGACTACAGAGTCCGGACACCAAGACAAGACCAAGACCACAGAGTCCGGACACCAAGACAAGACCAAGACCACAGAGTCTGGACACCAAGACAAGACCAAGACCACAGAGTCAGGACACCAAACAAGACCAAGACCACAGAGTCAGGACACCAAGACAAGACCAAGACCACAGAGTCAGGACACCAAGACAAGACCAAGACCACAGAGTCCGGACACCAAGACAAGACCGAGACTTTTATGGATCGAGACAGAGACAAGACTGCTGTTAGACAAAATCAAGACCACCTTTGTGATTGTATGCAATTATCAGTGTCTACATACATGATGCTATTGCAAATTGTGCCTGAGACAGGTTATCACACTCCTGGTGCGAATTTAGCAGAGAGTGGCGGTAATGAAATGTGGTCTCTGTGTCAAAAACAAGACCGTATCCAAGCACCCTCAAGATTACAATGAGTCCAGATTTACTCGAGTCCAAGACGAGTGTAATGGAAATCTATCAATATCTATGTTTTATTACGAAATGATTCTGTGATGAGGTGAAACTGTGTGTGAGACACCCAGCAGGGAGTCGTCTCCGCTCAGGAAACCTTTTGTTTGCCGGTAGCTCCCCCAAATCCTGTCCCCACCCCTGACGGTGGGGCCTTCCTACCCCTGTTTAAGCAGCATACGGCCAGGGCAAGGGAAC
This sequence comes from Mugilogobius chulae, assembly GCA_038363315.1. Lineage (NCBI taxonomy): Eukaryota > Metazoa > Chordata > Actinopteri > Gobiiformes > Gobiidae > Mugilogobius > Mugilogobius chulae. The sequence goes on from CM076413.1 coordinate 30,319,747, forward strand.
TGACCACGGGCAGGAGACAAGCGATGGAGGACAGGGCTGACAAAGCAGAAAATGGACAATATGGACTGAGATCTCTCTCACAACAACTGCAAAAGGACCTCAGACTCTCTGAAGTATTGATTATGCATAAATGTACTTTTGTGAATAAATTATACTTTTTAAGATAGACAATAATTTTTCTACATAAATACAGAAATTCCACAACACAAGACTAAGACTTAAAAAAAAAAAAACAGTTTTCTGTGTACCACTACACTGGCGGTACGTAAGCATCTTCCACAGGGTACTTAGAATGGCTCCAGTCTTTAAAATTAGGTGTATTTTGATGTGTTTCTGAGTCTTAAAAACGTTGCTTGTTTTGAATCATTTATGAAAATTTGGGCATAAATAAAATTACAAGAGAATGCTACTAAATCTCTTTATCTGGGATATAAAGACTCTGTGACATTATTGTGTAGAATACAGAAACATGCGTGACTCTCCAAATCTGCAAAAGACATTGTGAGCAAAAACGTAGACCAATGCAAGGTGAAATTGTACCGTTTGCTTAGGTTTTAAAGACGACAAATATTGTGTCTTCAACCTTAATGTCCTTTAAAATGTATCTCTCTGTATGTACCACAAAGTTAATTTCAGGAGCTTTGTCCATGACTTCAGTACGACACAAAGTCAAATAACCTTCAAAAGTGCTTTCCTTTCCCAAAGTTGCGTCCTCCACTTTAAAAGCCTTAGATAAAACCGCTCTGTGGGACGACTTCATCAGGCCGTTACAGAAGGGTGCTACAGCTAAGGAGCTTATAACAGCACAGCGCGGTTTGGACCACATCCAGTTTGCCTACCAGGCGAAACAAGACCAACTTCGGAGTCTTTTAGCAACTCTGTAAATTCAACTGTCTGGGTGTTTTTTTCCCTTCTTTTTTCATTACAGAAACATAAGCACTCGTTGCCTGAAGGAACAACAAACACAGGCTAAGGATATTCTGGTGGATGAACTCCAAAAGTTTGAGTGTTAAATGTAATTATCTTGACACAGTTTGACACGAGCTGACAAGAGAAGCTGCTGCAGAACGTGTAAATGGAAAATCAGATTCGGGTGAAGGTAGGCATGTCTTCCACAGTTGAAATCAGGTCAGACTTGTTCTTTGAATGGGTCTGATAAGGCTGACACGCGGATGATTCGTGCACATGATGAAGTAGGTCTGAAAATGAGATCTTTCAGCCGCACTTATAGAATCAGAGGTCCACTTAAACAGCTGAGCAACTTCCTCAAAGTGAAAAGATTAATCAAGCAAGTGTGCACTTAGAAACGCCGTCTGGGACATGGGCTTATGGTGGTAAGAAGGGGACGCTGCTCAGATCAGGTCAGGTTACGATTTTTAGCTAAAAAAAATGATTAAAGGCAAGCAACAATAATTTTCATTTATGACACCTTGTCCTTGAAAAAAACATTATCCTAGAAAAATTGAGATGTATTCATAAAATGTATTATAGCGAGCAAGACAGGTCGCTCTCTCTTTCTCTTGTGACTAAATAACGAGTCGTGTCAACGGCAAAAATCGTAAAATAAAAGATTATAGTAACAGTTTGGAATTCTACACAGCCTAAACATTTTACAGTTTTTATTTTTTGACACACTGTCATTTGTAAAGTTCTGAGCAAAACTCCACTGGTAACCACCGCATGTACTTTACAGTCATTTGAACAGTCATTATTTTTCTGTTTTTCAGTTGGCTGTTTAATCGAATGTTTTTACAAAATATACTCAGCAGAAGATTGGCTTTAGTTCAACAGGATGAGGTAAAAGTGTCATCAAAAAAACATGCTTTCATTCTGTTTTCTCCAGCCATTGGAAACCTGTAAAAATGCAGCAGAATGCACCAAAATTAACCTTTTTTTTTTTTTTTTTCAACTTAGACCCCTCACCTACCCTGCACTACTGCTGCAAGACTGTAATTGTGATAATGCAATGAACCACACTAAGAAAAGAGACTGTCCAAAGGGGGCTGCTGCTTTTCCAAGTTGTCCCTTGGAGTGAGTCCCTAGTCTCACTCCAAGCCGAGATCAAATTTTGAGAGAACGGCACAAACTATTAAGTTAAACATTGATCGTCACTATTGTGAACTACTGGGCCACAAACATGACAAAACAGGCTAAATATTGGTAATGTAGATACATAAAATCCTCATTGGAAATGTCCTGGAAAATATTTTTTGGATATGAGTGGATATGATTACTGGCCAATAGAAAATTCTGCAGATATCAGCTTAGCAAAAGATCTTAACCCAAAAGACACTGTTCCAGTGTTTCCCTGGGGTTATTGACTTAAGAAGGCTGGCTGTGTACTATTGTTATTAGAAAAAATATGGGGTTTATACTGCAAATGTATTAATATTGGTAGTAATTGGTGGCTTGCAATGCAATTAAACGCTGTTAAACTGCTTGTTGGCAAGGAGGGCAACCCTACCAACTGCACCGGACCTTTCAAGGATTTTAAAGTGCTTTACATCACCTTGCCACTGGGACAAGGTTCTGAAGGACGAATTGACAATTTACTCTGTTGTCCCACTGTGGTTCCTATAGTGTCAGTACTGATCAGGTCGTGTCCATCTTAATTTATTAGCTTTAACAAAGCACTGGCACAAATGTATTTAATCTATAAATCACCTGAGTCATTCTGAGCATTTCTGTCTAAAACTGTCTGCGCCATTGCATTAGCATGACAAGGGCAAGCTGGCCTTTGTTTATCTCGCCTATGTACCTGCCTGCTTGATATTGGCATAGTTACATCACTTTCGGAGTTTTTAAACATGAAATGCCAAAGTACTCAAGGTACTCAAGAGCATGATTAAAAGCCTAAAACTAACCATTGACGTGTGCAAATAAAACATACAAATATTATTGCAAAGTAAAGTTTGTGTGGCAGATGTAAGGCCGAGCAATCACTGAAAAAACGAGAGATTGCAATTCAGTCAGGTCAAATTGCCAAGTATTTATCTGTGCTTTTTTACAAAGTCTGGCTTTTGCTTCAAGCGCCGTTTTTTAGTGACAGAGCTGTAGATCTATCAGTTAAAAAGACATTTGCTTATTTTCTTGTTATGTTCTAGAAATCATTACGAAAAGCCATTTTTAATAATTAAAAAAAAAATTAAAAAATGTTTGAAACTCGTCAAGAAAATCAAGATCAATCAATATGAGGTTGGAAAAAATGAGATTAGTTAATTCGTTCTCCAAATAGCCCAGCCTTCTCAGAACTGGGTTTGGGGTAAAATGTAAGCAGCCACATTGATTGCAACAAGTACAAAAAATAAATATATATAGTAAAAGTAAAAGTATTGAAAAGCATGAAGTGATTTTTTGTCAATCAGCTTTGCCACGATGTGACGCTTTTAGCCCCTGAACAGCCTCGCCTCTTGTGCCAAATTGATTGGAGTGCCTCTTTTCCAAATAATAATTAAAAACACAAAGCAGCAAAAGATGAGGCACACTCGAGATTTGTCACCCAATTCAGTGCAGTCCAAATGGCATTAGTCACGTTGGGAGAGTAAAAACACAGCTGCAGTGTGAGCGTGCGGCCTCATGGTGGTGCTGTGTCTCCTCCGCACCGCTGCAAATACGCTCGACAAAACAACTTTACCAAGCAGTCATTTCTGCTTCCTCATTCTGGGCTGCACTGCAAAATATACATCCAACTTTGGCTAGAAGGACTAGAATTCGAAATATGGATCTTAATTTGTTAAGTTTTGACAATTTTTAGAATGGACTGTTTAAAGTGGATGTGACAAATAACATTAGCGTTAGCATTAACACACAAACACATCCTTTTCTAAACAGACTTTGGCCTTTTGGTGACGTTTTCTTCTGATTTGTAAAGTAGTTAACTTGTCAGAGAAAGACAATCACATCTCAATCTTTACAGCATTTTTAGTTTTAATTTTAAACTAAGGTAGTGAAAACTTTATTGAAATGAACTAAACGGGAAATAAACATGCCGTAAAGATGTTAGCATTTCCAAAATAAACAAGCCTGCCATTCCCCAATCGGAGTAAGAGTGATTTGAGTCAAAACTAATAACTACGGATACACCTACGAGGACAAACATGACATATGCCATTATTATCATATTTTTAAATGTGTTTGTTTTAAGTTAAATATAATAATATATATATTTGGCGGCACGGTGGCTGAGCGGTTAGCGCTCTTGCCTCACAGCAAGAAGGTCGCGGGTTCGATTCCCGCATGAGCCGGGCCTTTCTGTGTGGAGTTTGCATGTTTCTCCCCGTGTCTGGGTGGGTTTTCCCCGGGCACTCCGGTTTCCCCCACCAACCAATAACCAATAACATGCACGTTAGGGTAATATCCTCCAGCTACGGTAGTCCTGACCAGCCTAGCAAGAACATCTGGAGATGGGTCCCCGAGCGCTGCACTGTGGCGATCACTGCTCCTGAGGAGATGCCCCAGAGGCATTGAAGGATGGGTCAAATGCAGAGGACAAATTTCCCTACGGGGACAATAAAGTATACCTTAACCTTAACCTTAACCTTAACCTAAGCTTAGTGAGCTTGACTTTAGTGAAAACACAATATTTAACTGTTACTAAACTTAAAGTGCACACGGCAATTTTGACTTTTTTTGTGATTTTGTAATGATTTCACTAGCTTGTTTTTACGCAATTTGGTTGTTTTGGTCATAGACGTTTAATTAGTAGACACGCAGTTCAACTCTGATGCTATCAAACACGTAGCATCTGAGCAAGTCCGATAAGATTTAAGCTAATTCAGAGCTTTCTCCTGTTTGTTTTCTGTTAGCAGGCTCAAAACGCAAGTTATGAAAGTGTCAGCAGCTGGAACAAACCTACCGACCACATTTAGCAGAGGTCAAAGGTCAGAGCCTTGTTACAAGTTATTGTTGAGTTTACAAACCTTTAATATTCTATTGTAGATAAAATGTGTGTATAAAACTGCTAACGGCTAGCGAACTTCAACAAGATATTCCTGATCTTGTGCATCTTTTAAGACTCGAATGATCATCAAACGTCTGCTTTTACATGTTACTAGTGAGAACAGAAGTGAAATTATATAATTAACACCAAATAAAGGTTACAGCTTCACTTCTCTGTGGAGGCGCGTCTTTCGCATCGGATCGGCAAGTGATGGAGCATTTGAATGAATGAATGAAATTAGTTTATTTTGGTTGTCAATATTCACAAAACGAGAGGAAATAAATATATACATACACAACATTACCAAACCATAACCAAAAAAGGATTGGGCTAAAGCAAGTTGCTTGTACAAGCCCATCCTGAACATCACAATCAACTTAACAATTCAGACATAACCATATTCATATGATTATTTTGTCATGTTTACCATATACTTTAACTGGCTACAACAATGTATGTATTTATCATTACATATTTTAATCATTTTTTTTATTTTGACAGTAAGTTAATTAATTTTAATTGATCATCAAGATCATTCCAGAGTTTGATTCCCACAACAGAAATACATCTTTGCCTAACATTGGTTCTAACTTTACCTGACTCAAACCATAGCAAACCTCTAAGGTTATACAAACTACTTCTCAGTTTAAAGAAGGATTGAATGCCTGCAGGAAGGTCATTATTTACATTTCCAGCCTACGAATATAGTTTGAGAAATATAACCTCGCCAATGTTGTTTAAAAAAAGCTTCATAAGACACAAATCAGTCTGTTTTCCTCTCGGTTTTGTTGAAATCACTTGTTTTAGCTTGTTTTATCCATAAAAGTGAAACTTCTGCCATTGAGTTCAATTAATTAGCGTCATCACACCTACATCTGGAAAATGGCGTCGCTCTGTTTGAGTTGTAGCAACACATCAGAGCTGCTGATTGCGCGGTTACCAATTAGGCCTATATGTCTACGGTTTTGGTGAAGTTTGTCATCCTCTTTTGTCCAATAAATATGACACATGTGGAGGTGAATCCACAACTGTTACCTAGCAACCGCATTGTAAATTTGGACCAAAATCAACATAAAAAACACAGTAGTGACAATGTGACAAATTTTTATAACTTATTACAATTTCCAAGCTAAGTCAAAATAGAAACATGCTAACATCTGTCATATGGGCTTTAAAGCAGTAAAGTATCTATTGAATGCATGTTTCAAGATAAGAATCAAAATGTGACAAAACATAACCTTCCCATCCCTATAGCCATGCATTTACATATATTCAAAGGGTTTGTAACAGCGAGATAAGTTATTCCTCCTTTTCTTTTCATGAAAACCAGGCACACCATCTTTAACTAATCTGGAGCTAGCTGTTTTGCAGTGTGGGTGTTTATCGTCTGCACCTTCGGGCTCAGAGGGAGAGTGGGTGGGTTATGGCTTCTTCTAATATTAGCAGGATGGAGGGATTTCTTTTTCTGCTTGCCTCATCTCATAGGCGTCATTATCCAGGCGCAGTGTCATGGTGGCTGCGCTCAGGTAGAGAGCTCTCCACTCCTCTTCCTCTTCCTCTTCACAGATAACCTCCAGGGCCGGGCGAGAGAGAGAGAGGAGAGAGGGAAGGAATTGTCTCTCTGCCCTCTGTGTTGGCTGCGAACGCTGCTAATGAAGGGCTAATGAAATGTCTGACCCTTTGTACAGACGTTATATAGAGGCGTGAAAATGAATCTACCAAGGCTGCACTAACGATTGTGAGAGTAGTTGACCGGTCAGCAGACAATTTCATAAACAATATCAAATGTGTAAAACGGATTATTGTCTGTATTTTAAATGATTGGTTTAACAGTTTAACTACATTTCCATTGCAAAACACAAAGATCCTCTGGGACTAGTCTGGTTAGGGGTCCTGACCTTGGGGTTTAGGACCCCTGGGCTAAGTCATAACTGAACTAAGTAGAGTAGTAGTCAAAACCGCAAATCCAGATCAAAACCTTTCGTAGGACACAGAGTCTCAAGACAAGATTGCGAGCACTGATGGTCAAGACTGAGATTTTTAAAAGCCGAGATTGAGTCGAGACCAAGACCTCGGTCCATCAAGACCAAATCAAGGTGATCTTTGTAATTTTCTGCACTGCACTGTGTTTATGAACTCCTGGTGTTTAGGAGAACATGAAATGCAGCTTCGATGTCAGACCTTGTAAAAAAGTGGTCTTGAGACTGGTCTAAAAACCAAGACTAGACTCTCCTACACTACCTCAAAGTCATTCATTTCCTTCTAATAATTGAAGACCTTGCATCACAAAGAAGCTTGTGCTGTGCGTCACTAGTGGTACAATGGACGAGATAAAACTCGAACACTGGAAGAAGTGTGAACTATTTCACCTCAACAACCAACAGAAGAGAAGCAATATAAAGCTCCAAAATATCTGAACTCACAATCTTTATATCCTCAAGTTAAAAAAACAACAACAATAAAGCCCTCTGAGTGATCAGACTAACTGAAAATGGTGCTGCTTAGCATTAATGATACAAATCAAAAAGTTGTTTTTCCTTTTCAGTGTAGTCTAAATCAGTGGTTCAGTCACGACCCCCAAAATGACAACTGTAGCCATGTGACCTCCAAACACAAATGTAAGGTTCTGCAAAGTGATAAAATGGGTGTTTGATTTTAATTGGAAGACATAAGCCTAGATGAAGTCATCTTGTAGTCCAACAAATAGGAATTTAAAATATACAAATATAGGAATACATAAAAATATACAGCTGTTAAACCTTGTTTAAGATCTTAATGTTCATTTTTTTACATGATCAATAGGGATGCACCAATCCAGCTTTTTCTGTTTTGATACCGATTCCGATACTTTGGCTCTAAGTATTTGCCAATACCCAATATCAACTGATACTAGCGTAGGGACTGACATACCTTTTTTTATCAAAACAAAAGACATTTGTTCATATAGTGCTATGTAACTATTATAGTGCAAGTCACAACTTAACAAATTTATCTGATTAAAATGTCCAATATTATGAGTCGTTCTTAATGAACACCAGCCAGTAAATTAGTCTCAATATGTCCAATTAAAGGCACAACTATGATATCGGCTAAACCAATATCTTGGAGCCGATACCTGACTCAGCAAAAATGTCTGGATCAGCATTGATATCCGATAATAATGATCAGGGGACCCCAGAAAACATTTTGCAACCCCCAGGTTGAGAACCACTGGTCTAAACAACAAATACAATGGCAATATATGACTGTGTTCATTTGAAAATCAAAGTAAGCACAATTGTATTTCATTTAATCCTCGTTGTTGCCCTATGTAAGTGAAAGTTACTGAGTTAACTTTTTTGGCTGTTAAACTGTGTTGAAATAACATTGTTCACAGCTCTAACTCATTTCTGGCAATTTTAGACGAAAAAATAAACCATCAAGTTTCAGGTCAAAACAGTAACAAACACCTCACTCTTGTGCTTTTCCAGCAGCCAGTTTACGAGTTCAAGTATTTAACCTAACGTTAAGCTCCAAAGCATCAATTCTGTGCCAAGTTATTCCAGACTCCAGCTTCTCGGATTCAGTATGAAAAGTTCCAGACTCAAGGTACAAGTTTTTACAACAAAAAAAGGTTTCAGTTTGGATTCAAGGCTCATATTTCTTTGGTATACGCAGCCATTTTGAAGCTTTCTTTGCTAATAAAGTGTGATTATTATAAAGTAGGTTGCTTGTGAAAATGTATCCTCAGAGAAACACATTTTTCTTCCTCGGCGCTCGTGATGAATGCCTTGTGTAGAGATAGCGCACAGTCGGACTCTCTGCTGTTTACATACTATTGTAGTGAGAGGCCGCGGCTGCATCCTGCGTCTGCATCAGTCAGGGTGACATATTTACACAAACACGAGTCTGCAGCGCGACCTCCGACCCCGAGCCTTCCCTTCACTTCCCCCACACACACACTTTGAATACACCAGAATCAACCGGGATCATTCAGATGAGTTCAGACAAGCCCCGTGGCCAGAAGAAGTTTTAGTTTTTACACAGAATAAGAAAGTTAAAGTTACAGGTCGTTAAAATATGAATAAACAAACTAATATGGTCATTTTGAACCGAACTGAGAGCAGAAAGCCAGACGCTGGACACTCATATGCACAGTTAGTCAAAAAATAATCATTTCGTTTGCTTGTAATTGAAAGTACATTGGAATTTTCTGTGTAAAACCAAATGAAGAAACTCTACAGATAAAGTCAGGCTACAAATAATATTTAACATGTTGTAGATCCGGATCCACTGCATCGTTTGTAAAGAAGAAGAATTTCCATGTACTTATTGACATGTTATGCATAAAATAAAATAACTAAAGAGCCTTAGAAACATAAATAGATCCATTGTCTTCATCTGCACGACAATTTGAACCATGTTTTACCTGGAATCAGATATTTGAAAATTGGGCTTTTCTGAGAAAAGATAGCATCAGATGGAAGACAATATAACTCAACCCTGCATGAATCAATCCAAATACAACTGTGAGTAAACTAATAAAGAAAGACACGGCTATATGAAAAAAAAAAAACAACAACAAAAAAACTTTGATATGTGGATTTTACATCATGTTTCCTACTAGGAAATATCTGATTATTTCCCCTTAGTAAATTCCTTTGCAACCAGTAGTTGGAGCTTCAACATTTGTGTTTTATAACTTTGTTTGTTTTCTCAACACAAAATGCCACAGTAAAGTTTCCAAGAGCAGGTTCAAAAGACAAGAACAATGCAGACAATACAACATATTTGATTACAAAGGCACTAGACCTCCCAGCACAAACAAAGAAAGTTGTTAAGGTAAATAATCAGTATTATAATATTCAATATTTTGCTGTGTGCCATCTATGTCTAATAATGTGCCACTTGTCCTTTAAAATCCAGAAACCGTGCTTATTCATGGTGTATTAGCACTTTGGCTAACTCTTGTTCAGGGCTGCATTAACAATTTTTGGGCCCCGGGGCTTTTTAAATTCAGGGCCCCTTTCATCAGCCACGCAAAAACATTTGGGGCAGGTGCTCTGTGGAAAAAATAAAAAAATGTTTTTGTTTAAACAAAAAAATATGTGTATGTCTATTTCAGAAGTGACTTTCTGATATGCGCAGCTTAACAAAATAGATTTACTATAAAAAGTGAAAAAGATAAATGCTGGGGTCCTCCTCAGGAGATTTTGGCTAAAATAGATGTAATTTCCTGTGATTTGGAGTATGTTTCAGCTCCTGCAGCTCCTAGTTTCAGCAGGCTTTAGTTCAGAATAAAGGGCTCTTATTAATAGACTCTTTATTTTTACAGGCTACATACAGTATATGGGTCAAAAATAGGCTATATTTTAGCCTTTATATCAGATGTGGCCACACCATGAATCAATCTCCTGCCAGCAGGGTTAGGGTCAGGGGGCGAAATAAATTTTGATTGAATTGCATTTAGACACAGACACTGTAAGCCCTTTATTAAAGATATATATTTTAATATAACATGGTTTTGTTGTAATTCAGGGGGGTCTGGGGGAGATTTTTTTAAATTCTGTGCAATTTCCTGGATTTTGGTGAGTTTTAGATGTGATTCCTATTATGTGATGTAATTTTATTATAATTAAAAATACCTGAGTCAGTTTATTAACAATATAATGATTATCATATTCTAATAGCAGTTTAAAAATGTTCATGTTAGATGAAACCCCCCTTTAAAGGTCCTTATATTCCTTTCAAACGGCCCTGCTCTTCCCAGCGCAGACCGTGGAGAGGCTCAGACGCAGCAGTGACAGTGAAGCTGGAGCTAGAAGCTCTAAAAACAACACAAACCTCACAAATTTGGATCAGGACGCCTGAACTCATGTTTAGTATCACTTTTACATCTCCTGTGTGATGGGACAGTGAATGAAAATCTCAGCAACGTCTTGCTAAAATCGCTGTGCGAGCGCCCCATAGAGCAGTGGTCCTCACTATTTTTTAAAGAAGAGCCACATTGACAGACCATAGAGAAGGGGAGAGCCGCAAAACATCAAAAATAAACACAGACCAGCGCAGACTAGAATATGGAACTCAAATGTGTGTCTGTATGTCAAATAAAGAACAAATTTGCAGATAAAAATGTATTCAAAATAAAATTATAAAAATAAAAAATATTGCAATTTTAATTGGACTTGTTGTTTCTTTAATATATATTTTATATTACTGTGGCCAGGTCATTTTACATTTAATATAGCAAATTACAAACATTTTTTTCCATTTTTTAAACAATGAAGCTGATGCAGTTTAAACATGCATCACATTATGCAACCAACCCAACCACACTATGCGCTTTATTCTTATTATTTTAAGTAAATATGAAACTGATGTTTCTCAGTTCATTCTGTGTAGCTCTAGCTCCGCCCCCTTCATCTCTCTCTCTCACACCCGCTGCTGCTGCGGTGACAGAGAGACAAGATGTCTATTTCTCACTTTCTCACCAGAGTCATAGGCTACATAAACCTAATGAACCTATTTGCAGCTTCTAATTAACAAAGTTCAAGTGTGAAAAACTCTCCGCTGGGCTGCGGTGTCAGTGAGCGCGCGTATAGGACTAGATTTTTCCTAACCAACTTTTAAAGTGTTTAGAACTAATTATCTCTGCCAAGAGATAATTAGTCGGTGTGTGGACGAGACATTTTACTACAGCTGTTCAAAGTTACGCAACCTATGTGGAAAGGAGAGCTCGTGCGTCCTGGCTGCAGTGGGAAACCATTTGGCACAGTCTGAGCGCGTCGCTTCATTCATTCCTCAGATGGCCAAAACTTTTATTTTACTTAATATAAGACTATAGCGGATGAGCTCGCAGCTCCGTGCATGTGTGCTCTGCTACATGACGTGGTTTCTTTTGGTCTATGCGCAGGCAGAGTGAAGCCGGGATGACATGGAGTGGATGCAGCCAAGAGTGCGCTTTTATAAGACTCGTTAAATGTGATCTTGCCGAATCTTACCGAAAGTCGCCAAGTGAGGCACAAAGAGCCGCGCATTGAGGAACAGGGCCATAGAGAATGAATGGCATTTTCCAGTCAGAAACAACCACAACTTTGTGAATATAAGGTCTATCTTTGTGAAATAAAAAGTGTGTGAAAGCTTGTGAGTAGTAGAGTGTCACTGTGTGCTTCAAAACTCACACAGGGCCCAGGATTTTGTTGTTTTGGCTTAATTAGGCAAGATCAGTTTAGTTACGAGCAGCAGCTTTACGCACGTCTCTCTCGTCAGGCGCCAGCGATGAGGATATGGAAGACTGACAGAGGGAGAGAGGGAGAGAGATAGAGAGAAAGAGAGAGAGCCCAGAAAGCGACTTGCGACACATTTGAGAAACGGAAGGGGCCCATTTCATCAGCGTGTGGGCCCAACTGTATTTTAAAAAAAAACATCTATGAGCATGGGCCCTTTGCGCTCCTGGGCCCCGGGGCTTAAGCCCGTGCATTTATACGGGGTAGCTCTTGTTAGACAATAATTCAGAGGCTCAAATTGCATTAGGCAAGAGAGGAAATATGAAGGATGTAAAACATAGAAAACAATTGATGCATTGAAAGCAAATGCTCATGAGCTTTGGGTCATGACTAAAGGGACCAGATACAAGTAATCTGAATGAGTTTGATCCACAGGGTGACTGGGCGCTCCCTGAGAGCAGTGGTTCTCAAAGTGGGGTTCAGAAAGTAAATGTTGGGGGTCGAGAGATGTTTTCAAGATGTGATTTTACAATTACAGCTTACTCTTTTTTAACTGGAAGCATCATGTTTGACAGAATGTTGGTAATATAAAGCAATAAATTACAAAAACAAATGCATTTTAATCACATTTTAATGTTTATTCTTTTTTTTTTTTACCTTAAATGAATGAATGAATGGTGTCTTTATATAGCATATTTACACAGACAGGTGTCTTTCAAAGAGCCTCACCCATAACCCCCCTCACTCAGTGTTAGCAAGCAGTGCAGGTCAGCGCCTCAATCTCTGAGTGTTCCCTAACCTGCATGTTATTGGTTGGTGGGGAAACTGGAGTGCCTGGAGGAAAGGCCTGGGCCGCGTGGGTGTTGAACCTGCAACCTTCTTGCTGTGAGCCACTGTAATAATTAGGGACATCTATTTATATTGCTGTAGTCATCGCAAACTGGCTACATAGGTGTTATGGAGGTGCCACTCGGAAAAGTTTGGGAATCCCTGCCTTAGAGATAAGGTGAGGAGCTCTGAGTAGAGCCGCTGCTCCTCCAAGTTGAAAGGAGTCAGCTGAGGTGGTTCAAGCATTTTTTTCTGATTAAAGTGTTTAGACTGCTGCCTCTACAGCCCAACCCCGGATAAAGCAGAAGAAAATGGATGAATAGATATGTGTTCACCATTTAAGGACAACACTTGAGTATAGCGCCTTTAAGCTAACTGAGATTACATAAAGCTGTTCACATATGAAAATGCAGCATAAACCAGCCTTAGATATTTAAATCCCTGGCATATGATAGACTCTGAAAGTAATAAAAACCACACATTATAAAAAAAAAAAAAAAAAACAGACTATTGGAGCTTCAGGCCTCTGCAGTTCCTCATCCAAATAAGTGAGTTTTTATGATCATTATTTACAGTGAACAGTGCAGAGCTGGAGCTAAAGGTCAGCCGCGTCGCTTCCAGCTACAGATCAATGCATCGAGTGTCTGGCCCCGATCACATCTGTCTGTTTCTATATGCTGTCCGCAGACCCTTTTTTCCTGCCCGGACTTTCATTCAACCGTGGCCCACTGTCCCACGGGGAGCAGACGAAGAGGAGGAGGAGGCTGTGGGAGGACGAGAACACAGACGCTCGACTGAAACCGACTCAAATTACAGTATAGACGCACTTGAGCAAGTTGGAAATACCATCCGATTCCTCCAGAGTTTTACGATGCATGGCTGAGTATCTTCGACGTCTTTTAGAGCTCCTTTATGCGCTGGTATTTTTTGATTTCTTGAGTTAAAATATGGCCGCGAGGAAAGTCCAGCGACGCCACACCAGTCACTGTCAGAAATGAGGGAGAGCAGCCATGCAGTAAGATCGGGCAGTGACAGAGAAGATAAAAGGTTTTGGGGGGAAACTGCTGCGGTGGGGTGATAGAAATATTATACTTTTTTAAACTTTAAATAGTGTTTTTTGAAGTTGCATATGATTGGAAAGTGATGCTTATTCAGGATTGCCAACAAAATGAATCTGTGGAGTTAGTTTTAATGAGCTGGCACTGCGCAAGCACGGTTTTGGCAATACTTCAAAAGTGTGTGAATATGTGCTGACGAATGTCTCAATTCAGGTTCAATGGTGCAACAAGTCAAAGGGACCATAGATAGGAATGCACCAATCCAGCTTTTTCAGTTCCGATACCGATCCCGATACTTTGGCTTTAAGTTTCTGCCGATACCCGATATCAACCTATATCAGTGTAAGAACAGAAATAGCTTTTGTTTCTTATAAAAACATAAGAAACTTGGGCATATAGCTTCATATAACTGTTATGTATAGTGTAAATTACAACTGAATAACTTAATCTGAAAAAAATGCCAAACTTTATGAGACATTCTGGATCAACACCATGTAAAAAATGTGTCTCATTATGTCCAGTTAAAGGCACAAAATTGATATCGGTTGAACCGATATCAAGGAACCAATACCCGATCCAGCAAAATGTCCTGAATTGGCACCGATATCCGATCCCAGTATCGGATCGGTGCATCCCTAACCATAGACTTAAACCTTTATTACAAGATTACGCTGCATTATTAAAGGAATCTTATGTAAGATGCACAACTAGTGGTTCTTAAAAGGTATTACAATCACAGATGAACTTGGGTTGCCAGATTGTGAAATGGCCCATACATTATCGATGTGTGCTGCTGACTAATCAGGAACAAGGTTTATTATAAATTATGGGTAATAGCTATGAAGTCACTTTCTTAGATAAGTAAATCTTGTCATGGTTTGTTCCCAAGATTCAAGTTTTGACACAATGTGGGTGGAGTCTGATGAGAACTGTGTGGATTCAAGTGCATGAGCCTATCACAGACAGTTGTGTCTGTGTCCTGGTGCAACATCAGTTCAAACTCAAACATGTTCCTGACTCATGGTTCAAAATTAACTTCAGGTTCTAAGATACCAAACTGGCAACCCAACTGAGAGTCATGTGAGGCTCATTCTGCTTTCTGATTGGATAATCCTCTTGAAAACCAAAATACCAAATGTAGACATAATGTCCATTGCATTTTTAATTAAGAATAACTCTTTCAGTAAAAATAATAGTATATTTGGACATGTTGACCTTGTATCTTACATATGAGTCATGTTTATGGAATCTGACATCAAAATCTTACATACGCTTCCTTTAAAGGTGGAGTAGCTGATTTTCACACTGCAAACACAATTTAGGTTACTTCCTCTCAGAAATCCTTCGACACATGGTGAATATCGACATGTTTTCATTTTGGTTGCAATTATGGCTCATAAACTTATAAACGACAAAGTCAAACTGGAGAGGATCACGCAAACAGAACCAATCAGAGAGCTGCATTCAGCTCTTAAATCTTTAGTATTCAATAGAGACGGTACACAATGGTCTCATTTTTTCAGAAAGTGCTACATTTTTCATTTACTTTTTAGTGAAAAACACAACATTTGTTAATTTAGAAGTTAAAAAAAAAAGTTAGCTACAGCAACTTTAAAGATCACAGCTTACAGCAAATGAATTGAAAATACAGGTTAAGGTTCAGTCAGTTTACGTGTATGAGCAGACAGAGTTGAGTGAGATTCTTTGCAAACCAAGCATGTTGATTGTTTTCTTACATATATGTGCAAACAGAGTGATGGTTTATCAAGAAAAAAAAGTCACAATCTGTCATATTGGCTTTAACTGTTTTCCCGGAGCTAAACTTAACCGTAATCCTGTTCATCACTGTAAAAGCCCAATCACAGCTAATCTTCCCTCTGGAGCTTTTTTGACCAATCAAGTCGTGTCTAACCTCTAACAATCGACAGAAAGCTCGATACTTGGCCCAAGGACTCGACTGTGGACACAGATGAACCTGAATGTCTGCGCTTTTATCTACTGCCCCACACTCTTCTTCTCCTTCTCCTTTCTCTTTCTTTATGCTTTCTTATTTTTTATCCTTTTTCATTTTTATCTTTCTTATTATTTTTCTTTCTTTCTCCTTTCTTCTTCTTCTTTCTCATTTCTCTCTTCTTCTCCTCCTCCTTTCTCTTTTTTCTCCTTTTTTCTTCTTCTTTCTCATTTTTTCTTCTACTTTCTTCTTCTTCCTTTCTCTTTCTTTCTTTTTTCTTCTTCTTTCTCCCTTCTTCTTCCCTCCTCCTTTCTCTTTCTTTACCCTTTCACCTTTTTTTCTTCTTATTTTCCCTCCTCCTTTCTCTTTATTTACCCTTTCCCTTTTTTCTTCTTATTTTCCTTTCTTGTCCTTTCTCTTTCTTTCTGCTTTCTCCCTTCTTCTTCTCCTTTCCCTTTCTTTATTCTTGCTTCTTTTTATCCTTTTTTCTTCTTTTTATTTTCATTTCTTCTCTTTTCTCTTTCTCTTCTCCTTTTTCTTCTTCTTCTGCATCTTCTTCTCCTTTCTCCCTCCTTGTTCTTCTTCTTCTCTAAGTCTCCCGCTCTATTCTAACCAGTACAATCAATTTCTGCGTGATTTGTTTGCGCTGAAACGAGCGGCAAAGACGTGGTTTGTGTGCTGCGAATGGTAAATGACGTGATGGTGACGTGATGGAAGGAGGCGTTCGGGACAGTCCGTTTCAGTCCTCGCTGGAGATTCTGAATCGTTGAATATGTGTGAGACAGACACGTGCCCGGTACAGTATTCTCCCGTTGTTTACTTTCCTCTCGTGGTGTTTCTCCGTCCTTCTACTGTGACTGGCAGTTTGAGTAGGCAAGAGTTTTCAAGGATACGAAACACCAAGAAACTTTTGCCTATTTAAAAAAAAAAAATACAGCTTAAAAATGTACTTTTTAAAGGCACATCATGTAACTTTAAGTCGAAGTAGACATGCATAAAATAAAACTGTCTAACGACGTATGTCTTTTCTTTTTGATTGGGCTTGTTTCTAGCTTGTTTCTATGGAAGTGTTGCTCCTTCAGCTAAAATATTCACGTTATTCCACCACACCCACTTTTCTTTGCAATGCGCTTCCTGTTTAGCTTTGTTGAGGTAGCTAACATGTTAGCTTGTCTTGCGGGATGATCTCAAAAAGATGTTTATCTATTTATTTTACCATTAACACTATTTACTCTGTTGGCCTGGTGTGCGAGCGCCCCCAAGGGAAGGAGAGAAGGAATCAAACGACACAACAATCATTAGTGAAGCAGCCAAAATATAAATAAATACATTCATACAGAATCATTAAAAATGACCTTCCGCTTCATTTACAAAACATTTACATAAGTCTTTAAAAATGTCCTTCACTTTACATTTAAAAGTACAAAACGAAAACAGTTCTAGAACCCAAAGAGTTGGTCTGGTCACCCCAGTCTGCGTTTCAGATCAACTCCACAACGTACCAGGCAATCAGGTCTGTTTACTTGCGTGACACAGATGAACCAAAGAAGCTGATTGGTCATCTGTCATTTAGACAAAATGTCACTCACCTCACATTAATTTTTTTTTTTTTTTTTTTAATTTTGCTGGTTGATTCTTTGCATTTGATGTTTTTCTTTTCCATGTTCCACTTTGCTCAAAAGCAGCCATGTTGGTGTCCCTGATTGGCTAAATAATCTGTCAATCAGAAGTGGCCAGACGAATTTTTTTTTTTCAATATTGTCGGGATTTTTCAGGTAGCAGGACCTAAGCTTCCAAACAAGCTAAAGCATGTATATGTACTGCATGATCATTACAAAATGCTGCTAAACAGGAAGTCCTGCCATAAAAAAGTGGGTGGGGCAGAATAAGGTGAATGATTGAGAAACGATAGTGGAATCAATCCTTCAACCTGAGCTCACAGAAACATGTTGCATGACAAGCAAATTTAAATGCATATGTATACCAAGTAATTTGTTCCTTTTTCTAACCCTAACCCTAACAATTAAATCATAATCCTAACCAACTCCAAGCCCCAGATCTAAACTTACCCATATTGTAACTTCAGATCACTAAACCCAAAGAAAAAGTCACCACATAAAATGAACGTGATGATGTTTGTAATAAGAGAGACCCCAAAGAGCCACATAAGAGTCTTTAAATAAATAACCAATAACATGCATGTTAGGGTAATATCCTCCAGCTACGGTAGTCCTGACCAAGCCTAGCAACAACATCTGGAGATGGGTCCCCGAGCGCTGCACTGCGGCGATCACTGCTCCTGAGGAGATGCCCCAGAGGCATTGAAGGATGGGTCAAATGCAGAGGACAAATTTCCCTACGGGGACAATAAAGTGAACCTTAACCTTAACCTTAACCTTAACCTTAACCTTAACCTTAACCTTAACCTTAACCTTAAAGAGCCGCATGTGGCTCCGGAGCCGCTGGTTGCAGACCCAGCACTAGTTTCATGACGTTCTATTTGTATTTATTTATTTCTGTCAGACTGTGTAGAATCCTTTCCTAGCAGCACAAAATGTTTAAACAGAGCAATGGACGAACACATGAGGATCAAACCAAAGACCAGAAGTGAATAGAAAACGTCCCATCACTAGTAACTACACTGTACAAAACTTTGGATGTAGATGGATGTACTTTGAAATCCTCAGAAACACGTTTGGAGAAGTATGTGTCATTGTCCTCACCACTGCCCATACACTCTCTCCTCTGTGGTCTTTTGTAAGTTGATTTCCTGGTCACGATGTGTCCAAATGTTTCTCCTGTTGGACGTTTGACCAGGTTAACCTCGTAATCTAAAGGCCACGGCGCTTCCTCTGTTTCTCTGAGTGAGCAATGACATTACATGTTCTGTGCTTTATCTTAATCTGCTCCAGAGGCCGTCCATTCACTCTGGTCTAATCTGCTCTGCGGCTCTGCTGGCTTTTCACAAAGCTCACAACTACTAATACAATGAGTTGAATTTATATCTATTAACTTTGAAAAATTCCAAAGCACAGATGCAAAATCTAACTAATTCAATTACAAAACACAAACGGAATTAACACAATACACAGCATAAAAAACCGACACAAATTCAAAAACTCAAATGCAAATTCCAAGACACAAAAGCAAATTTAAAAACGCAAACAGGAAATCAAGAACGCAAGCGCAAATTTATTTAACCAAACCTAAATTTAAAACGCAGATTCCACTATAGAAAAAAAATAAACAGACGCAAAAAAAAACACTAAATAAAAATTAAAAACATAACTGAATATTCCAAAACAGATGCAATTTTATAAACAAACCAAAATTCAAGAATACAGACGCAAATTTTAAAGCTAATTCCAAAACGAAAACATGAATTAAAAAACGCAACCACGAATTCCAAAATGCAAACACAAATTCCGAAACAAAAACACAAATTCCGAAACAAAAACACAAATTCCGAAACAAAAACACAAATTCCGAAGCAAAACACAAATTCCAAAATGCAAACACAAATTCAAAAACGCAAATATGAATTCTAAAACGTAAACACAAATTCAAAACGCGAACACCAATTCCAAAACAAAACACAAATTCCAAAATGCAAACACAAATTCCGAAACAAAAACACAAATTCCAAAACGCAAACACAAATTCCGAAACAAAAACACAAATTCCAAATGCAAACACGAATTTAAAAATGCAAACACGAATTAAAAAATGCAAACACGTATTCCAAAATGCAAACACGTATTCCAAAACGTAAACACAAATTCAAAAACGCAAATATGAATTAAAAAACGCAAATTTGAATTCAAAAACACAAACACAAATTAAAAAATGCAAACATAAATTTGAGAATGAAAGCGCAAATTCATCAACCCAAAACTAAATTCAAAAACACAGATGCCAACATAAATAGAAAAAAAAAAAACAGACAGAGATTCAAAAACATGCAAGTTAAAAATTACAAACTCAATATCACAAATATGAAAATATTATAATAATTAAGTTTTGAATCTATGTGCGTTTTTTAAATCTGCATTTTTGATTAGTTTGTTTTGTGTATTTAAATTTATTAAATACGCTTTCCTCAAACAATAGTTTTATTATTAGCTCCTATAACTTATTAGGATTTTTATTTATTTATTATTTTTTTCTCAGTTTTGGCAAAAATGCATTGAATTTCTGGCTCCATTCAAAAGTCAGATTAAAACTCTTGCTTCTGAAAATCGGTGAATCTTGGTGGAAATGTGAGGAGAGGTGTCAAATTAGCAGTGACACGTCTGATGCAGAGGAAGAGGAATACGAGATCAAAACACTTCAAAGAGGCTAATGGCAGAAAGGCTGATCAAACACTGCAGACGGACGACTTTATGCACAGACCGGTTTCCCTCAGCGGGCCAGACATTTGTGAGAACTTCATCAGACGTCTTAAATATGCTAATGCGGCGTCAGGCTCTTTATCGCACAAACAAGGACGCTGCGTTTGAATAGTTTGTTATTTGGGACTTTGCTTTTGGGATTTGTTAATGAAAGTTTACTTTAAGGCTGCAACATGTTAATCGATTAAATCACAACTCTTTGATTATTCCAATATTTGTCAAATCATTGGTAATTTAAATTTCGGTAACTTATAGACTTCAAACTGCTAAGACAAGAGTTTATTTTTTTAAGGTAATTACTTCAAAATTACAGTGAAGTAGGGCTGCACGATATATGCAAGATAAAATTAGTGATTAGCTAATTTTAGCGGCTGCTGTTGGAGCTGCTGTTTTAGGTTTGAGAACAACCTTAAACAGCAGCCTCAGTCTTGGTCAAATATAACTAGAGCCAGCTCCACATTTATAGAATTTGCACTGAAATGATCCCTGGTTTGTCTTTGTGTGGACATGGGCTAAAAGGAACAACATTTAGCAAGAGAAAGATTTGGCAAAACATTTGAACGTCCGCCATAATCTGTCATATATCAGCTCGGTTTGTCATTTTAATAATACACTACACAGAACAAAATCCCATCCAAGTTTTGATCTGTTCTTACTGCGCTGCCGACCCGACAGAAGTGAACTTTCTGTTTTCTGATCACTGTCTTTGTAATCTTTTAAGCCCACTCCTGTTACATGTACACCGGCCTTTTCATCCACAGGGGAAAAAAATAAATAAAACTTCTCTGTGATTGGTGGAAAACGAGGTGTGTGTGCATTCCAGCGCGAGGTCAGCCCGGACAATTCAAACAGGCTTATCTGAGCCCGTTATCCGCCGCAGATAAAAGATGCACTGAGACTATGCAGGATTGGGGCTGTTGTGTTATTATTGGTGCACAGTGATGACAAACTACAGAATCTAGAACAGGCAAAAGTTTAAATCTGACTTTTTAAAATGGGTTTGAAATTGATTATTTTGCAATGTATTTGCTTTTGATCAACATAAACCAACTGAAGGTTCTATGTCAAAGGAGATGTTTTTTTTTTTTCTATTTACACTCAAGGAAAAAAGAAACAAATTTAGCATCATGATTTCAGTCCATAGTTAGCTGAAGATAGGTGAACTGATTTCTTGGTTTCTCTTGACTGGATGGTGTTGTCTTGTGTCTCCAGGGTGTTTGGAGTCACTGCTCTACCATTAGTCGTCTTGTGGAGCGATACCAGGCCACTGGTTCCTCTAACGACTGCCCTCGTACTGGTGGCCCCCGTGTAACGACCGCTGCACAAGACCAACCGCCCCGCACAGGTTCAGCCGCCACCAAGTCCACAGCCGAGACCATTGGGACACACCACAGGCCAGTGTCTCTAGAACCATCTGTTATCGGTTTTCGACCATATCGGCCATACGTATGTTGAATCAGTGCTGGCTTCCCAACATCGCCAGCTCGGGCCGTTGGACTTTGCAGAGGTGGTCCCAATGGCCCATTCAAAATGTCTGGGATCTGCTCAGTGTGCGTGTCCACAGACATGAACATCCTCCCGAACTACTGTACTGCAACCAACACATCAGTTGTAGTCAGAAGTACAGTGTAAACATGGATGTTAGTGATTGTTGCTGTTTCCACAGAGTGAAATGAAACCGGCTGATACATCATGAATGAATGAATGATTTACATCGCACATTTACATCAACAGATGTCTTCCAAAGTTCTTCACACAGTAACCCCTCCTCACTCAGTGATGGCAAGCAGCCCTGAGGCAGCTCAGCATCATATCAGGCTATCACATCATAAAAAAGTGATATTTGTCGTGAAATTTCCAGCAGCTACTACTTCAACGGCAAAAACAGAAGCTTGAATTTAACGTCATCGCTTAATTTCTGTTTGCTGATTGGTTGATCGTCTCTCAAGCTTGATTCAAGCAGCAACAAATATTGAAATTCCCAATCTTGTTACTGGAGTGAATCAAAATGAAGCAGAGGCACAAGCCGCTAGCCTGGCTAGCAGTGTCCCAACCAAATACTGACTATAAGCCCTGACTTGCTTAGCTTCTGAGATCTAATGGGATTAGGCTTTGACCAGCAGGTATGGCCACAAAACATTTATTTTACAGGGGTAAAGTAATCTATGAAGAAATTGACAAATAAAAGTAAAAATGTTCTAGTTCTAGAACAGTTCGAAAACATTCAAAAAAATTAAATCCCTCCACATCAATATACACACAACTGACAGAGTTTCCTGGGAGTTTAAACAATTATTTAACAAAACTAAAGTGTTACAAGTTTTACCATTTGTCAACTTGTAATTCTGTGTCGTTAATGTAGATTTTTGCCATTTTTTCTCTGTAACAGGAATTACCTGTACATGTCATATTTACTGGACAAAAGACTATTATGAACCTTATCGAACAGCCAAACTGGGTGAAAAAAGCTAAATGTTCAGTGAAATCTTAAAGACAATCATGTTCACTGTGTTTTGTGTTTTACTGAAAAATTCAGTCTAACCTGTCATTAAAGTTTAGATTGGTTGAGAAAACTTCATAATCTCAAGCCTTAGCCCTTGAAATCTGAACGAATACGGTTGTTTTTGCAGTGTAAATTGAACAGGCTAAGCTTGTGCGCTGCAGGGAGTCACAAGATAGAGCCGCTCCATGTTAACCTTAATCTATCAGGAGAGAACAAGAGAGAGAGTGTTCAGATGTCTTCAGTGTGTGATCGGCCACTCACAGCAGAACAGAAAAATCCCACAGCGCCTGAACCTAACGCAACACTCCTAATCACAGTCAGATACTGGGCGTCCTTCTAAAGACACTTCAAACCTGCTGTTTCTCTCTGATATTACTTCAGAGCGCTGCTGTTTACGCGAGTCATTCAATGCACCATCGACTGGAATAACTCAGCTATTGTATTGAGCTGTTGCTACATATTCATGCTCCTACACAAGTGGGCAAGAGCGGTTCTGGTAGTGCTGTTGTTCAGTAATGTTCAATCAATGTGCTGGAGAACACTTGTGTGCCTTAAAGGGGCACTATGTAAGAAAAACAAACAAACAAAGTGATTTCCACTTTTGAACACCAGAGGGAGCCTTTCACATGCATTTTGCCTATTAAGCATGCTGCTCTCTAGCGTCAATAATCCACATTCCGGCCCGTAATAAAACATTTCAAATACGTATAAATGTATCACAATTGATGTGGATTGGTTAACAGTGCTCTCTTAAGTATTCATGTTGTAAAGAATAAATATGTTTAAATGTTTGTGGACTATATGTGATAATTAAAATTCCTCTCAATCTTACACAGTGCCCCTTTAAGCAGAGGTGGGACCAAGTCACAGTTTTGCAAGTCTCAAAAAAATTTCAGATTTCTGTAGTCGTGATTGACAGATTAATTAGCCAATCAGAGACACTCATCTTCTGTCGTCTGAAAACCAACATGGCTGCTCCCGATGAAAAAAAATACATTAAAAGAATCCCGTGGAACTGAAAAACATCGCAGATTTCTGCAGAATCAACGAGCGAAGCAAAAAAACGATTTTAATGTGAGGTGAGTGAAGTTAGATTTTGTTCTAAATGACAAACGACCAATCAGCTCCTTTGATTGATCTGTCACACAAATAAGATAATCTGATTGGCCCGGTACAATGTAGATTTGATCTGAAACGCAGGCGGTGGTGTGGTGACCAGACCCACTCTTCGCAGTTTGCTGAAGAGTGGGTTCTGGATCCCAGGCAAGTTCTATACCTATTTAGTCCTTTAAAATGGTCACATTTTAAAGGACAACATTTTGGGTGATCATGACGACATCAATCACAGGACACAGCCGAACAACAACTCTTCCATCAAGGAGTAAGACAAAAGGGAAGAGGAAGTTACAACACACAAAGAAGAAACGTTGGCGGGCCACAACAGCACAGCGACTGGATGCCAGGTATGTAGAATAAACAGCCACATAGACAATTTTGTGTAATTATAACGCTTTATATAATGAACCGGTTACACAAGTAATAGGCTAAAGGACTAAAAAAATACATATAACCCTAACCCTAGTAGTGTACCCAACTAACTTTTTAACAAAACTGAATAACTAACATAGTTTTTTTTTTACTCAATATTCAACAGACAAATAAACAAATAAAATGTATGCAGCTGAAGGGCAGCTATTTTTTAACTATTATTGTTAAAGGTCAGTTCTTTGGTTGTAATAACGCCAACGAACATAGTCTAGCATCAAAGTACAACTCATGTGTTTTATGAGAAATCTCACACTCTGTGGACCTCCTGAACCGGCCTCCTACTGGTGCCGGAGTCAGGACAAAACATGGACCAGAGTCAAGACTAAACATGGACCGGCCTCCTGCTGGTGCCAGAGTCAGGACTAAACATGGACCGGCCTCCTGCTGGTGCCAGAGTCAGGACTAAACATGGACCGGCCTCCTGCTGGTGCCAGAGTCAAGACTAAACATGGACCGGCCTCCTGCTGGTGCCAGAGTCAGGACTAAACATGGACCGGCCTCCTGCTGGTGCCAGAGTCAGGACTAAACATGGACCGGCCTCCTGCTGGTGCCAGAGTCAGGACTAAACATGGACCGGCCTCCCTGCTGGTGCCAGAGTCAGGACTAAACATGGACATACAACCCATTGGATCAAGATTGGTGTGAAATAACCTTTCAGATTCCTCATGACAAAAAACAACGTAAACATAACAATAGCGTATATAACAGAATATTAAGTAGTCCTTGAAATGCAGACTATATCGTGTTTTGTGCCACTCCACAGCTGCAGCCTGGTTCTAATGTTTATCATTTGTGAAGCAGGAGCTGATGTCCTGACCGTTTGCCTTCTTCTGCCTCTGTGACACATTGTGACATTTTAAAGAGCAGCGTGGAACCTCCCCCTCCTCTCTCTCTCTCTCTCCTTCAGCGAGTCAGTGTGGTCCCTGTCAGACCACATCATAACACACTTGCTCGCCCGGTGAGAGACAGGTCCCCCTCTCACTCTCGCCCATATTTTACCCTTTTTTTTTATCGCTCTCTCGTTACCTCTTCGTCTCTCATCTCCATCTCTTTTTTCTCGCTTCCCCCACCATATTGTCTCTCTTTCTGCCTCACTCTCCCTTCTCTCGCCCTCTTTCTGTCTCCCCTTTCTCTCTCTCTCTCTCTTGCTCCCTTTCTCGCCTCCCTGTTCCCTTCTCTATCCCTCATGCTCTTTCCCTCTATTCTAACTCCTTCCTTTGTCCCACTCACCTCTTTCCTCCTTTTCTCATCATTTTCCTTTGTCTTCCTTCACTCTGTACGCCCTTCTTTCCTTCCCCTCTCTTTCCTTTCCACTCTCTCTCCTGACTCTTTTTCCCTCTCCATCCACTCTTTCTCTCTCACTCTGTCCCCTCTTTCTCATCCCCTCCTTCTCTCTCTCTACCTCCTCTTTCTCATCTCTTCCTTCTCTCTCTATCTCCTCTTTTTCATCCCCTTCTTCTTCCTGTCTTCCCCTTTCTTGTCTCCTCTTTCTTTCTCTCTATCCCCTCTTTCTTCTCTCTATAATTACTCTCTCTTGCTCTTTCCCTCTCTCTTATCCCTTTTTCTCACTCCTCCCTCTCTCTCACTCCCCATTTGCCTTTTTCTCTCCTCTTCATCATTTCCCTTTCTCTCCCCCTCGGCCTTCTTTTCTCTCCTTTTCTTCTTCTCTCTTTCCTTCTCTCTCCCTTTCCCTCCGCCTTCTCTCTCTCTTTCACTCTCACTCACCCTCAATCCTTCCTCTCTCCCTCCTCCTCTGTTTCCTCTCCCCCCTCTCTCTCCCCTTTCCTCTCTCTCCCTCCTCCTCTTCTCCCTTTTCCACCTCTCCCCCCCTTCTCTCTCCATCCTCATCTGCCCCCTCTCTCCCTCTGTCTCACTCTCTCTCCCTTCCTTTC
The DNA here is from genome assembly GCA_038363315.1 of Mugilogobius chulae. Lineage (NCBI taxonomy): Eukaryota > Metazoa > Chordata > Actinopteri > Gobiiformes > Gobiidae > Mugilogobius > Mugilogobius chulae. The sequence continues at coordinate 30,346,062 of CM076413.1, forward strand.
CTCTCTCCCTGCCCCTCTCCCCTCCCCTCTCTCTCCCTTTTCCACCTCTCCCCATCCTCCCTATCTCTCTCTCTCCCTCCTCCTCTGCCCCCCCTCCCTCTGTCTCTCTCTCTCGCTTCCTCCCCTCTCCCTCCCCCTATTCCCGCTCTCCCCTCCAGCTCCCTCCCCCTCTCTCTCCTCTCTCTCTCTATCTTCCTCTCCCCTCCCTCTTCCTCCCCCTCCCCTCTTTCTCTCTCTTTCTCTCTCTCTCTCCTCTCCCTCTGACAAGGTCATGCCGCTGCCTCTCCTCGTCTCTCTCAGTATTTACAGTCCACTTTGCACAGGCAGGACTCAGAGCGCCTCTGCATTAGCCAAATGTAGCTGTCCGCTCCCAACATGAATGATCTGTTGTACTACAAGCACTTTATTTCACTTTGGCTCGCGTCCTGGCGCACAAACAAACTCGATAAGGAAAACAAGGGGAGAGAGGCTAAACACAAGCTAATCGCAACAGCATTCCGTCAAAACACACACTGGTTTTACATTTCTACACAGAGAAAAGGAACATGCTGGGGACATTATTCTTCAGTTGTCACTTTATTACAACACATCTTATTTAATCTTAATAAAGCAAAGTGTTTCATAATTAACAAGGACTTATTATGTAAAGTCCACATGACTGAGCTAAACAATGTTCTAAGAGAAACCTATTCTACCTTCTGGACACCTTCTCCACCTCCCTGTTCTGGTTAGCTTGTTCTCGTCCTGCTAGATGAGTCGTTTCCCTCTGCTAACAGACTTAAACTACTGCTGCACATGGATGTCCTCAGTCCTGGTCACATCTGGACCTGGACCTTTCTCACTTGGATTCCTCACAACCTCTTTGACTGGCCATCCTCGTCCTGCTAGATGAGTCGTTTCCCTCTGCCACTGGCTCCACTGACTTAAAAGTTCTAAATGCATCAGGATACACATCAGTCCTGTCAATAAAAGTAGATTTTTCTTTCACTATTGTTCTCCTCAAGGTTCCTCTTTATCATCAAGGGTTTTTTGTTTTTTAGTTTTTCTTTGCCGAAAAGAAGGGTCTAAGAACAGGGGATGCTCTGGGAAAATGATCCATTTGCCTGTTTACTAATCTGCTTCGACATGCTTGACCAATGATCCACTTTTGTCGTTACTGTCTGGTGTTGATTAAAGAATGTTTCATTGTTTGATTTTCTGAAAAATCTGTTGGCTAAATTGACAATCTTGTGAAGTCTTCTGAGGCGGCTGTTGTTGTGATTTCGGCCCGTACAAAAATAGATTGATTCGGTTTACCAAAGCAAATAACGTCAGTCCAATAAAGAAAGAAACCCTCGGCGATCTCCACATCTTCAAACTACAACTGCATCTCAAAAAAAAAAAAAAAAAATGTTTGTTTATTTCTACAGTGCAATAAAAACAAGTCAATGTCAACAGTAGTATACATAACGTAGCATAAAATAAGCAATAGATTTTCGACTGCAGACAAAAAAAACGCTCCCTCACATTTTCTATTACGGCTTTTAAAATATCAATATCTGATGTGAGGCTGACTAAATGTTTTAGGCCAGCGTGTCGCCACAGTTTTGTTTGATGTTGGGACAGACAAAAAAGCTGAATTATGAATATTTTCAACTAATCTAACATGGAGTGGCAACTTCAGCAGGGCTCCTTTTAATGACAAGGGAAGGTTATAGTATCTAAATGCTTTTCAAACGGAGACTAAATTGAAATAATTAATGTGTTGTTTGTTTGGTTGAGTCATTTTTGTCATCATAAAACACAAAATGGATCTAAAACAGCTTAAAGGAGAGCTGTTATGTAAAATCTTTAGTTTTGAGCCATGTTCTAAAAGTGTTCTCTCAACATTAGTTTACCTAAAGTTGTATTTAAATTGATTCCTACATGTGTGAGTAATCTTGTTGTTCAGCAGCTGATGTCGCAGTGGTCAGACTTTTCCTGTTTTCACCTACCACCCATCCCCACCCACTTATCTGTACAACATATGGGTTCAAAATCGTCCTTTAGCCACATTTCTCCACTCCAAACTTTATAATTCAAAATGTGCAGCTTATTAAGTTTTGCAATGAGGGGGCGGGGCTTAACAGTTTTGAACAGGAAGTCGTTGGACCTGGTTCTTTCTCCAAGCCGTTTTGGATCAGATTTGTTGTTGTACAACAAACAAAATGTAAATTACTGCTCTACATACTAGTTTGTTATTAAATGTGCAGAAAAAATACCCGCCACTTTTGTGCAAAATTTAAATGCACCAATCAACACATTTAAATGACTAGTTTTTATTGTTTACCCTTGCTACATGGCCCATTTTACTCGCTTAACGGCTAAAATTAGGTCTGAAGTTAAGAAAATAGGTACATTCAAGTCTAAGGTTTGGTTTTGGTCAAGATTAGAATTTTGATAATATTCATTAACAATAACATCCACCATAGAAATGAACTGCAGCAAACACGTTCATATGACATGCTGTTTAAAACTGTGAGAACAAGCTGAAAATACATAGGCTACAAAATGGCTTGCTTTGTTGTCGGCATTGAGAGTGAGAGTGGATCAGAACAGTTTTATCACTCACTGCTCAACAAGTACAACTGCAAATGTGGATATATTGTGTCAGATATAGAAATGAAGACATGGAGATGAATAAAGTGATCCAACTGTCCAACTATATAAATATATTTAACAATGCTAACGGTATCGGTGAGCTAAATGCTAATGTGATGCTAGCTCCGCCTGGCGTCTTTTAGCATCTTTTTTAAGCTTTCTGTTTACTTTTCTGACATAACGCCTCATCAACAACCTCCTTTTAAACTTGGTTGTGGCTCAACTTGAATTAGTTGTGCTAAAAATATATAATAATTTAAGAGGTAAAAAACAAACAAACATGCTTTCAGATGGGAATTCCAATACAACTTTCCCCCTCAGCAGGCACCGCCCCCAAATATGACACAATGCTGACTGTATAGATACAGTCGGCATCAAAGGCCACGCCCACTAACAGACTCCGAGGGGGAAAGTTAACATGAGGAGTGAATCAGAACAATAGTTTTATCAGCCACTGCTCAAAACTACAACAGCAAATGTGGACTTAAGGAGATATATTGTGTAAAATACAAACACAAAGACATGGAGATAAATACAGTGATTCAACCTTCCAAAAGTGTAAATATATCTAACAATGCTAACAGTAGCTGCGAGCTAAATGCTAACGTGATGCTAGTGCTGCCTAGCATGTTTTAGCATCTTTTTTAACTTTCTGTTTACTTTTCTGACATAACACCACATCAGCAACCTCTTTTTAAACCTGGTTGTAACTCGACTTGAATTAGTTATCCTAAAAATACACTTAATTTGCCTGAAAACATCTTAAAAGAGGTAAACAGTTTAGCTTCCTAGTCTTTATTATGGGGAGGCAGGAGACGCTTTCCCCTTCAGCAGGCCACGCCCCCAAATATGATGTGTTTACGACTGTATCTATCTATATTTCCAATGTTGTTGCTAGGTAACAGTTGTAGAATGTCATATTTATTGGACCAAGGACACAACAACCAAACTGAGTAAAAACAAGCTTAATGTTTAGTCAAATCTTCAATATAATCATAAAAAACTGTTACAACTTGCAAAAATAGAATTCACTTGGACATAAACAGCATTTCAACACTCGAACCTTCATCAGGCTAATGGGATTTTTGCCTGAATATCTGCACAAAAATATTTACTCTTCCGATAGCGCCAGATTAAATTTACCTCAGCACCATCCCAGCTCCAAAGCAGAGCCCACACAACAATAAAACCGGTCTAAATTACGAGCGCGTTTGGAGAACCGCTGTACTAGATCTTGTTTATTTGAGCAACAGCACACACGACCATTTCCATTTCATTTGCTCGCCATTCCGCCTCACATCCATCCATCTCCTCCTTCCCCTCTCGTAGTGAAACTGTCATGGCCGCCCTGGGACAGCTCGAGTGTTTACCTGCCCCGCTAACCAACGCTCTCCTCATTACCTCGCTCCGTCTGACGCACTGGCCCAGCTCACTACGGCCAAGTGCACTCGTGTGATCCAGTCTTATTCAGTCCTAATGAGCAGCGCACGTATGCACCTGTGAGCGCCACGGCAAAGGAACTGGGCTTAACAACAAAGAGGAATTTTAAAAGACTGCATTGAGTTCATTTGAATATGGACAACAACTACTTCAGCAAGACTGTGGAAATCTATTGTGGCTAATGAAGAATCTCCATTTATTTAGAGAGCCAGTACTCAAGATTTGTAAATATATCCAAAAAAGCTAACAGTATAGCTGTGAGCTAAATGCTAACAGCCACAACAATAACCTCCATTTAAACTTGACTTGAATGAAACATAAAAGATACAGAAAACGTCTTAAAAGAAGTCAAATGTTTATCTTCTTATGGAGCTCAACAGGGACCGCCCACTTCCTGGTTTAACAATCTCGCCCAAGTTAATTCTCCGTTGGGTTTTTGGAGAAAAAAAAATTGCATTAGAAGTTTGAAAACTTCCTCAAAGCAGCTCTGTGGTGTTTGGTTGTTTAAAACTCGTTTCTGCAGCTTTATAAACTACAAAGTTGTTACGCCATTTGTCGACTTTTAAGTTACAGATGTGCGCTCTGCGTTAGCAAATAGCTGGCTAGCCCACGAAATGTCTTTAAACTCTTAATATTTGAATTTTTCAAAAAGCCTATGGCACTTTACAATGGAGCAATTTACTTGTAGAACCAGGGTGATCTTCCTCTGTTGAGGTAAGGGACTTAGGAAGACAATATATCATTGTTTTTTGTTGTAATACAAAAGGTTAAAGAGTCTAGTTAATTGCAAAGTACATTTTCTATTTTCTGCATTGATAACACCTGTTTGTTGCCTCAGTTCATTTCTAAGATAAGGTAAGGTAAGGCGTGTTATTATGTTACAAACAAAGTCCTGGTGAGAGAAATTTGGGGGCCTAAGGCAAGTGTGCCCCCTGTAGGCCCCCGTCGCAATGTAAATAAATCTTTAAACCAACAAAAGCTGTGTTACAGACGAGGGGCAGCACAATACTTTTCTACTTTCTGATGCAGATTAAATAGATTAAACCTTTTTATGGTGCATAAATAATTTTTAACCCTCCAAAGATGAAAAACAGTTTTACTTGCTCTGACCACTTTTGACTCGCTCACGAGAGAAAGTTTAATTTCCTGGTTATCTGAGGCTGTGATTCTCTTCATTTTAAAGTTCAAATATCTGCTCTTAACTAACCCTCAACAATATGTAGTTTAAAATGTTTTGAATGTCATCTGAGAAAGCCGGTGTAGGTACAATATTTGCTCGGGCTGCAAAATCTACTCGGGTCGCACTTTCATGACGACAACGAACTATATTTGAGCTTAGTCTCAAGAAAATCGATATTTTAATTGCTGTTTATGATCAGTGTTAGCATAATTTAGCTTTGTTATATAAAAACCGAACTTTTAAAATTATTATATTTCGCTAGCTTGATAGCACCACGTTAGCACAAGCGAGACGTCATGCGTGCGCTCTGATCGGCTACATAGAGTAGTGGTTATTGTATTTTTATCATTGTAATAGCATACTTTTAAACGAAATTACGACATCCATTCAATAAATCTTAGATAACTGTGATCTTTAATCACTGAAATCGGCATTTCTCGTCAATCAGCAAAGCCAAATACTTGTACACAGTGGACTCTTTATAAACTGCAGCAGCGCCAAAAACATGAAACGGCTTTTAAAAATACATTTTAGTTGCTACTAATGCCGATAAATTAAATTCTAGACAAAAATACATTTTGTTCGTATGTAATACAGATGAATTAGACACGTTTTCAAGGGTTAGGGCAATTATTTATCAATAAATAATTTATCAATAAAACTGTATCTGAACAGAACACTAATTAATGCTATAATAATTAATTTTAAAATGTAGATTTTTGAAAAAATAAAAATTAAATAGATTAAAATAGCACACTAATTTAAAAACATATGTTAAAATAGTATTTTAATGTCAATAAATTCATTTTATTAGCCGAAAAAACTGTTTAACTATCTCAGTGACGTCATCAACCCTCGACGGAAACTGCCCGAGTAGATTTTGCAGCCCGAGCAAATATTGTACCTACACCGGCCTCCAGAAGCAGCTGATCACGTATAAGAGCATGTGTATTTCCCGATCATGTGACCTCCTCTGGGTCCGTGTGCTCACCCAATTTCATCATCTGCTGGTGAACCTGTGAAACTGCATCATGCATTTGACAGCACGCTCATCAGAGAGTCATCTATTGCCTTAAATAATAAAAGGTCAGTTATGAAAGTATCTGTTCGTTAGCAGAATACGATTGGTCTGCAACGATGAATATTTACTTTTTTTGGCAAGGAAAGAGTTAATAAGAAAAGGCTACCATTCTGGGCTTCTACAACCCTCGGACCCCGAACAAAAGACTGTTGCCCCCAGTAAACAAACAAAAATAATACTAAAATCCAATTACATTTTCTAAAGTCCAATTAAAATTCAAGAAGAAGCCAACAAAAGGGAAGGACGCACAGCAAAGAAAGCTCATTTCAAAAGACTGAACTTTTAATTTTTTCCTCGTGTCTTTAATTATGTTTGACTTTGTCCTGAGTCTCAATGACTTTAGCCCATGGAAGTATAATTATAACTGGAAGATGAGTCCAAGATGGCGGCCCGTTGTTTTCAATGGCTTGTGCTCAGTGGCGCATTGATGCCGAAAAAGATTTTTTCTTCCGCGCTCTTCCTGAATGCGGGCTAGCGCCTCCCACTACCGTGACGTCAGAAAAGTGAAGCGTGATCAGTTCTGACCAATCAGAGCGATGGAGGCCTGAGCGGGGGAGAGCGGCGGAGGAGCGGGGGAGCGGAGAGAGCGCGGGCAGAGCGGTAAGCTAGGCTAAACCCGTTTAAGCGTTTGGAGCATCGAAAAAATTGGAAAATTATGTAGTGAAACTAGAGAGAAATACCTTCAAAATGAGACCTTAGTTAAAGCTGTAGGAGCCGTGTCCGGAGCAATAGCAGTTTGAAGTGCCGAAAATGCATTGACCGTCTATGGGGAAATTTTCTTGGCCCAACCGCTGCAGTACCGCGGAGCGGCCTGATCGCCACTCGCATCAGGAAAGAGGGGCGGAGCCCAATCCAGTTAATATAATACATCCATGCTTTAGCCCCACGAAGAAGTCAGACTGCAGAGGGCACAGTCTTCTTTCCTTCTTTGATGTAAGAAAAAAAAAAAATTTTTAAACGCAGACACAGTTCAAAGGAAAGAATCAGACTTTTGGATCTACCTTTGTCGTGTGTCACTTAAGTCATGATTCATTCACTCCACTAGGGATTAGGCAATATCATGTTACACAGTGATGATATTTGCAGATATTTCCGAACCTGTCTGGGCTTGACTGTCACAAACATGGCCGCCAATCAGCACCATCGACTTCTCCACCACCACCACCACAATCAATCACTCACACATCAGACTCAGACGAAGGCCAGAAGGGTTTTTCTTTCTCTTTGGGTACAGTCCGTTGTGTTTGTGCTGCAGTCACATCATCAGCCTCCTGCCTCTTCTGTCTGCTCTGTAAAAGCCTCCTATAAGATCCAGAGCACACCTGAGGAACTGATGCGCAGAAAGAGAGTGAGAAGAGGAGGTGAAAGAAAACAGCTGCAGGAGATGATGAGAGAAGGTGCCAAGAAAACTGCACAAGTGTCAGATCATTAAAACAATTGATGCATAACTATTCTGGGTGTCGAACTCAAACTGAGCTGGAGCCAAACTGAACTAACTACAAATATTGGTTGAAGCCATACATGGCGACTATTTCTTTGGGTTTAACAATTCAATTTTAACTTACTCCAAGCCCTAGTGCTAAACTTCACAATTTTAGTTGCTTGGAGCCTAAACTTACTCAAAGAAAATGTCACCATGTGGCTTCAATAAAAATTTGTGGTTGTTTTATGTTTCGTTTTTTTGTTAACATATTGTAAAAGGCGTGAAAAAGTGCTTATTGTACATTTTTCTATTTCGAGGATCGTCGTTTAAGACATAGGTCAACCTGTGTTAAAGAGAGATTTTCTGTCTACGTCACTTTCCGCTCTACTATGCATGCGTTATGCAGAAAGAGCCGCTCTCCATCTGGTTAGCTGGGGAAACTTCTTTGAATAAAACAACGAAACCGGACGAGAGCAGCTGTTTGGATCAGCTCTGAACCGGCCTGACAGACGTCTGAGACAGTGTTTTTTTCGTTGTTTTTTCACCTGAAGGTAACTTTTAAGGTCGTAGGGTTGAATTTCATTCACAAATGTGGATTTAGCAGCAGAACCTTTGTTTCTCACAGTGATAAACCCTCGTAGTTAGCTAACAACAAAACTTTTTCGACTTGTTTCTAATGTTTGTGTCTATGAGCGCAGATCTTCTGCATAATGGTGTGCGTGCATCTCCGTATTGATAAACAAAAATCCCTCTATATTCAAATGTTACAATTATGCTATATAAGGCCTAATAACACATATGTGTCAGTATTTCTATTGTATTACATTACATTATATTACAGTGACTGTCTTTTAGAGGTTTGATAGTCGCATGTTAGCAAGAAACACCTCGCGCTGCTGCACAGATCAGCATGGGAAGGACTGCGTTGGCTCTAGGCTGCAGTGCATTGTTGGACTTGTTGCTCAATTGGTTATGTGCCATGAAACTTAAAAACGTTCTTGATTAAAACCATTTTTTCAGAAGAGTCACTGTCAATAATCATCAGAAATCATCCCTGGAGCTGCACGAAATCAACTGCCCCGCTCACTTCAGTGCACTTCCTCTAACTGCTACAATAAACCACTGAATTCTACGTGTGGTGAGTGGAATAAGGTGAAACCTCTCTAACAGCTAACTGCTTTTGTCTGTGTGTTTGTAAAGCCATCGAGTGAATGAACTAATAAACCAGACTGACAGACAGTACTGTTTCCTGGAGTCATTAACATGTCATTAGCATCAAATCTACATTCTGTGCCATGCATTGCATTTACTGTATTTAACATATGAGCTGACCTTTGTTTAACCAGGAAAGTCCCACTGCGGCAGAATAAATCTCTTTCTTTCAGGGGAGACCTAGTGGAGAAAGGTGCAGCCAATTGTACATGTTTTAGGAGAAACTGAAGAAAACCCACTCAGACACGAAGAGAACATGCAAAACCACATAGAAATGGTCAGTCTCAGTGAGATGATTTCAAAATGTTGTTTCTGGAAGTGCGTTTTGGCTTTGTAAAACATTATAGCAAATTTGTGGGCAATTAAAACGTAAAAAAAACTCTATAAATAGCTGCAAAAAGAATTGTCTAGATAAAACACAAAGCATGCAGTGTCATTTCAAATAACCGTTTAAAGAACAGAGAGAAAAGACTTTAAAAAACATCCTATTATTTTTCCTCCAGTCGCTCCAAAAAATAAAAAATAAACGCAGCTGGTTCTACCCAAAAAGCTCATTGCTCTGAAACCGAATAGTGACTTGCCTCTGCTCCTCAGCTGGAAAAACCCTCCACTTACACTGTTTGTTGGGCTCTTTAAAAGGGGATAATGATTTTCTTTCAACTTTTTGTTTACCGCGTTTGTATCTCCTGCATTGTCTGACGGCCAAGTGGGCAAAGCGGCGGCGTCCTGAGAGTGCCGCGGCGGTAATGGGCCCCATCTTGGCTCCGAACGCCTCTCATCAACAGCTGATTAATGACACGCACACGGAGCCGTAATGGCCGCCGCACACTCCGGTCTCCTGCACTTCCCCTCTTCTCAGCCCCCTTTTTTTCCCCCCGGAGAACGAGCCAAACAATGCCTTCTGTAGACATCCCAAACGAACGCGCCTTTGAATGGGAACTCATTAAGAAAGACGTCTTCTATCGCTGTTGCTCTTCAAATTTGCGCGCCTTTGGGAGCAGGTGGACAAAGGGAAGGTAGAGAAGGAGGGAAAATATATTAGGGTCATTCTAGCTCGCTGAATAAGGAATGGCTTTATTTGGGTTGTCTAAAAGAAATCTATTCCTAAACACAGATTTGCACGAGACTGTGGCGGCACAGGCGATCTGTAATGAAGCGTTTGAAGGAACACAAACAGTGTACGTATGCAGCAGACTATTTATTCTAGTCAGGAGAATTAAACTACTGCTAGTATAACAGTCAAGTGAATATTACTGCCTCTATTCATAAGTAAAGAACTGGGAGTGAAAAATAAAATAAAAAGTTTAAATCTGTGCACAGTGTAACTTTCTGGGATGAAAAGTCAACTATATCATTCAGAATCAACAGTTTAAACTTTTGGGACATTCTGAAAACATTTGTGCCATATTGTAAAATAATGTAAACCTTAATATGTATTGAAACATACAGGAGGAGGTCAAAGCTTGTTCAAAGTAAAGAAGCATGTGTTTATTTATTTAGTGCAGCAAATACATCTGAATGACAAAAACATGCGTTTATTCAAGTCTATTTATAAAGTGTATCTTTATAGGGACTATATCGTTTTTCACAATAAAATACCTTCACATTTCTCGGCAGGGCAGATATCTTGTTTATGCATCTATTCAAGTGGAAATGAGTTGTCCTGACTACATCTAATAATGCCCCATTTGGTCTCCAAAATACACTCAATGCGTCTGTTGTTGTTGTTAGCATTGTGGCTAACTTCCATTAACATACTGATGTCTCATCCTACAGCTGTTAAAACACATCGTGCTGAACTATTCGGAGGCTGTGCATAAAGCCGGCTGCACACTACAGGAGTTAAGGATTCTTTGTGATTTTTTTAGAAGCCACAGAGTCATGTGACTAAGTGCAGAGTGTTTTCCTTCATGTGCTCGGTTTGAAAAGAGAACAATGAAACGTGAGTGGATTAAACCAGGTTTATCAACGTCACAGGAAAAAGAAGGCTCATCAGAGGTAAGGAGCTGTTACACTGACACACTGGACATAGAATAAATACTGTAAGTTTAAACAAACTCCATGTTGGCCATGTTATAATAAGCGAAGATCTGTGCTTTTTTAACCTTGTTTTTATTCATGCTTCAAGGTTGGATGTTAGATGTTGTATGCACAGGATTAACAATACTTTTAAGTATTTTGCATCAACAAACAGGAAACAGCTGACATTAACATGCTAGCTTTGCTTTGTTAAGTTTCAGCTTAACAAAGAAAGGAAACACAGAGGTCTGTCAAGGGGTCAAGGCAGTTTCTGGTGAGGAGCATCATTTTCAATTTGTATCTGTTTTTTTTTTTTTTTTTTCTTCTCTTTTCTGAGCCTGTGTTCTCTCTTGTCCATCATCGTGGTTAAAAAGGGACTTAAGCTAGCTCCTTATCCAGGGTCTGCTCTAAAAGTTGAACCTTTCTTGATTCACTTTGGACCAGGTCTTTACCGTCAATAGAAACACAGCTTGTTAATCTTTTTAATGTTTTAAAAATCCACACACACACTTCCCACACTGACAACACTTGTCTTTATTAGCCTGAAAACGTGACTGCCTGGTGCAAAGTGCAGGTTATTTTCTGCCTTTCCTGTAGCGAGATGAGACTATATTCAGAGCACATTGGGAGTAGATGTGGTCTGTACGCCTCCACAAAAGTGCGCTTATCCCGCGGTGTCAAAAATGTGCTCAGAAATGTACTGTTGATTTAATAAAACTCTCCTTGGCAGGGAATGTGTGCCTCTTTGATTTCTCGGCTTCTGTGCATGTGTCAGAATCCTCGGCGGCCATTACGGAGTCTGTCAGTAACGCGGCGGTCTGCAGCTCCAGAACAGTTCAACGGCCTCAAATGAGAGAAGAGGAGCACCGGGCACAGCTGCAGCCGCCCCGGGGCAGCAGACGTCCACGGGAATCCACGCACTCCCTTTACCTAACTGGTAAAGGGAGTTTAGGGCTTATTATTCAGGCTTTTTCAACGACTTTAAACACCTGCGCAGTGAAGAGAGATATAAAAACCTGCAAGACATTGCAACTGGAGTTATGTAAACAGCAGTAAACGGCTGCTAAAAAACGAGATAGATACATGTATGTGTCCAGTTAACGCTCCTGGTCTGGAGCTGCTGATTTAAATTACAAGACTTGAAGAGACTTTAGCTTGGAAATCCAAACTGATCTCTCATATTTTATACAATCCCTGGTACAGAGTTGAGTCTGGACTTTTCTACAACTTATCAGAAACTGAGGTCTTGGTTCAGAATACTTAAAGCAACTTAATTTTACATAGAGCCAGATTTTACGCCACCGCTTTTGACACAAGGATGTGCCAAATATTCACTGAAGTAGATAGTAATAATAACTAATGCTGCAGTGTGTTTTTATTGCCCTATGCAAAATGTCTAACATAACCAAATCTGAACTTGCAGTATGTCAACATTAAACCAGAACTAACCAAGATCGAAAGCGGAATTCAAATGAAATCAGGACTGAACTCTCTCATAAGTGTCAATCTTACATTGAATAATGAGTGAACAAATGCTTGAATTCAGTGAGATTTGCCAACAGAACAAGAGCAAAGTGGATTATTTTGCTAAAAAAATATGAACAATATTTTTTGTTACTCACCGTAAATGAGCTAAAAAATGCAACTGGAAAAGCACACCAGATCTATTGGCAAATCTGATTTACAGTTTGTAAAAATATAATAGAAACAAGACAAATATTACCTAGTTTAACGTATTCACCCATTAAAACATTTAAGTTGGTTACTAGTTACACAGTAATAACCCGGAACTAAATCTATAAAAGGAAAACTGTATCTTTGTAATATAATAGAAAGTGAATTGAGGAGCAGATCAGATTTTTGGAGGGCCGATTTGGCACCCGGGCCTTAAGTTGAATAGAGCTGACTTAAAGTGTACAGAATAAAACATCTTTGGTACATTCATGTTTTGTGCAATAATTAATCAATAAATATCAACAGATTTTTGAGATTGCACAAGGATTGCATGGCTCGATACAAAGCTGCTCTCATTGTGTTTGTTCTGGCTATTGGCAATGTACTGTAAATCCACCATTTGAGGCATGTGCTGTTGAACACTGAGCTTTTCAGCTTAAGGATCTAATCCAAAATAAGGTACTTTTATATGAGTATAATTATTTCTAATAAATACATCTTACACGTGTTTATATAATATTAGTATAACAGTGGCATCTTCACACAGCATGAGCAGCTCTTTTGTATAACTTGAAATCTATTGATGCTTTTGCTTGTTGCATTGATCCACACTATTGCACAAGACTTTACTGTAGTGTTTGTGATGGAACTAAAGCCTGGGTTATTGTTCAGACTGGTTTTGATGCAAGTATCACTTAACAATGAATACTGTTGATATGATACTCTGCTTCCTATTTTACACATCATGTTGTTTTTATGTTTGATCCGTGAGAATGTGTTACGTATCTATGCTGAAAGGTTTTGTATCTTCAACCATTAAAGATGAGGTACCTAACATTTTTAGTTGTAAAAAAGAATATTTAGATACTGCATATATTGTATATTGTAATGACTGCACTTCTGCAGACTGCAAAATCATTTCACTGTGCACTTTATCAAACACTGTAATTCTCATTATTGGCAGAAAGCAGTGCTCTAATTACACCCCTCACAAAAAGTTAGGGATATTTGGCTTTCAGGTGAAATTTATGGAAAATGCAACAAGTTCATGCTATGGTGATATCATATCATGAAAGTAACGGTAACACTTTAAAGTACCGCCCGCTAGTTAATAGGTAACTACGGGGGTACTTACTGGTACTTCTGGTGTTAGTACCAGTGGTAGTTACTGGTAACTACAGTGGTACTTGTAGTGGTACTTAGAGTCACAAGTACTGGTTACTAAAGTGACAGTTACCAGTATATTTAGTATTAACTACAGTGGTAGTTACTAGTACTTAATTGACAGTTACTAAAATAGCGCCCACTAGTTAATAGGTAACTACGGGGGTACTTAGTGGTACTTCTGGTGTTAGTACCAGTGGTACTTACTAGTAACTACAGTGGTACTTGTAGTGGTACTTACAGTCACAAGTACTGGTCACTAAAGTGACAGTTACCGGCTAGTTAAGTATTAATTATAGTGATAGTTACTGGTACTTTTGTGGAATGATAATTGGGATTATGGTGGCATCATTTGTACTAATTAGTGGTACTTATACGGGTACCTCTAGTGATACTTAATTGTGTACTTGGTGGTTCTATTTGTGATGCTACACAAACAAAGGTAAAGACTGTTATGAAAGAAGTTTATTACTGCAAATATTGTGTATAATACAGATTATGATAAAAATCAAACACTGGGCAATCTAATACAAAGAGACACCTCTTTATTATGCTCACAGCCACAACAGATATGAAACACATTAACAATTTACAAAATGTTTATCAATAAACCCCAAAAAATATTTGCATACTACAGCTGGTTGAGCTTTAAACAGTAGTTACTAGTAAATAATGTATTGAGCACTAGCTAAATTACAGTTGGTAATAGTTCCAAAAAAAAAACAAAAAAACACTGACAGCTGGTCTTCTTGTACAGTTTAATACAGTGGTACTTCACTGGTAGTTACTGCATTAATTAACTGTTAATTAACACTGACAGCGGGTCGTATTTTAAAGTGGACAAGGTGGTACTTCACTGTCAGTTACTACATTAATTAACTGTTAATTAACACCGACAGCGGGTCGTACTTTAAAGTGGACAAGGTGGTACTTCACTGTCAGTTACTATAGTAATTGATAGCTAACTAACACTGACAGCGGGTCGTACTTTAAAGTGGACAAGGTGGTACTTCACTGTCAGTTACTATAGTAATTGATAGCTAACTAACACTGACAGCGGGTCGTATTTTAAAGTGGACAAGGTGGTACTTCACTGTCAGTTACTATAGTAAATGATAGCTAACTAACACTGACAGCGGGTCGTATTTTAAAGTGGACAAGGTGGTACTTCACTGTCAGTTACTACAGTAATTGATAGCTAACTACCACTGACAGCGGGTCATACTTTAAAGTGGACAAGGTGGTACTTCACTGTCAGTTACTACAGTAAATGATAGTGTAACGGGTATGGTCTTACACATGTCCTGAGCGGGAGTCGAACCCGGGTCTCCCACGCGCCGGTCAACCTGACAAACGCATTGAGCTAAAGGGAACGCTCCCCTTGGCCCAGTTTGTTTGTGGGTTCCTATACCTGAGGGAGTGAGTTTACTATAGTAACTGACAGTGAAGTACCACCTTGTCCACTTTAAAATACGACCCGCTGTCAGTGTTAGTTAGCTATCAATTACTATAGTAACTGACAGTGAAGTACCACCTTGTCCACTTTAAAATACGACCCGCTGTCAGTGTTAGTTAGCTATCAATTACTATAGTAACTGACAGTGAACTACCACTGTAGTTAATACTAAATATACTGGTAACTATCACTTTAGTTACCAGTACTTGTGACTCTAAGTACCACTACAAGTACCACTGTAGTTACCAGTAACTACCACTGGTACTAACACCAGAAGTACCAGTAAGTACCAGTAAGTACCCCGTAGTTACCTATTAACAAGCGGGCGGTACTTTAAAGTGTTACCAAAGTAACACATGTAAGCAGAAGGATGCACTGGTGATTTACTCATTTCAAAACTTTTATTGAAACAAAAGGTAACAATAATGATAGTTACACCACAACCAAAAATTTACATGTCTCAATATCTTGTCATGTGCCCTTGAGCATCAATTACAGCTTGACAACGACGTCTCATGCTGTTCACAAGACAACTTACTGTCTGCTGAGGCATGGCATTCCACTCTTCTTGAAGGACGGCCCCCAGGTCACTGAGGTTCTGGGGTGCAGAGCTTCGAGCCTCTACACGGCGACTCAGCTGATCCCACGGGTTTTTAATGGGACTCAGGTCTGGAGAAAGTGCAGGCCATTCCATTTGAGGTACACCAGTCTCCAACAGCCGTTCCCTGATGATGCGACCTCGATGAGCAGGAGCATTGTCGTCCATGAAGCTGAAGTTAGGCCTGTGTTGTTCATGTCGGGGCACAATCACTGGATTAATGATGTTATTCAGGTAGTATGGGCTTGTCACAAAGTGTAGGGCAGTTCTGTACCAACTGGACACCCCTGCCCACACTGTAATGCCACCATCGCCTGGTGACAACAGTGGCTGATGCATAGCGTTCTCCCTGACGTCTCTAACATCGTTTTTGGCCATCATTTCTGCTCAGCGTGACTCAACTCTCATCAGAGAACAGCACTGAGGCCCACTGGTCCCTCGTCCAGTGTAAATGCACCCTGGCCAATGCAAAACGATGATGCCTGTGCCTGTGGTGTGGTCAGGTACCCGTGCAGGTCGTCTAGCACGCAGACCACACTGATGTAAACGATTTTGAATGGTCTGACGTGACACTTGGGTGCCTCTCACCTCTCCTAAACGTGCCTGGAGTTGAATGGCCTTCATCATCCGGTTTCTCAGGGCAGTTTTCACAATGTAGAGGTCATCAGCACGGGATGTGGCCAAAGAACGTCCACTTCTATGCCTTTCTGTGGCTCTTCCAGTCTCTCGATATCTCTGTTGTAACCTGCTGATGACACTCTGTGACACTCCAAGCTCAGTGGCCACTTCCGTCTGAGAACGTCCTGTTTGAAGCATCGCAATGGCCAGGGACTGTTGACCCATTGTTAGGTGTCGTCTTGGTCTCAGGATGTCCAAATGTGAACAGCATGATGAGGACGACTGTTTAAACACCAGCTCTAATTGAACCAGGACATTTATTGGTCAATTCAAGGATCACAGACCTGCTGTGATTTTTGTTGTTAAGCTCCTTGTTAGAGAACAACAACTTGTGCAAAATTACTGAAACTTTTTAACAGTTGGATATGTGCATTCAGAAGCTTAGAAAAGGTCACATTAAGTTGACCTGTAGAATTTGAATAGATTTTAGGCTTGTCGTGAAATTTAACCCAAAAGGTGAATATCCCTAACTTTTGTGAGTAGTGTATCTGAGCTTGTGATCCACTCCAGTTTCACTTTGCTGTTTGTAGAAAAGGATTTAAAGCTATAGTTGCATGTTCTGAGGGATGTGTGAGAGCTAGGAAGAGGTTAAACTAAATTATATACCTGCTTCTAGAAATCAGCCACCTGTAGAGGAGAAGGTGTTCCAAAGTGTCCTGGCTGCTAAAAGGACTTTCCACAGAGCGAAAATCTTTTCTGCAAACAGTGCACAAGTATTACTTCTTGTTTTTTGGCCAAAAAAAAGCACGTTCTAAATAGTAGGGCTGTAGGTTCTTAGCAGTTTATGTGATTAATCTGTGGATGGAAAATGAGTGAACCAAAATTTGTATTAGTGATTATTATAGAACAGCAACAAAACTGAGTTAGTTAGCTGACAACTGGGGAGCAAACACAGCATTAATCTGTCAAAAATACAGTTTCCCTTTATTTTTTGTATAAATAGTTGTTTTTGCATAAATCCGTATTCCTTTTTTGTCATTTGGGGCTCTGTTAGGCTGTTCCATAAATGTTAAAGCAAAGATGCTTTTTGGTTTGAGAGCTTTTGCCTCGCCCCTTTTTCGTCAATGATTTGGTTGACCAAGATTTTCTTTGTTCGACTTCAGCTCGCGGCACACAGCGGACTCATTTTGACCCTGTGCGTAGCCATATTACTTCTTTCTTTCATCGCAGTCAGGGCTGTAACAGTTTAATGCTGTGGTCCCTCATGAGCCAACATTGTGAAGCTCCACCTAAACATAGCACGAGCAGCACAACCACACGATGAGTCAACTTCAGAAAGTCTTTTATAGATAGAAAAGAGGGTTGCAAATTTTCAAATGTCATCTCAGTCTGGCAGCCATGTTGCATGAGTCTCTCTCTGCCCACCACTATTTACGGAGCATGACTAACGATTAAAGCCGTCAATCACACAAGAGCAACAATTAAAAAAGAATTATTTGTGTAAGAAGAAATCTGTCAGACAATAAGTGACCTCAGATGGAAAAGGTATTGAATGAGCTGCCAGCTAAATGTTAAGCTTTATTTTTATTCTGAAGTGTTAGCTGTCAGTCAAAAGCGCGGAAAATCACCCTAACCTTTCTGCCTCCTCCGACACCCCAGGGCCACCTGCCACTCAAACGGTTTAACAAGCTTCATTAGAGAAATACGCTGGAGACTTATCAGCATAAACAAACAATAAGACTTTACAGTAAGAAGAGGGCAGAGATGATTTCATTATGTTTAAAAGACTTAAGTTTAGGTGTAACGGCTGATCGGTTTTGTTCAACATTTGATCAGTTTGGCAGGTAAAATGGGTCCAAAGGTAGCTGTACACTAGAGGAGTTTACCTGTGAGCCATAGGTATTGGCTCACTTAAACTCATGCAATTTACACTTTAGAACATGAATGGCAGCTTTAAGGCTAAAACTACAGCCTCCTGACTAACAGAGATTTTTTTTTCCCCCAATTTGTAATTTTTTTGTTTTCCCCAGTTATTTAGAAGACTCTGACTACACTGAAATATTGTTTTGTCTTTACCATGTTTTTGTTTGAAAAACACAACACGTCCACTGTAGAGGACATCAGAACTTTATCGACGTACAAATTTAACAATTTATATACAGTTCAAATCTACAGAGAGTAAGTGAACTTAGGGTTTAAAACTCTCCACAACCTCAACACAGATCTGTAGTGCATTTATTTCGGAACTTTGAACTTTTCAGATTTTTTTTTTCTGGTTTACTGTGTGTGATATATGGATTCACCACTCTATTCACTTTCTTTCGAGATTGTTCCTTGAGCTTCACTAATGATTTAACAAGGACCTGTTTAAAATCCAGAAACTTCAATGGTTTCTTGCCTAGAAGCTGACAGCAGTTTTGTATTGTAGAAATTGCATTGTACAAACATTTTTTTCTTTCTTGGACCATCTTCTGCATTTTCAGTCGCGACCCCCAAAAAAAACAACCGTAGGCATTCGCGACCCCCAAGCACAAAATGTAGGCGACCTGCAAAGTGGTAATGTCTTATGTTTGTTTTTATTTTGAAGCCATAAACCTGGGTACCTTCTTCTGTAGGCCAAAAAATATAAATTTACCACTACATTCAAAGAGTGTCAAGCCATGTTTAGGATGTCAATATTAAATTTCACATATCACTAGGGGACCCCAAGAAATCCTTTCGCGACCCCCATGGGGGTCCCGACCCCCAGGTTGAGAACCACTGCCATAGGCAGAGGAGCACATAATGGTTGTCAAACCATTTTCAGCAGCTAGCCGCGCCACAAACTTCCTGAGACGGAAAGTCCGATCCGTACCGCCGTCACCACCAAACCAGGCGGCGACGGCGGCACCGCTGCCACCAATGTAACCGACCGTGCGAGTGAGTGTGATGAGGAAGCCAGGCAGAGGATCTTTTGTGGGACAGTCAGAACCGTGCCCCGTTTAATAGATGTGAACAGTCTGATCAAGAGCGGGAAAGCTCCCCTCCACACAGACACGGCAGGTTCAGGGGTTACAGAGCATGCGCACCAGTTTAGTATGTTACAATAATAATATTATACTCATTGCGCTAGCTATCGCCAAAAAAACAGTCCTCATGAACTGGAAAACAAAATCAAATATCACAATTTCACAATAGAAAACCCATAATAATAGATTATATTTCTCTAGAAACTATATCAAACCCATCCATCACCACTTGGTCATCTTTCATCACATTCCTTAACTCCCCATAAGTCATTCTTTGCCTATTACCAATTTTCGATACTGTTGTTGTTGTTGCTACCACTGATTATTTGTTGTTGTTGTGTTATGTTATGTTATTTCTGCTGCATCATATGAATTTACCTATTTTGTTTTTGTGTATTAGTTTTTGTGTTATTTTTATTTATTTTTTGTACTTCTGTTTCTTTATACAGGCTGTACACTGTTCATGTCACGAGGTGAATAAAAAAAATAAAATAAAATAAAATTAAGACTGAGAAGACACAAACCATAATGACCTATTCTCTCTCTGTAGGTCAGATGTGTCTCTCAGTGTCTCAGGATCATAAAAAAAAAAAAAGAATCTTGTTTCAGAGAATATAAAAACAATCATGAAAATATAAATGAGTAAAACTTTGGTATTATATTTTCTTTATATTGTTGCTATGCTGTTTTCAGCTGCATGATGAGCACACAGGTGCAGTACAATCGACACCTCACTAACTGTAATTGAGTCTATACTTAGGAAGCGGGATAACAGAAATGAGAAACTATAACGTGTAATTTCTGTACAGTACGTTTCCATACAATAAGACAGCTCACTGGAACATACATGTGGTGGAAACTAACGGTAATATGTTTATAGATTTTTTCTTTATTACATTAGTTATGTTGCAATTGAAATGTAAAAAAGTTAAGTGCTATGTATAGAAAAGCAATGAAACAGAGCACAGTCAAAGCTTCTGCATATATAAAATATATGATATTGTATTCACTTCTCTGATGTGGACAATAACGGTTCAATCAAAGACAAAATGCACTACTATTATTGTCCAACTCTAACCACCTATTTATTACTGGTTATTTATTCTGTTCATATGCTGAAGTTGTACATAATCATAGTCATATATTGTACATATACTATATACGGATGCCACTTTATCTATTTCTCCTGTCATATCCTGCACTGTGCCATAGCAAACATTTATTGTAAGAGTTTTTAACTGTTTTAACCTGGGCGGCTTGGCTGCAGCGTCAACTCAATGTGACGTCAGTGTTTGACCAGCGTGGCAGCACAGTTACGGTTTCTGCACACATAACTGCAAAATAAGCCAGTTTGGACAAAAATGTCAAAAAAAAAAAAAAAAAAAAGCGGAAAACAGTAGATAATTTAATTTTGACCCCATATACACAGTGAAAAAAGTTGATTCTGCGTTGAGTTTCTCTTTAAGTAAGTTAGCAAAACATATAGACTGATGTAGAAAGTTTATAATTTATTAATTCTGTTTGTTTACATTTTAAAGAAGCAAAAATCAAGCTTACTACCTTTAACGTCTGATGGCTACATTACTAAGAATCTTGTTTCAGAGAATATAAAAACAATCATGAAAATATAAATGAGTAAAACTTTGGTATTATATTTTTTTATATTGTTGCTATGCTGCTTTCAGCTGCATGATGAGCACACAGGTGCAGTACAATCGATGCCTCACTAACTGTAATTGAGTCTATACTTAGGAAGCGGGATAACAGAAATGAGAAACTATAACGTGTAATTTCTGTAAAGTACGTTTCCATGCAATAACACACCTCACAGGAACATACATTTGGTGGAAACTAACGGTAATATGTTTATATTTTTTTTCTTTATTACATTAGTTATGTTGCAATTGAAAAGTAAACAAGGAAAAGTTTCTATTGCTATGTATAGAAAAGCAATGAAACAGAGCACAGTCAAAGCTACTACAGTTGATAATGTATTCACTTCTCTGATATGGACATTAACGGTTCAATCAAAGACAAAATGCACCACTATTACTGTCCAGCTGTAATTTAAAAGTGCAAGAGAGTTGAAAAAGTGACTCTACCCTGACAATAGAGTAAATATTCTTCCAACACATTGGCCTGAACTGGGCTTAAAGTGACAGGTTAGACTACACAACCCAATTTGGCTGTTTTCTTGAGGTTTAGAATTGTCTTTTGTTCAGTAAATATGACAGAATTCTACAACTGTTACCTAGCAACCACGTGGTAGTTAAATATACAGTAGGCAATGCATTGTATTCGGGGGCGGGGCCTGCAGTGGGGGAAAAGTCCTGAGAAAAGTTTATTTTTGGCGCAACTAAATCGAGTTGAGTCAGAACAAAGTTTAAATGAAGGTTGTTGGTGTGGAGTTATCTCAGAAAAGTGACCCAAAAGATCAGGTGGTGCTAAAAGCATCACGTTAACAGTTAGCTTGCAGCTACTTTTAACATTTTTGTATGTGTTTTCATTTTGTCATTTTGTTTCTTTACCTGCTTGTTTCATACTTCCTGTAGTCTTCGTCAGAAGCGTCACTGGTTGGTATGGTGAAGTGTCTTAGGCTGCTTACATGATTTCACCAGACATAAGGTGAACTACTGTCTGGCGTCTTCTCTGCGACAGACTCCCATGTGTGTGATAAGGTGTAAGCTCCCTTGTCACGATTTATGCTGTTAGGTCCTCGTTTGCGTATCGATGGCCTCCCTGATCCAGCGCTGGTATTTGTTACTTTCAGCAGTGATGACCCTGGCATTCTTCCAGTCCATAATGTGGTTCTGTCGTTTGCAACGATCTGATATGGCTGATTTTAGGTTCTCCTGCTCTGCCCAGCAGAGCTTACACCTTTAACACACATGGGATTTTGTGCTGACAGTAGGGGGCGTAAGTTCCCCCTACTGTCTGGCAAAACAACGTGTTCTCATAGATTTTGTAAAATAGCACGCCATGACAAATTGCATGTCACGACGACGCCCTCTGCCTGTTTTGGCGTGCAATTACATGCTCATTTTTTCCAGTGTGGTCTGGACACGCCTAGTGGTTGACGACAAACACAAGGTTTTTCAAGGGATTAACGGCAAAATTTAAGTCTGAAGTTACACAAATGGGTAAGTTTAGCTCTTTGGCTTGGAGTTGGTAAAGGTTAGGATTAGGATTGTGTTAGTTTTAATGAATAATAACACCTCTTAACATCCACCATTGAAATGAACTAGGACAGAATACACACGCATAAAATAGAAGTTGCGTTCATATGACACGCCGTTTACAATAGCGTGGTATTCACACGCTTATCCATG
Organism: Mugilogobius chulae; assembly: GCA_038363315.1. NCBI lineage: Eukaryota > Metazoa > Chordata > Actinopteri > Gobiiformes > Gobiidae > Mugilogobius > Mugilogobius chulae. Next base: position 30,368,883 of record CM076413.1, read on the forward strand.
AGAACAGGCTGGGCAAAACCATGTAAGCAGCCTACAAGACACATCACCATACCAACCAGTGACGCTTCAGAGGAAGGCTACAGGAATTGGTTGAAACATGTAAAGCAGGTAAAGAGACAACGCTCCTGTCAGACAATTTAAATTTAAAAAAAAAAACTTTTATTAAGATAAGAAGACTGAATGAACCTCTTTGCATGTACTAGCATTGTTGTGTGTATTTGGATCTCTTACTGTAATTCATCTTCATGTCTTAGTATCTATATTTTACACAACATTACATTTGCTGTTGTAGTTGTTGAGCAGTGAGCGATGAAGCTGTTGTTCTGATGCACTGTTCATGTTAAGTTTCCCCCGCACAGGTACGTTAGTGGGCATGGCCTCTGATGCCGACCGTATCTATGAGCCTAAATCCACATAAATGACACAGAGGCTTTGACAAATGATAAAACCACATCCTTCTGCTAAATGGTTGCTTAAACTCCCAGGAAATTCAGTTGTGTATAAATTGTCTTTGCATGATGGCACTTTTTGATGATATGTTGGGGGATTCTGTTCTAGAACTCAAAATACTTTTCAACTTTTGCGGCCAATTTCTTCATAATTTGCAACTCAACTATGATAAATATTCACCACACAAGCCAATATTTGAAAATTCTATAGTCAATCAAGACCGACAAGAAACCCTGAGTATATGTTTTCGATACAACACCCCCACACCTTCTACTATCAGCTGATGCACTCACATGTAAATATAGAGAGACCACGCTTTAACCCTCCGCACTAGTCACGCATGAAAGATTTCCACTCGCTCTCATACATCAAACGGCATTACACCGAGCTGCAGTTTTAAGCCCCTCCAGCATCAATAATTTAGAAAATCTACAATCTGATCCTCGGCGGAACGCGGGCTGCACTCAAGGCAACAGATCTCATTGTTCTTCAGCACCATCATAAAAACATGGCTGCCGGCACAAGCTCTTTTTCTTATATTTACATCTTTTACTCAGCTGCCCGCACTGAAAGCGGCTGTGGGAGGAGTGGACGCTGGTGCCAGGTTTCGTTGGCATTTATCAGAGGAAAAGTGCTTCAGTTCTGTGTGGAAAAAAATGAACTTCTTGCATTGAAGTGAAAAGTAAAAGTGATTATTTGAATTGCATTTTGAAACTTTTCTGGTATGACTTTGTGCCTCTGCCTGTCGCCATGGTGATATACTTTTGCTTGCCTAGAATGTTTCCTAGAAAAGTATTGAAATACAGTATATCTAGAATTTATTTCACATGTTTTTAAGGCTCAATAATGGCTTGAAAAAATGTTTCAAGGAGTGGGTGCACCTCTCCACAGATCTGACTTTTATCTTGGCCTAGCAGTGCGAACCTGGCTCATGCAAGATGGATCTGTGTTGAACTCCGATTTGAGTTCTTCCACATTATCCATCTGGAACTTCACTCGCGGAAAGCGTTTTGGAAAAGGTGGGATATTTTATATCGAGCTCATTGGGTGTGCGCCCTATGTTTAACCAATCACAGCAACGGATCGTAATTGTGTATCCAATGTCTGTGTGAGATAGAACAAGCGTCACATACACCTACTCTGTATTTCTGCTAAAACAGAATCAAACGCAGCAGAAACAAAACACGTACATCCACAGGAGCCGCCATCTTTGTTTGGTTTATTCAAGCGGAACTTCCTGTCGTCGCTGCAACCAACCCTCCGCAACCCACCTTCTGCAATGTGATTGGGCTGGATCACTGCATCCTTTCCCTGTGGAAGAGAAACCAAGCCTTGGCACATTTCCTGCTTGCAAAATTCAAAACCCAAAAATCAAATAACGACATTTTTTGTTTATTTTTTTATCAAATATCTAAAAAAATGAATGTGTGCCGATTTTTTACCGAATTTTGATATTCAAAAACAGGAAACGTTTTTCAATTATGATTTTCCTATTTCAAACCAAAAATCAAACGGCCACTACGTACATGGCGTGTAACATATGAAAAAAATGCATCATCATCTCGATGGAGAAAAGGATCTCCACCAAACATCTCACACTTTTACCTTTAATTCTATATAAAACATTTATTTATTTTTTCAATCAATTGACTAGGTTTCCCAGAATGCTTGAGGATTTTCTGTAAAGCTTATACACCTTCTTCATAGGTAGCTGACAAAAGCTATAACAAGCACATATTAACATTATTTTTTATGATATCAGCTATTGGCCTTCAGCTTTCGTCAAAGAGAATAAAACATTAAAGAAGTGAGACAAAAATCATCAAAAGACAGAGTGAAGAGAGACCAGCACCTGTCTGAAAAGCCCAGAGACTTGGTATGATGCCTTTTGAGGAGGGAAACAGAATATTTCAAGGGACCAATTCAAAAAGAGATACATTTACATGCACAGGAAGGAACTCTACTGAACCAATCTAAGTTAATATGATGTAAACCCAAATATGAATCTTCACACATGACCAAAATTCAAGGCAAGAAGTAGAGCGTCCATTTTTATTGCCACGCTCAATTATCGAACTCTAACCTTACCAACGCAGTCATATAGTGAAATACTAAAACGAAATATTTGTTTAAATGATTCACTGCTCCACTCTCAAGAGCTCCACTCAGGAGTCAATGGTGGCAAATGTTCACAAAGCAGAGCTACACACCCTCGCCCACTGTCTCCACTTGAGTCAAGGAGCTCGACAAGAGAAAGTCCCAAGCATGTGCAATAAAAGTCCTCACGTAAGACCAAATAACAGAACAGGAGAATAGAGAACTTCACTTTTTTTCCCATTTGGAGCGGTTGGAGCTGTTGAGCTTGATTCGGCTAAACTTACACAGCGACTTGGAACTTCATTCACCACAACTTCTACACTACAACTGCTGCCACGATCAAAGCAGAGCAGAACATGTAATGAGATTAAATTAATAGAATATCTTTCCAAACAATGACAACATTTGGCCCATTGCTGCTGCCATTTTCTAAATTATCAGCACTTGTTTGTCTGAAATTTTTTTCTGAAGTGATCTGAGACTGAGTGTATGGGTCAGTGTCAATGTCAATGTCAACTTTATTTGTATAGCACATTTACAACAACGGGATGCCCAAATTGCTTCACATGCACAATAATAAAAACATACACAAAAACAAGATAAAGAATCAATTAAAAAGTACACTAGTAAAATATATATATATATATATATATATATACATACCAAGTTAAGCCCATCCCCTGAGGAGGAGCTAAACTCCAAAACCTGTTTGGTGGGTCCTTATCTTCCCTTCCATCGTTGTCTGCAGTCTAGGCAGGCCCAGTCAGAACAAAAGAGAGGAAGCAGACAACAATGGAAGGGAAGCTAAGGACCCACCACAACGGTTTAGGAACAGGTTTTAGGGTGTAGCCCCTCCTCAGGGGATGGGCTTATATATACAGCCAGTCCAGATGACAACTTTGAAGCCTTTCAACTATGGATCACTCCTAGATAAATGAGGGATTACACCGTCCTGTTGATAAGGAGCTTGGCCATGGATGCTCGAGGAGTGAGGGGGACAGACTGTGGGCAACCGGGGGAAGAACAAGACCAACCACCACACTGGGGAACTGGACTACGACTGAGAACTTTAGCACTTTAATCATGCACTTAAGCCATGCTTTTGATTTTCAAATAACTTTCTGTTGATCTTGCTTTTTATTATGGATGCAATTTAACAACAGATGTCAGTTTCCACAACATGAAATAAAACCGGCTGATGCATCGGGCAACAGAAAACCTTTGTGGTCAACTTTTTACTCCACATTTGCAGAAGGGTGCTTTAATACTCACCCACTTCTTTTGACAACACAACACACCCATTTCCCTTTGGACCTGATACATATTCCATTACAGCCCAATCCCGCCGTTATGACTAAACACGTGTCTCCTCCCTGTTACCAATATATGTTTGCTTGTGCAGAAGGGTAATCAATAGCGTTTCACTGAAGCACCCTTAGGAGCAGATTGTGGAACCCGAATCCACAGCGGCATGAAGACAACATGACAGAAACAGTCTCCACTCGACCTGAAGGAGCCCAGCATGACACCTCCTCCCTCCGCCTCGCTACGCAAACACACTTCGGCACGACTGCGGGGCCTCAAGAGCACCCTCCAATCCGGCTCAAAACATTTACCCGGCGCTACATCAAGGCACACAAGCTAATGACTTATTGACCGCTGCTAGCACACCGCGCGCGCCATAGCAATGCACCGCTAATAGACGATCCCCTGTCACCCAATCCGACGCCGTGTTTGCCTGTTGTGTGCCGTGTGTACACAAGTCATTATTAGCGCCTTGGCGTTCGCCCACCAGTCAGTCAGAAGAGGAGGCTTATACGCGCTCACAGCCGATCCCCGAGGAGGTACTAAATATCATCAGCCGTTTAAATTCAACCATGACCACTTTAATATGCAGCTCGCTCTCTACATTTTTAATAAGGGCTCCAGACAGACAGAGAGGAAAAGAGGAGACAAAGTCAGATGGAGAGAGCTAAGGGAATGTGATATCCAATTAGAGTTGTGTATTTAACAGGTTGAATCATGTGCCATTTTAATAGCGGACATTTAAGTCTTTGGTAGAATTTCCAGTTTCGATATAAAAATGACAATGTTGTGATCTGGTTTCTCCACATCTTTCATTACTGATGTCGTTCATATCAAACAAAAATGGTCAAAATGTTTGATGGTCAAGCCAAAAGTTAAAAAAAAATTGTTCAAATATTGTGAAATTGCCCATGGAGTTCCATTTATCTAGGCATGTCAGAATTATGAAAACATAGAACTAAACTGCCAAACTCTAATGTTTGCCAACAGGGGAAATATGTCCTAGAACATCATGAACCCAAACTATTGTATTTCATGGTAAATATATTTATATATTATCTGCATGTCTTGTGTCATTCTATTATAGAAGCTATACAACTAGTTCATGGTGAAATTGTAAGTATTGTGTAACCATGTTTTGAAACATGATAGATAATATACAAACCTTATAAATAGTTTAATACTTGTGTTCTTTAAGGGACTGTACCTATTTTGCTTCCTTAAAAATGCAACAAACAGAAATAATTAATGTTAAGCTTTTAACTTCAGTCTACATGATCTGCTCACGTAGCTAATGCATTCTGAGCCTCAGAATTGTTCATCATGATGTGTTTTAATGTTTTTTTCCACAGCTGTTAGTGGCGAGGTGAGTCTGTATGCTAACAACAGTTAGCATAATGCTAAAACAACAACATACAAAGTTGGTAGAAAACAGGAGATTATTAGACATAGACTGGATAGTTTTTAAGTTATTTTAATGCAAAAAATCATTATAGTCCTACAAGTTCCACCATATCTACAAATATACTTGGAACATTCTTCATAGAAATCTAATAAATATGTGAAGCTGAGGAATATTAAAGATACAGCATTTCTGAGGAAATCAGTGACCTTCAGACCTAAACTTACAAAAAAAAACAACAACTACAAGGTCTCAATCAAAGTGTATGCCTAGTACCCGGTATCAAGACCAAGACCGGTCTTGCAACCACTTTTTAAGGTCTTGGTCTTGTCTCGGACTCGAGAAGATTTGAAATTGTCTTATGTCTTGGACTTGATCTTGGACTCAATCTTGCTATGGAAACTAAGACCCATTTCAGTACCACTACACTGTGCTCAACACTGATAATTGTGCAAAATTACATAGATGGTGACGAGACCAGCGTTCTTCGTCTCATCTCAATTTTGACCTATAAAAGTCTCTGGTATTATCTATTGACTCTAAGTGGTCTTGATCTCGTCTTAGTCGTGGGACTGTGTGGTCTTGGAAAAGTCTTGGTCTCGATTACTGTGATCTTTACTATAAACACCAAGCTAAGGTTTTATTCAAGAGATGAATCGATGAATGGAAGTGATGAATAAAAGCCTTGAATAAACTGCCTTGTATTATTGCCTTGTTTCTAAATGAATAAAGTTTTTGTTTTGTTTTTTTCAATTATTTACTACCACTTATTTGTGTTAGACTGGAGCTTATCCCAGTGACTTTGGGCCTTAGGCGGGTGAACACCCTGAACAGTGGCCAACTCGTCGCAGAGTTAGACAAACATTCACTCTCTCATTCATTCCCAGGTGATGCCCAATAAACCTAAACATGCATGTTTTTGGAGGTGGGGGGAAACCAGAGAAAACTCACGGTGACACAGGGAGAACATGCAAACTCCACCAGACAGATCGTGAGATGTTAATATGGTCTGACCTGGGAGTCGAAGCCACAACCTCCTTATTGAGAAGCGAGAGCTCTAACCACTCTGCTATCGTAATAAAGCCATTATTTAGATGTATGTTTGGGCTATGTTTCAACCTTATACCGTTAATGTCAATAATATGACCTTTAAAGCCTACTCTTTTCCTTTTCTTTCGCCCTATTCATCTTTAAAAAGGCAGACATTAAACCAAACAATCTGTCACAACCATAACAAGCCACTTTCTTTTTTTCCATTTGAGATTCTAATGTCCACATCCATCATTATATTCTGACTCCACTCTTGATCTTTGCGTGTGAGGCTGAGCAGAATGCCGCAGTAACACTGAAGAGCAGAGAAGGAAGGAGCAGTCTGGTGCATTGATTTCCTGGCAGTTCGGCAAAGGGCTTGATTCGCCGCAAAGCACAGATGTGTCAGAGCCGGTTAGAGACGCGCCAGGAGCCAGCAGCAGTCACATGCACTTATACACCAGCAGCATATGCGCTAGGCTAGGCTACGCTAAGCTAACAAAATATAACATGAGAACGCAAGAGCCTGCACTTGTCGGAAAAGTGCAGAGCTGTGAGTTTTAAGATGTTTGGAGAGGAAAAAAACAGGCAGGATTTGTCTTACAAGGCAATATATATATATATATATATATATATATATATATATATATATATAGTATATATATATATATATTATATATATATATATGTGTATACAGACAGACAGTGTATATATATACTGTTATATATATATATATATATATATATATATATAATATATATATATATATATATATATATATATATATATATATATATATATATATATATACATATATATATATATATATATAACCTGAGTTAAGACAGAGAAAGGAAATGTGTGCAGAATAAGAGAGGGAGAGAGGAAAGGGGGGGGGGCAGGAATAGACAGAGAGAGAGGAGAGAAAGAAAGAGAGAGCGAGGAGAGAGAGAAAGAGACAGAAAGAGAGATGATAGAGAGAGAAAGAGAGAGACAGAGAGAGAGAGAAAGAGAGAGGAGAGAGAGAGAAAGAGAGAAGAGAGACACACAGAGAGAGACAGAGAGAGAAAGAGAGGAGAGCGAGAGACATAAAGAGAGAGACAGAGAAAGAGAGAGGAGAGAGAGAGAGAGAGAGAAAGAATAGAGATGCAGACACACCTGAACAAAGAAGAGATAGAAGAGACAAAGACAGGGAGAAGAGACAGAGACACAGAGAAAGAGACAAGGAGAGAGAGAAAGAGATACAGAAAAGACAAAGAAAGAAGAAATAGACAGAAAGAGCAAGAGGGAGACTGTGAGAAAGAGAGAGAAAAACAAAAAGAAAAACGGGAAGAGACAGAGGTAGACAGAAAGAAAGACGTAGAAAGACGAAGATAAGAAAAAAGACCGTGATAAAGACAAACAGATAGAGAAACAGAAGAGATGGAGAGACAGCGAGAGAGAGAGTAAAAGAGACAGTGAGAGAAAAAAAGAGAAACAGAAAGTGACAGACAGACAGAGACATAGCAAGATAAAGATTTACAGAAATACAGAGAGAAAGAAGACAGCGATAAAGAGAGATGAAGATAGATAGAGAGATCTAAGAGAGAGTGAGATTGTTATCTAACTGATAGATTAGATAGTGAGAGAGAGAGAGAGAGAGAGAGAGAGAGAGACGAAGACAGAAAGAAGAGATACTAAGAGAAATAGAGAGAGAAAAAAGAGTGGGGAAACAGATAAACCGAGGTGGACAAGAGATACAGACAGACAGACAGAGAAGAGAGAGAGTTTTTGCATTGAGCCAGGTTCTATTATTTTTTGTTGGTCTCCATTTGACACCATAACTCCAGTTTAATTTTTTTTATATAACGTTTGTGCATTTGTGTTTTGTGCATCTGTTTTACACTGCACAACGGCATGAAAGAAAAAATAATCTTTGCTTTCCTACTCCCACTATTTGTACATTTTAAATTCAGATTTAATCAAGCATGGAAGGACATATTGAGCTTGTCACTGGAAAATACTGTATGATGTCGAATTTTCATTTAATGAGAGACAAAACAATGGTATCGGTGCAAAATTGTCAGAAAGCATAGTCCTTTTCTTCTTTAGTTTGCAGTATTGACTTGTTGCAAATATTGTTTTAATGTCATATAATAGTAGCAAGAAATGCTAAGCTTAAAAAAAAAGAATATGACACGTCAGGGTGAAAGCTGATTGGCTGATCAAGGCTGGTCCACATTGCTTCAACGCTTCAACTCAAGATGTACTAAAGCTGGGACTAAATCATTGCTTTACAAGTCCTAGTCAAAGAAAGACAAGTCAAGACCCAAGTCAAAGAGAGACAAGACCCAAGTCAAGACCCAAGTCAAAGAGAGACAAGTCAAGACCCAAGTCAAAGAGAGACAAGACCCAAGTCAAAGAGAGACAAGACCCAAGTCAAGACCCAAGTCAAAGAGAGACAAGTCAAGACCCAAGTCAAAGAGAGACAAGTCAAGACCCAAGTCAAAGAGAAACAAGTCAAGTCCCAAGTCAAAGAGAGACAAGTCAAGACCCAAGTCAAAGAGAACAAGTCAAGACCAAGTCAAAGAGAGACAGAGTCCCCAAGTCAAGAGAGACAAGTCAAGACCCAAGTCAAAGAGAAACAAGTCAGACCCAAGTCAAAGAGAGACAAGCAAGTCAAGTCAAAGAGAGACAAGTCAAGACCCAAGTCAAAGAGAGACAAGTCAAGACCCAAGTCAAAGAGACAAGTCAAGACCAAGTCAAGAGAGACCCCCAAGTCAAAGAGAGACAAGTCAAGACCCAAGTCAAAGAGAGACAAGACCAAGTCAAAGAGAGACAAGTCAAGACCCAAGTCAAAGAGAGACAAGCCAAGTCCAAGTCAAAGAGAGACAAGTCAAGACCCAAGTCAAAGAGAGACAAGTCAAGTCCCAAGTCAAAGAGAGACAAGTCAAGACTAGGGCTGGGCGATATATCGATATTTACGATATATCGATATAATTTTAAACACGAAATGAATTTTGACATATCGTATATATCGATAATGCTGCGTATTTAATTTGGCATTTGCCAGTTTGCTTCTCCGTCTCTCGAAGGCGGCACCGAGGAGGGGCTTGTAAGCAAAAAATGGACTACTGGTTCAGTTATCTGGAGGTACTTTGGATTAAAACCATCTGATGCACAACCAAATTGCTGTTTTCTGCCGTGAATGTCGTAAAGAAATACCAGCGAAAGGTACGAGCTAACTGTTTATGACGTGTAACGTAGCTCGCGCTTCTATGCTTGTGCACGCATTACGACTTTTTGCAATTGAGAATCAAATCTAACGACTGAATAGAGCAGAATGTAAGCTTTCAAAAGAGGTATAGCATGTCAATATTGTCCAAAGTGTGGCCGTGGTGACAGAAGGAAAACTCTCTGTTTATGATATGTAGCGGCTAAAGTAGCTCAGTGTAGCTGGCGCTTCTATGCTTGTGCTCGCATTGTGACATATTGCAATTGATAAACAAATGTAGCGAGTGAACAGTGCAAAATGTAAGCTTTTAAAAGAGGTATAGCATGTCTATATTGGCCAAAGTGTGGTCGTGGTGACGGAAGGAAAACTCACTGTTGTGCTAAAGAGGCTAATGCTAAGCGCTGCGGAGGAGCGCAGATGTGAGAAAGGAGACGCAGCAAAAGTCACACAGCGCTTCTAAATAAATAAGGAATATTTTATTCTAATGCATTTTGGAGAGATTTACAACTGTCTAACAAATAATAATGTTAGTGTGTAACTAGTGGCTACAAGGCATGCTTTTATAAAAGAGAAGTCAGCATGTTTACTTATGGCTGAAGGTGTTATATGTTCCTCATTGAGCTACAACTGTCAGTTTGCACAGATCCTAAAATGTTTACAAGGCAAGGCACTTTTAAATGAATGAAAATCTACCTGGTTGAACGAGCAAGATATTTTATCTGCTCTGTCTTTACACTTTTCATAAAACGTCTTGTTTTTGCATTTATTATTTTAAGGGTTAGGGTTAGGGTTAGCCTGGTGACAGAATGTATTTGTTATTTCATTATTTTTGGGAGAAAATTTTTGGGTGTTAAGATATCAAGATATATATCGTATATCGAGATATAGAAAAAAATATCGAGATATAAATTTTGACTCATATCGCCCAGCCCTAGTCAAGACCCAAGTCAAAGAGAAACAAGTCAAGACCCAAGTCAAAGAGAAACAAGTCAAGACCCAAGTCAAAGAGAGACAAGTCAAGACCCAAGTCAAAGAAAGAAAATTCTGTGTCAAGTTTTACGTCAAAAAGAAAGACAAGTCCAAGTCAAGACTCGAGTCAAAGAGAGACAAGTCCAAGTCAAGTCCTAAGTGAAAGACAGACAAGTGAAGACCCTTGTCAAAGAGAGACAAGTCAGAGTCAAGTCCAAGTCAAAGAGAGACAAGTCCAAGTCAAGACCCAAGTCAAAGAGAGACAAGTCAAGTCTCAAGTCAAAGAGAGACAAGTCAAGACTCAAGTCAAAGAGAGACAAGTCAAGACCCAAGTCAAAGAGAGACAAGTCAAGACCCAAGTCAAAGAAAGTCAAAAGAAAAGAAAATTTTGTGTCAAGTTTTACGTCAAAAAGAAAGACAAGTCCAAGTCAAGACTCGAGTCAAAGAGAGACAAGTCCAAGTCAAGTCCTAAGTGAAAGAAAGACAAGTCAAGACCCTTGTCAAAGAGAGACAAGCCAGAGTCAAGTCCAAGTCAAAGAGAGACAAGTTCAAGTCAAAGAGAGATAAAGCCGAGTCAAGTCCCAAGTCAAAGAGAGACAAGTCCAAGTCTTAAATCAAATTGAGACAAGTCCAAGTCAAGTCACAAGTTAAGTCTATTTTATCAAGTGAATTATCAACTCATCAAAATGTCTTTCTCAAGTTTGTCTCAAGACTAAGTTACTCATGTAGATACCAATGTTATCATTTTGGAAGTAAAAATATATTCCATCTTTTCACGGTTAAATCAGGTAACTCAGGCTTTAAAAAAAAACATGTCGGTACACCTGAAAGATCGCTTGAAAATAGAAAAAAAAGTATGTATATTTTGATGAGAGGTTGGGCGAGGCATTAGGATCAAAGCGCCGGACTGTGCAGAATCAAACGAGGGACGTCCGCACAGACTACCTGATTAGCGGTGCATTTATGGCTCATATCCAGAGCGACGAGTGGAGGGAATATTGATGATTTAGGCCCCGGGCAGGACAGGATACAGCTGCACTCAAAGCTCGTGTGAAGCGCTGCTGTTTGATGATACACCTCCACATTACAGGGTCATTTAACGCAACGTCAAATAAGAACTTGCGCTCCGAGGCAAAAGCTGGTTTGTTTAAAAGCTCAATAGCAATTTGAGATGTAAATTTAAGGGTCGTGATTGTGGTTCATTCTGTGGAAGTGGGACTATAAATTGTGACAAAGAGGGTGCCGTTTCAAAACATCAATTGCTGTATTTTATCTTTGAGAAGTCTGCTGACTGCTATAAATTATGCCGTTTCAAATTTTGGTAATGTCCACGATATCTACTGGATTGAAATGAAAATATCAGAGTAACGTTTTGGACACCAACACCAATGTTATTTGTGAGGTAATATCACTGGATCCTGACATGAGTGATGTTTGTCTGCTGCAAGATTCAGCTGCATTGAAAGGCTTACTTTCTGACAGGTCTATTCGTAGTATAGTGAGGCTAAACACGCGATCAGAGACCTACTACACCCACAACTGAACCTCAAACAGACTCGCAAAAGTGGGAGATGCCTCGAGGCCGTTTACGCCCAGTGGGTGTGAACGGACATTGATTGACAGCACCAAATATGGACAGTGAGCTTTTGAGTGATTTGTGTGGGAGCGATCCTGACGTGAGGAGAAGTTCACAGCTCTGAGGCTGTGCACAGATTCTTTTATTTACCTTGGTAGACACATGTATGAAGTCTTTGCTTTAGCCTGCATAAGCACATGAGCTTATGTGAACACATCTAAAATTGAAAATGAGAAAAATCTTGCTTAGCCAAATGACTGATGTCAATTTGCAGCGGGCGACCAATTTCCAGCTTTCCCATAATAGACTCATGAGCTTGCCTTATCAGCGCCGTCAGAGGGAGTTTATATGTCCCACCTGGGCGTCTCATTTGTAGCGTCAACTCGATGTGACGTCGAACTGAACTGAAAATATACTGACAGCATTTGACCATTGCGGCAACACAGTGAAGGTTTTTGTACACTTTTTTTTTTTTTGGAGTTCGCACAAAAAATGTCCAGAAACAGTAGGTAATTCCATTTTAACCCCATATACACCGTTTACACTGTGAAGCGCTTTGTGACTCTGTCTGTGAAATGCGCTATACAAATAAAGATTACTTACTTACAGTCTGACAGTGAAAAAAAGCTGACACAAGTCTCTGAAGAAAACATAGATATACAACAAAATGTCAAAAACGTACAATAATTGTTTACACGTTTTCATGCCTTTTTTTTACATCAATATGTTACAATAAGCCAAAATGGAATTTTGGTTGAAGTGACATTTTCTGTTCTGTTTGTCTTTTGAGTCCTATTAAAAGTAGTTTGCAACAAGCAAAAATAAAACAAACTGAGAGAATTTCAAGGCACTGAACACGTCTAATCTCAAATGAATATAGTTGCTAAAATTCTGCCAATTACCACCTCTACACATCTGTAAACACCTTGAAGAATTCCTCATGTGAAGATCGTTTAACATCCATGATTATTTCCCGAGCAGAAGTCACAAATCTCAGAAGCAACGCTTCACAGAAGATGAAGGATACGAAGGTGTAATATAGAGGATGAGATCCCTTCAGAGAAATGACTGCGATGTTCCACTTCATGTTGAAACAGATCTGCTCTTTAAAATGTCTGCAGGAAATTGGAGTCGTCTTCATTTGACATTTCCAACTGGACTAATTGACAAAGTAATTAATAAATGATAAAAATGGAGTGCGAGGAAAAAGAGATTTGATACAATTTATTACTGAGGAAAAGATAAACATTACAGTTATAGAAAATTTTCTAAATCTGATCTTGCTGTTCCAGGTTTCTGTTGTGTTGAGAAAACAAGCTGACCTTCTACCAGAAGTTATTGCAATCCATACCTATTCTCTGAAGGATCTAATCAGTCATTCAGTTACTGACTAAAGCCTTCTGCTGATTTCATTTGTTTCTCCATATTCGGAGAGGTGTGGCCTGACTAACGAAGAGATTATGTTGCAAGTTGCAGATACTGAACAGTTAAAGTAAATGACAAAGGGCTCACTACAACAGGAGCTCTGATATCGCGACAAAACATGTTTTTCTGTAAATGTAAATCTATCAATCTATCTAATCAATCTATTCATCTAGAAAGTTGGTACTGAACTCAGTAAGTGTAGTGCCTCTGTCCATCCTGACATGATGAGACTGTGAGACAAATAACCAGTACAAAATGTCATTATGTGGCGTCTACGGTTGGCAATTTTAAAAATCATGCACCATGTTGAACTACAGCTGCATTAGGCTGAATGCAATCAAACACGGCACAATGCCACAGATGTTGCAACCTTTGAAGGTGATGTGTAATGTCCACCAGAGCTGCTGCCTTGTATTGAATATTCACTGAATCACTACAGAGCATCTCTATCCACTATGACATAATACAATACAAAATCTCATACTCAAAGTTGGATGGAATACAGTTCCAAATCCATATTCCTTTAAATCTGTGTTTCAAAAATTGTGTTGCTTGGATTGAGAAAACTTATTGTCACGTTGTCTTTAAACAAAGGTCTCAAACTTTCAGACAACAAACCAACAAACTGCAATTGAAACAAAAGGGATTTTTAGCGTACCATCTTTAGCATTCCCTTAAATCTCTACGGTCTGTAAAATCTGCAAAATGCTCTGAACTGCAGTGTGTCGATTTTTTTTTTTTTTTATTCACATGATTGCATAATATAAATCAATATACAATTATTCATGTGGACATATTATATTGTGCTTTGTCGAGCCCACTAACCTTTTTTAAAATAGAACATAAGATAGTCAGGCATATCAACACAGTCTCATAAGAAAGTATATACCATGACACAGAAATGGTGTAGGGCAGCTCATCAGAGGCAATTCACCTAAACACCTGGCACCTCAACCTCCGACCAACACCAAGCGTTTACTAACCTGCATGTCATTGGTTGATGGGGAAAACAGAGTGCCCGGAGGAAACCTACGCAGACACGGGGAGAACATGTCATGACTGCTGAGGGTCTATTAAAGCAACAGGCTTAGGGAGCTTTTTTTTTTTGTTTGTTTTCCTCTCACAGGGTCATGTAGGTTTGGATTAAAAACTGCATTTTGTGATTACTTGTGTTGTCTTTGAGTCCAGTTAAAAGTAGTTGGATGGTGAGAAAGATGGCTATTTTCCTTCACACGTCTGCAGAAAAAGTGTGCAACAAGCAAAAAAAAAAAAACCTGAGAAATGTCAACTTCGAGGCACTGAACACGTCTAATCTCAAATGAAAATGACAAAGAAATGGTCGCTAAAATGATGCCAATTACCATCATTACACATCTACAACTACCTTGAATAATTCCCCATGTGAGGACCGTTTTTACATCCATGATTATTTCCCGAGCAGAAGTCACAAATCTTCAAAGCAGCCCCTCACAGCAGACGGAGGATACGAAGGTGTAATATAGAGGATATAGTGAGATCTCTTCAGAGAAATGACTGTAATGTTCCACTTCACATTGAAACAGATCTGCTCTTTATGTCTAGCAGGAAATGGGAGTCTTGTTTCATTTGAACATTTCCAACTGGACTAATTGACAAAGAGATTAATGAATGATAAAAATGGAGTGCGAGGAATAGGAAATTTGATACGATCTATTACTCAGAGGAAAAGATAAAAATTACTGTTATAGGAAGAACAAAGGTAAAAACGGTTTCCCAAATCTAGTCTTACTGTTCCAGGTTCCTGTTGTGTTGAGAAAACAAGCTGACCAATCAGAAAAGTTTTTGTAATCCACATACATTTTCTGAAGGATCTGATTGGTCATTCAGTTACTGACTAAGGCCATTTCTTTTGTCATTTCTTAGTTTTATTTTGACTGTTTGTTTTTTTTTCAGGTTGCAGATACTGAACAGTTAAAGTAAATGACGAAGGGCTCACTACAACAGAAGCTCTGCTATCTCGACAAAACTGTAAATGTAACTCTATCAATCTATCCATCGTTTGCTCGGGCTGCAAAATCTACTCGGCTCGCAAGTTATGTAGGATTTATTGAATTGAAGTTGTAATTTCGACATCCACATTCTACTACAATGATAATACAATAACCACGACTCTATGTACAGTCAATCAGAGCGCGACGTCTCGATAATGTTATGCTACCGTGATGTGCTGCCAAGCTAGCAATTATGCTACCGTGGTGAAGTGCTACCTAGCTAGCGAAATATTAGGTTCGGGAAGCATCTGCCGTTACTATGGAAATAATGGCAAATCCGCCATGTTTGTTGTCAGTTTAGCAGAACTTCAATAGGAATACATTAGATAAAACAATTTAAAAAAGTAAACAAAACAGCCGTGGAACAGCCCAATAAACTGCTGGGTCAGTACTGGTACATTTATCTATTACTCTGTAGTGTAAGAATATGATTATTTAAGGCTATTTTCGGTATTTAGCACTTAAAAATCTTCAATGGTTTAACATTGGACCAACTGAAATTCTATTGATGTATGATGTCACGTTACCGAGCCTAATAATCCTTTTTAAAGTTCAGTTTTTGTATAACAATACTAATCATAAATAGCAAATAAAATATTGAGTTTACTGAAAATATAGTTCGTTGTCGTTATGAAAACACAACCCGAATAGATTTTGCAGCCAGAGCAAATACTGTATCTACACCGATACTGAACAAATGTCCTTACATCTGTGGCCTTGACAACTTGAATAATCAACATTAAACTCCTCCAGTAGCAGCTGCATTAGGCTGGACACAATCAAACGTATCCCACAGCACAATGCCACAGATGTTGCAACATTTGAAGATGATGTGTAATGTCCACCAGAGCTGCTGCCTTGCATAGAATATTCACTGAATCACTCAATCTCTACTGAGTATCTCTATCCAATACGACATCTCCAGATACAGGGTTTACAATGCAACACAAACCCTGATACTCAAAGTTTGATGGACACAGTTCCATGTCCATATTTCTTTAAATTTGGGTTTTAAAATAACAAAACAATTATTGCCACAATGCCTTTAATCGAGGGTCTCAAACTTGCAGACGACAAACCAATATACTGAGCCCGATCTCACAAGAAAGCGTACATTTACCACGACATTACGCAACATGTAAATTAGGTATGATTAGCACGAGTTCACGGCTCTTTTGTGTAATTATGGTACACGTCGCACGCCCAGTTTCTATGAGGGTTGTTAAGATGTGTTCTTATTTATAAACTAAATCTTGATCCCAATCTTAACCCGCCCCAAGCTCCAGACCTAAACTTACCCATTTTAATAACTTGGTGCCTAAACTTACCCAATACACCACGTGGCTTCAACCAAAACTCGAGTATTTTTTATGCTGTGAAATCTCGTTTAATTTTTACTCTTTTTCATAATGTGTTAAATGCACAGTGTAGCATACTGTAGGTATGCAAAGAAGACCTGAAATTGTGCTCAAAATTCGCTGTTTTTGTGTCGTGGTAAATGTACGCTTTCTTATGAGACTGTGCTAATGTACTGCAATTTGAACCAAAAAGGATTTCTTCATACATGATCTTTAGCATGAGTGATAAAACTGTTGTTTTGGTCCACTCTCGGTGTTAACTTTCCTATACAGAGGTATTGCTAAATAGCGTTGTTAGAAAATCACATATCACTGATCACATACCAAACAGAAACAATAGAAAACCAGAGACAATCATTAGTCAAGAACGTCGAAGCAGATTCAACCAGATGTACTGAGGCACCTGCTAATGTAAAACCAAAGGTGCTACACGATCGTTGACAACAACAGACTCTCTTCTGTTGAAGCTAAAGCCATCAGCTCACGACGGCGACCTGCTGACGGCGACGCAGGTGCGAGGTCGCCGAGTGCAGTCATGTGTGAAACCCTTACACCGGTCGTTCTTATATGTCATCATGCTGGGTATAACGGCCCCGCGGCTCAGACATATCGCAGTCGGACGAACGCAGAAGCGACGTGTGGCTTCAGCAGGTGTGTCACAGCTCGCCCCTGTCAGGCAGACGAGCGAGCGCTTTGTCTGCTGCAGGTGAGTCACAGCGTAGTGTGTTTGTGTGTAAACCGCGGAGCAGGAGCTGTGGGGAAAGTGTCAGGCCCGGTTTAAGCACAGGTCTGCTCTCTGACACACGACTGGACTGTCTGTTTTCAGTGGAGGGGAAGAGAGGGTCTGACCACAGAAGACACACTTGTCCCCTCAGGTTCAGTGTGAGGTTTTTGGAGAAGGAGTTGTTCATATGTTTGTGTTTCTTCTATATACGATTTTATAGGGGTTAGGGACATTTTTTAAATCTATACGATCACAAACGCTTAATATGACATTTTTTGTATGATTTATTTATAACAATTTAATAGATATATTACAAAACAAAACAAGACAAACATGTCAAAAACAAATCAATGTTTCACAAAATTAGACCAAAAGATATTTCATATGTCAACTCCATTAGAATCTATTCTTATATTTAAAAATGGGATAGCTGATTTTCACAAGGCACACAGAATTAGGGTCTTAAATCTGACAACTTCCTCTCCTTCAACAGATGGTTATTAGTTATATGTATTCATTTTTGTTTTTGTTATTTTTATAAACAACAAAGGGAAACTGGAGAGGACAACTCAAGCTCAGCCAATCAGAGCGCAGCATTTGGCTCCTAGTCAGCTCAGAAAGGGCTTAGTGGTTTAATTTTTTTCACACAAGTGCTGCTATATACTTCATATACTTTTTAGTAGAAATCACAAAGTTTACTAATTTACGACTAAAAAGGTTAGCTTCCAGAGTTGTTCCATTTGTCAAAAAAAAAAATCAATTTCAATATACAATGTCCAAGTTTAGTCATCACATCAGAGGTTAGTGATTTCCACCAGGGAATTGAATGAGGATCATCACCCATAACAGCAGCTTGTCAAAGCCTGATCTCGACAGATGAAAAGTAAAGTCGGGCCACAAAATGGTCGCCTAATGTTTATTTGCGTTGTGTTTTAGACGTGCGGATATTTAAGGCCTAATTTAATGCCACAGATGAGCCACAGAAGCTAAATGTCAGGCTTCTTCCCATTAGAATCAATTCCAGGTGGATAACAGATGTATAACAGTTCTAAAGCTGAAGGATGTCCTCAATGTCTCACATGTCACTTATTTTATTGATTCGACTTACTTACAGAGTAAATCTGACATGTTTGGTGAAAAAAAAACACATACACAATCAGGTAGTTCAACACACTCAGATTTCTATGCGTGTGTGTTTGGAGACTAAACACAAAAACGGTCTTCAGCTGAACTTTGACAGACCGACTTTTCTGTCTCTCTCTCCTCACCCCTCGCGTCACACTGTGCTTTCACTTCCCTGTCAGCGCCGGCACAAAAGAACCAGTCACACTTCTTCTTCTCTGACGCCCGGCTCGACGGCGTTAATCACCTCGCAGGCCTATTATCTTCACATCCTCTGGCTCCCCTCGCACCGTTTGTCTCTTTCTGCTGTTCAAAAAAACCTGACAAAAAGCCCTGCCTGCTACCAGAGAGAGCTATTGTTTCAGCGGGGTGAGCGAGACGGAGACATGAGGCTGAGGAGATAAGGAGAGAGAGAGAGAGAGAGGAGAGAGAGAGAGAGAGAGAGAGAGAGAGAGAGAGGAGAGAGAAGAGAAGAGAAGAGAAGAGAAGAGAAGAGAAGAGAAAGAGAGAGACAGAGAGAAAGAGAGAGAGAAAGAGAGAGAAAAGAGGAGAGAAGAGAAGAGAGGAGAAGAAAGAGACAGAGAGAGAGAGAAGAGAGAGAGAGACAGAGAGAAAGAGAGAGACGAAGAGAAAGAGAGAGACAGACAGAGAGATAAGGAGAGAGAGAGAGAGAGAGAGAGAAGAGAAGAGAAGAGAGAGAGAAGAGAAGAGAGGAGAAGAGAGAGAGAGACAGAGAGAAAGAAAGAGAGACAGAGAGAGAGAGAGAGAGAGAGAAAGAGATAAGGGGAGAGAGATGAGGAGAGAGAGAGTGTGTGTTAAACAAAGGAGAGCGAGAAGAGAGAAAGTTAGAATGAAAGAGAAGAGAGAGAGGAAGAGAGACAGAAAGAAAGAGAGAGACGAAGAGAGAGAGAGAGAGAGAAAGCATTAAGCAAAGGAGAGTGAGAAGAGAGAAAGAAAAAGAGTTAGAATGAAAGGGGAGAGAGGGAGGAAGAGGACAATAGACGGAGAGAGAGAGTGGGCGAGAGAGAGAGTTAACCAAAGGAGTAAAAAGAGAGAGAGGGAGACAGAGGGAGAGGAGAGAAGAAGAGAAAGAAAAGGATTTATAAAGAAAGGGGAGAGCGAGAGTAAGAGAATGGTAGACAGAGAAAGAGAGGGAGAGAGAATAAGAGAAAGGGAGAGAGAAAGAATAAGAGAGAGGGAGAAACAGAGTTAAACAAAAAGAGTGAGGAGAGAGAAAGAAAAGGAGTTATGATGAAAGGGGAGAGAGGGAGTAAGAGGAGGGTAGACAGAGAGGGAGGGGAAGAGAGAAGGAGGAAGAGAGAGAGACAGAGAGATAGTTAAGCAAAAGAGTGAGAAGAGATAGAAAAAAGAATTATAACAAAAAGAGAGAGGGAGCAAGAGGGAGAGAGAAAGAGAGGGAGAGAGATGAGGAAAAAGAAAGCGAGGAGGAATAAAAAGAGTAGGCTAGTGCCACAGAATCCCATCTGCTCACGCTGTGTTGTCCAATACAGAAGTTTGTTGTTGATGTGAGTCAAAGGAGAGCTGACTTTCTCAAGCCCCTCCCCTCACTGTTACCATGGTAATCACCAAACGCTCATAAGATGGTTTGAAGCGCTGCACGTGAGGTGATGACAGCTTCAACTCTTTCATAACTTTTTTTTTTGTAGCCACAATAATTTATTTGTAAATATAGCCTACTGTGTTACATTGTAGCAGGTTTAGGCTGTAACTTACATTTTGATGAAATATTAGGCCTATAATATTAAAGAAAGTCTATAGGCCAACAGTGTTTCAATTGACTATAGACTAGTCTGAAAATCTAAAGTTTCAACATCGCTAATTAAATAAAATTATGTAAATGTATTGTTCGATCTTTGGGCTGTGCTCAGACAAAAAGTAGCTCACGAGCTGAAAAAGGTTGGCGACCACTGGTGTAGATGGTGAATAAAAATTTGTTATTCAAGAAATAGCAGAAGGGATCAAAACGACAATAAATCTGCATCGCGTATAAGCCAAAACTGTATCTGGATTTGAGTACAATTTTACCTAATTTGAGTATTTTTTAAGTGAAAGTTACATGATTGTTCCCTAGCAACATTTTTTTTTTCTCTCATTTCAAGCCCTTTTTAAAACTACATGTTATGCTTGTTTCACCACTAAATCTTCAAAACCGTCTCAATAAACTCAGAAGGAGGAGAGAGATAAGGAAATAAAGACAGAGAGAAAGTGCAGAGAGAGAAAGTGGCTTTGACATAAACGGGGGATCATGAAAAGTGTGGGGACCTGAATGAATGAGCCTGAAGTGAAGTGAAGCACGCTGGGAGTTTGTGAGCCGACACACTGAAGAACACAAACATGACTTTCAAATGTAATCATAAGGTCTAATGACAGACTGTGCCACATACAAAGGCTGCGTGCATAAATCTACTGCCAGATTTGTGTGTGTGGGGGGGCGTTTGTGTGTTGGAGTGGGGGGACGGGGGTGGATGCAGAGTCGGAGGTTCACAAATCACTCAAAACAGCGTCAAAAGTGAGTAAAGCTGGCCACACACTATACCACTTTCCAGTTGTGATTAATTAGTATGCAAGTATTGCCCACCACACTACACGACTAGACTAGGAATGATTCTAGAACGTTTGAGACCACACACTACACAACCGAGACCACACTCTACACAACTGAGACCACACACTACACAACTGAGCCCACACACTACACAACTGAGCCCACACACTACACAACTAAGACCACACACTACACAACTGAGACCACACACTACACAACTGAGACCACACACTACACAACTGAGACCACACACTACACAACTGAGACCACACACTACACAACTGAGACCACACACTACACAACTGAGACCACACACTACACGACTGAGACCACACACTACACAACTGAGACCACACACTACACAACTGAGACCACACACTACACAACTGAGATCACACACTACACAACTGGGACCACGCACTACACAACTGAGACCACACACTACACAACTGAGACCACACACTACACGGACCACACTACACGACTGAGACCACAACACTACACGGCTGAGACCACACACTACACAACTGAGACCACACACTACACAACTGAGACCACACACTACACGGCTGAGACCACACACTACACAACTGAGACCACACACTACATAACTGAGACCACACACTACACAACTGAGACCACACACTACACAACTGGGACCACGCACTACACAACTGAGACCACACACATGTCCTCCACATTGTGACGTTATGCCTAAAAATCACCGGCACAAACAGCACTAATAGCTAGTTTTCTCAAAATGGCGACAGAGGTGACGACGTTGGAGTTTCCCCTTTGGATTTTACGTGGATGCATTACTTTAATGAGATTTAATGAGATGAGCCTCAGAAGACAACAGCATTGGCTTATTTTTCTACTGCCATCAGACCTGTGCCAGCTCCTGACTCCAGCAAACAGTGGATATAACTCACGTTCTTCACAGTGGCTTCTGTTTAAGTTGCCCAGGATTAACACCGAACTGGGCAGAACAGCGTTCTCGTACGCAGCTCCTTGGGCTTGGAACAACATTCAGAAATTTTTAAAACTTCTGGAACTGATTCCACTGATTTCTTTTAAGTATTTTCTTAAAAATCTTTTCACTGAGAGTTGTAAATGTCATTCCTGATCTGGATATTTTACTTTTTATATATGTTTATCATGGTTTTCAATGTTTATTTGTACTGTGGTGCCTCTTGGCCAGGTCACTTAAATATTGAAATCAGGCAGTAAAAAAGTGAGGGGAAAGTTCAAATTATTTCAAATCACACACACACACAAAAAATACATTTAAAAAATCTCGAAATGTCCATATTTTTTGTCTATTCTTTTGGAATAAACCAAATGTTTCTGCATTTTTTTGTTTGCTTATTTGTTTGTTTTATTTTTGTATTGATTAAGGGCTCATACAGCAAATAAAAACACACAGAAGTGGACATAATTAGGCAAGTAAAAAATACAATTTGAGTAATAAAGTGAGTAGGGGAGAGTGAGGTTGGTTGTCACAGGTTTTACTTTGATTTGAATTTCTCAAAAACAACAAATCTCACATGAACCATTTTAACACCAGAGAAAAGCTCAAAGTCTTGTGTCACTAATGAATCCAGCTGCTGTTCTCTGTCTTATTCTGATCAAAAGTTATTGATCATTTAATGTTAATTGTTCACCTGTGACAACCAACCCAAGTCTGGGTTGGTGGTCACAATGTTATGTCAATGGGAGGCCGACGACAGATGTGTCTTGTCTTTGGTTTGATTTTTTGATGTTTAATTTAATTTTCATTCAAGAATTGAGACGTTAAATTACAAGAATGTTTTGTCAAGATTCTAATGATAATGTAAAACTATATTTTTAATGTGAGTAAGTGATTAATAACTTTTAAACAGAACAAGCTCCATGACAAGAATTAGATTTATTTTTTAGTTGAAACTTTACACTGATTTCCTGCATTGAATTGGAATATTTAAAATACAGTATTTTTGAGAAAATCTGGCTTTTGTAAAAGTGTGACAACCAACCCCGCTCTGACATTTTTTCTCAACATCTGAAAATGTACTTTTTGCTATACAATTTTTTTGATGTCGTCTTATCACAGTCTTGAACAAATGTTTAGAAAAATGTTTTAGCAAGTGAATTTTGGTTCATTTAATGCACATTTTATTCTGACTTTTTTTCAAATGCACCAATCACAAGCTGAGATACAGTGACTGTGACAACCTACCCGTGTGACAACTAACCCCGCTCTGCCCTATATCTACCAAAATCCTCAGACAAACTACCGGGGAAGGTGGTAGAACGCTGGCCCTAATAGGAATTCTATTTCAGTCTTTGGACGAATAGAATAATTTAAATAACTGCCACATGCAAGCTTATTATCTGATAAAGCAACGTGACAAATACTAATACAATAAAAATACCTTTATTGTGATAATAAGTGAAAACCAGCGCGTGAACTGCAGCCAGCGTGAAAAGACTTCTTGGTGTGTGTGTTTGAAGTTAGCCTCACTACAGCACAGCCTACAGGAACGACCGCATGAATTTTAAAACGCATGTCAACACCACTGCATCATTTTGAGCTAAGAAGACGCTAAATGTCACCACGCGTGGCCGGAGGACGCGCCCGTAAGCCGAGGGGTCGTCGTGGCAACGGGGACACGACGCCCGGTAGAGGACGTTTCGGGGACGAGGAGGGTAATGAGAAAGACTTGAGACTCCCCAGACGCAGATGTACGGTAGATCCAGGCCAATGAGCATGAGGAGTAATAAGATTCAACATATGGTTACGCTTTCCACAAGGATTTTCTATAGAAGCAGCTTTTCTACATTTCGTGCTTGATGTGCTTTTCCAGCCACTGTATATATGGTTTAGTTGTACATCTAGAAAATGAGCTATTTTATCCATTCAAGGCAAAACACTGGTGATATATGTTTGTCTAGCTTATTCTCGGTTCAAAATTTGGATTTGTTTTATTCTTCTAGTTTGCTTATGATGCTTTAGTCTTCACTGAGTGCTAGTTAAATTGAGGCTGTGTTAGTCCAGGTCCCGGATTAATGATGGACTAGTTTTTGAGGGTTGTATATTTCAATGTTCTGGCATAAACTTGGTGTAATCTTGGTTTCCTGTTGAGTTTGAGTTGTAGTTAAGTTCTGTTCCAGTTGGATCTTGAATGCTGGTTGAATTTAAAAGGTTCTTTCAACAGACCAAAAGTGTAACGAGATGTTCCTCTTGTTTAAATCACACTTTATTGGCTGATTTACACACAAAATCTGGTGCCGTTTTCCTGCCAGTGGGGACAGGATGACAGTGCCTCCGACAATATCCCAGGTGTGAGAGAAAATTGGTGAACTGACTCCTAATAATATTAATAATGCATTGTATAGCACTTTTCATGACACTCAAGCAGACACTTTACATGTCTGCATTATTCATTCACTTCACACTCAGTCCTGGCCTTTTGTATATCAGCCACTCCAACTCCCACCAAACCAAACATGCTCACACCAGGTCCAGCAATGTGTTCTCATGGAATACGTGTCAGTACCACGCTGCGTAAAAAGCGTTTCGTGACAAGGCTTCTTCTTATACTCATCTTCTTGGTGTCGTATAGACATGCACTCTGATTGAGAACACACAGGAGGTTTTCTTGCGTAATGCTACGTTTAGGTCTGAAGGTACAAAAATGGGTAAGTTTAGGTCTGAGGCTTGCAGTTAGTTAAGATGAGGTTTTTGTTAATATTCAGGAATAATGACACATTTTTACACCCACCATAAAAAATGACCTGAAGTAACAAATGTGTAAAATAGGCACGTAAAGAACAGAAATTCCGTTGTGACGGCCCAAGTTTCGGGTGAGGAAAACTTGCTCCTCCGGAGCTCCTCTCTCCCTCTCTCTCCCTCTCTCTCTCTCCCTCTCTCTCTCTGCTCAGGTGCTGCCTGCTCCGCTGATGTGCAGTCCGAGGCTCCGAAGCTATAAATGGGGCAATTGAGGACCGGTGTGCCTGCCTTACATGTCTCGGGTCTCCTCCTTGGCGTCTCCTCAATATTACTGTTTTATTTTAATGATTGTTTAATAAATTGGTGTCAAACTGCCCATTGTCTCCACCTCGTCATTCTGTTGTCGGAGTCTTGACTGAGCCAAACCTCTGACAGCGTTCATACGACACACCGTTTAAAATTGTGTGGGATAGACACACATTTCTGTTAGAACAGGCTGGATACAGACTAGGCATTGTGGATGAAGTGTCTTGACTAAGGACACAGTGACATTCACTCCTCCTGTCATCCCTCTGTGGCACCAGGTGTTCTGCTGTCTCCCATCCAAGTACTGCCCAGACCCTACATGCTTAGCTTCTGACATCAGGCTTTGACAAGCTGGTAGGCCCTGGTTCATTTTCTCACTGGCACTGGACAAAAGAACTACCCTTTAGTGACCATCTGGGTTTGGGCATGGTTCAGTTGTGCTGGTGTGAGTGCACCCTTAGTACTTTCTCACGTATCACATTCAGAATTACTTCACTATCAGAGTTTTTGACTGCTCCTCCTTGCGCATCCTTTGTTAATCTCCAACATTGTCTCATTGAAACAATATGTTATTAGCGTATGAGCCCTTTTTTGTGTGTCTGTTGAACTGTATTTCTATTTGACTCTGTGTAATGCTTCAAACAGAGATGCAAAAAAAAGGAGAAATTACGTGGAATACATACACCTTTACATTTGCATCATATACATGCTTATGTCTGCACGAATCGGTTGAAATCCTGGAAGTTGCTACATAAGTTTTCTGGAAACACAGTTATTCAATGGGTTTAAGAACAGGAGACTTCTCTATGACCTCAATGTGCTTCTTGGCTCACTCTCAGTTGATTTGTCCTGGTTCAGTTCCTAGTTTGAGTTCTGCTTTCATTTAAACACGTTGCCCTACATATTTATACTGCAGATCTTTTAAAAGACTTGGCTTCAATTCTTTAAAAGTATTTCAAAAGTCCAGGGTTCCATTTTTAGCTTTCCATATTCCTTCATTTCATACATGTTTATGTTTTGGTTTGCTCCGTACTTGCTCGCAGACACCAACATAAGTGCGCCATCTTAGCTTCAGAACAATTAACAATAGCCCCACCTCACTCATTTACAACAGCCCCACATCTCTACACAAACGTTCATGCTTGACAATAGCCGAAGCTCCAAAGTCACTCCGTCTGAATGAACCCTCAAAAGGAGTGCCATCACAAGAGTAAACCGCACATAAAGCCACGCAATCTTTTCGAGTATTTATCCAACAATGACAAGCAGACTTTCCCTTGACCTTTCATTCTCCATAGCAACAAGTGATGAGAGTAAACAACCGCAATGCACTTCGGGGAGAATAGAAGAAGTGCCGGACATTCGAGTCGCTGAGAAGTGTGGAAAAGCCTGCGGAGTAATTATTTATCAAGCCCTCCCGAGGTTCCTTTTGTGATCAAATATTTATTCATCTGGAAGGTGTTACAGCTCCGTTTCGCAGCGCAAACGAAGGACGCTTCAATCTTCTTACCTCAAGGAAACATCCGATTGTGAAGTGACTTTGAGAGCTGAGAAAAGTCTGATGTGGATAATGAAGCAGGATGTACTCTGCCTGTGAAGATAACGTTCTTTTTACGCCTCTAAGTGTTTCTTTGAGTCTTGTGTCATGCACTCAATGACAAATAATGACAATTTGACAATAGTCGGCACTTGTTGCACTCATGACTGAATTAGATGTATTCAGTGCAATTCACAATTCAGTTTGAAATGAGAAAAACATGCCTCTGAGGATTTTACAAGATTGACAGTTTAGCGAAACAGAAATGTTGGAAAATCAAACAATGAAACGATCATTGGTCAGTGCCGTACAGAAACGTTAGAAAGTCAGAAACTGTCACTGGTCAAATAAACGGACAAATGAACTGTCCCAGAGCATTTCCTGTCCTTAGTGGAGCTGGACTGTACATCACATTTTAGATATTACCTTGAATGTCGTTTCGAAGATCCAAAAATTGAATATTGAGTATAGAGGTTATGAAGGTGACATCAGTGTTCTAAAGGTGAGGTCTGAGGGCAGGAATTGCAGAGAGTCAATGGAGACAAATTACTTTTTCTCCTATAAGAGTTTAAAATGAGAGAATTACTCCGCCCACAACTGAACCCCAAACAGACTTGTAAAAGTGGGAGATGCCCGGAGGTCTTTAAAGAGACGCCCAGTGGGAGTGAACAGACATTGATTGACAGCACCAAATATAAACAGCGAGCATGGTGAATGATGTGAGTTTTGTGTCGGAGCGGCCTGGGTCTTGACGTGAAGTTTGCAGCTGAAGAAGCTGTACAGCACTAAGTCTAGTTGCTTACTTGCACGTCAAGATTTTTTTTATATTGACTTTGCAAAACATGTATGAAACCTTTGCTTTAGTCTACATAAGCGCATGCGCTTTTGAGTATTTTCTAAAAGTCACTAACACGAGTTTCAAACCTGCGCATCGCTGCACCTCGCAGCACTCGCTCAACAAGCTGAGCTAAATGACTGATGATGGCATTGTGCAGCGGTGATCGCTTCCAAGCTCTCCACAGCAGCGATGTCAGGAGGAGGAGTTTAGATAAACCACCTGGGCAACTCGATGTGACGTCGGTGTGAACTGAAAATGCACTGACAGCGTTTGCCCATCGCTCTCAGATGCTCAAATGCTGTTTTCTTTTGCACACATAACTGCAAAATGAGCAAGTTTGCACAAAAATGTTCAAAAAAGGTATGGAAACAATAGATAAATCAATTTTGACCTCATATACACAGTTTGATAGTGAAAGTTTGATAGTGAGTTTAGTTTCTCTTTAAAATAAAGATAAAATAGGGAAAAGAAGCTATATGTAAGAAAAAATAACTGGTATGTAAGTAAAGCAAAAAAAAGCAGGTAAACAGTGGCAGAAAAGCAGATAAACAAAAAGACTTTAGCCTCTCTCACATTTATCACAAACTTTAGAATCACACACAGTTGAAGTATTACCTTTTTCTTCCTAAGAAGATGATATAAATTGTCGTTCTGCAGTTAAAATGTCATAAGTCTCCACCTGCTGTTAGTAAACACGTTAGTGAAGCGCTAAAATGATTGTTAGTTTGCATTTTGCCACATAAAAAAGCATGTGTGTAAAACTAAAACTCCAAAAAGCAAAAAAGTATATTTTCTCTATTGTGTTGCTTACAATGTAAGGAGTATTTTGCAAATAAAATGATGTCAGTGCAGAACCTCTAAAATGCTACAAAAACGTTTGTTTACGATAAACATTGAATGATGCTGTACTTTCTTAAAAACAAGGCAGTTTAAATATATACTGAATCAGAATTTGTACATCAAAGAGAAACTAAACTCAGAATCCACTTTTTTCACTGTCAGACTGTGTGTATGGGGTAAAATTGATTTATCTACTGCTTCCAGACCTTTTTTGGACATTTTTGTGCAAACTCGTTCATTTTGCAGTTCTGTGTGCAAAAACCGTGACTGTGCTGCCACGCTGGGCAAACGCTGTCAGTGCATTTTCACACTGACGTCACAGTGAGTTGACGCGGCAGACGAGCTGCCCAGGTGAGTTATTTAAACTCCTCCCTCTGACATCGCTGCTGCGGAGAGCTGGAAAGCGGTCACTCGCTGCACAATGATATCAACTGTCACTTGGCTCAGCTTGTTGAGTGAGTGATGCGAGGTGCAACCACTTGTACAACGAGGTGACCCCTGGGTGTTTTTTTCATTGTCGTTTTTCATTTTTAGAAAATACTCACATAATAGGCTCATGCGCTAATGTAAACTAAAGCAAAGGTTTCATATGTTTTGCAAAGTAAATATAAAAAAAACTTGACGGCAAGTAAGTAAAGATTTAGTGCTTTCTCCGCTGCAAACCTCATATCAGGACTCGGACCGCTCCGTCACATCATTCACCAAGCTTACTGTCCATATTTGGTGCTGTCAATCAGCCTCCGGTTAGGGTTACAGCCCTAAAAAGCATTATCAGTATGAATGCATGCATATGTAAACAAAATTAGGACCAATGTGGATTATACTTTTGTCAATTTACCTAAACAACACTGATTAAAGTTTCATATTGGATAGCCTTATGATACTATTTAATTGTAATTGGATTTGGAGAGTCACATCTTTGTATTAACAAGGGACATGAATTCTAAAATGTTTAAAAGCTTGAATTATGTCTCCATGACGACAAGCAGGTGGCCGAGTTCCACATGAGAAGTTACACAGTGCATCTTTTTTTCCTCTCAGCTCATAAGAACTACACTCATGACTACAACCCATCTAACTAGAGTCAATTTCCCAGCTTTGATTGCACGATATTACTTCAACCTTTGTTTAGAGCCTCTTTGCGCTGCGCTGCACGCTTTGCCGTTAGCCTAATTTAATCCACTCGCTTCCTTCAAACTCATTCGAATGTGGTCCATTGAGATTCCGCAGGAGTACTTAAGAAAACAATATTATTATTTATGCGTAGCAGCCCGAGACATTTTCTAATACATCTTTCTGTCAGCAGCAGTCGTTTCTAATCATCAACCCCGCGGGGACACGGAAACACAGGCAACGCAGGACAAGATGGAAGAAGAGCCAGTGATAGTGATAGTCGGCTCTAACTGTGTGCTCAGAGGCAGGAGACCACCAGCTGAGAGACGCGCAAAATGAAAAAAAACCACACCATTAATATGTATGTGGAGAGGTGCCGTCGAAGAGTCGCAAAACACACAATAAGAGACGCAGTTTAAGACTGTCGAAGCCCGGCCGCGTGACCTTTGAGGTGGGAAAATAATGAAAGGAGATGATGGAAGGCCGACCTGGAGACGGAGGGTGAGAAGTTTGGCAAAGAATATAAATGTACTCTTTCAAGTCAGCTTTTTCAAAGTGTTTGTGAGGATGGGGATATAGCGTCACTCTGGGCCAACCGCCTCTTTCTCCATAATTACAAGGTGAGGAAGGGTGAAGAAGGTTGTTCTAGCGCAGTTAAAATTGAATTGGGATGTGAGCTATCAATTTGGAGAAGTAGTTTCAGCAAACACTGGGGTAAAAGAAATCTCTCTGTGCAGTAAACACAGTTTTAGGTGGCTGAGGATTACCCATTAAACTAAGGTAGGACCTCCAAATGAGATGATCCAACCCTCAACACATCTTCCAATTAAAAAAATAATGTTTTTACTGATCATTCTGGATTATTACTATTTCTATTATTAGCAATTATTAAACAGCATTGCTCTATGTTGTCCCCTGTCCCACAGTTAAACTCTTGGGGAGTGTAAGTGTTTCAGATGCTGCTGTTCCAGTGGCAATGGCTGGACCACTAGTGCTGGACCCTCCCTCCTCCTAGACATCCACCCACCTCCCTCTCCAGAATTAGCCTGTCCTGGTCCTGGGTCTTAACCTTTTTTATTTGCGACCCCACAATAACAACTGCAGGCATTCATGACCCCTAAACACAAAATGTAATAAAATAGTCTTTAGTCTATATTGTTTGATATGATTTTGAAACCATGAGCCTATAAATGTATTGATAAACTTGTAAATAGGAATCTGAATCTATCATTAAAGTTGAATGGTGTCAAACCTTGTTTAAAATAATCAATGATAAGCTTCACCCATCATCATCAGGGGACCCAAGAGTCATTCTGCAACCCCCAGGTTGAGAAACATTGTGCTAGACGAGTCATTTCCCTCTGCTAATGAACTCTGGCTCTGCAGACTTATAGTTGTATCTGCTAACGGGACTGTGGTTCTCCTCCAGGTTTCTCTTTTTCCCCTTTGTTTTTTAGGTTTTTTTTTTTATATATATAGGCCTACCCATGATAATTCATTTATGACAATTAGGCTTTATAAAGCTTCATATAACACCTGACCACATTTATACTGAATTACTTTATGTTACATTACATTATTTTGAATTGTATCAAATTGTTTGTGCAGAGTGTCCTTTTAATAAAAAATGTTTGGACAAATTGTATGTAATTTACCTCATTCCATCGCATTTTTATTTATTTATTTTGTTTTGTTAGAATCACATCTCCTCAATAGAAACCTTTATATTTCCATAAGCTTCTTTTCCATTCTGCCCTACATGGCTCTGCTTTTGCACTTTTTACACAGAGGGCCACTATCAATAATAATCAGAAATCCTCCTGGGGGCCACATAAAATAATCTCAGGGGCCATTTTGGCCCCAGGCCGCATGTTTGAGTTATTGATTTGATGGTTTACTAATAATCTGCTTTGACATGCTGGATCAATCAGTTTCTGAGTGTTAATTGTTTTATTTAAATTTTCTACTATTCATGTTTGCTATGAGAGACGACTGTTGTTGTGATTTTGGGCTATACAAAAATAAACTTATTTGATTACCTTGTTAGATTTTTGGTTCTAGTTGGGGTTTTGTATGTGTGCTTTGCAAAAACTGTATTTCACTTTCTAAAGGAGCTGTTTCCGACGCTCGTAGGCAGTGACCTGGAGTTCACTGCAAACTTACAGCTTTGCAGAGCGATGTAGATAACGCCTTTTGTATTTTATTTTTCCACAAAAATCTAATGTAGCAGTAGATAATTATTAAATGTTTAATAAAGCGATTTTGTGCAAGCCCAAGTTAAAGCAGCATTTTATGCACTTCAGTCTAGAGGCCACGGCCAATGAAAAATTTGATCATGAGAAAGTAAAGTTGAATAGTCCTGCATTAAGCAGTAATGTATAACTTCTATATTCTAATAACTAATAATACACTGGATGTACAGTATACAGCACTTTTCATGACAATAAAAGACATTTACTCCAAACTCTGCCATAGTGCAAACTGATGGAAGCAGGCATCTGTCCTTTAGACCATAATCAACCATTTATACAGACAGTTTGGGTTAACATCGTTCTAATTGTTCCACTGTGGCTCCTGTGGTTTCAGAGGTCCCCCATCCCAGTACTGCCCAGACCCAACCTGCTTAGTTTCTGAGATGTGAAAGTACCAGGCACTGACAAGTTGGTAGGCTAAAGTTTGAATACAATTATTTCCACAATATTTGAAGTAAGTTATTCTCTTAAGAGAGGGGCCCATTTTTGTTAAAACGCCTGACTAAAATCATGTCAAATTCAAATGGAAACTGTTTCTGAACTCTCTGGAGCTGAAACGATTGGTTGGTCTGTTTGTGAAACTGAGGCTCAGCTTTTAAAGTCTGCCTAAATTTTCTTTAGTAAATGATACGATATATGATGATATGATAACACTTTATTGCCCGTAATAAAACGGAAATTTGCCTTACATATCTGCAACTCCAGCTAGTCCCATCACATACAACACATATTTATCAAACAAAAAAAAACAACATAATAAAAAATACATGAATACATGCAAGATAAGTTCATGAGTTCTTCCTTTGAACATGGCACAAAGGATGTCTATTTTTCCTCCTGCAGCAGGGCACTCGAAAACACTGCCCATTGTTCAAAACATGATCTATGTCTGTGGAGATCTTGTTGGCCAACCTTAGTTCTTTTGTAAATGACGAATGTACTCCACAGCAGAAATGTAATAGCCTTTGGAGAGGCTACATAACCAAACCCACTTTGGAGACTGGCGTGGAGAACAGCTCTAAGATGTTTCCTCCTCAGAAAATGCTTTGTTGTTGCACTTTAGTGTATAGTCCACATACATTCACACAATAATTGAATGGCTCTGATTGTTTTATTGTTTGCTGGTGAGAGACAACTGAAGCTAGCGGAAAGTGGGAATGTCCAAAAAGGATTTGTTTAGTTTTTGATAAGTTAATGATAAGTCATTGTCGACACTAATAAAGAATGAATGAAGAATGAATGAATGAATGATTTTATTGGACATACATGTAAAAAAAAACAAAAATGTGCAACATAAAATCAGTAGTCAAAAATGTGATTCTATAATGAATCCGAAAGGAGGGAAGAAGTGAAAAGTATTAAATCCCCCTTCACGATCACTTCTAACAATCACTTATTCTTCTTGCTAATATTATTTATATATTATTTATTATTATTATATTTTATTTATTATTATTATATATTTATATTTATATTTATATTATTTTATATATATATTATATATATTTATATTTATATATTATATATATATTTTGTTATGTGGTTGTATGTGTATTTTGTTGATTGACAGTGCGTTATTCCAAAATTTTTTATTATTAATAACTTCATTTCATCTTTATTTATCAAGATATTTTTTTGTATCCTTGTTAAATAGAAGCAGTATAGCTGGTATCACAGTCTGAGCCAGACAATATTTCGGTAGATTTTGTGTTTAGACAGTTTCTCTTCAAAAGCTGTAGCTTGATAGTTGATTTTTATTAGATGGTGGACAAAAATGAATTCATAAAGAAAAAGTGGGCCCCTTTACCTCAGAGGGGGTTAATAAAAAGAAACAATATTTACAGTATCTTAGTCCCCTTCTAGTCTTATGACAACGTAAACCTATCGAATAATTTACTGTACTTTTTTTCCCCCCAAGTTAAAAATAGAAAAAGCGAACCCTCTCCATCGTCTCCTTGACCTCCCCGCAGCTGTTGTCTCCAGTCCACTCTTCAGTCGCTTTTATTGTGGCTCATCTCTCCAATCACCCCTAACCACTTCTCCTCCCCCTCTCCCCTTCCTCTCTTTCATCCTCCACTTCCTCCCTCGCTCGTTCCTCCATCCACACAAATGACTCAGTAAAACAGGTCAAGTGTTACAAAATTCCCCTGCAGCTCAACCTGCCTAATACAAGGGCTGGCTCATTGCACCAAGACAAGTAATACGCTGCCTACTCAGTGTGGCCTCGCACAGACAGACTCCACCAACACATAATGAGAAGACCTTGGACTACATCATCTAATATCTGCAATACTGTACCCATAATATGCAGCGGAGGTGGTGGCTGCTGAGTTACTATGGATACGGGAGATATACTGCGTGTTGAGTGGGTCTGTAATGGACCAAAACTGCGGATATTAAAGGTGATTAAAGATACAGATGATATGCTATGGTATTTGGAAATAAAGGGGATGCATTGTGTTAAATTTATGTTGTTTAGAGTTGTGTTTGGATTGATGGATTCATGTATGTTTGAGTATTATTCTGCAGCTGATGCTTAAGTGCTTCAAAAATCTGTTTTCACCCACCACCTATCCACACCCACTTGTCTTGTGTCAAGAAACTCTGATTCTTGGTCAAAGATGGGGTTCAAAGATGTTGCCACTTTCCAACAATAAATACATATCAAAGTAGCAGACTTAAAGCCCATATGACAGATTATAACATCTTTTCAATTTTGACTAGTTTAGTTTGACAGTCTTTGTGGTAAATATTTATCATAGTTTTACAGCAGCTAAGTTGCATTTTATAAAAGACATTTAGAAAATGACAGGATGTAATTGCTCTAAAACAGAATCCTTCCACGTGCCCTCAAAAGACTAAATGCAAACACAATTTACACACAACTGACACAGTTTCCTGGAGTTTAAATAATGATTTAACACAGCTTAAAGGGACTGTACTCGATTTTTTTTGCAACAAGATAACTTAAAAGCAATTTCCCCTAGCACTGATGCCTTGTTAATGTATCTAATCAGGTGGAAATTAGTCCCAAAGTCCTGTCTATGTCTAATAAAATCCGTTTGTGTGCAGCTTTTTCTGTTTTGTTTTTAGCATTGTGGCTAATTGTTGTTAGCATAGTGACTCACCTTGCTGTTAAAAGCTGTGAAAAACATTAAAACTCATCATGATGAACAATTCTGAAGCTCAGAATGCATTAGCTACGTGAGGAAATCATGTAGCCTGAAGGAAAAAGGTTAAAATTAATTATTTCTGTTTGTTTACATTTTTAGGATGCAAAAATCAGGTACAGTCCCTTTAAGTGATGTAAGATTTACAGTGTGGTTGCTATAACAGTTGTGGATTCCCCTCCACATGTAGTAGAAGAACATTTATAAGGAAATTGGTTTGCAGTGAGTAAAAAATACATTCAACAAAACACAAGACTTCTGCGTCAAGCGGACAGCAGCATAAAAACATTTACACATAAAACATCTAGTGACCAGAAAACATGAATAAAATCATTTCATCTACGAAGTACACTTTAATTCATTGTCATCAGTCAATGTGCTCAGTCCTGCTGAGTAAAATTTAAAAAGATGTTAAATAAGTTAACTTAAATGTTGAAGTTTATTTAACTGCCCAGTCATCTGAGGCACAAATGAGTGTTTTTAATGAAAGCACCTGAACCTGAAGGAAGGATGTTTATGTGTCATATTTACTGACAAAAGACAATAATGAACTTCACCAAAACAACCAAACTGGGTAAAAACAAGCTAAATGTTTAGTGCAAACTTAATCATAATCATGTTTACTATGTTTTCCTACAAATGTAGTCTAACCTGTCATACACACGTTTAATGTTTAAATTACTAAGTTTGCTGTTTTGTTTTTGTTTTGCTTGGTTGTTATAAAATAAAAAAAAAGTTTCTTTCCTCTTAGCAGGCTTGCATCTCCCTAAAATTGACTTTCTTGTGTTCAAGAGGAAGGTCTCCATTTCACAGGATGACTCTAACCTAATGTTTTAACTTTTGTTTTTAACAGGATTATAAATTTGATTTTTCATCCACAAAAACTTGCACTGTGTCACTTTGATTTTAAAAATGAGGACACAGGCTCCTACTGTTCTGCCATTTTAAGCAACAAGTCAATGGACCAGTTTATTTCTGAGCTGTTTTTTGCAATGAGCCATATGTATATACAGTATATTACTAATATGCATACATCATAGTTAATTACTAAATCCTACACCTTCAAAGACTCACGTCAAAACATGCATTTTTGTTTGTTTCTTGGACTAAAAAACAGGTGTGCTTTCGGAAACTGAGAAGTTACAACCTCCTCCTGGGGAAAAAAAACATGCTTGAACACTGCTGTGGCTGAAATTCAGCTCAGAGACTCTGGCAGAAGTGACCCTGAAATGTCCAAGTTTACGTCAGAGTGAAAGAACTGCGGACACGACTGCTTGAGATTGGAGCGGAGCAGTGACACAAACTGACTGACTGCTGCCATGAAAGCTCTGGTATTGGCAGGTCTGATCATTACTGTGATACCTTAGACTTGGAGTTTCCCAGAGCACATGAATGCAACCTTATTTGGACTTGTATACTCCAATCTTCTTTGGCCTTGCTTGCACTGTATGGCATCAAAACGGGTGTATATGCATCGAGAATGTGTTAAAGCATGGTTTTAACTTTCTGTTTGAATTGGGTCATGCATCTGATTAAGACATATTCTTTCATTTGACATTATGTTCGATGCAAACTGTAATATTAGTTTAAAATGATTACAAACTGATCCATTTAATTCTCCTTTAAAACTGCAGAACTGAGAGACACAGTCACTTTAAGCAAGCAGCGAGTTTTCATTTCCATGTTCTCGTTGTTGAAATGTGTCTAAAGTGACATTTTTAACCCTTTAGGCAAAGACACAAATTATCTGAGCACTGAAGCTTGAAATGCAAGATTACTCAACATGCATAAATCAAACGCAGCACAGCAGCAAGTGTTATCGCTTCTGTTCACACAACACAACATCTATAGGCACATAATAATACTGTATTTGATTCTGATGCTTGGCAGCTAAAATGAGTCTTGTTTAAATGCTGTACTACAAAAAAATGTTGTAGGGCTGGGTACCCTTAGATTTTTTTCGATACCAGTACTTGATTTTCGAGGCAGGTTCCTTCTTTTTTCGGTTCTTTTTTTTTTTTTCAAATGTTATAAGCCTAAAACTACTTTTTCCAGCCTTTAACAATGTTACATACTGTCAAACTTTATTTTAAAACACACTTTTAGTGTGTTCAGTTATTACTCAAAACAAAGCGCATGCAAATGAATCAGCTGTTCCTCACAGCTGCCACATGGAGCGAGTAAAGTTTCACTTTCACTTTCTCGCCACACGTGGCAGCACTGCAACAAAAACAAAGACTGCAACAAAGATGTGACGAACATTTGCTTTTAACACTTTTACTGAAAAATGGACCCGTTGTGTCTTCGTTTCTTCTTTTTAAGAAAGTAAGCCGACGCACTGCGGTTTGTTTGTGAGACTTGCAGCTGCAGGACTCGGTCTGTTTGGGAGAAGTGAGACGTGAATTGTGCAGGCGCTGTAAGGTCACATGGTTGGTTTGGGAGAACGTAAGAAGTGAATTGTCGTGATGTGAGCATTTGGCACATAGGCTTCGTGGGGTTTTTGCTGCTTTTTGCGTAGTTTGTGTCACTGTAGGGAGCGCACGGGTGGCATGTGTGGCGTTTGTTCTCTGCTTCTTGACACAAAGATTTAAAGCCAAGGAACCAAAAAATGGCACCGAAAGTGTGTCATGTTTTCGGTTCCAGTATTTCCCGAATGTTTCGGTCGGTTCCAACAGAACGGTTTTTCGGTGCCCAGCCCTAGTTACTGCCCCGTTTACATGACTGCTTTAAATCCAAATAAAGATAATATAATTCTGAAAATATTGTAATTCTAAACACATTAATTTGAAATAATTAATTCGGAATTAAGAAACATTATGTAAACGAGGTCAATGTGTAAAATGACCTTTTAGATGCAAACACAGGGCCTGGTTCGGAGGTGTTAGACAAGACAGCAGCTGTGTCCTCGTGCAGAATATTAAACTCAGCTTGTCCCAGTACGAGAGGTTCAGTGATGTAATGTGCTTTGAACGGAGGAAAAGGACAACATAAATACCGTGAATACTGTAGAGATCATTTACATAATTCATGACAAAAGACAAAGTTAATAATAGGAAACCATCTGGTGTTATGCCATCTTACAACAGGCAGGAACGACGTTTTGTATACTCTACCAGTGAGAATGTTGGGGTTAATAAGCTCGTAAAAGTTGTGGGTTTGTTTGCCTTAAAAGCAAATCCACTAAAACCACAAGTGCAGAAATGTCAGATTATGTTCAGTTGGCTTGTTGGTGCTTCACTTGTGAATTCTCAGAAGCCACAGACAGACTATGCACTTATCAGATTGGTTAATAGGGTAAATATCATCTGTTTTTGTTTGTTTTTGTTCTGAGCAAATATACTGGGGAAAGTATGGCAGTGAAGTACAGTTTATCTCTAGTCTGTTCCCTTGTTGTCCCCTGTCCCACTCCAGCCTGTTCTCACGGATAAGCTTGTCAATGCCATGCAATTCATATGTCCTATGAACGCAACTTCTATTTTGTGCGTGTGTATTTGACGTGTTTCTGTCCAAGTTCGTTTCAATGGTGAATGTTAAGACGTGTTGTTATTCATGAAGTTTCTTTTAAGACATTTTTAAATTTGACTTTATAATTAAAAACAATTACAAACATATTTGTATTTTCACAATATCCCACATAATTCTATTTTACAATAAAAGATTTATTTTTAATGAATAATTCTAGGCAACTTCCCTTTTAAAAATGTATTTGATGGATAAATCTTGATGGAGAACAGTGTTTTTACATTGATCAGAGCTGATCACTGAGTCTGTGATGGTGTTATTCCAAGTCTGTTCTGACTCGACCCTGTTCTGTCCCACGTCTGTCTCTCTCTGTGTCTCACTGGTTAAAGCAGTCACGGAATGAAGCCATGTGATTGGTTGATTGGTGATAGAACACACGTGATAACCCTCTCCAACTTTACGCATGAAGAATCGCACAAACAGCGCTCTGAATCGTGTCCATTACACGCACACACAAACGCATTCTCTAAATACAATGAACCTGCAGAGCCAGAGCCG
Organism: Mugilogobius chulae; assembly: GCA_038363315.1. Classification (NCBI taxonomy): domain Eukaryota; kingdom Metazoa; phylum Chordata; class Actinopteri; order Gobiiformes; family Gobiidae; genus Mugilogobius; species Mugilogobius chulae. The sequence goes on from CM076413.1 coordinate 30,407,939, forward strand.
GCACTGCATCGTCACGAACCGCGTATTTATGGCTCTGGCGCTGTGCCAAATGTGAGAAGAACGAGTCACAGCGGCGATGTTGTACCGCGTACATTACGCGGACACACAACCGCGTTCTTTACATACACTCTGCAGACCCAGACTGTACAGCACCGATGTCAACCGCGTATTTCTGGCTCTGGCGCTGTGCCAAAAGTGAGAAAGACGAGTCACAGCGGCGATGTGCTGCGCCTTCCATTCATGAGCTAAGTTTGCACAGTGCCTCTTTACAGAATCACGTCTACATTCTCCAGCCTTTCTGCGAGTGTTTGGCAGGAGGGCTACGCGGTCCGGTCTGGACAGAGCGGCGCTTGGGTCCGATCCAGACCGGAGTCCGCCTTTCGGTGACCTGGGGTCTAAGGACAGGGAATGCTATGGACAATCATTCATTTGCTCAACTAATAATCTGCTTTGACATTCTTGATCAATTACTGCTTCTGAATGTTTATTGTTTCATTGAATGTGTATGTTTTATTTTTATTTCCTATTATTCATGTTTGCTAAATTATTAATTTTGGGAAGTTCTCAGAGACGACTGTTGTTGTGATTTTGGGAATTGGTTTGATTTGATTGAAATTCTTCAAATCAACAACAGTCATATCTGTGAGTTTAAATAATGACCCCAGTCCCCAGAGAAAACTTAGATATACAACGAAATGTCAAAACATACGATGAGTACATTTTTCAGTGTAAAATAACCTGACTGAATGTGCATCTTTATGTTGCATTAACAACTATATAAAATTGAATATTGTGGCTGCAAAATTGAAAACTGAATCTAATCGTGACTAATCGAGATCTAATCGAGAACAGATGGATTTATTGTCATTGTCACAAATTACCACAGAATTACATTTGGAGTGAGCCCCCGGCCGCAGCACCTTTTGTGCGCCGCCACTCGCTCTTACACACATACAAGAAACAAAACAAAAAAAAGTTAATCATCCCAAAATATCTATGTTTTCTTCTGAGACTGGGCTGCTATATTCTATTCACAGATATATTAACTCTTTCCCTGCCAATGACGATAATTGTCATCATAGCGAACCCAACCGTAGCCTGCCAATGACGATAATTGTCGTCACAAGCTTTTTTTATATGCGGCGATAGAGGGCTCTCTGATGCACGTTTTCAATTCACCAGCACTGAAATACAATGATGCAGTTTCATATATTCACCACCGGAGGGTGTATTGTATGAGCACAAGAGCGCAGAGGAAGTCCCCGGAACCGGAAAATGCACGTCTTTCCTGTTTACTTTATGCAGCGCAGTCGGCTGTGTTTACGTGATCATCCGACTCTAAAGGATCGTCTTTCTTTTCAAACGGATTACAGGCAACACATCATGGACTAAAAACATTGTTGAGTAAGTTTAGAGCAGATATTTGATCTTTAAAATGAAGAAAAGACGATCCTACAGGACTAGGACTCTGAGGAGATTGACTCATGCAGCGAGTCTGGAAGAGAAAAACTAAAGTTTCTCCTCTGTGAGCGATCCATGAGTGTCAGAGTGAGTAAAACTACTGTATTTCTTCATGTTTGAAGGGTTAAATATAACCTTTGCCCTGTGAAAGCGTCTGAATCTATAGAATCTGCATCAGAAAGTAGAAAAAGTACTGTGCTGCCTCCTCGTCTGTAACACAGCTTTTGTTGGTTTAAAGATGAAAAAGACACTCGTCCTCATTGTTTTAATCACGTGAAGCGTGTAATTTTATCCTAAAGACATTATTTCATTGTACTGGCTCATATTCTTTCCCCAAAAAGTAGTAGACCAAAATAACACTGACATGAAGTTTGATTTAGAAAAAGGACGTTATCTCAAAAGTTTCTCGTCAAACGCTGAAATCTAATGAAAACAACGAATTTCAAATGCCTATAAAAAGAGAACGGAATAATTTAGAATAACATTTATTTTTTTTAAATGAAAGTCGACACTTGTAGGTCTCATTTGATGTACAACATGTCATAATTCCAGTTGCACAAGGTTTTTTGTGGAGCTGTGAATATTGCTTAAAATGAGCAAAAAGTCCTGGCAGGGAAGAGGGGTCAAAGTCAGAATAGGGCTGGCAGTAAAAGAATTAAAGGAGACTCATATAAAATCTGTTCTTTATTTCTAGTCATGTTCTAACAGTGTTCTCTCATTGCAAGTTTACTCACTTATCTCTTGTTTTCCCCTGCCACCTATCCCCACCCACTTGTTTGTAAACATTCAGGGTTCAAAATGTCACGCTGCTACTGAACTGTGAATAGTTTAAAACCTGATGTTTGTTACAGTTACAATATATTTTACACTGAAGAGGCAGGTTTTATCAGTTCTGCAGTTTGTAACATGAAGTCAGTGGACATTTTTTTTTTTTTTTTAACTGGTTTGGATAATACAGAAGTAAAACAGTGATCTACATACTGTATATCATAGTTCACGACTAAAGACACAGCAGGCACATAGGTATCCTTTAACTATTGACCCTATTTTGTCCCGCCCACTTGGCTTGGAAATGCACTTCCTGTTTAGCTCTGTTAAGGTAGCTAACGTGTTTGTTTGTTTGTCTTGTGGGGCAATTTTAATTAAATATAATGACAGTTAAAATAAACCCATCGACTGAAATCTACAGGCTAAACGCAGCTAAACAGGAAGTGCACGTCCAAGAAAAGTAGGCGGACAAATAGGGTCAATAAACCTGGGTGACAAATTTGACTTTCTGCTAATCAAATTCCACATTCCAGACCTGTGCTGTAGCTCAAATATTTGGAGATGTTTTGACGTCCCACAAACTCAAACTACTGTATTAACTTCGAGTGTCCAGAAGGCGCTTAAACAACACTAGATTCTTCTTATTATTATTAGAATTTGTGAATTTTTTTGAAAGCATCCTCCAGCAGCCTCTTTCGAACAAAGCTTTCTCCAGCCTCTGTTTACCTCTCCACCTCTCCGCACTAATGAATAGCAATTGGGCAAAAAAAAAAAGAGTCCCCTGAAGCGGTGCAGTGAAAGTGGCATTAGAGGAGGACAGCAGGATAAATGACTTAGAAAAAACGACACACTTGGCCTTTAACACTGGCTCTACGCACACACACGGAGGTTTTATGCAAGTGTCTGCGGAGCTGCACTGTCTGTAACAGCTCTATATATCACTATACAGGAGCACCACGGAGAATGAATGAGGTGCGAGGGCCGGCGGGACACTGTTGGTAATGCAAAGATAAATCGGGACAAAGGGGAGGTGTGTTGGAAAAATGAGAATATCTACAGTGTTTGTGCGATTTCCGGAGACATTGATTTGCATAGTTTGGACGCGCTGTTTAGAAATTGTGCATCCTGATGAGTTAAGTTAATTTTAGCCGAGAATATTTTGTGTTCTAATTTGGGTGACCTTGGCTTGGAAGGAACAAATAATTGCAAATATAATTCATGTGATGTTCATATTGTTTGCATTGTGTATGCAAGTGTGTATCACAATCTAGAACTGCCAGAAACTACTAAAAATGTTCAGATGTAGCATTAGTTTATCTTATATGAGATAAATAAATGTACTTATTTTTTATTTTTTTTTTTTTTAATTTGGTGAAATCTGGCTAAAGCAAAACAAACCTCATTTTGAGATGCTTGAAACTGCAGCCAGACAAGACTTTTTCCCTTTTGCTGGATCAAGTATAGTTTTTTATGACAACCAATAATTTCACAAGACATGAATGTGATGAACTAACAATAAAGACACAAAAAGTTTTTGTGTCTCAGGAGAACGGGTAAGTTTAGGAAAAGGGTAATGGGTAAGGTGAGGAAAAAGGTTTGGGTAAAGGTTAAGATTAAAAATATGAACGATAGGCCCATTTGGCAACAGTAAAATACTCATTACCATGGCAACCAGCTCACTTGTCCTGTAGCACCTAATTATCTTTTTCAAAAGACTTCTTCTCATTGTAGACTTGAGAGGTGCGGGAATTGAACTGGAGAACTTTGTTTGAGGACCATCGCACTACCCAGTCAACCACCGATCCAACCAGCTCTCTTGTCCCTCCGATGTCTTGAACTGTGTTTGTCACATGGAAGTATAACACTATGTTTGTTAACACACAGTGACAAAATCACCTGGGCTCCTCTTTGATTTCTTCAACGTTATTGGCAGGTCGCTGATAATGTTTTATTAAGCACATAGCATGCAAACATAATATGGGTGACATCCGGGCTTTAGGGTTTGTGGATGGAGGTAAGTCACGTGAGGGTACTCCTCATGGAGGTCTGCAGCCAGATGCCTCTCGAAATATGGGACTTTACTTGGTTATAAAATATGTATAGTAATGACTTTGAAGTTTCTCTGCTCTGAGCCGTTTGCTAAAGTGTATTAGCAGGTAAAGCAGAACCATGCAACTTCAGCGGTAGTGCCCCCCCCCTGCATGGAGACTTATAAAGATATTTAAGAAGGAGTTCTGCTTTAATATTGTGTTTCATACATGTTTTTTTTATGTACTGTATTTATTTTTATCAGTTTATTCTCTCAAGGCAAATCCTAACTTTATGTGACTTTCTTTGGGGAAAAACCAACCAGTCAGAAAGCTAGTCTGTGAGCAAACTCAAAACTTGCTGTTCACGATGCTTTTATGGTGGAGGATTAATCTTGAAATGTTCCAGTATGAGATTGAATTTGTTTATCTCACGGAGACCAGCTGGGACAAAAAAAGTTTAAGGTCACATCAGAGGGGAGTTTGCTCACAAATGTCAGAATCTGAATCAAAAAAAGTTGCATTGCCTTTGTCACAGAACAATGGGCTTTGATGATAAGGTGCTAAAGAAAACTGATGCAAACTGTGATCATAAAAGGTGTGTGGAAATGGACAAAACAGCTGTGCAAATGCAGATACAAGTGTCAAGAGTCCAACAGCAGAGGAGAAAAAAAAACGTTTTTGTCTGTCCTGCAACCCCAGTCCAGAGAGATTCTTATGATATTTGAGAGTGTGTTGGTGTTGTGTTGGAGTTTGACTCGCACTGGTTGTTCAGATCAATCAGCGCAGTGATTGATTATGCTTTAGGCAGATGCCAAAGGTGCAGACCAAAGCAGACACAGCGGGGATGACTTTTTAGCTCACGGGATCCCAGATAAAGAATACCTCAATTCAAAATGATGTACATCTGCATCTGGCAGAGGCAGGTTAAAACATGTAGAAAAGCAGGTGGTGGACCCTTTAAACTGACTTCATCACTGAAGTCACTTTATCTGATAGTAAATAAGAATGGATAACAATGGATTCAAATTCATTAAAGCTGGATGAGCTGATTTTTACACTGCAAACACAACTCGCCCTGGCTAAACCAAAGCACCGCTCCGATGTTCTGCTTCTCTCTCAAATAATTCTCTTTAACGTGTTTAAACAGCCTACCCAATGTAAAAGTAAAGTGTTGGTAGTACGTAGTGCTTGCACTGTGGATTAAAGACGAGAAAACACTGCTTTTGGGCGGGGAACAAACAAGCTGCAAAACAAAACAATACTGCTGGAGAAAGCAACAGTGAATCTACCTAATGAATGAGGGCGATAGGCACAGTGGCACGGTTTGTGAAAGAGCTTGTGTCATCTGGCACAATGGAGATCAAAGGGCCTGAAGCCTATAAATAGCAGAGATTTATTGTTTTAAGAGAAGAGAAGAGAACAGAGAGAAGAAAAGAAAAGAAAATTTTTGTGCCAGAGAAGTTCATAGAGATCACATCACCAACAATACTATATAAAATCATATACGTAAATACAGTGATACAAATCGTTAAATAACATTTCAATATAATATCAGCGGAACCGAGACACACAATACAACATTGCTAATCCCTACAAAAATTGAACATCTTAATTGCCACATGTAAAAACAAAGTTTGTTCATCGCTTACATGTATTTAGTTTATTCCTTCCGATTTGAAAGTCTAAGCTGAAATGGCCCATTTGAAATGATCAGGTAAGTGGATGTTAAAAGCAGTTTATTTTATTTTTGCCATATAATTATGATATGTTCCATTTTGAATGATCAGGTAAGTGGATGTTAAAAGCAGTTTATTTTATTTTTGCCATTTAATTATGATATGTTCCATTTGGACTGATCAGGTAAGTGGATGTTAAAAGCAGTTTATTTTATTTTGCCATATAATTATGATATGTTCCATTTTGAATGATCAGGTAAGTGGATGTTAAAAGCAGTTTATTTTATTTTTGACATTTAATTATATGTTCCATTTGAATGATCAGGTAAGTGGATGTTAAAAGCAGTTTATTTTATTTTTGCCATATAATTATGACTCAAAGTAGGTCTACTCTACTTGTGGTACATGTGAACTACATTGGGCGCACAATTTGAAACCCAAGTTGCAAAATTGTGTAGAAATACTAGGAACATACACTTTAAGCAGTTGTAATGGACATAAGAATCCAAAGTCTCAGCTTCCATCCCGCTGTTGGTTAAAGACTTTATTTCTTTATTGGGTTAGATTTAAGACAATTTAGACACTGTTTCAGGCTTACAATGCCCCAGTACGTGTCAACCTAAGCCATTGAAACTACATTCTTTTTGTTAGATTTCAAAAATGAATTAGTCACTAATAGAAATGACCAGATGACTCTTGTTCTCCACCTGGCCTGAGACGATCACATTAGAAAATGTGGATGCAACATAAGAGGGATTTTTTGTCCTGTCCTGCAGAAAGAGCTGCTGCACTTAGACACAAACAGTGGAAACAAGTCGAAAAAGCTCAGTTGTCTGCAAACTACAAGAGTTTATCACAAAGTTTGCAAGCGTTATTTACTGGTTATTAAGTTTCGTGAGTGGACCACGCCCCCATCGCACTCCAACCACCCCCACGTCACCGAACCCATCCCCCTCCGCATGGTCTCAGTTGATCATGCGCCTCATCTCAGTCACTCTGTGCTCTCCCCCCCGCCCCACTTTCACACATTCCTTCTAGCACCCATTAGGAGGGGGGGGGTCTTGATCGCCGGGCAGATGCTGAACAGACCACACTGAGTTCTTGCCTGGTCATCGCTCATCTTATTCCATGAACTTCACATCTCATCTATTCACAAACTATAACTATCTCTGTTTTGTGTGGTCTACTATGAGTGAAAAACGGTCATATTGGACACTCTTCAGCCTGTACAAGGCTCTGGTCATCTTTAAAACATCTCCTGACTTGATTCTTTGGAGGGATACTACTCCTGAAGCGCTGCACCTTTCAACTTAGCTGTGAGTTGACGATACACTGTTCTACGCGGGCGCTGCTCACTCATGGCGGTCACGTTTGCGGTTTACCATGTGTTGTAAAAATGGTACAAATAGCCTACCGTGGCAGAAAAATATTTGCGATTATTGAAAAACCTGTTAATCTTGACATATTTGAAACTTCATATTTTTGCTCCTCCTGAACTGTGATCATTTAAGTTTTATTTAAGTAATAATCTTACAGTTTCTATTCCTTGCTGGTTCTGAACTGTGCGTTGCAACAATAGACTTTACAGGCTCATTGGGACAAATAAACTATATCTAATCTTATCTTTATCTGATGTCAATAACCCTTTAGTGCAGTGTACAACAATGGACTTAATGCGTTTAGTAGTTTCTAGTAAATTCTCCGTGGAGCAGCTGTCGTTCGTTGGGGTAATGACTCGGGCCGACTCAAATGTACCAGAACATGTATTAATCACATTCCGAGCTACATGTCGAGATGTATTTTCATGCCGTTTATCGACTGCTTGTACACAAAGAACCTCCGCCGACATTACAATCCTTCAAGAAGATTCTCATTGAGTTTTTGTTAGCGCTTTTTTTTTTTTTTTTTTTTTGCTGCTGATAACCGCCGGTGTTTATAAACATCCCACGTAATGGTCCTGCGGCGCCAAAAGGCAAATCTGAATAACATTTAATTTCCTCCTTGAAGATAAGCCTGCTTTGTGGGTTGGAGACTTTTCTTCTCCATCACCGGTCTGTAGTTGCTGACAGTTGGACGGACGGGGGATAGTTGTGCTTCGCATGGCAATGGATGTTCTCTTTTCCTGCTCTGTCTCTCGTCCTTTTTTTCCCGGTGAAAAGCGGCACATCGGAGACGCGTCGCTCTCACGCCGGCTGCAGTTTGATGTTACCTTGGGGTTTTCTTATTCAGCTAGTTGTACATTGCAGGATCTTTATTTAGAAGATTTAAAAATCTACTGTACACCTGTTCATTTTAAGAATTCTTGAAGTTTGTGTATTTTTTGATGTTTTTAGTTTGTTTGTTTTTGTCATTGTGCCATTATGTTTATTCGCTTTGTCTTATTTTATTAGATTTTTCTTTGTTTATTTCTTTTTGTTTTTTTTATTGTTGTGTCTGTCACTGTTGTTTCTTAATTAAATTTAAAAAAATAAAATAGTATGTATTTCCCAGACGCAACGATCAAATACGTATGTTGGGTGTCTCCATTGACACAAAACACATCACTGTTCTGACCAATCAGATTGCAAATTCATCATCTGAAATAAGAATTGCACAAATCTTATGGCTTTAGATACTCTTCCTGCTCTTCTGTGTTTGCATTGCGCTCCATGTTAAAAAAAAAAAATCGGATGTACCAAGCTAGCAATACACCATCCAGATTTTATAATAGGTAATTCTTCTAGACCAAGCCAAAGAACGACTATTGACACTGCCATATTTGTTTAGAGCTTCTGTCCAAACCACTGTGATTGGTCCATCGATCTGGCTAAGCAGCTGTAAGTAAGTAACAGAATTCTGGCATTTGGATTTTTAAGAGTTTGGTTAGGTTATTCTGTACCAGATGTTGTAACAAAAGACATACAACAACGTTTGATTTCTCTAAATGAAAGTTTGAAGTCTCTATATTTACTAGACTGTGTTTCAAATGAGCCCCAGGACGTAAAGTGTTAAAGTGTTCATGTATAGTGCTACATTATTTATATTAGGTTCCAATCTGACATTCAAACAAATGGTAAAAAAAGAGGCTAGAATAGAAACAATAATATTGCTTTATTAATGAAGAGAAACTGAACACAGAATCAACTTTTTTTCACTGTCAAACTGTGTATATTTAGTCAAAATTTAATTAACTACTGTTTCCAGGCCTTTTTTTTTTTTTACATTTTAGTGCAAACCCAATAATTTTGCAGTTTTGTGTGCAAAAAACAAGTTGACACCACAGACACAAGCTATAAAAACTCCTCCCTTCTACACTGCTGCTGTTTCAAGTTGGAAAACCAACGTCAGAAAGATAAGCGGGTGGTGCGAAGTGCATAAGGTCGCAGGTTCAAATTTTGCGTCATTTTGTCTGTAAAGTTGAAAAAAGGAATCTTGGTATGAAAGTAAGCAACTAGACCTGTGCTGCACAGCCTCAGCAGCTGTAAACCTCACCACACGTCAGGATCGCTCCCACACAAAACTCACAGCACTCAACAAGCACGCTGTCTGTTCACACCCACTGTGCGTCCCTTAAATGCCATCGGGTATCTTCCACTTTTCTACTTATACATACAGTATACAAGCCCTAAACATGCAAAAAAGCAATTGTAAACTTTAACTCTGTATCCATCCACTCACACAGTTTTGTCACTGTTTTGTTAGATTTGTGAAACAGCAGCCTGCAACAGTGGCCTCCGGGTCTGCAGTTAAACTCCTCTTCTTTCTCCACAACATTTTACAGCAAAGTGCACTTCAGCTGTGAATCGGGAGCCATTACCCTTGATGCGGCAGAAGAGAAGGTTGAGTGATGGCCACAAATGACAGAGGGGGCTCGAAGGACAGCGAAAGGTTAACAATAGTCCTGAGACCCAGAGGAGAGCTATAGAGCGAACAGGTCATCTACACTCACACAAAACACACAGAGAACAAAGTAAGCGATACGTACAGGTGAGGCGAGAAGAGCTGCGAAAGTCAAGGCAATTTTAAGGCCACTTTGAAAAGGCTTTGTCTGGGCTCAGAAACTAGATATAAAACACTTTTTGACATTGTCTGGGTCGTGGGTTGGATATAGGCACCAGAGCATCGTTGTAAACAAATAAATATGCATCAGAGAGCTTTTAGGTGAACTTCAAAGTTTAGAATGAGCTTTATTGCAATTGCCAATGAATGAAAACTTTTAGAAATGTGCTTTAGCAATTTGGGACAGAGATTTGTTCACACCCTTTGTCCTATGTTGTTACCATGTAAATGAGATTTTGTGCATTGGATCATTTGGGAGCAGGTTGGTAAAAGACTTGTCATCTGGGAAAGGTTTTAGAAGATGTTTCAACTTCCATCCAAAAGTCATTTTTATTTATTCTAATGCCATTGGACTGAGAAACTGGATGTAGATACTGCTGCCTATGCTGTATACTGTTGTAAATGATGTTTTCTCAGATAAAAGTCAAAATGTTTGGATCTTCTAAAACCTTGTCCAGATGACAACCCTGTGCCTTTTTGTACTATGAATCACACCTGGACGAATGATAGATTACATCGTCTATCAGATGGATTTGTTACAAATAGTTCTAAGAAAACCATAACAAGTTGCTTGAGGAATTTGAAACACATCGCTTGTGATGGCAACTCTCAAAGGAAGTCTGCATTTGTTTGGTTCACATTAGCTCAGAAGGAGCTACACGACCACACAATGATTGTAGCAGTAAAACAACTGCCACAGACTGAATCTATGGTCAGCCAAATCACATCTTTCTATAGGTGGAGTTTGCATGTTCTCCCTGTGTTACCGTAGGTTCTCTCTTGGTCCTCCAGCTTAATTCCAACATTCAAAAAGATGCATGTATACTGTAGGTCAGTTAGCATCACTATGATAGTATATAGTACAGTATATATCACTATGATATTGATGCTGACCTACAGTATACAAGCAACTTTCAAATGTCCCTATTAAAAACGATAGGAACATTCATTCACAAATGTCCCTATCATGTAATGAATGAGAAAGTGAATGATTATCTGCCTATGCATGTCTCTATGGGTGTTAACCCTGTGATGAGCCGGTCACTGTCCAGGGTGTTCCCCCACCTTAGGCCCAAAGTCAGTGAGATAGGCTCTAGTCACCCATGACTCCAAATGAGAACAAGCTATAGAAAATGAAAATTAGTTATATTATTATTATTTTTTTGTAACTTTCTACAATTAGCTTCACGACAAGTGAATTGCACTAAAACTACTTCTATTTGAAGCACAGTGCTTTTTCAAATAGATGAAAAAGTTGAATACTTGTTAAAAGCAATCATAAAAGACTGCAAAGAGGATCTTTTTAATAGGCACTTTGGTGTTTAGTGCAAGACTAAACTAGACTTCAAACCCAACAACATTTCCAAAGTTTTAGCACATTCTGTGATGGATTTTTGCAATATTGACTAAATATGATCATTGGGATACTTTCTGTCCATATTGCCTTGCCTTCAGTGTTAACATCGTCATTCTGTAAAATAGCTGTAAAGATGCTATAACACAGAGGTCAATGGTCCGATTAAGATTATTGAAATGCACCAATCAGAGCATGAGTTTCTTGCAGCAAAACACTTAAGTCAGCAATGAGAGCAATTGATTCGAACGGACAGACAATGAGCCGGTGAGAAAGGTCAAGTCCACACAATCAAACGACGCCTAATTCCACATGATTCACGGCTGATTAAACTGCGGCGGATGCAAAGGCTCGATACAATACAGACATTAACAACACTGTGGGTGATGACGACTTTCTGTGGTCAATAGATTATGACTTGAGTCTAATGGTATTGCAAGCTTTATAGGTTCTGTAGTGGAGGAATCTGTTCTCACTTTTTGATCATCAGTTTTGTTCAGTGGATTAAAATGTCGACACCAGTTCAATAGTTTGAGAGCAAATATCTGGGTCAGAAGGCAACTGTGCTGGTTTTACACAGAGGTTGAAATGGAAGCTAAAATGGAAGAACATGCAAATTGCAAACCATTCCTAGTGGAATCAGAATCAGAAAAAAAAATGAGCAAGGATAGGATAGGGTATTTATATTTGATCGATCTAAACTTCCATCCATTCATTTTCTTTTGACTGACCAGCCAGCTCCTCCTTCATTCTGTTCAAATGCAGAACAGAGCCAATCACTCCGTCGTTCAAAATAAGGACGATACAATCTCAAACATCCAATCTTCCACACCACACCTCGCCAATTTCAAAACTTTTTTTTCCCTAACCGTTTCAAAACATTCAAAATGGCAAACATAACTGACAGATTTTCTTTGGCTGAGAGACTTCATGCTGAAAAAAATCCTTGCGGTACTTATTTACAGTAACATCTGGTTTGGCGAATCACTGTTTCTGTGTAACTTCCGGGTTTTCTGTGATTGGTTGACTCAGCGCAAATTTTCGTCTGCTTTTCTGAATTCGGGGGGTTGTGGAGGCAGCAGTCTCAGCAGAGAGACACAAATTTTGTTTTCCATACACACTTCCTCCAGCTTTTCTGGGTGAATCCTGAGTTGTTCCCAGACCAGTCTAAAGACATTGTCCCTCCAGCGTTTCCTGGGTGTTCCCTGGGGCCTGTGGAACAGATGCTGGAGCCACCTCAGCTGGGTCCTCTCTTCGTTGAAGAGTAGCAGCTCTACTTCCAGTCCCTCCCGTGTGACTGAGCTCATCACCTTATCTCGAAGGGAAAAAACTCATTTCAACTGCTTGCAATCTTGTCCCTTCGGTCATTACCCAAAACTCATGACCATAGGTGAGTGTTGGACTAAACATATATCAACTTAATGAAAACACCTTCAGCATTTTAAGAGAAACTGTCAAAACCCAGATTATGACCAAATAGTGTCATTTAGGCTCTAAAAGCAGACCAGAGCTCTACTGATTTGTACTGATCAATGAAAATTTAGGCAGAAAAGACATTCAAGTTTTATTGTGTGCAGAGCTTGCTTTCATAAATGACCATACAACAGACTTATTCAACTCAAGGCCCTCAAAAGATCTGATCCGCCCTCAATCCATCCATCGTCACATCTCCATCTGTTTAGGGAAAACAGGTTGAATGTTTAGGATCTCATTCAGCTCAGACTTTCCTGAAACATCATCTAAACTGTGCCAAGGCCAAGTAACAAACTATTGAATTAAATTGCTTCCAAACTGCCCCATTTGTGAAGTCCAAACTCTTTGGAGGATAGACCAGCATACTGAAAGAAGGTGCTTGGTACAAATAACATTGTCTATGGCCACTCCTTTGGAACAGCACCCAAGAACATTGCTCATTGCTTCTCATTGATTTTTTTAAACTGATGACCCAGGCTTCACAGAGCACTGGAGAATTGGCTTATCAGATGTAGCTTGTGCCAAGACCGGTCATTTACTTTTATAAACAACCTTTGCACGTCCTACAATCTATCACATGAATCTTTATTTTGGCTGTTCAGTAGAGAGTTTGGTCTGAGCAGTGCAGAGAAGCAAAAAAATATATTAAAAAATACTGTCCACTACGCTGCCTACTCAAGTGGAAAAACAAAGCCATGTTTCAATTAGTTTACGACGGGTTGGCCATATATAATGAGTCAAAGAAAAAAAACTGAAATATATATCATCAACAAAGATCAAAAATCTCAAAAATCCTTATCAGACCACCCGCAGAATAAATCCACTTCCTGCTTCTGTTAAGTGCAGACTCTTTTCACATTTTTATTGTTCTTTGCTCATTCTCTGTCTTGTTCAAACTTTTATTTTGACAACTTGTGCTCCTGAAAAACTCAAAATGTAATTCATTAACTGGTCACTCAGGGCTTTGAGCAACATTTGGTATAACGAGGCAACGAGGGAGCTCACCTCAGATGAATCACAGAACTACACACAAGGTTAATGTTAAGGACACGTTTAGAAGGACAACAGTTCAATGATAATAAATAAAGCGTCTGGTACAGATGCTTGTACCAGACTCTAGATTTACAGTTAATTTCCAGAGTACTCAAGACGCTATGAGATCTGGCGAGTCAACTGTCAATGCATGCCTATACCATGCAATGAAAAAAAAAAAACACGTAGTTAGGATGAACATTTTGTGTGTGTGTCTCTAATATACGATGTTGAGTAGAAAAGCGTAGAATCAACCTTTATTTATAAACCCCTTTACAACACTCAAGTGACCAAAGTGCTTTCCAAATACAAAAACAAAACAAAAGCATAAAAACAATATATCTAAGACAGCAATTTATGTCACGACATTATAGTGTTAAAAGCCGGTCTGAATAAATGTGTTTTAAGTCTGGATTTAAAAAGGTCCAGATCTGTAATCATGCGCCTGGCTCTGGGAACTTCCAGCAAAAGTTGATTAGTTGACCTTAACGACCGGCTTGAATTTTGAACTGAGAGAAGCTCGGTCGAGTAAGAACAAGCAAGGCCAATAAGAGCTTTAAAAACTTTTTTTTTTTTTTTTACATTTTTGAAAAAACACAATATTTTCTTAGCGTCTTATAGACATTTTATTTGTGGTTAACATCCAAGTTAAGGTCTGAAGTTACAAAAATACAAAAATTGGTCAATTTCAGTCTGGGTTTTGGATACAGTATAGAAGGATTCTTTTTTTTATCAACATAGGCGATGCGCAAGCACCTGAAATGCAGAAAGAGTCACCGCTGATTGACATGAGCTGTAGCAGCAACACTATCCAGCGCTTTTATCAGCTAACTACAAGATTTATCTCTGTGCGAAAACAAAAGTTATGCCACTAATTCAACATTTGTGAATGACTCATACACGTTACATTCAGGTGAGTGAAACAACGGCAAGAAAAACACTGTCTCCAGCTTCAGGAGACAGACGTTCATCATATCGGTTCAGACTCTCGCCTCGTTTAAATGATTTCATTAAAGATGTTTCCTCACACAACTCTTTCTGCAGGCGACTAGAGCGGAAAGTGACGTCAACCGATATTCATAAATAAAAACACAACTTTACATCCACCATATAAATGAACTGGAGCAGCAACACATGAACTAGTTCTGCAAAAGGACAATCTTTTTTGACTTCATGAGACAAAGTTTACATTGTGTGGAATAGACCGTATTATTCATGTGCTCGGTGATTCAGTCTAAAGAGGATATTGATGACGTACTTGCACTGTACTTTATGAACTTTGTCTAACTCTGAGAACTTCAGGGACCGGCTTCCTGCTGCTGCCAGAGTTATTTCAGAGAAATGCTATACATTTATCATACATTTTACCGGTGACATATATGCATGATTGCCATTTCAACACCCTGGGGCATGACATTACTTTAAGTGTCGACTTACAGCTTTACCATTACAGTTGAACTCCATACTTTCTTTGCATAATGCTTCACTTTTCACATGCGACACCTTCACTTTAACAATGTCTTTCATGTAGTAGTCTTGTCCATTTGCACAGTTTGATTCCTTACACAACATTCTTCCATCTTACACTGGGATGCAGTTTTCTTTAGCCTTTCCACTTGTCTGGCTCAACTTTCTCTGACATCAAATAACATTCCTAACTACGTCCGTTTTAATCTCTTTCAGTCATGTGCACTCGTCAGACACTCCTTACAAAGCCTTACAAGCGTCCCATTCACTCCTGTCATCTTATCTGGACATCTTTCTTACTGTAATCACTCGGCTGTCTGCTTTATCGTTTGTGGCCCTAAATGTTAAAGTTCATTTCCATGTGTAGTTCTGTGGGAGGGGAGGCACACCTGGACATGTTTTTAGAGGTAGGTGATGTACCGCGAGTGAGTCGGAACTAATAAAGAATGTGTGTTTACAGTGGGACACATCATGAGGTGACACACGTGTACATGTTGTGTGATGGCAACAGGCTGTTAATAAGTTAATAAAGAGGGTGATTCGTTACCTGTGCCTACCGTTCATCTCCTTAACATGATAGTAAAGGTGAAACCAGAAACAATACTCAAAGAAAACCTACTCAGACACGGGGAGAACATGCAAACTCAACATAGAAAGGCCCTGGGTCGTCTGGGAAACAAACACAGGACCTTCCTGCTATGAGACCAAAGCTAACCGCTGCGCCACAATGTCTATACCATGCAATGGGGAAAAAAAACATTAGTTACTAGGGCTGGGCGATTTAGACAAAAATCATCATTGCGATTTTTTTCCAGGAAATATTGTGATTGCGTTTTTCTTGTGATTTTCTCCCACAGCATAAAGACATGAGCAAAAGTAACACAAAATCAACAGTTTATCATAAGAATTGTTACATTTTGCTAGAAATGTACCTGTGAAATGATTTTTGGCTAAATTACATCAACATAATTAATTCATTTGTTTATTGTGAAGGTGGATAAAACTATAACCAGCTCTGCTTTCGACATCAACCAACTTATACTGAACTTATGCAAATATATTCTCAGTTCATTTTTATTTAAGTTCAAATACGTGATATCTGTAACTTAGATTTAATTCCAGAGTCAGTGTAAAATAGGCTTTCATATCCAAACTGAGTGTGTTCCCCTTTAACATGACACACGGCTCTCTTTTTGTCTCTCCTTCTTCTCCTCTCTGTCTCTTCTCCTCTCCGTCTCTACTACTGTCTCTACTACTCTCTCGCTCATCCCCGCTCCACAGACAGGACAGAAGGCAGGGACAGTTACCTGTCTCTGTCCACGCAGAGAACCGGAGTTCTCCGTGTTTGGAATTAAGTTTATCCTTCATTTGGCAGCGCGTCATCGCGGACCACTTCATGTTACAGCGCGGGCGTGTAACGTGGTGGGATTTTGAAGTCAGAGGTACACGCACATATGCACTAAAAGGCAAAGAGACAACTATTATGTCTATGTTTCGTATCACTAATGAAGAGAGTTCGAGGGGAGAGTGGAGAAAAGAGAAAAAGAACAACGTACAGCGCGGGCTCCGGGCTCACATTGTTCACCGCCGCTTTAAGCCTAAATCCTTTGTTGTAGTTTTGACAAGAGCACAGTTTTACACCTGTGAGCCTGGTATTGTCATTACATGTCGTCGATCTCATGAGCACACAAATTACTGAGAGAAAAGTGAAGCACAAGCACACGGAGGTTTCCGGGGGGTGTTCTTGAACATGCATAAAAGTGAGGACCAAAATTCGCATTCTACTATCAAAGTGAGGACATTTTGGAAAGTGAGGACATTTTCCCTAGTCCTGACTTTCTGAAGGGCCTGTTTTGGCCTGTTTGAGGGTCAAGATGTGGTTTTAAGGTTAGGGTTAGAATTGGGTTAAGGTTAGGCCTAGGGTAAGGGTTAGGGTCAGGGGGTTAGTTTGGATGGTTAAGGTTAGGGTAAGGGGTTGGGTAATACATTATGTCAATGAATGTCCTCACTTTTATGCTTGTGCAAGAATGTGTGTGTGGATATTGATGACGTACTTGCACTGTACTTTATGAACTTTGTCTAACTCTGAGAACTTCAGGGACCAGCCTCCTGCTGGTGCCAGAGTTATTTCAGAAAAATGCTATACATTTATCATACATTTTACCGGTGACATACTGTATTTTTATGATTGCCATTGCAACACCCCGGGGCATGACATTACTTTAAGTGGCTTTCTTTGTATGCTTCACCTTTTACATGCAACGTCTTCACTTTAACCATTCTTACATGTAGTACAAAATAGCCTGAAAAATATAATGATGTCCATTAGCACAGTTTGACTCCTTACACAACATTCTTCCATCTTACACTGGGATGCAGTTTTCTTTAACCTTTCCACTTGTCTGGCTCAACTTTCTCTGACATCAAATAACATCCTTAACCACATCCGCTGTCATCTCTTTCTGTCATGTGCACTCGTCAGACACTCCTTACAAAGCCTTACAAACGTCCCATTCACTCCTGTCATCTTATCTGGACATCTTTCTTACTGTAATCACTCGGCTGTCTGCTTTATCGTTTGTGGCCCTAAATGTTAAAGTTAATTTCCATTTGTAGTTCTGTGGGAGGGGAGGAACACCTGGAAATGTTTTTAGTGGTAGGTGATGTACCGCGAGTGAGTCGGAACTAATAAAGAATGTGTGTTTACAGTGGGACACATCATGAGGTGACACAGGCTGTTCATAAGTTAATAACGAGCAGGGTGATTCGTTACCTGTGCTTCCCGTCTCATCTCCTTAACATGATAGAACAGGTGAAACCAGAATACTCAAAGGAAACCTACGCAGACACGGGAGAAACATGCAAACTCAACATAGAAAGGCCCTGAGTCGTACGGGAGTCGAACCCAGGACCTTCTTGCTATAAGGCCAGAGCTAACCGCTGCGCCACGATGTCGCCCGAGAACAAGACGCTCTGAGATCTTGTGAGTCAACTGTCACACGAAAAAAAAATGTAATTAGGATGAGGCTTTTGCGTGTGTGTGTGTGTGTGTGTTTACTACAACGTTGAATAGAAAAGCGTAGAATAGACACAATATGTTCCTAGTGTCAGACATTGTTTTTGTGGTTACTGGTTAATGTCCAAGTTTAGGTCTGAAGTTACAAAAATAGGTACGTTTAAGTCTGGGGCTTGGATACAGTATAGAGGGATTATTTGTTTATCAACACAGAAGATGGACGTGCACCCGAACTGCAGAAAGAGCCGCCGCTGATTGACATAAGCTGTAGAAGCAACACTAGCCAGCGCTGTTGTCAGCTAACTACACGAGTTAATCTTTGTGCGAAAACAAAAGTTATGCCACTAATTCAACATTTGTGAATGACTCATACACGTTACATTCAGGTGAGTGGAAAAAACGGCAAGAAAAACACTGTTTCAAGCTTCAGGAAACAGACGTTCATCATACCGGTTCAGACCTGATCAAAAAGAGCTAACACTCGCCTTGTTTTGTTGTTTTAATAAAAGAAGTTTCCTCCAGACGAACTGGAGCAGCAACGCATGTACTAGATACGCAAAAGGACAATCTTTTTGATTTCATGACCTAAAGTTTACATTGAGTGGAATATAGACAATGTCAGTCATGTGCTCGGCGATTCAGTCTGGAGCGGATACTGATGACGTATTTGCACTTTACTTTATGAACTCTGTCCGACGCTGAGGAAAAAATGTAATTAAGATGAAGCTTGTGTGGGTGTGTGTGTGTGTGTCTACTATACAACGTTGAATAGAAAAGTGTAGAATAGACACAATATGTTTTTAGTGTTAGACATTTTATGTGTGGTTAACATCCAAGTTTAGGTCTGAAGTTACAAAATTAGGTACGTTTCAGTCTGGGGCTTGGATACAGTAGGGGAGAGCAGGGTTAGTTGTTATGGGTTAGTTGTTACAGTCACTGTAACTCAGCTTGTGATTGGTGCATTTGAAAAAAAGTCAGATTAAATGTTCATTAAATGAACCGAAAGTCAATCGCTAAAACATTTTTGTAAACATTTGTTCAAGATTGTGATAAGACGAAATTAAAAAAAATATATATTGCAAAACGTAAATTTTCAGATGTTGAGAAAAAATGTTCCATTCTGAGCTGGTTTAAAAATGTAGAAGTGCGCTGAGGTGAGAGTAAAACAGTCCAGTCGGGGTTGGTTGTCACATATGATTCTATCTAGAACAGCAGCACAGCCAGAGCGGGGTCGGTTGTCACACTTTTACAAAAGTCAGATTTTCTCAAAAATACTGTATTTTAAATATTCCAATTCAATGCAGGAAATCAGTGTAAAGTATCAACTAAAAAATAAATCTAATTCCTGTCATGTCGCTTGCTCTGTTCAAAGTTATTAATCACTAATTCACATTAAAAATATTGTTTTACATTATCATTATAATCTTGACAAAAATGCTTTTTTGTTAATTTGCAGTTGCCTTTTTCTTGTGATTAACGTCTCCTGATTCAGAAAATGTAAAACATTCTTGAATCAAAATGGAATCAAACATAAAAATTCAAACCAGAGACAAGACACATTTGTCATCGATCTCCCATTGACATAACATTGTGACCACCAACCCAGACTTGTGGTTGGTTGTCACAGATGAACAGTTAACATTTAAAGATCAATAACTTTTGATCAGAATAAGACAGAGAACAGCAGGTGGATTCATTAGTGACCCAAGACTTTGAGCTTTTCTCTGGTGTTAAAACTGTTAATGTGAGATTTGCTGTTTTTGAGCATTTTGAATCAAAGTAAAAAAATGTGAAAACCAACCCCGCTCTCTGCTATAGAGGGATTATTTGTTTATCAACACAGAAGATGCACGCCCACCCAAAATGCAGAAAGAGCTGCCGCTAATTGCCACAAGCTGTAGCAGCAACACTAGCCAGCGCTGTTGTCAGCTAACTACACGAGTTTATCTCTGTGCAAAAACAAAAGTTATGCCACTAATTCAACGTTTGTGAATGACTCATACACGTTACATTCAGGTGAGTGGAAAAACGGCAAGAAAAACACTGTCTCCAGCTTCAGGAGACAGACGTTCAACATATCGGTTCAGACTCTCGCCTCGTTTGTTGTTTTAATAAAGAATTTTTCCCAGACAAATCTTTCTGTAAGCGACTAAAACAGAAAGTGACATCAACCATTATTCATAAATAAAAACACAACTTTACATCCACCATATAAATAAACTGGAGCAGCAACGCATGTACTAGATCTGCAAAAGGACAATCTTTTTTGACTTCATGAGACAAAGTTTACATTGTGTGGAATAGACCGTATTATTCATGTGCTCGGTGATTCAGTCTAAACAGGATATTGATGACGTACTTGCACTGTACTTTATGGACTTTGTCTAACTTTGAGAACTTCAGGGACCAGCTTCCTGCTGCTGCCAGAGTTATTTCAGAAAAAGGAATAATGCAAAACATTTACCAGACATGTTACCTGTGACATACAGTATATTTATGATTACCATTGCAACACCCCGGGGCAGAACTTTAAGTGGCGACTTACAGCTTACCATTACAGTTGAACTCCATACTTTCTTTGTATAATGCTTCACTTTTCACATGCGAAACCTTCACTTTAACAATGTCTTTCATGTAGAATATAGGTCTTAGCCTGAAAAATATAATGATATCCATTTTCACAGTTTGATTCCTTACAAAACATTCTTCCATCTTACACTGGGATGCAATTTTCTTTCGCCTTTCAACTGGCTCAACTTTCTCCAACATCAAATAACATCCATAACCACGTCGGTTTTCATCTCTTTCTGTCATGTGCACTCGTCAGACACTCCTTACAAAGCCTTACAAGCGTCCCATTCACTCCTGTCATCTTATCTGGACATCTTTCTCGCTGTAATCACTCGGCTGTCTACCTTATCGCCTTATCGTCTGTGGCCCTAAATGTTACAGCTTTGTGGAAGGACAATGTGTGTGTCTTCAACTTCCTCGTCAGCTTACTTCTCCCAAACGATGCGGCGCAGAGGAGAAAGTGCACTAAAGTGAGAGCGTATGTCTCGCGTCCAGGCTCATAACGGGGCTTTTTCTCATCCGGATCGCTCCCTTCAAGGCCCCGCAGGCACATTTTTAAAGGCGAGATGAATTATTGATTTGAAGTGCATTAATTATTACTGTATGAAAGTCAATCTGCGCGGTGTGGCTGACTGTACCTGTCGTTCAAGAAGGGTCACGGGCCTCAAACTCAAACAGGGGATCGTAGGAAGAACTCTGCTGTTCCAATAACGATTTCGATACTCTGGCTGTAATTGCCTCTCTGCCGATACCCGAAATCAAGCAATGACTGAAAATATTCTCCAAATTCTGTTTACTTTATAGGAAATTAATGGGTCATACAGTATACTTGTTGCTTCTTGACTGTAGCAAATCGCCACAATCCTTATTTTTTATTGTGTAAATTTGAGTTTGGCTTTAAATGTCCCACTTCAGCCCAAATGCTTTTAGCCATTTCAAGGTAAAATGTCTTTAAATAAGTCATGCTTAAGCATTGACTGGAAGAAAAAAAAAAAAGAATAACTAATTAGCTAGCTGACATTTGTACTAAAGTATTGCACAGATAATTCAACAACTTTGTGTGAGTGACATTTTAAACATTGTGAGGTGTTCAGAATAAACATCAGTCAGAAATATTGTTTTGTTGTCCAATTAAAGCCACAAATAAGATACAGTATCTTGGGATCGGATAATGGGACCGATATCCATCTAAATATCATAAATTGATGCCAATTTTCGATCTCCAGTATCGGATGAGGGCATCACTATTAGAGAACACTGAAAAAATCTGACTCTAAAGTTCCAAAATACACTTGCTTGTCCCAGCTGGATTTTACCATCAAGAGGCGTTGCTTTTCATTTCTGCTGCTTTGAACAGGAAGTTAATCAGTTGTGTTAATTTCTAAAAATGTTGACAACTTTTCCTCTTTGGCACAAGTTTCATCCCAATAATGTGAAATGATTTGCAAATATACAGTATATTCAATTTTTTTTTCTCTCTCATTCATAGGTCTAAATTTTGAAAGAAATCGTATTCATTTTACAACTTACATATCCTGGCTGTTTCATTGAGACCAGTGATTCCCAACCTGGGGAGTCCAGTTTAAACAAAAGGGGCTTTGAGGGGAAAAAAGGCTGCACCACTGATCTAGAAGATACTTGGCAGTTCAAGGTTTATACCAGGCACATGAATAAATTCAGCTTTTTTAAAAGAGAACATACCAACAAAAGAGAGAAAAAGAAGCGATTAAATGACTACATGTACATTTATATACCTTATAAGAGCTATGTGACATGGATTATATGAATAGAATTGTCATAATGTCAAACAAAACAAGCGCCATGTTTTAGAAACGAAAAAAAAAAGAAGAAATTTAAGAAGAAAGAATTAATTCTAAGAACAAAGGCAAAAGCAAAGAAATAGTAGCAAGAAAGAAGAAAGAAAATTTAAAAGAAAGAAGCACAGAGAGAACATTCTTCCAGAAAAGAGAAAAAAATTTAGGCGAGCACGACAAAAGAACACTTTACGAAAGAAAGAGAAAAAAACTTTAGAAAGACAAAAACTTAGACAAGACGAAAGAACCAAGACAAGAAAAATTAGAAAGAAAGAACATTTAGGAAAGAAAGCGAGCAGAGACAAGGGAGAGACAGAACACCCCCAAGAAATAGGAGACGAGAAAGCGAAGGCAGCCGCAGGATTAGCAGAAATCCAGCGCGGACGAAAAAGGAAAAGACGAACACAGAAAAGACGGCGGAAGAAACAAAGAACATCTTATAGAAGATATCAACAATTTCTACATTCGAGACAAGACATAACACAACGAACCCAACAGACACCACAAACCCAACGCGGACAAAATTTAAAAGACAATCATTAGAAAAACGCACAATTTCACGAGAAAGACAAGAAAAGAAGAACCACAATAAAGAAACAACCCATATCCCTACAAGACCAACGGAAAGGACCACCACTCTTCAGACACAGACAATTTAGAAGAGAAAAAGAAAGAAAGAAAGAAAATTTTATGAGAAAAGAACACGAAACATAAATTCTCAAAAAAAAACAACACCACCACACCAACCACCGACCCAAGCCACAGACAAACACTGCCAACACCAACCACAAAGCCCAATCGAACAAGCAACAACAACCAAAGGCCCACGTAACAAATTTCAGCACACCAAAACAACTTACCACCCCTACATAACGAAACGAACCCCACACACAACTCGCACCCCACCTACACGACACACGCCAAGACAAATCAACCAGCCCCACCAGTGGCGGCCACCCGCCACCACAAAGCACACAACAAAAGACAAACCACCACCACCCAACAACTTTACCACATTCTCAACTTCACCGACAAGAACACCCCAAAAGGAAAGGAAAATTTAGAAAGAAATAAGAGAAGAAAAGACAAGCAAAATTCATACGAAAGAAACATTATAACGCAAGAACGACAATTAGCACACCAAAACTTCAACGAAAGACAATTTAGCACACAGCGAAATTTAGAAAGCAAAAGACAAGGAACTTCCCAATCACCCACCTATCCGACACTTGACAACATACCATCCTACATCACACCACTCCCCACACCTACAACGTCCATACTATAGCAGGAGAGAAAAGGGCACGTAAAGAAAGAAACTTTACGAGAACAAGAAGAAGGAAGGAATTTAGTTTAGAAAAGAA
This sequence comes from Mugilogobius chulae, assembly GCA_038363315.1. NCBI lineage: Eukaryota > Metazoa > Chordata > Actinopteri > Gobiiformes > Gobiidae > Mugilogobius > Mugilogobius chulae. The sequence continues at coordinate 30,432,003 of CM076413.1, forward strand.
CATTAAACGAAAAGACAATTGTAGACAAGACTAAGAATTCCTACGACAACAGACAACCAATTTACGACAAGAACCAAGCAAAGACAAGAAACGCCAAGACAACCGAGAAGAATTAGAAAGAAACCACAAGAAAGAATATACTCATAAGGACAAGACAACCGACACACAAGATATTCAACGAGAAATACAGAGACAGAAATTTAGAAAAAGCAGACGAACACACCAAACGCCCAGACACAAAGAAATTTAGAAACAGAGGAAAACACAAGAGAAATTTAGAAAAGAAATCTCTAGAAAAAAGCAAAAGACAATTTTCATAAGAAAGACAAGAAAGAAAAGCCACCAGACGACCAAACACACCAAAAAATATAATCACAACGAACAGAAAAACAGAACCCAACACAACAGCCCCATAAAGAGGACCTACTAATAAAGAATCAAGACCAGCACCACAAAACAAAACAAACGAAGACACACACACATCAGACAACACACTAACATATTAGAAACCAAGAAGGGAGCGCTCATAAGAGATTTTTAGAGAGTGAAAAGGAGAAAGAAATTTAGGAAAGAAAGAAAAAGAAATTTAGAAGAAAGAAATTTAGAAAAGAAATTTAGAAAGAAAGAAAGAAAGAAATTTAGGAAAGAAAGAAAGAAATTTAGAAAAGAAAGAAAGAAATTAGAAAGAAATTTAGAAAGAAAGAAAGAAAGAAATTTAGAAAGAAAGAAAGAAAAGAAAGAAATTAGAAAGAAATTTAGAAAGAAATTTAGAAAGAAATTTAGAAAGAAGAATTTAGAAAGAAATTTAGAAAGAAAGAATTTAGAAGAAATAGAAAGAAAGAAAGAAATTTAGAAAAGAAAGAAAAAAAAGAAAGAAAGAAAGAAATTTAGAAAGAAAAGAAATTAGAAAGAAATTTAGAAAGAAAGAAAGAAATAGAAAGAAATAGAAAAAAAAAAAATTAGAAAGAAAGAAAGAAAATTAGAAAGAAAGAAATTTAGAAAGAAATTTAGAAAGAAAGAAAGAAAGAAATTTAGAAAGAAAAAAAAAAAAAAAAAAAAAAAAGAAATTTAGAAAGAAAAGAAAGAAAGAAATTAGAAAGAAAGAAAGAAAGAAATTTAGAAAGAAAGAAGAAAGAAATTTAGAAAGAATAGAAAAAATTAGAAAAGAAAGAAATAAAGAAATTAGAAAAAGAAAGAAAAAAAGAAAGAAAGAAATTTAGAAAGAAAATTAGAAGAAATTTAGAAAGAAATTTAGAAAGAAAGAAAAGAAAGAAATTTAGAAAGAAAAGAAAAAAGAAAAAAGAAAGAAAGAAATTTAGAAAGAAAGAAAAAAGAAAGAAAGAAAAAGAAAGAAAGAAATTTAGAAAGAAAGAAAGAAAGAAAGAAATTTAGAAAGAAATTTAGAAAGAAAGAAAGAAAGAAATTTAGAAGAGAATTTAGAAAGAAATTTAGAAAGAAAAAAAAAAAAAAAAAAAAAAAAAAAAAAAAAAAAAAATTAGAAAGAATTTAGAAAGAAATTTAGAAAAAAAGAAAGAAAGAAATTTAGAAAGAAAGAATTTAGAAAGAAATTGAAAGAAAAAATTAGAAAGAAATTTAGAAAGAAATTTAGAAAGAAATTTAGAAATTTAGAAAGAAATTTAGAAAGAAATTTAAGAAATTTAGAAAGAAATTTAGAAATTTAGAAAGAAAGAAAGAAAACCTGAGACCCAGGACTATAATAAGTCTGATTGGTCGCTCTGAGTCACCTGACTTAGAAGCTATTGGAAAAATGTGTCGGTTTTTTAAGGGGAAAAAATCATAAAAATTCCTGAAAGGGCTCATTTTAAAACCAAAAGGTGTGCATGATACTAGGGACCCAGGACTATTGTAATAAGTTGGATTGGCCCCTCTGAGTAACCTGACTTACAGGTTACATACAGTATATAATACAGGCTGGTTCATTTCATGTAAATTATAACCCAGCACATCTGACCACTCACATTCCAACCACACTTAGCACGAACAAACCAAATCTTTAATACATTCTCTTCTTCTTCTTGTCTCCGCTCTTTAAAGTCTCCCTGTCTCCTTAATGACCCTTTCAATAGTTCATTCCCTCTTCTTCCCCCACAGAAGATTCTTTTATTAATACCGCCGTTCTACGCAGACAGGTGAGGTGCCGTATTCCTCCTTTCATTTTGTGACGGTGGATTTAACGCTGCAGCTCCGGGGGATTTTTACGTCTTGTCTTCTGCCCGTGACTAATGCCACTCCAATTACATACACAATCTCACTGTATTTTTTTTCATATTTGTACCAGAGTAGAAACGGATTAACCTGCATTTTGTCTCCGCTGAAATGACTGAGAATTAGATGCATGTTCCAATAAACCGCATCAAACGGCCTATATTGGGGTTATTTTTTTCTATTACTTTGGGGAAAAAAACATTTCAAAAACACGAGCAATAAATGGTAAAAATAACCTTCAAGGCTTTCAAGCGCCGAACTGCCGACATCGTCAGAAGAAAAATGGGAGCGTACTTTGTGTTTACGGTGCCTTTGAGTGATGCTTCGAAAATTGGGAGAATTGATTCAGATGTATATATATAGAAGGAAAGACAGATTAAGTATTTGTTCTAGTCCCATTTGTCAGACGCTTAGTGGTGAAAGAAGTAGTTAACTCTGCTACTAAAGTAGAAGTGCAGAAGCATTATAACGTTATAACAGGGCCATTCAACTTAATTGTCGAAGAGCCGCTGCCTCTTGGTTGTTGCACAAGACGTCACAACATGGGCAAAAATGTGAAGTTGTGCACAATATCCAACACACAAAATGTGTTTAAATAATGTTAGTATCTATTGTTGTAGCCTCTGTGAGATTAGAACCAAGCCAAACCAGCACAGAATTCAGGTGAGTGAAAAAAATGCAGACAAAAACACTGCTTCAGGAGACAAATGTCCATCATACCGGTTCAGACCTGATCAAAAAGAGCTAACTCTCACCTCATTTTGTTGTTTTAATGGAGTCCTATTATGAAAAATTTTAACCTTGTTATAATGGCCTCCCTTCATCAATATATTACAGTATAGAAAAAGTTACATTTTAATTGATTCCTGCATGTTTGAGTAATCTTGTATTGTTCTCCAGATGGAGCTCAACAACCCAGAAATCCCAGTTCTCACCCACCACCTATCTCCTCCCATTTGTCTGTATTTACTTGTTTTAATTCAAAAGATTCATACTCAAAGTGAAGCATATACAGTTCAGAACTCTCCCATAGCCACTTCCAAATAATAAAAGTTATGTATTTAAAATCTGTTGCTTTCTACAGTTAAATTTACAATGAAGAGGCGGGGCTTATCACTTCTGCAGCTTTGAACAGGAAGTCACTGGAGCTGTTTCCATTTTCAAGCCGTTTTAGATCAATTTTGCGTTTTGCAATAAACAAAAGGTAAATTACTGATCTGTATATGTTCTAGTTTCTTATTAAATAGTTGTGAAAAACACAATAGGTCTCATTTAATAGAAGAAGTTTCCTCACACAACTCTTTCTGCAGGCGACTAGAACGGAAAGTGATGTTCAGTCAACCGATATTCATAAAAAAAAAAAAAAAGAAACGCTGGAGCAGCAACAGATGAACTAGATATGTAAAAGGACAATCTTTTTTGACCTCATGAGACAAAGTTTACATTGTGTGGAATAGTCAGTGTTGACATGTGCTCGGTGCTTCATTCCAGAGAAGATATTGATGACGTACTTGCACTGTACTTTATGAACTTTGTCCAACTCTGAGAACTTCAGGGACCAGCTTCCTGCTGCTGCCAGAGTTATTTCAGAAAAAATGCCATACATTTATCATACATTTTACCGGAGACATTGCCATTGCAACACCACGTGGCATGACATTTCTTTAAGTGGCGTCTTACAGCTTTACCATTTCTTTGTATAGTGCTTCACCTTTCACATGCGTTCCAGGAGGACAGAATTGTCGGAGAGCCTTTGTTTCTGGGTTGTTGCACAAGACGTCACCACATGGTAAAATTTGAAGTTGTGCACAATAGGACTGTAGTTCTCTAGTTGTTTAGTTGATTAATCGATCGATGGAGTCTTGGTCGATCAAAATGTTATTAGTCGATTAATTCTTTTAAGGAATTTGTCTTTAACAGCAACAGAATAATTGGTCTGAACTGCCTTTTTTATATAAACACACTGTTTTCTCTTCATTTTCTGCATAAACTAGAGTTTTTGCATGAACTACACAATATTATGAGTATTTTGAGCAACATTTCCAACCTGATTTTGATACAAAGGAATAAACTTGATTCTTGATGTCACAATGAGAATTAGAATGTCCTTTCAAGAAAGTCAGATGTTTATACAAGGAACTGACATTTTCAACACACATTTTTTTGATGAAACTCAAGATTATTTAAAAACTTTTCAGAAAATGTGATTTTTTTTTTTTTTTTTTTGACAGTTAAATTTACAATGAAGAGGCGGGGCTTATCACTTCTGCAGCTTTGAATAGGAAGTCACTGGAGCTGTTTCCATTTTCAAGCCGTTTTAGATCATTTTTGTGTTTTGCATGAAACAAAAGGTAAATTACTGATCTGTATATGTTCTAGTTTCTTACTAAATAGTTGTGAAAAACACAATAGGTCTCCTTTAATAAAAGAAGTTTGCCCACAACTGCAGGCGACTAAAACGGAAAATGATATTCAGTCAACCGATATTCATAAAAAAAAAACAAAAAAAACTTTACATCCACCAAATAAATCAGGGCTGGGCAATTATTTTTACTCAAGGGCCATATTCAAACCCAGAATAGTGGTGGAGGGCCCGACTGCCAACATTGCTTAAACAAATTTTGATTGGGGCAAACTAATTTCTTTGACAGAATATAGAAGACCAGTACGAAGAAAAGGTTTGCTCTACCATAAAGAACTTAAAACATATGTGGATTAAGCTAATAGTTTTCAGAAAATTAAGTCGAAGCTTGAGAAAGTTTTGATTTTACTAGAAAAAACTGAATTGATACGAGAAAACATATTTTCTGAGAATAAAGTTGAAACCATAAAAAGAGGCCGTTTTATGGATTAAATCATAATTATATGAGGAAAAAAAGAAAACTAAATATGATCAGCACTTGAACTTGGATGAGTCAAATGTTTGCATAAAAACCCACAATAGATTTTTATATTTGTAGCAATGTTCCGTGATCCAAAGTGCAAATTTAATCTCGAAAAGCTCAAGTTTAATATTGAAAACTTGTCTTTTATGGCTTTTTGACTTTATTCTCATAACATTATAAATGTAATCCCGAAATGTTACAAGTTTATTGTCGTTTTTGTCACTTAAGCTTCGTCGTGCATCTCTGTTTCTCAAAAACATGCCAGGGGCCTGATTGAAACAGGTCGCGGGTCGCATTCGGCCCCGGGTCGTAGTTTGCCCAGGTCTGATATAAATGAACTGGAGCAGCAACGAATGAACTAGATATGTAAAAGTACATTCTGTTTTGACCTCATGAGACAAAGTTTACATTGTGTGGAATAGACCGTGTTGTCATGTGCTCGGTGATTCAGTCTAAAGAGGATATTTGTACTTTATGAACTTTGTCCAACTCTGAGAACTTCAGGGACCAGCCTCCTGCTGCTGCCAGAGTTATTTCAGAAAAGAAATAATGCAATCATTTGCGATACATTTTACCGGTGACATACTGTACATTTATGATTGCCATTGCAACACCGCGGGGCATGACATTTCTTTAAGTGGCGTCTTACAGCTTTACCATGGCTGTCAAACCCTAATTCATACTTTCTTTGTATAGTGCTTCACCTTTCACATGCGTTCCAGGAGGACAGAATTGTCGGAGAGCCTTTGTTTCTGGGTTGTTGCACAAGACGTCACCACATGTGCTAAAATTTGAAGTTGTGCACAATAGGACTGTAGTTCTCTAGTTGTTTAGTTGATTAATCGATCGATGGAGTCTTGGTCGATCAAAATGTTATTAGTCGATTAATTCTTTTAAGGAATTTGTCTTTAACAGCAACAGAATAATTGGTCTGAACTGCCTTTTTTATATAAACACACTGTTTTCTCTTCATTTTCTGCATAAACTAGAGTTTTTGCATGAACTACACAATATTATGAGTATTTTTGAGCAACATTTCCAACCTGATTTTGATACAAAGGAATAAACTTGATTCTTGATGTCACAATGAGAATTAGAATGTCCTTTCAAGAAAGTCAGATGTTTATACAAGGAACTGACATTTTCAACACACATTTTTTGATGAAACTCAAGATTATTTAAAAACTTTTCAGAAAATGTGATTTTTTTTTTTTTTTTGACAGTTAAATTTACAATGAAGAGGCGGGGCTTATCAGTTCTGCAGCTTTGAACAGGAAGTCACTGGAGCTGTTTCCATTTTCAAGCCGTTTTAGATCATTTTTGTGTTTTGCATGAAACAAAAGGTAAATTACTGATCTGTATATGTTCTAGTTTCTTACTAAATAGTTGTGAAAAACACAATAGGTCTCCTTTAATAAAAGAAGTTTGCCCACAACTGCAGGCGACTAAAACGGAAAATGATATTCAGTCAACCGATATTCATAAAAAAAAAACAAAAAAAACTTTACATCCACCAAATAAATCAGGGCTGGGCAATTATTTTTACTCAAGGGCCATATTCAAACCCAGAATAGTGGTGGAGGGCCCGACTGCCAACATTGCTTAAACAAATTTTGATTGGGGCAAACTAATTTCTTTGACAGAATATAGAAGACCAGTACGAAGAAAAGGTTTGCTCTACCATAAAGAACTTAAAACATATGTGGATTAAGCTAATAGTTTTCAGAAAATTAAGTCGAAGCTTGAGAAAGTTTTGATTTTACTAGAAAAAACTGAATTGATACGAGAAAACATATATTTTCTGAGAATAAAGTTGAAACCATAAAAAGAGGCCGTTTTATGGATTAAAATCATAATTATATGAGAAAAAAAAGAAAACTAAATATGATCAGCACTTGAACTTGGATGAGTCAAATGTTTGCATAAAAACCCACAATAGATTTTTATATTTGTAGCAATGTTCCGTGATCCAAAGTGCAAATTTAATCTCGAAAAGCTCAAGTTTAATATTGAAAACTTGTCTTTTATGTGTAGTGAAACATTCACTGCACATCTGATCATCTGATCAATTTTCAGCATCTTGCCAAGTTTTGGAAGCTGAACCGAACCTTTGGAAGACAGGAAAAGATCCCCCCCCCCAAAACACACATTCCTCTTGTCTGGTGATTTACGAGGGGGCAAATCTCAGCAGCACAAACTAAAGCTGAGAGATAGACTATTAATTCAGAACTGTTTTTCCACAGGATGAATTGCCATGTACAAAGTGTGACAATGTCAATAATGTTTATATACTATACATGTTGTGCAAAGTGCCTTGAACTGTTGAAAAAGATGAGACACAATAGAGACTTGAAAATATCAGGTCTCACACAAATGCACATCCCCCAAGGTGCTCTGGTCTCAGACATTCCTTAGAGCATCACTGGGCTTCACTGTTGGGACAATTCTCCCCCGCCAAAGTGGGAGGGGAACTGCTAGTAGAAGCTAACCACCCAACTCAGATCACTCTCTTAAGTTTTGCCTGGACTCCCGTGCAGCTTGGAAGTTCTCTCCTGCAGTGGCTTCGAACACCATGTGCACGTAGGCCTCGAGCCTCAGTTGCAGGACAATGGAGAAAAACAACATCTTAGCTCTGGATCAAAATCTTTTGGGACTTCTAGTAAGCCACGCAAATATAGACAAAAATCCAGACAGCCAAAACTGCCCTTTTGAGGAACTTTTTGGGAGTTTTCAGGGCAGCCTCAACTCAGAGATGGAGAGACAAAGACTTTCTGGGCTAACTCCCTAAACTCTATCTCTCTTCACATTTCTTGGATGTGAACATTGCTTAAGGCAGAACCAACGCAAACGGACATCTTCTGCAACTTCAACCGGTCTTCCCTGTCACCCCAGCCCCGGCATGTCCGTGCAGCAGAAAGTGGAGCCATCTTCTCTCAACGCGACCTCCACAGAGACAAAGGACATCTGAGGTCGTATGAACTAAACTGTCACATTGGCTGGTATAGACACAGTTAATGCAAATAGATTTAGATAAACAGTCTACTCTCATTGTGCATTATTGGAAACTCATCTACATACTTTATTTAAACACTGTATGTCATTTTCTGGTTAATAAATCTTCATAAACCACAACTTATTTTGGTTAAGTGCATGATTAATTTTCAGAATGGAGTCCCTGGAAATGTGAAAAGATCTTACAACCTTCAGATTAGACTAATAGTTTAATTAATTAATCAATAAATTGTTAATTAATTAAAATATTTGGTATTAGAATCAACTTTTTCTCACTTTGGTGAGTGGTGCCCCGAATAATCAATCTCTATTATGATTCTATTTATCAAATTACTACATATTTGGTGCTTCCGTTGTGAGGCCAATGCCAAATATTGTAGTAATAAACAAAATCACTACATATTTGACGCCCCGTGTGACGCACGTGTACACTCCTTCTGAAAATGAATTATGACTTACTAAAATGTGTTTATGTTGATTTAATGGACCTACTCAAAACTAAAGCTGTTGGGTTGTTTAAAATGTCCATATTTGCTGAGCAGTCCTTAAAGCAAAAGCTTAAATGTGCTGACCACCGCTTAGGTCGCAGACACATTTTTCTTACAAACTGTGTGCAAACTACCGTTTAGGTGGAGACACACTCTTGAAGAAAAACCCTGACATGTATGCCTTGCCTGTGCATACTTTTTCTTTAAAGACCTTAGGTAAATAATCTAACATCTGCGTACAGTCCAGTGTTAATATTATTACCGATATTCTTATTAATAGCTGGTACAGTTCAGCATTAATAATATTTTTGTTGCAACACTTTAAATTTGCTTACAATTCACCAAGAGTTGAATTGCTAAGATCAGGGCGTGCCTTTGATTTATGACCCTTTGTCTCAAGGAGAGAAGTTACTCCTTCGACCGCCAAAGCAGACTGAAGCAGGTCTAAGCTTTGGAGAGGGCCGTCCTTGTGACATCACAGAGCCGGCCTCCAGCGCCGTAGCTCGCACCCCTCGCTCGCCCCTCACACACAGAGGAGCAGAAGCAGGAGGGAGAGAGAGAGCAGTCAGCTCTCTTGACTGTTGTTTGTTTTAGTGAAAACAAACCTAAACATTGATTCTTTTCAATCTTTTCTCACTAACTAACCTTCTCTAACCTGTCAATGTAATCAATGTCTTTGACTTGACACATTTTGACTTTACAGCTTGTTCACTGTTCCACAAAACAAGCTTAAACTAGCCTAAAACGATCAATGCTCGCTTGAACAACCGGAAGTAACAAAATTAGATGCTAAATATTTTAATTTGCCAAAATTATTTATATTTAGACATTTTGTAAAATTTTCAAATTTCTTAACTCGTGAACTGCTGGACGGTCACAAAGAGTTAAAGATATTTACTTTCGTACAAACATGGAAACTCAAGTAATTTCTACTTCTAGAAGTCGAGGAGACGCCCTTGACCCTGAATTAGAAAACACTGCCGAAAAACTTCAATCAAATGTTCATAACAAAATGCAAAGAGCAGATCATTTTGAACAAAACCAAGAACCCTCTTTGGTACAAAAGGCTTTTAGAGAACGCAAAACAGCCGAAAACCTCACATGGCTGTTAGAACAAATAGTTGTAGTAAGAGCACAACTATCTCAAACAAATAAGCAACTTCAAGAAAAAGAAGGAACTTTAGACACAAAAAGACAAAATGACTTACTTGTGAAAGAAGTTTTACTTCTCAGAGAAGACAATACACTCCTCTTAGAGAACCTCAGACTTATGCATTCAAAGCATAGAGACTTGGAGAAAGAGCTGAATTTTACAAATTCAAAGCTCAACAAAACAGAAGAAATCATCTCCAGACAACAAGAAGAGCTAGCCGCTATGAGCGCTAAGCTAAATGAAACAGCCCAGAAACAAGCTCGGTGTAAACACCGACTTGAAAAGGCTAAGGCCCTGTCCCAATACTCACACTTGCACACTTGTGCACTTCAAATGTGCGTTGACGACGAGCCGCTGAAGTGCGCATGGTGTCCCAATTCTCTAGAATGTTTTTATCCACACTTCACAACATCATATTTACGCACTTCAGGCAAGTGTGGAGTTTTCAAATGATGCAATGCTTCTACCTTAGCAACTTAGCTCTGAACGTTAACAGGAGGCACAGTTTAATAATATACGGCGGTAAGAAAACCATTTGGCTTGTACCTTGCGCTGCCACAGCTGATTCCTACCAGACATGGACATTCACAGCACTGTTTTATATGTTTGTGGCAAGTTCCAATGATCCAAATAGACTAGTAATTTAGCAGCAGTTTAATTCATAACATGTTGAAGTGTGGACTGTCCCATTTCTGTTCTGCACACTTGAGCACTTGTGCACTTGGCGCACTTGCACACTTTCAAACAATGCACACTTCAGTGAAGTGCACAAGTGTGCAAGTGTGAGTATTGGGACAGGGCCTAAGTTAAAGCTCAACTTCTAAAACAAAACTGTGGTAACCATGACAACAATCACCTGCTGTCATTTCAAGACCTTAACCTTATGGCAAAATGGATCCCACGTTTTGAACCTAAATTTGACTTAACGCCTTCTCACATTGAAGCGTATTTGAGGAACATTGACACTTTCGTGTGTAGATTTCCTCAGGCTACAACAACAGACAAAGTCACTTTGATCAGAATGACTTCATCTGAGCACGTAAGAAGCTTCATTGACCGACAGCCGACTCAAACCCAGACTGACTACAGTCTTCTGTGTGATGCTCTAAGAAAAGAGTTTTCAGACACTTTCACCACAGGCTTCAGTAACTGCGTTTCCACCCTTATAAAATGCGCATAATTCTAAAAGTCGAATAAATCGAACAAACTGGAAATGCGCATTTAAGAGGCGTTTCCAACAACGTGTCCAAGCGCATAAGGTCGCCTTTGTGTCCATAGCAACAAGCAAACGGAGATGGAGAGCGCAGGGCATAACGTCCTTTTTCTTGGCCAAATTACTAATTTGTTGACGGCTCAGCTTGCACTTGCCAAGTCAATCGCGGCGAGGAGACAAAGACGTCGGGCCCAACTTTTAGCGGTAGCGGCAGCGTGTTTTTCAACATCCAGAGCGTCGCCTTACACCTGGGAGCGTCAACGCCAAAAGACGTTTTGGGAGGTCGTGGTCTCCCGTCACTTCACCCCAAACCTGTGGCTAGAAAATTTTAGGATGAGCGAGGCGACCTTTGAAAAGCTGTGCCAAAATATTGGACCGTTCGTGGGACCCTCACCACTGCCCGGACGAGTTCCAGTACCAACCAAAAAGCGCATCGCCATTGCCCTTTTGAAGTTGGCTTCCTGCGCAGAGTACAGGGTAATTGGAGAGATCTTTGGCGTCAGCAAGACCACCGTCCACCGCTGCGTCTATGCCGTATGTAAGGCAATACGGCATACAATGTTGAAGGACCACATCCAATTACCAAATGTGGAAGAAGCACGGGCGATTGCGCAGCGGAACGCGCGCGCGCATGCTGTGCCACAAGTATATGGCTCTTTGGATGGGACCCACATCCCAGTACTCCCACCATCGGATGGATACCGGGACTTCGTTAACCGCAAAGGATGGCCTTCCATCGTGCTACAAGCCGTGGTTGATGACAACTACCAAATCAGAGACATCTGCGTCGGAACTCCTGGTAGTGCTCATGATGCGGCTGTCTTAACCACGTCGAATTTATTCAGGTACGTTAAACTAATATTTTGCCTGCGTTAATCTCATATTTTTATCATTATAATTGTAATAATAATTATAATTTTTATGCTATTATTATTACTATTATTACAAGAAAACAGAAAAAAATACACTTATCATCATTATCATTATCAATATAACTATAGCAATACAATAACAAATAAAACAATAATACATTATTATGTGTTACAATAATAATACTAATACTACTACTACTACTACTACTACTACTACTACTAATAATAATAATAATAATAATAATTATTATTATTATTATTATTATTTTATTTATTTTTATTTTTTTCATTATTGGTTACAAGTAACCATTTACATTTTTTATGGTTGTTTTTACTATGACTACTTTGAAATAACACAATATTTAAATATAATTTTTTTTTTTTTACAGATTTCCCGAGAAACACCCCAAGGGAATCATAGAAGTGGAAGGTGTGGAAGTGCCTCTTGTTATTGTTGGAGATCCAGCTTACCCACTGCTGCCCTGGTTGATGAAAGGGTTTTCTGGTCCAAACCTATCCCAGGAAGAGGAGTCTTTCAACTTGCATCTCAGTGCCATCCGAGTGAAAGTGGAGCACACATTTGGGCACCTTAAAGCAAGATGGCGTATACTTGCTAAACGCTCAGATGTCCATCATTCTTTTATGCCAACTGTTGTGGCTGCCTGCTGCGTGTTGCACAACATCTGTGAAAAAGAGAAACAGCCACGTCCACCTTTCCTACAGGACCTTCCTGAAAATAACCAGCCTAATCCTCAGCCTCAAAATGACCAACTTCATGCAGGAGCACAGGAGATCAGGGATGCACTTGTCCGCTGTGTTAGCCATCACCCAGCCCAGTGACACCATGACAACATTTTAGTTTTTCTTTTTTATTGTTCTGTTTAAATACAATACAAAGCACTCTCAAAAGTCAACACACACAAAACACAACTAATTGTACAAATCTTACAATATTTTTATATAAATATGTTATTATTATTATCCTATTTAGTTACTGTAACTGTACATTGTCCTGTTAAATAAAGAAAGAAAGTTTTGTTGTCATTGTTATAATTTTGTTCCTGTGGTAATTGTTTTACTGCTCTGTACACTATACAATACAATACATTTTATATTATCTGCAAATATGCTAATTAAATAATAATATCAGTAATAAAATAATATTTTTTTTACTTAGTTAATTTTGAATGTAACTATTTTTTTCTGTCTTATTTTGTTGAAATCTAAAACTAAACATCTTAAAATTCAATATATTTGTAGGCCTATTAATTAATTTGAAGACAACTTTTATATTTTATATTTCTAATGTATTTTACTCATTTTACTTTCAATACATCTATTGTATCTGTTTGTTAATGTCGTATTGGTACTTGAGATGAGATTTGAGATGATTTCGTTGCCTACAGATTATAATATGATGAAGGGAAAGAAACATCGGCGTTGGGATTTAAATGGTTGTGGGGAGCAGACGTGTGTGGGGGGGAGGGGGTTGGCCAATAACTGCCTTGAACCCGACTGGCAGCCATCAACTCCATAGCTTGTGCCTGCCTTTCTGAAGCTCTTGCACAACGCTCAAAACACATTAATGCAGTTTGGAGATTAGAAGAAATTGATTGAATATTTTCTCTGTCTCTCTCTGCTTGCTCATCCTGCTGCCTCAGAAAAGTCTCAAAAAAAGCCTGTGCTTCTCCAAATCTAGAGGAGCGAGAGGAACGGGACCAAAAATGCTGTCTCACTGGTGTAGGCCTTGGCGCTGAACCATTTGCCGACTCTCCATCAACATCAACTTCCTCTCCATCTGCTTTAAAAAGTCATAGGTTAAACCTTGAAAGTAGTGACAAAGAAAAAAATTATTTGGCTAAATCAAGCAAAGAACACTAAAATAGGCCATAATATAAATTAAACATAGTCTATGAAAGTAGTAAATTTAAGTGTATGTATGTAAAAATAATTATAAAAATAAATTATATTGAATAAATGTAGGCTATAAAAGTAAACGAATACTGTAGGCAATATAAAAAAAATAAATACATTGATAAAGAGATAAACAGGTTACATAGCCACAAATACATTAATTAATTAGCCTAGTTAATTCATATTTAGGTTAATTAGGCTAATAGATATAGAAAATAACCTAAATAAATAGGCCTAAGCAAATAAAAATTAAATATATAAATAGATTAACCTGTTTCTAGGTATTATCATAATTAAAATAATACAGGAGGCAAAGCGAAAAAATAGCCTATACCTTCTGATTCTTGATTTTCAGAATCATCGTCATCTTTTTCATTTTCAGTATTATCTAAAAAAAAAAAGATGTCTTTAAATTTTGCAGAACAAAAGCTGTTATAAATATTCTGAACTTTTGAGACTCACCTGAACTGTTTATGACGGACGTTATGGCTGTCACAATAGGCCTGTTCCCCAGGATTAAATCTATTAAATCAAAATATTTAAAGGTTTTCTTTCCCCCTGCACCACTACGGGAAAGCTGCCGCTTCTCCGCCATGTAACGCTGCTTGAGATTTTTCCACTTGCTGCGTAAAATGGTCCACGGCTTGTCAAATCCTTTCTCAAGCATCAAAGCGCGAATCTCCTGGAAAATGCTGGCATTTCTTTGATGTTTTCCGTCCAAAATTGACGTTATTTTTCTTTCATAAATTATGTTTATGAAGGTTTTTACTTCTTCCTCTGTCCAACTGTAACGGCAGCCTCCAGAAGCCATGATGTCGCTATGGAAACGACGCGCACAGGCACGCAAGTTTATTCGCTTTCACGTGCAAAAGCGTTTCCAACGTTCTAATTCGCATTAACTTTTATGCGCATACAAATGAAAACAACCTCAAGCAAGCGTATAAACTTTTATGCGAATTAGGGATTCTAAATGCGATATTTGCCGTTTCCACCTCCCGGGACTTATTCGATACTTCTTAATGCGCATTAAAATCAAGAGGATGGAAACGCAGTTAGTGTAGCTCTAAATGTTAAGCAGGAGGCACAAGAGCCTCCAGAAGCTTATTATTGCAGACTTCGAAACGCTTACTTTGGCTCTAAAAACCAAGTTAACATGGAAGAAGATTTGACCTTCAAATCTCTCTTCATTGAAAATCTTCACCCCACTTCACGTGAGCTTCTCGGTGTTTCAGCCTGGCCTGAAAAGCAGACAAGCCGTGAATTACGGGATTTGGCTATCAAAGCTTTTATCAAACACAAACAAACAATAGAAAGAAACAAAGATCTCACCCAGAACATTAACTCAGAGAGCCTAAAACAAGTTAAAAGTCGAGACCGCAATACAACAGCTCAAATTATGCCTTCCTTATCCTCAAAGAAGTGCATGAATGAACCAAGACGAGTTCATAGACAACAAAAGTACAGAGAACGTGTAAACACGCTGTACTACAATCCTGACACAAGTCTGATCAATGAACGTGAACGAGACCCTGACTGTCCAAAGAGACGTAAGACTAAACATGTCCATCAGGGGGGTCACATCACCGTTCAGAAAAAGAATGTAGCAGATTCTAAAATCTCAAAACGTGACAAAATCTTAGAGATAAGTCCTCCACAAGAACATGAACCACAGTGTCATGATTCTGAAAATGAAACCACTGAGTCAACATTCAGTGAAGACAATCAGAACCTAAATGAGCTTTTGATTAGTCGCCTTCAGGACAGTGATGAAACACAAGTGTTCACACTGGACTCAGACAGTCACCTGACCAAAGAAGAAACTTCTTTACAACAGCTCCAGAAGCTAACCAAAAATTGTGACTTGGGCATCTCAGAGCCCACAATCAGCCCAATCTGTCGACCTGCAGTAAAGACAGAGGAAACTAAACGAGCTGATAACACAGTCAGTGCCTCACAGTTAAGTTCAGACACAGAACTTCAACATGACAGTGCACCTGACACACAGACCAAACGTCCTTTCAAAAGATTCTTGTGTAACTTGACCAAAAAGGGCCCAGCGCAAAAACTGCACATGCCCACCATTTTGGATAATGAAATCAAACAAGAAGCAATGCTTGATACAGCTGCCAAAGTCAGTGTAATGTCAACTATGCTTTTTAAGAAATTACAAAGAACATTAAAGGCAAAAGGAAGAAAACTGAACTATCATTCAGACTCTCTTCAAATGTGGTCTTATTCTGACACTAACATTGTGACCAAAGGAGAGGCTCTCATCCGCCTCACGATTGGACCAGTAACTGTTGTCCATCCTTTTTATTTGTCTCCACTTGGCTCGATTCCTCTCCGTATCGGTCAAGACCTTATTAATCAATTTAAACCCCTAATCGATTATAAACATCTGACTCTTTCAGCAAAGATACAAAAGCCTTTAGCTTTTGATCACCAGACTTCTTAAGTCCACTTTCAGTGCATGGACACAGCTCCATCCGAGTCAAAGTGTTCACAAATGCACTTAGGTCAAACTAAAGTTAGCCTATTAGACAAAATTACACTAAAATTCAGGAATGAATTTATAGTAAAAACTTGAACCTGCTGTCCACATGCAAAAGCATGTAAGAAAAGACAAAAGAGAAAAATTAAATTGTTGTCAGTTAAATCAAACTGAAAACAACTAAAGCAATCTGCACAAGCAGTAAATAAAGTACTTTGCCAGAACAAACCAGTGGCACAGTCATTTACAGGTAACAAGGCTCTAAACTGCCTCCAAAATCCTGAAACTCTTAGTGCTCATCGAGCATTAATGTAAATAAACATGAAACGTACAACCTAGTTTCTGTTTAAATAGACACAAAATGAGTTTATAATTAAGTCCTTACACACACATTTGGACAAAAACTTAAACTAACAAAACAGTGTCTCTCCAGTGTTTACTCCAGCAAACACTGAACTAACAACAACAATCCCTTCCTCAACCACAGGGGGGAGCCGTTTAAACCTCTGACTAACTCTTGTCCAAAGTTTAAACTAACCCCTATGCATGCTTTTCTCTTTTACTAAGGTCACTGTTTTCAATATGACAACACAAGAGCCTGAATCACAGAGAGCTCATCTCAGTCATAAAACAGTCAACACAAAAAAAAATACTCAGAAATGTTTAATTTCTGAAATACTCTGTATCAATTTTTGCAAAATTGCTCTGTTAATGTAAATCTCATGGTTAATGCGTTCATAACCTTAGTGTTTAACTTCAGAGTTTTGGACTGCCTTGGTAAAAATGTGACATTGTTCAACAGCTGTTTAAGATTTATCAAAATCAAATTTGATAACTCCATAACCCTCTTGACATGCATAGCTTCACTCTTCTACAGCAAAATTTATCTCAAGGCTAATAGCAACTTAGCCAGAGTCAGCTAAACAAATAGACTTTAGCTCATAACAGACAGCGTAGCATTAGCTATTAGCTTTAGCCAATAGCTTAGCATTAGCATTTTCCCTTTCAAATAAATTTCAACAAAACTTAAATTTTGTAAATTTATTTAACCACATCACTTAAGACTTAGCATCATTAGTCTTCATGTAGCCTACATAGCTTACAGCTCAGGCACATTTAGCTTAGAATTGCTACACAGTTAGAGCAGAACCGGCCAACTGTGTGACAGCATCCCTGCATCGTCATCATCGATCATCGTGCCAAGTGCATGCCAACCTCAGCTCTACTGACTGAAGATGGCATCCAGGGGGGAACATGTAGTGAAACATTCACTGCACATCTGATCATCTGATCAATTTTCAGCATCTTGCCAAGTTTTGGAAGCTGAACCGAACCTTTGGAAGACAGGAAAAGATCCCCCCCCCCCCCCCCCCCCCCCCCCCCCAAAACACACATTCCTCTTGTCTGGTGATTTACGAGGGGGCAAATCTCAGCAGCACAAACTAAAGCTGAGAGATAGACTATTAATTCAGAACTGTTTTTCCACAGGATGAATTGCCATGTACAAAGTGTGACAATGTCAATAATGTTTATATACTATACATGTTGTGCAAAGTGCCTTGAACTGTTGAAAAAAGCTGAGACACAATAGAGACTTGAAAATATCAGGTCTCACACAAATGCACATCCCCCAAGGTGCTCTGGTCTCAGACATTCCTTAGAGCATCACTGGGCTTCACTGTTGGGACAATTCTCCCCCGCCAAAGTGGGAGGGGCACTGCTAGTAGAAGCTAACCACCCAACTCAGATCACTTCTCTTAAGTTTTGCCTGGACTCCCGTGCAGCTTGGAAGTTCTCTCCTGCAGTGGCTTCGAACACCATGTGCACGTAGGCCTCGAGCCTCAGTTGCAGGACAATGGAGAAAAACAACATCTTAGCTCTGGATCAAAATCTTTTGGGACTTCTAGTAAGCCACGCAAATATAGACAAAAATCCAGACAGCCAAAACTGCCCTTTTGAGGAACTTTTTGGGAGTTTTCAGGGCAGCCTCAACTCAGAGATGGAGAGACAAAGACTTTCTGGGCTAACTCCCTAAACTCTATCTCTCTTCACATTTCTTGGATGTGAACATTGCTTAAGGCAGAACCAACGCAAACGGACATCTTCTGCAACTTCAACCGGTCTTCCCCTGTCACCCCAGCCCCGGCCATGTCCGTGCAGCAGAGAGTGGAGCCATCTTCTCTCAACGCGACCTCCACAGAGACAAAGGACATCTGAGGTCGTATGAACTAAACTGTCACATGGGCTGGTATAGACACAGTTAATGCAAATAGATTTAGATAAACAGTCTACTCTCATTGTGCATTATTGGAAACTCATCTACATACTTTATTTAAACACTGTATGTCATTTTCTGGTTAATAAATCTTCATAAACCACAACTTATTTTGGTTAAGTGCATGATTAATTTTCAGAATGGAGTCCCTGGAAATGTGAAAAGATCTTACAACCTTCAGATTAGACTAATTAATTAATTAATTAATTAATCAATAAATTGTTAATTAATTAAAATATTTGGTATTAGAATCAACTTTTTCTCACTTTGGTGGGTGGTGCCCCGAATAATCAATCTCTATTATGATTCTATTTATCAAATTACTACATATTTGGTGCTTCCGTTGTGAGGCCAATGCCAAATATTGTAGTAATAAACAAAATACTACATATGGCTTTTTTGACTTTATTCTCATAACATTATAAATGTAATCCCGAAATGTTACAAGTTTATTGTCGTTTTTGTCACTTAAGCTTCGTCGTGCATCTCTGTTTCTCAAAAACATGCCAGGGGCCTGATTGAAACAGGTCGCTGGTCGCATATGGCCCCCGGGTCATAGTTTGCCCAGGTCTGATATAAATGAACTGGAGCAGCAATGAATGAACTAGATATGTAAAAGTACATGGTAGCACTTTAAAAGACCTCCACGGTACCTACCAGTTAAGTACCGTGTCAGTTGCTAGTAACTAACAGTGACACTTACTAGTACTTACTCTGGTACTTACTGTGGTACTTACACTGGTACCTAGAGTGGTACTTTGAGTGGTACTTGTACCAGCAGTTACTGGTACATACCACTGGTACTTACTGTGGTATTTACTGTAGTACTTACACTGGTACCTACAGTGGTACTTTGAGTGGTACTTGTACCAGCAGTTACTGGTACATACCACTGGTACTTACTGTGGTATTTACTGTAGTACTTACACTGGTACTTACACTGGTACCTACAGTGGTACTTTGAGTGGTACTTGTACCAGCAGTTACTGGTACATACCACTGGTACTTACTGTGGTACTTACTGCGGTACTTACACTAGTACCTATAGTGGTACTTTTACCAGCAGTTACTGGTACATAACACTGATAGTTACTGGTACTTACTGTGGTACTTACTGTAGTACTTACACTGGTACTTAAGGTGGTACTTGTGTCAGCAGTGACTGGTACTTACAGTGGTAACTATTAGTACACTTACCACTTTTAATAATTTGTGGCACACACATATGTTTCAGTGGTTGTGTTATTGGTACTAAATTAAAAAAGTAGAGCTTATAAATTATGAATAACAACAAAATGCAAATGTTAAAAAGCACCACTGTCTTTATTTATGTCACAACAATATTGGGTATTGACAACTACCAAAGTAATTATTTGTTTCAGTAAACAAAACAACAGAAAACTATTTATAACAATCTTAGCTTAATTCCAACATTTATTGATAAATACCATGATACATAATGGTAAATAGTGGTACTACAATGGTACTTATTACAGTAGTTGACAGTTAACTACTGGTAACAACGGGACCTGTTCTAAAGTGACACATACTGGTACTTGAGTGGTACTTACTACAGTAGTTGACCGTCAACTACTAGTAACAACGGGACCTGTTCTAAAGTGACACATACTAGTACTTGAGTGGTACTTACTACAGTAGTTGACCGTCAACTACTAGTAACAACGGGACCTGTTCTAAAGTGACACATACTGGTACTTCAGTGGTACTTACTACAGTAGTTGACTGTCAACTACTGTAGTAAGTACCACTGAAGTTGCCCCACTGTGGCACCTGAGGTTCTTCTGTGGTCTCCCATCCGAGTACTGCCCAGGCCCAACCCTGCTTATTCTGAGATCTGACGGGATCAGGCTTTGGCATGCTGGTATGGCCACGACCATACCAGCATGCCAATACTAGTTGTAAAAGTACCACTGTAGGTACCAGGGTAAGTACCACAGTAAGTACCACAGTAAGTACCAGTAACTACCAGTGGTATGTACCAGTAACTGCTGGTACAAGTACCACTCAAAGTACCACTCTAGGTACCAGTGTAAGTACCATAGTAAGTACCAGTAACTACCAGTGGTATGTATTAGTAACTACTGGTACAAGTACCACTCAAAGTACCTCTGTAGGTACCAGTGTAAGTACCACAGTAAGTACCAGAGTAAGTACTAGTAAGTGTCACTGTTAGTTACTAGTAAGTGACACAGTACTTAACTGGTAGGTACCGTGGAGGTCTTTTAAAGTGCTACCAAGTACATTGTGTTTTGACCTCATGAGACAAAGTTTACATTGTGTGGAATAGACCGTGTTGTCATGTGCTCGGTGATTCAGTCTAAAGAGGATATTGATGACGTATTTGTACTTTACTTTATGAACTTTGTCCAACTCTGAGAACTTCAGGGACCAGCCTCCTGCTGCTGCCAGAGTTATTTCAGAAAAAGAAATAATGCAATCATTTGCGATACATTTTACCGGTGACATACTGTACATTTATGATTGCCATTGCAACACCGCGGGGCATGTCATTTCTTTAAGTGGCGTCTTACAGCTTTACCATGGCTGTCAAACCCTAATTCACACTTTCTTTGTATAGTGCTTCACCTTTCACATGCGTTCCAGGAGGACAGAATTGTCGGAGAGCCGTTGCCTCGTGGCTGTTGCACAAGACGTCACCACATGTGCTAAAATGTGAAGTTGTGCACAATGTCCAACACACAAAAAAAGTGTTTAAATATCGTTAGTAACTACTGTAGCCTCTGTGAGATTAGAACCAAACCAAACCAGCACAGAACCAGAGTTAAAACTCGGACTAGATCAGTATCAGCCAAGTTTGATCTGGGAGTAAGTTAAGATCTAAGGGAGAATTACAAGATCTAAGATCTAAGAATTAAACCTGCAAGTAAGAAAACATTTTGGAGGGGTTAAGGGTTGTTTCAGATCCAGGGGTGCTTGGGGGTAATGTAATGCGAAAACTGTTATTTGCAGCATATTTTACATGTTAAGAGGCAGTTTTTTTTATATGGAATATATACTAAAACCATAAAAGGCAATGGCTATAAATGAAAATATATGAGTTATTGTGTGCTCACCTGCCCAGAGACTGTAGATGGAAAGCAGCAATCACTAAATCTGTTGCAATTCATCTCTTCTTTTAATAAGATTCATGAATTTTGTCCCTAAGCTAAACTAAACTAAAGATAAAAGAATGTGTGACATAGGCAGGGGTCTGTGGCTCTTTAAAGACATCAGTGCTGCTCTTTGAGATTGGACTGAAAATGAGGAACTAGACTAGTTAAGAGTTAAAGACAATTCTTTGCTGCTCTTTTCTATTTGCAATATGTGTTTATTATAAATTAGCAGTTGTTCAGTGGATGTAATGTGGTTGTTTAATTGTTTCTAAATCCATTGAAAGCCTTAACTGGAGTTCACTTCTTTTTCTCATTCAAAAATGCACAGGTGCATTACAAACAGAAAAGAAGTGCTTAATGAAACAAACCACTGTTATTATTCTCGCCATCAACATTTTTGTGAATTCACATATTTTATTGGGTAAAACATTGTGTTTATTCACTTAACCGTCTAAATAGTTTAGATGGTTAAGTGAATTAGTTTGATATAGTTTGAATTGGGCAAATGTAGCTCTCTTGCTGTAAAAGGTTGCAAACCCCGGACATAGGAGGTACTCTGTGTGTTGCTTTAGAGGCCCAGTATGGAACCCAGGTTTTTAAGTTGATAAGATCTACATTCTAATACAGGGGTCACCAACCCGTCGATCGCGATCTACTAGTGGATCTCCGAGGCAGTGGAGGTGGATCCCAAAGCCCCCTGCCTGTTTATATGAACTTTAACCACACACGCGATGTACACACTTGAAATACACACGGTACGCTCTCAAACTACACACGCAAGGTACGCGCTTGAACTACACACGCGACGTACGCGCTCGAACTACACACGCGTACCTCGAACTACACACGCGAGGTACGCGCTCGAACTACACACGCGAGGTACGCGCTCGAACTACACACGCGAGGTACGCGCTCGAACTACACACGCGAGGTACAAGCGCAAGATGCGGCAGCTGGATTTCTCCTATGTCGGCCCGCTGGAGCGCACAGTGGCCGCACAACCCCAGCCGACAGCGCGGCTCAAGAGAGAGAGAAGCAGGAGGAGAGAAAGAGAGAGAGGGGCAGGAGGACAGAAAGAGAGAGAGGAGCAGGAGGACAGAGAGAGAGGGGCAGGAGGGCGAAAGAGAGAGGAGCAGGAGGAAAGAAAAAGAGAGGGGCAGGAGGAGCGAAAGAGAGAGAGGAGCAGGAGGACAGAAAGAGAGAGAGGGGCAGGAGGAGCGAAAGAGAGAGAGGAGCAGGAGGACAGAAAGAGAGAGAGGGGCAGGAGGAGCGAAAGAGAGAGAGGAGCAGGAGGACAGAAAGAGAGAGAGGAGCAGGAGGACAGAAAGAGAGAAAGGAGCAGGAGGAGGAGACAGGTAGGCTAGTGCCACTGACACAGAATCACCTGCTCACGCTGTGTTGTCCAATACAGAAGTTTGTTTGTTGTTGATGCAAGGAAAGTAGTCTTTCTCAAGCCTATCCCCTCACTGTTACCATGGTAATCACCAATCACACAGTAGTTTGAACCGCTAAGTGAGGTGATGACAGCTTCAACTCTTTCATAACTTTCTTTTTTTGTAGCCACAATTTATTTTTAAATTTAGCTTACTGTTGTACATTGTAGCAGGTTTACATTTTGATGAAATATTATTACTATAATAGCTTACTAAAGAAAGTCTATAGGCCAACAGTGTTTCAATAAAGTATAGACTAGTCTGAAAATCAAAACTTTCAACATCGCTAATTAAATAAAATTATGTAAATCTGTAGGTAGATCTTCGAGCTATGCTCAGACAAAAAGTAGCTCGCGAGCTGAAAAAGGTTGGTGACCACTGTTCTAATACATTCAGGCTGAAGAGGTTCCTTTGCTAAAGGAGCTGTGAAAGGAGGCAAGCCAATCAAGTTCAAGTCAGATTTCAATAATTTGGTCAAATTATAGAGAAATTATTTGTTTATCAAAATAGGCGATGCGTGGGCATCCGGTATAGAGAAAGTCGTTGAAACAAGTCGAGCCAGTGCTGTTGTCAGCTAACTACAAGAGTTTATCACTGTGCTAATACAAACGTTATGCTGCTAAGTGAATGAAATTCAACCCTATGACCCATAAACGATACATTCAGGTGAGGGGAAAACGGCGAGAAAACCTGATCCAACAGCTAGCTTTTGTCCAATTTTGATGTTTTATTCAAAGAAGATTCCCCAGCCAACCAGATGTAAGTGACGTCAACTGATAATCCTTCTATACTTGGTAAATAAAATGTGGTCACAAATAAAGAAATGAGGAGGGACATTGTAAAACTACACTTTCAATATTAGTCGGCTCAGGTCAAGTTCCAAGTCTTAGTCCAGTTGATCAAGGCAACTGTGAGTTTCAGACATTTAGGGCAAATGGCAATGACTTAAGACACAAAATAGTGCTCAAAAGACTTTATTGCAGCATCTCAGCAAGTTGAGGGCAACATGGTCTGCGTCTCAGACTGGTGGTGGTCTCTCTGAAGTAAAGAAGGCCAATGTATATATAACCCCCACAGCTTTGCCCTACAAGGCTTTGAAATGACCAGACCAGAACACCACTCCTTGGCCACCTGGCATGTCAATCATTCTGAAATCAGTTAATAGTCACAGAACTTGGAATAAAAGGTATAAACACATGAATTTAAATACTCACACAAGTCTCAAGTCATCATAATTGTGACTCACGTCTGACTTGAGTCCATATCATGATTTGCTAGTTCACATCTCTGAATCAGATCATTGACTTCTTGTTGTAAACTGCAGAACTGATAAGCCCCGCCTCTTTGTTGTAACATTTACCTCTATCAATCAGCGTACATGATGTTATCAATATTTATTTATTTATTTACTGGTTACATATCAATTTTGAATAACAGCGAGTAAATACATAAAAAAGGGAAGGATAGGTGGTAGGTGAAAACTGGGATTTCTAAGCACACAGGCATCAGCTGCAGGACAACACAATATCACTCAAACCTGTAACTCCTGTAAGCTCCAAATAACTGTGAGTAACTAATGATTAAACTAGACTGTCATAACAGGGTTAAAAAAGTGGATTTTATAATATAAAGCCCCATAGTTCTTAAGATATTCACAAAGCATTGTACGTTCTTCTTTGCACAAAATATTGCCAGTGGTTGTTTGCTTGAATGTCAAACTGTAGCTTTTGCAGACCTTAAAATATAAGACGCTATCAAGGACTTTTGGCTTGATCCGCGCCATAAATATTTATTGGAAAGGCAACAAAAGATACAACATCTAATCTTGCTTCGTGGTCTATTGCTTTAAAATGCCAAGTAAACAAAGCCTAAATCTAAAGCACCAACAGTCCAAATAGTCAATTACTCTCACAATAAATCAGCAGCTTCTTGCAGACTTTCCACACATTTAGAAAGAGACTGAAGTCAAC
The DNA here is from genome assembly GCA_038363315.1 of Mugilogobius chulae. NCBI lineage: Eukaryota > Metazoa > Chordata > Actinopteri > Gobiiformes > Gobiidae > Mugilogobius > Mugilogobius chulae. Next base: position 30,457,069 of record CM076413.1, read on the forward strand.
AATATGAATCACTGTAATGGCTTTTTAAATGCAGCCGTGTTAACCAATCAGTGACTCATAACGATGATGGCAAACAAAACAAAAAAGAACTTGGGTAATCCTTTAACTACATCTTATAAAAGAAGCATAGATGACAACTTGATTTCAGTTCAGTAACTTGTATAACACCAAAACTCTAACCTTGTTGTTAGTTTGTTAAGTCTTGTTTCATCCATTATGGCACTTTTTTTTTCCAGAAACATTAGATATATTGTCCAAGTGTCTATTTGAGAGATATAGATATATTACACCCACCAAAATCTGGTATTTGTTTAGATTGTTTATACTAGTATTTGTTTATACTAGCACAGATAGCTAATGCCATTATGCTAGCTTATACTTCTGAAATGGCAGACATTCACACCTGATGCAATAGAAGATGTTGCTGTAAAGATAGTTAGATTCCCGGGATTTCCTCTACCCTGTGATGTTCAACAGACATAAGTTAGGATTTTGTGAACGGAGTTGTTTGTTTGTCTTGTAACCATGGAGATGGTACATGAAGTTATTAAAGCTAACTTTGGACCTCTGAAATGCTACAGAATGTTAACATCTGCTGCAGCCAAAGCTTTTGCAGAGGAAGATTTTGAGAGAATGGCCTTATCACCGACTGAAACAACAGAATCCACTCGTCCATCTGGACCTTACTGTCATCTGTCTCTCACTCCGGTTTCTACCTCCAACTGCACCTGCTCCTTCAGCTAAGGCCCTGACTAAGCCAAGCACAACATCATGGAGATGATCCTCATGCAGTTTAGCAGCAGCTCTCACACTCACTGACAGACGGCCAAGCAGCTCTGTCTATCTATTTGTCTTGTTAGCATTTTGCTAACTGCATTTAGCACAGCGACACATGCTTGACTTAAAATGTTTTAGGTAACTAAGCAAAACAAGTTTCTGCTGTAAAAAGCGAAACAATGAAATATAAATTAAGAGAGCAAAAACTATAGTGCTGTTGTTTATGAATAATTAAGTCTTTGTTTGTGCATATTAAGGCTAATTAAGGTGTACTTATTGCAAAATGATCCCAGAACTAGTAAAGGGTTGTGTTGCAAAGTTTCAGTATGTTATTCAGTTAAAGACAACAACAAGATGTGAGCTCTTTGTCAATGCTGTACCGAAAGAAAATTCCACCAATTTATTGTGTGGCCATTAATAAAGATTCTGATTCTGATTCTGAGGAAACTCCAGGAAAAGCAAGTCTAAAACAGGTCATTTGAAAACTAAACCCAGATCCAGAACAACACTGCAATATGAACTACAAGTCTGTGAACCTACAATAAGTGGTGTATTAGATTCTGCAGCAGATGGACAGAATAAATAGTGTAAAACAGCTTCAGTGAAACAGTGGTGACTCACATTGTGTAACAGCACTGACTGATTACTACAGATGGATGACACATGTAGTGTTCATTGTAGAACAAGAAGAGGGAAGGAAAGAACTACTCAAACTTTTTAAACATGAAACCAAGTTATAAACCATTCTAAATTGGGTTTAATTGTATTTTTGTAGGTAGTTTGTGTTAGAGGACCCAGATTTGTAGAGTGGAAAAGACAGAATGAAATCTCTTTGTATTTCAATTCACTTCTTTCATTTCTAATAATTACCACAATCATCTCCTGCATTTCAGTGGCCATGACAACAGGCGGTTGTGAGGTGAGAAGTTTAAGGTTGTTCTAATGCCGCATTCATGTGGCTCTCGAACAATTGCCCATAAACTGTGGACAAACAAAGCTGCTCGAGCTCAGCACCTGACGTCAATGATTGCAGAAACAAGACGCTTCATCAGTGGTAGGTTTGTTTGAAGAAAAGAGCTGAAGTTTAGCTTTGTCTTGTAGTTCTTCACGTCTTCTTTTATTTTTGTGTCCTTGTCGCAGTTGTTCCGACCTGACGCTTTGCACCCAGCGTAACAACTTCTGTATCGATTGTTTTCGAGTTCTCAAGGACCACATGAACGCAGTATAAATTACAGGTGTGTCACACAAATAAACAAACTTGATTGTACGGTAGGACGAGAGTGAGACCAGTAGGTTGGTAGGTACTCTTGGTTTCTTTTCAAGGAAATTAAAATCACCCAAACCTAATGTTTTCAGTAAAGAAATTAGTAATTATTATAGAATTACAACTGGAAAGTTTCTATAGAGGGATTTTCGGTCGACGTCACTCTCCACCCTACTGCGCATGTGTTATGCAGAAAGACCCGCTCTCCGTCTGTTTACATGGAGAAACTTCTTTGAATAAAACTTCGAAACAGGACGACAGCTAGCTGCTTTCATCAGGTCTGAATCGGTATGACAGTCGTCTGTCTCCTGAAGCTTAAGACAGCATTTTCTCGTTTTTCACTCGCCTGAATGTAACTTTTATAGGTCGTAGGGTCGAATTTCATCCATAAATGATAACTTAGCAGCATAACTTTTGTTTTCGCACAGTGATAAACCCTGAGCTTTTTCGACTTGTTTCCACTGTTAGTGTCTATGTGCGGGGGCTCTTTGTAAAGGCGGGGTGTGCGTGCATCACCCGTGTTGATAAACAAAACATCTTTCTATTGACAGTTTAGGATCCAGCCTCCACTTTGGGAACCAATTATATGCAAATTCCACGATCAGAGTAGCATTGGAACTGAGGCAATGGGTTGCTTTACATATAATTTATTGGTCAGATTATTTTTAGTGTGTTTGAAAAGCAGTTTTATCATCAACAAGTGTTGACGTTCAGGAGATTGGCACCTGAATTTAAAGTGTAGCTAGTTTTAGGTCATTATCAGACAAAGATCTCACACAAAACTTTGTACTGAACACCTGCTGTTACTCTGCACATTCAGCCCCTCCTTTCACCTTCTCCTCATGCTTTTCCAGCAGTCTGAATTGTTGGACATGTATTTGTGCTTGGAGTTTAGGGGTTAGCTTCAGTTTAATCTTCTGACTAAAAGTCTTCAACAGAAAACAGCTACGTTTTAGAGTTGAACAATTGCAGAGCTTTCTTAGGAAGATAACACGTCTTGTTGCAGTTTGTGTTTTCACAGCAAAAGCAGATAAAAATCCACACCAACAAACCTACATTCTGACAATAAATCAGCAAATCTCATCACATAATCTGACCTGTCTCCAGTTTAAATGTGTATCTACAATACTGTGATTGTAACATGAACGCAATCTCCTTTTCTACCATGTACATTTCCCTGTGTCTCTTATTAAAACTGTATCTCTGGAGCCCTATATTTGTTAGGTAAACATCGACAGAGCACTCCCACACAAGAGAACACACAATTGCATCCGTATCCAGCACAGCATCCACAAATGTCCAGCTGCTGCACGCACAAACGAACACCATCCTACTCCTTTAGCCTTTCCGAAACACAAGACTCTCCTTATCTCCCGGCACCAAATATTTAAATAACCGTTTCCTCTTTTTATTTGTGGTATCTGACTCTCGGATCTCACGTCGCGGTTGTTTATACACGCGCATGTCGTCTGGAAGCTGCCTGTTGAGACGGAGAATTAGACAGCGCTCCGCATTTGATCTGGCGCGGCGCTACGGGGCAAAAAACACAAACCGCACACATCCCAGGAACGCACGAGGCATCAGAATCTTTTCCGCCACACGAGCTATTCTTAGGAGTCACAACAAAACCCCGTGCTTTACACTCTGATACAAATCTCTGTTATTCATAGACGGATTTACCATCCTTTTTTGACCCGAGAACAGCCTACACTTTAAATACTCATGGATGTACGCAACGTTGTAGTGTGTGTGAGGTTGAGTGTTCTTTTATAAAATAACAGCAGAAAATTAGGATTATCTTCAAAAACGTTGACAGAAGACCAAAAAAATCAAAGTATAGCTGTTAAAGAATTAGTCATAAAGAAGTCCATGTCTTGTGGAGCTGATGAAAGGTGAACCTATTGTAAAAAATGCTTATTTTCTTTTCTGGACTAGAGCAGTGGTTCTCAAAGTGGGGGTCGGGAAGCAAAATCTGAGGGTCTCCAGATGATTTCAAGATGGAATTTTCCAAATATGACTTGGTATTGAATCTGTTTTATTTTTTTACCTGTAGAATCATTTTTAACTGAGTATTGGTCATATAAAACAAAAAACTACTAACATAAATGCATTTTAACCAAATGTATATGGTCTTATGACATCTGTTTTATTTTGCTGTGAGGGTCGCGAGTTGGTTAGATGGTTATTTTGGGAGTCCCAGCCTGAAAAGTTTGTGATGGTTTTCTTACTTTAAAGGTCCCATAATACAGATTATTTTGTTCTTATTTTAATGTTACATCTGTTTTACAAACACAGCTGGAGTTATGTTTTGTGTCATTCTCATGTACTGACCAAAAATCCTGGTTATCCAAGTTGAGTTTTTCTCTCAGCCTGAAAACACCCCACTCTGACGTAATTAAGTTATACAGAAAGTTCTGATTTTGTTCAACTTTGAAGCTACAGCCTTTCTTTCCTCTTCTCCTCTTCTATTTTCTATCTTTCCTCCTCTTCTCTATCATTCTCTCCTCTCTTCTCCCTCTCTTTTCTCTCTTTCCTTCCTCTCCTTTTCTCTCTCTCTTTCTAATGTTCTTTTCTCTTCTCTCTCTATCTTTCTCTTCTCATCTCTCTATCTTCTATTGTTCTCTCCTTCTTGTATCTCTGTGTCACTCTTCACTGGTAATATCTTATCTTCTCTCCCCTCTTCTCTCTATATTCTCTCTAGCTCTCTCTCTCTCTCTCTCTCTCTCTCTCCTCTCTCTCTCTCTCTCTCTCTCTCGACCTTCTTCCCGTCCTCTTTTTGTTCATCTGTCACTGTTTATTTTCTCCTCTTTTCATCTCGCCTCTCCTCATCTCACCTTTCTTCATTCAGGGAGAGAAGATTGTAAGATACTACAGTGGTAGTATTTTACAATCTTCTCTCCTTTACCTCTCTCTATCACTTTTCTCTCTCTCTCCTCTCTTCCTCTTTTTCTGTCTCCTCCCTTTCCTTCCCTTCTCTCTGTTTCTGTCCTGTCCCTTCCTCTTTCTCTCTCTCTACGCCCCGTCTGTCTCTCTTCGCTCTCACTCCTCTCTTCCCCTCTCGCTCTCCCTCTCACCTCCCTCTCTCTCTCTCCTCCTGTCTCTCCCTCTCTATCTCCCTCTCTTCCCTCTCTCTCCCTGCTCTCTCTCCTCCTCTCTGCTCTCTCTCTGTCTCTCTTCCTCCCCTTCTCTTTCCCCTCCTCTCTCCCTTTCCTCTCTCCTCCCCCCTCTCTCTCCCTCTCTCTCTCTTCTCCCTCTTTTCCCTCTTCCTCTCTCTCTTGCCCCTCTCTCTGCCCCCCTCTCTCTCCCACTTCCCCTCCTTCTCCCTCGCCTCTCTCTCCCTCTCTCTCTCTCCCTCCCCCCCCCCCTCTCTCTTTCTCCCTCTTTTCCCCTCCCTCTCCAATTCCCTCTCTCTGCCCCCCTCTCTCTCCCACTTCCCCTCCTTCTCCCTCCCTCTCTCTCTCTCCCTCTCTCTTCCCATCTCTCTCTCTCCCTCTCTCCCCCCCCTCCCCCCTCTCTCTCTCTCTCTCCCTCTCCAACTCCCCCCTCCCTCTCTCTCTCCAGGAGATCCGAGCTGAGCAAAGCTAAGTCAACACAGCTGCAACAACTCGTCGTGCTCACTTCCACTCAATCTTTAATCAGACTTCTCTCCCTTTCTGCGCTCACACTTTTGCCCTTTTGCTCTCTCGCTCCGCCCAGTCTCTGTTCCCTTTCTTCTCTCTTTCTCCACATTTGACTCAATCTGCATTAGGCGTTGTTAAATTTATATGCCCTCTAGTGTCTCCTTTTCTTTTGTGTTTTAGGGATCAGCCGCCTGGTGAGAAAGAAAGCATTTAGATGTAAAAGTGTTGAATTCTAGATGTGCTTCTTCATGCAATTATGATTTATTCAGGCTTGGGGCAGACAGAATCGAACTTTTTGTGTGTGGTTTAGTTACTGACAAACTTTGACCGACGAATACTGCAGGCAAAATTACAGGATTTAGAGAGCCATTAACTAAGAAATGCGTAGACAAAGCCAAGTTAGATTCATCCTTTTCGTATGGATAGTTCTGCTAACGAACATGCTCTTTGAATTGTGACAAAGCTACAGATGCTGGTAGGGACATTTTCAGAAACAGTGCCATGTCCAAAAATCAAAGCTGTGCAGGGTAAACACAGCACGAGCAGGCGTGTGTCCGGTGTGTGAACTATAGGGCCGCGGTCAATCAAAGAAATTCTTGGTTCACTAAAGACATGCCCCATCAGCTGATATGAGAGGGAGCTGTAAATGTTCTGAACCCAAAAATAGATCTGGCCATTTAGCCAAACTAAACTGTGCCTGAAAAGAAAATGCAATAGATCCCAAATAAATGCAATAATCTATTTCGAAAATATATAGAAAACTGTGAATTTATATCTAAAAAGGCAGATAAGATTTTGACCTTCAGCCAATTCACTTATTTTTGTTGCTACTCATACGAAATCTTTTTCATATAAACAAAAAACATTTAGACTATTACAATCTCTTGTCTACTAAACTCCATCAATAGAATTATTGTGAGAACACTGAAAAAATACCAGAGTTTGCAGCCCACTTAGAAGGTAGACCATTGGCCATTTTGACTTTTGGATACCTCACTTTCGTCAGTCTGCCCCAGGACAGTTATGGCTACAGTTGGAGCTTACCACCACTGAGTGTGGAGTGAAAAACATAATTATTAGATCATCATAGATTCAGACTTGCTTTGGTTCGACGTAGATATTTAAGACATGTGGGGGAGAAGCTAAGGATGTGGTCCAAAATGTGAACTTTTCTGGAATATTCTTTCTATTCCAGGGTTGTGCTCGGTGGCAATAGCTTGTAGATTTGTTCTTTCATTCATTTTCAGCTGCCTGTTCCAGTTAGGGGTCGAGGATGACTAGAGACTATCCCAGTGACTTTGGGCCTTAGGTGGCCAAATTGTTGCATGATTAGACAGACAAACATTCACTCTCTCATTCACTCACAGGAGAAAGTTACAGTGATGCCCAATTAACCCAAACATGCATGTTTGGGGGTGGGAGGAAACCGGAGTACCCGGAGAAAACCCACGGTGACACGAGAAGAACATGCAAACTCCACTCCTGTCCTTAATCATGTTGTGTGTGAATTGAGTTACACAAATAAACTTGTCTTGCCTTCCTTGTCTATCTTCTTTACTTTTCCTAAAGAATATTTCTTTCACTAAGTTCATCCATAATCTGTTCACGTGTTGTCCTTTGTCCCACTGCCTTTTGGAGAGTGTATCTGTTTGCAGATGCTGCTGCTCCAGTGTCGGAGTCTGAGTCTTGGATACCCTGTAATATTAAGGCCTGGAACCCTCACTTGGATTGGCTGTCCTTGTCCTTCTAGATGAATCGTTTCCCTCTGACACAGGTCTCTGGCTCCACTGGCTTCAGTTCTAAGTGCATCAGGACAAGTGTCAGTCCTGGTCACATCTTTAGTCTGTCCTTCCATGGGAGTGGATCTAAACCTTCACTGTGGTTCTCCTCCTCAGCTCCTCAGTTGTTTGTTTGTTTGTTGTTGTTTTTTTTTTAGTTTTTGGAGTTTTTCATTGCAGAGAAGGGGGTCTAATGACAGGGAATGCTCTGGGACAGTTATCCATCTGCCTGTTTGTTCCTGTCCTTCTGTTTGTATTGACCACGTTTTATTGCTTGAGTTTCTGACTATTTTGTTTGCTAGATCAACAATTGTGTGAAGTCCTTTGTAGCTGTGATTTTGCGCTATATGCAAATAAATCGAGTTGAGAATATTTTAAATTGAATAGATTTTTTTTTCTCTGCGGGCCAATGTATTACAACATAGACTGCTAAGGTCCATAACTGTCTATTTCAATTGGATAATGATTAAATGCAGTATAATAACATGTTTTAGGAGAACTGAGGTGATTTGGTCCAAACTTTGTACACTTCACAATCTACCAATTCAAATGATATAATGCCAAGTTAAAACTGTAAAAATATTCTGTTCACACTAGAGGGAATGCTCTCCACAAACACACTTTTTTTCATTTTTAGTTTATTCCTAACAAGTCTTCTCTTATTTCGATCACTTCTACTTTCTTCTGTCGGTCCATTTGCTCCTGAGACTGAATAAAAGTATTTCTGATTCTGTGTAAACACTTCACATTTTGGAGTGAACGCAGGCTTCTAAGTGCGCTGGTTTAAGGTTGTCTCTGCGATCTGAAGACACATCTCATCTAAAGAGCCAGACTATCGGATGTTATCACTTACAGCTCGGGAGAAAAGTGATGCAATTTCCAATTTCCTGGCTTTATTTACAAATAACAACTTCCTGCATCCTCCTCATACAACGTTTTAGCGGTGATGGAAACATAATAAGCGCTGTGACTTTCCAAAGCACCCTCTTGTGGATGCCGTTTGCCAGAAAGATTCCCCGATGTGATGTTTTGCAAAAAAAAGCACACGCCGTTAGTTAAACTTCTGACTCGACGCCTGGCACCGCAAGTAAATTATGCATTAATGCGCGATGCCCAAAAGCTCATGTCACCCACGTGTCCCTGTAGTCAAAAAAAAAAAAAAAAAAAAATCAGTGCACAAATTGAAAAAGTGGATTCCCGTCGGAGTATAAAGCGTTCCAAGATTTGTAATACGTGCCGCCGAAATGCTGCCGAAACCAATTTAGCTCACACACACAAACTACTGTATCGGATGTGAATGGAGCTGGATGCACTAAATAGGCAAATTGTTAACAACTTTCAATCTTCGCCCCCAAAGAGGCTCCGAGTGTGAAATTAAAACGTGACAAAAGATTGACTATTGTTGCAGAAATGAAGAGGACGAAACAGAAATAAGCTCATTAAAAGACGTACATTGTGTAGTTTTTCTTCTTTGTAGTGTGGTTTCTTCATCAAAAACACAGCTGGGTTTGCATTTTGTTCCATTCACACATCAGCATCAGAGGCCACGCCCACTAACGGACTTCTGTGGGGGAAACTTAACATTGAGAGTGGATCGGAACAGTTTTATCACTCGCTGCTCGACAACTTCAACAACAAATGTGCACTTAAGGAAATTTATCGTGTCATATATAGATACAAAGACCTGTAGATGAATAAAGTGAATATATCTAACAATGCTAACAGTAACTGCGAGCTGAATGCTAAAGTGATGCTAGCGACGCCCACAAATATGATATGTTGCCGACTGTATCTATTCCGTCACATTACATAGGCTAGATTTATTTATTTAAAGGACAATGTGCAGTTACATTAAAAAGATGACTGCACCAGATTTAGCAGCAAGCTAATTTCCATCTATTATTCATATTTGCTAAAATTAATAATCTTGGGAAGTCCTCAGAGACGACTGTTGTTGTGATTTTGGGCTATACAAAAATAAATTGATTGATTGATTGATCATCTGTAGTCCTTCAGACAGAAAACATAAAACATAAAATACATATTTACAACAAAACCAAAAGATACAGTGTACAATGTCAGCTACAGTACAGTAAGTGCAAATGGCAACAATAAAAGTGCAAAAAAACAGCTGTCTGCAAAGTTATACATTTATACCTGGTATAGTATTTAAAGTGCAGAGTACAATTATAATTAAAGTGCAAGAATGTAGCTGTCAGATGATACCCATGAGGTTAATATCTGACAGCTCTGTACCTGATGGTATTGCAAATTTAAGCAAAAATTATTATAATATTGGTCTGGTAATCTGATGGTCACCAGATGATACCCATGAGGGTAACATCTGATGGCAAAATACCCGTCTGGTATTGTTAATGTGAGCAAGTTTGGTGCTCAAGAATCCATGTTTTGACGGCCCATGAGAAGCTATAAAATCAACCATTCATCTGTCAATCTGAAAACATGCTATTGCACATTATGATGTCATTCAGTGGTAATACAGAAAGTTCCACACAAACTCACTAGAAACATCTGAATCATTATAACCTTGAAATTGTCCAATTTTGCAGCTCCAGCAAATGTTTTAGCCTTCTCATTCCGGCCTTTTTCGTCTCACACATCTGACAAAAATAGTCTACATTTAAAATTGCATCAGTTCCTGAACCCTTTGGAGCTCAGGCAAATGGCTGGAGTCTTTTTAAAGCTGTATCCCTGTATTTTATGCTTCTGATGTCCAACAGGCTCTCATCAGAAGTGAGAACTTTCTACAAGCAAAGGAAAAAAAGAAGAAAAAATCTAAATTCCACCAATTTTTTTTTTCCAGTTATATATAGCTGGTGTTGACAGCTGAGACATAAATGACACTAGATTTGACACATTTTGGGTTTTGACAATTCCTCTGTAAAAGCTGAAGGCAACTGAGGTAAAAATGAGTCTTAGGGACCCAAAATTACTCAAAAAAAAAAAAATGTAGGCAGAGCCAATGCAAAGTCCTATTAACATTTTTGAATATTTGGGGAATTTTTTTTATTTGGAGGTTTACAGCAGAAATCTGAGTCTGGATCATCCCAGAGGCTGATTTTGTTCTAAATAAAAGGGACACAATGGGATTTCATATTTAATTTTTCCAGGTGTTTCATGCTTTTTTCAGACACTGAACAAAATGGAAGAATAAGTGGGACGTCCCTTTGAAGGGCCGCCAGAATGACAAGGGGTTTAAATTGCTTGATTTTTCAGGGAAACAGAAAATACAATGGATTTAATGCAATATCAACAAAAGGAAAACTCGACTATCCATCTATCAATCCATCAGTTGTATTTCGCTGTATCCAGGGTCGAGTCTCAGAGGCAGCAGTCTGAGCAAGGATGCCCAGACTTCCTTATCCAGAAACACCTCCTCCAGCTTCTCAAGGCTTTCCCAGGACAGTCAACATAGTTCTTCTAATATGTCCCCGGGGAATCCTCCCAGACTCGACTAATCAAAGCCAAAAAAACAACTTCACTTTGAGCTTTGCAGGATTAATTAAAGATTTGTAAATGAAATCAAAATTTTGAACTATTTTTGATGAAGAAATAACATAATACAACCAAAAGCTCACACAAGTTTTGAAATGTGCTATGCTAGATTTTTTTATTTTATTTTATTATTTTTTTAGCTTTTTTAATTTAAGTCACACCTTTGCTCATTTAGTTACGGTATTTGCATTCTGAACCTCTCATTCTGATTCTTCATCACCATGATCTTAGAAGTGTTTTTCACAACTTATCTCAAAAAAAAGCCCAGAACAGCAAGCTGTAACAACAACAACAACAACAACAACAACAACAACAACAACAACAACAACAACAACAACAACAACAACAACAACAACAACAACAACAACAACAACAACAACAACAACAACAACAACAACAACAACAACAACAACACAACAACAACAACAACAACAACAACAACAACAACAACAACAACAACAACAACAACAACAACAACACAACAACAACAACAACAACAACAACAACAACAACAACAACAACAACAACAACAACAACAACAACAACAACAACAACAACAACAACAACAACAACAACAACAACGCATCATGAGTTTCAGGGGGAAAATGCTCTATACAGATAAAGATGGGTAACTACTTTTTATTCACATTGATGCTTTGACAACATATTTGCGTTGGGGCAAACATTAGTTAAAGGGGACCTATTATGTCAAATTCACTTTTCAAAGATTTGAACCTTGTTATTATGGCCTTCCTTTATCATTAGTTTACTCAAAGTTATATTTGAATTGATTCCTGCATGTTTGAATAATCTTATCTTGTTCTTCAGCTGCAGCTCAAGTGCTCAGGATCCCTGTTCTCACCTACCACCTATCCCCTCCCACTTGTCTGTATTTACTTGTGATAATTCAATAGATTAATATTCAAAGTGAAGCATTTATGGTTCAAAATTGTCTCATAGCTACTTTCCAACAATAATAATTTGTTACTTTAAGTCCGTTGCTTTTTACAGTTAAATTTAAAATGAAGAGGCGGGGCTTATCAGAACTGCCGTTTTGAACAGGAAGTCAGTAGAGCTGTTTCTATTTTCAAGTCGTTTTAGATCAATTTTGTGTTTTACAATGAACAAAAGGTAAATTACTGATCTGTATATGTTCTAGTTTCTTACTAAATAGTAGGAAAAAACACAATAGGACCCCTTTAAAGGGGTCCTATTGTGTTTAGTGCTTTACCTTTTGTTCATTGTAAAACACAAAGTTGATCTAAAACAGCTTAAAAATAGGAACAGCTCTACTGACTTCCTGTTCAAAACCTCAGAACTGTCAAGCCCCGCCTCTTCATTTTAAAATGTACCTGTAAAAAGAAACAGATTTTAAATAACAAAATTATTATTTTTGGAAAGTGGCAATGGGACAGTTTTGAACTACATATACGAGTCACTTTGAGTTTTAATCTTTTGAAATAAAACAGGTAAATAGAGACGAGTGGGAACGGATAGGTGGTAGGTGAGAACGGGGATTTCTGAGCACTTGAGCTCCAGCTGAAGAACAAAACAAGATTACTCCAACATGCAGGAATCAATTCAAATATAACTTTGAGTAAAGTAATTATGAAGGAAGGCCATTATAACAAGTGTAAAAACTTAGAAAAGTGAATTTGATATAATAGGTCCCTTTAATGATGTAGAAGAAGAAAAAATGCATAAAAATAGATGAAAAGTCGTCCCATTGTGGCACCTGCTCCTGTTTTGCTAAACTTCTGAGATCTAACAGAATCAGACTTTGACCAGCAGTTTGAGAAACATTGGCTTAGAACACATACACACAGTATATGTACCACAGTGTATCATTAGCAGCGGCGGAGCCAGAGGGGTAGCCAGGGTGGCCAGTGCTACCCTAGGATTGCCCTGGCCACCCCCGTGGCCACCCCTCTAAAGACGGCAACATGAATATATTTTATTGTAAGAGTTTCGTGAACTTTAGCGCTGAAAACTTTCATTTCCCAGCGCCTGTGAACGCACCCTGAAGCTACGTCAGTGCGTACAGCGGCACTGCTAGCTTTCTTTTCATTTCATTTGCTGAAGAGACACGTGAGGCTTGTTTGTGATGTGGTTCGAAACCCATTTTCACAGCCCCGAATTGCACCCGCCACGAAGACCCGGCCTGAGTCTCTAGATAGCCTCGCTATTTACATGGCATTGTACACGCCTCTCACCTGATGAGATGGACGTTTGGGCGGTAAGACCTGGACTGAGCAGAGCTGCCAAACTTTCTGGAGCAGAGAGGATAGGTGCGCGCAGAGTTGGGCTGTGTGTGCGGGAGACGAGAGAAGGAGAGGACACGAGGAGGTGGAGAGTTCTGTCTCATCAGCATTACACCCAACAACAATGTAAGTACAACAGACGCGGCTAAAACACTTGTTCAACAAACTTTCTGAATGACTGCAATGGGAGTGACCGTGAAGCGCGGGGTCACTCACAGGTTCTGCTGCCGAACGGGTTGTTCTGAGCCTCGGAGGCTCGTATTTTGCACGAAAGTGCAGAGTGTGTTGTTCGTACCTGGACCGGTGTTCTGTCAGGGCTGGACACACAAACAGGACGTTGGTGCAGGGGCAGAAGAGTCATCACAGCTTCATTTTACGAGAGCGCCTGTCTTTAGTTTCTTCAAAGCCTCAAACGCTTTCATTGTTTACAAAGTTAAGTCTCCGCTAAGTTCAGTGTACACATCCTGCCGCTGCTCTGACAAAATAAAAGCTGTGTAGTTCATGGCAGCAGAAAGACACTTATTGTGAAAGAGCACGACAGAAACACTCTTCCTCTGTCCAAACGACACGAGATTCAGCAGCGGAGGAGCTGATAGACGATGTGAATTACGGCAATATAAAAAATAATAGTCAAATCTCTTAGCAGCATAGGTTAGTTAACCTAGTTTCATTTATAAATTCCCATAATAATGTTAAGCATTCTATTTATGAATAGGCCTAGAATTAGAATCAGAAAATGTTAGTAGTGAACAATAAGGATAACAATAACAATATTGTGCTACAATATTAATAAAAGTGGCCATAGGTCCTAATTGTCAATGAGAAACTGTTGTCACTCGACCTACCTGGTAAAATATTTAATGAATAAATAAATAAGCCAGGACATAGTGATAGAAAGCAGGCAAAAATGTGTGCAAGAATACAATAAATGGCTCAAACACAACATTCCTAGAGTAAAATCAGATCTGTTCTTAAAGATGCACTGTGTAACTTTTTGATTTAAAAAAATTAACTTTAACAAATGCCTATCATTGTTAATAGTCACTAAATGAATAATAACAATAACTCAGTGTTATTGTTTTCATATTAAGTTTACTTGTGTTGCCACAAAATGATTATTTGGCCTGTAGGAGCCTCTTTTTGTATGTTTCATAGAAAAGATGTTGTACAGAAAAATGTTTTGTCCTAGAATATGATTTCCAAGGAAGATGTCCAATGAAACAATACATATTGCATTATTTCCTTTTTACAGCAAACTGTCATATGAAACAATACAGTTGTGCTGTATGTGTCCCCCTTTCACAAAACATTGTGATGCCCATGTTAAACAGATTAAACTGGCTGTAATCTGGCTTTCTTCTTTATAAAGACAGTATGAAGAGAAAGTAATATTGCGTGTGAAAACAATATATGGATGTCATTATTGTGGACCCCTTTGAAAAATCCTTGCCACCCCCTGGCCACCCCTTGCTTAAAAGTCTGGCTCCGCCACTGATCATTAGACATATCCAACCTCAAGGAGACTGACAACACCAGGCTAAGCTATAGATCAGAATGTGTAAAGTATAACCTTGGTCACAGTCAGAAGTACGCTTTCACTGCAGTAACACACCTACTACTGACTGAATACAGGAGCGCTGACATGATCAAAGAAAGGTAATGACGTCTCCATGGTTACACTCCGTCTGAAAAGTTGCATAGTGTGCTAAAGTGTAATGTAAAGAATGAAATCACATCATTTTCTTGTCATTGATTCTAGTTTAATTAGAAATGTCAAGAGCATATGTGCTATAAGTACTCAACACACTCTTATCCAACGCAGTGTGCCACGTGGTTTGTTTGAATTTAAACATTGACATAAGTAAAACAATAGTTAGACTATTATACAGAGATGTTAAAAGTACAGTTACTTGTCTTAATAACAACTCTGGTAAAAGTCAAAGTCCTGCTGAAACTGATTTACTTGAGTTAAGTATAAAAGTAATCGTGTGTACATTTACTTAAGTTACAATCTCTGTTTCAGGTTCAAACTAGACATTTTATTTCTGTCTGTTTCAAGAGATTTCAGCTTGATTCAAATTTGCCAATGAGGTGAGTACAAATGTTTTACTTCATTAACAAATAATTTGGCTTAAAATAAGAAGAAATGTATTGAAACAAGGCGGAAACACATATAACAAGTCATATAATCTCTAGCTCAAGTAAAACTATCTTAACTACAAAAAATCCCCCAATAAAGATTAAAATCCAGGTTTTAGGACATTTTAACTGATCTAAAAATCTTTTTTGGTAACACTTTAGAATAACTACAAACAGTTACACTTAATAAATCATTAATAACACCTTAATAAAGAATTAATTTATCATGAACAAATAATTAACAGATAAAAAGTAACTAATAAACTAAGGAGCTAAGGTTAGGATTTAGGGTTAGGGGGCAGGATTCGGAGTAATTAAGGAGTTACTAAGCATTAATAAACTTTTCATCTGTTAATTAATCATTTGTTCATGATAAATTAAGTCTTTATTAAGGTGTTATTAATCATTTATTAAGTCTAATTTTTGTAGTTATTGTAAAGTGTTTTTTTTTTTTTTTTGTTTGCAGTGCATAAAGTTGATTTGTAATGTTGTGGAGTGTAAGATGGGCTTCACAGTCAATTATTATCATATGATAAATGTGTAATTGTTAGAAATATAAAGCTTGTGGCAATTTCACTTGATAACTCGTTCACAAAGCACGACAGCACAGCAGCTCTGCGGTGGTTTTAAAGGTGGGGTAGCTGATTTTCACTCTGAAGACACAATTTAGGTTTAAGATCTGATCACTTCCTCTCATAAGTCCTTCAACACATGGTTAATATCGACATGTATTCATTTTGGTTGCATTTATGGCTTTTACAAACCACAAAGTGAAACTGGAGTGACCGCCCCAAGCTCAGCCAATCAGAGCGCAGGATTCAGTTCCTGATTAGAACAAAAATCTTAATTATTCAGTTCAGACAGTACTCAGAGATCTACTTTTTCACAAAGTGCTGTATTTATTGTATACTTTTTAGTGAAAAGCACAAATTTACTAAATTACAACTGAAAAGTTAGCTACCCCATCTACCCAAGCGTAAAAAAACAGTTTATGGGCTCATAAAGGAACTAACCTGTTTTTAAAAAGTAGGGCGTAAAAAGTACAGATACTTCTTGCATAATGTAAGTCACCAGATTTTGAAATACGTACGCAAGCAAAGTACAGATACTCAGGAAAACTACTTAAGTACTTGAGTAAAAATACTTAGTTGCATCCAGTACAAACCCAAAGCAGTGACCATCTGTTCACCTGAAAATAGAAGGTAACACGTTTTTCTGATTAAGATGTAAAATACAAAATGACTGTGTGGATTTGAAGAGAATATTTGAATCAAACACATGACGTTAAGTTTCTTTGGAGCTTGTGGTGTGGACGGGCCCCCTGCAGTGTCTCGGAGACTCATCAGGGGGCCCCGGAACCTACTTTGGGAACCACTTTGAATCTGACAGAACTTGTGCGGGAGAGAAGAGACACTGCTCAGATGAGAGGTGCTGCTAAACTGCCCATTGATGCTTTAGCTTCTGCAAAGGACACGCTGTCACCCAGAGTAACACATTCATATGCAAAAGAAGTTTTTTTACAGTTACTGAAGGTTAATTTGAAAATGACTATAGGCTCCACATCCATTAGCCTGTTGCATACAGATGTGTTTATGGAAATCTAGTCGAAGGACTTTTCTTTTAATCTCAACTAATCTAACTACACAGAAGGACTCCAAATGCAAAAGGTCAAACTGATTAGTTTTATAGAATAATTGAATGTACGGTCATGGAAACTGTAAGTTTAATGACTATGAATGATGTTAAATGAGGAATATTATCTCCATGGAGACAAGAAGAAATAAATAAATAAAAAGAGGAGGGCTGGGGCATTTCATTCCATAGAGTAAAACGCAACAAAAAGTTCATCTATTTGAGTAAATCTGACTCTGAAAGGTCTGTCATCTGCACACTTAGCTGTAAAACCAAATATTAGATGAATATCGACCATTTCCCCCGCAGTAATGTGAGCTGTAGTGTTACTTTCTGTATTTGCTTTCCTCTAGGAATTAAAACTTTGTTGGTTTGTGAGAAAACGGTGATATACGTTCGTGTGATCAATTAATTATACCTGTCCTTCATCTCCGGTGTTTTTGCACAGCATGTTTTCTCTCGTTATCAACCTCACACACTTGTTGTGATTCGGAGCCTAACGTGTGTTCTAGTGTGAATTCTTTCCTGGTATTGTTTCACTCTCAGTTCGTTTGCGTTCAGCTCCAGAGCTCGAATCAACCGAGCCGAGACAGACCACATCAACCGGACCACATTTTGGACCAGATCAGAGTTTGTTTACGCGTTCACAATAACTCAATCGAATCGAACTATCCAGGCAAACGAATCCTGATCCCAATCAAAGTGTATTGTGAATACAGCCTTATTCTTGACTATTCCAAATCACAAATACGTTTTCTTCATTTAAAAATGACAAAAACCCTGATAGAGAATTACAAAAGTACAATCTCATATTTAACTTAAAATAAGCACATTTAACTATTAAGTAACACATACACTTGTTGGTGTCGATATAATCAGAAACCAACATTTATTTTTGTGCACAGAAGTGGAGGGTGCCAGTCTACATGACAATTTTGAACCCCACACATTTTAGAATCAGATACAACGCTACAAAAAGCAGCTTTTCCATAACAGATCCCTTTAAGAATCACCCAGACACAAGTTCTTCTCCTTTGCCCCGACATGTCAACTTTCTGGAGTAGCCCAGTTTTACAACATTGTTTGTTGTGGGACATAATCCAGCCTTTACAGTCGGGATGAAGGCCAGTAAAAGTGCTCTGTGCTGTCGCGTTCATAATGGAGTTCAGAGGTGTGCGCTGGCTCTAATCCTATGAAGGCTCGGGTCAGTACACCGGAGCAAGGGGCCGCTCTCTCATTACTCACACTGGGATTTATTAGCTGGGGCCTGGAGGAGGGGGGGAGGCAGAGTAGAGGAGGGGGAGGTTAAGAGAGGAGCGTTTTGTGTGCGCTCTTATCAACCGCCAGCTAAAGAGTCAGAACGTGCGCTAATCCCGACGCACAGGCGCAGGTTGTGTTTAATCAACGCCGCTGCAGGTTAGAGGCTGCATCAGAGGTAGTTAGAGTCGAGCTGAGGCGGTAAGAAATGCACTGTAGGAAGATAATAGGATGGTAAATAGAAGCTGGCTTTTGAAACTTTTCAATATGTTCTAAATATATTTGAAGTAGTGTTTTGTCTTCTTTCATTTGTTCTAAATCAGCTGCACATTACAGCACTTTAAATCTCTAGAAGTGTCAAAAACAGCACAAGGCACAAACATAAAGACATTTTGTAAAGTATTTGTCGGACAGAGACAGCGCAGATATGCAGAGCTCAGAGGTGATTTTCTTGTGCAGCAGACCCAGGGTCCAGTGTCAGAATGAAAACACAGAACTGTAGTGACTATGACAGGTTGAACCACTTATTTCACAAAGATGTAGTTAAGATCATTATATTTAAGATTTTATTAAACATTTTTCAAATTTCATTCCAGTTTGGTCATTTTTTAGCATTAAAATGTACTTCCTGTTCATAAATGACATCATACTAGGTAGTTGTCTGGCGACCATTTAATAAATAGGCCCAAAATTCTTCTAGCGTTACAGGGTTTTTTAAACTTGAGTTATAAAAGTATGCTAGAACTCACTTTTTCCCTCACACGTCTGACTAAAATCGGTAAAAATTCAAACTAAAACTGTTCCTGATCCTTTGGAGCTCAGGCAAAAGGCTGTGGTCTTTTTAAAGCTGTATGCCTGTAGTTTTTGCTTCTGATGTCCAACAGGCTCTCATCAGAAGTGGGAACCTTCTCCAAGCAAAAGAAAAACAGAATCTAAATTCCACCTACATTGTTTTTGGCAGATATAAGGAATGGTAGAGCTGGTGTTTACAGCTGAGACATAAATGACACTAGATTTTGAATATTTTGGGTTTTGAGAATTCCTCTGTAAAAGTTGAAGGTAATTGAGTTAAAAATTTATTTTAAGGACCAAAAATTACTCTACACCGTAAGAGTCACAAGGCATAGAAGCCAGATGCTGTTTGGCTGTTGTAAAGATTTGAACTGTCCAAAAGTTGCAGCACAATCACAGTGGTCCCTAAAACATGACAAGTGAAGTGAATCATTACTCAGACCAAGCCTTGCTGAACTTGTAGAGGTGAGCAGCGGGCTTAATATTGCACCAAAACTCCTCTAGTGTGCAGAAGACACACTAGAGGAGCAGTCTATATTAAGTTTACTGTTTTGCCATAAGCAAAATCCAGTTTGTGACTAAACAACCACGGAAGAAATCATAACTTGTAATTCTGTTCCACAATATAATATATTCATCTCTATATGATGAAGACTTGTGAACACCGGTTCACCGACGTGTTCTGATGGATTGTGGGTCATGACGATGCATCGGCCTTTTCTGACACGCACGTTTGTTGTGTATTTGGTTAAGAACACACAGAAGGTTTTATTATAAATATAAGTTATATTTGCCGTTTACTTTGACAGGGGATGATGGACATATCACTGCTCAACACTCATAAAGACACACCTGTTGTTTCACAGAAAGGCCTCATCCAGGATCTGTCTACACGGAGACTGGAGCCACATTCTGAGCTCTAGTGCTGTAAAAAGGACAAGGACAGATGGATAAACAGGGACAGCAGCTGTAGAATGTTCTGGCTCAGGTGCATCTGCCTAAGAAGTGTCGCAGGTAAAGTATACAATCCAATTTCATCAGACGTTTATGACCCTTTTAACAGTCACAATCAAATGTCCTGTTGTTGCACAAACTACAGCGGCTCCTGTGCATCAAGTTTGCACCTGTCTCTCAAACGGCCTATTTTTAGCTCTCATACTGTGACAAGTCTTACTGCGTGAGCTAAATCACTTCCTCTGCTTCAGATGTTACAGAGGACACATTTTGTATATTCACAAAATCAAATGATCCTGTGTAGGGTGTGTGTGAAAACAAATGTCAATTATGCCCGATTTTTACTTCTCTTTTAGCGTCTCTTGCTGATAAATTAGGTTTTTACTGTTGCATACTTTATTTTGCTGGGTGAAATCTGGCCTTATAGCATTTCAAACCATCGTGTGGGATGAATCATAACACACTGCACTTTTGACATCATTTTTCACATTTGCATTTGATTTCGGTGCCTGTTTGCCATACAAAAGCCCAAAGGAATGTCCAATAACGCGACTTTTGTCATTCCATATAAAGGTGAAGGTTAGTCATGTAATATGTGCAGGGAGAGGGATTTGTACAGGCAGTTTAACAAGCTGCCATTCTAACATACATTCATTTCAGCATAAAGGTTCTAATTGTGTTGTGGTGTATAGTCCATTTGCAAAGCGCATGTGGGTCAGTGGGTCGTCTCGTTTGTGCAGGGGACCCCACGGACAAAAACAAGGGCACACCTCAGGGGACAAGACTGTAGGCACGAATAATATAACACAAAGACTATAGGAATCTAGCAGAAAGCTGGGTTTCAAATGACTTTACAGCTTCATATAGATGTTATAGAGTTGAGAATAATTGGCTTTTAAATAGCTAATGTGCAGAATTTGATGTACAGTAGAATAAATGCAAAGAGTGAAAAGAAATTGCAATGAAATGAGCCTAAAAGCTTTCCAGTATTCCATTGTTTTGACACATTTACAATCTTAAAGGTGCACTGTGTAACTTTTGTGGTAGACTCCGCCCACTGCTTGACTCCATGGTGATATTATTGCTTTGCCCAGTGCAGGAGTCTCCAACCTTTTCAACCAGGAGAGCCACTTTTGCAAAACAAAACTGGAGGTGAGCAACTGTTTCTGCACAAGAAATTGAAGTTAAACAGGAAAATAGGCCAATGAGGACACGTATGCCTGTATGAACAAAGACGTTCAATGACTAGACGCACAATACAGCCTGTACTTAAAATACAGCCTGTACATTGCAACTAATAAACTTTACAACTATACATCAGTTTAATGTGACTTACAAAGAAAATGTTTTTTTTTACGGTACAGTTTGATGGAAAGAAGTTGATTATGTGCATTATTGTCCTGGTATTTTGTGGAGCATTTATGTTATTCATAATATTGAAATAACTACAAGTAAATATTTTGTATATTTATCTAGAAAACAGCACTTTGAATCACAAGTGTAACTAAGGATGTGCAACTATATAAAAGTCAATGTAAAGGGGTGGGGTACATCTGTCCGTTTTCTTTCGGTTTTTTGCTGCTGTTGTTATAAATGTTTTGTGTAATATGACAGTCAAGCTCGAAATAAAAATGATTGAAAAAAATGACTGATGATTGACAATCAGCTCTGCTCTATTGCTACAACTCGAACAGCGCGACGCCATGTTCCTCCTGTAGAGGTGATGACGCAAATCAATTGACTGGCAGAAGTTGCACTTTTATGGATAAAACGAGCTCAAACAAGCGATTTCAGCAAAACAGACTGATTTATGTCTTATGAAGTTTTATTAAACAGCAATGGCAATGTTATATTGTGTTTCTCAAACTGATACATTCAGAGGCACAAAATGCTGAACAAACCCCATCACTTGTCGATGCGACAGATGCACCTCCACAAAGATGTTTATGTCATTTGTCTGCTGTTCTAACAGTATTATGTAATACCTCTAATAAAACACTAAAAAGTTTGTAAACTCAACAGTAAGTTGTAGCAAGGCTCTGACCTTTGACCTCTGCTAAATGTAGTCAGTAGGTTTGTACCAGCTAACACTCCACATCTTTCAGAACTTTGCGGGCTCATGCTAACTCTATAGGAATACAAACAGAAGAACAGTTCTTCAAAACATACCGATGCCAAGCGTTGGATAGCATCTGAGTCCAGCGGCGCTTCTACTAATTACTAATTAATTAGTCGTTATCTAGGCCTATTTACCCAAAGAAGTAACAAGGTGCATTTACAAGACAACTGTTGCCAGAGGAACAGAGAAAAATCTGCCATTTTCGCAGCAAGTTTGCTAAACTTCCATGGGAACACATTAGCCAAAACAATGTAAAAAAAAAAAAAAAAAAAACATGTAACAACTTTTATTAAATATTTTCATTGCTTTCTAATGCCAGAAAATGTTTTTTTTGTTTGTTTGATTTCTTCCAGTGTTTAGAATTGTAGAATCTCTATTGACTTAACAGTAAGCAGAAAGGTCATGTAAAGAGGCATGTAAATGAATATAATGTGACTAAGAATAACATGTAAGATCCAAAAGCCTTTAGTGAGCTGGTAGTCTACTGGTTGGAGATTCCTGACCTATGAATGCTCTCTTGAACATAAAATATACATCTGGAAGTTATGAATGAGGAATAGGATACAAAGGTTGATTTTTTTTCTTCTATTGTTTTAAACTGAAAGCTTTAAATTCTCATCATTCACAGCAGGTATCAGCAAAATAAACACCCGCATTTAGACATAAAAAATAACACATTCTTAGCCCTGTTTTGCTCATGTTCTGCTCTCAGTCAGTCCTCAACACACACACACACAGACACAGACTCTGGTGGCCTGGTTCGCGTGCGTCCGCCCCGGGGCAGATCAGAGCTCCTCCTCAGCCGCACAGACAGGACGAGCGGCTGTCACTTTGGCTTCAGATCCAGGTTATTGGCTCCAGGTCCTGTTCTGAGGGTCAGTGCCTCACATACCTGACTGTTCTGCTGCACTGTCCTTCAAATACACATGTGCAACTCAACTAATGCGCTCCAGAGCTGACATTTGTTTACTGTAGACCCGGAGGAATGAAGCTAAGAAAATGACCTGTTGTATTTTGACTGTGTATATGGTGTTTAAATACCATTGGCTTATGTTCTGAGTCAATGTTTGGCAGTTTTAGTGCAAACTGAGCAAATTAGCAAGTTTCAGGTGGGAACAGCAACAAACTACGCTTTGGACGAGATCATTTGTTGTTAGGGATGGGACGAGATCTCGTGCCGCGAGATCTCACGAGATCAAACTGTCACGATACTGTGCGCACACATAGGCCTACTGAACTGTCTCGTGAGATTTTTCCATGGTCATGAAAGTAAGTTTTGTATCTTTATGCAGTTGTAGTAAATATTCTCCTGCACACACAGACTTGTAGCGGACTTATTCTGACAGAAAACTGTCTAAACTCTGTCTCAGTTTTTATTTCGTAAAGATAGGACCAGTATTGACGGAGATAATTAGTCCTAAACATTGTAAAAGTTAGCGCAAAAAATATATAATCAAATATACGCGCGGACATCGCGGGAAAAGCGCGGTGTTTTTCACACTTAAACATAGTTTAAAATAGATCCACAAAGAGATATTTTGGCCTCTGTCATCAATAAGTCTCCTCATCTGTGTGTGTCTGGGCTGTCAGCAGCAGCAGTGCTGTGAAGCAGGGTAAAGGGGGCGGAGTCTGAGCTACACAGGGGGAAGGGGGCGGAGTCTGAGCTACACACGGGGAAGGGGGCGGAGTCTGAGCTACACACGGGGGAGCGGATCAATTTCAGTCAAAACTCATATCATTCATATAATAAAAATCCAAGGTGATACACCCAAGGTGATACACATAATAAAAGGTAAAGCTAAACTAAAATAATATAAACTAACAATAATAAATAATACTAATCAAATTTTGTAATTTGCCTCGTTTAAATTCTAAATTGAAACAAATAATGCAAATTATTTAAAAATCTTGCCCCATCTCGATCTCGTGGACCCAATCTCGTGGCTCGTCTCGTCTCATGAAATCCCTATTTGTTGTTGATAAAAACAGTCTAACCTTCCTCCCTGGTCTTGAAGCAGATAATAAAAGGCCTTGCAAGTACATTATATTTCAACGATGATTGAGTGAAAATACAGACGTGGGTCTGGTTAGAAGGACACTTTTTATGTGCAGTATGTGTATATATATATATACATATATACATATATATATATATATATATATATATATATATATATATATATATATATAATATATATATATATATATATATATATACATACACATATATAAATAATGTGCACACTGGATCAGGTTATAAAACACTGAGGCCAAATTTTTTTTATCAGAAGAATAAAGATGCTATATTTTATATATATTATATTTGGGGAAAACCTTCAGATCTTCAGAGTGCAATAAGCTCAAAACAAGAGACTTCAGCGCTTCAATAAATGTTATTTGTATCTCGTTAATGGGGGTGTAATGCTTCACTAAAATCATATTCAGCCCAGTTTTCAGTTTTGAAGATTGTCAGTTTGGTATTTTTTAATTCATTTTCACTTCAGAAAAAGCAGAAGAAAAAAAAACAAGGCAGAAACTTTTCAATTCAAAATGTGTCTGTTTAGATCAAACTGTCTAGAACATGTTTTATTTTTAAAAAGGACCCTTGGAGCTCATATGCATACATTTACTATACTATACTTTTACTATTAACAAATTAACCTTGATGCCCTGCAGCAGGAATCAAAGAGAATAAACTAAACCTATTAAAGAAAATTATTTTGAATTTTTTATTTGGTCAAACTTGTCTCCCTACATCTGTACAAATGATGTGATAACCTTGTATTTGCTCATGTGACCTGTGTGTATCCTGCTCTGCGTTGTGTTGTGTATTTTGTGGTGCGACGCAGACAGCCACAGGACACGGGAGGAGTTTGCAGATGAAGGCTTCGTTTAATCTGGTTTAACAATAAGAAAGCATTGTGTTATGTGCCCACATCTAAAGAAAACACAAGGAGCTCTGCCACCCTCAGGTCTACTTTAAACAACACAGGAACAACTTTGCAATTAAACATGAAGTAATTAAGCTCTGCCATGTCGTATTGGTGTGTTATCGAGTGGGGAAGCTCACAGAAGCAGCTACAGTTTTCTGGTTCAAATTCAATTCAAATTCAAAGAACTTTATTTTTCCCGTTAGGGAACTTCACTTGTGGTCTGACATTCACAAACACAGGTTCTGTTTGAGTTGTGCATACTTATCAGACATGTGAATGGAAGATGGATTTTTTTTTTTCACCTGGAGCAGTGTTTGTGCAGGCTGTGACTCAGAGAGCCATCTGACTGTGCGTGAGCTGCAGGTGACTGCGGCGAGGCGACGGTCTCTATCACGCTGATGTGTTTAACAGCACTGAGTCATGGAAATAAATCAGCAACATTCACAAGGCACCAAGAAATCAGCGCGGATGAAAAATAGCCTCACGAAGAAGTCATTGAAACTCTAAAATATAAGCAAGCGCTTCTCCTAATAATGTCTTTTTAAAGACAAGTAGTATTGAAACAATACACACATGCACTGAACCAAGCGTGCTGCAGAGAAACAACTCACCACCATGTGGACCGTGACACCTCGACTAGTAACACATTGTGGCCCTGCACTTTTTCTTAATCTAATCAAATCAACTCTAAAGTTCCTGGACATGTTATAGATACAAATCTAATGTAAACCCTCTTATTTATAGTCAAAGCAACCATTCTGGGATCAATCTGAATCAGTTTTTACTCTAAACTTACAAATAAAAAAAAATAAAAAAGATTTTAAGAAAGACTTTTAGAAAGAGCTCCGCCTAAACTTTTTTTTTTTTTTAAGTTAATACAGGTCCCTAAAACAATTTTATAATAGCTTTAGCTTTTGAAGAGGAATTGTCAAAATCCCAAATATCCCAAACCTAGTGTCACTCAGGCTCAGGCTTTGATACCAGCTGTACTGATTCTTTTATTAACCAAATAAATTGTAGGCGGACATTAAAACTAGAGGTGTCAAATTAGTGCATTAATTGAGATTAATTAATTACAGACATATTAATCGAGTACATTTTTTTAATCGCATTAATCTATCTTGAAATCTTTAAGTGGTGACGAGTAACAACGAGACAAAAATAAAGGAGCAGGCGAAAGTTATTGGACTGATGATAAACGAGAATTTTATGTTCAAAGGCTTCCTAAAGTTTTCCTTTTTGGCAATATATAATATTTCCATCTGCAACAATAATGTCATTAATTCAGTTGGTTAAAAACAAAACAAAAACACTTCAGTTGAGTGTTTTTCTCAATAATTTTTAGGTGAGATTTAAAATAGAGTAATTAGATTAAGTAATTTAATTAATTAATTAATTAAAGTCCAATGTTATTAATAGGAAAAAGTGCCTCTTGCCCTCCACCTGGCTTGTAACTGCAAAGAATTCTAGAATGTGAAACCCACCTATTACAGATCATAATTAAATAAAACCTGAAGTTGTTTTATGCAAAGTTTCTCCTCACTTAAAACAACTAAAAGTCACAGCTTCACAACTGTTTGTGCTCTAAAGGGTTCAGACACAGTTTCCATTTGAATTTTAGGGGTTAATGGTTTAGACCAGGGCTATTCAACCAATCAGGCCCTTCAAACATTAAATCTAGCCCTCTATCCATCTTTCAAACATTGGAAAAAACATTTGTTCTTCTTTAATCCTGTGTTAGTGCTAGTTTAGACCTGATCTGTTCCAGGTTTAGACATTAGATTCTGGCTTTGCTCAAAGCTGGTTATATGTACATGTACCTTGTCTAGTCCTAGATCCAGCTTAGTTCTGGTTTTGTGGAATAATATAGACAATTTGTTTTTTCCCCAAAAAACCACAAAGGTATCATTAGACAATAATGTTAACAGCCTGCAGTTTACAAAGTTAAAACAGATTAAATGTTGAGAAATGTTTTATGTGACACTGTTTTGTATCTGACATAGTTGCTGCAGCATATCTCTGGCCTTTGAGAAAATATAGTTGGTTTAGATGTATTTTTTTTGTGATATTCTTACCCTTAATTACCACTTCAAAACATGAAACCTGCTCCAACTCCATATAGTCTGCATATTCTAGTCATTAGTGGGTATATTTTCATGAATCCAACTTGAAACATCAAAGTGCCATTCAAGAGCCAGCCCAAAACACCACAACTGTCACAAGTAAAACAGAAACCCAAAGTCGCTCTATAGAAGCAGACTTGGCAACTCTGTCTGAAATCACCGACCGCACAATCAGCCATCCTTAATTTACACCATTTAAACTCAAACATAAAACATAGCTTCTGTGAGAAAGTACGACCGAGAAGTACAAGTTTTGGGGTCGAAAAGTCATCTAGAACTCGAGCTCCGACTTGGTCCCATTACCATAGCGGGGAAACTCCACTTTAAGTCACTCTCAGCCTTTTATCCCTACAGCAGCTACAGCTTAAAAGCATTCAGAGTCTTTTATATTGAGCTATGGAAAGCAGAAGAATCAGGACTAAGTGTTTGAGTGGGTTCCCGTGTGTGGAGGAGCGCGCCATCATGCCAGCTCCCAATCCAAAGCAATTAGAGGGGCCAGATGGTGGGCAGGACGCTCGGTAAATAGCTGCGCGCCGACAGAAGAAGCAACAAAAATGAACTGTGACGAGCAGCCAGGATGACACACACAAACACACAAATACATCACAGGTTCAGAGAGGCACACACAGTGAGAGAGGGACTGTCCAGAGCTGGGACATGTTAACAAGGATCGGATTCTGATGATATCCAAATGTCGCTGAAGGGAATGTACGTCGCCTCGTCGCCACACTGGGATGTTTGTGTAGCGTATTTGAATATTCGAGAGGGAAACAAATGCACAGTGTGACTTCTTACTGTGGTGATGACTGGAGTTGTGTAACGGGTAACACTAAAGCATCATCACACTACAGGAGTTTGGGCCTGATTTTAAACCCGATGTGCCCCTCGACCAGTTCAGAAAGTTGTGGCCAGAGTTTTTGTATTACGATGTACGATACTTAGGAAGTGTCAGGTTTTTTGAGCTCGCCTAAAAGACTGCATAAGTGAGCCAGAATCAGCATTCATTTAACACAGTGTGCGCTTAAGTGCTGTAATTGTTGGTTAACAACATCAATTATCATGGATATTAAAATATGCTTGAGTTGTAGTGATATTTATTTATATTTAAGGTGTGAAAAGGAGAACGCTCACTGGCTGTGTGCATCCAATAAACATAGTGATGTTTTATTTGACCCTCCCAACTGAGCGGAACATGATTTAGTTTCATCTAACAAGATCTTTGTCTCATACAAATTGCCCTGGCCCTAAATAGTACACAGATAATTTTTTTGCAAAATATGATAAAGTTGAGGCTCTGGTACAATAAAGGCCGATTCATACTTCATAAGAAGTTTGTTCAGCCCGCTCGGGTTGTAACAACAAGAACAAAGTTCGTTTTGGCTCTGTCATTCATACTTCAGCGGACCTGTGAGCCCCCTAACAACCACTTCCACGCTGTTGCTATGTAGATTTTATCAAACAGTAAGGGAAATTTCCTATATTCTCTGCGTGCAGATACACACACGCTGGGTGCGCACGAACACACTGTATAGAACAGATGAAACCCTCGCTCTATCGGGTCTGTCTGTTCATCCTCTGCTGTGTTTAACCTGCTGCGTGAAGCAGGACCTCAAGTCCTGCCCGTGATGTTGATGGAGGAGTTTTGACCTCGTCTGTAGCTCGTTACTTTGTTGATTATTCAATGTTTCTATTATCAACAGGCTCTGCCTGAAATGTGAGACAAATAAACAGCCAAACAGTGGGACGTTCTCAGTTGTCAGCCGTGCTATGCGCTGACCGGCAAGGAAGAGCGTCATGTCTGGTTACTACTACACGGGCAGCAGAGTCAAAAGATTCAGCAGTGGATTCTACGAGAAATCCTGCCCACTTTGGAAAAACTAGCCAGTCAGTTTTGCCGAACAAAGTTATGCTCAGCTGATGTGACAAGAACAATTCATTTTGCTCTTACAGCTTGAGAGGGGGCCAAACAAAGTTTGGACGTCGGCTGAAGTAAGAATTTCCCATCTGAAAACACTGTCTCCAACACACCTGCTTCTTCAGTGATGTGCAAAGCAACTATAGAACTTAGACAAAGTTCTAACAAAGTTTGTTAGAACTTTTTCATTGCCAATGCGACCCACTAAGCAATGTAATCTGGCTCATCTTGGTCAAACAAACCATGACCGACCACACTAGAGATGACCGGGGAACAGGCTTTGAACAGAGATGGAAATGCAGCGACAGGAACAGTGACTGACCCATCACATGAAGTGGGCCATGATGGGCTCCAAAGATCAAATGAGTCAGATAGTAATGACATTGGTATTCAAGACTTATGGTTCAGTTGTGTTGCACTATTCTGCTCAAGATGTGGTTCAACAAAGCAAATGTGTAGTGTTGCTTTTTTTTTTTTGTTGTTGTTGTTTTTTTACTCCCATGAAGATTTTTGTTCGAGAATATTGGACATAAAACAAGTTTGTGATCCAACTTTGTAGTCCGAACCTCAGAACATACCCCCCAAAAAATCTGTCCCACTTGAAAATAGAATTGAATAGCTCTGCCCTATGTGTCCACCTGAAAGTGTGCTTCAGTCATGTGGGGTCTTTGTCATCACATACCAAGACACGGACACAACCTGCTCGTCGTGGGTTCAACTTTGACTCGACTAGATTTACTCTTCTCACAGTTCAAACAAAGCAGCACATTGCTCAGAGAAAATACACACGGTTACATCCAAAAGACACTAAAGCACAGAGTTTTACAGCCGTGTGGAGCTGCTCAACATCTAGACATAGACAACTTTAAAACTCTAATGTACTTGAATGAAGACATTTGGCTCATTCTCCCATTGGAACTGTCTTGAAACGTAGCAGGAGCTTAATGTTGTATTTCAAATGACATGGTACAAACTAGGGTTCATCTTGTATTTTGGTGAGATTGTTAATTGTATAGAGATGAACAATGTAAGCCAGTGTTTTTCAACTTGTGGTTCGCAGGCTGCTTTTAGTGGAAAGTGAAGCCTTCTGCAGTTTGATTTGCTTCATTTAGAGCAGGTTTATTCATATTTTTTGGGCTAAGCATCTTTTAGCCTGTTTCAAAGATGGATTATGCTAATCTTAGACCTGGTGTATATTAAGTTTATACAATAGGAGCTCACATGAGATGTCAATAAATCTACTATATTTCTAAGTGACATGTAAGATGATATAAAACAGAAGCTCATTACTACAGAACATGACAGAGCAGTCACACAAGTACGCACGAATAATATCTGTGCTGTTGTTTATTGAGTCATGGTTACATGGAAAGCACTGCCTGTTTTTCTTTTTGCTAGAAAAAAACTACATTTAAAAACAGTTAAAGGTCTTCCTTTTTACTCCGGGATCAGTGAACAATGAAATAACCCTAACCCTTTGGTCTGAAATGACTTCTGAATATTATTGGTGATGAAGTGTTGTTTTATGATAATAGTTTGTAAATGAGCTAAATTTCTCTTTTGCATTGCTTCCTATTTGATTGTATTAGTGTAATAAGAGTTAGTAGGGGATCATTTCTTTATCAACACATGTGATGCGCATGCACAATAGCAAAAAGAGCAGAGATTGATACAAGCTGTAGCATTAACACTCGTGTTGTCACCGAACTAAGAGTTTATCAGTGTGCGAAAACAAAAGTTCTGCTGCTAATTCAACAGTTGTGAATGAAATCCATCCATATGACTCATACATGTCACATTCAGGTGAAAAAACACAGAAAAAAAACAGTCTCAGACGTCGTTCAGACCTGATCCAAAGCTGCTCTCATGTTTTTTTTTTAAAGTTTTCCCAGCCAACTAGATGAACAGCGTCTCTTTCTGAAGGCGACAAACGCAGCAGACCTATAATCACTCTATACAAATGATTATGTTGGTGATGACAACATGACAATAAAGAAGTCATTAAGGTTTTACATATAACTGTTGCCAACATTGTTGTTTATTATTAAAAATATATTTGCAACTGCAAGCTCATGTAACTTAAAGTTAATAATATCATAGTCTTCTGAAATAATCACAGCTTAATGTGATTGAATAAAATAAGAACAAATGATTTGACATTAAAGTTAGGGTAGCTAACGTTTGTTGTTGTAAATTACTAAACTAATTTCCACTACAAAGAATGGGCTAAATGCAGCACTTTGTGAAAAAATGAGACCACTGTGTTCTGTCTGAACTGAATAATAATATTTAGTTCTCATTATGAGCCGAAAGCTGTGCTCTGATTGGCTGAGCTTGAGTGGTCCTCTCCAGTTTGACTCTGCTGTTTGTAAAAAGAGTTTTTAAGCCATAATTGCAACCAAAAATGAATACATGTCAATATTAACCATGTACCGAGAGATTATGAGCAGAAGTAATCAGACTTAAAACCTAAAATGTGTTGGAAATGTGAAAATCAGCTTCGTCACCTTTAAGGAGAATGGAAAGTATTAAATACAGTATAGGTTAGTAACTATGTGTAGGATGCCTCTGCATTTGACCCCCATGCTCTCAGGCTATCCACGTGCGTCACCATTCCAGATTTGTTGCTAGTTGGTCAGACTACCGTCTGAGTTATTACCAACATCATTTATGTTTGAAACCGAGTGCCCAGGAAACCCACCAAACAGAAACAGCAAACCACACAGAAAGCCCCCCGGCAATCGACCCGCGACCTTCTTGCTGTGGGCAAGCGCTAACCGCTCAGCCACCGTAGTATAGTTCAGAGCTGTGCTTATCCTTCTCCATTTGGTTTTAGTCTGTCCTGTTTCAGTTTAAGACAACACTCGTAAACTCATTAAGAGAGAAAAAAAAAGATTTAAATAGTGTGAAGTTTGTGATGTTTGTGAACGCTTTAAATCCAAGAGCGACGGTGGATTTGCATAATAATTATCTGTGTTTACAGCATAATTATGTACAAAACAATATATTCAGCACCTAGAAGATTCATTAACAGTCAGACATTAATCTACACCTCATTTAAATGTACAAAACTGCACACAGCAATGTCATATTTTTTTATCTTTACAAAGACTTCTAAAATAATATATATATATATATATATATATATATATATATATATATATATAATATATATATATATATATATATATATATATATATATATATATATATATATATAATCAATCTTTATATCTTTATTTTCAGTTTAGTCCAGTTTAGAGACAATATTAAACTTAAATGATGTATTATCCAACAACTATTTCAAAACCTATTGTATTGAATGAAAACAGAAACAAAAAAAATGTTACAGACTTTTGCAATAAAATGATTAGGTGAGATTAAAGTCAAAGTTTAAAGTTCAGATTCAGATTTTTTTTTATTTTTTTTTTTACTTGTTATAAATTTTTGAATTTTATTTAGAATTTAATGTATTTGGTATTTGTTCTTATCCTGTTTATTTGAATTTGTTTATTCATTTTATTTATCAAATTTATTGTAATTATTTTTCTACATATTTGTTTTATTTTTATACATTTTATTTTAGATATTAATTAAATTATTATTTTAGAGTATTTTTAATTTGTCCCATAAATTTATTGCACTAAATTATTTTATTTATTTGGTTATTTACTTAAATTACTTATTTATATTATGTATTTATTTATTTATTTATTTATTTAATTAGTTTATAGCAGCAGCAGCAGTAGTAGTAGTATAGTAATAATAGTAGTAATTGTAGGAGTAGTGATAGTAATAGTAGTGATAGTAGTAATAGTAACAGTAGTAGTAGTAGTAGTAGTAGTAGTAGTAGTAACAGTAGTAACAGTAGTAGTAGTAGTAACAGTAGTAGTAGTAGTAGTAGTAGTAGTAACAGTAGTAGTAGTAGTAGTAGTAGTAGTAGTAGTAGTAGTAGTAGTAGTAGTAGTAGTAGTAGTAGTAGTAGTAGTAGTAGTAGTAGTAGTAGTAGTAGTAGTAGTAGTAGTAGTAGTAGTAGTAGTAGTAGTAGGAGTAGTAGTAGGAGTAGTGATAGTAGTAGTAGTGATAGTAGTAATAGTAACAGTAGAAGTAGTAGTAATTGTAGTAGTAGTAATTGTAGTAGTAGTAGTAGTAGTAGTAGTAGTAGTAGTAGTAGTAATTGAAGTAAGCAGTGTTATTATTAGTATTATTATTATTATTAGTAGTGTTATTATTATTAGTAGTAGTGTTATTATTAGTAGTAATATTAGTATAATATTTCTTTATTTTATTGTATTTCATTCATTTACCTCATGTTTTTCTTATTTCTAACATTTATTTATGAATTTGATTTGAACCGACACAATGGTATCCACTTGTAAAACAAGTCCAGTCTAATCCAAACGTCTTCTCATATCCGAGGCATTGTGCTCTTTGAATACAACGTAATGCAAGCGGAGGAAATCTTTACTCTTACTAAACTCACAATCCAGAGGAACTCGTCTGGCGTCTAAATCCCAGGTCTTTATCTTGGCGCCGGTTCTGCTGCTCTTCTGCCAAGTCAGTCCTGTCTTTCAACATGTTTATGAAACTCCTCCATCTCATCAGACATGTTCACCAGCCAAAAGTATTCAACCAAAAACTCTGTTGGTGTTATTAAGTTACTCTTATGTAAACGTAAAAGGTAATCCAGGAAAGGACGAAGAGAAAAGGACTTCTAATAATTCAGTTGAAAAGAACACTTACTGTACATTACGTTAATTCATAAAAGATGTTATTATGAAAACTATATTAATGATAAATGGTCTTTACTGCTTTCCCTAGCCTGATCTCACAAAAACGCATGGCTAACCAGAATTCTAAACCTAATCTTAACCAAATCTACGTCGCAGATCTGAATGTAGCAGTTTTTGCATCTTCAGACCTTATATGTGTTCAAGTCAAATCAGAACTTGTTAAATGTCTTTGGAAGTCTCATTATGTGGTCACATACAGTGTGTGTTGGCTCGGTAACTGAACCTTACTTCCCAGCTCCTTTCCCAACACATTCTCGACCCGAATTCCTCTCCTGAGAAACCCTGGCTTTTTGATTGTTTTATTAGGAAGTTTAAAATGTGCTTAGATGTGTTTTTGCTTCCTTATTTCAATCTTAAAGTTAGCAAAAATGAGAAAATAAATAAAGTCAAGTTTTGATTAGTTTGGCTAGCTTCTCAGATCAAACAGCTGCTCTTGTTTTGTTTTGTTGTTTTTATCAAAGACGTTTCCCCAGCCAACTAGATGCACAGCGTGATATGTAGAGGGAAAATCCTTACTTCTACTCCAAAAAATATTGTTTTATGAGACATTTTCATGCCGCGTCAACTCAAATATGTTCCAACAAACATTGCACGTTTGTTTTTTTACCTTTTCAAGATGGTAAAGGTGACAATATTAAAATGACACCGTATCAAAACCAGTACTAACATTAACGCAAAACAGTTGGCTACACATGAAACAGCTCGTGGCTTTGTCAAAGTTGTGTTGGAGAGTATTCCATCAACTTGGTTGTGCCAGAAACACCTTATTTATGCACTTTATTGACTAAAAACTCAGTTAGTCCAACTTCACTTCTAAACCCATCCTGAATGCAGTGGATCATAGGCAGAAATAACATAATGAAATAAGGACTATTTCAGTGCGCTTGTGTTTCCTGTCGACAGACCTGTGATTCTTCTGTTGTACCTGATAATTGGTGTGTGAAGCAAAACCCAAAAACATAACACTTTTTTTCCATTTCAGAGATCCTTTGTTTTTGTTAAGCTTTATAACTCCTTTGCTATACAATCCTAACGCCTGCGATGACGCCTGCCTGCATAACCTTTACTCCAGTTTCACTAGCTCAAGAGTTAAGAGGAAACAGAAGTAGTCGTGTAAATATGTAAAGCAGCAGGTTGTAGTATTTGTTTGTGCTTTGGCAGAGACACAGAAGCTACTGTCTGGAGATATGATTTCATTTTGTCGGTTTCCCTCTGAAAGCTCTGTTCTGCTCGCCGCCGCAGCCTGAGATATTCATTTATTGGTCTGAGTTTCAGGGGAGACGCTTCCTTTTTATTATGTGCAAAATTAAAAAATGAGCCAATTTGTTTTTTCAACAATTAGTGTCACTTTGAATGGGAACATTGTGCTGCGCGGCGTCCAAAACAGTGCTCTTTATTCATGCAGTCCTCCGTGTTGTTCCCCAGCGACAGGAGTTAAAGACAATATTAAGTTTAAAGGAAGCTTCATTGTCCCTTTAGACAACCTTTGCTATTGACGCACAATATGTTCAAAAAGTATCTAACTTGTGATAATAGACAGATGACTATTTATTATTTTCATAAACTAAATACATATGTCACAATTAGTGCTATCAAGCGATTAAAACATTTAAAAGATTAATTAATTAGGATCAGTAATTAATTAAACTAATCCAACTATTTTTAATCTCACCTAAAAATTGCTGAGAAAAACACTCAACTTAAGTGTTTTTGTTTTTATCCAATTTAATTACATTATTGTTGCAGATGGAAATATTAATATACTATTGCAAAAAATGAAGACTTTAGGAAGTGTTTTGTTGAACAACCCTTATGTCACTTTGTAACTCACACATGGAAACAATGAAGTTAAAGATTTCAAAATAGATTAATGTGATTAAAAAAATAACTTGATTAATATGTTTGTAATAATTAATCTCAATTAATGCACTAATTTGACAGCCCTAGTCGCAATTCACCTTCTTCTGCCTCGCCAACTTTTCCTGGCAGCACACTTCAGGTCTAGCTGCGGTTAGCCTGGAGAATTCAGCTGCTGGGTTTATATGAACTGACACTATTTGAATTGGCGCCGCGACACAGACAAGCAACATGTTAGCCTCCATTGAGTTATTATAAACACACTTTGGTCTTTTGGTGAAATATTCTCCTCATTTCAGGGGAAAAAAAACACCTCTCTGTTCACTGCCAGGGGTCTCATTTATAAAGCCTACTTACGCACAAAATGAGCCTCGAAAAGTACTGAGCAGCTTTTTATGTAAAACTTAAAAAAAAAAACAGCTTGAACGTGAAACATTGCATATCTCCCCGCACATTTTAGACGTTACGTATGTGTGACAGACTTCTCTTAAACACGGCTCAGAGGCAGGAGACACGTGAGAGGAGAGAAAGTCATGTTTGAGGAACATTTGAAATGGACAAATATGACTTTTTAACATGCTATATTTTCTAAGATGCATCTTTAATACAGTTGTTTCAAAGCGCTCATTTGCTTTTGTGGTTCAAAGATGTGCACACTTGTGCACGCTCTTACACGTGCACGTGCGCTTCACGCTGTATGATCCCCGCACCAGCAGAATCTCAGTGTCTAGGCTAAATTAAATGTTAACTGGACACAGTCTCCCGTTTAGGGAACACGCGCGTCACACGCCGCACGAGCCCGTGTTCCACCGTCTTTTCCTCAGTCGTCCCTTCCTCCCAGACTCGCTGACATCAATGTGTTAAATCCACATGTGCCTCTCCAGTCTCCACAAACCTCGGACCACAACGTGGACACGTCCTTTACGCACGCAAACTTCTGCGTACATGTGGACTACAGGCGTTACAAAAGCCATATGACAATTAGGCCACTTTCCCGCCATTCACATGTTTAACGATCTTTCAAGCAGCATCAAAGCAATGGCTCTGTACCGATAAAGTAGGCTACACCAACGGGTTTTTTAATGACACTGATTTCAATGACAGTGTGTTAAAGTGTCTCAGAGAAGCAAAGATCACTCTTGAATAAACTTCCCCTGAGTCTGTGCGATGTGTTCAGCTGCAGCGTCTCTCCTCTGCTCCTCCCTCTGTCAGTCAAACTCACTCATTATCAGCTCATGTTTATGTTAAAAGGAGGTGTGACGGGGCCTGTGGCGGGATCCTGGCAGAAGTTTTCTGCTGCTCAGTAGGAAAAGAGCGCTTACGAAAGGTTTTATAAATCTGGATCATTTTTCACTCAGGTCAAATCAAAATTTTCCCAACAGATTTTTACGTACTCCTTTATAAATGAGACCCCTGGTCTTAAAGTATTTTCAAATTTACGCTGAGGTAGTGAAAACCCATAGAAATGAACTAAACAGGAAATTAACATGCCAAGATGAAGTTAGCATTTTTGAAAATGAATAAGACAACTGACTTCTGTGCACAGAGCAAGTTACTGTTTCTTATTGTTAAAATACTTGTAATTAAGTTACTAACAATATACTTTTAAAGTAAAAAAAAAAAAAAGAAAAAACAAAACAGTCAGAGGTCAGCACCTGGAACAAAGCCCCAAATCATTTTTATTATTTTAGTCTATTTGAGCCTGTTTATGCAACTCATTTGTTGTTTACCTCTGCTTAAAGGCTTAAATAAAACATAGAATCCTATATTTAGTCCATGTTTGCAATCTTACACACCCCAAACTAATGTAACTAAGTAGTGTAACTAATTACATTTTATCAAAGTAATAAGTAATGAGTAACAAATAACTGGTAACTGGTCAGAAACCAGCCGAGTTGTGGCAGGTTTAACTGTATTTTGAGATCCTACAGGAGAAAATGTCCTTTCTCTGCATTTACCACTCAGTCCTCATATTTAGAATGCTGTGATGTCACCTGCATAACCTCTATAAGAAATTAACATGGTCGAATCAAATCCTAATTAACATAAAACTAATCACTTACAATTATGTAAATCAGCAGCTAGTTACAGTTAGTAATTGTGCCATAATAAGGTCTCATGTTACACAGAGAGTCCTATTTAATCAAAGAGTTCGTGTGCATAATTTCATCAGCAGTTCACAAAAACACACGCAAAAACCTAATTAGAAGCGACAACTCTAGCTGGAGGATCAAACCCACAACCTCCTGGCTCTATGGCGGCAGCTTCTTTCTCTTTACAAACCCCTAAAAACTGTCTTTTTTCCAGCGCATATTACAATTCCATTACATTTCAATTTGCCTTACAGCTTTAACCACTATTCTGGCTTTTCTAATTCGGTGAACCTCCCGGGCCGCCGCCATATACTTCCAATTTCCATGTTTTAAGCTAAATTTATCAGGACAAATAGGACACAGAAGCGGCTGCGTTTAAGCGTTTACCTCCGCGTATCGACGGGCATTAAGGGGGCGGGGCTTACGTACGGGACAACTGTAATCCACAAAAATTGCTTCCCTCGTTCCCCGGCTCTGCATAAGCCTGTTATCACACGGCTGTTGACACACATAGATTTATCACAAACGAAATGAGACGAACCGCGCCGCCAGGAAATGAGTTGGAGGGATAAAAAAAAACAGAAAATATCACAGCGATTTGTCTGCCCAGTGAAATACGGCTGACAGGAGACGCACAGGCCACTTCATAACGCGATCAATTAATCTATAAATCTAATCAGCTGCAATCAATGGGGCGCGTTTGACTCCGGCCCACGTATTCAGTCAGCCTCGAGTGTTCGGAGAGATGGATGAAAGAAGTAGAAGACCAGGGTAATATTTCAAAAATCAAGAATAGTTTAATATTAGCAACAGAATACAAATAAAATGACATGATGAGAGGAACAATTACCATTCAGTATTTTCTCAGTGAGACTAAATTAAAACGTACAAAAAAATACACAGAGCAGTTGAAGAGTAAAAATAAAAGCACATCTGGGGTACGTTGGAGAAAATGGTCACACAAGGATCAGATATTAATGACTGACCAGTAAGATTAATTACTTGTGTTGATTTTGTTTATGAAGCATTTTAATCAAAAGGTTTTAAGCTTATACATGGTTATTCGCCAACGACATGATTAAAGCAAATGTGACAGATTGTTGCATGTTTTAAATGTTACTTATAGTTTGATGTGATAGTCCTTGTGGTAAATAGTTATCATAGTTTTACAGCAGTTAAGATGCAATTTATTGAGACATTTACAAAAAAAAAAAAAAGCTTACAAAATTACAAGAATTTGAGCTCTAAAACAGAATCTTTCCACACACACAAAACAATGACTGATTGTTTTCACTTAGTAAAATTAAAGTGTTTGGTTTTCTCCTAAAACTGGTCCATTTAGAACTGGGTTAAACATGTAGCTAAAATGCTGCTGTGTGCGATACTTTGTGCAGACGCGTTATTCTTATTGGTCAGATGTGGAGTGAGCAGGGGTTGTGAGCATGCTCAGTTTACATGATGTCTGAAATTAGACTACAATCGGTCGGGACCAACATATGCCAACTGGAGAAAGTTAGTGCTAGTGACAGTGTGATCCGGAGGGACAGAAGTGAGCTGGTTGCCATGGTAATGAGTTTGTTTTGTTATTAAATGGGTCTAAACTGTTATATTTTTATCTTAACCCCTTAAGGCACCTGTATATGTTAGTTTTCTCATAACTAACTTCTGCATATTTAGATGAAAGGGTTAGTTAGTTGGTTACAGTCAAATCAGACATTCTAAAATGAAAAATATATATATATAGGCCTATATATACACATTTTGTAAAAAATGAATAGAACTTTTTAATGGGCTTCGTCTAAACTTTTTAAACCTCTTTTAAATCACTAAAACAAATTTGTGTTGTTAAATTAGCTTCAGTTTTTGAAGAAGAGTTATCAAAGTCCAAACTTTGCTCAAACTGGTATTCTGGCTGCAGCTTTGCCACCAGCTTTACTCTTGTTTATCTACCAAAGAAAATGTAGGTGTTTTAATGAAAAAAGCCTGATTCCTTATGGGGTTAACCTTTACCCAAACCTTTACCCAACCTTTCTCACCCCCTAAACCTTTATCTACCCGTGCTCCTAAACTTAATCATTGTCCCTCCGGACCCCATTATCTAGCATTTACCATTAGAGAACTGACTTAAATCAGACTGCTAGTTATTCAGTTTCCATGCCTGCATGTGCCTGTGTGTCATTCCCAAAGTAGGTGTCGCCAACTAAATTTGTTGTGAGACGATTTCAAGATGTAATTTTACAATTATGATTATGTATTTATTTATTTTTACTGAATGCATCAAGTTTGACCTAATTTGGTCATGTAAACCAATAAACTACTAAAATAAATGGATTTCAAATCAAATTTTAAGGGTTTTCCATCTTGAATAATGATATATGTATATACATGTATTTTCTTTTGCTGTGAGGGTCGCGAATTGAGCACACGTTTTCATGGGAGGTGGTCCTGGTCTGAAATGTTTGGGAACCCCAGATTTACAATGTGGTTGCTAGGTAACAGTTGTGGAATTACCTCTACATGCATAATTTTTACGGGACAAAACACAATTATAAACCTCATCAAAACACACAAACTGAGTGAAAACAAGCAAATTGTTCACCATGTTTGACTGAAAATTTTTGTCTAACCTGTCATATGCACTTTTTCCCCAAACTAGAGGTAGTATGTGTTGGTTACCATGGAGATGCTATTGCTTTGCCTGACATGTCACACAGTATGTGATTAAATGTATTGCTAGTATTCCATTTCTACTGCTGTACTTGTGAACTGAGTCGCCTCCATGTAAATACACAACTTTAATGCTTTACATTTCATACAAAACAGCAGCATTTCAATGACTTCATCAATACAAAATTACACAACAGTTCGTGATTAATCAATCATTAACATATTGACCCAAAACTAAAAGTGTTCCTCAAACAATATTGGCATCAAACACAGCGCAGCAGCAGTCAAGAATAAAGCACTAGGAAACACATGATAAAAGCGAATGCGTAAACAAATACGTTTTTTGCTGTCACGCCATAAATGAGTAATTCTTTTCTTCGGCTACATATTTATATAGTTTTACCATGTACACATAGGAGAGGGGCTTGTCTGAGAACAGTGAGAGATGTTAAGGCTTTGATTATCTGTTTTTTGAGAACGTTGGGAGTGCAGGAACGTACATCAAAATAGAATACAGTGGTTTGCAAATCGTTTCAGGCGTTGAAGCTGATTATACCCCATTTATGACAAGTTGTTGTGAATTTGAAAGCAGCAACACAGCTACAAAAAGTGAGACAAGCCTCACGAAGCTAAATAGGATAAAAAAAAAGTATTTATTGCATCATGGGAGAGACTGCTTCAGTTTTAAAGATGATCCACTATGTGAATTTGACTTTTAGCTATGTTTTAGTTAAGATTGCATTCTCATTAAACGTTTCGAAGTGAGAGGGTAATCTTTATTCTCCCGTGGACAAGATGACATTGCTCCAGCTGATCCACTGACTGTTTTTGCTCTTTACTTACTTTCAAAATAGATTTTTTGGAAATGAAGATACGCGTAGGATTCTGCGTTGTTGCCTAGTCTTATTATCACAAAAAAAACTTTGAATGATAATTGTACACTAACTGCAAATCACGAAAAGGCGACATAACGTAAAGAAGTGACTCACAAGCAGATTTAAGATGCTTCTTTCAGTGCAAGACTAATTATCACTTCAAAACGTTTACGGTCGCCACTTGTTTAGTTTGTTTGCTATGTTTGAACACATTTTTTTAAAAAGCAGATTTTGAAATCCCAAGTGTGCAGTGGGCTTTAGCTGAAGTAATTACCTTGACCAAAATCCAATCTCATTAAAATCTGGAAATTAAAACGGTGCTCACGTTTTAACATGTTTACAAAAAGTATGAGAAGCAAATCAATTATAACTAATGCTTTGGATAAATCTTGTGTAGATTAATATTACATTCTAGCACAGGAGTGTCAAACTCAAATGTTGCTGGGGCCGAAGTGATCAGAGACAGAATGGTAAAAGCCACATTATATAGTCCCTTCTGTGTTATGTTTAAATATGCAATCAGAATCAGAAAGAACATTATTAAAGCAAAAAGTTGGTGAATTGTTTCGGTTCTATAAAGCTTGTCATTTACTGTACGTACATATATATATATATATATATTGTATCACATTACAATTTACGTTTACAATCTATAGTCTTACATGGAGTGTGTTGCCGTCCAGAGTGAAATAAAACCGGCTGACACATCAGGTTAGAGCGGCACTATCACATCATAAAAAAGGAGATATTGAATCTAAATTTCCAGAAGCTACTACTTTAACGGCAAACTTGCAGAACTACAAAGAGACTTTGAATTTGATGTTAGGGCTGGGCGATATGGCAAAAAATGTATATCAAGATTTTCTTGGAGCCAGATTACAATTTTATCACAATTCATGTCATTTTTTTAGATAAAAACAAGTATCTGATTTTTCAGAAAGTTCTTCCTTTACTGTGAATGGCTAAATCCAGCTGTCAAAGGCTGTTTTGTTGCCAGATTTTCAGAAAAAAACAAGTGACCAAAACACGCAACCTCAGCCCTTCAATAAAAATAAATAAAAATTATTAGTTTGAACGTTGTGTGTTGCCACTAAACAAGTATTAATAATTTTGGCATATTTTATGTTTTTTAAACATTAACAACTTTTAAGCATGAAAATATGCTAAGAATCTATCATGTGAATCGATATGAATTCATGAAAAAAGCAGATTGTCACAGAGATAAGCTCACGATTCAATTTTTTCACGATATCCAGCCTATTGACTCACGCTTAATTTGTTTAAGAGCAACAAACACTAAACACTAAAGGAGCAGAGGCACCAGGTGGCACTAGCCTGGCTATGCAATTTGCTGAATTCCAGGTTTTAGTCATATCACGGCAAAATAAGCCTTTGTATTTCTTCTCTTCCATTCTGGTCTATGTGGCTCCTCTCGTCAGCACCTGGCTGCAGTGTATTCTGGGACATGTAGTTCAAATAGTTGCAAGCTTTTATCAAGGACTGCCATCGATAATAATCAGAAATCATCCTGGTGGCTGCTAGTTTGACACGCCTAGAAAAAGTAAATATGTGTGAAGACTCATAGAAACTGTCCATTTTTGTTGTCCCTGGTGTTTGGCCAAAATTCCCATGCCAGATTTTCTATTAGTGAATGTGTTTTAAATGAGAAAAGAGACGTGAACATGTTTCTGCAGCTGGATTTGAATTTCCTTCACAATCAAAATCTACCTACAATTAGCAGGAGAATCAAGCTGAAGTAATTAGCACGACTAAAATCATCATTAAAATGTTGAAAATTAAAAGTGCTTTCCTCCCAATTTCTGTTTGTTTGTCCCAACATTTTGAAAACTGTTGCTGTCTTCCAAAGCACAACTTTTTATTTTTGTTCCGTCTCCGCACAAATCATAGTCCAAACTTCTGCTAAATTGGGGTTGGATTTGGAGCCATTGTGTGTGCGAGGCTTTTGAGGAAGAAAAATAAAAAGCAAACATCCAGATATTGTTTACTTAACCTTGCACTAGACCCACGACTTTGATCCTGTGAATTGCTATAAAAGCTGTTTGTCTAGTTTAAAGCGGGAGAGACAGGGAGGAGGAGGGGGGCTGTGGACTCGTGACGGTGTCTGTGTCTTGCGGGGGAGTTCAGCGGTTGCTTTTCGTCAGAGGTTGAGAATAGAGAAAGTGGCTGGGCGGAGGGGAGGCACAAACAACATTTTTTGGGAAGGCGAGTAGGAAGTTGCAAGTCGCTAAAAGCTTTTAACGCCGACCTGAGGGTGGGAGGAGGTCAGCGCGGTGGCATTTTCATGAAAGCTTAGGTTCTCCGCATCGGAGGGATAAACGACAGAAAACAGCTTCTTTTAAAATATCGCCTCTGACATAGAACAAATGATGTGTGTGAAGGGGGGCAGCTTTGATTTTTGGGTAAAGTGTGAAAATAGTTTGAGAGAGAGAAAATACCATGTTATATCATCATAGTGCAGGTCACGTTCACATTTTAGATCATACTCATGCCGTGAGGCCAAATGGTGGCAAAGGGACAGTTGAAATACTGTATCTAAAAACTTCAGATTTCGAGGAGAAACCAGGCATGTCCAAACTTTGGCTCAGGGGCCAAATGAGGCACTCAGGCCAATTTTTTCTCAGCCCTCAGGCTTCCTGAATAATTGGAACAAACTGCAATAAATTTGCATATTTTACGAAACTAATTACTTCAGTGTTTGAAATGAATCTAGCTTTTATATTTGCAACATCAAGCATTTTAATATCTCAAGTTCTAAGCCTAAATATAGATATTTAGATCAGATTAAGTTGTTTTAAGGTTGGGGTAGCTAACTTTTATAGTTGGTAAACTTTGTGTAAAAAGTATATGCTACATGCAGCACTGTGAAGAGCCCTGTCTAACCAGGAGCTGAATGCTGTGCTCTCATTGGCTGTGCTTGGGTAATCTTCTCCGGTTTCACTTTGTGGTAAAAAGGCATTTATAAGCCATAATTGCAACCAAAATAAATACATGTTGATATTAACCATGTGTCGAAGGATTTATGAGAGAAAAGTGTCAGATTTGAGAACTTAATTGTGTTTGCAGTGTAAAAATTTAATACCTCACCTTTAAATAAACCAATTTGAAGTTTCCTATGTATGTACTGTATGTATTTTCTAATGGTCCTCCATCTTAAGTTAAGCTAAGGGACTTTATCTCTCATGAGAGACATTCAGTTTTCATGGGGGATTCCGCTGGGGCGAACTATCAGAGAGCTGCTGTTGTACTCTGCTTAGGGACCCACTTCTGGATTTTCTGCCAAGTTTTGTCAGGATTCCCTTTGCTGGAGGGTTTTCTATAAAAGTTAATGTTTTTTGGATTGGTTGGAGAAACTAGAGCACCGAGAGAAAACCCACATGGGCAGAACACCTAAATGTA
This sequence comes from Mugilogobius chulae, assembly GCA_038363315.1. NCBI lineage: Eukaryota > Metazoa > Chordata > Actinopteri > Gobiiformes > Gobiidae > Mugilogobius > Mugilogobius chulae. The sequence continues at coordinate 30,501,851 of CM076413.1, forward strand.
CCTGCAGTCGTTTTAAGCCTGGATGAAAAAAAAGTTGGACATGTCTGGACTACAAACATTAACTTTATGTTTTACAACAAAAAATGCTTTCTACCAACATAAAATTTAGCTGTCCTCCATCTGCCTGAGATAATATTGGCATGTGAAAAGCTGTGATCTCACGTGAAAGCAACCTATTGTAAGAATGTGACCTTATAGATTTGATATACCAACAGTACAAATGTATGTGTAGGGTCACTGGGTGAAAACGCTGGAAACTACAGGAATAACCAAGAGAAAACATCTTTTCAAAATACGCCTCTGACACAGAACAATTGATGTAAGCGTACTGTATGCTTGTGTGTGGGTCGCTTTGATTTGCGAGTGAAGTATGAAAATAGTTTATAAGAGAGAGAGAGAGAGAGAGAGAGAGAGAGAGAGAGAGAAGAAAAGCCATGTTACATCACGTTCGTATTGACCAAAACGGTTGAATAACTTTTTTATTCTTTTTGTCGAGAGCGTGTTTTGCCACGTGCGGTGCCGGTGAAGCTGTGTGGGTTTGTGTCAGAAGATGGCAAAGTTGTCAGGTATGAGGTGTCTTGTGCGCAGTTTGGCTGTGGGAGTGAGCATAATGAGAGTGAGTGAAGCGCGTGGGAGCGGTAAGGGAGAGAGGGAGAGAAGGGAAAAAAAAAAACAATTTCTCTGCGTTCTCTTGCTGCAGTATACACTTTATGTCTTTGAAAAACACTAGAAAGTCCACCATTTTGCTTACTCATTGCGGATAAATTGGTTGGTTTGTTTGCAGGCTGCGACCCTTTTGTGGCAGTGAGAGGAGTCGGGGGAAAAGCACAAGTTAAGTCAGGATCAGAAGAAGAGAATAGGCAGGGCGCTGTAATTAGCTAAATCGATCTGGTCACTTGGTCAATAGGTGGGTTTCACGTGACATCACAACATTAGACTGGCCAATGTTATTTCAATGAGGTGGAAGGCAGGTCAAAACTAATATTGTTTAGATGCAATTTATTTTTGCCAATGCAAACCCAGTAATGTGTCTAGCCATCCTAGAAATCACCACTTTTTAAATTAGCTGAATCATTTTTGAATTATTCCATGGCAAAGCTCAATGTTACTAAAAGGAAAAAGTGCCTCTTGCCCTCCACCTGGCTTGTAACTGCCAAGAATTCTAGAATGTGAAACCCACCTATAGAGCTAAGGAAAGTAGGCCAGCTCACACATTAGCAAAAATGAGCAATGGAACAACCCAATAAACTGTTGAGTCATTACTGATAAATAAGTGTATCATTTCTTGTCAGAAAGTTTTATTTTGTATTCATTTAGCACAGCGTCTTAAAGTCATGTGGTTGCTAGGTAACAGTTGTGAAATCACCCATAGACTTTAAATTATTCTAATTATATGTCTATGAAGTTATCTCATATTTGACGGACTAAAGACAGTTATAAACAATCAGAACAACTAAATTGGGTGAAAATGGGCAAAATGTTTAGTGAAATCTTAATATAAAAGATATAATCATGCTCAAGAGTTTTACTGAAAAAAATACAGCTAACCTCCAGGGCTGTAGTAAACCTAAGAAATGTGTCTATAATCCTGTCCCATCAACCGATCGATCGACTAAAAGGGGGTGTGGTCAATGTTCTGAAGCTTAAAAAGTACCTTTTGATCTGATTATATTTGACTCAAAGACACTAAAATTGTTCATGGAAAAAAACAATTCTCACAGAAAATTAACATGACGACGCGTTTATATTATAAAATGCAGATTTTTGTTGCTGTTCAACATACACTGGAAAAACATAATGCTAATAAGGGAAAAAAGGGGTTGCATTTAATAGTATCTATCATGATAAATGAGAACAATGATGATCTTTTATGGCTATTTGCCAATTGAACACATATTTTCAGATGCTAAATATTTAACTTTGCATTCAATAAAACTTATGATACTATAGGAGTGGATAACCGTGTTTTTCTCCAAGGGCCATTTTTGAATCCAGATACTTGAAACCACCAAGTATCCTTTAAAGGGGACCTATTATGTCAAAATTCACTTTTCTAAGTTTTTAACCTTCCTTTATATGAGTTTACTAAAAGTTATATTTGAATCGATTCAATCATGTTTGAGTAATCTTGTTTGTTCTTCAGCTGGAGCTCAGAAATCCCCATTCTCACCTACCACCCTCCCACTTGTCTATATTTACTTTGTTATAATTCAAAAGATGGGGTGCACGGTAGCCAAGTGGTTAGAGCTCTGGCTTCCCAATAAGGAGGTCGTGGGTTCGACTCCCGGGTCGGACCATATCAACATCTCACGATCTCTCTGGGTAGAGTTTGCATGTTCTCTCCGTGTCACCGTGGGTTTTCTCCGGGTACTCCGGTTTCTTCCCACCTCCAAAAACATGCATGTTTAGGTTAATTGGGCATCACTGTAAATTTCCCTTAGTGAGTGAATGAGAGAGTGAATGTTTGTCTGTCTAACCCTGCGGCAAGTTGGCCACTGTCCAGGGTGTTCCCCGCCTAAGGCCCAAAGTCACTGGGATAGGCTCCAGTCACCCGCGACCCCTAACGGGATTAAGCGGTAGAAAATGAATGAATAATTCAAAAGATTAATTTTCAAAGTGAATCATAAATGGTTAAAACTGTCTCATAGCCACTTTCCAACAATAATAATTTGTTATTTAAAATCTGTTGCTTTCTACAATTACATTTTAAAATGAAGAGGCGGGGCTTATCAGTTCTGCAGTTTTGAACAGGAAGTCAGAGCGGTTCTTAATTTTGAGCAGTTTTAGATTAACTTACTAAATATCTATATATAAATAACACAATAGGTCCCATTTATTTGTGATAATTGATTAGGAACGCAAGTGCACACACAAGTTTCATAGTTAAATCAGCCAAAAACAGAAATACAAAGAGTAAAACTAACTCAAAAACATTCTGTTGGCCTTTTAAAACAAGTCTAGGGCAGCAGTTTGCTCATGTCTATTGTGATCTACTGTATTTCAGAATGACTCAGTATTTTATCGGGTTGTTGGATCTGTTTTGGACAATCACAAATCCTACAGAGTTTGGGTTCTAACACCAATAACTTTTTTTCCATTAGTCCAGAGTTAACATGCTAAACACTAAAACACTAAGCTTGAGTCCACAGTCACGTTAGCAGCTAGTTTCATCCTTTTTGTAGACCGTAAACATTGCAGTGAAGATCGCAGGCATTTAGTTTAACACAACGAATTCCACAAGCACATATTTAGAAACATCAAGCTAGCACAGAAAAGACTACTCATAATGTGGATAAAGTCACTAGCTTAGCCTACATACGAAGCGTGTGGGTATACAGAATGTGGGGGAAAAGCCATAAAAGTTATCACATAACTACGAGAAACTCATCTCGTAAACATATACATTTTTTTATGAGTACAATGGAGCGCCGTAGAATCGAAATAGAAACACATTTTTCAGGGCACCACTCACCAAAGTGAGAAATGGTTGATTTTAATATCAAATCTTTTAATTAAATAACAATGTATTGATTAATTACCAATTAGTCTAATCTGAATGTTGTAAGATCTTTTCACATTTCCATTGACTCCATTCTGAAAATTAATCATGCACTTGTTTGTATGGAGGATTTAAAAAAATTGTTGTCAGTCTTGGTCAAAAGACTGGTCTGTTAACCTGTCAAGCAAACCCTCAGTGTTCCTAAGTAACTAATTGGCCCAGTTACAGTGAAGGGCGTGGCCCTGGGAGGGAAACACATGTGCATCGTTTGAAAACAGCGAGCAATTGTTGGATTTGAAAAATCCTCCATACAACCTTTAACCAAAATAAGTTGTGATTTATGAAGAATTATTGACCAGACAATTACAGATACAATGTTTAAATTAAGTATGCAGATGAGTTTCCTTAAATGCAAATAAGAGTCTAGACTGTTTATCTAAACCTATTTGGATTAATCCATCTTATTTCGCCCGTTGTGTGGAACGGTAGAAAACTTTTTCTACCGTTCCACACAACACTCGGAAACACACTTCCAGTCAGCTCCTCCCCTGTTCATTTCATTGACGTAAACAGCCGAGAAGACTTGTTGCAAAATAACATTTCAGGTGGGATAATTTTCCAAACATCCTATGGTCATGTGCACCAACAAATAAGCAAGGCGGGTTGGTTGTCACAATCACTGTATCTCAGATTGTGATTGGTGCATTTGAAAAAAGTCAGATTAAAATGTTCATTAAATGAACCAAAATTCAGTAGCTAAAATGTTTTTGTAAACATTTGTTCAAGATTGTGATAAGACGAAATAAAAAAAAATGTATAGCAAAAAGTAAATTTTCAGATGTTAAGAAAAAATTTTCTATTTTTTTCCCAAAAATATGTTGAAAGCTTGTAACCATTGACTTTACAAAGAGGAGAGTCAGAGTGACAATTGGGACTTTTTTCTGAGCTGGTTTAAAAATGTAGAAGAAAGCTGAGGTGATATTAAAACAGTCGAGTCGGGGTCGGTTGTCACACTTTTTTCAGGGTTGGTTGTCACATATGATTCTATCTGTAACAAAAATTATCACAAAAGCATACTTTTTTTGCTGTGGGGGGGTCGCGAGTTGGATTGCACGTTTTTTTGGGGGGTCCTGAGATGAAAAGTTCGGGAACCCCTAGTTTACATGACCATAGCATATTTGGAAAAAACCTACATGAAATAGGGCTGAGACAATTCATCAAGTAATTCGATTACAAAAAAGCTTTGATTATTTTTTTGCCTCAATTATTCGTTTAATTTGTATATTTCATTAAAAAAGGCATGAATCTGTGGTGCGCGGAGCAGGCGGAACTAGTAAGCAGCAATTGTTTCACACGGAACTTACTCCCAGCTTGGGCTCCAGCACAGTGGAGGATACAGCGGTGGATTTTAAACAAGCGTCTCTGTCTTTGGGAGAAATTTGTGTTTGTGAGAGCGCGGAGGGACGAGATTATAAAACAAACAAAGTCTATCACGAGGGGCAAATTAGGACTGGGCAATATGGCCAAAAATAAAATCTCGATTTTTTTGGACCACTTTGGACGATTTCGATTTTATTCGGCGTCATCAATGACTGCTGCTTTTTATTATGAGCTCATAATATTTTAAAGCTTCTATAAAGAATGAGCCAATGAGATTAACTTGTTTTACGTCACATTAAAACTAAACGTGGCACGGTGGCTGAGTGGATAGCACTCTTGCCTCACAGCATTCGATTCCTGCACGGGCCCGGGCCTTTCTGTGTGGAGTTTGCATGTTTCTCCCCGTGTCTGGGTGGGTTTCCTCCGGGCACTCCGGTTTCCCCCACCAACCAATAACATGCATGTTAGGGTAATAACCTCCAGCTACGGTAGTCCTGACCAAGCCTAGCAACAACATCTGGAGATGGTTCCCCGAGCGCTGCACTGTGGCGAACACTGCTCCTGAGGAGAGCCCAGAGGCACTGAAGGATGGGTCAAATGCAGAGAACAAATTTCCCTACGGGGACAATAAAGTGTACCTTAACCTTAACCTTAACCTATAATAAGTGTTTGCTGCTGCATCTAATGCATAGGCCTACTGTTATTGGCATTTGCATCTGTTAGGCCCTGTTACGATCATCATTATGATTTTTTTGTTTCATATCTAAAAGTTTTAAGTTTGCGAGTGTTCATCTCTCACTCCTGTCACTCAAACTGCATCGCCATGGTTACTCACACACGGAGGGGAAAGGGGCGGGGCCTGCTGGTGCTGCTTTGGGAGAGGAGATACGCTGTAGACTGCTTTTATGTGAGGAAACCTCACATAAAACACCTGCAGCAGCTCGTGTAACAGCATAGACAAATCAAAAAGACGCTACATTTTGCACCACATTTTTCTAGAAAATGACCGCAAGTCTGAGCGCTGAAAGCAGCCGACTCACCCGTGGAGAAATAACAAACTCGTAACTTTATGAGATTAAGCTCTATACACCATCTCCGAAAGGTTACTTGCGGCTGTTATTGTGTGAATAAAAGGTCTGCTAAACAGGAGCAAGGTTTCTGTTCATCTGTTCTTTGTGAGAGTCGCGAGGGAGAGCTCTACAAAGCCGTTGAAGGTGTCCACTCAGAGCGCACTACTGGATCACAGCGGACTGAGCTCAATTTTACGATTTGGCTATTATTTACATCGTCGATTTTCAAAGTTCCGAATTAATCGAATTAATTCGATTTATCGCTCAGCCCTAAGGCAAATTGAGGCACCCACCAAGCTACCCTGCGAAATGACTGGAGTTCGGAAGAATCACACGAGCTGCAGACAGAGCTATCAGAACTGTAACGTTATATTCATAGTTTACATGAAACAGACCCGTGCATTGTGTGTAGGTAATAGCTCCGCTGCCAGTCTGTCATATTTGGGACATGTGCAGTACACGAGCCTGCAGATGTTTGTAAATGTAATATTGAATCTGATAAGTTACGAAGATACAATAAGTTCTCGGACCCCCATGTTAAGACACTTCTTGCATCTGTCTGATTTCAATAAGAGAGTGAAATGTTGCTCACTTATTATATTATGATATTAAACTTGTGTATTAAGGGGAAAAGTTGCTGTTTTTTATGTGCAATGTAAAATTTTTGTATTATAAGCAAAATATCTTTATTGCCCTTATAAAAAAAAGTAAAAAATAAAAAAAAAGTAATCAATATAATACTTAATTACTAAAATAATCGATAGCTGCAGCCCTAACTTGAAATATTATTTTGTCGCAAGTCCTCTCAGCAGGTTACGTAAATGAAATGAAAGGGGGAGGAGCTGACCGGAAGCGTGTTTCAGAGTGTTGTGTGGAAAAAGTGGGTGGGCGAAATAAGATGGATACTAGCCCAATGTGACAGTTTTCATTTCATATACAACCAGAGTTGACGATGACTGAGGTCCTTTTTAATCTCCAGGTTGTACAGGTCACACTCTGAGGAGATGGGCTAGGCGCCGCTCCAGGCACATGGTGTCTGGGGGTCGCAGGCTTAACAGTGGTGGAATGTTGCGAAATATCCGTTTGCTTGACTTTGCCTTAATCAATACCCATATCCAAATGTCTTTCCATCTCTGTAGTTGAGGCTTTCCTGAAAATTCTGCATATTTGTTGCTCTTTGCTTGGCTTACGAAAACCATGAGTCCAAAAGATCTTGTCCAGGACCCAAGGCTAAATGCTGTTCTTCTGCTCCATTGTCCTGCATTGAAGGCAAGCCCATCGATGGGCAACCATTTCAGTTGTGGAGAGGTCCATGAGCTATATTTGTCTGTACCCAAACAACTGTGAAGTACAGCATTTGTTTGATGAACTAATACTGCCTCAAAGAGGTTTTCTTCTTAATGAACCAAAGAGCAAAACAAACTGATTTGAGGCATTTAAATGTTAGCTTTACATTTTCTGTTGTTATTTTTGATGCAATGCAGTGGTTTGATCTTTTTATAAAACAAATAATTCAAATAATATCATTATCCTAATAACGTACATTGTGACAATGATCATCTTACCGATGCTTGTCTGATATAGAAGAAAATGCTTTCATAAATACTTTAAGAACAAATGATGAACATCCCAAACCTAATTGTGACAATTATTGCAAAAAAAATTATAATTGAAACGTGGAGGGAACCCAGCAAACCTAGCAACTGGTTTTAAGTACTATTTGCAAGGCATCATATTTACCTAGGGATGTCTGTAAACTTTGATTACCCCACGACGTCTGAATTTTTTTACAGCCATTCGCACAGGGATATTTGTTGTCTGTAATTTTCTTGTTTTTACGGACTTTCCAGAAACAGTGACAGATGATTTATAACAACAACCATTCACTTAATTCAGGAAATGTGCGTTTTTTTTCGGTTAGTTTCAATGTGAATTACCACCAGCATACCGGAGCTGTGGCAGCATAAAGGTGGCTCCTCATCACGTTGTTGAGTCCGTTTATCAGAGTCACAGAATCATTTCTTATGAAACATCCTTAGAATTTTTCTTTTAATTAATTTACAATGATAAAGTCCAAACATCCAAACATTGCCACGTTCTGTCCTGTTCAGTCCAAACTTTTCAACAAACATCTGGTTTCTCGACCTTCCATTGCTACAACAGGGTTGTTGTACTTCCGAGTCACAGATTTGTACGGTAATTGCAATTGGATCAATCTTTAGTTTTTTAAATCGTACAAAAACGACAATTTCATTTGAAAATGAACCGTGGTGAATAGTAATAATAATTTAGTTTAAATGTGAAGATAAAATAAGCCGCAGATTCATTATTAAATAATTTATAAATGGTTCACAGATTGAAAACACACGGCTTTAGAATTACATGAGGACGTCTGAGTTTAGCGATTCACAGAAGGTAAAATTCGGGGGAACTTTACAGACATTTGTATAGACATGGGCAGAGCCGCACGGGAGTAAAAACTCAGATGACGTCTGGAATTATGACAATTTACATGAGGTCCCGAGATAAATATTAAGCTGTGCGAATAGGACTTTAGGTGCATGTTGTTAACAAAGGAACTCCATAAGAAAACTTTCTGAAAGGCTGCAATCAGAGGCTTAACCGAGAATGCACAAAAACTGAACTGGGTGTTTGGTCTACTGGGCAGAAGTCCTCCCACTTTGGTGGGTAAATTTTCCAACTGAAGCTTGTGGTTGTTCTGGGTACGAGGCACACATGTACAGAACATACACATTATTGAGATTGTCACACTTTTTACATGGCATTTCATCCTATGGAAACAGGGCTCCAGTTGTAAATCAAAGACAGAAATGTGTTTCAGAGGATCAATTTAGCTTCCATTTTTGGACAAAAGGCTGAAACTTGACTTCATAGATCAGATGGGCACTAAATTCAGCATTTTGCACAAACCATGGCAGATTTCCATGGTAACTAATGCTTTCTCATTCTTTCCAAAGCTTTATTAAAGAAATGAAGAATGTGGGTTTGATAGAAATGGAATCAGACAATATGCTGCATAAAGTGACCAAACAAGACTAAATTTTGATATAATTTGTTAAGTAATTTGGTGCGGCTTAATTTTATGCAGTATTGGCTGATGTTGCAATACTGCTTCTCGTGATGTATAAGGAGGAAAAATATAAATTGATAGAGGAACTAAATATTGGAAAAATTAGGTCAAATTTCAGAATTTATCAGCGTATTGTCCAGCCATTGATGCATTCATAGTGTAAGATGTGTACTGTCAGAGTTACATAGATTTTAGAGGAAAGGCAACCAAAATAACATGTGCTTTTGCAATCAACACAAACAATTATTTTACAGTGTTATATAATGTCCTTTGAGACACCAGAGTCTCGTGTGGTATTACCAAACAGACAACGTTAACGGCGGCTCAAATTACATTCTCAAAGACATGTCACAAGTCAGCATTTTCCTCTGACCCTATTTTTGATATTTACATTGGTCATAAATATCCAGATTTCTACAAGAAAAATAAAGATGCTTACATATATAGTACACGGATACCTCACACCAAAATGTACACACAACACAGTGCAAAAATAATACATTTGTAAAGTCGACTGCGGCTGTCCGGTAGCCATGTCCTTTTTTTTTTTTTTTCCCAGCATCCTCAGCAGTTACATTTGCGTATGAACTAAGGCCATTAAAACGACAATCCCTTTTAAAAACACTGGCTCACAACACGTCACGGTTAATTCCATCTCCCTTAAGTATTCAGCTTAATTTCTGTAGGTTGTAGCAGCCCTCGCAGAGGCAAACCGATCCCGCGGCTTCAGAGTAATGAAAATTAGCACTGTTTCCATGGCAATTAACAAGGCAGAACAAAGTGAATCTATTTTTTGTCTTTTCCTAATTTGATATATTTACCATATTTACCTCAATTAAGCTAAGCGATTGATTAAAATGATTAGAAATTAGAGTCTGTTGTATCCTTGGTTAGACATTAGCTTGAGTTAAAGAATTGGCAAAGAATGTTTTGTGATGTTTATTTTTAGATAACAATTACTTTGTGTCATTCATGCTAATGCTACTCATTAGCTTGACTACTTTTCGAATTTTTGAATAGAAACGCTTGTCTGTCGTCATTTTATTTTGAAAAGTCAATTAGGGGAAATAGAGTTCGCTAAAGTCATTGTTAAAACAAGAACATAGATAAAAACAAGTTTGGTCTTAAATGCTTTTGGTGCATCAATGACGCTAATGCTAGTTACTAGCTTGACCACATTTTCATCTTTTTGAAAAGAAAGAAATGTCAGTTGCAGTCTTAGTTTGAAAGTTTTTTAGGTTAATTAGAGTTAGCTAAAAACATATATTCGTATACTTAATTTTTTAGATAAGAACAAGTTCTGTCTTTTAATTTTGTGTGTGTGTGTCTGTGTGTGTGCATCAATCAAGCTAATGCTAGTCATTAGCTTCACTTCATTTACATTTTTTTGTAGAGAAAAAACGCTTGTCAGTTCTAATTTTTGTTTGAAAATCATTTCAGTTAATTAGTTATATAAAATCATGTTTCTAGTTATTTTTAGAACAAGTTCTGTCTTAGATTTTTTTGTTTTGTGTGTGTGTGCATCAACCAAGTTAATGCTAGTCGTTAGCTTGACTAGCTACATTTTCAATGTTTTAAAATAGTTACAGATGATTAAAATCAGTTGTCAATTCTAGTAATTTGTAATAAATAAAGTTAGCTAAGAACAATTCACTGAGAAAAATGTGTTTTCAAACATGTTGAACTCAACTTAGTTTAAAATATACATGTTTAAAAAGTAATAAGTTATTCCACATTAGGCTAACTGTGGTACGTTTACTCGTCATATGAAGGCTGCATCTGGTAATATGCAGGAACCTTTGCAGATAAAAGATTTTAATTTGATGGCTTCTCTTTATGTGACTTTGTCCTTTTTGTGGTAAATTATTATAACAGACCGATTTGGTTTCATCTTAGATATTTAGTCTAACTTATGCGCATATTTAGCCAAGATCAAAAATGTACTACATGTGAAAAGCTTGAGAGCCAATGCTTGCTTTTGTCATACTAAGATAGCATTTTCCAAATATGGTGCTGACTTGAACTGGGGAATTGCAGTCATTAGGTTTTCAAAATGTTACCCATAAAAAGGCAGTTCAAACCTATCCTATAGCTCCAGTCTACTCCCATTATGTCAAGCTAAGTAGAACGCACTCTAGCACTTAGCACTGGGTCACAATTTTAACCTTTTGACCTTTCAACCTTTAATTGATGCCACTGAGATTCCTTTGTAACCTCAATATCAGTTTGTGCAGCATCCCATTGGATCAAAAGGTGGATTTAGGTAAATGCCAGTACACGCATTATTAGTTTTTGCTTTCATTAACACATTTGCGGTTGTCTAATTTCCTCCTTGGTGGATTCATCTTGATGTACAGCTTGCATAAAAACGAAGCCGCATACAGAACAGTATCCACGGAGCAGGCGGAGCTTGCTAGAAAAGTGGTTCTCCGGTGGCTCGTTATGAGGATAAATTAACAGTCAGGAGACAATCAGCCCTAAAGCTGCACCATAAAGAGCCTAAGCTGGTCTGTTAGTCAATACGACTCCCATCCGTTCTGTCGCGAGTGGAACTTTAGACGTCCTCCGATCAATTTACTACCTTTAATAACATCGGCTAATGGAAAGAAATGTTACTAGCGCCCATTGAAAATCTATCTCTCTCCCAAGCGCGGTCAAGGTGGTTTGCTGATGCATTATAAGGTGGCCATTTCCCAAAGCACTGGAAGAAGAGGTGGCATTTCTCAAGTGACAGAGCTGACCGTGAGCCGGGCGCTGCAGGTGGACTGGAATAGAGTAAGTGGGTTTTTTGACATATTGGGGGGCTGTAAAATACTCTCGCGTGCCCTCCGTAGCCATGACCCCGGCGCCGGTCTGGATAAATCACAACCTGCCCATAAACGCTTGTGAATAGGGAGGAATTGCCAGGAGGGAGAGGAGTATGTGAGCGAGAGAGAGAGAACGAGAGAGAGATATGATGGAGAGATGGGAGGAGGGAGAAGCCACGTCATAAACGATAAGTGGTGGCAATCTGTTGGTCCGGGCTAAGCGAGCGGCTTCACGGCTCATTACCAATCAAGCTCCTCCTGTCAGACACACTTTGAATAGACAGGAGTGAGCAGGAGAGAAGGATAAGGCCAAATTCTTTACCTAACTCTGATCTCCTAAAGGCTTATATATGCCTCATGTTTGATATGTAATAGAAGCTTTTGTTTATCCTCTGCCTTGTTCCATCTGTCGCTTGGTTTCTTTGTAATTCATAAGTGTCATTATGTAGTCCAATATGGCACACCTTCGAATTAAAGGGTTTCGCCCCTATAAAAGATTCGCCTTTCCTGTATTCTGTCTGCTGAGATCTCGGGTAGTTTTCAGTTGCCAATATATCAGTTGAACCAAAACAATTTGTTTATTCATAAAAACAAGCACTGGTTTAGCTCATCAACATCAAAGTTAGCTATTTAAATTTTGAGGTAGGGCTTCAGTCAGCTTTTTGCTAAAGTATTTACCACAAAAACAGTTCATATTCTGGATCAATATGATACTGGGATCAGGTATCAACGCCGATCGATGACATTTTGTTAGATCGATTAAGTGAATTTTCTGGTTAGACATTTAAAAAGAACGTCACAATTTTAATGATTGAAATTTTAGTAGCAAAGGTTTGTCAGTTTTCTAATAAGATAGCTTAAAAAATGCTAAATAGTTTTGCAAGTACTTTTGGCGCCACCTTTTCAATAAACTAAGCTTGTCTTTACTTGACTTAAGAATTGCTTTGGTTGAATACAGCTCTAGTTTTGAGAAGAGAACTTGTTAGTTTCTGCCAATATAATCGGTTAATAATGAGTATTGGAAATTTAAGCATCACTATTTAGTAAGCATGGAGCGGTTTACATATTAAAATAAGCCTTAAAGAGCCTTAAATCCTAGCTTTTGTTTGATCTGTTCATGACCCTGTGATAACAGCCACGTCTCCAACAGTAAAACTTCTCTTCACCTGTTTGTCTGCACTCTCTAAATCCCCCAATTTATGCCACTTTTGTCAACCCAGTATTTGTCATTCTACTTTCTTACTGACAGTGCGGAAAGTGCGTTTCTGAAACCCGAGACAGCCCTGCCTGACTCTGTACTTTGTAGTGAAAACATGTTGAAATTTAGCGTCCTCATTCCAAATCGCTTGATGTTGAAGACCTTTTTTTTTGTACAGAATTACGGATCAATCTTTGACAGTGCGAGGATGGCCTAAAAAGAAAAGGTTTCCCACTGGAGGACTGCGTTCCTACAAAACACAACACAAATATATCCATTGTTTATGTTGAAAATGCAGAATGGTGATGTAATTCTTCACCTCCTGCAGCACAAATCTACTTATAGTCTTGCCAGTCAAGTCCATGAAAAGGCCCCAGTTTCAGCAAAAAGATAAGCAGGAAAAAACAGCGTGAAATTGTTCTCTGTTCAATAAGAGTTCTTTTTTTTTTTTAGGGACAAGATTAAAGCTGCAATCCAATAAAACATCTTGCCACACTCCATTCTCTATATTACATAATCAGGTTGCACTGTGGTGAGTAATAACAATAGAATATTTTAAATCAGTTGTAAAAAATAAAAGTGGATACATTTCTCTTTTCCTCTCCGTAAATCCTCAAAATGACTTTTTCTTCCCCGCGCCAACTTAACCATGCTCCTGCTCTATACATAAACAGCAGTCCGCGAAATGACCGACCCATCTCGCTGAGACTCCATGTCGTCGTCGATGTAATCTCCCATGTGTTCCTGATCGTGCGGGCGGAGCTGGAGTATCGGGGCACCTCCTCCGAAATGATCATACCTTTCATCTTCCTCTAACTCATCGAACTTTCTCCTTTCAGCATCATCCAGCTCGTTGCTAAGCAGAATATCTTGCGCCGTGGGAGTGGTTCCAGTCACATCGCCAGGACGTCCGCCAATCGTTAGCGGTTGGTGGTGGTTGTTCTTCTCCCCGTTGCCCTGATATGACGCGCTTTCGTTGTAGTACATGGGGCCATTGTTGTTCCCGCCTCCCACTCCGACGTTCCCGGGGCCTCCGTTGGTGCCGCTCTTGCTGGATTTCTTGCCGCCGCCGTATATGCGCGTCTTCGTGTCGCTGCCCCCATTGGCGCGGTAACCCTGCTGTTGCCGGCGGCTACGGGTCACCAGAACGGCGACCAGAGCGGCGACCAAAAGCAGGGCAAGCAGGGAGCCAATGATGGCGCCCGCGACCACACCTGCATTGGAGGGGTCCACAGTGGGTTCTAAGGGAGCGGGAGACAAGGAAGGGAAGAGAAAAAAAAATAAAGTTTAGAAGAAATAAAGAGACAGAATAAAAGAAGCAAGAATAGAGAGTTTGATAGAAGAGTGTCTGTGCTCATAAAAAGTGTGAAAACAACCAAAAGTTTTATTCAACAGAAGCATAAATGCAGCTTTAATAGAGCTAGAGCTGTTTAAATATGGACGTTTTAGAGTTTAACAACACACCGAACTAAGATTTTGTTTTTTTTGTTTTGTTATGTTTTTTAACTTGAGTTTAAAAAATGTGAATTTAATTTGGTCAGTTTGTTTAGGCTTTTAGGATTGGAAAACTTGGGTACAGTCCTTTTGAACAGATAAAGGATATTTAAGATTTTGATAAAAGGACTTGTTTTGCCTATAATTTTACTTTCTTGCTGTAAAATGATCTAGAACACAGTTTCTCAAACTGCAGGAAGTGTACCACTGATGATACTTGAAGCCATCAGTATTTTGCCTAAAGGTGCACAATGTAAAAATGTGAAAAGTCACGTACACAATTCAGTAGAAATGGAAAGTTGAAACCATACTTTTTGAATAGAGATAAATACATTTTTTGCCATGTTGTGAAAAAATAGTGGCGATGCAAGCCCATGTAAATCAAAGACACAGTAGTAGGCTAACAAAGACACCTAATTGACAAAAACATGCTTTTATTCAAGTCTATTTTGATTGAAAAGATACACAGTGCACCTTTAATCTATTTTGGTCCACATTTGGGCTAAACATCCTTTCGAACTGGCCTTAACTGCAATTGTTATTATACATAATTTTGTTATATATTGAACCATATTGGATTCTAAATTATGCCTAATATAATTTGAGCTTTGGAAAGCCAAATATAATAGGAGATACTTGATGTAAAAAGCTTGCAAACTACTGATCTAGAAAACTTCCTTACACTCGTATGTTTTTCATTATGCTTTCATTTATTCATTTTTCCAAATAAAAAATAGTTTGAATGGAATGTATGATAGCGGTGTTGTTGTTGTTTTTTTAATGGCTACAAAATTTGTATAAAACTATAAAGTTTTTACAGGAAATAAACAATTTAAATAACATGTCGCATGCAATTAATAACAAGCCAATTTTAATGCCAATAAAAGAAACAAAAGACAAGATTTATCAATTAGTAGTTTACACATTTTGAAAGCTACTATAGATTTGAGAACTACCTTTACTGTTGGTTTTGAAATGGTCCTTTATGTTTTACTTGTTCGATTGAACAATAACTGTAATAACATTTTTGAAGTTAGATAAACAGCTCTACAACAAGCACCCTCCACAAAACCATGCTTTCAGATGGCCAAAGTGGAGTTTAGGATAAGCATCTTTTTATCAGGCGGCGAAAGCAATTGACAAATGTTCTCTAATGCGTTTTTAACCTGGAACAATCCATTTTTGTTGGCATTTACAAAATCCTTCATGCTGTACTTTAACTCACGCAGAGGTCAGCCAAAACTTAAGAGACGCAATTATGCTTCTGTTGAATATATATAGTGTGTGTGTGTGTGTGTGTGTTTTCCTCGTGACATTTCTCCTATCCCTTGGAGCTGCTCGTGTCCTCATTCCCACAGTCAAAAAAAAAGTAGATCTCTCTTTGCTTTGCTGTCCTTTACAAACCTTGTCTCACTCTCACTCTCTCTCTCTTTGCACACTACAAATCACAGAGCAGCCAGTGTGGTGGGGGGTAAATGGTTCAAGCGTGGTGCACTTTCCAGAGGAGAGCAGAAGGTGTGTAGAAGGGCAGAACCGGTGGAGGCCATGCAGAGAGAGATAAATGATAGATCGGCAGCGAGCAGGGAATGAGATGGAAGGGGGGAGATGGAGGAGAAGATTGGAGGGTGAGTGACAGGGTTGACGCGACAAGACTGACAACCCCCTCCTGGAAGCATCGCGTACGGGCGGAGGGGACGGAAAGTTTGGCACCAACGGTCTGCTTCCGTTAGAAAAGAAAAAATAAAAAGCCGCTCCAGTGAGTTCCGGCGCTATGAACTTGTCGCAGGCTCGGGGTGTGGATGGCAGATCGCACATGCAGGAAACAACATGACAGACTTGTGACGATGGTACAGAGCATTTGAGACATTTATAAATAAGTTAAAAGTGATTCAGTTTTTGCATGCAGTGAAAGCAGCTTGCAAGCGAACGTAAAGCTTTAGTTCACGTGACAACAGTCAGATGGAGAGCAGCGAAAAGGAATATTAAACTATAAAAATTATGTACATTTCTATTGAACTTTAAACAGGCTTGTGGAGGTCAAACTAATGCACCTACAAAAGGCACACGCCTAGATCAATCCAGTGTTTCCTAAGAGATTATACTGAGAGTCTGAGAGCACATGCAATCTACATTTGATACATTTAATTTGGTTTTGATTAAGTGCTCCTACTAATTAAAAAAAAAAATTACAGTATGAAAATACTTTTTTTTTCTAGATGTATATGACAAAACCACGGGCGTAAACAACAATTTCTATAACTCATTGTTTTTAGACCAAGGGGTCAAAAGTTGAACTAAGGGGGACGGCAACATAGACGCCTCTATTAATGCGCAACACTGGGATTAGATGTTTTCCATATATCAAAAAAATCAACGCAAAGAAAGCGCAGATATAGAACGAAATGTCAGAAATGTATGTCTTTTTTAAAGGACTGTACCTGATTTTTGCACCCTTAAAAATGCAAACAAACAGAAATAATTCATTTTAAACTTCTTACTTCAGTTTACATGATTTACTCACTTAGTTAATGCATTCTAAGCTTCAGAATTGTTCATCGTGATGTGTTTGTGTTTTTTCACAGTTGTTAGCGACGAGGTGACTCACCGTGCTAACAACAATTAGCCACAATGCTAAAAACAACAGAAAAAAATGGACACAAATGGAATTTAATTAGCTATAGACAGGACTTTGCGAAATAATTTCCACCTGAATAGATACTTTAACAAGATATCAGTGCTAGGGCGAAATTGTTTTTAAGTTGTGTTGTTGCAAAAAAAATCGAGTATAATAATAATAATAATAATAACTTTATTTGTATAGCACTTTTCAAAACAAAGTTACAAAGTGCTTCACATAATAAAACAGGCATTACAAATTTTAAAACAATAACAATAATTTGTAAAACAATGCTAATAAGTTATGATAAAATACACATAACCATACATCAATAAAATACATGCCTACACATGGCATTAAAACAGTTATTTTAAAAACGCCTGTTTATAAAAGTGGGTTTTCAGTCTAGACTTAAAAGCGGCTACTGTGTTTGATGACTTAACCTCTTCTGGGAGGGAGTTCCAGAGTTTTGGGGCTCTTACAGAGAAGGCTCTGTCCCCTCTTGTGATGAGTCGGGAGGAAGGCACTATGAGGAGAGCCTGCTCTATAGAACGTAGAGAGCGAGTTGGAATATAAGGGATGAGAAGGTCACGAATATATGAAGGAGCAAGGCCATGCAGAGCTTTAAAAGTAATTAGTAGGATTTTAAAATCTATTCTCAAACTTACAGGCAGCCAGTGAAGAGATGCCAATATTGATGATATGTGCTCATGTCTCCTAGTATTTGTTAAAATTCTAGCAGCTGTGTTTAAAACAAGCTGAAGGCGATTTTGTGACTTCTGACTGATACCTGTGTATAAACCATTACAGTAGTCAATACGCGAGAATATCAGTGCATGAATGACTTTTTCAAGGTTTGTCTGTGAAACAAAAGACTTAATTTTGGCAATATTACGCAGATGAAAAAAACAAGATTGCACAACCTTGGTGATTTGTTCTTCAAAATTAAAGTCAAAATCTAAGACCACTCCCAGGTTACGGGCAGAGTCCTTTACTAAGGGAGTCAGCTCCCCAAGACTGTCTCTTAGAGAGTTTCTGTGGTTGCTTGGGCCAAAAATGACAACCTCTGACTTTGAAGTATTTAATTTTAGGAAGTTTGTTGACATCCAGTTGCTGATGTCTGAAAGACAGTTAAAAATACTAGTCAGGGCAGCAGTGTCATTCCCCTTAAGTGGTATGTAAAGCTGCGTATCGTCAGCATAGCAATGAAACTGAATGTTATGACGCCTAATGATTTGGCCAAGTGGCAGCATATATATAGAAAAGAGAAGAGGGCCAAGAGTGGAGCCTTGCGGAACTCCGCAGGTCAATGATGCTAAAGAAGAGGAGTACTGTCCAAGTACAACAGAAAATGATCTGTTTAGAAAATAGGATTTAAACCATGCCAATGCAGTTCCGTCAATTCCAACCCAAGATTGAAGACGCTGTAGCATAATGTGGTGATCCACAGTATCAAAGGCGGCTGTCAGGTCAAGTAGAATTAAAATTGAGCAGCATCCAGTATCAGCGGCTAGGAGTAGGTCATTCATAACCTTAATCAGAGCTGTTTCGGTACTATGATGCTGACGAAAGCCTGATTGATAAGATTCAAAGATATTGTTATTATTCATATGTGTGATAAGTTGAGAAGCAACCCATTTTTCTAAGATTTTTGATAAAAATGGTATATTTGATATGGGTCTGAAATTATTTAAATCTAAAGGGTCAAGATTATTCTTTTTTAAAAGAGGGCGTACAATTGCTTTCTTGAAACTATCAGGAAAAACTCCAGTAGAAAGAGATGAATTTAAAATGGTGAGTAGAGAAGGTCCAGTAGTCTCAATAGTTTCTTTTAAAAATTTTGTAGGCAGCACATCAAGTTGACATGTTGCCCCGTTTGACTGATTTATCAATTGGACAAGGTCAAGCATTTGCATGGGTTTAAATTCCAACAGACTAAAGGGCGTTTCAACTGAAGAAAAAGTGTTCATGGAGTCTGTTATTAAGTGAAGCCTGATTTCATCAATTTTATTCTTAAAATGGTGGAGAAACTGTTCACATTTAGCTGAGGACGCTTCAATAGGGGGGTCAAGTGGAGGATTAACAACAGAGTTAATAGTTTGAAATAGTATTTTAGGATTATTGCTGTTGTATTAATAACATTGGCCAGGTAATTGTCTCGTGCAACTTTTACTGCTTGTTGATAAGCAAGCATCAGTTGTTTAAGATTATTCAATGAAGATACACGTTTATCTTTGTTCCATTTCCTCTCAGCTCTCCTACACTGACGCTTTAATTGTCTTGTGTTGTCATTTAGCCAGGGTATAGATTTTGACCGAATTGATTTGTGTTTAAATGGAGCAATGACATCAAGAATATTTTCACAAGAATTAATGAAGTTGGACAGTAGAGTATTAACATGTTGGTTGTCTGCGGTGTCTAAGGATGCATCAAACCTTCTATTGAATTCACTGACTGAGTTTGGTTTAAAAGATCGTGAGTACTGAGTTAGGGAGGGCGCTGAACAACATCCAGATGCATCTGACATAGCACTGCTTTATGATCTGAAACACTAAAGTCCAAAATTTGCACATTATTAATAAGATTACTTAATGATAGCACCAAATCAAGTGTATGTCCCTTGCAATGAGTAGGGTTGTGTACATACTGTGTTAAGTTTAAAGATTCATAAAGTTGAATGAAATCTGAAACAAGACTTGTAGAAGGTGGACAACACACATGTATATTGAAGTCACCGAGTATTACAACTCTGTCCTGTTTACTCATGAGGTCTGATAAGAATTCAGAGAATTCATTAATGAAGCCACAGTTGTTTTTTGGTGGTCTATAGATTAAAACAAAAACAACAGGCTGTTGGCAGTAGAGACGAAAAACTAGCGCCTCAAAGGTAGAAAAGACTTCACAGGGCAAGGGTGGCATTTAAATGAGTTTTTATAGATAACAGCAGTACCGCCTCCACGGCCAGTGAGTCTAGGTTGATTTAAACATAGGTAGTTTGGCGGGCAGGTTTCTGTTAAAGGAAGCGGATGACCAGGAATAAGCCAAGTCTCAGTAATAAAGAAAAAATCTATTTCTTTTTCCAAAATAAAATCTTGACACAGGAATGACTTGTTAGCAAGGGACCTAACATTAAGGAGACAAGCAGTATAATTATTGAGTGGTTGAGGAAAATTCTGAGATCTTAACAGGAATTAAATGCTTATTACAGATTGAAGAGCCTTTAAGATTATAGTACCTTTTTGTAATTCTAACAGGTATTGCATGATTCTTCAGAGACGTTAGTGTTGAAGGAGATCTTTGGATCTGAATTTGAGAAGTTGGTATATTAGGATCACAAACATTTTTTGGTGGCATGGCATGTGGTTATTATGGCGTCAATGTTGAGGACACTGTAGATGGGAGATGACATTAGATACTAAGACATATAATCCCTTATTATTTAGAATGGATCTTGTCCCTATAAGGTAACTTTTTTTCCAGAAGGAGTCAAAGTTGTCAATGAATCCATAGCCACAAGCCTGGCAAAAGGTCTGAAGCCAGGAGTTGGCACTGTAGATGCGACTGAAAAATTCGGAACCTTTAACGTGGTAGGTACAATACCAGAGAAAATACAAGCTTTGCCCAAGCTTTCTATTGTGGTTGCTAAGAGTTCGAAATCTTCCTGAAGTTTAATGTATTTTTGTTTCTTATATCATTTACTCCTTATATGAACGATAATTGTGTCAGCAGAGGGATAGTCATCAACTATGGCAGGAATGTGCAGAATCAAATCTTCAATCTTAGCACCTGAATAGGAATATGTAATGCTATTAGGGATGGCAGCACTCCTAATCATAGAGTCTCCCACAAAAATGTACTTAATGGGAGGGTAGGAGAGTGCATTTTTGGAATTTGTGGGGGTTTCCACTGCTGGTTTAGCATTTAAGGGAGACACAGCTTGAGCACTCAGTAAACTAGGGCGGTCCTGTGAAATGGAAGCTGTGTGCAAGTCCAGAAATGAAGATTTCCGAGATCGCTTACGGGGTACAGTGGATGACTGTGATGAGTTATTTTCAGAGATGCGCTTCCTTCTACGCAATGAATGGTTAGATGAGAAATTAGATGGCACTCCAATCTCTTTTTCATTCAGACCTTCCAGAGGGGCAAAGCGATTAAGGACTGGGGTTGAAGGATCATAATCATATTCGTCCTCCAATGGGTCCTGAAAGGCTGGTAGAGAAAGCCTTTTATTCTTNTCCAACAGTAAATAACGCTCTCATGTTATCAATACCTTTTCCTGCATCTCTAAATCCCCAAATTTATGCCACTTTTGTCAACCCAGTATTTGTCATTCTACTTTCTTACTGACAGTGCGGAAAGTGCGTTTCTGAAACCCGAGACAGCCCTGCCTGACTCTGTACTTTGTAGTGAAAACATGTTGAAATTTAGCGTCCTCATTCCAAATCGCTTGATGTTGAAGACCTTTTTTTTTGTACAGAATTACGGATCAATCTTTGACAGTGCGAGGATGGCCTAAAAAGAAAAGGTTTCCCACTGGAGGACTGCGTTCCTACAAAACACAACACAAATATATCCATTGTTTATGTTGAAAATGCAGAATGGTGATGTAATTCTTCACCTCCTGCAGCACAAATCTACTTATAGTCTTGCCAGTCAAGTCCATGAAAAGGCCCCAGTTTCAGCAAAAAGATAAGCAGGAAAAAACAGCGTGAAATTGTTCTCTGTTCAATAAGAGTTCTTTTTTTTTTTTAGGGACAAGATTAAAGCTGCAATCCAATAAAACATCTTGCCACACTCCATTTCTCTATATTACATAATCAGGTTGCACTGTGGTGAGTAATAACAATAGAATATTTTAAATCAGTTGTAAAAAATAAAAGTGGATACATTTCTCTTTTCCTCTCCGTAAATCCTCAAAATGACTTTTTCTTCCCCGCGCCAACTTAACCATGCTCCTGCTCTATACATAAACAGCAGTCCGCGAAATGACCGACCCATCTCGCTGAGACTCCATGTCGTCGTCGATGTAATCTCCCATGTGTTCCTGATCGTGCGGGCGGAGCTGGAGTATCGGGGCACCTCCTCCGAAATGATCATACCTTTCATCTTCCTCTAACTCATCGAACTTTCTCCTTTCAGCATCATCCAGCTCGTTGCTAAGCAGAATATCTTGCGCCGTGGGAGTGGTTCCAGTCACATCGCCAGGACGTCCGCCAATCGTTAGCGGTTGTGGTGGTTGTTCTCTCCCGTTGCCCTGATATGACGCGCTTTCTTGTAGTACATGGGCCATTGTTGTTCCCGCCTCCCACTCCGACGTTCCCGGGGCCTCCGTTGGTGCCGCTCTTGCTGGATTCTTGCCGCGCCTATATGCGCGTCTTGTGTCGCTGCCCCATTGGCGCGGTAACCCTTGCTGTGCCGGCGGCTACTGGTCACCAGAACGGCGACCAGAGCGGCGACCAAAAGCGGGCAAGCAGGGACCAATGATGCGCCCGCGACCACACTGCATTGGAGGGGTCCACAGTGGGTTCTAAGGGAGCGGGAGACAAGGAAGGGAAGAGAAAAAAAAATAAAGTTTAGAAGAAATAAAGAGACAGAATAAAGAAGCAAGAATAGAGAGTTTGATAGAAGAGTGTCTGTGCTCATAAAAAGTGTGAAAACAACCAAAAGTTTTATTCAACAGAAGCATAAATGCAGCTTTAATAGAGCTAGAGCTGTTTAAATATGGACGTTTTAGAGTTTAACAACACACCGAACTAAGATTTTGTTTTTTTGTTTTGTTATGTTTTTAACTTGAGTTTAAAAAAATGTGAATTTAATTTGGTCAGTTTGTTTAGGCTTTTAGGATTGGAAAACTTGGGTACAGTCCTTTTGAACAGATAAAGGATATTTAAGATTTTGATAAAGGACTTGTTTGCCTATAATTTTACTTTCTTGCTGTAAAATGATCTAGAACACAGTTTCTCAAACTGCAGGAAGTGTACCACTGATGATACTTGAAGCCATCAGTATTTTGCCTAAAGGTGCACAATGTAAAAATGTGAAAATCACGTACACAATTCAGTAGAAATGGAAAGTTGAAACCATACTTTTTGAATAGAGATAAATAACATTTTTTGCCATGTTGTGAAAAAATAGTGGCGATGCAAGCCCATGTAAATCAAAGACACAGTAGTAGGCTAACAAAGACACCTAATTGACAAAAACATGCTTTTATTCAAGTCTATTTTTGATTGAAAAGATACACAGTGCACCTTAATCTATTTTGGTCCACATTTGGGCTAAACATCCTTTCGAACTGGCCTTAACTGCAATTGTTATTATACATAATTTTGTTATATATTGAACCATATTGGATTCTAAATTATGCCTAATATAATTTGAGCTTTGGAAGCCAAATATAATAGGAGATACTTGATGTAAAAAGCTTGCAAACTACTGATCTAGAAAACTTCCTTACACTCGTATGTTTTTCATTATGCTTTCATTTATTCATTTTTCCAAATAAAAAATAGTTTGAATGGAATGTATGATAGCGGTGTTGTTGTTGTTTTTTAATGGCTACAAAATTTGTATAAAACTATAAAGTTTTTACAGGAAATAAACAATTTAAATAACATGTCGCATGCAATTAATAACAAGCCAATTTTAATGCCAATAAAGAAACAAAAGACAAGATTTATCAATTAGTAGTTTACACATTTTGAAAGCTACTATAGATTTGAGAACTACCTTTACTGTTGGTTTTGAAATGGTCCTTTATGTTTTACTTGTTCGATTGAACAATAACTGTAATAACATTTTTGAAGTTAGATAAACAGCTCTACAACAAGCACCCTCCACAAAACCATGCTTTCAGATGGCCAAAGTGGAGTTTAGGATAAGCATCTTTTTATCAGGCGGCGAAAGCAATTGACAAATGTTCTCTAATGCGTTTTTAACTGGAACAATCCATTTTTGTTGGCATTTACAAAATCCTTCATGCTGTACTTTAACTCACGCAGAGGTCAGCCAAAACTTAAGAGACGCAATTATGCTTCTGTTGAATTATATAGTGTGTGTGTGTGTGTGTGTGTTTTCCTCGTGACATTTTCCTATCCTTGGAGCTGCTCGTGTCCTCATTCCCACAGTCAAAAAAAAAAGTAGATCTCTCTTTGCTTTGCTGTCCTTTACAAACCTTGTCTCACTCTCACTCTCTCTCTCTTTGCACACTACAAATCACAGAGCAGCCAGTTGTGGGGGGTAAATGGTTCAAGCGTGGTGCACTTTCCAGAGGAGAGCAGAAGGTGTGTAGAAGGGCAGAACCGGTGGAGGCCATGCAGAGAGAGATAAATGATAGATCGGCAGCGAGCAGGGAATGAGATGGAAGGGGGGAGATGGAGGAGAAGATTGGAGGGTGAGTGACAGGGTTGACGCGACAAGACTGACAACCCCTCCTGGAAGCATCGCGTACGGGCGGAGGGGGACGGAAAGTTTGGCACCAACGGTCTGCTTCCGTTAGAAAAGAAAAAATAAAAAGCCGCTCCAGTGAGTTCCGGCGCTATGAACTTGTCGCAGGCTCGGGGTGTGATGGCAGATCGCACATGCAGAAACAACATGACAGACTTGTGACGATGGTACAGAGCATTTGAGACATTTATAAATAAGTTAAAAGTGATTCAGTTTTTGCATGCAGTGAAAGCAGCTTGCAAGCGAACGTAAAGCTTTAGTTCACGTGACAACAGTCAGATGGAGAGCAGCGAAAAGGAATATTAAACTATAAAAATTATGTACATTTCTATTGAACTTTAAACAGGCTTGTGGAGGTCAAACTAATGCACCTACAAAAGGCACACGCCTAGATCAATCCAGTGTTTCCTAAGAGATTATACTGAGAGTCTGAGAGCACATGCAATCTACATTTGATACATTTAATTTGGTTTTGATTAAGTGCTCCTACTAATTAAAAAAAAAAATTACAGTATGAAATACTTTTTTTTTTCTAGATGTATATGACAAAACCACGGGCGTAAACAACAATTTCTATAACTCATTGTTTTAGACCAAGGGGTCAAAAGTTGAACTAAGGGGACGGCAACATAGACGCCTCTATTAATGCGCAACACTGGGATTAGATGTTTTCCATATATCAAAAAAATCAACGCAAAGAAAGCGCAGATATAGAACGAAATGTCAGAAATGTATGTCTTTTTTAAAGGGACTGTACCTGATTTTGCACCCTTAAAAATGCAAACAAACAGAAATAATTCATTTTAAACTTCTTACTTCAGTTTACATGATTTCTCACTTAGTTAATGCATTCTAAGCTTCAGAATTGTTCATCGTGATGTGTTTGTGTTTTTTCACAGTTGTTAGCGACGAGGTGACTCACCGTGCTAACAACAATTAGCCACAATGCTAAAAACAACAGAAAAAAATGGACACAAATGGAATTTAATTAGCTATAGACAGGACTTTGCGAAATAATTTCCACCTGAATAGATACTTTAACAAGATATCAGTGCTAGGGCGAAATTGTTTTTAAGTTGTGTTGTTGCAAAAAAAATCGAGTATAATAATAATAATAATAACTTTATTTGTATAGCACTTTTCAAACAAAGTTACAAAGTGCTTCACATAATAAAACAGGCATTACAATTTTAAAACAATAACAATAATTGTAAAACAATGCTAATAAGTTATGATAAAATACACATAACCATACATCAATAAAATACATGCCTACACATGGCATTAAAACAGTTATTTAAAAACGCCTGTTTATAAAAGTGGGTTTTCAGTCTAGACTTAAAAGCGGCTACTGTGTTTGATGACTTAACCTCTTCTGGGAGGGAGTTCCAGAGTTTTGGGGCTCTTACAGAGAAGGCTCTGTCCCCTCTTGTGATGAGTCGGAGGAAGGCACTATGAGGAGAGCTGCTCTATAGAACGTAGAGAGCGAGTTGGAATATAAGGGATGAGAAGGTCACGAATATATGAAGGAGCAAGGCCATGCAGAGCTTTAAAAGTAATTAGTAGGATTTTAAAATCTATTCTCAAACTTACAGGCAGCCAGTGAAGAGATGCCAATATTGATGATATGTGCTCATGTCTCCTAGTATTTGTTAAAATTCTAGCAGCTGTGTTTAAAACAAGCTGAAGGCGATTTTGTGACTTCTGACTGATACCTGTGTATAAACCATTACAGTAGTCAATACGCGAGAATATCAGTGCATGAATGACTTTTTCAAGGTTTGTCTGTGAAACAAAAGACTTAATTTTGGCAATATTACGCAGATGAAAAAAACAAGATTGCACAACCTTGGTGATTTGTTCTTCAAAATTAAAGTCAAAATCTAAGACCACTCCCAGGTTACGGCAGAGTCCTTTACTAAGGGAGTCAGCTCCCCAAGACTGTCTCTAGAGAGTTTCTGTGGTTGCTTGGGCCAAAAATGACAACCTCTGACTTTGAAGTATTTAATTTTAGGAAGTTTGTTGACATCCAGTTGCTGATGTCTGAAAGACAGTTAAAAATACTAGTCAGGGCAGCAGTGTCATTCCCTTAAGTGGTATGTAAAGCGCGTATCG
The DNA here is from genome assembly GCA_038363315.1 of Mugilogobius chulae. NCBI lineage: Eukaryota > Metazoa > Chordata > Actinopteri > Gobiiformes > Gobiidae > Mugilogobius > Mugilogobius chulae. Next base: position 30,528,568 of record CM076413.1, read on the forward strand.
TCAGCATAGCAATGAAACTGATGTTATGACGCCTAATGATTTGGCCAAGTGGCAGCATATATATAGAAAAAGAAGAGGGCCAAGAGTGGAGCCTTGCGGAACTCCGCAGGTCAATGATGCTAAAGAAGAGGAGTACTGTCCAAGTACAACAGAAAATGATCTGTTTAGAAAATAGGATTTAAACCATGCCAATGCAGTTCCGTCAATTCCAACCCAAGATTGAAGACGCTGTAGCATAATGTGGTGATCCACAGTATCAAAGGCGGCTGTCAGGTCAAGTAGAATTAAAATTGAGCAGCATCCAGTATCAGCGGCTAGGAGTAGGTCATTCATAACCTTAATCAGAGCTGTTTCGGTACTATGATGCTGACGAAAGCCTGATTGATAAGATTCAAAGATATTGTTATTATTCATATGTGTGATAAGTTGAGAAGCAACCCATTTTTCTAAGATTTTTGATAAAAATGGTATATTTGATATGGGTCTGAAATTATTTAAATCTAAAGGGTCAAGATTATTCTTTTTTAAAAGAGGGCGTACAATTGCTTTCTTGAAACTATCAGGAAAAACTCCAGTAGAAAGAGATGAATTTAAAATGGTGAGTAGAGAAGGTCCAGTAGTCTCAATAGTTTCTTTTAAAAATTTTGTAGGCAGCACATCAAGTTGACATGTTGCCCCGTTTGACTGATTTATCAATTGGACAAGGTCAAGCATTTGCATGGTTTAAATTCCAACAGACTAAAGGGCGTTTCAACTGAAGAAAAAGTGTTCATGGAGTCTGTTATTAAGTGAAGCCTGATTTCATCAATTTTATTCTTAAAATGGTGGAGAAACTGTTCACATTTAGCTGAGGACGCTTCAATAGGGGGGTCAAGTGGAGGATTAACAACAGAGTTAATAGTTTGAATAGTATTTTAGGATTATTGCTGTTGTATTAATAACATTGGCCAGGTAATTGTCTCGTGCAACTTTTACTGCTTGTTGATAAGCAAGCATCAGTTGTTTAAGATTATTCAATGAAGATACACGTTTATCTTTGTTCCATTTCCTCTCAGCTCTCCTACACTGACGCTTTAATTGTCTTGTGTTGTCATTTAGCCAGGGTATAGATTTTGACCGAATTGATTTGTGTTTAAATGGAGCAATGACATCAAGAATATTTTCACAAGAATTAATGAAGTTGGACAGTAGAGTATTAACATGTTGGTTGTCTGCGGTGTCTAAGGATGCATCAAACCTTCTATTGAATTCACTGACTGAGTTTGGTTTAAAAGATCGTGAGTACTGAGTTAGGGGAGGGCGCTGAACAACATCCAGATGCATCTGACATAGCACTGCTTTATGATCTGAAACACTAAAGTCCAAAATTTGCACATTATTAATAAGATTACTTAATGATAGCACCAAATCAAGTGTATGTCCCTTGCAATGAGTAGGGTTGTGTACATACTGTGTTAAGTTTAAAGATTCATAAAGTTGAATGAAATCTGAAACAAGACTTGTAGAAGGTGGACAACACACATGTATATTGAAGTCACCGAGTATTACAACTCTGTCCTGTTTACTCATGAGGTCTGATAAGAATTCAGAGAATTCATTAATGAAGCCACAGTTGTTTTTTGGTGGTCTATAGATTAAAACAAAAACAACAGGCTGTTGGCAGTAGAGACGAAAAACTAGCGCCTCAAAGGTAGAAAAGACTTCACAGGGCAATGGGTGGCATTTAAATGAGTTTTTATAGATAACAGCAGTACCGCCTCCACGGCCAGTGAGTCTAGGTTGATTTAAACATAGGTAGTTTGGCGGGCAGGTTTCTGTTAAAGGAAGCGGATGACCAGGAATAAGCCAAGTCTCAGTAATAAAGAAAAAATCTATTTCTTTTTCCAAAATAAAATCTTGACACAGGAATGACTTGTTAGCAAGGGACCTAACATTAAGGAGACAAGCAGTATAATTATTGAGTGGTTGAGGAAATTCTGAGATCTTAACAGGAATTAAATGCTTATTACAGATTGAAGAGCCTTTAAGATTATAGTACCTTTTGTAATTCTAACAGGTATTGCATGATTCTTCAGAGACGTTAGTGTTGAAGGAGATCTTTGGATCTGAATTTGAGAAGTTGGTATATTAGGATCACAAACATTTTTTTGGTGGCATGGCATGTGGTTATTATGGCGTCAATGTTGAGGACACTGTAGATGGGAGATGACATTAGATACTAAGACATATAATCCCTTATTATTTAGATGGATCTTGTCCCTATAAAGGTAACTTTTTTTCCAGAAGGAGTCAAAGTTGTCAATGAATCCATAGCCACAAGCCTGGCAAAAGGTCTGAAGCCAGGAGTTGGCACTGTAGATGCGACTGAAAAATTCGGAACCTTTAAACGTGGTAGGTACAATACCAGAGAAAATACAAGCTTTGCCCAAGCTTTCTATTGTGGTTGCTAAGAGTTCGAAATCTTCCTGAAGTTTAATGTATTTTTTGTTTCTTATATCATTTACTCCTATATGAACGATAATTGTGTCAGCAGAGGGATAGTCATCAACTATGGCAGGAATGTGCAGAATCAAATCTTCAATCTTAGCACCTGAATAGGAATATGTAATGCTATTAGGGATGGCAGCACTCCTAATCATAGAGTCTCCCACAAAAATGTACTTAATGGGAGGGTAGGAGAGTGCATTTTGGAATTTGTGGGGGTTTCCACTGCTGGTTTAGCATTTAAGGGAGACACAGCTTGAGCACTCAGTAAACTAGGGCGGTCCTGTGAAATGGAAGCTGTGTGCAAGTCCAGAAATGAAGATTTCCGAGATCGCTTACGGGGTACAGTGGATGACTGTGATGAGTTATTTTCAGAGATGCGCTTCCTTCTACGCAATGAATGGTTAGATGAGAAATTAGATGGCACTCCAATCTCTTTTTCATTCAGACCTTCCAGAGGGGCAAAGCGATTAAGGACTGGGGTTGAAGGATCATAATCATATTCGTCCTCCAATGGGTCCTGAAAGGCTGGTAGAGAAAGCCTTTTATTCTTTTTTGTATTCTTTTTTACTACATCGGCCCATGAGAGTGCTGTATGTCCTTGCCATGTGTCACAAGATGCACAGTCTAAGTTAGTTTCAAAATCTAACTTGATGCCGGCTGTATGAAGACAGGATGCAATCTGAGTTTGGCGATCCAGGAGCTCCTGTATTAATTTATTAAGTGAGATGAACTCTGACTGGAGACAGGAGATCTCATTCTGAGTTGACATGTCTAATTTCAATTAGGGTCAGATATTTACAATTGTAGAAAATGGACAACAACTTTCAAATATAAATTAGAGGCTAGCTGAGTGAATATGTATTTGATAATTTTTGACTATTTGTTATAGCTTTAGGCTTAGTGAAGGGGGAAATGCTTATTTGCAGCAAATTATTAGGATGACTGTATCCTTAATGAAGTGCACCAGATCAAATGTGTGTTTGACTGGAGGCGATGTCTTGTCACAGCAGCCCATGCAGCAGTCACAGTTGCTCAGCTGGCTTGAGGCAGAGCGCCGAGAGGATCGATCGGAAGTACAGAGGATTGTCGATAAAGTCGATCTATTGATCGGTAGGCTTAAAGTTTGGATTTTATCTCCAACTTCAGGGTCCAGGCCATGCAGGGCGCTGCAGAAAGAGAGACAAAACAGACGGCCAAAAACTTGTGCGCAGGGGGACAACAAAACAGATAACGTGAGCTTAGCAGCACAGTGACAAGGCGAGGACACTTACACGCCTGGGCTCCAAAAGGAGCCCGCAGCGGTGGAAACGGAGATTATGGAGCAAATGAAGTATATCTTGGTAACAGAAGAACGAAAACTTACCACCGCGGGCCCTAAAAGGGCCGGTGAGGAGAGGAGGAGCGCCGGTGGGTAAGTTTACTGCTGTTTGTTGACGTTAGCGGCTAACGTGGCTGGCGCTTCACTGCTTTAATGTAAATATGCTACAAAAGCCAAAACGTAAAATAACCACAAATTTTGATTCAAGCAATGTGGCGACATTTTCTTCAGGTTTAACATGTAAGTTTAAGATTCACGTTAGTAAAATGGGTAAGTTTAGAACTGGGGTTTGGGGTAGGTCAAGATTTACCCAAAGATTAAGCTAAAGCTACAGGTAATGGCATTCAGAATGTACAACAAACGCGACACGCATGAACCTAGCTTGCCCCAACAAAAAAACACAAAGCACTGAAAAAACAAAAAACAGTTGTAATAAGTACTGTTTGACGACAGGAAATGGTATGAAGGAGCCTTTATGAACTTACTTAAAAACATACACACACACAGTGGATCTTAAAGCTCGACCTTTGATGCTACAAAACTTGGAATATTGAAGAAGAGGGTTTTGGGGGCTGATAATGAAGATAACTTACAAAAGACTCAACAAACACAGGCAGGACTGAACCTAAAGAACCTAACCTAATATAGTTATCATTTTGCAAGCATTAAAAGTAGTTTGAAATGCCATCCAAACACTATTGCACAAATTATCTTCCTAGCTCTCGATTTGCGTAGATAAAGTCAAAAAATGCTGTTCAAATATAATCAGGCATCAAACAAAGTACAATTAGCTAATGATATATATTTTCTAAAAGGTCACCTAACCACTTATAATTGGTGTGGGAGTGACTCAGGATCTCGATCAAACGTAGATGGACAGAGTGAGAAAAGTTTCGAGTCTGTTTTTCGCCAAAGTTTGCTAACCTGGGTGACTTCAAGCAGAATTTCCGAAAGCACAGATTGACTAGAGGAAGTACAAGCTAACGCAGCAGTGTTTGTCTGTGTTCCGTGTTGTTGGATAAACCCAGGGAGGAATCCACGTATCTGAAAGTGCGTTGTAAAAGGCGTCCCGTGTGACTTGTCAGCCATAGACTGTTCACACTCTAAACTCTCACTTCCTCTCCCCTGGCATCCCGCTGCAAAGGCCCATATTTGAACAGTACTTTCTGCAAACACGACAAGGCGGCACACTCCAGTTAACTATGGCAGAAACATGGCCCTGTTTGAACACTAGACATCGCTCTATTTCACGGCTGGGAATCACACAATCTCTCAGCATTTGAAACAACACGCGGCTCACTCTTCTCTCTGAAAGACACTACAGCTGATATTTTCTATGAACTAACTAACTGATATGTTGTTATATATTTGAGTGACAATTAGTTCACAGCTAAGGCATTTACATCATCAAGACAATAAGAAAAAAAAGCAGACTTGGTTAATTTTAGACATGGGACTAATGCTGCGTTCATTCTGGACAGCGTTGAAGTGTCCAAAACAATTTTACATGTTAAGTCAATGTAAAGGCGTTCGGCGAATTAGCAGCGCAAATTTGCATCTAGTGCATCTAAATTTAAAACGATCACGTCCACAAATCAGACACTACTCTCCTGTGATGTACATAGAGGCATGCTGCTGTTCTCCTCTTCTATCAAGGGGAAAGAAGGACTGTTGACGGAATTCTTTTAGAAACTTTTTTTTAACGAAAGGTTGCTTTTTAGGGCTTTTTTCAAAGGCTTGGTCGTTTGTTGCTCTGAAAACCTGGCGACTCAGCAAAACAAACAATACGGGACATGATCTGGACTGACAATGCGCTCACATGGATGTATTAAAAATGTTCGTTGCTGTGTTGAAACCACTGCGGTATGATGTGACACTGAAGAAAGACAGACACAGCAAAAGGCCATTGCCTGGAAGAGGAGAAAGTTGTGTTATCGGGTAAGTTAGCTATGTTTTATAAATGCAGCAAACATCTCTCCTTCACTCCTCTCTTTTAACGTGATCTGTCTACGTGCAAAACAAAGTCTTTTGCAAAAAGGTGGAACGCAAACAAGCACGTCCAGGCATAAAAAGTGTCTTTCTCCTCCGACGCGTGTTGGGGCGTTTAGGGTGCGTGTTGTGTAGTCAGCTTCGAATATATTCTGCGTCAAAATACGCTTCAACAGGCGAAAATGGATGTTTAAACACTGAAAAGCAGCATAAGATAACCGTGACCCATGACAAGAATCGAATCATGATAAAACAGAATCTTCAGTTGAGCTTAGTGTACAAAAACATTCCACCTCAACAGAATCAGAGTCAGTTAGCTAGTATAGCTAAACATCTATCAATCCTTCCAGACATTTTCACAAGGCTAAAGCAATAAACATAATAGAAGAATGAGGACAAATCCATACTTTGATAATTTGTCACAGCACACTGTATTTGCGTCTTTATTGCTCACAATCCCTATCACACGTTTACTGCACAATCAAACGTAAATACTTTCATACACCAAAGGAAGCTTCAGCCTTTCAAAGATCTAAGGCTTTTTCACTCTAATCCCCAAAAGCAGAACAAAACAATCATGACCGCTGCAGTGGCCAAGGTACATGACGCATCTTAAAGCAGAAATGCTGGATTTTCCCTTTGTCATTTTAACAACCACCTCATCTGCTTTAACTGCTTATTTAGGATTAAAGAAATGTCTAGAGACCGGTTTGATGGAAGGTTAATCAAAAACCAGCAGAAAGGCCCTGAATGTACAATTACAATCAGCTATAATCCTACGTTTAACAAGCCATTTTCTCCACTGGTTGGTTAGTAAAAATCTATCTGTTAAAAAATTGCACAAGATAACTTTCCCCATGAAAGTTTCCACAGAAAGGCTCTTTGGGGACAAACAAATGATGCCCCAAGCAAATAAAACAACTGTGATTGAATAAACGCAAGACACACGTTTGTAACAGCGACACTTCTAATAGCCTAAGTGAAGCTGTTATATATTGTGTCCAAGGTGTTTGAATAGTATTGCTTTAAGTTTTTGTTGCAGTTTCAGTGGGCAAATTTCAGGTCAAAATACACCCGAACTGACAGAAGACTAATTTACAATTTATAATATTGTTGTGATATTTGTGTAGATGACCTATTTACTAATTTTATCTCAGTTCATAATTTATTTTTACAGGTATAATTGTGACTTAGAGGTTTAAACTCTTAGATGTGTCAAGTGTAATGTCGTAGTAGTACTGGTAGTAGACCGGTCTTGGTCTTGTCTCAGACTCTAACACATTTGGGCTCGGCCTTGTCTTGGATTCGATTTTGGACTCAGTTTTGTTTTAGACACAGAGACCACATTTCATTAACTATACTCCAAACTTTGCAAAAACCACCGCACAACGAGATCATGTTGAGACTGGTATTGTAGAAGATTGCAAAGATAGTCTAGATTTGGTCTCAATGGGTCTTGGTCTTGGGTCAGAACTGCTGCCTAACCTCTTGCACACACTCTTTCCTATTATAAAGTAGGGTTTCATAAATAAAACGATATTAAAAACTTTGTAAACATCCATGGTGGTAATCCGCTCTGTGATGAGTAATGAGCATAAGCCCTACAACTTTATTTCTGCTTCTGAAATGTTATACATGACAAAGTTATTAAAACGTTTTGCCAAATTTCAAATTTTACACAGGACCACACTAAACAGATGGAAATTAGCAGGTTGCTGAATACGGTGCAGCCATCTTTTTTATGAAACTGCACATTGTCCTTTAAATAAAAAACATGTTTTTTTTTTTTTTTTACACATTGCTCATTTTATTTTTATTTAATTCAATTATATTTCTTTTATTTTTATTTTTTATTCATTTTATTATTTTGTTCATCTATTTATCTTCATGAGAATTTACAAATTGATTCTGTAATTCTGGAATCAGGACCATTCCCAAAGATTAAGCTCCATTCTCCACAAATAGTCAAGTTTTTCTTCACAAACTGACATTTGATTGATTATTCATATTTACAAAAGATACAAATGCATCAAATGAAACCCTTTCATATACACTTGAATAATCTTCTGTAAAAGCAACCCAACAACATCTCCAGCACCTGCACCAACACAGAAGTTATACAATGCACCTTTAACAACTCCCCACACCAAAATCCTGGTTCAGCTTCCAGTTAAAGGTCCAGACGTGGTTTACAGCGGATCCATCACACCTCCTCAGCTCAGCTCCACAGCGATGAGACCGGGGTGACTGCTGCGCTCGGCCCATTCCGGGGTCAGGGTGCGGGGCTCTAAGTGCTTTCTGACACTATGATCGCTCCCCCAAGACGTGACCACTTCCCCATCTCGTCACCCCGTTAACGAGATGGACACGGCTCGAGTTCAGGTCACACACTGCAGGAGCCACACACTGAGACCGTCATAAGGATGTGGGATCGTGCTGGGTTTTTCTTTCTATGGAGAGCTTTTGAGCTTTAAGTGCGTATGATTAACATGATTCAGTTGTTGTTTTTTAGAACAGAATTAAAAACAAAACAAATACATTATCTTTGCATTCTGTTCCATTATCACATACACTTTCTCCATATGTAAGCTGTTTTAAAACGACTTCTGCAGTGTGTGAGAACTCTCATCTTCCTCTGCCCTTCTTTCATTTGAAGCATCAGACTTCGGAACAACAAAATTAAACTTTAATGAGTTTGGGGTAATAACATGAAGTTTGTTGTGGGATTTTTTATTGCAAATGCGCAAGCGACTTCATTTTAAAGTGAAACTAAACACAGAATCAACTTTTTTTTCCACTGTCAAACTGAGTCTATAGAGTCAAAATTGAATAATCAGCAGACGAGCCGCCCAAGTGAGCGATAAAAATTCCTCCTTTATAAGATCATTTTATTTACGGTTTTACTAAAGATTTTTCAAATTTCATTCCAGCTTGGACATTTTTTAGCATTAAACATTTACTTCCTGTTCATGAATGATGACATCACGCTGGGTAATTGCCTAGCGACCATTTAATAAATTGGGTCAAAACTCTTTAAATGTAAAGCTTTTTTTTTTACTTGAGCCATAAAAATATCATTGAACTCACTGTTTTGCTAAACATGTGTTTACAGAACCATAAAAATCTTGAAAATGTCCTTGTCTCTCTAGTGTGATGTCATCAGTTTAGAACTCTGCTCTACTTCCTGGTATGGAAGTAGATGGTAAAAAGGAATCTTGACATACAGGTAAGCAAAGAGACCTGTGCTGCCTGACGCCATATTTGATGCTGTCAATCAATGTCTGTTCACACCCGCTGGACAACCCTTAAAAGACCTCTGGGCATCTCCTGTCTGGCCTCACTTTAAAAACTCATATGTCTGTTTAACTTCAAGCTTCTCAACAATTGGCTGAGTGCAGTTGTTTTGTTTTGGTTTAAAATACTACATCCTGTACATACAACGCCTTCCTGTCCAATGCTTTTCAATGAGGTTTTCACTACATCAGTTTAAAACTAATAAATCCTCTTTAGATCAGACAGTTGTGGTGAATGTTACAGAAAACATGTTAAAGACTTGACATATTAGAGGAATATTTCATCAGAGACACTTCTGTGTTTAAAAAGAGACATAATTGTGTCTAAATGCTAACGCTAACAGGAAATGGTTGTATGTACAGAAGTTAGCATTTTTGAACAATCGCAAGCCAACTGAAATTCCTTGCACACAGCCCATTAGCAGAGCTACAGATATGAAATTCAGTTGAGTTTTGTCATTTCTGTTTCACCAAAAATTGACCTCGAAATCCCAGGAAGCCTCACAAAATCGGAAACATCTCTATATCATGTAAGAATCGAAGTATGACAAAAACAACAACCATGGCAACGTAACTACACTAAATTACACTAAAACCTTAATATTTTGAGCGGCACACTTTGACTGAAAAATGTGCTTAAAAGTGGCTTAAGAAACGTCCTCACACGTCAAAAGTGCAATTAACATAAACGACTGGATTTACAAAGCGTGGCTAAACTTCTCTGTAGCTCAAATTGGCCCGCCCACTCTGCGCGCTCTCGACAGGTGAGCAAATGACTTTTTTAATTTGAGCCGGCGCGCTGAAAGTGATCAAGCAGGCCTGGCTAAGCTTCGTGCTTTCTCTCCCTCTCGCCGGATCTCCTCACACGGCTGCAGAGGATTAGCGCCCGGAGCCTGCAGCAGCTCAAATCCCCGTCTAAATTTGAAAGTGGCGAATCAGCCCTATTCTTATGGCGTGTTTTTTTTTTTTTCCGTTTAGAATCCCAGCGCTGGCCGTCGTCTCTTGTTAAGCGAGTGCAGAAGTGACAGAATGAGTCTTTTTAACAGGATTCTTGTCAGGCGGAGGAAGTAGTCGGAGCTGTCTACACCTGTGCACATCCACACTTTTCCTGTTCTGTCGGCTCTTCCTGCAGCAAAGACACTCGGCTCGTCTGTCTTATCTGTCTCTATTCACTGTCGCTTCCTTTGTTTTTGGCGAGGTTTATGTTAAAGACGACACGGTGTGGTTTTGTCTGCTGTTTTGTGAGTGTCAATGAAGGTAAAGCTTGTGGAGTTTGATAAAAAGAGGCATCATGAACAGCAACTGAATCTAAAAGTGTAATATTAATATACATAATTGGAACCTGGTGTGATTCTTCTATTTGTCAGTTCATATTTCAGTCTTTGTGAGCATTATTTTGGACATACAGTATTTGAAATACGGACAAGGCAGATAAACGTCGACGTTACTTTCTATTCTACTGCTGTTTGGAACATTTTGGATAAAAACAACTAAACGGGACGAGAGCAGCTGTTTCCACCAGATATGAACAGGTCTGACGAATGTCTGGCTCTTGAAGCTTGAGACAGTGGTTTTCTGTTTTTTCAATCACTTGAATGTAACATCTATGAGTGGTGAAGGAGAACTTTATTCACACATGTTGATTTAGCAGCACAACTCTTGTAGTTAGCTGACAACAGCGCTGGATATTGTTTAAAATATCATTACTCAAATAAAACTAGGCTTATTTCTGACTCTTTTTATTCAGTTCTTTTGGGCACATTTAATGAATTGCAATCGCACTGGACAATTTTTCCTAACTCATGCAGCACACATGTAATATTTATTACATGTGCATTTCATTATTGGATATTTATATAGCATTAAAAGCCTACCATTAAACTTTTTAGACAAAAAAATCTTTGCATATTATTTATTTGATGTTTTTGTAGAAGTAAAAATGTGATGTAAGCCTATATCTACCCAAAATGTTATTTTTTTATGGCCTGGAGAAGACTTTGTCTTTGTGAAAAAGTACTAAAGTATAGTGCAGGGACATTGCAAAAAATACCCAACATTGCCTTTCTACAAGTAATTACATTGTCTTTTGTTCCAGTGTGCTTTTAGCATGCTAATGTTAGCGTTAGGTTTTACAAAATGGCAAAACTCACTCTTGTTTTTGAAGATGCTTATAAACCCATCATGATGACAATTATTACCCTCACAATATATTAGAAGTGAGCAAGACGTAGACTATAAAATAAAAAAAAAAATAATAATAATAATAATAATAAATAAATAAATAAGTTCAAAGTTCCCTTGCTGATAGAAATGTGCTAAGTGCTAAGAGCAGACACAAGCACACTTCCTACTAAAGATGTAAACAGGACACTGAACATATTTTTCCCTTCTTAAATACTTGGACAGGTACAAAACTCATTTGGAGTTTAATACTGTATCTAGACTTTCAAGGTGAAATACAGGACAAACTGTTTGGACTGAAGTTTGTGCTAAGTTCTTTTTTCATTTTTAATTTCATCCAAATCTCAATTGGAATGGATTCTTGGATTAGCTTAGCAATTCTCAAAAGTGCATTCTCCTGCCTGTGTTTGAAATTAGAACTGTGAACTACATCTGAAACTGCAAAACCATATCCGTTTTTTTGTTTTTTTTTTTCTAAAAGGCAATCCCAAAACGCAGAAAATGGACAAAACTCATCTGTGTTTTTCACGCGGCTGCTCTTGGGAAGTCATTTCACTTTGCACAATTTATTTATTTATTTCACTTTCTCCCACCTGTCTCCCAAAGCTAGTGTTGTCTTTTTTTTACAGCAAAGCACTGCTAAACATGGGCATTCACACACACTGAAGAGAGAGCGGCTCCTTCGTGTCCAATAGTAACGGGAACACGAGAAATGCATTAGCACGTCGAGTTCGGAGGCGCGGGGACACATCACGGAGGCAATCTGTGCTCGGAAAAGTCAGAAACAGTCCCATTGTTCTCCAAAGGAACTCCAAGAATCCTACATCCCACTGTTTCTAATGCACTTCCCGAGTTTGGAAAGTTTTCGTTCAAAGTGTGCTTTTATCTTCTTATCTTGTCCTTTTTTTTTCCAACACTGCGGTGATGAAAGATTTAGGAATCGAAAGCAAAAGAGTAGCTTCACGGGGATAACTCGAATGGTGAAAGTGGAAGGTGAAAGTGGGACAAGGATGGGAAAGGCCAGAAGCCAGATGTTGTTTTGTGTGTTGGGTAAATGACTGAAGTAACGTGATGCAACGACAAACATGTAACGGAGAAGAACTACAGGCGTTGTGATGATTTCATGAAATCCAGTAGAGTCGCTAGAGCCCAGGTCACCGAAAGGCGGACTCCGGTCCGGATCCGGACCCAAGCGCCGCCCAATCCGGACCGGACCGCGTGGTCCTCCTGCCAAACACTCGCAGAAAGGCTGGAGAAGGAAGACGTGATTCTTTAAAGAAGAGCTGTGCAGTGAGCGCATCAACAGACGCGCGCGCACGTCACCGCTGTGACTCGTCTTTCTCACTTTTGGCACAGCGCCAGAGACAGAAAAACGCGCTTCACACCGGTGCGGTGCGGTCTTTGGGTCTGCAGAGTGTATTCAAGTACGCGGTTGAGTGTCCGCGTAATGCACGCGGTGCAAAACTGCCGCTTTGACTCGTCCTTCTCCCGTTTGGCACCGCGCCAGAAACAGAAAGACGCGGTTTATGAAGGTCCAGTCAGATTCAACTTGTATTTAGAGCGCGCGTTTGTAGGCTATGTGCGCGTGGGTGTGCGTGTAATGAACACGATTCAGAGCGCTGTTTGTATGATTCTTCTCCTGCGTAAAGTTGGAGGGCTATCGCGTCGGTCCTATCGCCAATCAGCCAATCACATGGCTTCATTCAGTGACTGCTTTGGCCAGTGGGACAGAGAGTGAGACAGACGTGGGACAGAACAGGCTCGAGTCAGAACAGACTTAGAATAACTCCATCACAGACTCAGTGATCATTTCTGATCAGTGTAAAAACACTGTCTCCTCCACAGCACAGGTCTGATTCAATTTTGATGGAATTTATTCATCCATCAAATACATTTTTAAAAGTGCAGTAGAATAATACATTGAAAACAAGCTTTTATAACATAGAATTATGTGGGATATTGTGAAAAATGAATATTGTGTAGTTATTTTTAATTATAATGTCAAATTTAAAAATGACTTAAAAGAAACTTTGCCGTGAAGTTCCGGACCTTGGCTTGAAAAAATCTCTTCCAACTGGACCTCGATAAAATCTTATTGGTGACCCCTGCGCTAGAGTCTTCATTAATGATATTTCAGCAAGTTTTAACCCCTTATTTGAGTTCATTTGCCTTAAAGTTGGGGTACTTGTCTGTTTTATTTGTAAATTAATAAATGTTGTCCTTTCTACTTAAAAATATATTGCATAAGCAGCAGATTGTGGCAAAATCAAATTGCCGTTTGCTGTCTAAATCAAAATAAAATACTTTTTGTAACTCCTCAAGGGTTTTGTCATCAGAAAAAAATATGGTTTTAAAGTTTAATTGCAGACAACAAATATTGTACGTGAATATTACGATGTGTTGAAGCTTTTGTGAGAGTTACAAACTAGTTGGACTTTGATTCAGGTTTTGTGGTGTGAAAATAGACTGCCTAACCTTTAAAACACCTGACTTAAATTATCTAAATTTTAAAATGGAACCTGTTTCTGAAGCTTTTGGTTTTGTAGTTTTAGTTTTTGATGCCTGATTGACTCTAATTATAAGTGAGAACAAGCTCTGCACAAAAGAAAAACAGAAACTTATTTTCGCCTTAATGCTCTTTGGTAACTACGAGGGTATTAAAGCTTGTGTTTGCAGTTAAGACCTGAATGACACAACGCTGGCTATATTTTGGATGGATAATAACGAAAGGTGCACTGTGCTAGACTCAAAGAGACTTAAATTAAAGCTTTTCTTATTATTTCTATTAGGGATGCACCGATCCGATACTGGGATCAGATATCAGTGCTGATCCTTATCTCTCCAGGACCACAGATGGAAATTAGGTGTAAAAGCAACAATCTGGTACAAGCATCTCTATTTCATCAACTATTCTATTATTATTTCAACTAAAAAGTACACGGTGAATGCAGCATTTTGTGGTAAAAAAAGGCCACTACCGAAGGATTTAGGAGAAAAAGTGGTCAGATTTACCACCTAAATTGTGTTTGAAGTGTGAAAATCAGCTACCATATCTTTAATTATCCTCTTAATCTAATCAATAATAATCAGTGCCCTTACTTTGAGTGGAACTGTACAAAATGGAACACTATTAAGCCTGGAGGAGCTTTCATGGCAAATACAGTATGTTCCCTTAGTATTTTTTTTTTTTTTTTTTTTTTTTCACATGATGACATGACGCACAATTATTTCCTGTTAACGATGTTTCAGAGTATGGTTTTAACTTTCTGTTTACGCTGAAGTGTGTAGTAGAAGTTCCACAGTGCACCTTTAAAGCTGGGGAAGTGGTTGAAATTGTAACTCAAGCTGAAAATGACAGACACACCAGTGCTATCTTTCTGAGTTTGTAAAAGCTTTGGGCCGACGAGCAGACTGTCAGGCAGACTTCACATTCACCATGTGGGAGACGTTAGTGCTTAAGAGAACAATCATCTACAGATGGGGCTCCAAAAAGTGGGAGAAAACTGAAATTTAGACAAAGAAATGAGTTTTAATGAAGCTGACGCCAAAAGCACAAGACAAACATGACAGACTGAGATAAAAATACAACCACAATTACTAATGGTTAAAGAACTTATTTGTGGTTATCCACAATACAGAACTGAAACACAGGCCTGTGCAGAGGTGAGCTTCCTCACAATAAAATACATGTTATTCAAGTGTTTTAGAGATGTAGCAAAACGCAGATGTTTTCAATTTCAAAATTCAAAATGCAATATTAATGTTAGTTCAATGTGCAATGTTCCTTTTACAATGCCCTGATAAGCCTTTGGGGCATTTTGTCCTGGTCATATGAAGCTCATTTAAAACAGTCACAGTAGAATATAAGTTCTATGATTCACAGTGACATTGTGAGGCTTCAGACATTAACCTACAACACTGTTAAAGTGAAATGCTGTAATGTGGGACATTCAAAGAGCAGTCAATAGGTTATGTTCATGTTTTAGAAGATGATGCTGTAAAGGGGAGGCTTCCTCCCACTTCCTTTTGAGTCTACTCCTGTCGGTTTTTGTAAGTAGACAAACTTGTGTCTCATGATATATTTATGTTCAATCTGGTCATTTCTACAAACTAGGTCCAATCACTTTTTGCACTGCAACACTATAATCATTTTAGCTGCAATCCATTTGACAAGCCAATAAGAGTGTGTAACATTATTATTTTGTAACTATGCCTGGTACCATTCAAAATAAGTGTATTTTATAAAGTTTTAATAAGGCACAAAGAAGAACTCTACATCACTCAGTGAATATGGTTGTTTAAAGTGAAGCTCACCCCTTAAACTCCACCCACAAACACATTTCAAACACAGCAAACTCAATGAAAAGTATTAGGAAAAGGGCAAAGACTCTTTTCCCAAGTGGAGAGCAGCAGTGTGATTGGATTAACAGCAGGTGTCTGCAATTAGTGCTTAATGTTGAGTAGAAAATACACGCTATTGTCACATAAGTCTAGAAATGTCTAGAAATGACATGAGAGACACAGCCAGGTTGTGTCTCTCATGTCATTTTGACCTGAAACTTGTAAATTTGCTCAGTTTGCACTAAAAATGCCAAAAAATGACTAAACTGTATGCAACACAATTTAAATACAATATAAACATAATTTAACTACCAAAAAAAGTTGTTTTAGGGTTTAACTTCTCTTTAATAGTTAGTTACTAAACCATAATCTAATCATAATCTAGCCAAAGCTTATTTGTGATGAATTAAATATTGGTTCAAACGTTGTTGATTTAGCTATTTAAAACTACAGTTATTATAAAGTGCTACTAAACTCATGAGCACAACGTGTGTAGTTTGACATGTTTATTATCAAGCTACTGTTTAAACTAATTTGGACAACGGCAAACTAACTGTCCTGAAAGAAGAACAGAAACTTAATTCAACTCACACACACTCTAAACTAACAACATTTGGGGCAGCGTGTGTCAGTTTTGTGGAAGATGCTTTACTAAATTGCATGTGGTTTGTTCATAAAAAGCACAAATGCATTTTTGAATCCACTTGTGTCCTGAATAGTCTCTCAAACACAAACTTAAAGCAACAGGGATTTCCTAAATGACATTCCCTTTGCGACATCAGCCAACACCAACATACTTGTGCCCACACTGGTGACCGTCTCGCTCCAAAACCGCCGAGCACAAGCCTGCGTCCAGCCTAACCGTGCGCTCCAAGTGACCGCAAGTAATGCGAGAGATGGAGTGGAAGTAAAACGCACTGCGGCCTCCCCCCCTCCCACAGACCCACGACACAAGCCGGTGACGCGAGGACGGAGAGCACCTAGAGGAGCGCTGACTAGTGAGGTTTGTGAAGCGTGCACATGACGGGAGTGAGCGGCGTGCTAATGAGGGAGAGAGAGAGGGCTGCGGGGGGGCTTCAGAGGCACGCACTGGAGCGGGTCTGACTGACGTACACTCTGCTAAAATAATGAGATTTCAGACGACTTCAAAGAGTGTCAAAAATAGTGCTGTTTTGACTGGATTTGATTTGTTTAGTGAGTCATGTTTTTATCTTCAGAATGTACACTGATATTTTTCTAATTATTTATAAAGTGACAAACTAGAAAGAGTCATGTGGTTCAGAATGTGTTCGCTCAGAGCTAAACTTTAGAATTAACAGTGCTTATGCAGGAAAATACTTCAAAAAACTACAGCAACATTGATTCTATTTTGATTAACTGTGCATCCCTACCTTAAACATGTCATAGTATGGTATTAAATTTGTATAGTTTCTGAAGGCGAGCAGGTTGGAAAAACTGGAAACCACATCAGGCCAACGATAGAAGTAAACCGATCTAAAACAAGTGCAGACAAACTCAAAGGAGGACAAAAACAAACATATTTAGCTCCAACCAAAGTAAATAATTAAACTGCAGTTTGAGAAACTTTAGACTGTTGCACGTTACAGGCCAGATCCGTGAAGACACATGGACAGCAAACACCACGGCCATAGTGAAGAAGGCACAACAGCGACTCTATTTTCTTCGGACATTAAGAAACATCAGTCTGTATGCAGAGCTGCTGGAAGACTTTTATCACTGCTGCGTGGAAAGTATTTTAACATACTACTTAGCAGCATGGTACACTAACTGTTCAGAGGCAGATCGCAAATCCCTCCAAAGAGTCGTGAACACCTCACAGAAGATCATCAGGAGGTCACTGCCACCTCTGGAGGACATCTTCAGGACGCGGTGCCTACGCAGAGTTAACACCATCCTGGAGGACCAGACCCATCCGTGTCATCAGTTCATCTCTCTGCTGCCGTCTGGACGCAAATTTAGGCGCATTAAAGCGCGAACATCCAGACTCAAAAACAGCTTTGTACCTAGAGCCATTATTGAACTGAACTCACAACAATGACTGCATGTTTGTATGAATGTTTACAGGGCATCTCACCACGGATGCATAAACAAATTTCGTTGTACCTGTGACAATGACAATAAAGGTGAATTGAACTGAAGAGGCGAGCCCACTCGCAATAAGAATGTAGGTTTGTCAAGAGATCTTTGTTGCATTGTTAAAGTTGGGGTACCTGACTTTTTTATTGTGAATTAAAACTGTCTTTTCAATCAAAAACTAGATTGTGAACACTTGCCAAATTCAGACTTATGTGCAGTCTGAATCAAATAAATACTTTTCTTTCTAAAACAAAGCAAGAAAAAATATATATAAATATAAAATTCAAAACCTCACCCTAAGCTAAAAATGCTTAATTCTAGGATTTTAACCTAAATTTCAGAAAGTTTGACAAATTCAGTATATAGGCTAATCATGGCCTATTGCAAATTTATTTTCCTATTTTAAGTCAAATTCTCTTAAAGTGTCTTGATCCAGTGAACTATTTTACATTATGTAAATCTTATCCAGTTAACACAACACAAATCCAGGACAAATCAAGTGATATATTTTTTGCAGTGTGGTCCACCTCAGTTTCTCTTTACTATCTGTAAAAAGCATAACTCCAGTCTGACTGAATAAAGCTGGATGTGTTCTCATAGACTTGTGAGAGTGAGGAAGTCATTCAGCTTGACCAGATGAAACATTTCAATAAAATCTTCATGAAGACACTTCCATAGTGGACATTGTATGTTTTCTACTTTTACTCACAAATATTTAGTATCTAAAATATGGCACAACATGTTTACAGAAACAAGCCACAAAAGCAAAGTCAAATGTCTCCAACCTGATTTCTAAAACGACTCTTAACAAGTCCGAACTATTCAAAGAGGCTCATTTTTGCGGCGAAGGGAAACCAAGAGAAGGAGGAAAAAAACAGCTAAGCACTTTGCCCTTGAAGTGTCCGCTCAGATGAAAATAGCAGTAGTTTAGAATTCAGATGGAGCTTTTTTCAGTAGATGAGAGCATGCATTTAACATGCTGAGGTTCAGGGGAGAGAAGGAAGATAAATCTGGGTTAGCCACACAAGTGTTCCCCCCAGAGAGGAACCGCGGATGGAGAGAAGCAAGGAGAGAGAGAGAGGGAGGAGAGGAAGGAAGGATGCAGAGCGCTAAGCTGTGATTAAGGAAGAGCTCCTGGTATTTAAGAGTTAAGCCACAGGAGCGACAGAGCGGAGGAGGTAAAGGAGATATGAGAGGGAGAAGAGAGGGAGAGAGAGAGAGAGAGAGAGAGAGAGAGAGAGAGAGAGAGAGAGAGAGAGAGAGAGAGAGGAGAAGGTAAAAGAAATGTGAGGGGAGGGAGAGGAAACGGAGAGTGTGCAAGAGAAAAGGGAAAATTGTGAGAGGGAGAAGAAGGAGAAGAAGGTAAAGGAAAGAGAGAGAGAGAAAGGTAGTGGAATTATGAGAGTGGGAGAGAGAGGAGATGGAAAGGAAGAGGAGAGAGTGAGAAAAGAAGAGAGAGATGGGTAAAGGAGAAAGGGGAGAGAAGGCAAAAGATGTAAAGGGAGAGAGGAGAGAAAAGTGTGGGCGATGCCGATGAGAGACAGAGAGGGAGAGAGAGACAGGAAGTGAGGAAGAAAAAGAGGAAAAGGAAGGGGAGTAGATAGGGAGAGAGGGGGAAAAGGACGTGGATGAAGGAGGAGAGAGAGAGAAGAGCAGGTGCAAGGAAAGGGAAGACAAAGAGCGAGGAGAGAGAGATAGCGAGAGGAAAGAGAAGGAGAAGAGTGATGAGATACAGTAAGTGGAGAAAAAACAGCTCTGGAGATGGGATCAGACAGTATGAGAGGGTTTCATAGGGGAAGAGAGGGAGAGAGGAAGCATAGAAAAGAAAGGAGAGGAGAAATAAAAAAACAAGTGAAAGAAGGATTGTGGCTATAGAATGAAGGAGGGAGGATCCACTTTCAAATCGAGAAGATGCATCTTTTAAAATCTGGCAACCCGTCTTAAGTTTACTAGAAAAACTCAAGTCAGTAACATCCTGTACTTTGTTTCGTTACTCTTGATTTATGTTACTCAATTGGCTCAGTGCAGTTGGCTTGTTTTCGTTCAAAATACTACATCCTGTACATACAAGCATTTCCTGTTCAATTCATTTCCACAAGGTTTTCACTACATCAGCTTAAAACTTATTAATAGATTAGACAGTTGCGGTGAAAGATTCAGAAAACATGTTAAAGACTTTACATATTCGAGGAATATTTCATTGGACACTTAAAAGGAGACGTGATTGTGTCTAAATGCTGACGCTAACAGGAAATGTTCGTATGTACAGAAGTTAGTTATTTTGAACAAACACAAACCAACTGAAGTTCCGTGCACAGAGCCAACTGGATACCACCTTGTTCCTGTGTGGTGGTGTTGTCTGTGTGATTTTGATAATATAATAAAACAAATAAAAAGATTTTAGAATTTGTTTTAGTAATTCAGCAGTTTTTGCTATCAAAAAACATAGAGTCTGTATAGATCTGTTATTGATTCTGATTATCTAAAAAGAACTCTGGTTTCAATTCTGGTAACAATTAGTCAGTTAACTGCTGCAGCCCTAAAATGGAGGCTTGTTGCTTGTATCTCCAGTCCAGTGGTCACTACTCTGATGTATATAGAAGATATAGATATGAGGAAGAGAGCGAGATAAACTCCAAGACAGATTAGAAGAGAGAGAGAAGAACTACAGGCTTTTATAACAGGTAAGAAAAGAGAGAGAAGCATGAAGTGATTGAAAATCGACAGAACAGTGGAGGGGGGAGAGAGAGAGGAAGAGGAGAGGGGAGGAGGTATGGCTCGGGGCAGCAGCGTCTCTGAGCCGGGAGATCAGCAGCCGACTAAAAGACAACCTGGAACAGATAAGGAGGCTGAGGAGGAGGCAGCATATGCTAACGGAGAGGATGAGAGGGAAAAAGAGCTGAGCCAGAGATGGAGAGGGTGAGATAACCAGAGAGAGAAGAGAGAGAGAGGCTGCTACAGGGTATTTGTGAGTGACTAAGCAAAGGACAGAAGAGGAGAGAGGCAGCCCAAGGAGACATGAGGACTGTCTGTGGTCAGTGCAAGGACAATGTAAGGTTAGCAGAAAACAAACTTTGTACACGAGAGGGGCATGAGTCTGTGAAAACGTGTCAGTCTTTAAAGCCATTAGGATTAGCAAAAGTGAAGTCTCTTCCAGTCGTTTAACCAGTGGATGAAATGGTGTTGTTTGATACAGATAAAGAAGAGCGTTTTTCCCCAAAGCAGAGCCTGGGCGGAATATTAAGTCGCTCAAATTGGGTTGGATTCAGAAAGACAATATGGCTTAAAGGTAATTTTATTGTGGATTGTTCAGACTGTTTAGGAGAAATTTCAGCATAAACAACTAAGGCCTAGTTTACAAGACAACGTTCCCCAGAAAACCGACACAATTGTAACGTTGTGTGCTCACAGTTTATTTGGTGTCGTGGCGAGCTTGGTAATCTTTCTTTACATGGAAACGCAGATAGACCGAAAATGCTGTAGTTCTTATGCCGCGTCAGGAGGTGGCGTAACTGTGCTGGGTTGAGGACCTTATTGTGACCCCAAGCAGCCTTGGTATTGACAGGTTTACAAGTTCTTCATATAAAAAAAAGGCGAAGGAAGCGGCAAGGACAGGTGCGCGGGAAAGACGCAGATCGCCTACAGTTGGACACTGGGCGCAGACTCTTGGACAGCTGTCCTGAGCGTTCACGGTCGAATAATACTTGCTGTGGAGTGGGTCCAAACTTTCTTTTCTTCTGAACACACAAATTTCAATGGACTAATTTTGGAAGATTTGTTTTGTGTCTCCTCCTCTGCAATATGCAGGTAAGAAACACTGGACATCAACAGTGTGAGAATGAAAGGTGACCGGGCAGTCTTCTTCTACGAACCTCTGCAGCAAAAATATCTCTTGAAGCATATCCAGAAGAACACCGATTCAATAAAGACGTTGCTCATTGTCGTGTAAAAGAGAAACCATTCTGACATAGAAACATCTCAGATTCGTGAAAAATGGTTGTCGTATAAAATGCCCTAATATTACTTTCTTCTCATACAGCTGTCACTCGTCTCAAAATATTTAGCTTAAACTTTTAAGAAAAAACTGTGATTCATGTGTTAGTTTAGAAGTTCAGATACAAGTTTTCTCTCATTATATTGATGTTCCTGGCTATATGTACAAATTTGAACAGAATTCTACCATCAAGAAAAAAAAATCATAACTGCAGCAGTGCTTGTTGGATAATTCACAACTTTTTCTTTCCAAAATCAATCAGCCTTAATGTCAAAGTCTTTCTTTACGACCTTTAAACCGTAACAGCAACACTTCATGTATGATATACCAAACATGATACTGCAATGATTTTTCACACATTCAAATATAACAAGTTTGTGACTGACAGTCGATGGCGTGAGATGGTCGAATCAACACTCGTGAAAACAGAGTGAGCAGGAGGTCTTTAGGTGTTGGATGCAGCTGTTTGGAGAGACACAGTGTGAAGGAGGTGCCTGTCGCCCCTTCTTACCCTCGCTTGGGTCTCTCCCCTCCACACGCCGGCTTTTGTCTGCACAGGTCCAAATCACACACATGGAAGACAATGCTCACAACGCAAGACACGAGATTGGGTCCACAGGAACAAGAAAACATAATCTATTGCACATTAAAGCAAGACGAAACATCTTCACCAGTTAACTCATTCCCTACCAATTACAAAAATTCTCGTCATAACGAACCCAACAGTAGCCTGCCAGTGACGGGAATTCTCGTCGTAAGCTTTTTATTATATACGGCGACAGAGCGCTCTCTGATACACGTGTCCAATTCACCAGCACTAAAAAAACATGATGCAGTTTCATAGATTCATCACCGGAGGGCAGAATCGCATGAGCAGAAAGGCGCAGAGGAAGTCACAGGACCCGTAAAATGTATGTTTTCTGTTTACATTATGCAGCGCAGTCAGCTGTGTTTACGTGATCATCTTCTTATAAACGATTGGCTTTCTTTTCAAAAGGATTACAGGCAATACATCTTGGACTAAAAACATATTTGAGTAAGCTTAGAGCAGATATTTGATCTTTAAAATGAAGAAAAGACAATCCTACTGGACCAGGACTTTGAGACGAACGACGCATGCAGCGAGTCTGGAGGAGAAAAACAAACGTCCTCTTCCATGAGCGATCCATAAGTGGTCAGAGTAAGTAAAATTACTGGATTTCTTCATGTTTGAAGGGTTAAATATTAGATATTCCCCTTGAAAGAGGCAGAATCTGTATAATCTGCATCAAAAAGTAAAACTGCCTTCTTGTCTGTAACACAGCTTTTGTTGGTTTAAAGATGAAAAAGACACTTGTCCTCATTGCTTTAATCATGTGAAGCTTGTATTGTTTTTATCCTAAAGACATTATTTCATTGTAGTGGCTCATATTCTTTCACCAAAAAGTAGTACAGACAAAAATAACACTGACATGAAGTTTGATTTAGAAGATAGACGTTTTCTCAAAAGTTTCTCGTCAAACGCTGAAATCTAATAAAAAAAACAAATTTCAAATGCCTATAAAAAGAGAACGGATTAATATAGAAAAATAGTTCTTTTTTAAATGAAAGTAGACACTTGCAGCAAGGACCAGCGCGGGAAGACACAGATCGCCTACAGTTGGACACAAATATGGGGAAGATGGCTCACTTTAACCGGTCGCGGACTCTTGGACAGCTGTCCTGAGCGTTCACGGTCGAATAATACTTCTTGTACGAATTTCAATGGACTAATCAGCACCCGGAGAGGTTTTTGAAGATTTGTTTTGTGTCTCTTCCTATGCAATACACAGGTAAGAAACACTGGACACTGTTGGTGAGACTTTGTGAGAAAGAAAGTTGCTCTGACTTAAAGACACAGTTTTGGTGACTGGGTAGTCCTCTTCTACGGTCTTTAAATAGCAGCTACAGCACGCACATGTCAGTGACGTAACAGTCTTCATTGACAACTGTTTTTTTTTCCCGTTTACACTACTGTTAGAAAAATGTACATATTCTATAATCTTCAATTATTTTATCTTACAAAGTGTCCTTTAATCATGTTGAACTGTATTAACGTTGTGCTTTGAAGTTACAGACAGACTGTTGGAGTTTGTTCTCATCTTATCTGCTTGTTTGCGCAGGCAGAGAGAGACAAAAGTGATACTTCTGCAGCTGCATCTTTGTGTCCAATATGAACATGATGAGTGATTGTTGTATTTTTCCACTGCTCTGCCATGTGATGTGTTGTGCCTTCCCTTCCCTTTGAGGGCAGAGCAGTGTCCATGTAACTAGGGTGTGAAAACTAAATAAAAGGAACTTGTAAATGCCAGAGAGCCCCGAGCGCATCGAGTGAATGTACTCAGCAATGTAACTGGGTCTTTATCTCTGTTCGTTCTCCTTGCAAGTATATTATAACTTAATGTTACGGCCCCTGACGTGGAGCGCCCTGCCTCACACTCCATGCACGCCCTGCTTCATTCTCCCCGCCCCTGTGATTCTAATCAGGACCTTGTTACGATGATCCGCGGCTTGTGACTGGTGGACTTGCTGCCGGAGGCTGGACCTAGAACTGCCTGCTGAGCCTGATTGGAGGAGACCTCTTTCTGCAATCTGAATAAAAGTGCCGTCTACCTGCAGCTCCAGGCGGCTTGACTCAGTGTCCTGTGCGCCTCCAACGCGAGCAGGCGTGCTGCTCAACACAGAGACCTTTTAGTTGTTAGTCACTTTTGTGTTATAGGCCTATTTGTAGATTTGGATTATGTTTTTGATTTGAACACCTGTTGTTTATATTGTCACAACTGCCTACACTCACCCTGATTGTATTAAAAAAACACCTTACTTACTTTTAATTTCTTGGTTTATTTTCTTGTTAGCTAGCTGACTAAAGCGTTTGTAACACTTAATAATCTGTCTTTGTCTTCCTTTCTTTATAAAGTTGCATTTTTGTTGGGTTTACCAGCACCCTGTCAACTGCGGTGTATCCACTGAACCTCTGCTGCGAAAATATCTCTTGAATCGTATCCAGAGGAACACCTATTCAATGAAAACGTTGCCCGTTGTGGTGTAAAAGAGAAACTAATTCTGACAGAGAAACATCTCAGATTCGTGAAAAATGGTTGTTGTATAAACTGCCCCTAATTATACTTTCTTCTCATACGGCAGTCAAAAAAATATATTTAGCTTAAACTTTCACTAAAAAACTGATTCTTGTGTTAGTTTAGAAGTTCAGATACAAGTTTTCTCTCATTATATTGATGCTCCTGGCTATATGTACAAATTTGAACAGAATTCTACCATCAATAAAAAAAAAAAAAAAAAGCAGTGCTTGTTGGATAATTCACAAGTTTTTCTTTCCAATATCAATCAGCCCTAATGTCAAAGTCTTTCTTTACGACCTTTAAACCGTAACAGCAACACTTCATGTATGATACCAAACATGATACTGCAATGATTTTTCACACATTCAAATATAACAAGTTTGTGACTGACAGTCGATGGCGTGAGATGGTTGAATCAACACTCGTGAAAGTCGAGTGAGAGGTCTTTAGGTGTTGGATGCAGCTGTTTGGAGAGACGGCTTTTGTCTGCACAGGTCCAAATCACACACATGGAAGACAATGCTCACAACACAAGACATGAGATTGGGTCCACAGGAACAAGAAAACATAATCTATTGCACATTAAAGCAAGATGAAACATCTTCACCAGTTAAGAGCGATATGCTCTTAACTGGTGAAGACAGCAACAAACATTATTAGACGTAGTCAGGACATTGCAGACTAATTTCTACCTGAAAAAAATTCATTAACAAGAGATCTGTGCTGGGGGAAAATGATTTTAAGTTTTTTTATAGTAAAAAAAAAAGTATTCCCCATATCATGCCCTGCCCACTTTTCTTGGGAATGCACTTCTGTTTAGCTGTTTTCAGCCTGTAGAATTCAGTCGCTGGGTTTGTTTTATTTTTATCTATTTGAGATTGACCTGCAAGAAGGACAAGTAAACGTGTTAGCTACCTTAGCAGAGCTAAATCAGAAGTGCATTGCCAAGAAAAGTGGGCAGGGCAAAAGTAATGTGAATAGTCCTTTTATTAAGACAGCAAAAACACATTCAAACTAACTTTATATCGTCATGGATCATGCCAGACTGATGTGTATAACTTGAGTTCTACACCTCATAAATCTGGAAAGTCTGCTGCCGTCAGGAAAATATGGTATGGCACCATTTGAAATTGATTGGTTGAAAAGTCTGAACGCAGAAGTAGTTGAGAAGTCAATTTTTTGTTAAATCAAGTCAAGAGAAAAGCACTGACATATATTCTGTCCGACATTGCACAAATGTCTGTTTTTCTACTAAAATAGGCTAAATTATGTCTGTTGGGCTTGATTTTTTTTTTTCTCCAACTCAGTTATGCCATACATCATCACTTTGCATTGGTGGCTACGATTCAGGGATTTGGGTAAGGTTAGGATTAGGGATTGGCTTAGGTTACGTTAAAATGGTTAATTTAAGGATTTGGGAATGGTATGCTAATCAGAAAGCAGCATAACGGCGTTGGGGAAAATAAAGACGTGTCTGTTGGTGCCGCCATGTTTGTTTGGGTTCGAATATGCACTTCCGCCAAACCACAACGATGCAGTGTGATTGGTCCAGCACAACGAGGGTCTTGAGATTGATTATCTAGATTTTAGAAATTCTAAAATATTACAAAAATCCATCTGGTAGAACTGGATTAGGTGTCGGGTCGGGATGCAAAAATGGCAAGTACAGGATTTCCACAGGGAGGCAGCTAAGAAACTCAATCCAAAAATGCATATGCAACCATTACGGAGACTTAAAAGGACATTCTACAAGGGTGTTCTGCTTTAAAAGAAAGTGCATGCCACCAAAACAAATTAAAGTAATTCTACCTGCAGCTTTTTGGCAACATGTGACCACCTCGGGACTTATTATCAAATTCAACTTTCATTTCATCTCTGCGACTATGCTTTTGAGTCAAAGGAAGGAGGTTTTAGAAAATAACGTGGGAGATTTCAGCGGCAATGGGGCCCGAGTGGGAACAGAAAAGTGGAAAGAACACAGACGAAGAGAAGAGAGGGAGGGAGGGAGAAATGGGATCTAAAAGGCAGCCAAAAGAGGAAAAGAGGATGGTGGAAGGGAAGCAGGCTGCAGCTGAACCAGCAAAGGGTGACTGATCCACTCTGAGGAGCTTGGAGACACACACGCAGGCATATACACACATATACACACACGAACTACACACAAACGAACCGCACGCAAATACAGGTCCAGCCGCGGTGGAAATGGAACACGACGCACACCATTCCAGGGGGACTTTTAAATGGCATTCTCCCATCTCGCTTCTTTTCTCTCTCTCCCTTTTTCTCTCTCGTCTCTTTCCTTTTCATTTATTTCTTTTTTTTTCTCTCTCTCCTTCTTCCTCACCGTCCCTATCTCACTCTAACATCTTTCTCTTTTTCCCCTTCTCTATCTCTTCTTCTTTTCTCTCTGCATCCTCGTGTCTTTCATCCTCATCACCCTCTTTTCTCTCTCACCCCCATCACTCTCTCTCATCCCTCTCCCTCTTTACCCCTCCACCCTCTCTTGCTTCTCTCCCTTATTTTTTGTCTCTGTCTCTCCATTTCTTTCTCTCTTTTCTCTTTCCAAGTCTTTTCTTTGTCTCCCGCTCACACCTTGTCTCCTCTTCTCTTACTCTTGTCATTTTTCTCTTTCTCTCTGTTCATCTTAATCTTCTCCCTCTCCCTTTCTTTCTCTCCCCCTTCTCTTTATCTCTTTTCCTTCTCATTTTGCGTCTCACCATTTCTTCTCTCTCACACCCTTTCTCTTTTTTACTCTCTCCTTCTCTTTCATATTCTCTCTTTCTCATCCACTGTGTTATTCTTCTCTCTATATATTTTGTTTCTCATTTTCTCTGTCTATTTTTTCCATCTGCGTCTTATTCTTTCATTCTCTCTCTCTCTCCATTCCTCTCCGTCTTTTCTCTCACACCGTCTTTATCTCTCTGCCCCCCCACTCTCTCTTGCTTCTCTTTTCTCTCTCTCCCTTTTCCATGGTTCTTTTCCATCTCTCGCAGTCTCTCCATCTCTTTCTCTTCTTTTCTCTCATTCTCTCTCTCACACACCCTGTCTCCTTTCCTACTACTCTCTCCGTCCTTTTTCTCTCTCTGTTCATCTTATTCTTCTCCGTCTCCCTTTCTTTCTCTCTCCTCCCTTCTCCTTATCTCTCAAATTGTATCTCTCCATTTCTTCTCTCTCATACCCATTCTCTTTTTTTTTCTCATTTTCTCTCTCTTTCTCATTCTGTGTTTTATTCCTCTCTATCATTTTGTCTCTTTCATTTTCTCTATTTTTTTCTATCTGTGTCTTATTATTCTTTCATTTCCTTTCTCTCCCTCTGCATCCTCACAACCCCCCTTCCCTCCATCTTCTCTCCCACCCTGTCCATCTCAATCTCATTCTCTCTCTCTCTGCATCCTCACCTCTATCTCTCCCTCTCTCTCTCTCTCTCTCTCTCTCTCCCTTTTCCCTCTCTCTCCATCCTCACCTCGCTCACATCTACTTCTCCGGTTCCATCCTTCAGCTGCGAGTGACGTTCAGTCCATTTACGGCGCTGGGAGGAAATCTCAAACAGGCTTTTGGGAATAGATTTGGAAAATAACAGGTGTATCAGAGCAGAAAAATAAGTTTCCTCGCTCGAGATTGAAGAAAACAAGAGTCTGGTCCTATCCTGCCGTGATAAAAGTAAAGAGCAGGCGTTGTTAAGGAGTATCTCCGCATCCCAAAAAAAATTCTAACAACCAGACAATTGCAACTATTTTCACAACAAGAAACATATATGGTAGTTCAACATAACGTATATGTACGATTTAGAAAAACATGGCTTCTCTGTGTAGTTACAAGGCAAAGATGTTCAAATGTGATTCTATTTTTACTTAAAGACATTTTTACTGAAATAACAAGTGTATCAGAGATTGACCACAATATACTTAGAATTATTTGCATATGTACAGTTTACAAAAAGGAAACAAAGGTAAGATTTTGATTTCAATTTCATAAGCATGACTTCTCTGGTATTCATTCATTTTCTACCACTTGTTGTGTTTATTTATTATCATTATTTTGTTTTGTGTATGTTTACTTTGCTTTTCATGTTCAGAAGAGTGAGTGGCGGAGCGCAAAAGTGGTGGCGCTAAAGTTGCAGCGACCTGGAGCGTGATTTCGTTGTACTCTGTGACAATGACAATAAATCTTTCTGCTCTGTTTTGTTCTGTCTAGAGTCGTAGGTGACCAGAGCCTATCCCAGTGACTTTGGGCCTTAGGCAGTGGCCTAAACACAGAGATAGACAAGAAGGTAAAACATTTATGTAATCTTATTTTTACTGAAAGCCATTGCAGAGCAAAGTTATTATAAAGTATGATGTTCATTTGTTCATGTTTTCATTTGGTGTTCTGAGTTTTTTCCAATCAGAAAGCAGAATGAACGACACATGACTCTCTCAATTGTGCTGCCAGTTAGGCCAATCTTGTTACTGATTGGTCAGTGGTTTCTAAACATGATTTTACAGACTGTGTTATAAACTGGACCCCCAGGTTCATTTAGTGAGTCAAAGAGGTTTAGATCTC
Organism: Mugilogobius chulae; assembly: GCA_038363315.1. Classification (NCBI taxonomy): domain Eukaryota; kingdom Metazoa; phylum Chordata; class Actinopteri; order Gobiiformes; family Gobiidae; genus Mugilogobius; species Mugilogobius chulae. The sequence goes on from CM076413.1 coordinate 30,557,908, forward strand.
ATAAAAAGTCCAAAATGTCTTAAAACAAGAGAAAAAAATCAGCGTCACTTCACTCATTAGTTCTATTCTGAACAAAATTATGGTAAAGGCTGAATTGCAGATAAATGCAGATAAATGCATCATAATAAAAATCATAATAAAATTCTAATTTGATTCTAAAAACATTGACCAACCAAAACCAGCACTTATAAAAACTAAAACCTGACTTTAAAAAATCCTCCATCTTACCACAAGATTACCATAACTACTAATTAAAACCCCGTTTCTCTAAGTCACAGTAACACCTTCACAATGATCCAAATTTGCACAAAAATCTATTCACTGTGTGGCCTTTAACTGACCTTTCTAACTCTGCAAAAATACCTTTTCCACACTTTCTTCTCACACCATTTCGTCTCAAACCTTCCCATACAGTCTCAGTGTCTTTGTGCTTGTTGCCTGTTTGAAGCAGGTCACATCTACACATTCGAGGCATTTTTAACCACTATTTTTACCGCCACTCTTACCGCGGAACGCTCCCGTAGGAATAAAAGACGCACGCTCGGGCTCCGTGAGGGACTTGTGGGAGGATGGTGCGTAGATAGATCGAAAAATGTAAGGAAATTGGGGCGCGTTGAAGCTGGCTTTCTCTTGAGAACGAAGAAGCCATCTCAGAAATGTTAGTCTTTTTTTTTGCCGTCACAGAGGAGGTTTTACAGCAGTCAGCAGAAAATAACTTCCGGTTGAGAGCGAGTCAGAGCGAGTGCAGGAGATGTATTTTGTATGAAGCTAAAATCAGCTTGGAGGATTTGCTTCTCGGAGTGGTTCTCTGCAGTCGTTTTGGACAGTCAGACGTTTGGAAAGGGATGTGTGGGGAAGATATTCGTGTAGAAGTTATTCAGATGACATCATAATATTCTAAATGTCAGCAGTGAGTGGGGAAAAAGACGAATTATACAATTTCTCCAGGAAGGACTTAAAACATGACTAAAATAGGAAGAAGGAACTAGAGTCTGATGTAGGGCTGGGCGATCTGGGAAAAAAAAAAAAAAAAATCACGATTTTTTTCTTCATATCGTTCGATCTCGATTTTCGGTTTGATTTTTATCTAAAATTTGTATCTATCAATCTAAAATTGTAATATTATGCAAATTATATATTATACAAAAAAAAATATGAAACTACAGCGTCACATTTATTTATTTATTTATTAGGTGAAAGTCCCCCTAATTTTAATGTTAAAATGTGCCCATGGCCAGAAAGAATAGACTAGATGTCCTAGAAAAGGCTAATAAATTAACGGTCAAAGAAAAACAAAACATGATTTACTGCAGGCTATTTCATTCTAATTCTACATTAGTTCGTTCTGCGGTCAGTCCGTGCGTTCAGAGTCAACAAGACTGGCGCTTATACACGTGTGCCTGACGCGCTTCGCAGATGATTGACAGCTCTTCAGAGTATGCTTTTATTTCTCAACTCAAGACAGTTGCTTTACTCAAGTGTGAATACAGTGGCCAAATATGCGAAGTGAAGAGAATTTGTGCGTGTAAATGAAAGTGCATTGCCGCTTATGAAATGGAGAAAAGGGAGAGAAAATAGCGAGAGAAACGTGGGAAAGCGCGCCTCTCGAAGAGATAATGCTGCAGCGGAACAACACTTTACACATGAAGCCCTAGTCTGATAAAAAACACAACTACTGTTAAATATTGAGTTTGTATGTGACATGTAAAAAAACAGAAAAACTACAACACCACAGACAGAATTACACACAAACCAACTCACTTAAAAAAGAAGTTTTTAGTTTGATGAGTGAATTATTTGTTGTTCAACAGAAAAATTGTCCAACGGCCATTTTAAATAAGCTAGCTAAAGTCTGCACTGTTGCCGTGACAACAGAAAAGCCATTTCATAAAAAAATCTGCAAAACAAACGCTCCCCAAAGGGAAAAAAAAAACAGCTAAGAAGCACATTTTATCAGGTGTTCTTTCTGTATTAGTCTTCATATCTAGCACCAATGTTTAGTTTTATACCTGAATTAGACACTTATTAAATGGTTCAAGTAGAAGTCTATACAACAAAAACAAAATGTATTTTTGGATAAGCAAAAAATGTCTTTGGTAAAGGTATAGGCGCCACATCAGTACATATCAGTGCGCTGAATATATTTACAGAAAGCAGTGCCTATCAATGTGTAGTGCACAAGTTTAAGAAATGTAAAAGAAAACATCTGAAGATATCAATACATCGCTATTCATTCATCTCTTCCAGTTTTAATGCACATAAATCTGTTTGTATTTCTTCCATTTTTATCATTTTCAAAGGATGAGTTTACTTGGTGGGCGTAGATTATTTCACTCTTTTCAAGGTCTCTTCCTTGTCATAATACATTTGTTCTTTTTCAAAATGTCAAAATGACTCAAATCTGCATCGTTTTAACAGAGACTAGAGAAAACTTTTTGCAGTGCAATTAGCAAGAAAAATAATTAAATCCAAATAAAATAGACGTTTTTACAATTGATTTCATCACATGGGACATATTTGTAAACTACATTGGTTTAAAATAGTCTCTCACTTATAATGTATCATCTTAACTAATGCAAAAAGTTCATAAATTCTTGAAAGAAGTCATTATTTTTTGAGTTGGTTTTGACTTAAAACATGATGTGCCAATGGAACAAGCATTACATATAATTTAAATTGTAAAAAAATCAAGCATCTTCTCACTTGAAATCAGAACAGAAACATACTTGTTCTTTTGGGAAATCCTTTTGTAAACCAAGATACAGTATATATAACCTATTGAACCTCTTAGCCTATTAGCTTATCCAAGTATTTTCCAGTGAAGATGTATATCAGATTATCAAAAGAAAATGAAAAGTAATTGGTACACGAAGAGTTCTTTGTTACAATCCATCAAATTCGGTCTGAGTTGATACAAGTTGTAACAGAACGAAGATAGTTTTGCTTTCTGAAAATACAACATTCGTATTTTGGATTGGAGATTTTGGCTGAGAGCTGTTCCCTGGTGAGAGGCATAAGGACACAAATCCTCCGTCAGATGGTGCGCAAGAACACATGCTTTATCTGAGCTTAATTAATATCTGCGCCATTGAAAACGCACCAACTCATTCCACTGGAAGATGATTTTCTGAAGATTATTAAAAACACAAAATTGGACTCAAGGATATGTTTGAAACGGTTACAGTCATTTAGAGTTAAACTGCTGAAGTTAATCACATTTGCACTTAGGTTTTATATTAAAAAGTACTTCTGAATCACACAAGTCATAATTAATGGATAGAAGAAGTAATTACCGAGATTTACAGATTGATTTGACCAAGTGTCTGACATAAACCGAGCTCGCAAAGTTTAAAAGTGTAATGAAATGTATTCTAAAACCAGTCATTCAGCGGTTGTTTTAGCATTAAATGTAAAAAAGGCCCAAGGATTCATGATTAAATCTTCTACTAATTCATTACTTTTGTCAATATTCTACAGTGCATCCCATACAGGGGAATGTGGACCCTTGGGGATAAGTGAGGTCTTGTGTTAAGGGGTATATAGGACAAAATCTGATTAAAAAATACATTTAAGTTGGGTAGTATTCTAATTAAAATGTAGTAAATACATCCTTTAGAATAATTTGAAGCATTTTGGACAGAAATATAATTTAAAGAAGAGACAATAAAAGTGATAAACTAAAAATAGAATACTACAGAAAACAAACTTGTGAGACAATGCTCAAGACAAGAAAATATGGGAACTACAAAACGCTTCATAGTCTTACAACATTTTTGACCAACAGATCAACTAAGCAATTAAAAAAACCACAGCTATTCACCTTATTCTGCCCCGCCCACTTTTCTTGGTAGTGTATTTTCAGTTTAGCTGCGGTTAGCTTGTAGAATTCAGTTTATTGTAAGTGATGTTACATTCGTTTGAGATCGCCCCGCAAGGCAGACGAGCTAACATGCCGTGACAGAGCTCAACAGGAAGTAAGTGGGCGGGGCAGAATAAGGTGAATAGTGTAAATTGTCCACTGTGGGAATTTGTCTTTGTACTCAACATTTGCCGCAAAACATAATACCAACAACAACATCATCAGCATCGCAACAAGATGTGAGTCTGACCAAACAAAAATATCTACAAACCATTACAAGAAAAAGAAAGTGCTTGTGGTGATAAAGTACATTAGATATCATTAGTTTTTGTTTGTGACAGTTGCTCCTTTGCTTATTCTTTGTAACCTCACTGAGGATTTCGAACACTCCTTGTCACGGCTGATGGTGACCTAACTAGGGATGGGCCGATATGAAATTATTGAGCCGATACCGATAACCGATAATTGTCCTCTGTTCTGGCCGATATCGATAGGTATATTTTAAAGCGGATCTAAGTGACATTTTGGCTTTGTTAAATGTCTTTGTTAGTTTGTGTGATGGTCACAAATGTATTTTCTTCACATTTTAAGCAAACATCTGCTCTCTGCTGCCTCCTGCTGGAAAACCTGCACTTATAATTTGACAGCTCTTCTGAGAAACACTGGCTCTTTTATTTGTACATTTGACAGTGTGAAATATTTTAATGTAATTTTCTTTGCCTTGTTTGAAAAAAATTAATAAATTGATAAAAAAAAAAAATACACAGGGAAAAAAGTTATGTTGTAGGTCTGATGCTGGTATTTACAGAAGAGAACTGTAGGGGGAGCTCTACTGCTGAAGTTGCTTGGTTCTGCTTTAAAATCCACTGCACAACTCACAAGATCAAAAACTTACAAATATAATTATCTGAGATAAGAAATATTTTGTGGATTTATTATGTAAATATGAAGACTAATTTTAGCTTAATTGTTTGTTTATGTATACTTTGTATTCTTTAGTCTGTTCAAAATTGCAAATATGAAGCTTTTAGGTCAAATTAAGGCTGGTATACGCCCAAAGAGAGACTGGAGAACCTTCCCTAAAAATATCGGTGTCAAATATCGGCCGTCTCTTCGATATTGGACCGATTCCGATATATCAAAATCGTGTGGGTATCGGCCAATACCGATACCAATACCGATATATCGCGCTAGACCTAACCCTAACCAATTTGTATGCACCCTAAATGTAAGCTTTGTTTTGTCTCACTGTGAGATCTGAGACCCAAAATGTTGAGCCATGTTGTCCAAAACTTTGCACCCAGGCCTCATTATCTAGTCTTCTTGGTTTTGGTTTCATCTTTATTTGACCTCATGGAGAAGGCATACAGTTTTGGTCCACCTCTAAACCTCTAGTCCTGGCTTCTATTCTTGTTTCTAGGCCTTTTCCAAGTCTTTTTTTTTTTCTAGTCCCACCTCTGGTTAAGGCCCTTTGTTCCAGTCTCGGATCTACTCAGTCTAACCTTAAAGGTGCATGGCGTAAGTTGCAAAGGTTTTGAACAAGGGCGCCATCTTTGGCGTTTTGTGGCACTGCACCCACCCTACTATCAGCAGCTGAAGACGTATTTTAGGCTTAAAAGATTCTTTTGACACATCGTTCCTTTCTGCTAAATATTTTCTTGGCTAAGAAGACAAAGTTATTTGTATGAAAAAGTAGATGCTGACTATTTTATTTGTTCTTTTTGACTGACTAATCAGTTTTCTCTCCTCCAAAAGTTACACAAGGAAAGATTATTGAGAGTTTCAAGAAAAGCTTTGTTTTAGTGTGAGAGAAAACTGTAAACAAGCTTTTTACAGGACTCATTTCTCATAAAAAATGTATTACTCTAACAAAACATAAACCTTACCGAGACAAACAGCTAAGCGCTAAGCTAAGCTTTGACTAAATGTGCGATGTACTTTGACAGGCCTGAGAGTCTTACCTTCTAACGAAAATAATTGCCAGATGAACGTCTTATTGATCTCCTGCACAGTTCTTCTTTCTCAAAAACATGTCCAAGTGCTCCTCGGCCCTGCAGTCGGCCTCAGGCCGGTTGTTTTAATCGGACCTAGGCTAATTTTTCTGTGTTGTGGGGGTTCGGAAGCTAGATGGCAGTATTTACCACTGATTATTTATTTAATTTTTTTATTAAACAGTTTACAACATTCGTCTGTTGTATAAATCCGAGAGCGTTAGCGAAACAAATAGAAATAATGCCAATAAACCAGTGAAGGAGGATTAGCGCGGGAAAATGCGACCAGCGCCACTCACATTTATGAGCCTGTCTGCGCTTATACAGGCAACCTCGGTAAGTTTACAAAACAGAATGGCGCATATCCAGACATGTGCCAATGGACGGTAATTTTATATATCATAATATTGAGCATTTTAACTTACGCAGTGCACCTTTAATGAATGACTGATCTGAGCAATATAAAAGTAGACATAATGAAAAATGTAAACAATTGCATTTAGAACAAGTCAAATTGAGCCACAAACCATTTATTCTGGATTAAAACTTCAATAAACTCACTAAAATGGCCCTTTAAAAAGAGTTCCTATTTAAAACACTGTAAAAAAGCATAATTTACTATTGTTTGGGTGAATTCTTCAGGTCACAAGGACAGCAAAAATCTGCCCCAGGGCCTCATTCAGCACCTGAGCCGCAGTTTGGACATGCCTGATCTAGACCCAGCTTTAGTCCTGGTCTAAGTAACAACAGGCTTTAGTATTTAATAGATCAAAAAGCACATTTCTTACTGCAAAAATGCCACGTACAATGAATTAAAAGCAAGTTAACTGTATTCTATCAACTTTAACCATCAAAATTACAATAGCTTTGAAACTCAGTTTGAGTTTAGTTTGTTAATTTTGATCCACCTCTACAGTCCTGGCTTCAATTCAAGCTTCCAGGTCTCCTTTAAAGTCCTTTTTCTAGTCCTTCGTCTTGGTTTTCAAAATGATTCATTTTTAAATCTCACTGTAAAAAGAACAATTTACTGCTGTTTTGTCAATTCTTCAGAAGGTCAGAGGGCCAACAAAAGCTTGCCTCAGGGCCTCATTTGGCACCTGGGCCACAGTTTGAACACGTCCCGCTGTAAGTAGCAACAAGCTTTAGAATTTATCAATCAAAAAACACCATTCTTTCTTCAAAAATGCCATGTTGTAGCTCCAATCTTTCAACTTTAACCATCAGACCATTACAATAGCAGCAAGATTCACAGCTTTTCATTTCTAATCTCAACACCGTCGAGAAAAAAAATCAAATAGGGAAGAGCCCAAATCTAAAGATAGCAGGAGAAAGTCCGTCGCTAGCATGGCGCGTCAGTCATGTTCGGGCTAATTACACGGCGCAGACGAGATCCGCCGCGTTTCAAAGTCAACAGTGTCACTTCAGCGTATCATTATTGGCCTTATCTTTCGCTAATGAACACTTCTCATTTTGCCTTCCGCTCTGGTTTCCTCTGCCATTTTCGTGAGGAGAGACCTGGAGTATTCTGCTTTTTGTCAACGCGACTTTGAGCAATGAACCGCTTTCACGCGCCTCAGTAAAAAGGGTAGAAACAGCACACAAAAAAAATTACAGTGATAAGGTCGTCTCCAGGCATTCACAATACGACAGAAAAGCCTTGTATAGTGAAAAGCCAGCGCGTGTACAAAAGCAGAGATGGAGTGGCCTTGGCCACTCGCCGAGGCAAATGAGAACTTGTAGAACACTGTATTTTGTGGCCGCACGCACAGGAAAGTAGAAATATTCCATGCATTAGAGACACAAAGTGAGAGAAAGAGAGTGAGAGGCTGGAAGAAAAAGTACCCAAAATCCTTTGCCAATGTCAGAGGTGGGCAGCAGAGCGAACATGTATTCAGATATTAAAGAAGAAAAAGGGTTATTTCTCCAGTAGCAGTACCAATGTGTCCCTTGCTTGTCTTTTGGAGATTTTATGAACAGTTTCAATGGATTACTGACCTGACCAATATGGTTAATTCACTTCTCTAGCTGTTTATTCAAACAGACTATTGAATGGAGCGACTTTCCTCAAATTAATAGAACACATTCAAGTCATTAACAGTGCAGTATAGACTTCTAATAAGGCTTTAATAGAAATGAAAGGTGCCAATCTTGGATTATGTCAATTTTCTTTTTCTAAAATGTAACAAAAATTATGCAACAAGTAAATTGTTTTAGTGTGATGTTCCAACATGATGTGTGCAACTAAGTCCTAAATTTAGTTGAGAAATGTGCACTAATTGGACTATGAGTGGGTCAAAATGGATTTTTTTTTAGCTGATACCAATATCTGGCTTCCTGTAGAGGCTAATAACCAATATTTTGAGGACAAACTGGTGCTGACATGTGCACACACAGAAACAAAGAAAACACCAAGTATTTGCCGTATGATGCACTGATCCAATACTGGGATCAAATATCGGAGCTGTTTGTCGAACATTTTCCAGTATCCGTATCAGTAGCATGATATCGGTTGAGCCGACAACCTGGTTGTGCCTTTAAATCAGCGGTGCTTAAAGTGGGGCTCAGGGGCTATACTTGGCCCTCCAAGGGCTTTAATTTGACCCACAAAGAGGACCTCAGATGTGTTAGGAACATCCATTTGATTATACGGTATTTTAAAGATGTACAGTGTAACTTTGTGACCAATAATAAAACTTGAATAGAAGCATGTTTTTGTCATTTCAATTTGTTTTTTTACTTTGAGTTAGCTTGCATGACCAATAAATAGATTGTTTTTAGACTGGGCCTTCTCTTGTATGTTTCAACAGAAAGGATGTTCCTTTAACTGTATTTTTTCCACATTATTGTATAATACATTATTGTTTTTATTTAAAATATCCCAAAGGATGGTATTCACTTTCTATTTTACTGAAATGCATAGTTGACTTTGACAGCAGATCAGCTTTATTCTGCGAAACATGTAAAAAAACACACACACACTTTTATGACTCTCCTATTGCAAATAGATTTTATGGATGAAACATTAAATTAGGATTGGCCCTCAACCCGCTGCAAATTTTTTCTTATTGGCCTTTTGAGGAAAAATATTCATTCTGGCCCATTGAGGTAAAAAGTAAGGATAGTCCCTGTTTTAATGGATATCGTAGGACTTTATTCACACTAATTGGTTACGTTGTTCTTAGCACATTAAATAACAGCTACATAACACTATAGATCCAATTTTGAATAAATTAATTGGATTTCGAGAATAAAACAAGTTATTTTCAGTCCATACAGTAATAATGGTATTGTATTAAAATCGAGTCTCGCCAGCTTTTCAAAGCTCATTTTTGCAATCAGCATCAGAAATGAAATCAGTGTGTTGTCACTAACCAAATCACTGATATTTGAATTTTTTAACTTCACAAAGACAAGCAAGGAGACAGAATGCACACAAGAACAAAATTACATAATCTGACAAATCTAAACACAAATTTATCCAAAATAAAAAAAAACCACAAATGTCTCCCCACCTCTGATACCACACACCACATTAAAACACGGACAGAGCAGCTCCAGACCTATACGTTAACCCCATAAACACCACCAGAACGTGCTTGTGTCGTGTTGTAAAAGAATGTACATATGTGGAGAGAAAAAAAAAAAAACAGAAGCAGCAGTGAAACATGTGTGAACCATAAGAGAGAAGTGTGCTTGCGTTAAATAATCCAGAGAGCCAGCTTCGGCGTTCACAACACTGACGGACATGTTTACAGTGAGCAGTTAGCCAATTACGCTGCGTTAGTTATTTATGAAGGAGCCGAGAGACGAGGGGGGATTTCATTTAGAACGGCTGAACAGTTCGGAGAGAGTAAGTGAGCCAAAACCAGATTAATGTGGAGAAAATGACTCTCTTGGAATTTAGATTTTGTGCAATGTTATGAAATATAGTTTAGTATCTTATTCACAGAGCGTGCTAAATGAGAATATTTGTGTTGTTGTTGTAGATCGATTCAAAAGTCCAGATCATGCATAGGTTTGTGTGCAAATACTGATTGTCTGCATTTATTCTAAGATATTGCTTTCCCAGTGTTTGAATTTGCTTGATTAAAATGGCTTTTTTCAGTCACACAGCAAAAAAAATAAACCAAAACTTGAAATTTGGTTTGTTAAAGCCTGTTGGCATGGACAGTTTTTCTAAGGCTTTAGTTTTACTTTTGGTTTGCACAAGTTCAAGCCATCAGTACCTCGCCATACTTGCGGTAGTAGGATCAAAGTTCACAATAAGCAACAAGGAAGTACTTTCTCAAAGCTCCATTAGAATACAATACAATTTGAACACTATAGTGCGCAAAGGTTTTTGTTTGGTGGGGCAAAATTTGAAGATATTTTATCAGCCGATCAAAGTGCATTAAAAGTTTTTAGTTTTTTTTTTAGGGATACTGATTGAATTGTCTTATATTAACATGGTTTAGGCAAACTGAGACTGACTTGGCATTTTTTGAGAGTCTTTTCGTCACCTAAATTTGAATCTATAGACTCTCTAAGCCAGGTTGTCCAAAACTTTTTTGTCAAGGGCTACAATTTGAAACACAGAGTAAGCAGAGGACCAATGGGGGCTATATAAAAAGTGAACTCAACTCTTCATCACATTGAGCACAAGAAGTGTGAATCAACTGGCAAAAGTCATAATTCAATCAGGATTTGAGTCAATAACAATTATTTTTGCACTGGAATTTACAAAATATTAAAGTAGGACCAAAACCAGAGCACAAAACTTTGTACTGACAAGTAGATTTTTGCTGTCAAACAGATTAGTGAGTCACTGGAACACAGTAAAATGAGTGATATTTGCTTTAAAAGGGTATTTTTTTGTCAAACTAAAAAGCATTAGGCTATCGATTGCTGTTTGGGTGAGTTCTTCAGGAAGTCTGAGGGCCAACAAAATTTGGTTTGAGGGCCTCATTTGGCCCCCAGATCGCAGTTTGGACCTGCCAGCTCTAAACAAACCTCAAGTTTGTCCCACATGCCTCATTTTGGGCACCGCTGCACTAGAGGCTACACAATCTATCTTTGCGAGCTGGCATTCTGTATAATTCTCTCTCTGTGAAGTCCTTTGCTAGATCAATCTAAAAAATAATACTGATTAGGCAAATAGAATGACATTTAAATAAAGCGAGAACATGCAAACTCCACAGCAAAGCCTTGTCTCGCCCAAAAGTCAAAGCCAGAACGTTCTTGCTATGAAGGGGAGAGCTCCAACCACTGTGCCAGCTTACCCTGTCATAAACAATAGTATTTCTAGTTTTGGTTTTCATTTGCAGTCAACCTTAGTCATCCTACAGCCATTTACTGTAATACCTAAGACATTACAGTAACCTCCAAGGCCCAAAACCGTTCAGCCGCTCTCGTGTCTCTCGTGTCTGGCTCTTTTCAGTGTCAGATTGCTATTATTTCCGCCTCTTGACCTTGGATGGTTCTTGACCTTCGGATGGTTTTTTTGTGATTGTGTCGAGGTGTAAGGTTTGATGAGATTTGCGCGGCTGGCCGGGGTGTTTCCGTGGCGACTCACTCACCTCTGACGAAAACGGTGACCTGGCTCTTCCCGACGCCGATGCGGTTCTTCACCTCGCAGACAAAGGTGGTGTTGACCGCTTCGTCCACTTTCAGCACCTTCAGGGTGTTCTCGCGCACTTCCACCGTGTCGGGCATCTCTCCAGACATCCTGACACAACAGCGGCGGGAAAACAGGGTGAGAATGGGGGTCGCACCGATGTCAGATCGAAAGCTGTACAATGTTGGGCTTGTCACATGTTGTTGCTCGAAATGACAGGTATGTTAAAGTTTATGTTAGTGACAAGTTTATAATGACAATTGTTTTATTTTTATTAGTATTTCAGAAGATTGTAACAAGGTTTTTCTTTATTTTCCCCGTAACATTCTGTGTGAAAATTATGTAATTTTAACACCAGACGCTTCGCTAAGATACCAAAACAAAATTATGTTGTCTCTCTAAATGACAATTATATTTTAGCCAGAGGTGAGACCAAGTCACTGCTTTACAAGTCTCAAGTAGGTAGTAAGTCCAAGTCAAGTCCCAAGACAGAGAGAGGCAAGTCTAAGTCGAGTCCAAGTCAAATCCAAGTCCTCTGCTTTTAGTTTCAAGTCTTTATTTCTTGTATTTCTACAATTTCAAAGTGTGTATATGAGGTTTCTACAAATTTCTAATTTGAACTAAATTGAGTAGATTAATACTAGTTACATGAATCAAGAACAGGTTTGTGAAGATAAAACTGAAAATATGTTGGGAAAAAAACATGATGACGTCACACTAGGGAGACAAAGTCCAAGTCAAGTCCCAAGTCAAAGAGAGACAAGTCTACGTCAGGACTTGAGTCAAAGAGAGACAAGTCTACGTCAGGACTTGAGTCAAAGAGAGACAAGTCTACGTCAGGACTTGAGTCAAAAAGAGACAAGTCTACGTCAGGACTTGAGTCAAAGAGAGACAAATCTACGTCAGGACTTGAGTCAAAGAGAGACAAGTCTACGTCAGGACTTGAGTCAAAAAGAGACAAGTCTACGTCAGGACTTGAGTCAAAGAGAGACAAGTCTACGTCAGGACTTGAGTCAAAAAGAGACAAGTCTACGTCAGGACTTGAGTCAAAAAGAGACAAGTCTACGTCAGGACTTGAGTCAAAGAGAGACAAGTCTACGTCAGGACTTGAGTCAAAGAGAGACAAGTCTACGTCAGGACTTGAGTCAAAAAGAGACAAGTCTACGTCAGGACTTGAGTCAAAAAGAGACAAGTCTACGTCAGGACTTGAGTCAAAGAGAGACAAGTCTACGTCAGGACTTGAGTCAAAGAGAGACAAGTCCAAGTAAAGATCCAAGTTTACTGCTTTTACTTTCAAGACTCTTTCAAAGTTTTATACTGTATCAAATTACCCAGACTGTTTACTGGCAGAGGTTGACTCATGTTTGATTAATGTTGCATGATTAATAACATTAATCATAACAATATTGTTACATAACACAATTTGATCCATTACTCACTGGAAATAACAGTTTCAAGGATTAGCCCACTTCAGTCCTTGCACTTGAGGCCACAATGCTATAACAGGGTTGAAAGCATGTGTCACTTACTTTACATCAAGAAGATGTATCATAAAGTCTGAAATGTGCTGCAGTATGATATTAAACTTGTCTGTTTCTATGGAAACAAGCAAGTGAAATCTGAGAAGAGTTCACAACTCCTAAAGTCCAAAGTACAACTCTAACTGCATCACATATTCCCACTAAGGATTGAAACAATTTGAAATGGCTGGATCTAAGTTTGATAATTATTCAATCAATTGCATGGCCCAAGAAATAATTGGGCATTTTCAAATTCCAGAAAGAAATGATTTGTGCAAAGTCATGAAACACTGCTAATCTTGACGGACAGTCCAAGAAACCATGCAGTTTCTGAAGAGACAATCTATTATCAGTGTGGAAAATACAGCGCGGAGACTTGAGAGCAAAATCTCTAACAACCAGATCCCCAAATCTCATCTTCGCCAATTTAAAAAGTATGGCTCCTCATTTTTCTGAATTTTGTCACAGTTATGTTAATAAGTGATAATGCAGGAAAAATGGAGCGCGGGGAGTCGAATTGTGTTTCTCATTATGCGAGGGTTAAATCTCAAGTCACAGAGTCCATTATGAGAAATTATGCGGCTATCTCCATAATCAGAGCGCAGACGCTGTAGTGGCAATAATAAAAGCGCTGATTGCAGCTCCGCCAGGATTGTGGACCTGGGAGCGTCGGGTGAACAAGTGAAAGAGAAAACAAAGTGATGGAGAGATGTGAAGAGGAGAGCAGAGGTCAGAAAGAGAAGAGTGAGAACGTTACGTAGAGTTGTTTTACGATCTTGGGACAGGCAGTAGTTCTTCAGTGTTTTGCTCTGAAGATGTACTGTGTGACTTTTCTGTTGATCTGCTGGGCTAAAAGGGAATGTCATTGCTTTGTCTGAGAAGAAGCATCAAGTCGTCTAAAGTCCAAGTCAAGTCCTGAGTCACTGACCTTCTAGTCCAAGTTGAGTCCCAAGTCCAATGTATCAAGTCAAGTCTCAAGTCATTAAAATAGTGTCTCGAGTCAGATTCAAGTCCACATCAGTGGTTATTGGCCATTTTAAGACTATTTTGAGTTATTGGTTGACAATAACTCAAAGCCAATTGCCTGATCCTGTAGAAACAAGTTAAAATCATAAAAAAGAGAAAATCCGAGGCACCCTGATTACTCTGAGGCAGCAAAAGAGCCACATTTGCCCAATTCAAACTTAATCAACTTCAGCAAAAGCTACAACTATTTAGTCACAAAATATACATATAATAACACTGATAAAAAACATTTAGACAGTCAAGTGACTAACAATGTTTTACAAAACAAATTATTGTTTGAAGTAACAGAAATGATTTTGATGGCGAGAATAATCAGTATGCTTCCTTTTTGAAAGAGTTAGAGGTGAACGCCGATTACAGCTTTCACTAGTTTTACAAATTATTAAATACAGTAAGTATATGTGCACTAAACAATTGCTAATTTAAAATAAACACATACTGTAAATAGAATAAAGTAGCAAAAAGTGTTACTTTTCCAAGTCTACTTCCTAATTCCCAATCAAATCTCAAAGAGCTGCACTGAGCCGCAGGTTGCAGACTCCTGCTCTGAGGCCTTCTTCACCTGCCCTGATGAAGGCCCCACGCGGCTCAAACGCATAGGCAAGTCCACTGCTAATAAAGGACTTCATTTGGTTAATCAGTGTGCCTCGGATTTTCTCTTTTTTCCTTTTGTAAGTGCCCGTCACTTTGATCTGGAAAAACACCTGTTTTTACAGATTCACTACATATTTGTGGACCCACTGAAGCACTCATCCTCCTTCACCCAATGGTAAAATCATATTTGGAAAATGTTAAGCGTCTAAACCCACACAGTCAATGCACTGGTTTTCATTATGTTTTGGGCAACTGAAGCAACTAGTTTCTAATTATCTATGTACTTTTCCACACCCAATTTGTCTCACAATATTTTTTACCCTTAGGCCCTGATCCTTCAATAGTTTAGAACAGGATTTCTCAAACTGCGGTTGATGTACCTTTGTGGTTCTTGGATATTTCTTCAGCTCTTGTGTATATTTAATTTAATAGCGTCATATTCATATTTTTGATCTTCCTTGAGTCATTTCATAGTTAAAATGTCTATGGCGGTGCCTTATTCCTACTGGAGACCTGGTTCAGTCTTAAAGTAGGACTGAAATCAACCAGCAAGAGATGCAATTCAGATTTAGGTGGTGGTACTTTGTGTAGAAGGTTTGAGAACCACTACATTAGAATATTGTTTGTTTAAGCAGTGAAAATACTTACGCTCTCCATGTGACCAGAGTGGGCACAGGGTTTCCATGAGCCTCACATTTCAGCTCCACATTGGTGCGACCGACGTACCAGTTGTTGTCATAGCCCTTGATGGACACTTGGGGCGCATCTGAGTGACAAGAACAGACAAGAAGTTAAGGTCAAGCACACATGTCATTATAAGATTATTTTTTTATGGAAGCTTCTATGGGAATGGGATAGCTTGCCTTGATAGCTCAGATCCCTTCATATTTTTATAGGACCACTAAATAGGGATGTCAAGTTTAACGGTTTTATCAATAATCGCAAATATTTGAAAGGTGCTGAAGTTAGCAGATGAAACAGCTCTTCAGGAATAGTATCCCTCCAAAGAATCAAGTCAGGAGATGTTTTAAAGATGACCAGGGCATTGTACAGGCTGAAGAGTGTCCAATATGCAAAACGTGCCTTTGAAAAATCGCTGCTAACATGATCTAGCATCTTTGATACAATCTTCGCTGGCTGCTTGTCCAAGAAAAGGTAAAGAAACAAAGTAAATCCTTTAAACAAAGCACTCCAGAGAGTGTCGCGTGGATCACACCAAAAATAAACGAGTATTTATGCTTCATTTGACATAAACGCTGATCTGAAAGGAAAACGAAAGCAGAGACGCGTGCAGGTGTTACATGACAACTGGGGAAAACAAAAGGTGTGGATGATATTAGTTAGTAATCCATCCCTAATTGTAAGTATACTGAGAACATTAAAGCAATCATTAAAGATACAATGATGTTTTAAAACATTGTTTCATTAATAATCTATTTAAAACATTCCATTAAGAATTCTTTATAATTAACTTAATTTATTATTTTTATTCTATGTCTTAATCATGTAATACAATCAGTGTATTGTCACTGTCAGCTAATCAAATGCCACTAATGCATTGTTTGTTTGTTTTTTCATTATTTATGCAGATAATCGTGAATAATCACAAAATCGTGATTTTTCTTTTTACTAAAATTGTGATTTTAAAAGTTGGTATCGTGACTTCCCTACTACTAATACAAATCAAACAACCAAGCGAGGTAGAAACTAGTTAAATGTTTTGTAAAATTTTAAACATAAGTTCATTCTGTTTGACTGAAAGATGTGGTCTATCTTGAATACGCACTTCAAACTTTAACTACAACGCATTTAACTTGCATAATAAATATGTGTATGCACTTTCTATCATTGCCTTTATTTACACACTGTGAGCCTTACATTGCACAGCCAGTTTGAGGGGGAAGCTGTCGGGTTTGTCCTGGGTTCGATGGTCCACTACGCAGCTGATGTCTTTCCCGTTGTCGGCCGGAGTGGGGACAAGAGAGTATTCGCTGATGACGGACATCGTGTTGTCCGCTCCGGCTTTGGACACCGACGTGGCGTTGCCGTTGACAGCAGTGACCCATCGAATCTTTGCCTCCGGACGTCCGTTCAGAGACTCGCAGCGGGCCACCACCATCTTCTTGGTCCCGGCGTCTACGGTCAGTATGGAGGCTGTGTTCTGAGGTTTGGCTGTGAGAGAGAGAGAGAGAAAGCAAGGGGGGGAGAGAGGGAGAGAGAGAGAGAGGAGAAAGGGAGAGAGAGAGAGAGAGAGAGAGAGGGGGGGGGGACAGAGAGAGAGAGAACAGAGAGAGAGAGTGGGAGAGGGAGAGAGGAGAAAGGGAGAGAGAGAGAGAGAGAGAGAGAGAAAGAGAGAGGGAGGGAGGGAGAAAGAGAGCGGGAGGGAGAGAGAAAGAAGAGAGGGAGAGAGAATGAGAGAAGAGAGATTGAAAAAGAAAGAGTGGGGAGAGAGAAAGGGAGAGAAAGAGCAAGAGAGAGAGACAGGAACAGAAAGGAAAGAAAGACAGAGAAAAGGAGAGAGGGGGACAGAATAAGAGAAAGAGAGAGAGAGGGGGGGGGCAGAGAGAGAGAACAGAGAGAGAGAGTGGGAGAGGGAGAGAGGAGAAAGAGAGGGAGAGAGGAGAGAGAGAAAGAAGAGAGAGGGAGAGGGAATGAGAGAAGAGAGATTGAAAAGAAAGAGTGGGGAGAGAGAAAGGGAGAGAAAGAGCAAGAGAGAGGCAGAGAGAGAGACAGGAACAGAAAGGAGAGAAAGACAGAGAGAGAAAAGGAGAGAGGGGACAGAAAGGAGACAGAATAAGAGAAGAGAGAGACGCAGAGAGAGAGACAGAGGGGGTCAGAAAGGAAAAAAGACAGAGAAAAAGAGAGACAGAGAGAGAGAGAGAAAGAAAAAAGGAGAGACACAGAGAGAGAGAGAGATTAATGAGTGGACAGACAAAATGTAAATCAGGTTTCTGAGAAAAGAGCGAGTGTGTTCTCATTGACAAGTGACTGAAGCGGAGACAAATCACATCCACAAACTAAAACACTTTGTTGACACAACACAGAATTTCTTGTGTTGCCGCTCTGCCACCTCTGCCTCTGTAAAGCCAATCTTATTTCAGTTTTTTTTTTTTTTTCCACAGTTCTCACTGATCAATGATTGCTTCATCATCAAAAACACAGCCGATGTTTTGTCTGTAAGATACATTTTGTTCCCCAAATAACTCAAACATGCATGTTTTTGGAAGTGGGGGAAGAACTGTGACTGTGTTCTTCCTCTTGATTAAAATCTCTCTCGTTTCCATTTCTAACTGTACTGTTGAAATGTTCCAAATGGTCTCAAACACACAAACCCAACCACATTTGCTTAGACCATTCAATCCTGCTTTAAGCCCCTCAAAGCTGGGCTGTCGCTTCATCCATTTGACCACTGATAACTATCGACTTCCTGCTTTGCACAGTTTCTCCTTCACAGCGGGTCTGATGTAGCCCACTTCCTCAGCTCCGCTCTGTGTTACCGAAGAGTCATCGGAGACACGCGGGGCGACAGCGGCCATGACAAGCAGCCAGATCAATACAGAGCCTGGGGAGAGGCGAGGGAGCGAGGAGTGAAGGAGGGAAGGAGACAAGGAAGCATGGCACAACAGGAGTGAAGAGCTGAGAGAGTGGGGAGTGTTTAACCCGGAAAGTCCCACTGAGATTGGAATAGTTTTTTGTTTTTTTTAATGGAAACCTGAGGAAGAGAGAAAGAAACTATTGGACATGTTTTTACTGTTCAGGGAAACCGGAGCACCAGGAGAAAATGTATGCAACACAAAGAGAACATGGTGTAACCAGGGTTGAAAATCCCATTCAAATAAATCCAGTTCCATCCCTTCAGTTCAGTCCAGTCCTGTTATTCCCCCTAACTCTCCAGTTACGCCCACTTTCTGTCACTTCCTTTCATCAGCCAATCATTCACCTTAACAGCCATATTTAAGCTCTCTGACTCCTTTTCCCAGTCAGTTGTGTGGAGAGGAGCCAGAGGAGCAGTGCTTTGAAGGTCAGTCCAAACAAACAAACAATATACTGTATTTATCCACCTATATGTATTGCTGGTTCCTAAACCACATTTTAACCTTGTTGTAGGACTCAGACCCCTATCTGTTTAGCCACTTGTGAGATCTGATCTGATTGGGTGGGTGCAGAAAACCAAGTGAACTGGTGAGTGTGAAATAATGTGAGCCATGTGGTCCTTTGTTAGCATTAGCTATGCTAATGCTAGTGCTAATGCTAATGCTAATGCTAACATGTGTTTGGTTGAACTGTCTGATTCTATGTGATCTGTTTTTTTAAGTTGTATTACTTATGCTAACTAGCTAGCATGCTAATGCTAATATGCTAACATGCTAACTTTAGTTTTGCTATCTCCCAGAAATATGATGAGCTTATCTGACAATTTCGTACTCTCTTTGAGTCATTTATTGTATGCTAACATTAGCATTTTTGTTAGCTTTTGATTCTGTTTTAGTGTACACTGTTTTGTTGAATTATTATTGATTGGGACCTGTTATTTGAACAGGCCAGGTGCCCTTTCCGGTCACTAGATGGCGAGCTAGAGCCTGGAACCATCTGTCTTGGGTCTGGTAGGAGGCATTCAGCCTGATTTCCTCTCTCTCCACACAAACTCGGACGCATCACCTTGTCTATAAGCAAACCTTTGGATTAACTCGCGCGCTTTTGGTCTTATCACATCAACAATAACTGAACTGGACATTCTTGCGTGGTGCGATTCTTGTTATTACACCTTTGGACTGCCAATGAACTTTTTCCCCAAACAAACCCGGATTTTGTTTTTCCGTTCGAACACTGAACTCTTTATACCTCATTATTATTTATGCTGCAGCTTTTGTAAACATTTATTTACTCACTTTTGTTTTTCTTTAAATACACATACATAATTATACATACTTCGTCTGTGTTATTTATTTACTGGTTCCTGCCTCCAGCAGTCAAATCTGGACTTCTGATTATTTTGGCCTTATTACATAGTTATTCCATAGTTATTACACATCATACCCGTACATAATTTGGCGAGCTAGCCAGGAGGGCAGTTGATACAGTAAATAATAATATTCATACTCACCAAGTTCACTTTGCTATCATGGAGGTTTTTGAAATCTCGGAATCAAATTCCCAATGCTGTTCTAGTTGCTGGGGCAGCTGAACCTTCTAAATGTGATGAAGTTATTGATTTCTTGGGAGACTGTGGAAAAGTTAACAAAACTTTCAAGATTGATGATATTGATTCTGAATATTATGAGCGTCTTGTAGTTGAATTTGAATCCGGTTCGGCATTAGAGACCTTCTCTCAGTTCCCCTATTGTCACACTTCAGAAAAGGGTAACAGATTCCGAATTGAGAGTTTATCTGAAATTTATGCGTCTAAGGTTGGTGGTTTGAAGACTCAATCATATTTGGCGGAGTTGAAAGGTGTTGCTAAGCTGTCCGGGAAACTTTATCATGAGGTCCTGCAAGACATGATGACACAGATCAGTAAATCAATTGCTGAACTTAAGCCTCCTGCTGACGAAGTGAATGAGTCTGATCTTCCTACAGCAAGTGGGGTTCAGGTGAAGCAGTCTGACAGTCCCTCTGTAACAACCGGTGCCACCTCACAGCCAGTTTTCGCAAGTCCAGAAAATATTCATGGGGGGCACTCGGGAATCCACCTGAGCGCAAGTGATTTAAACCCACCTGAAGTCCGTTATGTTGTTGAGCATGTTGTTCGGAGTGGGGATAATCAAATGCATTTTTCACCATCCCATCGCTTAAGGACATTTTCTGGAAAAGTGCCAGACCAGCACATGAGGCAGACTATGACACGTGGCGGGCTGGTGTGGAGTTACTCCTGAGAGATACAGCAATATCAGATCTTCAGCGCACCAAATTTATTTGTGACAGTCTGCTACCCCCTGCTGCCGAAATGGTGAAACATCTCAGTTCTGACACTTCTCCAGAGATATACCTGCAACAACTCGAATCGGCATATGGCACTGTGCAGGATGGGGATGAACTATATGCAAAGTTTCTAGATACTTACCAAAACGCTGGCGAAAATCCATCCACTTACCTGCAGCGCCTTCAAGTCATTCTACAACAAGCAGTAAAGAGGGGAGGAGTTCCTGTGAAGGATGTGGACAAGTGTCTTTTGACCCAATTCTGTCGGGGATGTTGGGACAATAATCTTATTGTGGAACTGCAGTTGAAACAAAAGAAAAGTAACCCCCCGTCATTTGCCGACTTCTTATTGCAACTGCGCACAGAAGAAGACCGAGATGCTGCAAAGACAGTGCGTATGAAACAGCACTTGGGAGCTAAGCAAAAAGTTGCAAGTCATGCACAACTCGTACAACCAGAACAAGAATCCAATCTGTGCACAGCTCTGAACACGCTGACCAAACAGCTAACTGAACAAATGTCAAACATCCAGAGACAGCTGGCAACTCTCACAGCAAGTCGAAATCAACAGTCACCTGCTTCTGCCATAAAGACATTTGAAAGACCACAACCGGGAAGCCCTTCAAAGTCCACCTTCCTGAAACCTGGCTACTGTTTTCGTTGTGGAGAGGATGGCCATATCAAGCCACAGTGTACAAGCGATCCGAATCCAGCTCTGGTCAGTGCCAAACGAAAGCAGCATGCTAGCAAACAGCAAAAATGGCAAAAACCAAGTAGAAATGGACATTTAAACTAAGTGCAGTTCCTGTTGAGGGACAATCAGGAGCTGTACCGGACCAACCCCGTCCCGTAAAGAAAGAGTCTGTCCGTTGTGCTTCAGCACATGCAACCCCAAAATATCAAAAGTTTCCAAGTGGCTTGATCGGGTCCAGGTGTACAGCGAACGTCACTATCGCTGGTCAACCTTGTCAAAGTCTCCTGGATACCGGATCACAAGTAACCACAATTCCTGTCTCCTTCTATAATAACCATTTGTCTGCTCACCCCATTCATGCAATAAACAAACTGTTACATGTCGAGGGTGCAGCTGGCCAGAATGTTCCGTACCTTGGTTACATTGAAGTAGCTATCGCTTTTCCAGAAGAATTCCTGGGAAGCAAGTTTTCGATTCAGACCCTTGCACTTGTTGTACCGGATGTTAAACCGGGTTCTCCTAGTTCCATTTTGATTGGCATGAACACTTTGGAAGCTCTTTATGAACAGTTCTATACCAGTGACTCTTCTACATTCAAACCTAGCTTGTATGGCTATAAAGTTGTTTTGCAAACTCTTCAACTTTCATGTCAAAAGGACATTAACACAAGCATTGGGCTGGTCACTCTTTGCAGCAAAACCCCTGTGCTTATTCCAGCTTGTAGCACTGTTGTGGTTGAAGGTTCTGCCAAAGGTTTCTTTTCCAGACTTAACAAGTCTGCAATCGTACGGCATCCAGACAAAGGATTGCCTGGTGGTGTATGTGTGAGCAACTGTTTGGTTGACTTGCCATCTCAGTCACCCCACAAAGTTCCAGTTGTGGTGAAGAATGAGTCTGGGCAAGACATCTGTCTTTTACCATCATCTGTTATTGCAGAACTTGAAGCTTATGAATGCACCATCAACGACCATCATGTCAGTGAAACCTCCCCGAAGCCCTGTCCTTTGATTTTGGAGATTCACCTATTCCAGCTGAGTGGAAAGAACGAGTCGCTGCGAAACTCAATGCAATGCCAGAAGTCTTTGCACACCATGATCTTGATTTTGGTTGCACCAGTCAAGTCAAGCACCGTATTAATCTCTCTGATAATACTCCCTTCAAACATCGTGCACGTCCCATTCATCCACAGGACGTTGAAGCAGTCCGCAAACATCTCAAAGACCTTCTTGATGCTGGGGTAATCAGGGAGTCAGAATCCCCATTTTCATCTCCGATTGTTGTCGTGAAAAAGAAGAATGGAGATATCAGATTGTGCATTGATTTCCGGAAACTCAACATGCAAACAATAAAGGATGCTTATGCATTACCAAATTTGGAAGAGTCTTTTTCTGCTCTGAGTGGGTCAAAGTGGTTTTCAGTACTTGACCTTAAGTCCGGGTACTATCAGATTGAGATGCATGAGGAAGATAAAGCGAAGACTGCTTTTGTTACACCCCTGGGGTTTTGGGAATTTAACCGGATGCCCCAGGGGGTAACCAATGCCCCTTCAACCTTTCAGAGGTTGATGGAGAAATGCATGGGGAGTTTGCATCTCAAGGAGGTGTTGGTGTTTTTGGATGACCTCATTATCTTTTCTGATACGCTTGAGGAGCATGAAAATCGGTTACTGCGAGTTCTTGGTAGACTAAAAGAATTTGGATTGAAGTTATCGCCAGAGAAGTGCAAGTTCTTTCAGACCTCTGTGCGGTACTTGGGTCATGTCGTGTCCGAGAGAGGCGTTGAAACAGATCATGGCAAGGTCTTAGCTCTGAAATCCTGGCCAGTTCCAACCAACTTAAAGACCTTGCGCTCCTTTCTGGCTTCGCAGGATACTATCGGCGCTTCATCAAGGGGTATGCTGCCATAGTAAAGCCACTTAATGACTTGACCCGAGGTTACTCACCTGCTCGTACCCAATCAAAAACCAAAACTTCCAAGACTCAACATCATGATCCAAACCAGTCTTTTGGTGCTCGATGGACTCCTGAGTGTCAGTTGGCTTTCTCTACTCTTATTGAGAAGCTCACAAGTGCTCCAGTGTTGGGATTTGCAAATCCGCGACTCCCTTACATCTTACACACGGATGCCAGCACCACCGGGCTTGGAGCCGCTCTTTACCAGGAACAAGAGGGGAAGCTAGGGCCAATAGCCTTTGCTAGCAGAGGACTTTCTCGAAGCGAGAGCCGCTATCCTGCCCACAAATTAGAATTCCTGGCATTAAAGTGGAGTGTCACTGAAAAGTTTCAGGATTACTTGTATGGGTCGAACTTCACAGTGGTCACTGATAATAACCCCCTTACATATGTTTTGACTTCGGCTAAATTGGACGCGACCAGCCATCGTTGGCTAGCTGCTCTTTCCACGTTCTCGTTTAAGCTTCAGTACAGAGCTGGGAAGCAGAACTTGGATGCAGACGCTCTTTCTCGACGTCCACACGAGAATTGTGAGTCATCAGATATCGATCTTGATCTTCTGACCCCGTTCTTTCAACACCTGGCGGAAGCTAGCGATGAAATCTCACATGATGTTGTAGATGCAATATGTGGCAGCTGTCTGGTTCGGTCAGCAGCCGAGATCACGCTTGTCGAGTCCCTCTCTGTGCAGGCCTGTGCCATTCCTGAGGCCTTCAGTGAGGATTTGCACGGTCTACCTGTTGTGCCTGCGCTTTCTGATCTTGAACTGCAAGAGAAACAGAGGGCTGATCCGAGCATTCGGGAAGTCATCTACCAGTTGGAGTCGGGTGAAAAGGTTCCTCCTACTGTTAGAGAGGAGCTGCCTGAAGTTCCACTACTTTTAAGGGAGTTGAACAAGCTAGAAATAATCAATGGCATTCTTTATCGTATTCGGCACGATAACAAGCTACAATCATACCAACTTGTCTTACCTGCTGAACTTCGTCCCACTGTCCTCCAAAGCTTGCACAACCATATGGGCCACATGGGGGTAGAGCGCACTCTTGATCTAGCTCGAACCCGTTTCTATTGGCCAAGGATGGCAGCTGATGTTGAGAGCAAGGTGAAGACTTGTGGCCGCTGTGTTCGCCGTAAAACATTGCCAGAAAAAGCAGCACCGCTTGTTAGTATCCGAACATCCCGACCTCTGGAACTTCTTTGCATGGACTTCCTGAGTCTAGAACCTGACACAAGCAACACAAAAGACATTCTGGTACTTACCGACCACTTCACCAAATTTGCTGTCGCAATACCCACTCCTAACCAAAAAGCAAAACGGTTGCAAAATGTCTCATGGACCATTTCATTGTGCACTATGGAATTCCAGAGAGGCTGCACACGGATCAGGGGCCGGACTTTGAGTCTAAGCTGATTCACGAACTTTGCATGGTTGCCGGAATCCAGAAGTGCAGAACAACGCCTTATCATCCCAGAGGCAATCCCGTCGAACGGTTTAACCGTACTCTTTTAAATATGCTTGGGACGTTGGAGACAAAACAAAAGTCAAAATGGCGTGATTATGTGAAACCGCTTGTACATGCCTACAATTGTACACGGAACGATGTCACTGGGTTTCCTCCCTATGAATTGATGTTTGGGAGGACTCCTCGCCTTCCCGTGGATCTTGCTTTTCGATTGCCTGTGCAGCAAAAGAGCAATCAACCCCATTCTCAATATGTTAAAGATCTGAAAGAAAGGTTGGAAGAAAGTTACAAACTTGCATTTGAGAACACTGTGAGAAGCACTGATCGAAACAAGGTTCGGTTCGACAAACAGATACGTCCATCTGCATTGGAACCTGGTGACAGAGTCCTAGTACGTAATGTCCGGTTGCGAGGCAAACACAAACTTAGTGACAAATGGGAACAAGACATTTACACAGTGGTGAAGAGGGCTGGAGAGCTTCCGGTATACACTGTAAAGCCAGAAACCAAAGAGGGTCCAACTCGCACTTTACATCGCGATTTGTTGTTACCGTGTGGTTTCCTACCTGAAGCAGACAAAGATACAATCTCTGACACAGTTCCTGTTGTGGAACCAAGACAAACTCGTCATCAGCGACGTCTTCAACTGTCAGTAGAATCTGCTGAGGAGGAAGAGGAAGAGGTACCAGAAGAGCTGACAAGCAACTTTGTTCCCCACCCTGTTAAGTTCACGGTGGAGAAAGTTTACATGCCCAAAGTGTTGTCCTTGCCCGAACCAGAGACCCATTCCACAGACGACTTACCTGTCATGTTGTCACCCGACTTACCTGAACCTGTGGGAAAGGTTGTACCTGAAACCCTACCTGAAAATCAACTTGAAAATTTGCCCGAAACTTGCGTGAAATCAACCCTGAACACTTACCTGACCCGACGAGTCCTGAGTCCATTGAAGTCCCGCAAGGTGAAGATGGTGGCTCAGAAGAAAATGATAAAAATCTTGAAACCAATTTGACTGAACCACCCAACCTAGACTGTTCTCAAAACTTACCTGAGACTGAGCCTAACTTAAGACGATCAACCCGTCATAGGTCACCTCCTAAAAGATTTGGTTATAGCTCATTAGGCAACCCAGTAATCTCAGTTGTTCAGACAATGTTACATAGTCTGTCCGACGCATTGGGTGCCAGAATTGTTAAATATTAGTGGCTTTTTCAAATTGCAAGCTTGCAAAGGGACTTGCAACATTTAAAGGGGGGAGGGTGTAACCAGGGTTGAAAATCCCATTCAAATAAATCCAGTTCCATCCCTTCAGTTCAGTCCAGTCCTGTTATTCCCCCTAACTCTCCAGTTACGCCCACTTTCTGTCACTTCCTTTCAATCAGCCAATCATTCACCTTAACAGCCATATTTAAGCTCTCTGACTCCTTTTCCCAGTCAGTTGTGTGGAGAGGAGCCAGAGGAGCAGTGCTTTGAAGGTCAGTCCAAACAAACAAACAATATACTGTATTTATCCACCTATATGTATTGCTGGTTCCTAAACCACATTTTAACCTTGTTGTAGGACTCAGACCCCTATCTGTTTAGCCACTTGTGAGATCTGATCTGATTGGGTGGGTGCAGAAAACCAAGTGAACTGGTGAGTGTGAAATAATGTGAGCCATGTGGTCCTTTGTTAGCATTAGCTATGCTAATGCTAGTGCTAATGCTAATGCTAATGCTAACATGTGTTTGGTTGAACTGTCTGATTCTATGTGATCTGTTTTTTTAAGTTGTATTACTTATGCTAACTAGCTAGCATGCTAATGCTAATATGCTAACATGCTAACTTTAGTTTTGCTATCTCCCAGAAATATGATGAGCTTATCTGACAATTTCGTACTCTCTTTGAGTCATTTATTGTATGCTAACATTAGCATTTTTGTTAGCTTTTGATTCTGTTTTAGTGTACACTGTTTTGTTGAATTATTATTGATTGGGACCTGTTATTTGAACAGGCCAGGTGCCCTTTCCGGTCACTAGATGGCGAGCTAGAGCCTGGAACCATCTGTCTTGGGTCTGGTAGGAGGCATTCAGCCTGATTTCCTCTCTCTCCACACAAACTCGGACGCATCACCTTGTCTATAAGCAAACCTTTGGATTAACTCGCGCGCTTTTGGTCTTATCACATCAACAATAACTGAACTGGACATTCTTGCGTGGTGCGATTCTTGTTATTACACCTTTGGACTGCCAATGAACTTTTTCCCCAAACAAACCCGGATTTTGTTTTTCCGTTCGAACACTGAACTCTTTATACCTCATTATTATTTATGCTGCAGCTTTTGTAAACATTTATTTACTCACTTTGTTTTTCTTTAAATACACATACATAATTATACATACTTCGTCTGTGTTATTTATTTACTGGTTCCTGCCCTCCAGCAGTCAAATCTGGACTTCTGATTATTTTGGCCTTATTACATAGTTATTCCATAGTTATTACACATCATACCCGTTACACTCCACATTGAAAGGCCCAAAGCTGCACAGAAGTCGAACCCTTTTGCTCACTGGCGTTCGTAGCCACCATGGACGTTAGCGCTAGACTTTTGCTAGGTGCGCTACAAGCTAAGGATTGTGCGCAGTTGTGTTTCCCCCATAATGGGCCCTTTTCACGCTGCGGCTATGCTATGCTAGTTCCTTCTTGTCCCATTCATTCCTTAGGGAGAATTTGCCGAGTAGCACTAATAATTAATATTTTAAAAATCCAAAGCAATGAGCGGATTTCAACTAGATAACCACTGGCAGCGAGTTCAGAGCTTCACATACGAGGTAAATGCTTCACCAGAGAAAGACTGTGTTTATAAAAGTCAGTAAGTTTGGCACAATGCTAAATGCTAACAAATAAATTAGAGAAAATATAAAGCAGACAATTTAATAAAAATACATGACATCCTGTTTTTGTATAAAGCTAGTTCAGTTTGTAGTTATTTTAAAATTCATAAATAAATTAAATACAGGTCAGTATTAGCTTCAGAGACAAGACGGCACATTTTATAAACACATGAAGTATTTACCTCGTATGTGAAGCTCTGAACTCGCTGCAAATGATTGTCTGGCTGTCACTTGTGTCCAGTTTGTGTCAATTAATTATTTTAATTAGTTTACGGCATTTCAGAATCAGAATCAGAAATAATTTATTGCCATTGTCAGTGAACAAACAGAATTCACAGACTAGGAACTTGCTGCGGTGCTAATGTGCAACATATAACACAGAAAACACAAATAAAGAATCTAAAGAGTAAAAAATATCAAATATAGTAAAAATATTTAAGATATATAATCAATAGGGATGGGACGAGACCGAATTTTCACGAGACGAGACGAGCCACGAGATTGGGTCCACGAGATCGAGACGAGACAAGATTTTTAAATAATTTGCATTAACTAATTTAGAATTTAAACAAAGCAAATTACAAAATTTGATTTGTATTATTTATTATTGTTAGTTTATATTCTTTAAGTTTAGCTTTACCTTTCATTATGTGTATTACCTTGGATTTTATTATTTGAACATGTGAGTTTTACTGAAATTGATCCACTCCTCCGTGTGTAGCTCAGGCTCCGCCCCCTTTCCCTTTCCTTCAGAGCGCTGCCGCTGCTGCTGCAGGGACCAGACACACACAGATGAGGAGACTTTCCTACTTTTTACATGACAGAGGCCAAAATATCTCTTTGTGGATCTATTTTAAACTATGTTTAAGTGTAAAAAACACCGCGCTGTTCCCGCGATGTCCGCGCGTATATTTGACGATTATATATTTTTCGCGCTAACTTTTACAATGTTTAGGACTAATTATCTCTGTCAATATTGGTCCTATCTTTACGAAATAAAAACTGAGACAGAGTTTAGACTGTTTTCTCTCAGAATAAGTCGCTACAAGTCTGTGTGTGGAGGAGAATATTTACTACAGCTGCTCAAAGATACGAAACTTAATTTTATGACCATGGAAAAATCTCACGAGACAGTGCAGTACGTGTGCGCACAGTATCGTGACAGTTTGATCTCGCGAGATCTCGCGGCACGAGATCTCGTTCCATCCCTAATAATCAAGTATAAGGGCATGCAAAAATAGGCCAATAAAATTAGGCAATAAAAATATACACAGTAATCAGAACAATCAAAACAACAGTGCAATCTGTCAGTGCAAGAGGTAGGACAATACTAACATATTAACATAATGAATAAATGAACGAATAAATAAAGTGAATAAAGTGACAGGTGATGATGTGACTGTTAAAGTGACAATGCAGGAGATCAACAGAGTCGCAGGTTTATGAAGTGTTCATGAGTCCTACAGCAGAGGGAGCTAGCCTCCCGAAGGAATGAATTGACCGTAAACAACGATCCGCTGGTATAATCACACCGGAACTAGCCAAGCCGCAGCAACGTGAAAAGGGAATATACATGCGAGGACCAGGACGTTCTGACCAATCAGAGCAGGAGTTACATAGCGATCAGCGATAGCTGAAGCTAAAGCATAAACGCCGTTTTACACAAAACTAAAACCTTTTGAACTGGGGAAAAGTGTATGATGTGAAACTAGGTAAATCTGACTTCTTAAAACTATAGATGCTATTTTTTGTTGAATACCAGCAGTTTGTGTTTGCATTGTGCTCTAGGGAAAATACGTTTGTGGAGAATTTCCCGCTGCAGAACCAATGGAGCGACCACTGGGGCTGATTTACAACAGCTAC
Organism: Mugilogobius chulae; assembly: GCA_038363315.1. NCBI lineage: Eukaryota > Metazoa > Chordata > Actinopteri > Gobiiformes > Gobiidae > Mugilogobius > Mugilogobius chulae. Next base: position 30,587,256 of record CM076413.1, read on the forward strand.
AAGCTAATGTCCTACCCAAATAATATAATAGAGCCTTGCGTTAGACAGACAGCTAACCGCTGGCGCAAAGACAAACAAGCTGTGAGGACGCAAGGAGACGAGACGAGACAAGGAAGCATGGGACAAGAAGAAAGAAAAGTCCAGAGTGTGAGGCTCTAGTTTCTACAAGGAAAATTCCAATAAGATCAGAATAATTTTTTGTTGTTGTTGTTGTTGTTTGTTTGTTTGGGGAGAGGAGAAAGGAGGAGCCTATTGTACATGTTTTAAGTGTTTGGGGAAACAACAGAGCTGTATATTCTTTAGCTAAGATCTGTGAAAATAGATCTTAAAACAACTTCTATGTGACCATTTTATTAATTTGTCTGTTTCGTTGACATTTTATTTTGCCATTTTCTCTCTCTTTAAGGTGAGCTCAGTCCAGAATTGTATCGCTAAAAATCAAAACTGCAAATCGCAAGAACCTGAACGCAACCTATCGCCTAAACAAGCAAAATGTTAAGTTGTCTGTAACTTCATCACAAAAGTTCAGAAGCAGCATATCTTTAAAAAAAAGTTTTGATATATTATTGAAATTTTAATATTCTGCTTGTGAGCAATCAGTGCGGGCTCATTTTGCCTGAGCACAAATGTATTAAAGAACAAAACAATGACTTTTCCAGGGAATTGGGCGAATTAAATTGTAAACATTTTAATGACAAAGTGTTTATTACAAAAGTTGGGAGAAACGCAAAAGCTCGCCGTGAAAGTAATTGGAGGTTAAATGAAGCTCAAACGGCTGTGACTAAGAAGAAAGTCTGCACTGCAGTCACACTGGAAATGATTCTCACTGATTTCATAAAGCAAGTGACGCACCGTTTACAAAAGGCTCCAAATCAAATTAAGTGTTTTATTAGGCAGCCTTATCGCACATATTTATTAGAAATGTAGCAGCGGCTTGTTTTATAATCAGCTCCACGCGAGGTAAAGTATAAAATCAACTTTTAGGAGCTTTCAACATGTTATAGTTTTATCTTTCTCATCTAACCTGTTAAAGTTGTAATTAATTAGTTCATAGATATTTTAGTCCATCTTTATTTTCTGCAGCACAAGCACCGTTGCTCTATTATCTGTTTCTCACCCAAGTGCTTCTTTCTACAACTAGATTTTCTACAACTAGACCAACACAGTATCACAAGAAAGCTCTATATACCTTGACTAAAGACAGACCAATATATTTTGGGGGGCGATATTTCGATTGTTTCTGTATATCTGTCTCAGTTTTGTTTGTTGTTTGTTGTCAGTTTGTTGTTGTTTGGGCTTTTCCTCTGAGGGAAAGTCACACTCACAGTGATCAGATGAGTCTGATTTGGTTTGAAGGAAACTATACGACTTCTTTTACTTCTCTCCATTCGTAAGTGTGCAGTTTTGATTCGATCATTAACATGTCTTTAAGTTTCATTCTTGTTTTATGACTTTGGCTGCACAAGCTTTAAGCTTTGTCTGTCAATATGAACAATATGAATGTCTTTCATGATGCTATGAAATTATTGTTTCTTGGGCTGAAATACAATCGAGCGTCATTACATTGTGAGAAATAGACACACGTACCGTTTAAAGAATAGTTTATGTTGAATTTTTTTTTTTTTTTTTGTTACACTATTTCACCCCAGCTATGCTTTTAAAACTGAAACAAGATAATCAGACAAGATAATCAGCCTGAAAAATCGACCATTGATCTCGACATCAGATGACAACATTTTAATTATCATATTATTATAATTATTATCATTTTAGCTTCGCCTAAAGAAAACCCATAGCGGTCGAATCTCTAACTTCACATGTAACAGCGTATGATGAGCACAATTTCACGCCTTTGTGAGTACATATGTTACTCCTATTGTGCAATATAAATACACACAAGATTTGTTTCGAATTTTAGGACATTTTCATTAGCTTTAATGTGTAAGTTTAGGCTTCAAGTTACTAAAATGTGAATGTTTAGGGGTGGGGCAGGTTAAAATTAGGGAAAGGATTTAATTTAATATTCATAAATAATAGCAAATCTTTACTACCACCATAGAAATGAACTGGGGCTACAACGGATGTCATATTTACGGCAAAATAGTGTGATCTAACATTAGCTTAGTTAATGGGTTCAGAGTTGGCTGGTTCTGGTCTTACTCTTTGTACAAATCTAACAAAGCTATAGCAGTAATTAATTTTGTACAGGTGATTTTTTGTACACTCCAAATTCCAACTACCCAACTCGAGGCAATGGCTTTCTTCAAATAAGGATTCAAAATGTCCCAACTTACATCTTCATGATTCACAGGTGTAACACATTAGCTGCAGCAGACAGAAACACAATAAGCAGAGTTTAAGAAAAGTACAAACCGAGCATGACGAGTTGAGTGATGCCCTGCTGGTTCCCTGGTGGGGTAGCTGGCGTACTCGCAGATGTACTTCCCCTCATCAGTCATGCGGATGTCTGAGATCTGGATGGAGGGCTTTGCATGGTCGGGGGCTCGGTAAGAATGGACCTCCCTTTAAGGGTGACTCTGGGAAGGTGGGACCATAGGTTGGGTGAACCACGGCAATGTTGGTCCTGTCTCCTTCCTTGGCTCGTAAATCCATTGACCTGGAGAGCAGAGATGTTTTATTAGCAAAGAAGAGAGAGGACTGTAGAGCACTGCTCATGGTCATTTGCAGTGACCTAATGATATTTGATTAGCACAATAGAGTACAACTCTAGACCAAAGTGTCATAAAAACACATGGGAATCTCCAGTAAAGGTGTGAGGTATAAGTCAGTATATACAATTAATGTTTGAGAAGTCTTTTTTTTTTTTTTTTTTTTAAACACACACAAAAAAGGAAAAGATTTGTAAAGATCTTGAATTCAGTCAAATGAAAATAGTCCAGACCTTCTTTAAAGCCAGGGTCCCTGACTTTTTTGTTGTGAGTTTGTAAACTGTGTCATTTCCTCCAAAAATGTATTGTACCCTTAAGGAAAGAAGAAACGCAATATTTTAATTTTAAAAAATTCATTTTGTAAAAATGGGTAAGCATCATGATTTGAGTCCATAGTAAGACAGGTGAACAGATTTCTTGGTTTGGCTTGACTGATTGTGAGAACAATAAAGAGTGCATTACAGGGTCGTTTATTCACACAAACTCATGTTTGAAACTCAGAGTTGACTTTTACTGCTGGTTAACTGTGCACAAGTCTTCTCTATAAAAGGCACCAGAATGAAGCCAAAAACACACTTCTTCACAATGCCACGATTGTCTCAACCAGAGAGGGATGGAGCTATCAGCTGCTCCAAGCTGGACGGTGTTGTCTTGTGTCTACAGGGTGTTTGGAGTCCATTGCTCTACCATCAGTCGTCTTGTTCCTCTAATGACCGCCCTCGTACTGGTGGCCTGCGTGTAATGACCGCTGCATAAGACCAACCGCCCCGCACACCCTTGTAAAAGGTTCAGCCGCCACCAGTTCCACAGCCGAGACCATTGGGACACACCACAGGCCAGTGTCGGTCAGAACCATCCGTAATCACCTCAGCGCTGACAATATTCGGCCATATCAGTCATGTGTTGGATCAGTTCTAACCCCCCAACATCGCCGAGCTCGGGTTGAATGGTGCACTGATTAGAAATGGATGTAGAGTTCATATGAAACAGGCGGATCTCAAAAATAAAATGATTCTGTAATATGCTGCTTTAAAGCACATGAGCCTGTATGTTGCTGGCATAATTTTGGCAAGCAGAATGCACTGTGATCATTTTTATCTGGCACGCAGCTGTACTGTACTGTATTAGAATGAAAGCTCTGACTCACTACCAAACAAAATGCCCCTGTTGGTGGGAAGAAAGTAGCCAAGAACCTTCCAACATGTTCAAGCTAGGGTTGCGCAATTAATCAAAATTGAATAGAAATTCCAACGTCAGTGGATGCAATTAGCAAATCCCAAAGGTTGCCATTAAGTTAACAATTCATGATCATATTTGATTTTGTCAATTCTCAACACGATTAAAATGATTAAAACTCCGAACCAAATTCTGTTACTGAACTATAAATGGCAAATCGAATTGCAATCGCAATACTGGTTAGAAATATTGCAATTAGAGCTGGGCGATATCCATTTTTCACTATCGTCATATCGTCTTAATATAATATCGTGATAAACGATATTATCGTCTGCCCACTAATTAAGGCAAAAAAGGCTCAAAATTGAGCTTTAGTCAAGATTTTTCTGGTAATTTCACACACACGCACAGACACGGTGTGTATTATAGATACAATAATGATCTTTCGCTATAGAACATTGCTAGGTTTGTGAATTTTAATGTTAAAAACCTTAGTACTTTGTCAAAGCCTCGGCTTTTCTCACTCCTCCGCGCCCCTGCGCCACGCTACCTCTTTTCGCTTTATTGACAATTTTAAGATACACAACGCAGGGTAAATGTGTAAACTTGTGACGGTAAAAGTGTAGAGATTTATATTATCGACTATATTGCACAAATACACNCTAACTGCATCACATATTCCCACTAAGATTGAAACAATTTGAAATGGCTGGATCTAAGTTTGATAATTATTCAATCAATTGCATGGCCCAAGAAATAATTGGGCATTTTCAAATTCCAGAAAGAAATGATTTGTGCAAAGTCATGAAACACTGCTAATCTTGACGGACAGTCCAAGAAACCATGCAGTTTCTGAAGAGACAATCTATTATCAGTGTGGAAAATACAGCGCGGAGACTTGAGAGCAAAATCTCTAACAACCAGATCCCCAAATCTCATCTTCGCCAATTTAAAAAGTATGGCTCCTCATTTTTCTGAATTTTGTCACAGTTATGTTAATAAGTGATAATGCAGGAAAAATGGAGCGCGGGAGTCGAATTGTGTTTCTCATTATGCGAGGGTTAAATCTCAAGTCACAGAGTCCATTATGAGAAATTATGCGGCTATCTCCATAATCAGAGCGCAGACGCTGTAGTGGCAATAATAAAAGCGCTGATTGCAGCTCCGCCAGGATTGTGGACCTGGGAGCGTCGGGTGAACAAGTGAAAGAGAAAACAAAGTGATGGAGAGATGTGAAGAGGAGAGCAGAGGTCAGAAAGAGAAGAGTGAGAACGTTACGTAGAGTTGTTTTACGATCTTGGGACAGGCAGTAGTTCTTCAGTGTTTTGCTCTGAAGATGTACTGTGTGACTTTTCTGTTGATCTGCTGGGCTAAAAGGGAATGTCATTGCTTTGTCTGAGAAGAAGCATCAAGTCGTCTAAAGTCCAAGTCAAGTCCTGAGTCACTGACCTTCTAGTCCAAGTTGAGTCCCAAGTCCAATGTATCAAGTCAAGTCTCAAGTCATTAAAATAGTGTCTCGAGTCAGATTCAAGTCCACATCAGTGGTTATTGGCCATTTTAAGACTATTTTGAGTTATTGGTTGACAATAACTCAAAGCCAATTGCCTGATCCTGTAGAAACAAGTTAAAATCATAAAAAGAGAAAATCCGAGGCACCCTGATTACTCTGAGGCAGCAAAAGAGCCACATTTGCCCAATTCAAACTTAATCAACTTCAGCAAAAGCTACAACTATTTAGTCACAAAATATACATATAATAACACTGATAAAAAACATTTAGACAGTCAAGTGACTAACAATGTTTTACAAAACAAATTATTGTTTGAAGTAACAGAAATGATTTTGATGGCGAGAATAATCAGTATGCTTCCTTTTTGAAAGAGTTAGAGGTGAACGCCGATTACAGCTTTCACTAGTTTTACAAATTATTAAATACAGTAAGTATATGTGCACTAAACAATTGCTAATTTAAAATAAACACATACTGTAAATAGAATAAAGTAGCAAAAAGTGTTACTTTTCCAAGTCTACTTCCTAATTCCCAATCAAATCTCAAAGAGCTGCACTGAGCCGCAGGTTGCAGACTCCTGCTCTGAGGCCTTCTTCACCTGCCCTGATGAAGGCCCACGCGGCTCAAACGCATAGGCAAGTCCACTGCTAATAAAGGACTTCATTTGGTTAATCAGTGTGCCTCGGATTTTCTCTTTTTTCCTTTTGTAAGTGCCCGTCACTTTGATCTGGAAAAACACCTGTTTTTACAGATTCACTACATATTTGTGGACCCACTGAAGCACTCATCCTCCTTCACCCAATGGTAAAATCATATTTGGAAAATGTTAAGCGTCTAAACCCACACAGTCAATGCACTGGTTTCATTATGTTTTGGGCAACTGAAGCAACTAGTTTCTAATTATCTATGTACTTTTCCACACCCAATTTGTCTCACAATATTTTTTACCCTTAGGCCCTGATCCTTCAATAGTTTAGAACAGGATTTCTCAAACTGCGGTTGATGTACCTTTGTGGTTCTTGGATATTTCTTCAGCTCTTGTGTATATTTAATTTAATAGCGTCATATTCATATTTTTGATCTTCCTTGAGTCATTTCATAGTTAAAATGTCTATGGCGGTGCCTTATTCCTACTGGAGACCTGGTTCAGTCTTAAAGTAGGACTGAAATCAACCAGCAAGAGATGCAATTCAGATTTAGGTGGTGGTACTTTGTGTAGAAGGTTTGAGAACCACTACATTAGAATATTGTTTGTTTAAGCAGTGAAATACTTACGCTCTCCATGTGACCAGAGTTTCCATGAGCCTCACATTTCAGCTCCACATTGGTGCGACCGACGTACCAGTTGTTGTCATAGCCCTTGGACACTTGGGGCGCATCTGAGTGAACAGACAAGAAGTTAAGGTCAAGCACACATGTCATAAGATTATTTTTATTATGATTTCTTCTATGAAATAGCTTGCCTTGATAGCTCAGATCCCTTTTTTTTTATAGACCACTAAATAGGGATGTCAAGTTCGTTTTTATCCAATAAATAAAGTTGAAAGGTGCTGAAGTAGCAGAATGAAACAGCTCTTCAGGAGATAGTATCCTCCAAAGAATCAAGTCAGGAGATGTTTTAAAGATGACATGGCATTGAAAATATGCGTGCCTTTGAAAAATCGCTAACATGATCTAGCATCTTTGATACAATCTTCGCTGGCTGCTTGTCCAAGAAAAGGTAAAGAAACAAAGTAAATCCTTTAAAACAAAGCACTCCAGAGAGTGTCGCGTGGATCACACCAAAAATAAACGAGTATTTATGCTTCATTTGACATAAACGCTGATCTGAAAGGAAAACGAAAGCAGAGACGCGTGCAGGTGTTACATGACAACTGGGGAAAACAAAAGGTGTGGATGATATTAGTTAGTAATCCATCCTAATTGTAAGTATACTGAGAACATTAAAGCAATCATTAAAGATACAATGATGTTTTTAAAACATTGTTTCATTATAATCTATTTAAAACATTCCATTAAGAATTTCTTTATAATTAACTTAATTTATTATTTTTTATTCTATGTCTTAATCATGTAATACAATCAGTGTATTGTCACTGTCAGCTAATCAAATGCCACTATGCATGTTTGTTTGTTTTTTCATTATTTATGCAGATAATCGTGAATAATCACAAAATCGTGATTTTTCTTTTACTAAAATTGTGATTTTAAAAGTTGGTATCGTGACTTCCCTACTACTAATACAAATCAAACAACCAAGCGAGTAGAAACTAGTTAAATGTTTTGTAAAATTTAAACATAAGTTCATTCTGTTTGACTGAAAGATGTGGTCTATCTTGAATACGCACTTCAAACTTTAACTACAACGCATTTAACTTGCATAATAAATATGTGTATGCACTTTCTATCATTGCCTTTATTTACACACTGTGAGCCTTACATTGCACAGCCAGTTTGAGGGGGAAGCTGTCGGGTTTGTCCTGGGTTCGATGGTCCACTACGCAGCTGATGTCTTTCCCGTTGTCGGCCGGAGTGGGGACAAGAGAGTATTCGCTGATGACGGACATCGTGTTGTCCGCTCCGGCTTTGGACACCGACGTGGCGTTGCCGTTGACAGCAGTGACCCATCGAATCTTTGCCTCCGGACGTCCGTTCAGAGACTCGCAGCGGGCCACCACCATCTTCTTGGTCCCGGCGTCTACGGTCAGTATGGAGGCTGTGTTCTGAGGTTTGGCTGTGAGAGAGAGAGAGAGAAAGCAAGGGGGGGAGAGAGGGAGAGAGAGAGAGAGGAGAAAGGGAGAGAGGAGAGAGAGAGAGAGAGAGGGGGGGGGACAGAGAGAGAGAGAACAGAGAGGAGAGTGGGAGAGGAGAGAGGAGAAGGGAGAGAGAGAGAGAGAGAGAGAGAGAAGAGAGAGGGAGGGAGGGAGAAAAGAGAGCGGGAGGAGAAGAGAAGAAGAGAGGGAGAGAGAATGAGAGAAGAGAGATTGAAAAAAAGAAAGAGTGGGGAGAGAGAAAGGGAGGAAAAGAGCAAGAGAGAGAGACAGAACAGAAAGGAAAGAAAGACAGAGAAAAGGAGAGAGGGGGACAGAATAAAGAAAGAGAGAGAGAGGGGGGGGGCAGAGAGAGAGAACAGAGAGAGAGAGTGGGAGAGGGAGAGAGGAGAAAGAGAGGAGAGAGGGAGAGAGAGAAAGAAGAGAGAGGGAGGGAATGAGAGAAGAGAGATTGAAAAAGAAAGAGTGGGGAGAGAGAAAGGGAGAGAAAGAGCAAGAGAGAGGCAGAGAGAGAGACAGGAACAGAAAGGAGAGAAAGACAGAGAGAGAAAAGGAGACGAGGGGGACAGAAAGGAGACAGAATAAGAGAAAGAGAGAGACGCAGAGAGAGAGACAGAGGGGGTCAGAAAGGAAAAAAAGACAGAGAAAAAGAGAGACAGAGAGAGAGAGAGAAAGAAAAAAGGAGAGACACAGAGAGAGAGAGAGATTAATGAGTGGACAGACAAAATGTAAATCAGGTTTCTGAGAAAAAGAGCGAGTGTGTTCTCATTGACAAGTGACTGAAGCGGAGACAAATCACATCCACCAAACTAAAACACTTTGTTGACACAACACAGAATTTCTTGTGTTGCCGCTCTGCCACCTCTGCCTCTGTAAGCCAATCTTATTTCAGTTTTTTTTTTTTTTTCCACAGTCTCACTGATCAATGATTGCTTCATCATCAAAAAACACAGCCGATGTTTTGTCTGTAAGATACATTTTGTTCCCCAAATAACTCAAACATGCATGTTTTTGGAAGTGGGGAAGAACTGTGACTGTGTTCTTCCTCTTGATTAAAATCTCTCTCGTTTCCATTTCTAACTGTACTGTTGAAATGTTCCAAATGGTCTCAAACACACAAAACCCAACCACATTTGCTTAGACCATTCAATCCTGCTTTAAGCCCCTCAAAGCTGGGCTGTCGCTTCATCCATTTGACCACTGATAACTATCGACTTCCTGCTTTGCACAGTTTCTCCTTCACAGCGGGTCTGATGTAGCCCACTTCCTCAGCTCCGCTCTGTGTTACCGAAGAGTCATCGGAGACACGCGGGGCGACAGCGGCCATGACAAGCAGCCAGATCAATACAGAGCCTGGGGAGAGGCGAGGGAGCGAGGAGTGAAGGAGGGAAGGAGACAAGGAAGCATGGCACAACAGGAGTGAAGAGCTGAGAGAGTGGGGAGTGTTTAACCCGGAAAGTCCCACTGAGATTGGAATAGTTTTTTTGTTTTTTTAATGGAAACCTGAGGAAGAGAGAAAGAAACTATTGGACATGTTTTTACTGTTCAGGGAAACCGGAGCACCAGGAGAAAATGTATGCAAACACAAAGAGAACATGGTCACTCCACATTGAAAGGCCCAAAGCTGCACAGAAGTCGAACCCTTTTGCTCACTGGCGTTCGTAGCCACCATGGACGTTAGCGCTAGACTTTTGCTAGGTGCGCTACAAGCTAAGGATTGTGCGCAGTTGTGTTTCCCCATAATGGGCCCTTTTCACGCTGCGGCTATGCTATGCTAGTTCCTTCTTGTCCCATTCATTCCTTAGGGAGAATTTGCCGAGTAGCACTAATAATTAATATTTTAAAAATCCAAAGCAATGAGCGGATTTCAACTAGATAACCACTGGCAGCGAGTTCAGAGCTTCACATACGAGGTAAATGCTTCACCAGAGAAAGACTGTGTTTATAAAAGTCAGTAAGTTTGGCACAATGCTAAATGCTAACAAATAAATTAGAGAAAATATAAAGCAGACAATTTAATAAAAATACATGACATCCTGTTTTTGTATAAAGCTAGTTCAGTTTGTAGTTATTTTAAAATTCATAAATAAATTAAATACAGGTCAGTATTAGCTTCAGAGACAAGACGGCACATTTTATAAACACATGAAGTATTTACCTCGTATGTGAAGCTCTGAACTCGCTGCAAATGATTGTCTGGCTGTCACTTGTGTCCAGTTTGTGTCAATTAATTATTTTAATTAGTTTACGGCATTTCAGAATCAGAATCAGAAATAATTTTATTGCCATTGTCAGTGAACAAACAGAATTCACAGACTAGGAACTTGCTGCGGTGCTAATGTGCAACATATAACACAGAAAACACAAATAAAGAATCTAAAGAGTAAAAAAATATCAAATATAGTAAAAATATTTAAGATATATAATCAATAGGGATGGGACGAGACCGAATTTTCACGAGACGAGACGAGCCACGAGATTGGGTCCACGAGATCGAGACGAGACAAGATTTTTAAATAATTTGCATTAACTAATTTAGAATTTAAACAAAGCAAATTACAAAATTTGATTTGTATTATTTATTATTGTTAGTTTATATTCTTTAAGTTTAGCTTTACCTTTCATTATGTGTATTACCTTGGATTTTTATTATTTGAACATGTGAGTTTTTACTGAAATTGATCCACTCCTCCGTGTGTAGCTCAGGCTCCGCCCCCTTTCCCTTTCCTTCAGAGCGCTGCCGCTGCTGCTGCAGGGACCAGACACACACAGATGAGGAGACTTTCCTACTTTTTACATGACAGAGGCCAAAATATCTCTTTGTGGATCTATTTTAAACTATGTTTAAGTGTAAAAAACACCGCGCTGTTCCCGCGATGTCCGCGCGTATATTTGACGATTATATATTTTTCGCGCTAACTTTTACAATGTTTAGGACTAATTATCTCTGTCAATATTGGTCCTATCTTTACGAAATAAAAACTGAGACAGAGTTTAGACTGTTTTCTCTCAGAATAAGTCCGCTACAAGTCTGTGTGTGGAGGAGAATATTTACTACAGCTGCTCAAAGATACGAAACTTAATTTTATGACCATGGAAAAATCTCACGAGACAGTGCAGTACGTGTGCGCACAGTATCGTGACAGTTTGATCTCGCGAGATCTCGCGGCACGAGATCTCGTTCCATCCCTAATAATCAAGTATAAGGGCATGCAAAAATAGGCCAATAAAATTAGGCAATAAAAATATACACAGTAATCAGAACAATCAAAACAACAGTGCAATCTGTCAGTGCAAGAGGTAGGACAATACTAACATATTAACATAATGAATAAATGAACGAATAAATAAAGTGAATAAAGTGACAGGTGATGATGTGACTGTTAAAGTGACAATGCAGGAGATCAACAGAGTCGCAGGTTTATGAAGTGTTCATGAGTCCTACAGCAGAGGGAGCTAGCCTCCCGAAGGAATGAATTGACCGTAAACAACGATCCGCTGGTATAATCACACCGGAACTAGCCAAGCCGCAGCAACGTGAAAAGGGAATATACATGCGAGGACCAGGACGTTCTGACCAATCAGAGCAGGAGTTACATAGCGATCAGCGATAGCTGAAGCTAAAGCATAAACGCCGTTTTACACAAAACTAAAACCTTTTGAACTGGGGAAAAAGTGTATGATGTGAAACTAGGTAAAATCTGACTTCTTAAAACTATAGATGCTATTTTTGTTGAATACCAGCAGTTTGTGTTTGCATTGTGCTCTAGGGAAAATACGTTTGTGGAGAATTTCCCGCTGCAGAACCAATGGAGCGACCACTGGGGCTGATTTACAACAGCTACAAGCTAATGTCCTACCCAAATAATATAATAGAGCCTTGCGTTAGACAGACAGCTAACCGCTGCGCAAAGACAAACAAGCTGTGAGGACGCAAGGAGACGAGACGAGACAAGGAAGCATGGACAAGAAGAAAGAAAAGTCCAGAGTGTGAGGCTCTAGTTTCTACAAGGAAAATTCCAATAAGATCAGAATAATTTTTTGTTGTTGTTGTTGTTTGTTTGTTTGGGGAGAGGAGAAAGGAGGAGCCTATTGTACATGTTTTAAGTGTTTGGGAAACAACAGAGCTGTATATTCTTTAGCTAAGATCTGTGAAAATAGATCTTAAAACAACTTCTATGTGACCATTTTATTAATTTGTCTGTTTCGTTGACATTTTATTTTGCCATTTTCTCTCTCTTTAAAGGTGAGCTCAGTCCAGAATTGTATCGCTAAAATCAAAACTGCAAATCGCAAGAACCTGAACGCAACCTATCGCCTAAACAAGCAAAATGTTAAGTTGTCTGTAACTTCATCACAAAAGTTCAGAAGCAGCATATCTTTAAAAAAAAGTTTTGATATATTATTGAAATTTTAATATTCTGCTTGTGAGCAATCAGTGCGGCTCATTTTGCCTGAGCACAAATGTATTAAAGAACAAAAACAATGACTTTTCCAGGGAATTGGGCGAATTAAATTGTAAACATTTTAATGACAAAGTGTTTATTACAAAAGTTGGGAGAAACGCAAAAGCTCGCCGTGAAAGTAATTGGAGGTTAAATGAAGCTCAAACGGCTGTGACTAAGAAGAAAGTCTGCACTGCAGTCACACTGAAAATGATTCTCACTGATTTCATAAAGCAAGTGACGCACCGTTTACAAAAGGCTCCAAATCAAATTAAGTGTTTTATTAGGCAGCCTTATCGCACATATTTATTAGAAATGTAGCAGCGGCTTGTTTTATAATCAGCTCCACGCGAGGTAAAGTATAAAATCAACTTTTAGGAGCTTTCAAACATGTTATAGTTTATCTTTCTCATCTAACCTGTTAAAGTTGTAATTAATTAGTTCATAGATATTTTAGTCATCTTTATTTTCTGCAGCACAAGCACCGTTGCTCTATTATCTGTTTCTCACCCAAGTGCTTCTTTCTACAACTAGATTTTCTACAACTAGACCAACACAGTATCACAAGAAAGCTCTATATACCTTGACTAAAGACAGACCAATATATTTTGGGGGGCGATATTTCGATTGTTTCTGTATATCTGTCTCAGTTTTGTTTGTTGTTTGTTGTCAGTTTGTTGTTGTTTGGGCTTTTCCTCTGAGGGAAAGTCACACTCACAGTGATCAGATGAGTCTGATTTGGTTTGAAGAGAAACTATAAGACTTCTTTTACTTCTCTCCATTCGTAAGTGTGCAGTTTTGATTCGATCATTAACATGTCTTTAAGTTTCATTCTTGTTTTATGACTTTGGCTGCACAAGCTTTAAGCTTTGTCTGTCAATATGAACAATATGAATGTCTTTCATGATGCTATGAAATTATTGTTTCTTGGGCTGAAATACAATCGAGCGTCATTACATTGTGAGAAATAGACACACGTACCGTTTAAAGAATAGTTTATGTTGAATTTTTTTTTTTTTTTTGTTACACTATTTCACCCCAGCTATGCTTTTAAAACTGAAACAAGATAATCAGACAAGATAATCAGCCTGAAAAATCGACCATTGATCTCGACATCAGATGACAACATTTTAATTATCATATTATTATCAATTATTATCATTTTAGCTTCGCCTAAAGAAAACCCCATAGCGGTCGATCTCTAACCTTCACATGTAAACAGCGTATGATGAGCACAATTTCACGCCTTTTGTGAGTACATATGTTACTCCTATTGCGCAATATAAATACACACAAGATTTGTTCGAATTTTAGGACATTTTCATTAGCTTTAATGTGTAAGTTTAGGCTTCAAGTTACTAAAATGTGAATGTTTAGGGGTGGGGCAGGTTAAAATTAGGGAAAGGATTTAATTTAATATTCATAAATAATAGCAAATCTTTACTACCACCATAGAAATGAACTGGGGCTACAACGGATGTCATATTTACGGCAAAATAGTGTGATCTAACATTAGCTTAGTTAATGGGTTCAGAGTTGGCTGGTTCTGGTCTTACTCTTTGTACAAATCTAACAAAAGCTATAGCAGTAATTAATTTTGTACAGTGATTTTTTTGTACAACTCCAAATTCCAACTACCCAACCTCGAGGCAATGGCTTTCTCAAATAAGGATTCAAAATGTCCAACTTACATCTTCATGATTCACAGGTGTAACACATTAGCTGCAGCAGACAGAAACACAATAAGCAGAGTTTAAGAAAAGTACAAACCGAGCATGACGAGTTGAGTGATGCCCTGCTGGTTCCCGGTGGGGTAGCTGGCGTACTCGCAGATGTACTTCCCCTCATCAGTCATGCGGATGTCTGAGATCTGGATGGAGGGGCTTTGCATGGTCGGCGGGCTCGGTAAGAATGTGACCCTCCCCTTTAAGGGTGACTCTGGGAAGGTGGGACCATAGGTTGGGTGAACCACGGCAATGTTGGTCCTGTCTCCTTCCTTGGGCTCGTAAATCCATGTGACCTGGAGAGCAGAGATGTTTTATTAGCAAAGAAGAGAGAGGACTGTAGAGCACTGCTCATGGTCATTTGCAGTGACCTAATGATATTTGATTAGCACAATAGAGTACAACTCTAGACCAAAGTGTCATAAAAACACATGGGAATCTCCAGTAAAGGTGTGAGGTATAAGTCAGTATATACAATTAATGTTTGAGAAGTCTTTTTTTTTTTTTTTTTTTTTAAACACACACAAAAAAGGAAAAGATTTGTAAAGATCTTGAATTCAGTCAAATGAAAATAGTCCAGACCTTCTTTAAAGCCAGGGTCCCTGACTTTTTTGTTGTGAGTTTGTAAACTGTGTCATTTCCTCCAAAAATGTATTGTACCCTTAAGGAAAGAAGAAACGCAATATTTTAATTTTAAAAAATTCATTTTGTAAAAATGGGTAAGCATCATGATTTGAGTCCATAGTAAGACAGGTGAACAGATTTCTTGGTTTGGCTTGACTGATTGTGAGAACAATAAAGAGTGCATTACAGGGTCGTTTATTCACACAAACTCATGTTTGAAACTCAGAGTTGACTTTTACTGCTGGTTAACTGTGCACAAGTCTTCTCTATAAAAGGCACCAGAATGAAGCCAAAAACACACTTCTTCACAATGCCACGATTGTCTCAACCAGAGAGGGATGGAGCTATCAGCTGCTCCAAGCTGGACGGTGTTGTCTTGTGTCTACAGGGTGTTTGGAGTCCATTGCTCTACCATCAGTCGTCTTGTTCCTCTAATGACCGCCCTCGTACTGGTGGCCTGCGTGTAATGACCGCTGCATAAGACCAACCGCCCCGCACACCCTTGTAAAAGGTTCAGCCGCCACCAGTTCCACAGCCGAGACCATTGGGACACACCACAGGCCAGTGTCGGTCAGAACCATCCGTAATCACCTCAGCGCTGACAATATTCGGCCATATCAGTCATGTGTTGGATCAGTTCTAACCCCCCCAACATCGCCGAGCTCGGGTTGAATGGTGCACTGATTAGAAATGGATGTAGAGTTCATATGAAACAGGCGGATCTCAAAAATAAAATGATTCTGTAATATGCTGCTTTAAAGCACATGAGCCTGTATGTTGCTGGCATAATTTTGGCAAGCAGAATGCACTGTGATCATTTTTATCTGGCACGCAGCTGTACTGTACTGTATTAGAATGAAAGCTCTGACTCACTACCAAACAAAATGCCCCTGTTGGTGGGAAGAAAGTAGCCAAGAACCTTCCAACATGTTCAAGCTAGGGTTGCGCAATTAATCAAAATTGAATAGAAATTCCAACGTCAGTGGATGCAATTAGCAAATCCCAAAGGTTGCCATTAAGTTAACAATTCATGATCATATTTGATTTTGTCAATTCTCAACACGATTAAAATGATTAAAACTCCGAACCAAATTCTGTTACTGAACTATAAATGGCAAATCGAATTGCAATCGCAATACTGGTTAGAAATATTGCAATTAGAGCTGGGCGATATCCATTTTTCACTATCGTCATATCGTCTTAATATAATATCGTGATAAACGATATTATCGTCTGCCCACTAATTAAGGCAAAAAAGGCTCAAAATTGAGCTTTAGTCAAGATTTTTCTGGTAATTTCACACACACGCACAGACACGGTGTGTATTATAGATACAATAATGATCTTTCGCTATAGAACATTGCTAGGTTTGTGAATTTTAATGTTAAAAACCTTAGTACTTTGTCAAAGCCTCGGGCTTTTCTCACTCCTCCGCGCCCCTGCGCCACGCTACCTCTTTTCGCTTTATTGACAATTTTAAGATACACAACGCAGGGTAAATGTGTAAACTTGTGACGGTAAAAGTGGTAGAGATTTATATTATCGACTATATTGCACAAATACACATTTAGAAAAAGACTTTCTTGAGACGCACCGCGGCACCATGCCTGCGTGCGTAACAACCACACGAACAAAAGCACATATAGACATCCAAGCACGCAAGCAAGCTAACCATAAAGTTTAGACCACAACAGGATTAAACCCACTGACACGTACAAACACGATTTGAACTGATATTGATAAGGCTCTCCGCTGTTTTAAGTTCACATTTAAAACATAGCCAACACCATTATAGGTTCAAAGGGCTGATATGCAGGACAAACACTGAGAGCCAAACACCTTATAAAGCTAAATTTTTGCGCATCTACGGTAACAAGTGATTTATGTCTCTTCTTTGTCACTAAAGTTGTACCAATTAGATGAGAGAAAGTAGCTGTATCCATAAGTAGCCATTACGCACGGACTCGTCTCGACGCGTGATGGGATCAGCATAAAGAAAGCACGATACTCTTCTCCGACAGTTTATAAAGTTAGTTTGCTCACCTCTGTCCAGTTCAAGTGAATCCTCTTCTGTCCATCACAGACACGAAGAAAAGAAAACATCCAAACAGAAACGGTAGCCTACATCCAAAGTTGTTATCACAGGTGCTTCACGACGACACACAACTTTGTCCAAGTCCTGATTCCAGCTCCACGAGGCCCACAAACACCGCTCCACACGTCATGCTCTGTCCGGGTCCTCCGTCCAGGTCCACGGTGTTAAAAAAAGTCCTCTTCATCTCTTTATTAGAGCGCGCTGTCTGAGCCATGTCTGTTTTCATATGCACGTGTTGGTGGCGTGAGGATGCGTTCAGGGACGCTGCGTAACTTTTAAAACTGCGATGCCAAGTTTTTTCTTCTTTTGTGGACTTGTCAATTATTAAAAAAAAAGCTACTATGAAAACAAAATAGTGGTTGAATATTTGTCAAATGATTGAGAATATGCATATAACAGAGCGAGATTGTTTGCTGCAGCATTGATTTAAAACTTTGCACGTTCTAGGAGGATACAGACGATTACAGACGATAGTGAAGTGCTATCGTCAAAATGTTTTACTTTCACGATAGACGATATAATCGTCTTATCGCCCATCCCTAATTGCAATTAGATATATTTTCCCAAATTGCGCAGCCCTAAAGCAAGCAATTATATATTGTCCTGCAACTGAGATCTGAGTGTGCAGATAATTCCTGTTTTCACCTACCACTTTTCACCACCCACGTTCTGTACTTAGCTTGTTTAAAAATAGACAATTGTAAGAATACCGCAAATATAAAGAAAAAAAATATTTTTCAATGAAAAATCTGACTTCTCTTTAAACAAACGACTCAAAAATAACTTGAAATCAATTTCCCTTTTTCACAAATACATTGTAATGAATCTATTTGAGAGAAAATCAGTTCCACAATGTCCTGACTGTCTCTAATAATGTCCTGTTTGTTCACCCACATCTTCACTAAATTGGCCTGTTGTTGTTAGCAATAAGGCTAACTTCTGTTAGCATACAACAGATCTCGCTTCTACAGTTGTGAAGAAAACATGAAAAACATTGTGGGGAAGAATTCAGAAGTTCAGAACGCATTAGTTAAGTGATAAAAACATGTAGACGGATGTAGAAATCTTAAAATGAATTATGTCTGTTTATATTTTTAAGGATTCAGATTTCACAGGGGGAGCATATGTTATTTGTTTTTATGTTTTTAGAGGAGAATCCAACCTAGAACCTTCTTGCTAAGAGACCAGAGCACGAACCCCTGTGCCACTGTGTCGCCCAATGAATGACTATAAAATTTGCTGCTTAGTTTTCATAACAAAATTTGTGATCTGGAAAACGTCATGTTGGTGTCTTAACTCAATGAAATGAATGACACACGGAGCAATTCATTTTATCAATGCATAATCTGTATTTGTAGCTTCAATACATTTACCAAATCAAATTGAGAGACTATGATTTGCAGCACGTCAAAGAGTAGTAAGGTTTATTACAGTTGTAACTAGTCTATGAAGACAACCATGTCACTGTGGCCCTGGGTGAAAATGAGTTTGACATCTCTTAACCATTTTAAAAGCTGCAAAAATCACAGACTGAAGCAAAATCTAAGTAAATATACTCCGTAAATTATGTAAGTGATAATCCTGCACTTCCTGTGTGTTTATTTTTCATGAATCATCCCATGTTTGTTCAATATTAAACCCCAACCAAGCCATTTGACGATGATCATTTTTGTCAACATAACCCACACCTAACTATTACTTTTTTCAAATGACTTAATTACAGTCATTTGAGCCGGTGAAAATTGTTACTTCCAGGGCTGGTCGTTACTCAGATTTTGCCTCATCCATCGCGGCGCGGCTAAGTGACACTTGAGAATATTTGAACATCATATTGTGCACTTTGGGCGGCAGAACGCGGCATCGTAATCACCAGCGGAGCAGGTATGAATATGGATAAGGCGTTTTTAGGAGTCCTATCTCCCAGGCTCTTAGTGCAGCCAAGAGAGCCGTCCCTACTTCATTGAAATGCGACTAAGAAGAGAGCAGGCCATTACCATATTCAATCCCCTACAGCAAAGTAGAGCAGCTTAGTATTGTTTGTTTGCAGTAATAAAACATTAAGCTGCATGTGATAAAACACATTACTGGCCTTAGGAATATTTCTGTGGGCTGTAATTTGTTCGATTAGACTTCAATTTAGAAGGTAAATAAGGCGCAAAAGTCAATTAAATAAAGCTAAAACGTTGTGTACTTTTCTTTCTGCAGGATTAGTGACAGAATGATGCATTTAAGAGCGAGTTTTCTGCCATTTTTCAGGATTTACGTATGAACTGTCACTTAAAGGAGACATTGTTTCCTCTGAATGTGGAGTTATGTCAGTCAGATGCTATTCTTTCCTCTCTGAACCTCAAAAAAGAGCATTTCTGTAGCTTTAGCATATTAGGCAAGATTGTCTTGATAATTTGCCTTGCGTATTTAGCAAATTAATGAATGAATGGATGAAAAAAATAAAAGCACCTTTGACCAGTTGTTTTTGGTGTGACAGAAACAGTGTTGAGTGTAACTTAGTTACTGTAATTAAATTACTTTTTGAGTAATTAGTAGTGTAACTTAGTTACTGTGAAAATACTTGTAATTTAGTTACAGTTACAAAATACTCTTAGTTACAAAGACTTAATTTGTTGATAAAATGGCTTGGAGATATAGATCTCCAGCGCAAACAGGGCCCAGAATAATTTTTAATATTGATTTTACTAAATTTGAGCATACTTAAGCAACTCATTTGTTGTTTACCCATGCTTAAATGCCAATAATAAAATTCTAAATCCCATTTTTGATCTATATTTGCAATCATACACGCATTCTAAAGTAATGTAACTAAATTACTTTCTTGGATCAGTAACTAAGTAGTTTAACATTTTTTAAAAGTAATGAGTAATTAATTATTTTTTCAATACTTTTTCCCCAACACTGGACAGAAATAATTAGGAGGTAGAGTTACCCCGGTCTCACACTGGATCCAGTCCGTACTCCGGTCCGGCGTACGGAGGCTTTCTGTTTCTTGAAAGGTAATGAGAGGCTCTCACACCGTGATCCGTCCGGTCTGGCGAGCCGCGCGGCTCTGCTCCGTACGTCCGGATCGTTTCTGTTTCATTGAAATTTTTCCGGACTGCCGGAGCGCTCCGGAGTCCTTTTTGGTAAAGTTGTGAAAAGACACGACAAACAGGAAACCAAGCGCTCGCGGGTGAAGTGAATCCGGTGGTTTTCAAAGTAAAAACATTACGTTTCTGCTACTACAACAAATACGGCAAAAATGCTCGACATATACGCGACTATTGAACACACAGGAGGCAAATAAACGTCCCGTACTTACCCATTATGCGGCGAAAAATCCAACAGAAAATGAAGTGACGTGAAATAAGCCCAAAACACGGCGCAGGTGTTCCTTGTTTACATATCCATGTGCCAGAGATCGCGGAAACCAAGTTGAGCGTGAATCCCCATGAACTCGTGCTCTCGCGAGGCCAGCAGAGTCCGTACATACGCATGCATATTCTGGAAGCAGTGTGAGTGACAACCGGACCCAGACGGATCCGGATCTGAATCTGGAGGCAGTGTGAGCCCGGTGTAACAACAAGATTCCTCTATCAGGGGTGTGCAAACTGTTTTTGTTCAGGGCTGCATTTTGGAACAAATGTGCAGCGTACACTACAGAACAATATCGCAAAATGTTGTCTTTGATGAAGGGTTAGCTTAGAATATTCATTTTTGGCCCTTGTAGCATTAACAAATGCTCGCTAGTTAGGTTATTAAAATTAAAATAATTTTAACTAGTTAGAAATACATTTTTATTTGGGACAATTAAATTTTTTCTGACTATGACGTGTCTCCACCTGGATCTGACTGTGACGTGTCTCCAGAGTTCACCTGGACCTGACTGTGACGTGTCTCCAGAGTTCACCTGGACCTGACTGTGACGTGTCTCCAGAGTTCACCTGGACCTGACTGTGACGTGTCTCCAGAGTTCACCTGGACCTGACTGTGACGTGTCTCCAGAGTTCACCTGGACCTGACTGTGACGTGTCTCCAGAGTTCACCTGGACCTGACTGTGACGTGTCTCCAGAGTTCCCAGATGGCAGAACATGATTATAATGAGCAAAGAATGTCTTTAGTGGACTTTTAGATATAATAATGACTTACCATGGTGAGTTGGACGTCAGACGGACCGTTAAAAGAACAGCGCAGGTTGACCGTTTGTCCAGGATAAGACGAGACTTCTGGATCTACCTTCACCGTCTGCCCTGATGCTCCTACAACACAAACACAGACAGGTTATTGTTTTTATATTCTTCTGTAAAGATGAACAATAGATCAAGCCCAATATCGATACCTCTGAGAGTCTTATTATGTATACGAACCGCACAAGCATAATCACTGCTCTCTTTCAAGCCTATTATAAGAATGGAACAAAATACCAATTACCTATGCTTTTATGTCTGCGAGATTGAGAATTGAAATTAGCTTGGAGGGTTACAATGCATCTCTGTAATGTTTTCTTTGATTTATGCTTCTGTAAAACTAAGCCGTCCCAATCTCTGTCTATGTGTCTTTCCTTCTTTTGACAAAGTGCATCAGAAAATATGTTCAAAGACTGAAGTGAGGGGTAATTAGTATGCACTGCTTTAATGCAAGATATGTTTTGTTTTAGTATGCTCACTCAACTTTGGGACTGAAACAAAAAAAAAAAAACATAAATAGACTGCTGCTTCTTAAACTACTATTTCATTAAATCCATTTCTAGTGTTTGGATGTCTCAAATATGTGCAATTGTGTCTTTTTTGCAATCAAAGGCAGGACTAAAACAGGACTATAACAGGATTAAACCAGGTCTAAATTAGGACAAACACAGAACTAAATCAGGACTAACTAAGGATTAAACCAGGTCTAAATCAGGACCAGGAATAAACCAGGTCTAAAGCGGGACCAGGACCAAAGGCAGGACTAAAACAGGTCTAAACCTGGTATAAAGCAGATCCAAAGCAGATCTAAAGTAGGTCTAAAGCAGGACTTAAGCAGGACTACAGCAGGAGTACAACAGGACTACAGCAGGGCTAAAACGCTATTAAACCAGGTCTAAAACAGGACCAGGATTAAACCAGGTCTAAAGAAGGACCGGGACTAAAACAGGTCTAAAGCCGGACCAGGATTAAACCAGGACTAAAGAGGGATCAGGACAAAAACGGGTCTAAACCAGGACGAAAGCAGATCTAAAGCAGAACCGAGACTAAGGCAGGGCTAAAGAAGGGCTAAAATAAGACTAAAACAGTAGGTCTTAAGCACGACCAGGACTAAACCAGTACCCAACCAAGGACCAAACCAAAACTAAAACATGACCAGGGCAGGTCCATGCGTGGAGAATGTCTTGCAAACATGTCAATAAAAGAGAACGGTTAGAAGAAAAATATATTTTTTTTTCTTTCAAAGATTGACAAATGATTGGGTATGGTTGAAAAAATCCCTATTAAACCACCAGTACTCTTCTGTACAGGGCATTTACTGTACAAAGAGGAGCAGAGCAACCGCTTAGTCTAAAGTGATAAATGAGTGGAACTAAGTGTCGGCTACGACGCTGAAAGCATTCGTGAAGTGAAGTAGGCCAGCGCGCTCCAGGACTTGTCCGAGCGCGCGCCCCGGACCAGAACACGGGACGGCAACGGTGAAAATCTCACAAGCACAAAGGTCATAAATCACTGCTGTTCTGTAGCCTGTCATTTGCAAAGCTCACACATTCCTGCAGAGCTGCTAAAAGTCTGAAAAAGTGTGCCGTTTTTGGGGTCTGTCGTGTCGGCGGGCTTGTGTGTGAGCGAAAACAGTCAGGAGCTTCACCATGTGCTCGAGTGTGAGTAATGCAGAGCTGGAGAAATGTAATTACTGCTGTGAATAAGCTGGTATTAGTCAATCACATGCAGTTATGGTACGTGGCTTAAGTGTGACTTCTGGATACTTGGGCTGCTTGATTATGACAAAAATACATTATTTGGCAAAACCTTAAAAATCATGCTTAAATGAACTGGTAAAGATAGGATGGACTTAAAGTGTGAATGACTTTAAGTCTATACACATTTTTCAGTAAGACAGTGAACATGATTATATTTTAGATTTCACTAGATTTCATTAAACAATTTGCCTGTTTTCACTCAATTTGGCTATTTTGAAGTCCAGCAAAATACGACATGTACAGTCAGCAACACATCATATTTGGGGGTGTAGCCTGATGTGGGGAAAAGTTGTGGGGGAAATGCTATGCTAAGGCATTGGAAGCTAAACTTTTTAACTGTTGTACTATGGCAAATTAAGTGTGTTTTTGAGTCACAACCACGTTTAGATGGAGATTGCTGATGTTAAATGCTAAATGTGGCCATACCTGCCTGTCGAAGCCTGATCCCATCAGCTCTCACAAGCTAAGCATGTTGGACCTGGGCAGTACTTGAATGGGAGATCGCTGGAAGAACCTCAGGAGCCACAGAAAACAGAGTAGAAACACGTTGCTGTGTCTTTAGGCAAGACACTTCACCACCATTGCCTAGTCTGTAGCTAGTGTGAATATAAATGGTTGGTGGTGGTCAGATGGGCCAATGGCACAAAATGGCAGCTTTGTTTCCATCAGTCTGCCCCAGGGCAGTAGTAGCTTACCACCATTGAAAGTGGAATGAATAATGCATAATGTGAAGTGTGTTTGGGTGTCCTGAAAAGCACTATATAAATCCAATGCATTATTATAATTATTATAAAACACAACAGGTGGCACTAGCTTCATGTTAGCATTTAGCTTGCAGCTACCATTGGCATTGCGAGATATATTTAAATATTTGGACAATGTCATTTTCAAATGTAAAACATATACTCCATATAAACTTGTTTGCTTTTTTTTAAAACACTCACAATCTTATCTCACATTCGATACAAGACTATTTTCTAGCGTGAATGAACAGAACATGAATAATTCTGTTTTAAATATCGTAAGTGAACAAGGAAATAAAATTTGATAAAGTACAGTCCCACAGTAGCTACATCACTTTTAATAGCTCCATAAAAATGTGGCCTTTCTACAACGTGTAACCACAGAAACACAATTACCTGCAGAACTAGTTCCACAGGTTTGTGCTGAGCCCGAGCTGCTGTGTTCAAACTAATACGACGTGCAGAGCTGCTGATGAAACAAAGCACCTTTTGGCCGCCGGATAAGAGCAGAGGTGCAGATGTTGTGTTCGGATCCACAGACTGTATCGACAGCAGAGGGCAAAGCTACGCCGGGTGAACGGAAGGGAAAAGACGTTCCTAGAATAACAGCAGCTCTCTCGAGACCGGCCCAATTTACAACCACAAAACAACCCCCTGGAATCCACAGAGGAACCTCGAGTCGACCGCTAACAGCCCGCGGGACAAGCACGGCCTTATTGGGCTGAAAGAGGAGCGCGCTTTCTCCCTCTGACATACATACATACAACCGAGTGAACCAGCACAGCACTTACTCTGAGCAAAAAGGAATGTCACGGGATCTAAGGATAGTGTCGTACAGCGAACAAATGAATTCTGAGACAAGAGAAAATGACTTGATTTTAAGATTTCAATTTTACATCCATTTATTCGAAGACCTAGATTTTGGCTTTTGTCTTGCTTGTGGACTGAATCTTACTTGAAACTATGTTAGTTGCCAACGCCCTAAGAACAAATTAATTTTTTTTATTTTAAGGCAACACAGAACAGAAATGCCTTAAAACCAGTGAAGTATTCTACATTACATAAGCAATCAAATCATATTTATCTAAAACAAATCAAATGTGAATTTATGTGTCTAAATCCAAGTCATTCAAGCAACTGTATTTTGTGCAGTGAAAAGTTATTGTTTTTAATCCTGTTCAAACATTGCATACTCATCAAAAACACAGCTGGAATGCTATCTGTGAAATGCTATTCTTTCTCCTTTGAGCCTCAGAAAACACAGTTTTGAATGTCCCAGATGTTTGATCTGTTATTTAAATGTCCTGTTTTCACACCTGAGGTGTCAAAACAAAGGTTCCTAAGAGCATTAGGGCAGATCTCAGAAACTAACCAAGTCAGGGGATGGGAGACCGCTGGAGTACGAGGTGCCACAGTGAGATTGCAAAAGAGGTTTGTCGTTGTGTCCTTTGACAAGATACTTTATCCACACTGCCGCTGTACTTGCGTACACTAGGTGGATCCTTGATTTTAAAGTGTTCTGGCAGTACAGTGGCAGAGCGGATAGCGCCCGGACCTTTCTGTATGGAGTTTGCATGTTTGTTGTTGTTGCATGTTTTCCCACCAATGATTGATCGGAGGTTGAGGTGCAGATTTAATGTAGATTTATAAATGCTGAATATCAAAAAGACCTAATACAATAAGAATATATTAGACTGCAGATAAATTTACCAGTAGTGATCCAGAAGTTTATTTCATTGTTCTACTGGAGCTTATACTTTTCTTTATTCATTGTTCTGGTTAATTTATTTCAATTGAAGTTTAACAAACCTGCTGCAAGGGCAGATTTCCCATTCTTTCTTTGGCAACAGTTGTCTCTTGACTTTCTATCCCGAGCTCTGAGCTACCGACAATTATAGCTTTTTAGATTAGACACTGCACTTACTGACATCACTTCATTTGCTTCTCAAACAGTAACCATGCAATACATTTTTTTAGTATGATATCATTGCGACCTGAACAACCACAATGACAAAAAAACAATCTCGACATTCCCACTTATCTATGACAGTTCCCATTACGAGCGTTTCTGACCAGTGAGCCTTAAATTGTCCAGAGCATTTAATAAAGCGGACGCTACGAGCCTTGTCAATCGCGTGAACCGTCTGATTAAGATGAGATTAGCTGTGGGACTGAGCTCCACTCCGGTTACTGAATGATGGAGGAGGCCGTTGAAATCCTTGATTACTTGATTTAGTACAGAACGAGCACACTTCATGCCTGGACCTAATTACACAACATGACACGGGAGACGTTCGGTTACGTGGCGTCATATGTTTGTGTGGATATTTGCATACGCGCAGGCTGGGGGAGGAGGTGCTGTGGTAGTTTGTTGTGTTGTAATGACCAAAGGGGTTTAAGGCGAGTGTGACAAGCTCGTAGCACTTCTCAACAATCAAAGAAAGCAGCAACATGGAACCAAAGGGAATATTTCTGCTCTACGAAAGAGAAATTATCCATTTGCGTTAGTTTTAGATGAGTTTTTTTGTTTCAACATTCCACAAGCCATAACAGAGTTTCTGCAGGAAGACAAATGTAAGACTTTTTTTAAGAACACCAAGCTTAAAAATTAAGACCTATTTATGACTTGTGACCTACAGTATTTCGCAGTTCTTCTTCTTTTCCAGAGGGCTTCTTCAGATTAGGCATGGAACGATTATTGTGACCAAAATAATCACGATTACCGATATTATCACGAGAATTTTCTAAATGCAAAAGTGCACAGATTCAAAATCACTGAAATATTTATAAGCGCACAATATGTCTGTTTGAACAACTACTTGTTGTATTTTGGTTTAAGTACAGAACAAATGATTACAATGTTGAGCAAAAATCTACTAAATTTGTTTCAGTCATTAATTAACTCTGTATATAAGCTCAAACATGTGAACCTTTTCTTTAACCATAATACAGCTTCTTACTGGGTTCACAGCAGTCAGATTTTAGATGCTCTTTTGAAGCCACTTGCGATTATCGTCACATACGATTATCACGATTATTAAAAAAACGCCACCATCATTTAATTGCGGACTGTATTTATTGCAATTAGCGATAATTTGGCATATCGTCCCATCCCTACTTCAGATATAATTTAATATTTTGCTACAATTATGAAAACAAATGATTTAACAAAAAAGTAACCCAATTTCATCTACCAAATATCAGATTAAGAAACACACCAATCAAACATTATTAAGTTCTACAACGGCAAATTTACAACTTTTTATATCAAACTGTTCAACAGGGCAAAACATTCAAATAACTGTCTAGCGCAGTAATCTTGTGCATTTTCAGGACTGCTTAATTTACTATAATTTATCCGGTGGATGGTCGCTATCTGCTTTTCCTGTATGTCTTTAAATATACAGAATATATTCCAATAGAGACATGAATGTGAAGCCAAATTGAGTAAATCCACTCACAGAACAAATGCATGTCTTTCCAGGTCATTTGGAACAACAATTGTGAGTTCAAAACCATGCATTAGAACAATCCAGGTACAGCAATACATGATGACAAGCAGATTATGGCCCATCGACCATACTTTTTCTGACTAAAGATTAAAGCTTGCGCAGCACTAGGCAATCACTATAAACATATCAAGCCAACAGACATAAGGACATTTTGTAAGAAATACTTCACTGGGCGATCTGGGGAAAAAAAACAGTATAATCAAGTTTTTTTCTCATGTTGATCGATCTCTATTTTCGATTCGATTTTGAAAAATGTCTCTTCTGAACGTAAACAAAAACAAAAACTTTTAATATGTCAATATTCTGCCTCTAAGTTTGACTTTTGCTCCAAACCACACATTTTTCCTGACAATCATTTCAAAACCCACTACCAAATAATTGAAAATTCGGTTCATTTCAATTTCGATCACCCGATTTTTCGATGAATGGTCCTAGCTCTTAGTACAGGACTTTAAATTCTGCATTTGTGTTTGTTTTTTCAGAGGCATTACTGTCTGATTGCTCTGATTTGTTGTGTATACTTGTAAGTCTCACACAAGATGCTTGAACTTGGCAATTTTAAAAGAGCTGCACTTGACCAACAAAATTGACCAAAAATCCTTTAGTTTGCACAAGGCATTTATATATAGCAAGGACTTCATAAGTAAAAAATCTACTTTTTTTAGCTTGTAAATTATAGTTTTAATCCCGCATGAATCAGTGATCGTGTATTGTAAAGCAGCTGATGCTCAGGTGCTCGAACAATTCCAGTTCTAAATCTTGACCAGAGCAAAAGAAACTAGTATTATAGACAAACAAACCATGCAGGATTTCAAAGAACAGCGTGATGTCATTTATGTACAGTGTAAACAACTCTGGCCCCAGGATAGAGCCCTGTGGAAATCCATATGTCATTGTTTGTCTTGCAGAGTCCAAGCCGCTCATGTGTACACACTGAACTCTGTCACTAAGATAGTTTTATAGCCTCGGTCGGAGTTTGTGTGCGGAGAGGGAAGAACCTGCTGCCTGTCAGTCAAAAGCAATAAGGCGAGACACTCCACAGGTCACTTCAGATGAAAGACAGACGACAGCCTTATGAGACCAGCAGCACCACAGGGAAATTAATATTGCACACCACAGAAGGACACCAGGCCCACACTCGTCCTCCAGAGCAGACTCGCGTGACAAAACCCAGAGTTAAACAGCAGAAATGTGTCAAGTTCCAAACACGGAAACATCTGCTTTGTAACACCTATTTAAGGAATTAGGTTTCCTGTGATTCTCATGTGTGGATGGTGAAAATCACTGTCATTTACACAGCAGATATGGATTGCACTCTTCCAATGGCATTTCCACACAAACAATTAAAGCATCAATTTAGCATAAAGTGTCAACTTTAAGGCTAATGACAGATTGAGGTGTGCAACATATTGAGTTTTACATAATATCATGACTGGTCTCTTCTCGAGTATTTTGTTTAAAAAAAGGCCACAACAATAATGCAAAAAATTCAGCAAATTAAGAAAATTACATTGTAAATGTTCAAATAAAATTACAGTAATATTTTAGTCACTCGATCAATCATTAGTTCACCAACATTTTCATTGGGTAGAAAGCCCATTACCAACTTATCTTGATTTTTTTTTAACATAAAAAAACTAATTTAGCTGGTTTTATTTATTGTTTTTCTTTATGAATAATTAATTAGCAGGCAAACAACCCAGGTTGGTCTTGTGAAAGCAGTTTGAGTCAGATCTTTGGTCAGATCATTTAAACAAAAGCTCAATTTTTCTGATCATTACATTTTAACTAATACATTTAAAGACCTGTTTGATCCTTGGTTTAATATTGTCTGAATGTCATGATTGAGATGATGTTTAAAAAAATATCAAGATATTATTTTTTGTCAATATTGCTCAGCCCTAAAGACAAAATACCTTTTTTTTTTTTTTCAAAATTTTGGCTTGGTTTGTTGTGATAGTGCTTATTATTTTCATAGTTTTACAAATGTAAAACTACAAAAGAATAAAAAATGATAGATGAATGTTGAAAATGACAAGAAGCTTCAAATGATCACTTGATACAATTCAAAGTGTTACCAGGTTTTATCATTTGTTAAATTGTAATGTCTGTGTCATTTATGTCGATTTAAACCTTTATTTGTAGTTTGGTTGCTAGGTAACAGTTGTGGATTTACCTCTGCATACGACATATTAGCTGGAGAAAAGACAATTGAAAACCTCATCCAAACAGACTAACTGCATATAAACAAGGAAAGCAAAATAAAGTCTAGCCTGTCATAACTACTTTCAGTTCAAGTTTTCTCAATCAAGCAACACATTCTGTAACATTTAGATTGTTTTTTCTTTGATTTATACATTCCCACTGCCCTGAAATTGAACCGCTTTTTTAGTTTTATTTTTGAGAACTGTAAAACATGCCAAATTCGTGTAGTCATTTTGAGAGAAATTGTGGCGCGCGTCAGGATGATCCACCGGATTCTGTTTGTCGTTTTGAAACACAATAATGAAACAAAAAGCCCTACAAGGCCTACAAGACATTTTTCAGTTGTCAATCACTCAAGAGTCTAACATGACTCCAGGTTGAAACAGTAATTGTCTGCATAAGGTCATTTCAGGCTCCAGAGCGGCAGGAAGGAGGAGACGACACAGGAAACAGAGGAATGTGAGAATAAAGGCCATTTCAAGGAAACAAGCTTAAAACAAAAGAGAAAGAATGTCCTTATTAACGTCGAGAGGTGGAGTTGTGTATGGCAGCTGCTCCACTTTACAGATCTAAACATGGTGAAGAAATCAAGTCCGTCAAACGTCCCCTCGCACGTTCTCCAGTCATCAGACGCAGCCTTGCTAAGTACTGTCACCTAGGATTATGTCTTTAACACCCACACACACATTTGCATTAGACAGATGCAGCCACATTACAGCAATCCAGGATAATTGTGTGGACGTTCTGGCATTTCTAGTTTTTCCACTGGAGCCGAACAACAACTGTGGCATGAGCAAAAGATATCTTCATTAATATGCTGAGATTGCACTTTCCAAATGGATGTTTAAGACGCTTCAGGTTAAATTCTGATGTTTGTCATCTTTCACCTGAAAACATTGTTCAATCTGCATGTTTCTCCCTGCATACATACATTTACATAGAACATTGTAATTCATAAAATGTCAAAATGCATTTTAAGTCGATAAACATACTCCATCAGCCCTGAAAGGTACACTGTGTGGCTATTGAACCGAAAAATACACTTGAATAAATGCATGTGCTTGTGGTTTAGATGTCTTTGTGACTTTACTCTGAGGTTGTATGGTCGTAAAATGAGAGCTTTTTACCTGTATGTTTATGTTTTTTAACATTATAGCATAAAAAATCATCTATAAAGACTGATTTTTATCTTACTAGTTGTAATAAATAGCTCCTACAGACACAAATTGTAGAGTATAGTTTAAAAAAGGATTTGTTAGTAATTCTAAGCTTCAAATATTGTTTTTGTTTTCAACATTTCTGCCTTATTTATGTATGAAAATACATATTTAAGTAAACATCAAGAACAGGAATTTAAAATGAAACCCTTCAGCCTAAGTAGTTCCCATAAACACCAACTTTACAATCTGGCTTAAAAAGGCTATTGTTGATCATTCTAAGCCTGAATTTAAATTCAAAATTGTAGCTCGAACTTGTCTATTTTGAGCTTAGATGAACTATCATGTGCGCATGGTCGTGCTGGACAGTCACAGTAGTCTGTCTCTTGGCTGTTCCAAAAAGCAGAGGGAGTGACAGCCTCCTACCGTCTACCTACCTATCCATCTCAACTAATGCAGTGGATCCCAAAGTGGGGATCGGGACCCCTCAGGGGGTCGCGAGTGAAAATCTGGGGGTCACGAGATGATTTCAAGATGTAATTTTACAATTGTGACTTAATTTTTAATCTGTTTTTATAACTTTAGCATCAAGTTTAACTGGATTCTGGTCACAGAAAGTAACAAACTACAAAAATAAAAGCATTTAAGCCTAATTAAAATAGTTTTCTAACTTGAAATTTCTAAAGACATGTTTTTTTTTCTTTTTGGCGGTGGAGGTCACTAGTTGGTTACGTTGTCATTTTGTGGGTCCCAATTTGAAAAGTTAGGGGACCACTGAAATAATGTGTGATTTTTTCAGAACATTCTTGTAATGTGTAATGTAATGTGTAATGTGTAATGTAATGTGTAATGCAGTGCAGTGCGGTGCAGTGCAGTGTAGTGTAGCGTAATGTAGTGTAATGTAGTGTAGTGTCTAGTCTAGTCTAGTCTAGTCTAGTCCTAATGCTCAAAAAACAAACATGATCTTCACAAGATTATAGCTAAACAGCAAGTTTCCGTCTGCAGCCCCTGGGGAGCAATCATAAATGTATACAGTGCAATATAACACTTTCAATAGAAAAGGTGTCATAGTGACAACTCACTGATCCGATACACATTCCATAGCTCACAGATATCACATACATCACAACATATCATTACATTGTTAAAAGTTACAGTTCATATATAAGAGACATAAGAAGAAATAAGACAAATAGATTCAGTGCTGCCAAGCATAATTAGTCATAAGCACAAATAATGTATGAACAGCAGGTTTCAAAATGAAGATGCCTTTGCTTTTCATATAATAGTCTTTTCAAACATCATAACTTTTTCACTATGACTTCATGATGTTGATATGGTCTAATTGTAAATTTCTTGCTTTAAATTTCCTCTTTTTCCACAATCCTGTTCACAGCATTTACATTCGAGAACACACAGACATAATCAGTTAAACCAACTACTGCATTTCATATTTCAGAGCACGTTTGTACAGGCTTACAATCCAAACATAGCTGCTTTTACACTTCGAGACTCAAACAACATGAAGTCCACTGCAGAGAACAAATTATCTCAATTGCAGACTACAAGATTACCCTTTTCAGGCAATCATATTACGCTTTTGATTCGACTGTGAAAAGACTTTTCTGTTTATTTGTGCTAGTTTGGCTACAATACGAGTCTGAATGGAGAATCGCAGATGAAAAGAAGAAACATTTGGGAGTTGGGGAATGTTGGTGTAACGGAACAACAGCGGGTGCAAAGGAAAGAAAAAATTGTGTAACAGAACAGAACGGTGTCGAGTACAAAAAGTGCGATTGTAGAGAGAAAAGAGGAAGGAGGAGCAGGAGTTACAGTGAGGTTAATCAGAGGGACGAAAACAAGTCTCCAGACAAAGAAGGGGCAAGAAAAAGGTGTTAAGTGGCTGGAAAGTGCTTGTCCAGAGGTGAGAGATGTATGGAAAATGTCAATCAGAAAAACTGTAAAAGAAACGCATCAACTGTGTTATATTATTGGGATTATTATTAATAATATATCAAGTTACATTACATTAACATGGATTTTAGCATGTTTTCATGTCTAAAAGTCATTATTAATGTAAAGAAAAACACATACACTTAGTTTGCAGCAACACACAATATTCTATTTAATCGCTAACTCTAATAGCTTTTTTTGAAGCGCTTGTTTCTCTCTGAAAATCTAGCAAATACTGATAGTGAATTGTGTTTACCTCAAAGACAATAGGAAAATAAATGGTCTACAATAATCGTGATGAAATTGAGATCTGGCTCCAAAAAAAAAAAATCATGATTTTAATTTCTTACCATATCGCCCAGCCCTGGAAGTAGATCAAGAAATTGACAGAAATAGTTTCTTTAACAAAAACATTTAAACATTTTTAAAACATACAACAGCCAATTTAAGACTTTTTAAGGTCTTAAATTCAAACTTTACTTTTTAAGCCTTTTTAGACTTTTTTTAAGACTCGCAAAAAACGTGTAATTTATGTGTGTGTTTTTAGGTTTGTAGTTGTGTTGTTGTTTTTTAAGTGCTTGTGTTTTTTATTTTAAGTGTATTTGTTTTTGATTTTAAGTGCATTTGTGTTTTGATTTTAAGGTTGTGTTTATTAGGACAATGTATAAGAGATGGTTGTGCAGATTTTAGCTTTACAGCTGATTTCCATCTGTAGTTCTGGGAAAGGGGAGCCGCTACTGGGCATGTTTTAATGATAGGGGAAACTGGAGCACCCAGAGGAAAGCTACTGGGTGCTCAGTTCCCTGGACACAGGAAGAACATGCAAACTCGTGACTGACAGATTAATTGGCCAATCAGGGACAAGCGCTGTCTCTTGTATGAAAACCAACATGGCTGCCTACGACGAAAAAAATACATAAATATGGAGAAAAAAATATATCACGTGGAACTGAAAAACATTGTGGAATATTGCAGAATAAATTAACTACTTTACTATTTTAATGTGAGGTGAGTGAGGTTAGATTTTGGCCTAAATGACAGTCGACCAATCAGCTGCTTTGCTTCATGTCACACAAATAAACTAATCTGATTGCCAGGTACGTTGTGGAGTTGTTCTGAAACACAGGCAAGAAGAGAAGTGGTTTGAGAAAGGAATAATCGCGAGAAAGACAAAAGTGCGGATTATTTTTACTTCAAATTAAGCAAATGTTGTGTTGCAAATGTGAACTGTAAGGATACAGGCGTCACGGTGGCTGAGCGGTTAGCGCTCTTGCCTCACAGCAAGAAGGTCGCGGGTTCGATTCCCGCACGGGCCCGGGCCTTTCTGTGTGGAGTTTGCTTGTTTCTCCCCGTGTCTGGGTGGGTTTTCTCCGGGCACTCCGGTTTCCCTACCAACCAATAACATGCATGTTAGGGTAATATCCTCCAGCTACGGTAGTCCTGACCAAGCCTAGCAAGAACATCTGGAGATGGGTCCCGAGCGCTGCACTGTAGCGATCACTGCTCCTGAGGAGATGCTCCAGAGGCATCGAAGGATGGGTCAAATGCAGAGGACAAATTTCCCTACGGGGACAATAAAGCATACCTTAACCTTAACCTTAACCTACGTGCCACTTGGAGGAGTTCTGATGAAGAACTACTGGTCTACAACAACACAAAGTCCCAAAGTGCTGGGTTTACAACATACTTTTGCACGAAAAAGAAAAACTTACACATTAAATACCAGATTTAGATTGAAAATTTGAAGTACATGAATGCAACCTGTTAACATCTGAGTATCATCATTCTGTCATCTTTCTGCTACTGCATTTCAAAAGCACTGTAGACCTTCTTTACGGTTACATTTCCAATATTATGATCATTAATCTTAATATTTCCAGTAACCATCCATCAGGCTTTAATGTGACAGGCCTATAGCACTTAAACCGTACACATGGGTGAGTGTTCTGTGCTCAGAGGGAGGAACACACCGAGGTCAGACGACATGATGTAAACAGCTGCTCTTGTGGGCGTGGCGCTAACGAGCTAAAACAATATTAGCATGTCTAATTCATCTTGTGGGCCTTAATTACGCCTATTGATTTTTTTCGTAAATTAGCCACGTGGAGTTAGGTTTCAATTTAACAAGCCGTGCGGATGCCATTTATTCCATTAGCAGAGGCTGTCGCTGCATGTGATGGATCAGGCTTAATGAACACAATGCAAAGGGCTGGAAATGCACTGCAATTTGTTCTGCTGGGATAGAGTTTGCCAAAGACGCAGAGAGCACAAACAAAAGTGAGGCATCTATCCTTAATCATTTTGTCACTGTATCACCGGGGATAAAACGCAGATTTCCTACTGCATTAATGTTTATATGGCTGTAGTCGACCAAAGAAACTCTTGGGTGAGTAAAGACATGTTCCAGTTATCAGTTAATCGACTAAAAGAGGAGCACGACAAGCGCTCTGAGTCGAACTATTTGTTTGACCTAAAGTGCTCAAGTATGGAAAAGAAGTCAGGCAAAAACATAGATTAGACTAATAATTTAGTCCAAAAATCAAATGTTGAATCACTTTATTCTGTTGCTTTTCAGTATAATTCCTTATAATATAAAAACAAATATGAGTTAACTATTGAAATTGTTGGTTGACCAAGATTCCATCGACCGATTTATTGACTAAACAACTAAAAGACTAAAGGCCAACCCACACCAAAGCACTCACCAAGTGCCACTCAACGTTATTTTTTAATGATCGGCAGTCGTAATGGGTGAGTAAATATGATAATTTTGTCTTAAATAATGAAAGGCATTCCTCGTTCATCATTGTTAACGTAGAAGAAGAAACTAAGGGTGCGGGCAGGGTCTTTTCCTGGAGCAGTGCTGTGACAGAAACAAACAAAGCCGAATCATCGTGCGTTGTAAAGCGCCACCGTGCGCGCCGCGAGCCCGGTATGTGTACATTCATAGAAATCAACGGAGGCGCCCAATTTGCCGCGTGGCAGAGCGTCACAATGTGAGTTGTTCTTGTTTGGTACTTAGACCAATATTTGATCAGGCAGTTGTTTGAACAGTCTGCACGGAAGAGCTGCAGTCCCCGTGATCAGCTGAGATCCAAGTTAGTTTTGAAGAGAAATGTATGGTTTGTTTATATCTCCATTTTGCTGGCTTTTGAAAAGGAGCACTTTCTTGAGTTAGTAGTAGGCCTATTCAGAGACAAAATTTTAGTCTAGATTGAACTTTTTTATTTTATTTCTTTCTCATCTTAGCTATGTTTTTTGAAAACTAAAATAAGAAAATCGGCCTCAAAAATCAGTCTTGAAAATTGGCTATTGATATCGACAACATTTTTTTTTAAATCGGGACCGGTACTGGCCCCCAAGAAAAACCCATATCAGTCAACCTCTAGTACTTAAGATATAAAGCAGAACATTTTTACTTTGCTAAATGTCTTTGTAAGTTTTCATGATATTTCTGAGGCATTTGAAGCTGACTCCTGGTTACTGAATTGAAATCCCGCACCTGCAGTTTCTAAATCCTGCTGGTATCTCCACCCAACTCTTGCAATACAACAATCCCTTTTTTTTTTTTTTTGATGGTGTAAATGTGTTTGGATCTGCTGCTATAAGGTTAAAGTTAAAATGGAGAAAACTGACCCAGACACGGGGAGAACGCGCAAACTTCACAATGAAATGTCTGGGTCGTGGGAGTTGAACCAATAACCTTTTTGTTTTGAGCGAGACTTTGCCACCGTCCTATTTCAATACTAAAGCTGTTACCTGCACAATATTTAACAGTGATGTTATGCAGCTAGATACACAATAAAGCTTAAGTTTTTGATTTTCACGTTAAATTGACTTGAGTTATACATTTTTGCCAATATGGTCCTGCCGAGGCCGTGAGGAGTCTTTATTTTAATCTCCCCAGCAGCCTTTGGAGTGCACACTTATGTCGGCTCAGTGTGGTTGATGTGACGTCCTCCAGAGCAGCATTGGGAGGACGACAGGACAAACGCGCCAACACCATCACCTGAAATATCTCACGGCCTTCAACGTTAAGCACTCCATCAAACCGGTGACTCAGATGTGTCAGAGCGTCAGGGCTCTGCTGCAGCCGGAGATCATGGAGGTGATGTGGAGACACTATGGGATCTGTGTCGTAACTGTAGAATGTTTCTGATGAGATATAATGCATGTTTTTGTTTTTATCAAGAGGTATAGGGCCAATCGACTGTCAGTACACTAATATGGTGGTTAAATAACCTTTTAGTTGTTTAGTTTTGTTAGTTTAAAAAAAAAAAATTGTGTTCAATCAATATGAGATTGCTTGTGTGAAAGCCGGATCGGCCCTCCAAAAATCAGATCCGGCATAATACTGAATTGTGTAAATGACTTTTCACCGTCAGAAAGTTACACTGTGCACCTTTAATGCAAAAAATTGTGAGATCAAGATCGAATCGAATCATCAATTATTTGGTTGTAAGTTTTGAATTAAAATTTTGAAAAAAAAAATGTTTAGCAAAAATGTGTAGTTTGGAGTCAAACTTTGAGGCAGAATATTGATATATAGTTTTGCAAAAAAAAATCTGAAATGTGACATATTAAAAGATTTTAGGTTTATGTTTGTGCTCATGCATTTTGTCATTTTTCTCTTGTTTTTGAAAAAGTTAAACCACCACAAAAATATACATACATGCATAAATAAACAAATGTGTGCCCCTGCTTTCTCCCTGTTCCAGCAAGATTACTGCATCTACATAATTCCTGCGTGTTTGACTCTACAGTACAGTACGTACCACCAGTCTCAGGAGAAGCAGCCTGCGTTTATTACAGCTCCAGAAGCAGAGGATTCTCCAAAAGTTATTGTCAAAGCCACTATTTCCAACTGTTGAAAAAAAAAAAATAATAATACTAGTTTGGATGCTGGCAGTGTGTGTGGAGAGAATGGTGCCGTGACTGCCGAGACCCGCCGCCGAAATCTCTATGGGACCTTTTTGTGTTTGAATATAATCATTTTCAGACAATTTCAGTGCAATTTGACGAGTGAGAATGCTGTCTGCCGCGCTGTCAGGCTGGAGCAAGAACTGGGGATTGTGAAGAGAAAACCAAAACATTCAAAACAAAGAGAAATTACAATCAAATACTAGGGTTTGGTTAAATAATTTGGAGTTACAGGTTTCATTTTAATTAGGACCCAACTGATTTAATCTCGTGTTGTTTCTCAGGATTTACTTAGGACACATATTAATGAAGATTCTGTAAAACAATAACAAAAGGAAAGATAATTTTCATCTAAAGTTGCGTTAGAATAAATATTAAAACCCAAAAGCTGAAATGATTGTCTTCATAAGTGCAATACAACAACAGTTTTTTATGGTGATGCTAAGTTTAAAATAACTTAAAGACAAAAGCGTATAAATGAAAATCTGAAAGCTCGATTTAACAGTTTACAGTTCATTTTAAAAAAATTTATGAGTTCTTTTCAATCATTGATCCTAACTTTATTTCCAACATTCACACAAATAACATCACACAAGATATACAAAATTAACTGCAAATAGAACAAACCATAAGTTTAAGTGGGAGCTCATTATTGAAAATGTCAAAAAAGACCAAACACCGCGTTTTCATTTTAACCTAATACTAACATAGGTACATTTAGTTCTGATTTTTATTAATTGCTGCCGATATCAATGGCCGATTTTCAAAGCTGATTTCTGAGGCTGATTTTCTTCTTTCAGTTTTTAAGACATAGCTGAGATGGTATATCCTAAAAATAAAAAGCTCAATATTTACTATTATTTTGTTGTTTATTAATCTTGATCTTATTTGTAATGCACCACCAAGTGCCTCTACTACAATTCAGTTCAGTTCAGTTCAGTCAGGTATCACAGAAATGCAGAAAATTCCTACAAACCAGGAAGTATAATGGTCCAAACACTAAACAGAGCTAACTTGAGATAGCAAGCATGTATAGGTTCTCTTGCTTTGAAATCATAAACATTTTGATGAATGGTACATTTGATTTTGCACTTTTACTTTCCAAGCTCACAGCACAAAAACTGCAACAATCGCTAACAAAGAAACAAACAAACAAACTCTATTGTGTTTGTGAGCAGTGACTGGTTAAAAAATTCACTTTTATGAGATTACAGCAGTGTTTTATCATCATTAGTTTACCCAAAGATTGATTTACGCACGTTTGAGTAATCTTGTATTGCAATGCAGCTAAAATTGCTGTCTTCACCTATCACCTATCTCCGTCCACTTGTCTGTATTTAACATTCGATTACTCACAAATTCAAAGTAAAACATGCAAGATTCAAAAGTGTCATCTAGCCCCTTATCGACAACAAATATGGTCATTTAAAGCCTGTTGCTTGTTACGTTTTTGTCATTTCTGCAGTTTTGAACAGGATGTCCATGAACAATGTCGTTTTAGATCATTTTTGCGTTTTACAGTGAACAAAATGTGACTTCTTGATCTGCATAAGCCATAGTAACCTAACACAAAACCCTTAAAAATACAATGTGTCAAAACTCTAGGTCATATAACTTATCAAAAACACACAGAATTGTTGGCGCTCACGATTTCAGACTTCATTAAATCCACTTCAAATATCCAAATACCACACCATTCTCTTTCTGTCTCTCTGTCACACTTTTAACATTTGGATTCCGCTCTTCAAGTTCGCCATTATTATGTAACAAATTGTCCGGCCCGGCTGCTCCAAAACCACTCAAAAATCTGCCTTCATTATCCACCAGCCTTTTTCGTTGTCGGACAAATTCTCGGTGACCTCGCGTAAACCAAAGTAGTGAGTGGGTTTGGTGGATGTGACGTTTGAAAGCCTGTAACAGAAGTGCGCCCGTGTTACTGGCATTTTGGTTCAAGTGCGAGGACAATGACACGTCTTCTGCTGTTTTGGCACTGTGCTCCAAAAAATGGGTGTGAAATGAAACAATAACTTGGATGAGAGTGCTGACTTCTGAGTTCAGGAGGAGTGAGGGTGTGTGTGTGTGTGTGTGTGTGCGCAGGATTAGCTTCAACGCTTTCTTCTCTCAGGGTTTTGGAAGACGTCCAGCTTTTTGGTGACGACGCACAGGCTCAAAATGGAGTTGAAAAAGCTCTGATCTTTTCTTAAATTAAACAGTATTCGTCGGAAGTTTATTTAACAAAAGCGCACGAAGAGCTGTAAGATGAATTCAAGTTGAGAAAAATTGAATGAATAATGTACTTTGATGCATCTGCCTGACATCACAATATTGGAGTTGGTTTGCTCTTTGGTAGGGTTAGGGTTAGGGTTAGGGTCAAAAAGCAGGTCAAAAAGTAATGGCCTCAAAATTTCACACAAAAAGTAGTGAGCATCGATGGTCACTAGAACGATCAATATAAACTACAAGGCTTCAAAAATAACAAAGCGGACAGCGTCAGGTCTTTAACTTGTAACGACACCGTTGAATGAAAGATGATTAAAAGTTGCTTAAACTCACCGTTGAGTCGAGAAAATAAACAAAACACTTGTAACTGAAAGCTGTTAGATGCAAAGGATGCTAACGTTAGCTGCTTACCTTAGTTTGGGATGTAAAAGTTGAATTATCCGGTCCGTTTGCTGTTTATTGTGAGGTCCAAGTTGAACCAGACTTGCGATACGATTAGTAGTCCATAAATATGTGCGTGTCAGACAGACCAGTATTTTTGAATTTTTTTTCCAAAGTTTTATCAGACTTTTGTCAATCATTTTTTCTTTTTTATTCAAGAATGATGAACGAGTGCACTGTTCGCTGATTCCTGTTTTTTGTAAACCGTCTGCAGTTTTGCGATAGCTAATGCAAGAATGTTGGGTCGGGAGGGACAATGATTAAGTGTAAGGGGATGGGTAAAGTGAGGAAAACGGTTAGGAGAATGGTAAAGTTTAATAATAGGGTTTGAGGGAAGATTAGGAGAAAAAAATTGTACAGTTTAAGCCAGTTTAGCAACAGACATAATCTTTAGCGAAGGCACTAGATGGTGGCAGTCTGGCTAGAGGCATGTCAGGTTAAAGTTCTACATTATACAATATTTCCCTGACATTCATTTGCAAGAAAAC
Source organism: Mugilogobius chulae (assembly GCA_038363315.1). NCBI lineage: Eukaryota > Metazoa > Chordata > Actinopteri > Gobiiformes > Gobiidae > Mugilogobius > Mugilogobius chulae. The sequence continues at coordinate 30,627,848 of CM076413.1, forward strand.
ACGAAGAGCTCTAGGATGAAAAAAATCAACAAAACAAACGCAACATGTAAATATTAGAGGTCATAGGCCAAAAGCTATAAGTATACCATCTTTGAGTAGTTGATTTGCTGATTGTACTTCCTGGTTTTAGGGGTCTGTCTGCAGTTCTGCAATACTTGACCAAGCAGCTGCAGTGAAATTAAACTGAGTAGAGGCCAGTTCTGATCTTTTGTTAACCAATAAAATCAACAGCAATACCCCAAAAACCTCTTGTCAGTGCAATTAAAATGATCATATTCTGTAAATTCTAAAAATAAAACCAAAAACTAAAGAGTGTGGCGCAAAAAAACAAATACAGTAAAAACTCTACTAACCATTTGAAAAACTCTCCATTCATTCAGGTCTTCAGAGGTTTTAAGGGATTGTCTCTGGCTGCTTTTACGCCGATCTGGATCCAAACCAAAATCCACATTTGTCCCATTACTGACCTGCTCTAAAACAATCCCAAAATCTAGCACTCACTGTTAAAAGCGTATTTCTCCAGCAGTAAAACTTTGGCACAGAACCGCAAGCGTCTCACGTCCAAGTGCATATGTTCATAATTACACAGTGTTTATGTCGTTTCTGTGCAGAGTATAAAGAACATTAAACTCTATGTTATCATAAAAAAACAAACTGGGTCATATGTTTCTTCATAACTTAACTTTCAAATACAGCAAGATTTACATGTTTACTCTACGTTTTCTGAGTCTGCTTGTCTCAAAGTGTTTTGGCCTGGAGACGTTCATTTGTTTAATCACTGTTGTTTTAGGGAGGCAGTTAATTATTCTTTTGCTAATTGATTACTCTTGATAACTGTTTATCGTTGTTTAGTGTAAATTTGTTTTGCTAATCGATGAGTTGTTTAGATGACAAAAGACTTGTGAAAATGAGATTGTTCTAAACAATGCAGCCGATTTAAAGCTAAAGAAATGCCACATTCTAATAACACTTTTCCAATGATTAGTTATGTTTTCAGCCTTGATCGTTTTTATTGCTGTTATTGTTACTAGCTTGTTTCCATGGTGATTGTTAAGTTTCAGGCCATTTTGGGGAATATTTCTGGAGGGAAAAAAGAGGAACTTAAATCCACATATAAGCATGACACGACCTAATGCCACAACAGCAGTTTTCACAAAATGACACCAAGGAATGGAATAATAATAGGGTTGGAAATCGATCGAAAACTTCGAAAACATCGAAAACATCGAAAATCGATCGAGGTTCGCAGAAATCGAATCGAAAGGCCAGAATCGATCAGTTTTTTCATGCAGCCACTGACTTACACACACATTCTGTAATTGTATAATACACACAGTAATACAATATTAGTCACAATGTTTGAAGAAACAAAGTGTGAACTTGTTGTGTTAACAACTGATGGGTTAACGACTCTAAATATGGACACTAAATGTTGACAAAAAAACACTAGTTCTAAGCTCTAACAACAGTGGCTTTGTTTTAATTGTCATGTATTATGTATCATGTATTATATAACTGAATTGAATCATGACTTAAGTGAATCTTCCCATCCCTAAATAATAATGCTGAACTTATAATACAGGAGTCTCAAAAGCTATAGTATGACACTTTACAAGATACAAAAGAAAGTATGAAAGATTGAAAAGTGTTGAAATGTTTTTAAAGTTTTTGTGTGAGTGTGTGTGTGTGATTGTTTTTTGTTTTTTTATCGACTCCTTTGTGTTTGTGATCTTCCTTGTTGCTCTAGGGATGTCAAGATTATTAGATTAATCGATCGTGATTATTCAAGACACAATATAATTGTAAAAACAAAATATGAATAATTGTGCCAAAATTAGAAGCATTATCAGGTATTTTTCATTCTATACAAACTAATGGTGGGTAAAAAACAAACAAACATCAATTTGTTTTTAGTTTTTACTAAAGTAAAAAGCAAATTTGTGTTTATGTTCAAATGTTCAAACATTGGTCATGACTAATGCTGCGTTCCAGGCAACTGGGAACTGGGACATTTTTCACTTGAAAAATACCAGTTCCCAGTTCAGAGCGTTCCAACGTAATCAACTCGTATGTAAACATTATGGCTAATGCTAATTTTTAAGCTAAACAAAAGTAACGGCACATAACCTGTAATCAATGTTTACCTTGTTTTTGTGTCAGTTAAACCCCTCAGATAAATGTATTGTGGTTATTGTTGAGCTCGTATGTGAAGTGGGGCTTCCTCGACCAGGTCCCAGTTCACAAGTGGGATTAACCAGTTTGAGTGGCGTTCCAGCGCATTTTTACAAGTGGGAGGTGGCACATATACCAGTTCCCAGTTGCCTGGAACGCACCATATGGAAGCAAAAGTAGTTTTTTTTTTGTTGTCGTTGTTGTTGTTTTTTTTTTGCAATAAGATTTTTCATTCAGAAAATTTGATTTCCCAAACCGTGTCACAAACTTGACAAAAAATATTTCAAACTTTGAGATAGAAAGAAAATAAAAGATTGCTGTTTGATTAATTGCTGTCATAGTAATGGTCAATAATCGTTAGATCGTGATGTTTTGTCTTGCAATAATCATAACAGTAATACCGTGACATCCCTGCTTGGGTCAGTTATGTGCCCACATCAGCACAACATTTAGTAATAGGAGTTTTGGCCTGATTTTAAGCCAGATGTTCCCCCTACAAGTTCGAGGAGGCGTGACCAGATTATTTGTGGTTTCTCTCCTTATGTCTGTGCGTCACTGCGACTCTGTTATGACTATTTGTCAGGAGCATAAATGATGTGTGAAGCAACTTTAGTAGACTACATTACATGGTCAATACTGTATAAACTCTTTCATGGGTCAGTGTAACAGCTCCTTACCTCTAATGACCCTCTGCTCGTATGTGGCCTTTACAAAATTCATGCATGTTTGAGCTATGTTTCTTTATTACAAAGCCAGTTTGCATAATATTTCTGTTTTGCAAAGAACAAACTGTGAATTATTTATCTGCAGTTTTTTTCTAAATACTTAAAGTAGCGCGAGAGAAACAAAAAAAATAAAAGTGTAAAACAGGCTCTTTATATAATATACAAATAACTCATGAGATTCTTTTTGTGATGTTGTTCCCCTAATGCCAGCCAAAACAACTCAGCCGGCTCAGCCAACATAAGCTGCAATTACCAATTTAAACTTGTCAAAACAGGAGCATATTTCAAAAGCAGCGTTGTGTGCATTTCCACATCTTGTCAAACGTTAATGCTTCTGAGCCATTCAGACCTCAAGTATACATTACAACATCTTACATAAAAAAAAAAACATCCAGGCGCCTTATCCGATGTCTCCAAAGTGCAACACGGTGGACACATGCCATCCATCAGCACTCAAAGATGGGGGGGGGGCGCACAAAAGCCAAGAGTGATAGCGCGGCTGTAAACTGCTGCTGCTCGGCGCTAATGGCTGTTATCTGCCGGAGCCTGGAGCCGCGTCAAGCTAACCTCTGCTTGGGTGTTGAGCTGTGTGCCAGGCAAGAGCACCTCCTGACCCCTGGAATACTGTGGCGGAGGCTGAGAGGCCAGACAACACTAGGTTTGGAAAGTCTGACAGGAGGGTTTGTTGATGTCTCAATCCTATTTTTTTCTTTCAAGCATCATAAACTGTGGGCATGATTGAAACTAGGGCCTGACTGACTTATCGGTGTGTCGATTCAATGTGCCGATATTCCATTTGTCGGTAAACACTGCTGATTGGTGCAGAATGAATATCATTATCTTAGAAAAGAAATGCATACTATAGTAGCCACAGCTGCCCTGGGGCAGACTGACTGAAGCAAGGCTGCCATTTCAGGCTTTCCCCTACATGTAATTGATCTTGGCGCACCGCCACGGCTAAATAAAAGGCGCCACACTTTCAGCATGACTGAAAGTGGCAGCGAGTCCGCGCGTCGGCCCGGACTCGCTGCCCTGGTGGAGTCGGAAAAAAGTAAGAACTTGCACCGCTCGGTGTTGTCACAGTCCCTGGCCCGCGAAGCCTCTGTCCAAAGGGTGTACTGGATAATCGAGAGACTCGGGACATTTCCTGGTGGGCCGTATGACTTTTGGGTCACGCCCAGTTCTTAATCATTCATCTACTTGCTGAGTCACGTGCAATAAAGAACAAATGGGCCAATTTAAGATACCCCCCCTTCCCCGCCGTCTGCCGCCACACTCTTAAAAAAATTCTGGCGGAAACCCTGCATTTTGAGCCATCGGCCCTTCTGACCACCACCAACCATTCGCACTCACACCTGATCCAGACTGGGCATTGTGGGTGAAATGTTTTGCTCAAGGACACAACAAGGAGTTTCTTTTCTGTTGGTCCCACTTTGACACCTGAGGTTCCTCCATGGTCTCCCATCCAAGTCCTGCTAAGGCCCAACATGCTTAGCTTCTGAGATCTGACGGGGTCAGGCTTTAGCATGCTGGTATTATTGTATTATTTCTAATCTGTTTATATTCTGCCATTTGTCCTGCAGAGTGAGGCGGCAGGTCGGGTTCATGAACCTTCGTGTGTCTGAGTTTTCACAAGCATTTGAACTTTATCAGAAATTCCTGTAAATTCACCTATTTTGCAGACTTTTATTAGGAAAGGCCAACAGATACTTGTTGATTTATGACAAAAACGTTTGAATTAATTTAAGAAGGTAACTGTTGTGTTTTTGGTTTGTTTTATGGTGACGTACCTGATCTGTAACAGTCTAAATGTGGCTCTCCTTTTCGCGCTGTTGAGAAAGGCGAACAGAATCACCTCCACATGATCATACTTCTGTCTCTTTTAATCCATTTACACTGAAGTCAATCCATCAAACTTTGCAGCTTTCTTTCCAAACTTTTATAAACACAGAACCCTCCCTTGCCACAAGTTCAGTATTATCATAGTTTGTCTCTTGTTAAGCTTTTTTAACTATGTAAAAAAAAAATGTTTGGTTGGAGAGTGATCCGGACCAATAATGAATACTTTAGATCAAATCTGAAGGTAAAATAGACGCAGTGTCATTATGAGTTAAGTTATGCATTACCAGTATATGAATCAATGTCTTTCAGTCTTTTTGCACAGACAAACAGAATAGTTTTGAGCATTGTCAGTGAAGAGGCATGTCTCACATTTCCAAGAAGACATGAATGTGATTTTTGTTTTTTAAAGGATTTACTTTAATTACCCTGAACACTTACAACAATAATCATTCCATTAGTTCTTTCTAAGTAAACTTACTTTTCCAGGTAAAACAACGTCAGATTTGAAACTTCTAAAATACAGTCTTATAGAGGCTTTGACATCACCGCAACAGAAAAGCAGTTTTATAAAACTTCTGCCACACAAATTCTCCCTAGGGGAAAAACTAGGCCAAAATGACGCTAACAAGCACATTTTATCAGACGTTCTTCTACTTTTGTCAGAATGTTGAGAGGCGTTTCATGTGTCTGTAACCATGCACTGTTAATAAACTTTGATAGGGCACCGTTGATTCTAATTTCTGTAAGTATAAGAAATATGTTGCGGTATGCAAACTAAGTTATATGTTGTGGTTATCTCTGCTATAATGGAGGGTGAATTAACCTCTGAGAGTCCTGTATGTCCGTGAGAATGTGAGCATGTCTGTGCAGTTTTTCTTTTTGTTGTTGTTTTTTGTCGTGTGCACTGTATGTATTCTAAGTGTATTTATATTCTCTTGCTGCTGCTGTTTCTGTTGCTTTATATTTTGCTTAGAGACAAATTCATGTGCATAAAATAGACCCTATACCATATCTACTTGCCTTCTCTTTAGAATATCTGGTCTTAACATGCAGGCAGCAGTGTGGACATAGCTTTGATTGATTGACAGGCTTACGAGGCGAAAAAGAAAAAAAAAAAAATAGGAAATGACGCCTTGAGAAGCGCCTGCTCACTGACCTTTCCTCTGGACTCTATACGCGCTCGATCGATAACGCCGGGCACGTGCTACATTTAGAGCAGAGTATTATGGACTTCTCCGATGACAGCCTATTATAATCTGTCCACGTGATGAGCGGGCATATCGCAACCAGAATGTCTGACTTGGAGAAAGAAAAAGGACGTCACAATGAGGATTTGATGATATGCAGGCTAGAATCGCAGATTCGACTTCATGAGACAAGACGCAAGCTGAACAGGTTTTATCAGCAGCAGCTTCAGAAAAAGTCTGCACCAACTAAAAACTACAAACACTAGTAGATATATCATTAGGATTCAGTGATGGGGTTGAAGCAGCAGCAGCAGTAGCAGGAGAGATGGCAGAATATAAAACTGTAGCAATATTAGCTTGACGAAAGATCACTGTTTGTCGGCATCTTGATTGAATGACAAACCCCTTCTCAATATTGATTTGTGATTAGTAGAAATTAAAGCAGAACTAAGCCACTTCTCCCATGAAGCCTATTATAATCTGTCCACGTGAAGAGCGGGCCATCGCAACCAGAATGTGAGAAACAAAGGGACGTCACAATGAGGGTTTGATGATATCGCCGAGGATCCGGGCTCCAGAAGTCTGCAGATGTTTGACTTTCATGAGACACACACTAATCGGGTTGCAAATGCGAGTTTTCCATCAAGAGGCAGCGGACAGATCCAAAAAAGGCTTCAAATGCCTCAAAACTACATCGATAACCATCGTTTAGACACTTGTCAAAGTTACTTAGTTCTGGTTCAAAGCACAAAAAGCCTGACTTTATGAATGAAAAATGCGAACAAAAATACCACAACTGTTGTCTATTTGTCTGAAGTAAAGCTTGTTAGTGATCATATTTATTAGGGCTGCACAATATATCGAAAAAATATCGATATCGCAATATTGACACGTGCGATATCCATATCCAAGGATGTGCGATAATTTCTTACATTTTTTATGCATTAATTATCCGTTTTTAGTGCGGAGTGGTTTGATCCGGCGCTACCTTAAGCGCGCCACCTTAAATCTGCTGCTGCTGCTTAGCTAGCTAGAGCGAGGCGCAGCGAATGATGCAACTACTACTGTAAACAGATGAAAAGATGAGCGCAGACGAAAGCAGCAAACTCCTTTTCCTAAAACCACTGCATCCCGACAATTCTGGACTATTTCTTTACAAGACAAGTGTTTTTCTATCATGTCGACGGCTCAAAACAGAAGCACATTGAGGGGAAATACAACTGCAGCCGCTTCCAACAACCTCACAAGGACAACCGTAAAGTTTCTTTCAAACTCCTCAAACTGATCCGCTAGAATCCGGAAAACCAAAGGAAAATTCACAGGCTGTGGCGTTTTGATTCCAGCATGTTATGTCTTTAGTTAACGTTAGCTGTGAGTTAGCATATTATCGCTGCTAACAACGGATCTATTGCTAACAACACAGCACAACCAAACCATAAACCACGGAGCAAATGGATTAAACGCCCTGTATTCAACTGTTCTCTGCCTCAGCATCATCTTAAAGTAAGTCCTGCGTGTGTAGCTTGTAATTATGCGTGTGAAGCAGGCGTGTGTGTAATACCTGTGTGTTTAGCGCTGCGTTCTCGTCTTCTTCTCTAAAAGAACGACTCTTGTGGCTCGTGATGGTTTAAAACGCTCAAAAACTATAGTTGTGATAAAACTGTGACCTGTCAGGCACGTTTAATACACGCACAAGCTCATCTTCACTTCACAGACAGACGTGAAATGTGTATAAATCAGGTAGCAACTGCGGTTGCCAGTTTTTAGAGTAACCAGCAACTAAGCCTTGGAAAAAAGCATCCTAAAACATGACAGCGCTTCAATAAAAATAAGTTAATAACATAATTAAGCAATTACAAAGCCACAGAACGTGTGCTGTTTATATGCACATTGTTTTAATAGTGTAATAATGATTTAAAATAAATGCACAGAGAATTTAAGGGAAAAATAAATATCGCAAAAATATGAATATCGCAATCTCAGAGCCCATATCGCATATTGCAGAAATTTTCAATATCGTGCAGCCCTAATATTTATCATGTATATTTGGTGGGTGTACTGTTGTAAAGAGAGAGCAACAACTCTCTGGTTCAAATAGACGAGCTTTGAAGAAAAAACTATGGTGTGATGTAATTCACTTTGGCTGAGGTCATCACTGAAAAGGAGATTGTGATCAACAATAATAGTGTCAAAAGTGCATTTTTCAACATTGGGCTTGACATCTATCTTATTTCTAGTACTCAAGAGTCTATCAAGCAAAAATATAAAGCTTAAATCCAGATATATGATAGTCACTTTTGGTAAGCACCATATCACAAATTTTGGCAAAATACATCATGGGTCTTGCACCTGCATGATACAATTAAAGATTTATTGACTTTAAAAATTAATAAATAGTACTATTTCTCCAAGGTAATTCACCAACTATTTGGATGCTAAAAAAAGTTAATGTGAAATGAACAGCAAAGTAAAAGAAAGATAGAGAGATAAGATAGAGATATAGATATAGATATAATATTTAATGTCTTGAATTCAATTCAGATGACTGATTTACAATGAAAGTCATCTAACTGACTCTGTGCACAGAAGTCAGTTGGCTTATTTATTTTCAAAATGCTAACTTCCTGTTGGCAGGTTAATTTCCTGTTTAGTTCATTTCTATGGGGTTTCACTGCCTCAGTCTAAAATAGAAAAATACTTAAAGATCAGGCAGTGAACAGTGAGTTGTTGTTATTTTCTCTGAAAACATGTTAAATACTTTACAAATGAGGAGAATATTTCACCAAAGGACAAAGTGTGTTTATAAAACGATGTGTGTGTCTGTCAGTGCTAACGCTAAAGTCTGACAATTTGAAAATAAACAGCTTCTATGCACAGGGTCAATCAAAATTACAGTAAATCTAACTAATAATAAATAGCTGCTGTGGCATTAACTGTGGTTTAACATCAACAGCAGATTAAGTTGTAGCTGAAGGAAAAAAAAAAAAAAAGTGTTAGTGATGGGACAAGATCTTAAATCTCAAACGTTATTGTCACAAGATTGTGCACACAGTAGAAAATGATCTCAAATGATTGCATTTGACTTGAACAGACAACCTGACGAGTTAGAAGCCACAATTCCACAATGCACTGCTACAAACGACAAGAAAACATTAAGATTTTAAAACTCTGAAACCCATATTATGTCATCTCAGTTCCCAGAGTTTGATTGTGAAAACACGACAGTAGAAGTCATAGTTGGTAATGACAGTAGTGGCAATAGAAGTCGAACTTCAGCCTCAGCAGTGGCAGTAATAACAGGAGTATTTTCACTGAGAAAACACATGCAAAGAAGACTTCAAACCAGCCTTCTCAGCCATCACAAACAATCTAGCCTCGTCTACACATGCTGGATTGGTAAAGAAAAGCAGAAATGAAAGGTTCGGAGTTTCAGGGAGGTTGCATGTGAGCAGACAGAAGGTAGAAAAAAAAAAAACCTTATGATGCAACAAGCGCCTAGGAAAAAGGGAGCCAGGAGAGCGGAGAAGCAGCAGCATTCACTTTGTTCACTGTGACATGATGAAATATTTGATAACTGGAGAAGATACTGAAGGCAAATCAAAGGAGCAGGCGAAATGAGGCGAGAGGAGCAGAAAAAGAGGGTCTGAGGGAGGGACCCAGCCTGCTTCAAAGTCCCAACATCTGGAGGAAGGTGTGCCGGGATGCGAAGGATTATTTATTGGGTTGCTTTCATTAAATATGTTCTAGGACATGAGTGGAAATCGCAAATATTGGCCAAACGTCTGCCGGTTCAGAGGTGTGCGTGGGCCTAATGAAACAAACCGCTGGGGAAGGGCCAAACTAGCTCCTCGTAATTAGAATTACAAATAGATGCAGCATACCGATGTTTTCTTTGGGTCCCATCACCTGACCATTTAAATAGCTACAAAGCTTTCCTAATATGGGATGGGACGAGATCAAACTGTCAGATACTGTGCGCACATGTAAAGAACGGTCTCGCGGCCTTGGGAATGTTCATAAAAGGTTTAGTTTTGTATCTTTGAAGAGCTGTAGCAAAATGTCTCCTCCACATATAGACTCCAAGAGACATAATCGGACAGCAAACCGTCGAAACTCTGTCCCAGTTTTTATTTCGTATTGATAGGACAATTATTGATGGAGATAATTAGCCTGAACATTGTAAAAATGTGCGTGGAAAAATAAAGTCAATTATAAAATGGATCCACAAGGAGATATTTGACCCCACTGAATCTCTAACCTGGTAAAAGTAGGACAGACGTGCTCCTTCTTCTCTGTGTGCGTCTGTCTGCAGCAGCAGAGGGAAGAGAAAGGGGTGGAGCCAAAGTTTAGTCAAAGTCATAAGAATACTGTTATAGACATGATGAAATGTGAGAGAGTGAAAAAGAGAGGGAGAAATAGAGAGAGGGTGAGAGTGCGAGAGAGAAAGAGAGATAGAAAGAGAGAAAGAGAAAAAAAGAGAGAGAGAAAAAATAAGAGTGAGTGAGAGTGCGAGAGAGAGAGAGAGAGAGACAAATAGAAAGAGAGAAAGAGAAACGAGGGAGAGAGGAAAAAAGGGTGAGAGAGAAAAAAACAGAGTGAGTGAGAGTGCAAGAGAAAGAGAGCGATAGAAAAAGAGCGAGAAGGAAAGAGAGAAAGAGAGAAAAGAGAGCGAGAGAAAGAGAAAATTTTTGCTCATCAGCTATGATAAATAAAAAATTCAGCGCGCAGTATTATTCTGGTTTGCACAAACTATTCCTAACATTAGATCTGTTATAACATTCTGTGGCGGACGAGAGATGGCACTCAGAAGTACATGAGCCAAGTGTGTTTATTTCACCACCAAGCCAACAAAATGAATGCATGAACATCAAACATCAATCTCCCCAAGCCACGCCCCCTAAACACCAGAGACCCCATACAGTGGACACACCACACTACTGCTGTGTTTGATTTTGTTTGAAAAGTAAATACAAAAGACATTTGGATTCTGGAAAAGAACAAGATATTAAGACTACCTAACATGTATTTTTTAATGTTTGGAAGATGGGTCATGTGGCAGATTTAATTGCTTGGAGGGCCTGCTCTGGCCCTGGGCCTTATGTTGAAAACCCTGTCTTATCATCAGAGACATTACATTCAATTTAAAGATTCAATGACAATACACAGCATCAACTCCAAGATAAAGTGCTTTGAAAACCCTTGTTATCACCTATCTCCGCCACTTGTCGGTATGTACCTACAAAAAAAATCTGATTTCAGGTGCAACATATTGGTTCAATTTCTCTCAAAACAATAAGTCATTCAAATGTGTTGCTTGTTAAAGTTAAATTTTTCGATGAAGACACGGGGCTTACCAATTCAGATGGTTGGAACAAGAAGTCAATGCACCTGTTTATATTTCTAAGTGATTTTTAGATATAACAAAAACACAAAAAGTCTCCTTAAAATAGTATAATGTCTTGTTTTTGGTGCAACACTGGCTCACAATTGGGATGTAAAATCCAAGTCTCACTGCAAAACATAAGCACAATCTTTATTTAGCTTTACAATAGTGATTTCGATATTGTGTAACGAGGCGAACAGATTCTTTTCAAATGCCTTGACAAGCCTTTAGTGCACATCACTGTCAGAAAGCAAAGGCTTAAGATGTAAAAGTGCTTAATAACAGTTATTTCTTCACGCTGTCAGTCTGAAACGTAGCAGTGGATAATGGTCTATGTAGTTGTTGCGTTTCGCTGCCGTTATAGAGAAGACAGCGCATTTAAGCAAAGAAAAAAAAAGTTTATATGTCGATATATATCAGGGAGGCGTGTCCTGAGTCACATGTCATGTCACTCATTTTAAGTGTGTTTCTGTCCGCTGCAGAGTATTTTCTGTTCCCAGAAAGCACTGTTTAGAATGTCACTGATCTATAATCATACCCGAGATCTTCAGCACTGTTTTAAGTCCATTAATTCAAACTCAGTTTAAGCATTTCTTCAGCATCAGCATATCAGCACATCAATTCCTTATATTTTATTTGATTATTTTTTTTTTTTAGATTGATGCAAATCTCTGATCCCAGTACCAGATCAGTGCCTCAACGACTTTATTATTGGTTCTGATGCAATGATTTCCAAAATGTAGATGTTTGAGAGATGGAAACGATGCAAACAATCTGTCCTTTAAACACATCTGATCAGAATGACGTGTCTTTTACAGAGAGAAAAATGACAAAACACACAATTTCAAAGTAGAACTAAACTCCTACGACGGCAAATACACGTCTTAAAATACCCCAGTGTGCAGCCGGCTTAAGATATCACTGAGACTTTTGGTTATTGTTTCCCTGCTTGTTCACATATTGATTTAGTATCAGTTTAACACGCGATGCTTTTTCCCTTACGCAACCTCCTTCCTCTGATCGAGCCCAAATACAGCAGCTCCACTATACGCCAGCCTTTGCCTCTTTGTGTCTCCATTGTATTCTAAACATTTTCACGCTCTCAAATTGACTGGCGGCGCCTCTCCTGCATCCGGACGCGAACCATGACCCTAGAGCTGTCGCGGCTCTGTCTATACATTATGCATGCTTTGGAGAGTAAGTGGAAACTGGCAAAGCGCGAGAATTCACAATGGGATACGCGATGCCGTTTAACTGCGGGGCCGCGATATGAAATTACACACACAAAAGGGCCGCGCTAAAGTCTCCACGGAGGTTTTCTGCCCACGAACCCCGCGGCTTTTCATTTGCACGAGCCAGGTGTCGCTGGTCCTGCTGGTCTGACTGGTCTTTTGTACGGAGAATGAGAATGAATCAGAGAGCGGGTTTCACTGGAGCACTTGTAGTCGTGGACAATGAAAAAGGTGGCACTAAAGGTAGAAAAGAAAGAATGTACAATAAATTGCAGCTGAAGCCATTATGAGGGTGCACAAGAATCAAATCACAAAGGTTGCTGTTTAGGTAATAGAACAGGCTCTTAAAAGAACAAATGTCCAGTAGCTTGTAGAAAAACCTAGATTTTGGACTACTAGAAGCTTGTTCTGAAATGCATGAGATTCTTGTATTTGTTCATAACATTTGTATTTCAAACATCTCTCAAAGGTAATGCTTCTGGAGTTGTGTACAGGGAACAGTCTGAACAAAACCTACTATTGAGATCGCAGCATGGTCCTGGCTTTTTCTCTGAAGAGTTTTCATGTTTCTCTTGTGTCTGAGTGGATTTCTTCTGAGTTTTCCACCAGTAACACAAAACATGCACCATAGGTAAACTTTTCTAGCTAACGGCTGATGGACACAGATAAGAATGTGAGAGCAGCGCGTGCAAAGATCTGCAGAAGTCTATTTACTGCGATCTGGAAAAAATAATCAATTTTTTCTCATATCGTCATCTCGATTTTCATTCGATTACTTAACCTTCAAAACAAAGAAAAATGCATCATGAAGATAAATAAAAACTTTATATGTCATGAATTTTTAAAGCTTAATCATTCTGTCCCTAGATTGACTTTTGCTTCAAACTACACATTTTATGACAAAAGTTCGGTTTCGATCTTTCGATCATAACCACACCAAAAATGACGATTCGATCTCGATCTCTCGATTTTCGATTATGGAAGCCTTAAGTCTATTTTAGCGGAACTGCAGCGGTTTGACGTGGTTTTAGGGGCATTATTCCAGCGTTTAACCTGAATTTGCAATTTACACCCGGCCCTTATCTGGCTTAGCAAAAATATCTGGAGAAGAGAATGAAGAATGGGCAAATGCAGAGAGTGAATTGTCACACTAATGTTAAAGCCCTAGTAGTAGGACTTGATGGCAGTAAATACATAGGGCTGGGCCATTAATTGAAAAATCGAGAGATCAAGATTGAACCGAATTGTCAATTATTTGGTGGTGGGTTTTTAATCGAAAGATCGAAAACCAATCTTTTGTCAATAAAAATGTGTAGTTTGGAGCTAAAGTCAAACTTTGAGGCAGAATATTGAGATATAGTTTTTAAAAAATCTAATAGTTGGACATATGAAAGTTTTGGTTTTGTTTATGTTCATGAATGGCATTTTTCATTTGCTTTTGAAGATTAGCAAAATCTCATTGAAAATCGAGATCGATCAATATGAGAGAAAAAAAAATTGTGATTATATTTTTTCTCAGCCTTCCTAAACAATCCTTAAAATTAACATTTTCAGGTGATACTCTGGTTGGGCTTTTATTTGGACTGGCTGATGTTGACACAGGATTTCAATTTTATCCACACAACACATAACTTTATTTGATCCACTGCTTGTTAATTCTTTTTTGAGGGAGAAAATGACAATTTCAGTCCCACAAATATCAAAATTAGTATCAGACCTGAAAAAAGTGTTTGGTGCATCCCTACAAGGATGCTAAAGTATCACAGATTGGGTTGGAAAAACTGCTCAGGGAGAATATGAATTGCTACAGGAAAAGCTACAAACAAATCACTTTTGACAGTCCCATCTCAGGACACATCAGACATCCAAACAATGTGCAAAAAGAAACTTTCTCAGCTTTGGAGGAAACATTAAAAGTACAAAAAAGATGTCACATGGCTAAATATTGCATACGTTTCTAACGTTCTACTGTTCTTATAAATACTTTCTGTTCAGTTAATTAACACAGAGTGAATCAGAACAGCTGCTTTATCAGTCACTGCTCAACAACTACAACAGCAAATGTGGACTCAAGGAAATCTATTGTGCCAACTACAATACAAGGACATGGAGAATAATAAAGCGACCCAACCACACAAGTTTGTAAATATATCCAACAATGCTACGTGCAACGTGATGCTAGCGCTGCCCATCTACAGAAAAATCTTTTTAGATAACACCACTACAAAACATCCAAAATACACTTAAGATGCAAGAAATGTCTTAGGGGCAAGAAAGTTGCAGTTACCAATAGATTTTATAGATTTTTAACCACGAAATTCCATGACAACCAGCTCCAATATGACGCGCTGTCGATTGTATCTATAAGTATATGCAAGTTAGCTTTTTAAAATATAATCAAGTCAACTGATACTCTGTGCAAATAAAGATGCAACTAACGATTATTTTGCTAATCGATTAGTTGGACAATTATTCTTCGATTAATCAATTAGTTGTGTAGAACGTATGAGTGCTTCAATACAAGAACTTTGCCAAATTTGAGCTGAGAAATTTCAATCTTGTATAGAGTTAGTTTTGCTGTTTTAGATATGGTTGTTGATAACAAGATATGTAAAGTATGTAGTTTACTTATGGAAATATAAGATTTTGTAACTTGTAAAGTAGAGGAAAAAAATGTCACTTCACGTCAAACTTGCTTGTCCTATTAACAAATCTTAGTGTAGAAAGTCAAATTAAGTCTAAAACAAAATACAATGTTTTTTTTTTTTGGATAAAACTTATGTAAGTCTGTATTATTTTCATTCCCATGCTGTTTAAGAAGATTCTTGAGGTGTGGAAATGTGTTTATCTCATAAAAACAACATATGTATCATATTTTCATTGCTCCTCATCATCATTGTTGGTCAATCTGAGGTTTTGTCAGCTCAGGGTATGTTTTGAAACCTAAACAATCAATTAGTTGTGATTAATCGATTAATTTGTTGTAACATGGTCCTTGGACTCATGAAAACCCAGTTGGTGATGTCACGTCAACGTAATCGCTTGTATCTGCACCGTTTCCACACTATTGATCCGGTATGTGTTTATTCAGCTTCATTTGGTCTCATTACGCCCTTCCACCATATCGCACAATCAATAAATCCAAATAAAAAAGTTCAGT
This sequence comes from Mugilogobius chulae, assembly GCA_038363315.1. NCBI lineage: Eukaryota > Metazoa > Chordata > Actinopteri > Gobiiformes > Gobiidae > Mugilogobius > Mugilogobius chulae. The sequence continues at coordinate 30,643,549 of CM076413.1, forward strand.
TACGTCCAACGTGTCCGTGTCATGTTTGAAGTTGTAGTTGGTGTAGTTGTAGAGGCAATCCCAGAAAACACGGTCAATCTTTAATCATCCACACACAGTTGGAGCGTCTCATGTGGGGAAAATGACTTGTTATGGAGGCAGAAGAACAGCGCAGACACACACAGATACGACTGGCCACACACAGAGGTACCATCCTCAGCAGGCTAAATTATTCATCTCAGAGCCAACGACAGGCCTGCGCGCTCCTCCTCCTCCTCTCGCTCTTATCTTTTCATTATTGATAAACAGCACACACACTGCACCTGACCCAGGAGAGCAGAGAGAGAAATATGGACCTGCACCGAAGAGAAAAACTCAGACACAAGACACAGGATTTTCCAGTGAAAAGGTGAGAAAAGGTGAATGTACAATATTGAAGCATGTAAGGCAAAACATTAATATTACAGTTTTCTATGAGCCAGATCATGATTTTGATTTGATCACTATTCTTGTAAACTGTCTACTTCTTGGTTGTCTTAAAGGTAAATAAAATCATCTGCATTTTCACAGAGCTACTTGGCTGTGATTGGCTGAATCCAGCTGTCACTCACTCAGAACAGGGCAAAGGCGGACCAGCGTTGACAGATTTTCAGAGAGAAACAAGTGACCAAGACTTTGATTTTAAGTCCCAAAAGAAGTGACCACAACCCTTCAATAAAAAGTTAATAAAACAATTGATTGGGAGAATGTGCGTAAGCAAAGAATAGATTACAAAAGTTAAAAAGGTAAAAATGACAAACAAAGATGTAACAATGAGGCTCTGGATTGACATAATATTTATATTTTTGTTCTTTATTTTCTTCTTTTTATTGTTATTTGCAACTTTTTTTACTAACATTTGTTAGTATTTCTATTTTGATTGAAATTCTTTGTCTTGGTTTGTGTTGTTGGAGCCTCTTGGCCAGGACTACCTGGAAAAAGAGATCTTCAAATCTCAGTGGGACTTTGCTGGTTAAATAAAAGGTTAAATAAAGTTGAAAAAAAAAAAACGTCCAATGGCACTTCACCATTGAAGCAAGTTAGTGGTTTTCACATTGTCTTGTTCACTGACAATGGCAATAAAACTTTTCTGATTCTCATTTTAAAAATGTTTTTTTGAACATTCTGTCTGAATAGCAACATGTGTTTAGTTTTAGCTCTCCCGCATTTGTCTTTTGTTTTTATTTCCATCACAGAAGTGTACCAAATACCTAGACATCTTATTAAATTCTATTACACGCTCTGTTGTACACAGCGCCTAGCAATCAACCAATGAAAACTCTGAACCTGACCAACAGTGGGCAGATGAATGGGGGCGGGCCAAACACCTGTCAATCATCCTCTAATCTATCCCTGCAATTTTCTCTGCAATTTTTCTGAGGAAAAGAAAATGACACCCATTTACAATTTTAAGAATATTATATTTCAAAACTATACCGCAATATGTTTAAATATATACTAGTAATTCAAAAACACAACCACACTTTCTGGCTCTAAGCAGGAGCAGCAGCAGCAGCAGTATAAAGGGAAGGTGCATTAAACTGAAAGGCCATAAGGTCCATGTATAGTTTTATGATATGACATGTCTTTTTATACGGCGCGGCTCCATTTAAAGTGAGGCTTGTAACGGGAGGTTTATTGGAGACAAGCAGGAGGACGCAGCTCTCTGGAGTCAGACAAACAACTTTACTGCTGCGCTAGAACCGGCAGAGAGAGAGAGCACAAGTGACTGAAGGAGTGAGACACAGAGCAGGTCCCTGTGGGCTCTTAGGCGTCCCGGGACAGACAACAGTCCACGCCCACTGCTGCACAACACGAGCGCTTTGTCTGCATCTATATCAAGAACATAGAACCGCTTATATTGTGATAAAACAGATGTCAAAAGGAATAATGGTGATTGGCTTAGAATGCTACAATATATGGCGTTCAAATTGTAAATCTCTGTACAGGTTGGTTACATACTAAGAAATATAGCCAATTCCCAAAAGTTTGTATTACAAAAACTGCCAAACTTAGTAAAATTTTAGACATTCTTAGCACAAAGAAAATGAACTTTCTTTACTAACCGAAGCAAATTGAACTGATAAAAAACAAGAATTTGACTATTGGTTTACTTGGTCTTTTTTTCATTTCAGAAATGCTTAAGTTAAATAGTTTGATAATCTTGATGTGACAATGGTTTTCACAAGTATCCACACAAGACTTTCTTGAACTCTTCTCTTGCAAAACTAATCTGTCTTTCCAAACCACATTATGGCTGTAATAAACTATCCTTATAAAGATATTTCAGAAAGCTTTCGCTGATTTAAACAATGCTAAAAGTTACCAGTTACTACGAATAATTATAAAGCTGCATTAATGTATGGGCCTATACTTTTCCTATAGGGCTTGTACGTGGCCAAACCAGCTCTGCTAAGTCAATAAATCTACGGGAAAAACTGCAGCGCAGGAAATCTGCATAATCTTAATTTTATTCACAAATTATGTGACTTTCTTCCTAAAAACTGTTAAACCTGTAGATTAAATTTGTACAAAAAGGCTCATATAAGACTATTTCACTAAATTGTCATCTTATTATCCTAATTCCTTTAGTCAATTCTCCTAAATACAATTAAAATGTGATGCTGGTCGCAATACTTAGCAGAAATATTGCAAAAAGACATTTTCCCAAATCATGCATCGCTGAGTAGCAACGAACTGCGTAAATAATTGAAATCTCAAAAATTAGCAAATCGCAAAAGCTTAATTTTATTCTCAAATAAGCAACACAATCTCTGAAGAAAACAGATTTACAACTAAAGGACAAAAACATATGATGAGCATGTTTTCATACCTTTTTATGTTGCGTCAATATGTTGCAAAAACGACATTTTCTTTGGGTTTAACGAGTAAGTTTAGACTTCAAGTTACCAAAATGGGTTAGTTTAGGTCTGGGACTTGGGGTAGGTTAAGAAACCCAAAGACCAAATTTCAACCGAAATTTGTGGTTATTTTATGTTTTGAAAAAAAAAAAAAAAACATGCTCATGTGTGGAAACATGCTGTGGAAACATGCTCATCATATTTTTTGAAGATCTACGTCTTCTTTGGAGACTGGGTTGTCTTATTTTGTCTAAAACGTCTAGTTCCGAAGATCAAATCAGTAAAAACGTGACTTCAAATACTGTACATGGGAGTATTTTGTCAGAAATTTAACGCACAAATTTTACTGAGAAACTGCAATTATGCTGACACTGTATTAGCAGAGGCGCTAGAGCAGTCAAAGAAATGTTATCAACGCAAAAGTTACTTCGAAATAATACGACTCAATCAGGATTATTTGAGTCTTATTTGCAGTTCTTCCAAATTCTTGAAATGTGAACAGAATCAGAATTGAATCTTAATCGGAATATTCTTTCCTTCTCCCTTAACAGTGTGACTTCCTGTTAGCCACCTTTCCGTAGTAACTCGAGCATGTTCCTGTTAATTCCCACGTGTGATATCGAGCCTCTGAGTGGACAGCACTGTAAAAGACATGATCTATGTGCACCAGCCAAACCCGGTAAATCACAGCTTTTCTACAACATCTCGCAGGCGATCGGATCAGAAGGTCACAATCCGGACACCATCTTGAGAGTCTGCGATGGTTATGCATGTCCGGGCCTTTCCTCGCGCTCTATGGCCTCTGTGTTAAAATCCTCTCGTCTTCAGGCTGGAGCAGACTTCTGAGAGAGGGAAGGGATCAGGATAAAGCTTCTTTCATACGTCGGGCAACAAAAGGCAGAAGGAGGGAGCTCGGCAGGACACGCAAGCGACCTGTGTGTCCGGAGATCCATCTCTATCAAACAGGTCCATGTGTGAGCAAAGAGACAGATGTTTTACTACCAGAGAGGATTGAAAAGACTAGCAGGGTGTGTGGAGAGGAAATATAATGTAGAGGCAGTGAGTCTAAAGGATTTCTGCTGAGGATAAGTATACACTGCAAAAAAGGTTAGGGATAATATCAAGACAAGATAAAATAGCTTGGTTCTAGGATTTTAACCTAATTTCTGAAATGTTCCACACAGTCTCTGGAGAAAACGTAGGTAAGTTTGGGCTTAAAGTTACTAAAATGGGTAAGTGGCTTTAACCAAAATCCGTGGTTATTTTACATTTAGCTTTTCGTAACATAAAGACGTAAAAAAAAGGCATGAAAACATGCGTTATTTTTTTGTATGTCTACGTTTTCTCCAAAGAATGGACAGGAAATGTTGGTAATTTTAATAGCCACCGGGATGATTTTCTTTGTTTCAAATTGTTTTGGACTTGTTTAAAGACATTACTTCTTTCTTTGAGGTAATTCAAAACATTACCGTTTTCCAATAGAGTAACTATTGGCAAATGCATTTTCCTTTTTTAAGGCAAACCTTTTTAGAACAGGTCTGAAATGCATTAAAAACTGTAAACTATTCATATCATTTACATTTTATACAGCTAAAAATCTGAATTCAAGTAAATGGTAAATGGTCTCTATTTATATAGCACTTTTCCACCTTACAAGGCACTCAAAGTGCTTTACAGTCAGGGATCCACTCACCCAGTGTAACAGACACTGAGGCAACCCCTTACGAGGGGGGGCCATTTTTGTTAAAACGTCTCACTAAAATCGTCTAAAATTCAAATTAAAACTGTTTCTGAACCCTTTGGAGCACAAACAATTGGCTGGACTCTTTGTGAAGCTGCGGATCTGTAGTTTTAGCCTCTGATGTCTGACTGACTCTAGTTTTAAGTGAGAAGAAGCAAAAGTCCGCCTAATTTTTTTGAGTAAATGTAAGAATCAGTGTAGCTGCTGTCACTAGCCATGGACAGAATGACACTAGATTTGGCATATTTTAGGTTTGGACAATTCCTCTTCAAAAGCTGAAGCTATTTTCTTTAAAAAAAATAGTTTTAGAGACCTGTATTAACTTAAAAAAGTTTTATTAAATTATGAAGAATTGTTTAGATATTTTTTTATTTGTAAGTTTAGAGTAAAAACTGATTCTGTTCCAGCCTAGAATGGTTGATTTGACTGTGAATAAGAGGGTTTACATTAGATTTTTATTCATAACATTTCAGAGAGCTTGAGAGTTGATTTTTATTAGATGGTAGGAAAAATGAATTAATTAAGAAAAAGTAGGTGGGCCCGTGGGCGGGCCGTCCACCTCATAAGGGGTTAAGTTTCTTGCCCAAGGACACAATGACAATCTACTCCTGTCATCCCACTGTGGCACCTGGTGTTCTGGCAGTCTCCCATCCAAGTACTAACCAGGCCCTAACTTGCTTAGCTTCTGAGATCTGATGGCCTCAGGCTTTGACAAGCAGGTATGACCAAGTCATTTCAAGCCAGGCTAGAGAGATTCAATAGCAAGCTCTACAACAAAAGAATGCAATAAAGATATTCATTGATGATGAATGGATGGATGGAATGACGGCTGGATTGATAGACTGGATGTGAGCTCTTTTTCAGCGATGGTGTGATCTGTAGATGGAGACGTCTTCAGCAGGAGGACAGATGAGATGTCGGGAGAGCTGAGACAAGACGTGTTGTTAAGACAGGACGCTATAAGTAGAGGCTTCTGGGTAATTGGAGGTGCGGTCGAGGAGGCGAGCGAGGCGTGGTTTGCTGGTCAGAAGTAAACCACTGTGGCCCTGCTCCTGATTCATTTCAACTCCCTTTTTTTTTTTTAAGTTTCCTAAAATGTTTAACTTTTTTGTACTGGTTTAAGTTGAGGTACAAGTTAAGACACAATTTGATTCTAGACTTTTAGCTTAGCTTAGTTTATATCGAGCACATTATTATATATTTACAATGAGGAAACTTAACTCATATGTCAACAAGTAACATTTTCTTTAACTTGAAACTTGAGTGGACTGAAGTCAAACTTATCATCTCCCACACCTTATTACTTTCTAGAATAAAAATATATACGTTCTGCTTCCTTTAATAGCTTCATAATTCTGTTTAACGTTTCACCTTCATTTTTATTTTAAAATCTGATCTAATAAATGTCGTACTCTCTTGTACTTTTCAAAGACTGTTTTTAATCCCTCTTTAAACTATTTTATATTAGAACATTCTTTAAGTTGTTACTAGGGCTGTAGCCGACTAAAGAAGTTCTTGGTCGACAAATGACATGATCCATCGACCGATTAATCGACTAAAATTGGGGCGTGACAAAAGCTCAGCAACCAAAAAGTATTATGTTATTTTAACCCAATCTGTGCTTGAAAAAAATTGAAAAGTTATGCACAAACAGCAATGTAAATAGAAAATGAAAAGGAAACACTGTATTTATTTCTTAAACGGTCGTCTTGACCAATGATTTGGTAAAAAATGTTCAGCTGATTCACTTCTTTTTGTTGCAGTTAATTATAAATCCTTTTAATCAAAATAAAATACTTGATCAACTTAAAAAATCTTGGTCGACTAAGACTCCATTGGCCGATTAATCGATTAAGTGACTAAAGGACACAGTTGTTACTGTAACTTATTCCATAATTTTACTTCTTGCACAAAAACACACAAATCTTTTGCTTACTTTTCACTTTTCTGACATAAAGTTAAATCTTATTCTTAAATTATGCTCTCGGTCCCTGTTAGACATTTTTTTTAAATACTTCCATTGTAATATATTATTGTTTTGCCCCATTTAATACAGATATACTTTTTGTTGTTCCACATAAACCTAATCAGTAGTTATAGTCCAATGCTAAAACAGATTTAATGTTGTGGATTCTTATGTGACCCCAAATTATGCTGAAATAGTGACATGTTGTGCACTCCCGCCCCAGAGGCCACAGCTCGCATGGAAAAATGTGTCTCTATAGGGAAAAATAACACCGTCTAAAAAAATCTCTAGTAGTGAAAGAACAACAAGTTTACTGATTATAATATGTATGTGTGAAAAAAGTGCTTTGTTCAAAACCGCGGAGCAAGTTCAGAATCACTGAATGACACAATTTCAATAGCCAGGTTTTGAATAACGTTGTATCTTACCATGAAATATTCAAAACGTAATATCATAACTGTTCAATCCTGTTCACTGTTTGCGGTACAAACAAAAACTGCATTCGCTGCTGGGTTTTAGGCGATAACTCCATTTGGATTCTAAACAAAAAGCTCTGTACTGATTGAATCCACTTCCTCTTGCTCTTTTTAAAGTCGTGAAAGCCTCAGAACAGCTCCATTGGTTCAGAAGATAAATTGCATCACCTGCACATCTGCTTCTCCTGCCTCTTCCACAGGTAAATGTGTCAAACTGCTGCTGCGGCTGATGCTTTTACACATGCATTATTTAGGTGCACCAGGTAACTTTTCTGAGACAGGGCCATCTGCTCGTCTCCGTGGAGATGTTATAACTATATTACTTTGGGTGGAAATGCATAGTGTGCCATTCAAAGTAGTCGTCTCTCACAGCAGGTTTTTTTTAACCCTTATTTATATGAACTAAACACACAGGTATTTTTCATTAAATTCATTGTTTAGCATTGTTTGTTGTTTTGCATGTCTCTAAAGTAAACTAAGCATTAGTATTAAAGGTGGGGTGACAGATTTTCACATCACAAAACTTGAAGCAAGGTTCATCTAGTTTTTAACTCTCACAAATCCCTCAGTATAAGGTGATACTTATGTACTTTACTGCAATTAAAACCTTGAAAACGTTTTTTTACGGACGGCAAAACGAGACTGTAGGTGACCACTCAAGCACAGCCAATCAGAGCGCTGCATTTGGCTCTTAAAGAAAAATAGAATGCTTTTTATTTTCTTAATTTATTTTTTAATCTTTAACATATTCACAGAGACATCCACTACTCACTGTTCACTGCCTATTTTCAACCTGTTCCTGTTCTATGTCAAGTCCACAGCTGGAGTTTTGTCTTTGAGATACTATGAGACTTCTGAATATCCTAGATTTGTGATGTGATATCTCTGACATTTTCTGCACCGTTTCTAAGTCTATTCAGACTTTTTTTTTTTTTTTTTTATAGCATTTCTGCAACATTACCATATCAGGTAAGATCAGTTTGATTATTGTCAGTGTAATTCCCCTAACTCAGTTCCTGACATGGGACGTACTTGACTATCATGTGTTTTTACTAAATTTCAGCAGTAGGTTAAAATACATAAAAGGTCTATAAGGTACACAATAACAAAAAAAAAATATATTAATACACTATGTTTGTCCCTAAAATAGTTTGTAATAATATTACACTGGTTTATGAATAAACTAATTTTATCCTAAGTTCTATCTTAAGTACCGCTATGTGGGTTTCTGAGTATTATGTCAATTCTTTCATTCACATCATTCTATTTTCTTGTTTTATGCTCAAATCTTCCCAACTGAGTCAAAAATGACCACAAATGTTCAATTCCAGTAGATTTTGCATTTCACTTTCTTTTAAAGTCAAACCATTTCCTCCTGGTAACTGTTTCACCCCAATAGTCCCAGTATCTGGTTGGGAAATGCCATAAACAGGAAGTTCCGATGAATACACTAAACAAAATAAAGTTAGCAAGGTGCTGTTGAAGTCATTCTGATCAAATGTCTGTAAGAATGTCCTTCTATGTTGCGTCTTAAAAGTTAAATCAAACTAAAATGCTAAGTCACAGTTTAAACAGAAACTTTACATCTTTCCTGATCATATTTCAGCGTGTGCGTGTCTCTTGATGTGACACTTGCTAACATAATGTGATTATGTGTCCTATTTTCACCTCCCTCGCAACACTTGGCTGCGAGTGGAGCCGAGGTGTCAGAAAAGCAGATATTTTTGGCCCTGGTGCGATCGCTTCCCTGAATTAAGACGCGAGCGTGAGGAAATCCATGTCACCTGACCCAAAAACAGCTGCAACAACACCTTTATTTTCAGATTTTGCACAATTCTGGTAAATAGCCCAGGTAAATTTAGAACATGTTTTCTCACCAGCGTTAACAGAAGGAATGACTTTAGTTTTGCCAAGTTTTAGACAAGCAACTATTAAACCCTCTAGACAGTAAGACCAATACTTAGGGGCAGTTTATACGACCGAGTTTTCACGAATCCGTGACGTTTCCGTGTCAAATTGGCTTCCCTTTTACACGACAACGAGCTGCGTGTTCATTGAATCAGCGTTCCACTGGATACGATTCAAGAGGTAGTTTCACCGAGAACATTCAGTGGATACACCGCGGTGTAAACAGGAAAACATAGTTGTCAATGAAGACGGTTACGTCACTGACATGCAGTAGCCGCTACTTTCACACAGTAGAAGAAGACTGGCCAGTCACCAAAAATGTCTCTTAAACCAAAGCACCTTTTATTCTCATAAAGTAAAGCCAATGCGTCAGCTTTCTTACCTGCGTATTGCAGAGGAGACACAAAATTAATCCAACGCCTCTCCGGGTGTTGATTCAATGAGTCCATTCAAATTCGTGTGTTCAAAAAAAAAAAAAAAAAAAGCCGTCTTCCCCGTGTTTGTGTCCAGCTCTCGACGATCTGTGTCTTACTCGCGCACTGGTCCTCGAACCTCCGTGTTTGTTTCAAGCAAGCAATCTCCCTTTTTGCTCCGCGCTGGTCCTTTTGCTTCGTTTGTCATTTTATTTTCATGAAGAACTTGTAAACCTGTCAATGCTCGTGTTATCATAGGCTGAGGGGTTCACGGTGAGGTCATCTGGAGTCCTAGCACAATACCGCCACCTCCTGACACGGCATAAGAACTACAGCATTTTCGGTCTATTTGTGTTTCCATGTAAAGGAAGATTAGCTCGCCACGACACCATGTAAACTGTGACCACAAAACGTTACGACTGTGACGGTTTTCTTGGGAACGTTGTCTTGTAAACTAGGCCTTATTCAATCAAAATGACCTTTAAAAATTGTCTTTGTATACTTCAAAACCTGTTCCTTTTGTGGGACAGTAAAGATTTAATTTAGGACTAAGGGCACTATTATGAGCTCATTCTTGTGACAGTCTGAAATTATTAATTTGATTTATCTGTTCAGGAGCAGCCCATCACTAGAGTCAGGCGCGACGCACAGCCAACAAACAAAAAAAGGTGCGAGGGGTAAGGTTAAAGCTGATCAAAACCTGATACATGCCATAAAACATCCTTGTCCAATCAGAGGACAAGTACAGTACTGCCAGTACATAGTCCCGCCTCTTTTGGGGCGATCTCAGGCTGATCTAAAATCACACCTGCTGCTTCCAGTGAATCCAACGTAAGAAAAAAAAAAAAAAAAAAAAAATCTAAATTGTGATCTGGTTTCAACTATTGTCCACCCCAGTTTAACCTAACACTTAACACTTGAATCTTGTCCCAACTACCAGACAATATGAAGTGACCAACATGAACAAAACATCATCATTATTCACAGAAAATCTAGCTGCTTCAGGCTGGAAAAAGAGGGTCAGTTGGGCCGTGTTGACGCTGGATTGGACCACTTTAGAAACAGCAGCACTTAACATGTGTTAGCTGCACCGCACAGGGTTCACTTCTGCTTTGTTGTGGTTTAAATGAAGTGGACTCTTACAGTCTGTTTCATTTAATCCACACCAAAACAGAAGTGAATCCAGGGGAGGGACAATTTGAAATCATGTTAAGTGCACGCTCAGTTAAAGTGAACCAATCCCAACCAAACTGTGAACATGTCCTACTTCCTTTTTCCTTTTTTGTTAGAAATGAAGAATTGTTGGGCCCTCTTTAAAAACAAAGCAAAAACATTATATGATAAAATTATAACAAACAAGCATTTATTTCAGACAAATGTTAAACTGTCTCCATTTTCTAGTGCTTTTCCGCTTTACTCAAGCCATTTTACAATAAGGCTCCACTCACCAGTGTACGCAGACACTGAGGGAAACGAGTTGTGCTGATGACAAGTAGATCTACACATGTTCAAGATTTTATATACATTTTACACGTTTCTTTCCAGATTAGCCTTTTTTAGAATTGAACATGTACTTCTTGAACTTGAGATCTAAAAATACACTCCTTTTGTTAAATGTAAGTGTTTGCAGGGTCATAAAAATGTGTTTCTCATAAGAAAATGCATATGTCCTTGTTTCCTAGAGCAGTGATTCTAAACTATAGTTAGGCTGCGATCAGTAAAATACAATACATTTAATATGGGATTACTTTGCACATGAATATTCAATGCGTTCTCATGGATTGCGTGTCTAGACCACGCCATGACAAACTGCGTGTTATGTCTAATACATGCCTATTTTTAAGCGAGGTATAGTCACGCGATTTGGTTAAGGACACAGGGAGGAGTTTTTATTAAGTTTAGGTCTGAGGCTTGGAGTTGGTTAAGGTTAGATTGTGTTAGTATTTATGAATAATAACATATATTTACATCCATCATAGAAAGGACCTTGGGCAGCGACGTGTGAAATACACAATCAAAAAATAGAAATTGTTTACGATTGCCTGTCTATAGACAAGCATATGTGTGAGAACAGGCTGGAATATTTGGACCTTGATGTCAGAAAGGTTAAGAATCTTTGCAATAGAGTGATGTCACACAGTTTCAAGTAAAAATCAAAGGACTTGAAATTACAAAATCACAAAAACCTGTTATACAGTGCAAGTGTCCTGCCCAGATCACTCGAGTCGTCCTAACGTGGCACCTGCTGTTCCTGCTGTCTCTGCAGTTTGACAAACAACTGTGCTGGTTTTGTTTTTATGAGAATTTCCTAGCTATACCTGTGTGTTTTAATAACTAAAATAATTGCAATAATAACTACTGTTATATTCTGAAGCTTTGATCTGACTCTGGCTTTAATAGCGCTCCTGGACAAATGAGGGATTAGACAATACACAGACTCATGGTAAACAATACTCAACAGTCAACATTCACATTTTGCACATCTTTAAAACAACTCTCATATTTTTTTATCTTTATAACAGTATCCCTCATATTCTGCTTTCACTTTACTTTCTGCCTCGTCTGCATAAATCATTTGCCAACATTCACTAAATTAGCTTCTCCAACAGCGTGACTCCGGGGTTAACTTCCTCAGTGCAGGAGGTTAGCGCAGTCCTCCTCATCACCGGAGCCACAGCGGAGTCCAGTCCCAGTCCAAGTGTGCATTAAGGGCTAATACGAAGAGATGGCCATTAGCTCAGTCGATCTGTCACACAGGATGACACGCCGCGCAGGCTAGCGGACAGGGGCCGGCGCTACATGCTAATAAACGCTGGTGTTATGCTAAAGCCACGAGTCTGAACCACAACAAACTCCCACCGACAAGCAGCTGGATCCAGTCAAAAGGAGAAGAGAAAGAGAGAGGAGGGAAATGTTTGACAGCCGTGAATGCAGAGGAAATGTGGAGTTTATTATAGGATTGTGTGTCTGTTTAGCCAAAGCATGTCAACAGAATAAAACAACTCATTAGAATGTATACCAAAGGCGATTAAACAGAGCTTGAATAAAGATTATGAACTGCACATTTCCACAAGAAATTAATCCAAATAAAAAGCTAGCCTGGGCAATGTGGAGATGAAAAATAATGAGGAGCTGTGTGTTTGTATGCAACCAGAGAGATTGGACCTGGGTTTGCTAAACATTGAACTAGCCTTCTCTTGTCTTGTTGTTGTTCTTTATATTATTTATATTGCAAGGATTTCCAATCAGTTGACTATTATACATTCTAAAAGTCCATTAAATGCAATGCAAATAAACAAGAGCTAATTCATTTTCGTACAGCAGTCTGAGCTTACAGTGTTTTCAGTTACAAGAAAAGCTAACAGTGACTAGCCATGCTAACTACAACGAGCATGGAGCTCAACCGTGACCGCCCACTTCCTGGTTCAACAATCTCGGCTCCCATGTTAAATCGCCATAGCAGTTTAGAAAAATATATATAAGTTTGAAAACGTCCTCAGCTCTATGGTGAGTCATGAGCATAGACCTACATTTTAGTTTAAAATCTATTTCTGCAGCTTTATGAGTTATTAAGACAATTGGCCAAATTTTAAGCTATAGATTAGGGCCCGACCGATATGGCTTTTTGGGAACCGATATAGAGGGGGACTGGGTGTGCCGATAACCGATATGACAGCCGATATAATAAGAAATAGAAAAATACTTTTTTTTAGGAGATGTTAAAAAAACTCTGTAAGACTAATTTGGTAATTTGGTGGCCTGGTGCTGCGTTCAGGTGCAGTCCGATAATAAAACAGCTCCACAAATAAATGAATAACCACTAAAATATTGATCTGATTGGTGATTGAAAGGTTGTATTCTGGAAGATCTAAGCTTTAAAATGACAACACGTGAAAAAAAAAAAAAAAAATCGGCAAAATATCGACGATATTTTAGCCGATAACTGATCGACTTGCAAGTGCTCATATTGGCCAACCGATATATCGGCGGGCCCGACTATAGATGTTCTTTTTAGATTGAAAACAACCGCGCTGTGGATCTGGTTAGCCCGAAAAGTGTCTTTAAACTCTTAAAATTTGAATTTTTCAAAAAACCTATGGAACTTTAAAATGGAGAACTTAACCAGGGCAATCTTCCACTGTTGAGATCCATTCTTCATGGGTTTCGAGAAACAAAATGATCTTTTCAGACGTAGATGGGACAATACAAATTATTGTTTACACAGACTTTGGCAATATCTATACACGTGTTGGAAAAACTCACAATGGTCACTAAAATGACTCGTAACTAGGCTTGGGCTATATTAACAAAAGTGAATTACTCAAAAATATCTTGGCAAATCTCGATTACGATAATCAGACATTTTTTGTCAATCCAACCAAAAATAAAAAATCCAAACACGTCTTTAAACATTCACAATGCATCTTTACATAGCATAGCATCAACATAAATGTAATCACAAGATGAGAATAAATACTAAAGTGACAAATGGAAATATTACAGAAATAGATCTGCAACAACTTAGTACTTGAATATTAGTTTACTGACATGCTATGAGCTGTGGAAGAAAACAGTTTGATGGAAATCTATGCCCTCAAAATGTTCTCAATTGTTCAAAATTTAGCAAGAAACTAACTTTCAAGTGAGTATTAACCAAATAATCAATTAATCAGAACAACATTTGCCCAACTACACAAGTAGTTTGCCATTATCTGCACCTTCATGTTTAAACTCGTCAATCTAAATCCAAATTTGTTGATTTTACGTCTTTCAAATCCATACATTTTAAAACTCAAAAACTCTACTTTAGCAGCAAACCTAAACATCTTTCACCAGAATGAAACATGTCTTCACAAAACAAGCCATCCATTCCTTTAATGAACCTACAAATGCAAATGCGTCCGCCCCACCAACAATCACATTCACGCCTCTTTATGTAAACTGTTGTGTTGTGGTTTGTACGAGCATGCTTCCTTTCAGTTTGAATAAAAGCGGCCCAGCGAGCGCGCCTAATGAAGGAGAAGAATGGTGTTAATTAGTAAACATCGGGCAGGTAGGAAGAGCCAAAGCAGATACCGAACACAGACAAAAGATAAGTGAAGCAATTAAAAAGCGAAACAGGAAAGCGCGTATTGTCTGAAAGAAAAGGGTTGCTTTGTGAATGGCTGAGGTTCTTCTTTACGGTCTCTGTGGAGGAACAGAAAACTGCTGCACCTTCACAGAAAACAGAGAGCGACAAATTTTCTGGTTTGACAATGTTACACTACACACGAACCGGTTTATTATCAAATGCATAAAGTCGTTTTATGTTTTCTAGTCTTGTAAAAGTGTCTTCAAGCAGACCTGTTGTAAATTAGCTGTTTTTCCACTACTTCAATCGAATGTCCTCCAACAGCCAAAAGCAGAACTCTTATTCGTCGTGTTTGGGTGATTCACTTTAGTTTCACTTTCACTAGTGCTCTTAGATGCAACCAAAACTGAATGCTTTAGGGCTGTGTTGGACCAAAGAAATTCTTGGTCGACTAAAGACACGTCAGGTGATTAAACGACTAAAAAGAGGGGCACGTCAAAAGCTCTGAAGCTAAATGGTATCTAACTAAAAACAAACAAGGAACTTTTTTATATACAAAACACAGATTAGACCAGTCATTTGGTCCAAAATCTTCTGCTTAATCAATTATGTTGTGTTGCTTTTCACTATAATTCCTTATAAAGTAAGTAAAAACAGTCGGCAAATTAAATTTTGGTACATCGACTAATTCATTGACTAAAACGACTAAAAGACCACAGCATCCGAATGCATGAGGATATGAATATGAACCATAAGGCTGGTATTGCCAAGAGCTTTCCGAAACGATACGTATCCCGATACATGTATATCCCAATACATATCAAAATATTTTACTGACCAAAATGACAAAACTATTAAAAATATTGTATACCACCTGTAAAAATGTTTTTGAGTATAGCCCTCCTTAAAACAAATGCTAAGAAAGTAATGTTGATTATGTAGAATAACAAAATGTGCAGAAGAATTGTATTTTCACACTTCTTTTAATACAAGGACAAGTGTTCTATGAATAAGTCACTTTTCAGCTCAAGTTTCATCCTTAAAGCAGCAGTACAGGTTCATGAATATAAAATGTATAATTAGTTTAAGCATCTCGATACACCTCCCTGTTATGATACGCGTATTGCCAACAAGCTTGTCACGATATATCCCGATACCGATACATCGAGTACAGCGCTAATTCTTTGTCTCTTTCTCTGTCCCAATGTTGAGCCACAAAGACTGACTTACAATCATTATACGCATTATCAAAGATGAGCTGTGATTAATATAAAACTGATTAGGGATGGGCGATATATCGGTATTGATATCGGCATCGGCCGATATCCACGATATTTTGAGATATCGGTATCGGCCCGATATCGAATCGACGGCCGATATTTGGCGCCGATATTTTTAGGGGAGGTTTTCCAGTCTCTCTGTGGGCATATACCAGCCTCAATTTGACCTAAAAGCTTCATATTAGCAATTTTGAACAGACTAAAGAATACAAAGTATAAATAAACAAACAATTAAGCTAAAATTAGTCATTATATTTACATAATAAATCCACAAAATATTTTTTATCTCATATTATTATATTTGTTTGTAAGTTTTTGATCTTGTGAGTTGTGCTGTGGATTTTAAAGCAGAACCAAGCAACTTCAGCAGTAGAGCTCCCCCTACAGTTCTCTTCTGTAAATACCAGCATCAGACCTACAACATAACTTTTTTCCTTATGTTTTTTTTTTTGTATCAATTTATAATTATTTCAAACAAGGCAAAGAAAAGTATATTAAAATATTTCACACTGTCAAATGTACAAATCAAAGAGCCAGTGTTTCTCAGAACAGCTGTCAAATTATAAGTGCAGGTTTTCCAGCAGGAGGCAGCAGAGAGCAGATGTTTGCTTAAAATGTGAAGAAAATACATTTGTAACCATCACACAAACTAACAAAGACATTTAACAAAGCCAAAATGTCCCTTAGATCTGTTTTAAAATATATCTATCGGTATCGGCAGTTATCGGTTATCGGCCAGAGCAGAGGGCCAATTATCGGTTATCGGTATCGGCTCCAAAATTTCATATCGGCCCATCCCTAAAACTGATATTGTTGATGGAAAAGTGGACTCTCAATAAGTCTACAAATGATCTTTGTCACACACGTCACAACAGCTTTCCTCAATATAACTGCAGAGAATCTTTACCATGAACAGCACCAGTGTCAGCTAACAAATGAAACTTTACCACACGATCTGATGTTTCATCAGATAAACTTGAATCTTAGCCACAGCTGATAATGATCAACTGATCAACACAAAAGTGTGACTAAAATCTGTCTTGAGATCCAGAAATCAGAAATCTTTGACAGCAGATGGTAGTGTAGTCATGATACACATACATCTTAAACCCTATTTTGATACCAAAAAACACCTGATTCTAGATACCAATTTTGATACCACAAGAAATTAAAACAGGTCTAGGTTTTAGAAAAGACTGACATTTCGAATACTGGTTTTCAACATTATTTTCAGTATTTTCTCTTTCATTAAGACTCCGATCTTGTAGTTCAATTATATTTGTAGTAATCCATTCTAAAACAATTCAGTAAAGACCAAATTGTTGTTTTTTTTTTAGATGTCATTTTTGTATCACTACTCATTCTGTTGAGTATCTGATACCAATTTCAAAATTGATTTGTATCTGCTTGTCCATACCTTTGATAACCCTCGCACAGACACACTAGGCAGTGGACTTTACACAGGTTCACAATGTGCATTTTGCAAATCGAGCGGAACGTTCTCTTAAAACGTATGGATGTTTTGCTCAAGGACACAACCGTAGGCTCCAGGTTAGCAAAATCCATCATCAGAGTCATGAAAAACGCCAATCTCCACCCATTGTTACCGCTCAAAACCCAAATCAAACCAGTTTTACATTACATTCACCGATAAATCCCTCAACGTAAACGTCAAGCTGGTACAATGTCGGTGGCTCAGATCAGCCGCCTCCGCCCTTCCTCTTTGCCTGACTATTTTGTTTAGTTCAACTTTGATTATTCCCTGAAGGACAGTCTCTATGACAACCTGCCATGGGAACACGACTCATTGTTTTGATGCTGATAGATGGATGAGGTATTAGACAGGCAAAATGGCGTATACAGCTCAAGGAGACAGTTTAGAGAGAGCGACTGGGAGGGTGAGGGGGGCTTATTTGGTGTCACACTTTAGCGACTCGTTAAATCAAACTCAACCGGTGAAAGTCAAGTCCAAGTTACAGCAAAACAGGAGAAACGAGACTGAAATCAATTGTCAGTGTTGGGATGAATATGAACAGCAAATGTATGTTCTAAGTTGAAAAAAAAATGATTTAACTAGTTTACAAGCAAAATATAGTTACAACACCCGTTTTAATGCGTCTACTCCCTCACTGTTCTTGAATAGTTTGTTGCAACATGGCAGTTTCCTCATTGTGGGGCAAAAGGGAAGAGGAAATTTTGACCCCCCAATTTATAAAGTGCACTGCAGGGACACACTAAGAAGAAACGTGGGCGGACCACGACAGCACAGCAACTGGATCCCAGGTATACGGCAACAGAAAGACAATTTTGTGTCATTACAGTACTATATATAATGAATCGATTACATTCAGACATTTAGGGTCAGTCAGGAGTCTTTGAGACATCTTTCAAATGTCTGTGATGCTAAATAAACTCCAGGATCATTTTTACCTTCTGCCACAAAGTGACATTAGGTTATGTAATGTGAAAACGCATCATCATATAAAAACAATGTATTTGCATTTTCACAGTCAAAATATGTTTATGTTCTTGGATGTGATGAGGCCTTAGTACCAGATGGTGGGAAAGAGTCATTATTACCCCTTACTAACATTTTACTTTAGCATTAATTATCCCCCGTATATGAAGGATATGTGACAAATGTTCATTGATTCTATTAAAACAACCTGTAAACAATGTTATGTATGTATATGGTACATGTATACTGTTACTTCCCACAACTGTCAAGTGCAGTGTAAACAACAAACTCTAGAGAAGGTGAGCAGGAAGCTAAAAGAGAATTTTAAAGTGGAGTTTGGAGGCACACGGCAATGACTGCGGCAGAAATCCAACGCACGACTTCTTGAAATGCTACAGAGATGATTCACTCGAGCATTTTTCACACTCAGCGAGCCACAAAGGGATCTGAGCCCATGTTTTAGTCCATTAAACTTCAAAAAGGCCTTCTACCACGCTGTCCATGCTGCTTTTGCCCTTTAGCAACACGCTACACAGCCATCCGGCAAAGAGAGGAGGTGGGGGGAAAAAAAGTTAGCCAAAGAGAAAAACATGTCCACAAAAACACAGTGTTTTTCAGGAAACTTCAAACCCTCCGTGTCATCAGAGCGTGGTACAGAATCTTAAGATGTCCGAGAGTGAAGCCAGGTCATAAGACTGTCCAGTATTGTAAAATCTGATGCTAAACTAGCGCTGAAAGTGGCTTACCCTTGGGGCAGGTATCGACAGAGATTATGCAGAAAACACAGCGTTCTAAATGTCAGCAGTGAGTGGTGAAAATAAATGAAAGTCAATGGACAATGTTCCCTGTAGGAGTCAAAACTCAACTAAACTAGAAAAAAGCAGCTACAGCCTGATAATAAATATAAATACAAACAACTCCTGCTAATTATGACGTTTGTGTGTGGCATGTAAAAACAAAAATCAAATAAACAGTGGCAGAAAAGCAGATAAACAACAAGTTCTCTCACATTTGTCACTGACACGGTCTTTAGTAACACACACAGTTCAACTTTCTTATCCTCAAAAGATGTTCTAAGCACGTTTGATGAGTGAATTATCGCTATTTTTGTGCAACAGTAAATTGTACAAAATCTTCAGTTACTATTAGCAAACAAGCTAGCTGTTACCGTTAGGGTTGGACAATATCGTGGTAAAATCAAATCGCGAGCTCATCTATGTGACAATCTGATTTTTTTGATGAAATTGTCATATAGTGAGTTCCCTTTTTTTCTATTTGATGCATCTGTCTGTTGAAATATAGGTCTTTTTCCAATCAATCCAATTAATCTTAGTCTCAGAGTTTTTATATCGTTTTTATAAGTTTTTATAACGACTTAGGACTTTTTTTTTTTTTTTTAAGTTTCTTTTGGACTGCACTTTTGTCATAAACAAAATAAATCTTAGCAATTTTTCAGGTTTGATTTATTAAAATATATCATTTACAAAACTGACAAAGATTTTCAGCATGTTTTCACGTCTAAAAGTCGTTACTAATGTAAGAAAAACATGTAAAATTCACTTGTTTTGCACAGACAAAGTTCTAAATAATCGATTCTTTAATTAACTTTTATCGAAGGGCTGAGTTTGCTTGTTTCTGTCAAAAAATCTGGCAACACTGGTCAGATTTTGACAGCTGCATTTAGCTGTTGATAGTGAAATGTGTTAACCTCAAAGACTACAAGAATTGTGCTAAAAACCAAATTGTGATCTAGTTCCAAGAAAATTGTGAAATAAATGTTCTGCCATATCACCCAGCCCTAGTTACCATCACAACAGAAAAACTACTTTATTACATTTCTGCAAAATAAATGTTCCCAGGAGAAAAGATTTCGCCCATAAAAGCAAAGAAACATTTTATCAGGTGTTCTTATCAGCCTTTTGCCTCAGTCAGAATGTTGAGGAGCATTTGACAAATAAAAGAATATCTCTGCATAATCTCTAGCTAAACCCATACTATGAGCTGACATCATTTCATTTGAAAAAATGCTGCAAAACATTGTGATTGATTGTAGGAAACACAATGGAGAAAATTTACTTTTTTTTTTTTTTTTTTTTGCTTTTTACTGACTTCATTTCATCCCTTGAGTTTTTGTTTAACACATACATTTTTATGTGGTGAAATGGAAACTAACAGTAGTTTTCTGTTGTCGTGGCAACACTGTAGAGCTTTACCAGCTTGTTTGCTAACATCAGTCGGAGCTTTTTGATATTTTAACTGCAGTGCTACAAATTGTCCACATCAAAAAAGACTCCCAGAACATCTTTTTAGGACGAAAAGATAATTACTTACAAGTATGTGTGATCTAAACAAACAGTCTTTGTTTATCTGCTTTTCTGCCACTGTTTACCTGTTTGTTTTTGTTTTGTTTTACATGTCCGTCACAAACCCACTATTCAGCAGACTTGTTGTGGTTATTTTTTTCTCACATGTTGCCTTTTTTCTCTATTTTAGCTTTAATCTGAGCTCTTACAGGAGAAAATGTATGTTCTCTCCACTGACCTTTGATTTTCTTGCCACTTAGCCCTCACATTTACAGTGCTGTGACGTCACCTGCAGAACCTCTATTGTTAAGACTGATTACTGTTATATGCCATAATAGGACGGTGTAGTCCCTCATTCATCCAGGAGTGATCCATAGTAGAAGTCTTCAAAGTAGTCATCTGGACAGTGTTTCCGAAGATCAAGACGTTTCGACTCTCATCCGAAAGTCATTTTCAATCTGATGGAAGTAGACTGAGACTGGCTTATCTTAGTATATAAATACAGCCAGTCTCAGTCTACTTCCATCAGATTGAAAATTACTTTCGGATGAGAGTCGAAATGTCTTGATCTTCGGAAACACTGTCCAGATGACTACTTTGAAGACTTCTACTATATATGCCATAATGTGAAAAAAACATACAGATACACTTTTTCACACAAACAAATAGCAGGAAGCTCTCCACCAGGCAAAGTAATGGTCCATTATGCGACTACGCAAGCTTGCTCAAAGTATAAAGGCAGATTTCTATCATTTCTTCTCGACAACAAACATCCAACTAACAAAAACATGCTCGAACTAAAGGTTATTTTTGTTCAGAAGGTTAGACCGTGCACATTTAACTTCTAGATCCACCCATTTAAGCACTGATTCAAATGTCAATTCAAGCCTAAAGACCAACAACCGATGGATAGACACAAAACTCCGTACAACAACGACACATTTGGAATCATACTCAGACCAACAGCACCAGCTGACATCGTGCAACCCAGTCCTGCTGCAGCTGAACCGGTGAAATCTCATGTGGATCGAGTGAAGAAAGAAATACAGGAACTTACCTAAAAGGGACAAACACAGAAAAAAAATAACATTAGTCATAAGTAATCGATGTGAGTAATAATGACAGCACTGACAAAAAAACAGCATTTCGATCATGTGCGTACTTTTGAAATTGATGCAGCTTTAACTATCGTGAGCACTTCTACAGCAAACAGCAAACCAAAGTACAAAAATAGGCCAAACTAGTTCTACATTAAACCTTATTATACCAACACAGACCACAGAATATAGAGCCAACTGTCACATTTAACCAGCAGACACAAACGTCAGCTAATATAAGAACACAAAAAGCGTATGCGACAACAGCGCCTGCATTTATGAGAAACCACATGCGCCCACTATAGCCAGGCGAACGGGCCTTTAGCGATCTGAAAACATCGAATGCGTGTGATACTTCTGTCTTCTTTAGGGCTATATCTTGTTACACCCTGACTGAATAGAACTAAAAACTTGTGTTGTTTAAGTTTCTTTATAATCTGAGCAGGCATTAGATTCTGCACTCAGAAAACTATAATATGCACAAAACTAGATATACAATAAAAAAAATACTAGTAGAAAGCAGTTTAAATTCTTAGCTCTAGAAAACTGAACATTACTAGTGTTATAATCAAATCAAAATAACTACGCATACAAACAAAGCATCAAAAACTCCAGCCTTTGCAAATTGCGTTAATCTCAATAAGGAGATTGAAGGTTTGAATCCCTGGTCAGACCCGATCAATATCTGGATAGAGTTTGCATGTTCTCCCCGTGTTACCAAAGGCTCTCTCTGGCTTCCTGTCACCTCCAAACCCATGTATGGGTCAATTGGTAACACAGTAAAAGCCTATCCTAGTGAATCAAATGACTGATTGTGTTCCAGGATGTTACCCCGCCAAAGGCCCAAAGTCGCTGGGATAAGCTCCAGTTAGTCACTACCCAGATCTGCCAAGTCCGCTAAAGCGACTTTGGGCTTATTTTTTTTGGAAGTCTGTTGTGAATTTTGACGGTCGCAGGTTGTGGTTTTTTTTGGGCTTGCTCCCAAGTAGGGCTGGGTAATATGGACAAAAATATATCTTGATATAAAATATATCTTGATATATTTTTTCATATCTCGATATACAATATATATCTCGATAGCTTCGAAATTGCATTTTTTAAGCATTTCTATTTTTTTAAACTTGTAGTCAGCAGATTAGAAAGTAGCAAACTAAATCTACATTGAATGATATATATATATATATATTTTTTTTTTTATGTACTGTACTTTTTTTTAGTAAAGCCAAAGAAAACAACATTTTATGTATGGGTGTATGGATGTATGGATGGAACATTATGCATTTTTTTCATGTTTTAAAGTCTTTAAAAATTATCAAATACTTTTTTAAAATATGCCAGAATCTTTAAACATTGTTTTGCTGTGACGCATAATGTAAATTATTTTTATTGCAGGGCTGAAGTTGCTTGTTTTGGGCTTTTTTTTAGGTCGCTTGTTGCTTTCTGAAAATATGGCAACCCTGTCACTAGACACATTCAAAAACAACAACCGTATGATCCAAGTTCCAATGTATCTGCCACCAATACCACATAAGAGAGTCGAGCAGAAGCCACACAAGACGACGGCGTCGCGTCAAACGGCAGCAGATCGTGTTACGGCGTAATGATTGGACGGTCACAATGAGGCGCTGCCGGTTTTGACTGAGCGGACACTCGACAGAACTCCTGATCACACCTGCTCCTGCGTCTCTTCCTGTCAGCCCGTCAGCCTTTGTTTACCACCTGCCCTTAAGACGCTCTGACAGATATGGGTCCAGGAAGTGTGTGTGGGGTGATAGATGGGCCGCAAAGATGGCCTCCCGCTCTCTTCTTCGCTCCGGCGGCCGCTCAAGGACACTTCCAATATCACAGCGGAGTAATTAAGACAGTGGTCCGTCACGGGTCTGAGGACTGTTCTTATTTGTGTCATTATATCGCACACGCAGCATGTACTTCTTCCCCGCTGCTCTGCCACGGAAAGACCTAATGCAAATGGGGAGCAAAGGGGATTTGTATGAATTTAATTACATTCATATTTCTGCCCAACTTCTGCTGTAATCACTCGAGGGGGGTTAAGTTAAGTAAATCCTATTCTGTGTCTTCTGAACCGCCCACTCGCCCTCTGCCTTTAAAGAAAGTTACATTTTTTTGCCGGGGGAATTTCATTGACAGCCCCGGTCTCTTCGAGTGAAAGTAAACAGTGTTCCCTGATACGCTGTTGTAAAATATTAACATCTGCGTTCTTTCTGCTGGAGCTGTGGAGCGCTGCAGCAGTCTGTGTGCAGTCTGTGTTGCAGGCTGAGGACACCTGTGAATGCTTCACTAAAACTGCGAGAGGGTGTGCAAGTGCTTGTAAATACCGTCAAAATTAATTGGCAGATAAGGAACAAGGATTATTCAGGTCACAAAATAATGATGAAAACTAAAAGCACAGCAAATGTGTAAAACAGGCTTGGGACAAGACAATTCCCACAAAACGAGATGAGAGGTGAGATTAGGTCCACAAGAATGAGAAAAAATTTAATATTTACATCGCTTATGAATTACATTTGAGGTTGATGTTAACAGTTTGGCCTCAACATTTTCAACTCAAACTCCGCTCATATTTAAATCTCAAATAGAGCTATTGAACAGGGTAGTGTTTGGAGGACATAAGGGGGTGTAAGGTGCTCTGTGATTGGTCAGACAATCAGAAATTACTTCTTTATTTAAGGCAATACAGGGGGATGTCATATGGCATGCTATAATAGAGTTCAGAAAAAAAAAAAAAAATTGTTGGCCTTTAGGCCTTTGGCCCAAATAGCAAAAAGTATGACACTTCACTGCATTTTTTTATATTTTAAAGCCAATTTCAAGTCATCATCATCTGTATTCATTTCCAGATTTGAAGTCCATTAAAAGACGCAGAGGACAAACAGCAGATAAAGTTATAAAGACAGCTGTACACAGAGAGGGCTGGCTGCACTCAAACTGTGATTCACCAAGACTGTCACAATTGAGTCATTTAGGTG
Source organism: Mugilogobius chulae (assembly GCA_038363315.1). Taxonomy (NCBI): domain Eukaryota; kingdom Metazoa; phylum Chordata; class Actinopteri; order Gobiiformes; family Gobiidae; genus Mugilogobius; species Mugilogobius chulae. The sequence goes on from CM076413.1 coordinate 30,668,128, forward strand.
GCATATGAACTTATACATCAAAGTTCTAATAAGAGCCTGAAAATTGCCCATTCCAGTCTGACAGAACAGGAGACTGGAACTACTCAACCTGGGCATTTTCAGCAGCATTCTGAACTCGTCATTATGAGCTACTTTAAGCTTCTGGAGTGTAGCCTTTTTACACTTGCACCACAATTGAGCTCCCTGCTGTAGAGCAAGTATACAGTAAGCTGCAATTTTGCCTAGTTTCCACTAGTGTTGTCATCAAAAATCTAATTCAATACTATAGAATAGTAATATAGGGGTGTCAAACTCTAATGGAGCTGTGGCTACATTGTAAACTATCGATCCTTCTCTTTATATCAAATATCGCCATTAGGCAAATCAAGCTTAATATATAACACATTTAATGCATTTTACACTCAACATCTCAGAAATATAAGCCTTTACATTTCCGCAGACCATTCTGGCCTATGTAGCTACATCCCGTCTTGTCGTCCACTATCAATAATAATCACAATAATCTGCATTAGATACCAATTACACGATCATTTTAAACTTTATTTAACCCACATGGCCGCATAGTAGTTCCGATAAAGTTCAAGACCATTGTAAAGGAATGCCAGTTATTGCTTCAATATTTCAAATTTTGAAAAACAAAACTAGCTCTAGAGTTTAGCCTTACTTACAATGTTCTTGAAGCATTACTTTTTTAAACTCATCCACATTGACCCGTTTATACCCAAGCCATATGTTTCTGACAAGTTCTAAAGTAAAATTAAGTCATAAGAAGGGTTTTTTGACTGCTTTAAATATGTTTTAAAGTAAAATTAAGTCATAAGATGGGTTTTTCGACTGTTTTAAATATGTTTTATTTTGCTATTGTGAGTAACTTCAAAAACACCTGCAGATCCAATCTATGCAGATATCAATGCTGCGCTCAAAGGAAAAACTTGCAATAGTATTTGAGCTCAGAACAGCCTCATATGTCCTAACCCCGACATTTTCAGCACTGCACAGAGTGAAAGCCGATTCCAAGAACATGTACAGCTCACTGAAAGAGACCAATTTGATTTCCAAAACATTGCAGATTTATGAAACGTGTGCCTTCTAAACTAGGAGCATCAGCCCTGGCATACAACTCACAGTTAACCTTTCTGCTGTAAAATCACACCACTTCTTCTCCCAATAATTGCACAAAATATGATCGTACTGAGACTCTGTTCGTGTGTTAGATCCGTGTGCGTGAAACTAGCACCTCACAGCCAAATCGGAGCCTCGTCTTTCCACGCAGAGCAGGGGAAACGCGAGGCAGATCAAACACAAGCCAGCTAATCACAGACGCGAGCTAATTAGTGCAGCCCTCAAAGGGGAACCGGGGAATGAGTGATGATTCCCCTTCTGAATTTTCCCAATAACACGGCCGTATGCCACCGTGAACGGGCCTGCGGAGGGTAAAGTGCAGGCTGCAGCTACACGGCTACGGCCTTGTTCTAATCTTATCATCTGGGAGCACAGGGCCAAAGTGGGAATCAATATCTCTTATCACTGTTTCGGTCATGTGCACGGAAGGCCTGCGAGAAGCATTAGGGAGGGAAATACATGGGTGACAATAACAGTTTTTGAGTGAAATGGAGGGAAGATTGTTTTGGCTACTAACACTACAATCAAGAAATGCACTTTGTTTCTTTTTAGATTCACATTTCATAACACAATCTTCAATCCTACACTAATAATATTAATAAAAATAATAATAATGCATAGGATTCATTAAGCGCTTTTCAAGACACCCAAAGCTTTGCATTATTTATTCAGTTCACACAAGATGGTGGCAAACTACAATTCTAGCCACAGCTGCCTTGGGGTAGACGGACAGAAGCGAAGCTGCCACTCTACAGTAAAAGAATCAGTTCACTGTTAGAAGGATCAGCCACAGTAGTGGTTTAAAGCAGGGCTATTCAATTGGATTTTCCAGAGTGACAGATTTGGGACAATGATCCTGCAGGTCGGACTGTGCCAGTGCACCAAAAACATATGTTTTAGATCCAACATACAGCATGAAATTATTAAAAACATTTTTACAAATGTAAATAAAAGAAAAGATTATAAGATAAAAAACCTAGCTAGGCTGGCATCAGCTAGTGCCTCAGTGCTTTTCATTTCACTCCAGCTACAGGTCAGGTATCGCAGGACTGCAGACGGTTCCCAAAGAACAGGAAGTACATTTACTCAGCAAACGCATAACACGCAGTCCGCAAGAAGGAACGTGTTGGCCAAGACCAACCAGAGTTAAGCTAGCAGACTGTACATGTTCTCCTCCTTTGACCTTGTGTCAAACATTAACTTAGATTATAATATTGTACCTTTTAATTTGCAAGTTTACCAAATAGAAACAACATAAATCACTGCCACACATTTTTGTGCTCTACTTCCTGGACAACAAAAAGATAAAAAAGCAGTGACTTGTTAAATCAAAAACTTCCCGTCTACTGTGAAGCGAACAAACCCAATGATGCAATGTTAGATGGTTTCCACAAAGTGAAGTGAAACCAGCTGATGCATCAGACTGGTGTGAACCAAATCTTGAGCTAAACAGGGGCACAACATCTGAACCAGAACTACAAATCTCAGTAGGAGACTGAAGAACAATGGTTGACTGCTTTACTTCATATTGTCTTATAGTTTTTGACATTTTGATGTAATAAAGCCAATGTGTTTGTAATGAAAGGTCTCTTTGAGCCACTATAACAAAGATTCTTTTTTATATCGATTACCAGACACTAAGCAAACATTGAACATCAAACATCAGCTAAAACAATCTCTGTAGCACCCTCAGCCTCATCAGCTCCACATGTTTTTTTTTCTACCACATCCTTACATTAGGCTGCACGGACCGTTTCCTATTAGGGGGGATTTCTGACACATCCAAATCCCAAACGTGGCTCTTTCCCAGCCTCTGGAGTGGCGTCTGTGCGTGCCCGTGTGGATTTTCCCGGCGTGAGGAGCTGATTAGCAGGCTACTCCGCAACGCTGATCCCAGATTTCCACCAGATCAGAGGGTCCAGCTGCAACAACCAATTACAGATGTGACACAGTACTACGCCTGCCCAATAAGGCGCCTCCTCAGGGCCTGGACGCATCAAAGTCCTTCATCTGACGCCTAATTTCAGTCAAGAGGGCACCTGTCACATCAAGCTTACTTCAACATTGTTTCTTTATCTTCAGGCGCGCATGAGGCAATGGGCTGGGTCAACATTTTAGACACAGAGGAATTAATCATCATAAAGCAGGGTTCAGAAGGAAAACAACACACAAAACTAAACCGAAAAAGGATTAGAGCTGAAATGTAGACGTAAAAATAAGTATACACATTCACATAAGCTGTATTACACAATCATCGGAGGAGGAAGTTATTTAAATCTTTCTTGAACGCTTTAGACGTTTCATATGTAAGGCAGTAGACACTTCTGGTTCTTATTTCTGTCGCTGTGGCTCATAAATAACTATTAAATGCAGACAGTGGACTGCAGTCTCATTTTGACCGGAAATACAACTACGAAAAGTGAAAATCCTGTATAATTTTGGTGCCACACTTTTATTGCTGTGCTAAGCCCCAAAGATCTAATCACACATCTCTGATTACAGGTTGTGAAAGCTCTTCGAAGCACAATGTGTGAATAATTATCGAGTTCATCAAGTGTGGAAAAACATGTAAACTGTCTACAGGGTGGCTAAATGGTTGGCACTCTCTCTCGTCTCAGAAAGAAGGTTGTGACTTTGCCTCCAGCCTTGCTGTGTGGAGTTTGTTTGCATCTCCTTGTGTCTAATCGGTTTCACGTTTCCAAGTCTATAGAAAAAGTACAATAGGTCTTGTTTCTTGTAACAACAGTTTGAAATATAATTATCAATAACAATGTTGAACTGTGTGAAGATTCTCTATTAAATTCATTGTAGTTTTGCTTCCAAATGCAACAGGTGCTCAAAAAATCTATTGATCAAAGTAGGACTGTGCAATTAATCAAGTTTCAAGTCTGACTGAATGATGATAAAGGTTGTGTAGTTTTGATTTATATGTGTGGCTCTACTTGCATCCATGAACGCAATTTCTAATTTTTGCATTTGACACACTGCTGCCCCAGTTCATTTCTATGGGGGATGTAAAGACGTGTTATTATTCATGAATATTAACACAATCATAATCCTAACCTTAACCAATTTCGAGTCCTAAACTTACCCATTATTATAACTTCAAACCTAAACTTAGCTGTTAACGCCAAATAAAAAACTCCTGTTTGTTCTCAACCTAATTGCTTGTCTATCTCAGGCCAAAAAAATAAATTAAAATGGGCATGTAATAAACGCACAAAAAAGGAAGAAGCGTCGTCATGACACGCAATTTGTCGTGGCGTGGTATAGACACGCAAGCCATGAGAACACGTTGACTTGCGCATACAGCATGTCACTTATTTTTGTCCAGTCACTAATAATTTTGGAATATTAGATTTATTTTAGGCATGTAAACAAACACACACACAAAAATAACTGTAACCTGTTTTTTCTGTCCCTGTAAGTTAACCTAGGCTTAGTTTAGTATGTTTCCTGGAAGTCCATAAACGAGGCCAAAACCTCTACATCTTCAGAAAAGCAGCAGATTCCACCAAAGTACTTCAGTTCACTTTCAAACTAGAGGCTGTTTTCAAACGTACAATGTCACATGAACACTACCTAGTTATTAAAAGACTGAGAAGCCTGTCTTTAGACCAACAGCTTGTGACCAAGCTAAGTAGCTAACAAAATTACTCCTAAAATGTATAATTTAGTGGCTGGGCTTGTTTTGGTGTTTCAGCCCTGTCCTGCAGCTTTCATTTATTCTGAGTTTTGACTTGCTTTTCCTGATATCCTGTAGCTGTCACATATCTCCTCGTTTTTGTAATATGGTGCCGTGAAATTTATAAGCGTCATGGCTTGCAATGTTCCTCCAAATCCGACTTTCTGAGCTCAATTATAGCAGTGGACAAGGCTTTGAACACGCTGACAGATGATGATAGATAAACACAGCACTGAGGCACAAATATTCAAATACATTCTCTGACAATCGCTTTGTTTTGTCAGATTTATGCTGAAACAATATCCTCCCACTGCAAAAAGTAGCAGCAATTGTTTTAGATGATTACAGTGCGGCGGTCGCCATTAGTTCGGCACATGAACAGAGAATTATTATTGCTCTAAAAATCCTAATATGCTTTGAATGTTATCGGACGCACTCAGCGCGCTGTGATAGAAACAAAAGCCGCGGTTAAATTAAACTCGCTCATTTAAAGTCCAACAATGGAGTTTGCGGTAACAAAAGGAGGAGAAATATAAGAACCCAGGGGAACGTGTGAAGAAAATGGGAAGGATTGAGGTGCTCGGAGAGAGGTGGGAGATATATACTCGAAAAGATGCTATCGAAATTGTTTCTGTGAAGATTAAGATATAAAGAATGGAGTCTGTAATGAGAAAGCATGGCTGTAAAATGGCTGATAACAAATATAGAAGGAAACTTCTTTCAAACTATGATTAAGTTATGCTTCTGTTCTTATAGCTTTTATTTTTACAACTGCTATTCTGCTATATTTGAACTAATCAGCATTATGGCAAATATATTATTATTATCTGATCACTAACCTGGTCGGCCAGATGAATTCTCTTAAATTCTGTCTCATATCCTGACATTGACTTTTCTAAGGTTAAGATTAAGGTACACTGTGTCCCTGTATGGAAACTTATCCTTTGTACTAACTTATGCACTCTGAATGACCAGCAGTCAATCACAGACCTGTACTGTGTTTTGGGCAGGAGAAAAAAAAAATAAGGCTCCAAACAAAGATGGCGGCGCTGACAGATTGACTTCATTGTTTGAAAACCATGAACATAGAGAACTTGTGTGTGTGAAAGGAAAACATGCGCTATCGGATAGTACTCTGGCCTCACTTGCTGTGAGGTTGTGGGTTCGACTCCCGCTTGGCCGCAGCCCCTCTGTGTGGAGTTTGCATGTTCCTCCCCGTGTCTGGGTAGTTTCCTCCGGGCACTCCGGTTTCCCCACCAACTTATAACATGCAGGTTAGGGAATGCTTGGTGATAGTCGGAGGTTGAGGTGACAGGTGTTTTGGTGAATCACTTATGCTGAGCTGGGAGACGGTCTCACTGTGAAGAGCTTTGTGACACTATACAAATAAAGCTTACTTACTTGAATCCAACAAGAACAGCAGTTTGTATTCTCTGCTTGTTCCATTGTTGTGACACATTAACTGATACACTTATCAATCATGGATGTATTAATAGAGCTGGATTAGACACCGGCCCATCTGTCCCTGTGTGAGTTGCATTAGTGGTCGCTCCGCTGAACTGCAATCATTTGGCCCAAGAAAAATGTCCTCACAGAGCATCAATGCATTTTTCAAGACTTTAAACTTCTCGTGCACGACTGACACAGCAGCACCCAGAACTTTAATTTAAAAAAAATCATTTGAAGATATTTCTCTCCATCTTCACAACATAAACTTTTCAAATGTTTTAAAAATCTCCAAAGCTTAGGCAAAGCTTAACGTTTCTGCTTCCCTCGCTCTGGCCATTCTAACGTCACGATAGTGGCAGGTACTAGCCCACATTCATAAACAAACATCGCCGGAAAATTTTCTTTCTGATGTCAATGCGCCAATGAGCACAAGCTATTGAAAACAATGGGCCGCCATCTTCCAGTTGTATTTATACTTCCATGATATCAATTTAGCATTGGTTTACGTCACAATTGAATGGGAAAAATTGTATATCAGGAATCAATTTGTGCAACAAGGCCGCGTACAACTAAGGCTTGTTTATCAGTTTTCACAACTACAATTATATTTTAAAGTGATAAAGACACTATTTCATAAAGCTGCTTTTTTAAAAACAACTACGATATTGGCATTTCTAAATCAAAGTATTAAAACTCTTCATCAAAAGTAAAACATTTTTTTGCGAAAATATTTGGTCACTAATATTTAACCTTTATTTGTAAAAAACATATTTCAGAAACAAAAGCTTGTTTAGACTATTACCATCAGTTGCAGCTGGAACATACACTTGAGAATATAATACAGACAAATTGAAATGAATCACTTTTATCCAAAACTGGGATCTCCGTGTATCAATCTTATTTATTTCAACATCAGCCATCCTTAATTAGCTGAAAAGCAGCGGCAGTGAAACATGAAAAACCAGGGGAATACAGTTTGTGGGGAGAAAATTATGAAAAATCGAGAGAAAAAAAAAAGGCATCTTTGAGCAACAGCTGCCCAGCACAACATCTGCTCGGAGTGGAGTCATCAGCAAACAGACAGACTGGAACCGACCCAGCCAGGCGAGCCCTGGGGGAGGCCAGGGGAGGGGAGAGGGTGAGGGTAAGGGAGCCTGGTGTGAGCGTGGAGCCAGAGCGAAATGAGGTTACAATTAAAGACAGGAACAAGGCAGCGCACACATGGGCAACCTGTTACAGTCAGGCCCTGCAGGAGTTCACATGGACGCCACAAAAGATCAACCAGCTTTTAAGCAAGATGGCGGAAGGGGAGGACGTGCATGACTGAGCTCTGCACCAGGCTTGTCTAAAAAGAGACATTAACCGAACTTTTAATTAAGACTCTAACTGAAGAATGAGACACTGGACACAAATATTCACTTTCTTCATTTTGCATCGTTGTGTGAGACTGTTTGGTGAAATCTGTCGCCTTGATTGATCGAGGCGTGTCAGCGTCTCATTAGAACAATGGCAGGTGAACGCACTTTGGAATCCCTGTTCCAGGCGATACAGGACAGCAAAACGAAGTGATTGGACGACTTGGGACAATTGAACAGTCAGTAAACCGTCTTGATAACGCAATGGGCAGCCTGGTCGAGCAGTTCACCGAAATTCAGCAACGTGTGAGTAAAACGGAAGACGACATCTGGGACGCTCAAAAACGTGTAAAAGATTTGGAGAAAAGCGTTGCGCAACTTCAGTCTAAAGTGGATTATTTGGAGAACAAAAGCAGGCAGTCTAACTTGTTAATTTTGGGAGTTCCGGAGCTTTCCGAAGGAACGGACTGCGTGGCCTTTGTTCAGCGCCTTATTCCCGATTTACTTGGGCAAGGAAACTTCATTGAACCGCTGCGGGTGGAGAGATGCCACCGCATCGGCGACAGACAGCGAGCCGAGGTGAGGAGACGTCCACGACCGCTCATAATGAAGCTTTTAAGCTATCAAGATAAAGTGAGGATTCTTCACCATGCTCGTATGAAAGGGAACTTATCTTTCCAAGACAAGCGGGTCTACGTCTTCCCGGATTTCAGCGAAGCGGTACAGGAAAAACGAAAAGCCTTTCTCCCAGTGAAAAGGAAACTCCAAAAACTCGACATACGATATACAATGCATTTTCCAGCGATATTGTCCTTTACACATAAGGGCAAATATCAAAGATTTAATACACCGGCTGAGGCTGAATTGTATATTGGCCTTCAAGACCAGGTTAGTGAGCCGCCGTCACCTATGGATTAACTGTTATTATATAGACGAAACGGTCAGAAATGAGCCACCAAAAGTTGATGCCACCTTTTACTTTTTGTTTTGGACTATTACCTAAAAGAAATGGTCTATTTTCATGTGATTAATTTGTAAAAAACAACAAATAATCAAACAAACACAATTACACATAAATGTTCTTATTTTTATTTTTGCTCATCATATTCTTTATATTATTATCTTTATATTATATTATTACTCTATTTTATTTATTTCATTAATTTATTATTATTGCTAAATTGCTATTATTAGTACTACCTTATTTATTGTATTAGTTTATTAATTTTGTTATTATTATTTAGTACTTTTTTAGTATTTTTTTTTTTTTTTTATTATTATTATTACCATTACCATTATTATTATCATCAAAATATATATGTATATATATATATATATTATTAATATATATATATATATATATATATATATATTATATGTATATGTATATTATATTATATATATATATATATATATTATATATTATTATTATTATTATTATTTCGTTATTTTATTATTGTTTACTTATTTTTATCTTATTTTTTTTATTTTTGTTTATTTAGTTTATTTATTTTTTCTTTAAGAAATAGTGTGTTGTCTGAGGATTCAGACTTGCTTATCGATGGACGCCAGGCCTGTGTCAGGTCTGGATGCTTATTGGAGCGGGTGACTTGTCAGTGCGTGGGGTCGCATGGATGGGGCGGGAGTTGGTCCCGTCTGAGTGGCTTGGGGTGGTCTTGATTTGCGTCGGAGTCTTTATGAAATCTCATGTGGTGCTGGGGAGGCCTTCGCGGTTCCGTGTCGAGGGTTTCATGCCATTGTCCGGGGAGGAGCGGGGGCTCGCACATCGGGCCTTTTCTGTGAATGCTGAGTCAGGATCTTCAGTTTTATGTCAACACTAGGATATTATGAAGGGTAGGCTATTTAATTTAACTTAATTAAAGTTCATTTTTTTATGCAGTTTTTGTATGATTCGTCAGTTGTATAATAATTACTACAACAATAATAATTAATAGCCTAATATGAATTAAAAAAAAAAAAAAAGAGTTCGTGAGCTTATAATTTGGATATATCATATTTAGACACAAGCCTCCTCAAATTTGGGGGATCGCTTGACACAGCAGTATGTGTCCAGCAGGTGCCGTATCAGGCGCTTGGGGGGAGGGACGGGAGGGAATGAGTGATTGTTGGTGTCACGGTTTTGTCTTTCAGGGTGTTGGGTCTGGGTTTAAATGTCTTATTTGTCGTTTTTTTACTTTGTCTAAAATAAGTTTTTCTTTTTTTAAAGTAGCATCTAATGAATTATTGAACAGCTCGTGGATAACTAAATTAGAAATAGGAACATATACTTTATGGTGAACAACAAGAGAATTATAACATGTTCCTGGAATATTAAAGGTGTAATCATCCAGCAAAAGGAACAAAATCTTAACGTTTATGAAAAAGAAAAGGTGGTTATTGGTCTTTTACAGGAGACTCATTTAACTCCATCAGATCATCTAAAACTGAAAACAGATTGGGTGGGACAAATTTACTTTTCTTCATACAATAACAAAAGCAGAGGAGTAGCAATATTAATCCATAAACTTCTCCCATTTAAAGTTGAACATATTGATTCAGATCCAGGTGGTTGCTTTGTATTAATATATGGTTCTCTATATGGAGAAAAAATGTGTATTTTGAATGTCTATGCAGCTCCAAAAATAGAACTAAATTTTTTTCTCTAAACTAACAGCATTGATTGTAGAATTTGGAGCAATTTCTAACACAATTATTGGTGCGACTGGAATTGCTTCTTAGATGGTAAATTGGACAAACATCCTAGTAATATAAATTCTTGTAATTCAAGACAGAAAGCAATGTTTCAAATGTTTCAAGAAACGGGTATAATTGGATATTTGGCGCAGACTAAATCCACTCGATAAAAATTTACATTTTATTCAAATCCTCATAAGTCTTATTCACGAATCGATTATTTTCTTGTCCCACAAAATACTGCTGAAAAAATTGAAAGCTGTACTATAGGCTCAATTCATATTTCAGATCATGCTCCAATATTTTTACATATGTCTGTCTCCAATAATTATTCAGGTAGATGTACATGGAACTGTAATCGTTCAATATTATCAGACTCAGAATTCTGCTCAATGATCCAAAAAGAAATGAAATTATTTTTACAAGAGAATGATAATGAATATACAAATCCATCAAATCTATGGGAAACAACCAAGGCCTATTTAAGAGGACTAATCATTGCTTATTGCTCAGCTAAAAAGAAAAGGAATCTAAATGAACAAAATAGGCTTGAAGAAGAATTACAGTTAGCAGAGCATGAACACAAACAAATGAGCAATGAAGCAAATTGGGCTAAATTACTAAGAAAAAGAACAGCTCTGAATGTCCTATTGACACAAAACGCAGAAAAAAGTCTTTTTAAACAAAAACATAAAGTGTATGAACAGGCTAACAAATCAGGGAAATATCTATCAAGTCTTCTCAATAGTACTGGATTAAATAAGGTAATTACTCAAATTAAAGATAAAAATAATCAGATTTGTTATACAAATCGCGAAATAACACAAGTATTTCAAGAATACTATGCTGCTTTGTACTCCGCAAAATCTCAAGCAAGGCATTCACAAATTAATGCATTTTTTGATCAATTAACTTTACCCAAAATTTCAGATGACGATAGGCAATGCTGTGAGAACGTTATAACATGTGAGGAAGTTGAGAAGGTGATAGATTCCCTTCCATCAGGGAAGGCATGCGGTCCAGATGGACTTCCATCTGAAATCTATAAAACATTTAAAATATTTTTGTGCCTTTATTAACCAAAATGTATATTCATGCCTTCTCATTAAAGAAACTTCCTCCTTCATTGCAACAGGCTACTATAAAAGTTATTCTGAAAGAGAATAAAGATCCTAATAACCCGGCCTCTTATCGGCCGATTAGTATTCAAAATACAGATTGCAAAATATTGGCAAAATTGCTTGCAGCTAGAATTAATGATATTGTGCCTAAAATTATAAATAATGATCAGACAGGTTTTGTGGCAAACAGGAACTCTCATACTAATATACGGCGACTTATTAATATACTGCAATATATTGGATTACAAAAATCAAATGCTCTAATTGTCACGCTAGATGCTGAAAAAGCATTTGACAATATAGAATGGCCTTTTCTGTTTCAAACTTTAAAAAAATTCTCTTTTGGTGAAGTCTTTATCGACTGGGTGAAGCTTTTATATTCTACACCCCAAGCTTCTGTCTGCGTTAACGGAGTTACATCTTCACCTTTTCCCATTGGTAAGGGCACTAAGCAAGGCTGTCCGTTGTCGCCTCTGCTTTTTGTTCTAGCAATAGAACCTTTAGCTGAAATGATAAGAAACTCTCCTTTTGTTAAAGGGATTCAATCTAATGTAAAAACACACAAAATTTCACTTTACGCGGACGATGTTCTCTTATTTTTACGCGATCCCGTATGTTCAGTTCCTCCACTAATTAAAATAATTAACGAATATGGAGAGTTGTCAGGCTACAAGGTTAATTATGAGAAATCAGTTGCCCTACCTATGGGAAATATTAGCTATGTTGAAATTAGTAAACACATCCCTTTTAAGTTAACGTTGGAAGGATTTAAATATCTTGGCTTCTATGTCTCTGCCAAATAATGATTTGGCAGAACAAAATTTAAACCATGTTATGACTAAAATTAAGAAAGATCTACATAGATGGACTCCGTTACCACTATCACTGAATGGCAGAGTCGCCGTTATTAAAATGAATATCTTGCCAAGGCTATTATATCCTATGCAGTTGTTACCTGATCACATTCCAGAAATATTTTTCAAGTCAATTCACCAGTTAATTAGGAAATTCCTGTGGAAAGGAAAACGTCCAAGACTCAAACTAGAAAAGTTGCAGTTACCAACTGACAAAGGAGGTTTAGCTTTACCAAACATGAAATATTATTTCTGGGCCACTCGCATTAAATACATCTTAGAATGGATTAGAAACGACTCGACTTCCTCCTACTTAGACCTTGAAACTACTGGACTCGATAAACTTTCTGATATTCCATTCAAAATAACTTTCTTCATTAAAAGATACNTTTTATTAATGCGTTTTACATTTTAAGCTTGAAACAATAAAAGCTCACTATATGAAGAGGGTCTGACTACCTGTCTCTATAAAGGAAGTTATTGTTCTACCTGAAATATTTCACAATAAGGCATTAACCATTTTTGTCATTGTCATTGGCTACAGATCTCAGAAGCTAAGCAGATTGGGTCTGGGCAGTGCTTGGATGGGAGACCGCTGGAATCCTCGTGCCCTTTTAGACTGGCTGGTGGTGGCGTTGTTGTAGATTCTTTTGGTATTCATGTAGAAAAATCAATAGTTGAGAGTTGTCTAAGCTCAAAAAGTTTAACAAAAGTAAATTATGTATAATCGATAGTCCAGAGAGTCCAGGGTCCTAGTCATTGTTGCTTGTGAGAGAGATCTTAATCCATATCGTTCATTTCTGAGGTTTTCCCTCCATGTCTGTTTCATCCAGTCCATTGTTCTAGCGAAGGCATGCTAGGCCATGTCAGAGGCCTGCTCATGCAGCCCTCTCCTACATCTCAGTGTCCTTCCTCCATCGTCTGTCCAAGTGGTCTGCTCCCTGCTCTCTGGCTGCGTTGTCTCTTATAACCCTCAGTGGGGCAAACAGGCCAAACGGGCAAAGCATTGAAACTAAGATGAGTTTAGCGTATGATCGTCAGACCCTGGGAGCCTCAGCTCACCAGGTGTGATCTACATTAGTACATGTAGAGACTTACAGGCTTCGAGAGTCCTGTCGTATGGGTTTTCCCAGTTTCATCAAAGTTACATTTTAAGATTTCCATAACAGCGTCATCATTATTATCGTTCTTGCATTCATTCAAACAAGGTGTCTTTTTTTAACTATCCCTGTTTGTCTTCAGTAAGATCAGTTTGTGGACCTTATGGGGACAGACTGAAAAAGCTCAAATGTATTCAGGTTAAAGCTGCCTTTGGTCATAGCAGCCGGCAGCTCAGAGCTACAGGTGTCACGACTTGTACAGTGTTTGTATTCAGACAGCGGCATCAGTCACTTCAGATGTCACTGACTGATAAATGACCCAAACTCTCCTCTGTATCCTGCTTTGTGCTCAGCTTTTAACTGAATTTCACTAAACCATCTCCTCGCAAACGAGAGCAGCAGTGTTAGAAAAACATAATCTTATTTGTAGCCCCTCTCATCTAAGCCAAGGTGTATTAATGTCTGACAGACCACCAAATCCAGCGCTTTCATGTTGGTTTCTGACACATTTTCTCTGATCACAGTGCACTGCTTCAGCAGTGTGCTCTTAAAACACTGCGTTTGACCCTCAGAAATCAAAATGAAAAGGCAGTTTTACGACTGGTGCATGTAAAACAACGATTTAATTCTGAACTTCACTGTTAAAAGTGATTCACTCGCCACTTCATTCTAATTCCTTTTATTTGTTTCCTATTTAAAATAATTATTGTTTTTGTGATTTCAAATTGCATTTTGTTTTGTATTTACTGTTTTTCATTAAAATATTCACTTTCTCAAAGAATTGTGTTTCATCAACACAATTACTGATCCTTATGTTTTAAAACAATAATTATATTACTTTCAGTAAACAGAAAGTAATATAATTGTTTTGACGAGAAGTGATTTTCCTGTGGGCGGGCCTTGTGTGGGAGGAGTCACTAGCAGTTTGAAAACTAACAGCTCACCTGCAGCAGACACTGTTCTGAGCTTCTGCTGTCGTCTGGACTGTCTGTTTGAGGAGGTAAGTCTGCTTTTGTGAGTTACAAAGTGAAATAATGCTGCTGTTGTCAAATGCTATGTTTGACATCATGTGTTTTCTGAAAGTTTGAAAAGGAAAATGTTTTGATGTTGTGCTAGCAATGGTATAGTCTACAGGTTTGTCTGCTTATAGTTTTCCTTCGCAAAAATAAAGCAGAATTGTGAACAGCCTTTTTAATGTTGGAGTTGTGTTAAACTATCATGCATGTTCAGTTTGAGTCTGTTCAATCTGGTTAATTTAGCAACATAACTCTATTATTTTCTGTTGCAAGAGTAGAATGTTGGTATCTCATGTATTTAGCAAAAATACATTTTTTTTTTTTTAGTCTTTCATGTCTGTCCTCATGTTTTTTAGGCGGTTGGACAGTTTGATGCTACAGAACTGAAGACTCAATGAGCTTCCATCTGCTCTGAATGAACTCTGGTGAGCACAAACTGTTTCATTAAGTCAAAGCATTTGATAAAATGCATTTAAGTGTATCTAAAAATGATCTGTTGCGTTTCTTTTTTCCTTGAGTGTATATTACCACTCTCGTGCAGTAACTTTAATCAAAGGGGGACCGATCTTGACAGAACTTCGACCTTCTGCCACTTGTCTTTAATTGAATATGGCCTTAGGTGAAAAGTAATTACCCACCACTGTTAATAAAGCCACTAGTAAAGCCGATGTGAAGCTTTATCGACATTCAAACATCACACCATGAAATGTGTGCAGATACAAGCCCAGAGGATAAAAAGCAGAACGAATTGTGAGTGCAGACATGATGTGACTGACGCACTGGTCTATCTGTTCTTCAGTCAGCTGCTCTAATCCAATCATCACTGTGGTAATCTTACATAACTCCATCAAACTACAGAGAAAGTGTTCACCGCAGGTTCACATCAGAGACAAGGTGTTTGGCTATTTCTGGTCAAAACTTAGGATTCACTTCTTGGTTGGATTTGATTGTTACATGAGCAGTAAAATGACACAAAACCCAGAGATTTGATCTGATCATTCTCATCACAGAGCGCCGATTCTGGGAACAGTCTGGACAACAAATACTGTACATGTTCTGTATCTCATAAGCTCTCAGCCAATGTTTATTTTGTGTCAATAGGACAAGTATTGACTGAACTACGAACATGAAAATTAAAGCGGCGAAATACGGCGGATTTCTGCAAATTTCTGTTGAATTATTTCAGAAGCCTCATAAAACATGGGGATGTTTGTCCTGAAAAAGTTACAGATTTGAGTATTTCTGTTTAATAAGTCTAGCATGATGATGCAGCTTATCGTCTGTGGACTGCACCAGCGCACAGAGGAGTGAGCAGAGGCGGAGCTCACAGGAAGAGGGACAGGGCTGGGGCCCCACTAGAAAGCATTGACACCAAGTGAAACTTGAGGAGAAGTGCAATTATATATTATTAATAAAGTTAAACATAAAATTACATACAATACATTGACAAATGTAAAAAAAAATAAAAATCTTGATCTATATTAGCCCACTCCAGATATATGGAAATGCATCTGTTATCTTTTTATTTTGAGAATATTTTTATATTACTACAGTTATTTTTTCTGTCACTTTGTGTGTTTGTGTTTTATAAATTATAATGAAAAAAGTCAATTTAAATGCTGCTTTCACTTGACGGATTATGGTTCGTAAAATATTGTAGGGCCCCCAAAGCTGATTTATGCTTAGGGCCCCCAAAAGGTTAGATCCGGCGCTGCTTAACATGCACATAACGTGACAACAAGTTCGCAGAAACAAGTTTCTTTGTTGACACAGGGACAGGAACAAACAGGATGACGTCTTTGTGAGAGGAATTGAACCATCAGCAGAAAACTGAGCGAGGAGGACTGTCTTTGTGTTTGTCTTCAATTAAACCAAAGCTGTGTGTCTCTGTGTCAGTCCCTCCTGCGCCTCACACCGGAGCTGATCACACATTTACATTGTCTCTGGTCCTCCGGAGAAAGACCAAGACACTTTACCAATCTTGCTGATCAGTGATGTGTTCGTTGTGGTCTGTGTTCTCTATAGTGGTCCTGTACTACAAACGTCGCTGAACTGATCCTGGAGAAGTTTCTCTTCCCTGGGTTGAGTTAACTCAAACATGAGTCTCTCTGGATAAACTGTCCTACAAAATGAGTTCACAACTGCATCTGTTAATTCTGCACTTTCTCAATGAAGCCGTGTCACAGAGCAGAGGCGGGGTTAAAGCAAACTGACCAATCAGAACAACTGAGTAGACTTCAAACGTGAGGAAACGTCAATCATGAAGCGAAATATATAAGAATTAAAATGTACAATCTAAGCAAAGGAAACGCGCTGCAGCTTCAAGTTCAGTCTGAGCTTAAACGACCAATCACAGACACAGAAGTTACACTGCAGAGTTTATTTAAATGTCCTGCATAGATACAATAGACTAAAGCACTAATGTGTAACATCACCAAAAGTTTAACAGTCTTTTGAGTCAAAGTGATATAAAGATCCAAATGTGTACAAAGTGCAGTCATTCTGTTGTTATTTTTTTATTTAACTTTATTTTATTCGGGAACTTGAGTTTGTCTCATGTTGCCATAGAGATCTCTTCCCGATTAGGAAGTGATCCAGTTTTGTAGGACCATCAGACCAGGTTTAACCCAGAACTTACCTAAACCCCAAATCTAGCTTCGTAGTCCGGGGCTCTGGTAGTGAAGAGCTCTCTGATACAATACATATTCCCTGTTTATCCCGATACAATTCCCTCAGTATAAAACGTATCCGGATGGTTTACTTACTAAATAAGAAAAAGTAGACAAACTAAAGAAAAGCATTGCATACTACAAGACTCCTTAAAATGAATGTTAACTTTATGTAGAAAAACAAAAACACATGAAAGTAACAGGAGAAGGTCAGGGGCTGATTTAGTTATAAATAATTATGATCACACGACCGTATGTCACTGTTTTCTACCGTTGTTTATAAAAATGACACTCTTTGATGGAACCAAACAACAGAAGTAACACTACAGCTCACATTACCGCGGAGAAATGGTCTATATTCATCTAATATTTAGTTCTATAGCTAAGTGGAGCAGACGACAGACCTTTCAGAGCCAGATTTACTCAAATAGATGAACTTTTTGTTACGTTTACTCTGGACATTTGGAACAAAATACCCAGCCCTCCTCCCTGGTCTTCTGAAGTGAAAGTGAATGTGTCTTTGGTCTGTCACTCACTCTGGGCCTGTTCATGTGACAGAAGTTGTGACAGATCCATAAAAACACAAATATAAAGACCAGCAGTATGTTTGTTTTGGACATGGATCATTAAAATATCTGGATAGGACATTGCCAGCTTAACAGCGTCTGGAGTTGAGGTAGTGGCCGCTCCATTGGTACTGCAGCAGGAAAATCCCCTCAGTCCAGAAAGCATTTTTCCATAGAGCACAATAATTATACAAAGAATGCTTCGCACATCATGTAACTGGAGCAGGTGCGTAGGAGACGGCGTGCGTAATGCTCGTCCAAATATACTATAAAAAAGAGTCCAGCACTCTGGCAAAAAGGCTACTAGGCCTTCATCAGGCCTGATGATGGTCTAGTAGCCGAAACATTGCTTCACCTCCTGTAAATAAAAATCACTATTTTTGCAAGTAGAAAGAGTGCGGGACTCTTCTTTATTCCATAGAGCACAATGTAATCACGGCTCCTGCTCGCCTCACAGATCATCATACACATTTCAAAAGGGTTGGACTTTGTGACAAATCTTACCTAGTTTCATATCATGAACTTTTTCCTGGTTCAAATGTCTTCAGTTTAATTAAAAATAGCTTTTTAATCTTAGCTCCAGCTCTACTCGCTCTAGGATGCTCCTGCTCTGATTGGTCAGCGTGGGTCACGTGTTACGCGAGCCCGCACAACTGATGCACGTCTGTGTGAGAGAAAGAACAACTGCACATGTTCAGTGGCCGGAGGTTAGCTGAATCCAAACAATGCGCCATTGACGTAAATCGGCAGCCATCTTTTATCACCGGGGCTTGGTTTCGGATGGAGTTGTAGTCGCTGATGTAGCAGAAAAGCTTCTTTACTGTTTGTATAACGTGTCTCTGTCTCACAGCGCCTCCACAGGCCAAAGGCAGATGTGTCTCTACTGCACTGGTTCCATTGATAAAAGTGTAAACAGAACTGAGTCAGTTTAGAGAAAGAGGCCATGTTGTATTGTGATTGCAGCCTAAGTATCCTAATACACCTGTCTATGCTGATACTTATTGTCAAAGAGTTTGTCACGATATATCCAGGTACCAATACAAAAAGTACAGCTGTAGTAGTGAAGAAGAAAAGTTTGTTTGGTTTGGATTCACCAAAGCATCAACATTCCCGTCTTCCTCACTGCTCCGTTTTCAAAAGCTAAGGAAAAAGAGAAAGAAGGAAAAGAAATTTTGGTGATTTGTAATAATTCAGATGCACCCATAGACTCCAAAACTCAGAGACGTCGTTCACCACACAAATCCGTCTCAGTGGAATGAACAGTAAGTCTAACACAGTATGATGTATTTGAGCCTGATGTTGAAATGGTCACGTGTCGTCTCTGTCAGGGCTGGTGCTTTTTGTGCTTTTCCTGCTGCTCTTATCTCAGTGTGTGTTTCCTCGCCTCCAGACATAATACTGAACTCACATCAGACTGTTAGCGTTAGCATTAGCCGCCCGACCTTCACGCGTCAGTGGAGGAGACAAAGTGAGTGGAGTCAAGGCTGTGGTCCAGACTCTCCCTGATCACATTAGACACACAGAGAGGAAACACACTTAGACTAATGTCATTGTCACTGGAGCACAGAATGATAACATGGACATACAGAAACATTTTGTGTCTAAAGCAGGGGTGCCCAAAGTGGGGCCCGGGGGCCAAATTCGGCCCGCCAGATGGTTCAATTTGGCCCGCGAAAGGTTGTTCAGGTTTGTTTGGACTAACTGTTTGATTCGATTTTGTGTTGAAAAGACTGTCAAATGACCAAATTCATGTGGAATCTCTTAAAACGTGTTAGTAAGAGGTATTTTAATCTTCATCTCTTCTCAAAATGTTTTTTTAAATGCCGAACAAAATTATGTTTGGCCCTTGGCACTCTTCAATGCAATAGATTTTGGCCCGCGAAAGAAAAAATCTGCAAATTTTGGCCCACCAAGGAAAAAAGTTTGGGCACCCCTGGTCTAAAGAGAGGAGTTCTAACTCGGGTTCACAAATGCGTTTCACTCTCACTGATGGGAGTAATGAGGGCTTATTGTAGTTTGGCCTCATGATGGGACTTTGATTTCTCTTATGCTCTACACCAGACTGGCAGCTGCTCTCATGGAAGACACTACCATGAAACCTCATTTATAAAGCCTGCTTATGGGTCTTTTGATTAGCTCTGCACAAACTGTTGGTATATTTCCTCTGACGCCTCTCTCTTGTGCCTCTTGGTCAAACCCACTTATTATCATCTGTTTGGTTAGTCCTCACTTTGAATGACTTTTACTGGAGAGAAGGAGGTGTGGTGAGGTGAGTTCCAGCTGCAGGTGGAGCTCTAGATCCATTTACTGTTAGTAAACAAAGACTGCTTTGGCACACCTCAAGTGCCTTGAGTTGTGCGACTGTTCCATGTTTTTCAAGCTACAGTATGTAGCTGCATTGACAGTTAAAGATTGCAAAACTCTTTAAAAGCTCGTTTAAACGGAAAGCAAGCAACTTCTAGATCCATACACGATTACTGAATGTGAGCATGACAATAGTAGGCGAAGTGTCTTGAGCTCTGTACCAACGTTGCTGAACTGATCCTGGACAGGGGTAGACTTACCTCTACTGTATACTGAGTGCAAGTCCGGTGCGAGGCAGGACTCACGCGAGTCTTGCAAGACTTAAAAAGGGCTGATAAAAAACACCTGATAAAATGTGTCTCTTCGCTTTTGAAGGCTAGTTTTGAAAACGTTTGTGTAGCTTTTCTCTTGTCACAGCAACAGCAGACTAGCTAACTTCTTTTTAGTTGGAGATTTTCACTGTGACACAACAAATAATTCACTCGTCAAAGTTACTTGACCTGCCAGCCCAAACAGGAACAACAGCAAACACATCTCTATTTTAAATGTCTTCTATTCTTTCCTTTAAACGTTTCGTTTCGTTTCGTTCCTGTTTCATCATAACACATTCATGGTCCCAAAGTAAATTCTGTATGAGCTGCTTTTCTCGGTGTAGACCAGGGGTACTCAATTGATCGCGAGCTACCAGTCGTCTCCGAGGCAGGAGGAGTCGATCGCAAAGCCTTGCCTGTTATGTGAAGTTTAGTGTCTTTTGTACAAATGAAGAGAATAATGCGCTGAACACATGATCCACTGTGAGGTACACAAGGACCAGTCTTTTTTATGAAAGCTTCAGCGGGACTGCTTGGTTCTGAGGTGCTGTGTGTTTTCACCTGCTCTGCTTTTGTCACGGTGCCCGTTCTGCTGCAGCTCCACATCCGACCGCAGGGCCACGGGTCACATGGGCACGCTATGTAATGTTCCGAACTCAAGCAAAGTCAACACGCTCATCCGTGGAATACAAGCGCTCCAAACCTGACAGCCACAGTAGTTGCACGCCTCATCCGACAGCAGAGAGAACACGAGCTTGAAACAGGGACAAAGAAAAGCCGAAAGAGAAAACAGGCAGTGCCATAACAAACCCTCACTAAGGAGTTTGTTTTTTATGTGAGCCAAAGCCCCGCCCCTGAGCGTTACCATGGTGATCACCAAAACCAGATTTAGAAGAAACAATCGAGGTTAGAATGAGGTTAAACTACTACTTTTCTCTTTCAGATTATTTTACAGGTTTAAAAATGCTACATGTTAATAGTTAAATTGTTCTAATGAAAGTATTCAAGTCAAATTAGGTGCTTGTAGCCTATTATACACCTGATGTTTAATTAATAAACAACGGTTGAGTCTCAGTTTCGACCTTGTTTCTGCGTGCTGTCGTTTCCGCTCCTCCACAGACCAGACAGACACCTTTCACATGACTTTACTGTGGATTATTCATTAACTCTGTGCGTTTATATAGTTTAACCTTTGGAGAAAACAGCTGCTCCGGCGCTGCGTTCAAGGACGTGTGGTTTCATTCACAAAGTCACAAGACGCAAACGTACAACTCTCTCCACGACTGACTGAAGTGTTTCACTGGTTTGTGTTTTAAATGGGATGTAAATGTAAAAATATAAAAAGAATCATTACATCTAAACACGTGAGCTATTTAAAGTTTAGGTTAGACGCTTTCATGTAACAAATCAAAATCAATTAATCCACTTTATCTATCAAGATCTATGGAACTTAACAACTTTAATAGCTGATTACTGAAAATGCTTTTCTGTTTCCGTTGTCCGCTGTATCAGCCTCTAAAACAGGTTTTTCTACTTTATTTTCTTAAAGGACAGACTTCTGTTTTATTTGAGTTCACAGAAAATATTGTCGTAAAATAAGTATTACTTGATAGACTTTTGTGTGAAAATAAAATATGAAAGACATCTGAATGCTGAACTAGAACTAGACCAGATACTAG
This sequence comes from Mugilogobius chulae, assembly GCA_038363315.1. Taxonomy (NCBI): domain Eukaryota; kingdom Metazoa; phylum Chordata; class Actinopteri; order Gobiiformes; family Gobiidae; genus Mugilogobius; species Mugilogobius chulae. The sequence continues at coordinate 30,690,053 of CM076413.1, forward strand.
GACTATCCCAGAATCAAACCAAAAAAAACTCAATATTTTCAAATGATTGAAAGCTGTTTTGTGGGCCTGATTTAAGTGGTTGTCAGGCCTGATCTGGCCCCAGGCCATGTTGAAAAAGTCATGCTGTAAAGTAGCTCCTGCACCAGGAATGTCCAAACTTTATTCACAGAGGACAAACCACATGTTGAAACACAAACTCAATGCAGGGCTGACGGTGATCATAAAGTGGAAATATTCAGATTAGTGCTTTAAGAACAAGTTCATCTGAGCCACTAAACATGTATTTAGGCCTAAAGCAGGGCTATTCAACTTTATTTTTCAGAGGGCCAGATTTTATCAAGGACCACGGCTTGTGGGCCGGGCAGTTGCACAATACATCGCAGTTTTTGACGGCAAGATTGTGCTCAAAACCAGAGTTGTTTCTATAGTGATAATAACTAATGCTGCAGCTGGAATTTTAGCTGATGAAGTTGATTTAAAAGTACTGCAGGCGACTAAAAACCAGATCTAACCAAGAAATGTGGCCCAGTCCCTGGCCCATTTTACTCTGATGGGCCAGTTTTTATTTCAAAGCATTATGTTGCTGTATCCACCACTGTTCACTGTAAATCCGATATGGATTGTTTCCCTGGCTTCTTTACAATGTGGCCCAGTCCAGGGCCCAATTTACCAAGGTGGGCCACATCGGACTGCTTCGCGGGCCGGATTTGGGCCCGCGGGCCGCTATTTGAATAGCCCTGGCCTAAAGCATCAATGATAAATACTTCATTGAATTTTGAAAGTTTTTTTTTTTTTTTTTTTTACAGTAAATATATTCATTATTGTTGCTTGGGTCATTTTTCTGATAAAGAAAACACAGTCTCACTAGAGGGCGTACTTTTACCACGACACAAAAACAGTATATTTGGATCAACGACTTCACAGTTGTTTTTAGTCCTTATGTTACGCCGTACATTTAGCACGATATGAAAAAGAGTAAAAATGACACGAGATTTTACAGCATTAAAAAAGTTTTTTGAGTTTTGGTTGAAGCCACGTGGGGACGTTTTCTTCAGGTGAAACAGGTAAGTTTAGACATAAAGTTACTAAAATGGGTAAGTTTAGGTCTGGGGCTTGGATCAGGTTAAGATTAGAATCAGGATTTCATTAATATTCCTAAATAAGAACACATCTTAACAACCACCATTGAAATGAATGGGGACTGTGATTCGTACTATAATTACACAAAACAGCTGTGAACTCTTGCTAATCATACCTCATTTACATGTGTGTAATGTGTGGTAAATGTACTCTTTCGGGCTCGAGAACTTGGTTTAGTAAAGTACACCAAACTTTAGTTTTGGATTGAATACGATCTTCTAGGTTTTAACTGAAGGATTTATTCAGATTTATTTCCAAGCCTGGTTTATTAAACCATATGGACTTAAGGCTAAGGTTGGTTTTTTGGAGCTTTTCAGTCAAACTAGTTAACCAAAATTCCTTCTGTAAAATAACTTCAAAATGTGCTCAGTCCAAGACTGTTAAGTTTGGTGTGTGTATATTTAGAGTTTTTTTTTTTGTTTCTCAACACAGAAGATGCATGTGCAACAGGTCAGCAGAAAGAGCTGCGGCTGATGGACACAAACTGTAGCAGCAACACTAACCAGAGCTGTTGTTAGCTAACTACAAGTGTTTATCACCGTGTGGAAACAAAAGTTCTGCATTTGTGAATGAAATTAGACCCTACGACTCTTAAAAGTTACATTCAGGTGCAAAAACAACAACAATTTGAAGCTTAAGCAGCCTGACGTTGTCAGACCGGTTCAGACCTGATCCAAACAACCCACTCTCGTCCCAGTTGTTGATTATCGGAGCGATAATCTCCTGGTAGCAGCTCCTTTAATGGATGATTTTTCAGATCATATAAAGAACAATTTTTCTGTAGAATGTGAATTCCGATGTGTCTTTTAATAATAAACATAATGAATCTTCATACCACATCTGTACAATCTGATTGGACAGTTTGTTTCACTGAAAACCTAAACATTGAGCCAAGACAAAACTGAAACCAACATAGAGCTTTACCTGTAGTGACTTAAACATGTTCAGTGAAATGGAAAGACTTTGGTTTGAGCTAAATATAGACGGTTGTTTTGATCCAACAGATCAAAGGCCATAAAAGAGTCTGACTGAGCTCACCAGGCTATAAACCACTCCAATCATAAATGTCTGAATCATGAGTTCATCTGTGGCAAACACAACACTCAGTTATACAACTCACAGAGAAGAGAAACAAGACGTCCTTCAGTGAACTGGACCTGATGAAGTCACCTGTTGACTGACGAAATACAATAGGATAAGGGAATTATTAATGAAGACTTCAAGTGTTTTTGTTTTTTAGCACCGTATACGACATAGTTTAGCATTAAACTATGTCATATACGGTAGATATAGTTGGAAAATGAAGAAATACACAAACACATTTTTATGAAGCATTGACAGCGACTTTTGGGGGTTTTGTTTTCACACAATGTCAGACCAGGTGCTTTAGTGGCTTTTGTGTATTTAATAAATGTAGATATAATTTACCCGATAGCACAACAATCAGGAAATCATCACGTTTACATGGTGTTTCTTAATTCCAAATTAAAATATTTGTCTTCGGTTTAGATGGAAATCATAATTCTGAATAAAGGTTTACATGTTAAACACGCTAAATTAATGGAACTAACCCTAACCATACGTCATTACGTCTGCCAGAAAAACACACATCTGATGAATACGGGAAACGGCTTTTAGCTTTTTTATCATCTGGGATTGATTGCTACGATGTTTGATTGGACAATAGTCGTTTTGAAAGGTCAATTCTTATCATGTCCTGGATGGTTTGTTGTGGCAGACTTCTACTTCTCCTTGATGTGATGTCACAGTCTCTTTGATAGATGAGGATGTTCAGAATTTAAAGTTCAGATTTCATCTCTGGCGTTGGACATTCAACTCAGATTCATCATGCAAACTCGTGGGATGCCACAGGACACAGGTTTACACTGACTTAACAGTTTGAGCGCGCCCCATGGAGAAGAGCAGCTTTGTCACTCATTACTCAAACACAACAGCTAATTGGCCCTGAAGACAGTTTGTGTCAAATATACATACGAAGACATTAAGAAGAATAAAGGGGTCTAATGGTCCAAATATCTAAATATATACATTTTAAAAGCAGCTCCAGACTAAATGCAAACAGGCCCAGACACAGCTCACAACTGGAGTTTCTTCGTATAGATTTTCAAGATTTTGTGAAAGTCACAACTTTTCATCTTGTATAGCCAACAATATGTTTTCTCACAGCTGGAAAAACAAGCACCTTCATAAACTTTGCAAATATAGCTTAGTAATGTTGCTACATATTTGTATCTATAGCTTAGTGATTTTCTGAGTCGTGCTGAATTGACCTCGGCCTTGTCTCCATCTCTTGTTCAAAAGACTTTCTGACTATGAATGAGCCAGAATAAAACATACAGGTCGGATGATGTCATGTTTACGTTGGGCTTTTAAACAGTGTCATAATCCTGGAGCTTCCACATTTTATGATCGATCATCACAGACGTCTCATGTGTTTTTGGTGACGGACACGTCACCATTTTGGTTTTGTAATTACACACCATTTTAGATTTCATATTAACCCATAAGAACCCGGACCCCCCTTTCTGTTAGAGAGTCATCTACCTGAGACCACCGGGTGACAAGAGGCAGGATGTAAGTTATATGACACATCATCACCCAGTGACTGTCCTGAAGATGTCTCCAGCTGAAACATGTCGGCACGATAACTACATCTCAGAACAGATTTCTTTAAAAAAGAAAACAAACTTGTGATTGCTGTGATTGGCTAAGCACAAACTAAGGTAGACCAATCAGCTCTAAGTATTTCATCAAACGTCCCACCTTTTCCCAAACACTTTCAGCGGGAGAGGTTTCAGATGAATAATGTGGAAGAACTTAAAGAGGAGTTCAACACAGATCTATCTGGAGTGAGCTCGGATAATGTTCCATAGTGTAGCATTCAACATCTGTTTGTCCAGGTCAAGTTACAGCTCAGATCTGTGGAGAGGAGAGCCTGCTCACGAGATGTTTAATACCAGATGACAAAAAAGCAATAGTGTTCACGATTTAGAATGTGTAGGTGTTAGTGAGGTGGGTCGGGTCTAAACCCATGTTCAAACGCTCTTATGCTTTGGCTTTTAGTGACGTGAACGACAGTCCGATAAGCCTCAGGTCAAGCATTTTCTTTTTATCAATTTAAGACACAACTTAAGAGTTCTGAGCATTGTTCATTTAGGCTACAACTGGCTGTAAAATAGGAAGAAAAGGCAAGGGACAATCTTACCTGCACAAATGATTCTCCAGCCTAAACCAACCTCATCATCGGAAACTACAAATGGAAAAAGTCAAATACTCACCTGGAGAAACGTCGAGACTCCAGGACATGTTGACGCTGCGTCACGTCAGATCTTCCTGCGTGATCCAAAGTTTTTCTAGTTTTCTCTGTGCCGGCAATGCCTTTGAATGCTGCAATTTGACACGATCCCCAAACAGTGCGTTTGATTTTTTTAATAGATCCATGGTTTGAAAGCAAAGCTCTATTATACATCGTAGACTATGATGGCGCGCCTTCACAGACAAACATGCCCTGCAGCTGCCTCAGCTCGCACAACAACAGTTTTAATGTGTGCGGGTTCGGGTTTGGGCCGGGTCTTAAAATTTAAGCCAATTTTTTCGGGTCGGGTGGGTCAGGTTGAATTTTAAATTGGGTCAGGCGGGTCGGGTCACGAAAAAGCTGACCCGCACATGACATTAAGCCAGTTTTAATTCTTAATAATATTGTTTCTTGACATGAAATATGTAAAAGATCATTTCACACTTTTTCAATCTGGCTAGATCCATTTATTTGTATTAAAAGACAGAATGCATTTTAAGTTCCAAACATCTGTGTTCAGTATTAATTATCTAATGTTGTTGTAATGATTGTGAATGCAGCCAATCACAGGTGGCAGATCACTCACCAGAAGTTAAATCACACAACTTTAACTAAACTAAAGAACAAATCATGTTGCGTAAACATGGCTATAAACCAGGCCACAGGTCAGTGTGATGTTGCATAAATGTGATGTGTAAATCTGAAATCGTCACAGATGCAACAGATGTTTTCGTGCACAGGAAATATCACTTCCTCTGTCCCGAAGAAAGTGCGTCTTCTGAGTCCCCGAGGACGCCACACAACACGAGTCTGGAGCAACATCATGAGTCAAAAGTGGCAAAAATGACACAAGCTGATGATAAAACAGGATTTGAGACTATGTACTTCTTTGAACACAGTTTGAAAGACATATTAAGCTAAATTGAATTGTTTGTATTTTAATCACGCCTCATCACAAACGGCTGGAGTTTTGTCTGAGAGATACTGTTCTTTGTGCGCTGAGCCTCAGAAAACATAGTGGTGATTGTTCCTGATCTGTAGATAGATTTTAACAACACCAAAAATGCTATGCAAGTCACCCATGTCAACATTAGCATTTGACCCTGGAGATACTAAGTCAACTAGTGTGTTAGAAGATTCTTTATTGAGTACATAACGTTGGCTGTAAGACCAGCAGACATAATGATTAGCATGACCAGATTAATTTGATAGATCTGGAATCGGTCTTCCCCGGAGCTGCACACTGGTGGTAGTAGAGAAGAAGCCAAGGGTGAAGATTAGGATCCAGGCAAAGATCAGGGGCGATGAAAGCGATCCAAAAAGTGGGCGATAAGGATAACATCCCTGACCTAGACTCTCCTTCTGGGCGATAAGGATAACATCCCCTGACCTAGACTCTCCTTCTCGGCAAGAAAAAACTCCAAACCCAGTAAGGAAAATGAGAAACCTGGAGAACTACAGTGAAAGAGAGGTCCACTCCTCTGGACAGACCGGCTGTAGATGTGACCAGGGAGCCCGGTCTCACAAGAAAGCGTACATTTACCACGACATTACACAACATGCAAATTACGTATGATTAGCACGACTTCACAGCTGTTTTGTGTAATTATAGTACGCGTCACAGTCCCCGTTCATTTCAATGGTGGATGTTAAGACGTGTTCTTATTTATGAAAATTAATGAAATCCTGATTCTAATCTTAACCTGCCCCAAGCCCCAGATCTAATCTTACTAATTTTTAGTAACTTTATGCCTGAACTTACCCGTTTCACCTGAAGAAACCCCACGTGGCTTCAACCAAAACTCGTCCTATTTTGACGCTGTGAAATCTCGTGTCATTTTACTCTTTTTCATATCGTGCTAAATGCACGACGTAACATAAGTACTAAAAACAGCTCTGAAGTCGTGGTCAAAATACGCTGTTTTTGTGTGGTGGTAAAAGTACGCCATCTAGTGAGACTGTGTTGGAACAGGACTGACATGCCTCCGTAGCAGTTAGAGTTTAAGTCTGTAGACCCAGGGTCTATTAACAGAGGAAAAGATTTGCTCAAGATGGCGGAAGGGAGGACGTGCATGACTGAGCTCTGCACCAGGCTTGTCTAAAAAGAGACATTAACCGAACTTTTAATTAAGACTCTAACTGAAGAATGAGACACTGGACACAAAATATTCACTTTCTTCATTTTGCATCGTTGTGTGAGACTGTTTGGTGAAATCTGTCGCCTTGATTGATTGAGGCGTGTCAGCGTCTCATTAGAACAATGGCAGGTGAACGCACACTGGAATCCCTGTTCCAGGCGATACAGGACAGCAAAAACGAAGTGATTGGACGACTTGGGACAATTGAACAGTCAGTAAACCGTCTTGATAACGCAATGGGCAGCCTGGTCGAGCAGTTCACCGAAATTCAGCAACGTGTGAGTAAAACGGAAGACGACATCTGGGACGCTCAAAAACGTGTAAAAGATTTGGAGAAAAGCGTTGCGCAACTTCAGTCTAAAGTGGATTATTTGGAGAACAAAAGCAGGCAGTCTAACTTGTTAATTTTGGGAGTTCCGGAGCTTTCCGAAGGAACGGACTGCATGGCCTTTGTTCAGCGCCTTATTCCCGATTTACTTGGGCAAGAAAACTTCATTGAACCGCTGCGGGTGGAGAGATGCCACCGCATCGGCGACAGACAGCGAGCCGAGGTGAGGAGACGTCCACGACCGCTCATAATGAAGCTTTTAAGCTATCAAGATAAAGTGAGGATTCTTCACCATGCTCGTATGAAAGGGAACTTATCTTTCCAAGACAAGCGGGTCTACGTCTTCCCGGATTTCAGCGAAGCGGTACAGGAAAAACGAAAAGCCTTTCTCCCAGTGAAAAGGAAACTCCAAAAACTCGACATACGATATACAATGCATTTTCCAGCGATATTGTCCTTTACACATAAGGGCAAATATCAAAGATTTAATACACCGGCTGAGGCTGAATTGTATATTGGCCTTCAAGACCAGGTTAGTGAGCCGCCGTCACCTATGGATTAACTGTTATTATATAGACGAAACGGTCAGAAATGAGCCACCAAAAGTTGATGCCACCCTTTTACTTTTTGTTTTGGACTATTACCTAAAAGAAATGGTCTATTTTCATGTGATTAATTCGTAAAAACAAACAAATAATCAAACAAACAACAATTACACATAAATGTTCTTATTTTTATTTTTGTTCATCATATTCTTTATATTATTATCTTTATATTATTATTATTACTCTATTTTATTTATTTCATTAATTTATTATTATTGCTAAAATTGCTATTAGTATTACCTTATTTATTGTATTATTTATTAATTTTGTTATTATTATTTAGTACTTTTTTAGTATTTTTTTTTATTATTATTATTATTACCATTACATTATTATTATCATCAAAATATATATATATATATATATAATTATTATTTCGTTATTTTATTATTGTTTACTTATTTTTATCTTTATTATTTATTTATTTTTGTTTATTTAGTTTATTTTATTTTTCTTTAAGAAATAGTGTGTTGTCTGAGGATTCAGACTTGCTTATCGATGGACGCCAGGCCTGTGTCGGGTCTGGATGCTTATGGAGCGGGTGACTTGTCAGTGCGTGGGGTCGCATGGATGGGGCGGGAGTTGGTCCCGTCTGAGTGGCTTGGGGTGGTCTTGATTTGCGTCGGAGTCTTTATGAAATCTCATGTGGTGCTGGGGAGGCCTTCGCGGTTCCGTGTCGAGGGTTTCATGCCATTGTCCGGGGAGGAGCGGGGGCTCGCACATCGGGCCTTTTCTGTGAATGCTGAGTCAGGATCTTCAGTTTTATGTCAACACTAGGATATTATGAAGGGTAGGCTATTTAATTTAACTTAATTAAAGTACATTTTTTTATGCAGTTTTTGTATGATTCGTCAGTTGTATAATAATTACTACAACAATAATAATTAATAGCCTAATATGAATTAAAAAAAAAAAAAAAGAGTTCGTGAGCTTATAATTTGGATATATCATATTAGACACAAGCCTCCTCAAATTTTGGGGGATCGCTTGACACAGCAGTATGTGTCCAGCAGGTGCCGTATCAGGCGCTTGGGGGGAGGGACGGGAGGGAATGAGTGATTGTTGGTGTCACGGTTTTGTCTTTCAGGGTGTTGGGTCTGGGTTTAAATGTCTTATTTGTCGTTTTTTTACTTTGTTTAAAATAAGTTTTTCTTTTTTTAAAGTAGCATCTAATGATTATTGAACAGCTCGTGGATAACTAAATTAGAAATAGGAACATATACTTTATGGTGAACAACAAGAGAATTATAACATGTTCCTGGAATATTAAAGGGTGTAATCATCCAGCAAAAAGGAACAAAATCTTAACGTTTATGAAAAAAGAAAAGGTGGTTATTGGTCTTTTACAGGAGACTCATTTAACTCCATCAGATCATCTAAAACTGAAAACAGATTGGGTGGGACAAATTTACTTTTCTTCATACAATAACAAAAGCAGAGGAGTAGCAATATTAATCCATAAACTTCTCCCATTTAAAGTTGAACATATTGATTCAGATCCAGGTGGTTGCTTTGTATTAATATATGGTTCTCTATATGGAGAAAAAATGTGTATTTTGAATGTCTATGCAGCTCCAAAAATAGAACTAAATTTTTTCTCTAAACTAACATCATTGATTGTAGAATTTGGAGCAATTTCTAACACAATTATTGGTGGCGACTGGAATTGCTTCTTAGATGGTAAATTGGACAAACATCCTAGTAATATAATTCTTGTAATTCAAGACAGAAAGCAATGTTTCAAATGTTTCAAGAAACGGGTATAATTGATATTTGGCGCAGACTAAATCCACTCGATAAAAACTTTACATTTTATTCAAATCCTCATAAGTCTTATTCACGAATCGATTATTTTCTTGTCCCACAAAATACTGCTGAAAAAATTGAAAGCTGTACTATAGGCTCAATTCATATTTCAGATCATGCTCCAATATTTTTACATATGTCTGTCTCCAATAATTATTCAGGTAGATGTACATGGAACTGTAATCGTTCAATATTATCAGACTCAGAATTCTGCTCAATGATCCAAAAAGAAATGAAATTATTTTTACAAGAGAATGATAATGAATATACAAATCCATCAAATCTATGGGAAACAACCAAGGCCTATTTAAGAGGACTAATCATTGCTTATTGCTCAGCTAAAAAGAAAAGGAATCTAAATGAACAAAATAGGCTTGAAGAAGAATTACAGTTAGCAGAGCATGAACACAAACAAATGAGCAATGAAGCAAATTGGGCTAAATTACTAAGAAAAAGAACAGCTCTGAATGTCCTATTGACACAAAACGCAGAAAAAAGTCTTTTTAAACAAAAACATAAAGTGTATGAACAGGCTAACAAATCAGGGAAATATCTATCAAGTCTTCTCAATAGTACTGGATTAAATAAGGTAATTACTCAAATTAAAGATAAAAATAATCAGATTTGTTATACAAATCGCGAAATAACACAAGTATTTCAAGAATACTATGCTGCTTTGTACTCCGCAAAATCTCAAGCAAGGCATTCACAAATTAATGCATTTTTTGATCAATTAACTTTACCCAAAATTTCAGATGACGATAGGCAATGCTGTGAGAACGTTATAACAGTGAGGAAGTTGAGAAGGGATAGATTCCCTTCCATCAGGGAAGGCATGCGGTCCAGATGGACTTCCATCTGAAATCTATAAAACATTTAAAAATATTTTTGTGCCTTTATTAACCAAAATGTATATTCATGCCTTCTCATTAAAGAAACTTCCTCCTTCATTGCAACAGGCTACTATAAAAGTTATTCTGAAAGAGAATAAAGATCCTAATAACCCGGCCTCTTATCGGCCGATTAGTATTCAAAATACAGATTGCAAAATATTGGCAAAATTGCTTGCAGCTAGAATTAATGATATTGTGCCTAAAATTATAAATAATGATCAGACAGGTTTTGTGGCAAACAGGAACTCTCATACTAATATACGGCGACTTATTAATATACTGCAATATATTGGATTACAAAAATCAAATGCTCTAATTGTCACGCTAGATGCTGAAAAAGCATTTGACAATATAGAATGGCCTTTTCTGTTTCAAACTTTAAAAAAATTCTCTTTTGGTGAAGTCTTTATCGACTGGGTGAAGCTTTTATATTCTACACCCCAAGCTTCTGTCTGCGTTAACGGAGTTACATCTTCACCTTTTCCCATTGGTAAGGGCACTAAGCAAGGCTGTCCGTTGTCGCCTCTGCTTTTTGTTCTAGCAATAGAACCTTAGCTGAAATGATAAGAAACTCTCCTTTTGTTAAAGGGATTCAATCTAATGTAAAAACACACAAAATTTCACTTTACGCGGACGATGTTCTCTTATTTTTACGCGATCCCGTATGTTCAGTTCCTCCACTAATTAAAATAATTAACGAATATGGAGAGTTGTCAGGCTACAAGGTTAATTATGAGAAATCAGTTGCCCTACCTATGGGAAATATTAGCTATGTTGAAATTAGTAAACACATCCCTTTTAAGTTAACGTTGGAAGGATTTAAATATCTTGGCTTCTATGTCTCTGCCAAATGTAATGATTTGGCAGAACAAAATTTAAACCATGTTATGACTAAAATTAAGAAAGATCTACATAGATGGACTCCGTTACCACTATCACTGAATGGCAGAGTCGCCGTTATTAAAATGAATATCTTGCCAAGGCTATTATATCCTATGCAGTTGTTACCTGATCACATTCCAGAAATATTTTTCAAGTCAATTCACCAGTTAATTAGGAAATTCCTGTGGAAAGGAAAACGTCCAAGACTCAAACTAGAAAAGTTGCAGTTACCAACTGACAAAGGAGGTTTAGCTTTACCAAACATGAAATATTATTTCTGGGCCACTCGCATTAAATACATCTTAGAATGGATTAGAAACGACTCGACTTCCTCCTACTTAGACCTTGAAACTACTGGACTCGATAAACTTTCTGATATTCCATTTATAAATAACATTTCTTCATTAAAAGGATTACAAACAAATGTCATTGTAAATAGTACGATTAAAACTTGGCAAAAAATACGTAAACACTTTGGCACAGAAAAACAGCACTCTTTTCTAGCCCGGTTTATAATAATCCTGATTTTCCAGTGTCTTGTACAGATGAAGGTTTTAAAATATGGAGAGACGTAGGTATTCAAAAGATACAGGATCTTTTTTAGGACACAATCTAAAATCCTTTTCTCAACTCAAGTCCGAATATAACCTTCCACAGACACATTTTTATCGTTATTTGCAGATTAGAAGTTATATTTTCTCCAGTTCATCTTACAAAAAAGGTCCCCATATTAATCAACTTGAAACCATCTTACTTAAAGCAGTTCAGCTAAAAAAGAAAAGTTTAAGTTTTTTGTATAAACAAATGTTTGTAAATCCCATTTCTATCAATAGTAAAAACCTTTGGAGTGAAGAATTTGGGATTAGCCTGGATGATAGTAAATGGAAACAAGTCTTACTAAATGCAAAGAAAATCACATGCTCTAACAGATCTTATGAAACTCAATATAAAATAATACATAGACTTCATGTGACACCAGTTATTCACAGTAAATATGACTCTACATGCTCTCCTCTTTGTCAAAAATGTAAAGCTAGTATGGGATCATATAACCACCTAATATGGTACTGTCCTGTAATACAAAAGTTTTGGCAAAGTGTTCAAACAGAAATTAATCGACTTTTACATATAAATATTACTTTAGATCCTTATTGTTTTGTACTAGGATTAGAATCAAATATTAGACAAACTCATAAATATATATTGAGAATTTTATCATTTGCAGCACGTTTAACTATCTTACATAGATGGATGGACAAAGAACCTCCAGATCTCAACATGTGGCGAGAGAAGATTATGTCCTTGATGCCTTTGGAGAGGCTTTCATATGTCCTCAAAGGTTCTATAGATTCTTTTGTAAATAACTGGTCACCGCTTGCTTCCATTTTTGAAGAAGAATGGGAAAAAGTGATCTCAATAGGATCTTCAAATTAAGAGCCTAAATATATAAAAAATAGTAATAATAATGATAATAATTAGAATCATAAAATACACATATACAAAACACTAATATTTAATTAAAACTTATTTAATAGCCCTTTCCAGTACCCACATAGTAGGTGTAATTAAAAAAAATAATAACAATAAAAATTAAAGATGCGCCTGTTTTTTTTTTTTTTTTTTTTTTTTTTAATGGATAATGTTGTGTAATGCCCGATGCAGAATGGTGGTGGTTTCTTCTGGCCTGCAGGGGGATTCTGTTTTGGTTCGGACGTGGATTGGGGTTCACTTTGGAGCCGCTTGGGCGGGATCTCTCCTGTTCTATCCATGTGTCTGCTAGCGCGATGGGTGCCGGTTTTGATGAGCATCCACTCGTGATTGCAGGCCTGGTGTTGATTGGTATTTAGGTCGGAAATAATCAACAACCACTATGTATTATTATTTATTTATTATCTGTTTATTTATTTTCATTATTATTATTATTATTATTATTTTTTTTTTTTTTTTTTTTTTTTTTTTTTTTTTTTTTTTTTTTTTTTTTTTTTTTTTTTTTTTTGTGTGTTTTGTTTTGTTGGTGTCTTTGTTTAGTGTTGTTTTGTGTATGGGCACCATGTGGTGTATTTAATTGAAAAAAACTAATAAATACAAAGATAATAAAAAAAACAGCTGGAAAATTGACTTTGTTTATTCTCATTATTTTTGTTGAACTGGAAGTGGGTGATATTACAAGAGAAATGTTTATTATGAATTCTGACCATTATGTGTTGTTTTTTCTTATGAACCGACCTCTGCACATTGTAGCTTTCTTTAGAATTGTCACTTGGTGTTCCTGTGACGTGTCTGGTCAGCTGGTTTATACAGTTTTTAATGCCATTTTCCAACTTGGGACATGCACCAGACCATTGAAAGAGAGAGAACCACCTAATAGATTAGGACAACACCAGAGTCATAGGCACCGAAAGCAACAAATACCATCGCTCTGGATTAAGAAGGCCATCGAAATCCGAAAACACGCCCACCGGACTGTAAATCGAGATGAGGGGGTATGCCAACTTTATCACACCTGGGACACAGTTCTGAAGAGGTCGGACTGCAGATGAACAGAGTTCAGAAGAAAAAACAACACATTCCTACTACAGAAGACCTAATGAATTTAATTGGAATAGGAAAATTGAGTACGAAAATAAAAGGAGACAGAAAGTAGCAAACAGGAGAAAAAACGGTAAATTAGGATTTCGACGATGACGAACGATAAGCTTTTGTAAGTACACCTGGGGCAGACTGACAGATGACGATTAACACTCACCAGATAAAGTCACTGACAATGTGAGTGACACACCAACACACTGAAGACACACCAACAGCTTTTTCTTTTAGCTTGAAATCTGATGATATTGTTGTCATCAGTAAGCATCGAACAGCGATGTAACAGCCAGAATCAGTGCTGCTACATCGCTATAATAGTATAATGACATGATTTTGTTCTTAAACTGGCTACAATTCTCTAAAATAATAGTGCTTAGAACAGTAATTCTTCAACATTTCACATGAAGTAGCTTACAATTTAACGAAAGGTTTTAGGCTTTACGAGAACCTCCAACTAGTCAGATTATTCTTCCTCGCCATTATCAAACCTCAAATGTTGTATTTCCTAAATCGAGTGTATTTACAGGGCTGTACCTTATTTGAAAGCTTAGATTGTGTAGAATTCAGTCGCTGTTTTTTTTTTTTTCACGTATTGTTATATTGTGAGATTGCCTCGCGAAACAGACAAGGTAACATGTTAAACAGGAAGTGCGCTGCCAAGAACAGTGGGTGGGAGGAAGAACGTGAATAAACCAGGTCTATACAGTAAGTGTAAATTAGAGCTTAAGCAGATCTAACACTTAACTTCTATTACAGAACAAACACACACATATTGAATAAAGTGACTCTAAACTAACCACATATTATGACTTTAGAACATCTTTTGTACCAATCCCAATTACACACTCCTTGCTGTTCTGACTAACAGAGATACCACATGCAGCTAATGTTTTCAGTTCCAAAATTTAAAAGTACACCAAGTAACTTTTTGTAGAAAATAAATACAAATATAAATAAATAATATAAACATATATTAAACGTCTGTTTAGGCTACCCCATGTACATGGGACACAGCTTTGGCATATAGACAGATAGATATTAAACGTATAGAAGCATGTTAAAGCATGTATGACTGACAGGTTTAAACGTTTTTTTAAATTTTTATTTAGTTTGGTAGATTAATACCTGTTGTAATTAATAAATGATAGTTTTACGTTAATCAATAACAAGTTTGTGGAGAAAAATGTGAAACTACATTGAAAATACCAGGAAGTAGAGCAGAGTTCTAAATTGATGACTAGTCCTGATATTATCTACTTCTAGAACTATGTATTGTGTATCAAATCACACTCTATCCACACTGCACACTGTTCTGACTTACAGATACCACGTGTAGCTAATGTTTTTCAGTTCTAAAATTACACAAAAACGTGACTGCCAAGTCCAAGTGTACGCATTTCTTTCTTTAAAATACAACTCCAAATGTGTTTCTGTAACTTTACTCTTTAAATAACTATGGAACAGCATTACATAAATAAACTTCACACATTTTTGCACGTTCTGAGCCAATTTTGAACTGACATCCAGCAGCCAATCTGAGCCAAAATCAGACACAAGCATAACTTTAGATGCTCTTCTCCACCTAGGGCATTACGAACTCAAGAAAAGCTCAAAAGTCGTCAGTGGTGTCCCCTTCTCCTTGTTCAATCCTGCCATCCTTGACACGCTTGGCCCAGGCTTCTCCCTCCAAGACTGACAGAACAAGAGGAGCCTGTGAAGGAGGGAGATGAAAGGGCCAGAGGCAGGAGGGGGAGCGCTCTGCAAGAATGAATGACCTCCCTTATCCACACATCCCTGCTGGAACCGCTCTGCCCTTAAAACAATAGCCAAAAATCACATACAACTAACTACGCACATTTCTCACTACACTGCCATGCTAACATTTAGAGGGACTATCATTACAAGAACATGGGTTGGCTCGATAAAAGGTGTTTATTTTGGGTTCTGTGGCTTCAAGTGAAGACAGATTAAATATAAATATAGCAAAAGTTTCTTTCTTTTCTTTCTTTCTTACAGTAGAAAGAGAAAAATGAAGTGATTGTTAACTCTGTGGTCTCCAACCTATGCCAAGTAGCTCGCTAAAGGTTTTGATTAAATATTACACTATATTATATCACTGTAAGGGGCTGGTTACACCGACTTATAGTGGCCATGTTCAAATGAAAACAGCCACATTGTTGGATGTTTTGTGAATTTTAAAAGTCGCAGCTAAAAGGCAGCGGAGTTAGGCAAAGGTTCTTCTGCAGAAGAATCTGAGGTCCTTCTGCTGGAACCTTATGATCTGACCAAAAGTCATAAGAGAGTCAAAATGACAAACATGAGGAAAGACAAGATTAGTAATGTTACTTTTGACATGATTTTAAGGTTGATGTAACAATTTTGATAAAGATTAATTTAATTATTAATAAATTTTTTTAAATGACCATGAGATTGAGATTCAGCCCGATCACGTTGTTTGTTTTAAACGGAGAAGGCCATTGTCAGAATAAACATGAGATTAATATTTGGGTTAAATGACACAATAACAAGCAATATGAAAAAATATACTTGGATTTTTTTTCGTTCTTCATTACGCCTATAGGCCAACTTTATCACAAAATGATTTTATATTCCAAGAGTAAATGTTCCTTAACAAATCTAAAAAATGAGTGTTGTCCCAAGGTTAAGCATATCTGGACAAGCGCACAAAAAAAAAAAAAAAAACATGCCAAACTGTGCAGCGATCCAAATTAATGAATAACAGCCTTCAAACGTGCCGCTAACAAGCCAAACCCAGCGTGGTAATCATCTTCAGCGCTCTTTGGTGCTACCTTACGGCCTACGGAGACGACAAAGAAACGGCAAAGACCTTGAGCTAAAGCGCGCGATTGTTCATTCATGATCGCGGCCAAGTCCAGGGCAATGGGCAACGTCGTTTGGCAGGAAATGAAGGGGAAAGTGCTGTTCGTGCTAGCGTCTCCAGCTAGCTCGGATACATGGAGTTAGCCAGGGCGCGGGACAATGAGCAGATTGTTGTTCACAAACATAACATTTTCAGGCTCCTTCCCTTCTTATCTCGCTCGCCTCCCGCTGCCTAGGAGAACAATCCGGCGACGCAGCGTGGCCGTCCAAAAATATTTACCCACTACTAAGCATTCAAAGGCCATTCTCTGGAGCTGCTCTGTGATGTTCGGCGAGCAAAAACAAAGCAGGCGCGCACACACACTTGTTGGCTGCACCTGCTCCAGATCTCTCTCTCTTTCTCTCTTCTTATTTCTCCTTCAATCTACTCTGCCCCTGTATTTCTCCCTTTTTTCCTCTCCGTTCTCACTGTTCTCCCTCCTCTCTCTCTCTCTTCCTCTCACATCACCATTTGCTTCTTTTTCTATCACTGTTTCATCTCCTTTCCTTGTGTTTTCTTTCTCTAACACTCTCCTCTTCTCCCAATGCACTGTTTCTACACTTCTTTTCTCTCTCTCTCTCTCTCTCCCTTTTCTCTCTCCTTCTCTCCCTTTTTCTCTCCCCTTCTCAATTTATCCCTTTGTATGTTCCTACTACCTCTCTCCTTCTCCTTTCCTCCCTCAACTTCTCTTTCCTTGCTCGCTCTCTCCTTTTGTCCCTCTCTCTTGCTCTTTCCCTCCTTCTTTTTCCTGTTATTTTATATCCTCTCTTCCTTCATCCCTCTTTCTCACTTCCTTTCTTCTCTCTACCTTTCATTTTTGTTTTTGCTTTCTTTCTCCCTTCTGTCTCCCCTTCTCTTTCTCTCTTTGTTCTCCACCTTCCTTTTTCCACCTTCTACCTTTTTTCTCTCCTTCTCCTTCTACTCTTTCTCTCTCTCTCTCCTTCTATCTTTTCTCTCTCTCTCCCTCTCTGTGTTTACTGTGGGAATTCCTTAAATCTGTCCTCCGTTCTCTCAGTGACTTGAATCCTCAGCGTTTCCGTGGCGAACTATAAGCAACACCAGCCTCTCCTTTTGCCTGTGGCAGAGTTTACATTTTAAACCCACATCCACGTCTCATCCTCGGTGCCCCCGACGTGTCTCCGCACCTCCGTCGAATTCTCCTAAACCCTCTTTTCTCGCCCTTTTCATACCTCCTCACTATCTCCGTCTGTCACCTTACGTTCTCCCGACAGGCCTCCCTAATCTTGTTCTTATTTCTGCAGCTATTCTAAAAAAAAAAAAAAAAACGAATCCCAAACATTTGCTGATTTTTCTTAAGCAACATAAGTTCATTAACAATGGAGAAGTGAAATCGGCTGCAAAGCGGTTGTGGGTTCATTAGCATATGTTTGGAAACGAGGTTCTAAATGATCCGATCACGCTTGATAATGAGAACAAACAAAGACGCTGAATTATTTGTGTGATGAGGATGTGTGTCGCGGTCTTTTAAGCAGATTCCCCCAAAACACATGCAAATAAACACAAAGTCAAAATGTGACAAGGAGACTCTCTCAGACTAAATTGGGCTATGTGCTAATAACCAATCATGTGGTGTTAAATTGAAATGACTTTTCTTTCATAACATGACTGATTGCTTTTCTGCTCTCTTCAGCTCGAGTCTCTGGTGTAGTGCCAGTGGCAGAACATTCACATTACTACAATAGACAGGAATTCTATTACAAATGTCACCTTAATTGCTTGCAGGGCTTCAGCTAACATGTTTTAAGAGTCGACTAGTCAGCGGGTATTTCAGATCTTTGTGCAATTGTTTCGTAACTAATAAGTCTTTTTTACATTTGGATGTTTTAAAAGACATTAAAAAGAGACACATTATGTAAGTTTTCTTGGTTTAAGTTTTCAATACAGTTCTAGCATTGCTTCCTCACCAAAAGTACAGACAACTTGTTGCAGGGTTAGAAAACTATTCACTCTCTCATTCACTCACAGGGGAAATTACAGTGATGCCCATTTAACCTAAACATGCATGTTTTTGGAGGTGGGAGGAAACCGGAGAAACCCCACAGTGACACGGGGAGAACATACAAACTCCACCCAGACAGACAGTGGCATGTTGATATGGTCCGACCCAGGAGTCGAACCCACGAACGAGAGCTCTAACCACTCTGCTGTGCCCAAATGAAAATTGAAATTTTGACAGGCATAGTAGCAGCTGTTAAAAAAAAAAGAAAAAAAAAAAAGCAGACCCATTGTTCTCATATTCATTTAGGGCTGGGCACAGTTTTTCTCTCAGATTGAACATCTTGATTTCCGAGTCGCTTTAGTTTTACCTTTCAAAAACTAAAGAAAAACGACTTTTATTTTAAATTTCATACATCAGTCCCATCACTCTCTTACCTAATGCATTCTGAGCCTCTGGATTGTTCACCATGAAGTGTTTTTCACAGCTAAACAAGATGTGCCTATACGCTAATTAACAGCTAGCCACAATGCTAAAAACAACAGACAAATTAAGAAAAATTTTGTGAACAAACAGAACAATGTTAGACGTAAACAAGACGTTGTGGACTCATTTACAACTGAATAGATACATTAAGAAGATATTTGAAACATGCTCAAGTACAGAAATGATCATCACTATCATGACTTCATCAAAAAGCAGAACCCCAAGGATGAGCTCACGAGTCACAATATTGCTGCCTTACTGCAGACAAACACTTTGAAAAAGGTTTGTGAATGTGCAACTAAACCAGGTCTGTAATAAACAGCAGCTCAATCCACAAATATGCTTCATTTGATTCAGTCTCGTATTCAGCCAAATGGGACAAAATAACACCTTTCCATTGTTAAAATGATCCATTCTGTCACAGTGAGATAATGATTCATGATCATAATGAGTCGTTGCTTTAGTCAGATGCATCAGAGCTGGTTCACAACATGGCGCCTCAGCACCTGTTCACACATGACGCACCACACACTTCACACATACAGTAATGTTTGCATTGGTTCAACAATCTAAATGGAAACACATTACTGTTTAAATCTGTCACTGTTACAGTCAAATGAACAGAAAATTAACAGTGTTGTACATCATTCATTATGGTTACAGGAAGAATAATGTAATACATTTGTATTACATTACTGTCTCAAAAGTGTAAATGAGTTACACTACTATGAGTTACTTTGAGCTCATCACACATTTGTTAAGACATTGTACAAGACTAATCCTGTTACATTTACACTTGATTACAGATTTATTTATGAAAATCTGTCGTTTCCTCATAGCATTTTAATCACCTTTTAGCCAGAAGACAGTATTTTAGTGGTGAGTTACTCAGATTGTAACTTGTAATATACTGTCAGTATTTTTTATAAGTAATGAGTTACACTACTTAGCTACTGAAAAGGAGAATGTATTACAGTAACTAGTTACTTTTGGAATGAGTTACTTCCAACACTGAAAATCAATATTGCATAGCTTTTCTGTATCAAAAGAACGCAACTTCTTTAGACAAGAGAATATAATGGCCAACATTCTGAATGTTTTAATATAAACTTGGAATTGTTTGTGTACAGTGGTCCCTCGCTCTATCACGGTTCACTTTTTGTGGCTTCGCTGTTTCGCGATTTTTTTGTGTGCACTTTTGCATTTTTTTTAATAGTGTGCAGTCCTATAGACGTGCACTGCAGCATGCTTTGCTCTCAAACGCACTGTTTAAGGACCGTATCATATTATTCATTGACTTTTGAGCAAACAAAATCTCATGATGAGCTTTATTCAAAAAATACTATACAACATTGCAAAATATCTTTACGAGTAAGAACAAACAATATCCTCTTTTTTTCAATGTTAAACGATGCTTGTGCAAATAACTGACATAAAATCTAATAAAATACACTAAATACAACGTAAGAACGTCCATTTAAATCCCTATAACACGTGTTCTTCTTGGTACTACAGTCAGCTGTCACAAACTGGTTTTAGTCGTAGAATCTGGCAACCCAAAGCGAAAACCTCATTCTGCTTCCTGATTGGATTATCAGCTTAAACGTTACTTGGCCTCTTTTAAATCTCGCCTCTTAATTTGATAGTTTATAATTTAGAGAAATGGAAAAAAAAATAAAAAATATTCCACCAATTTAAATGCGCCTCTAACACGGAGAGAGTTTTAATCTGGAGCCGCAGTGGAATCAATCTGGATGATGCCTTATATAACATAATTGAATTACGATTCGGAAAATTGAATCATACCCCAAATATCTAATCTAAGTGGACTAACTATAATATCATATCCGGCATTAGCATTAAACGTCGGAGGAATAAGTCGTTTGGTTTGACTAATGCCTGCCGCAGCTGCTGGGATTACGCCGCTAAATGGTTGAGAATAAGACAGGCCACATTAGCTTTGATGGTTTCAGAGATCACTGCGCCGAAGTGTGATGGGTTCCAACATGGCCGCCGGGAAATGGTCAAGTTCACGATCAAGAAGGAGCCTATAGATTTAATACATTTGAAATAATACTGTGAAAAACGATGGGGCTTATATTGGTATCAGTCGAGATTTAGACGATATTGGCCATAAATCTAATTAGTTTAACTTTTTACTAAAGGGAAAGGTAAGTTTGTGACCGATTTTAAAATGCAAATATTGGCAGAGATGGCAAAAGTACTGAAGGTCACTGCTCAATTTAATGTAGGTGCTTGAGTAAAAGACATTTCTGGTAAAAGTCCAAGTCCTGATGAAACTCCTTTGCTTGAGTAAAAGTAGAAAAGTGAACGTGTGGATAGTTAGGCAGGTAGGTAAGTTAGGCAAGCAAGCAAATAAAAGGTTAAAAGTACAATGTTATTATCTAGTGTGGGTTTGTCTTTAGCAGCATATTTCACCCATTTTAAGAAATTTCTGACATTTTCAAAAGCTTGAGTCAAACTCACTACTGTGGTGAGTAATCATGTCTTACATCATTGACAAATATGATGGTTTGAAATAAGAAAAACGTTTTTTAAGCAAGGCGGAAACGTATTGAAACAAGTTGAACAGTCTAAGTCCAACGAGAAAACTATTTTAGCCAGAAAAATAAATAACAATTGAAATCCAAATTTGGGCAGTATTGACAAAAATGGATATCTTGGTCATTTTATGGTATCTCGATCACGATATTCAGAGGATACGCAGCAAAGACTACAGCTCTAGACTTGCTTAAAATGACTTGGAATTTGAGCTGTTTTAACTGGATAAAATTTTATTGCTTATGTAACGTAGAATATTTCACTGGTTTTGACAGATCTTCAACTGGTTTCAGAGAATTTGGCATAAAACAAGAAGAAAAATGTGACAATGAGGTAAGAACCGTTTTCTTAACCCAATGGCAAATAATTTGGCTCGAAATAAGAAGCAATGTCTTGAAATCAGTTCGAAACACTTTGAAATCTAGGTCTCTCCAATAAATCGAGGTTAACTTAGTCAAAATGCTTAGGCTTAAATCCTAGAATCAAGCAAGTTTAACTATTTTGCAGTGTATAAACTCAATCTAACAGAAAAATGTTCAAACATATTTTACATTAGTTAAGGTTTAATTCTCAAAAACGATTATATTGGACCTAAGAAATGCTCTACTGAACGATTAACCAGTCTTTTCAAACTACTTTATTTACCTTAATATTTAACTAATTTGTTAACCATTTGACCAAATATTCATGCTAAATAAATATTCAGACAGAAAAATGCAACGAGATTATCATTATTATAAATTTGCCGCGTGATTTCAAATCTTTTTCTAATTTTCTTTTCTGTTCAAAAATAATAATACATTTTGGACACCAGTGAGTTATTGACTAAATAACTAAATATTGTCTTTCTATAGTCATTTGAAAGTTTACGATACAATCCTTCACCAAAAAACCTTACACAGTGCAGCTTTAAATCCAAATTATCCAATTATTGGGATACTTCAAAACGTAAAAACTGTATTCACACACTGGCCTGATTGTCAATTGAAAGAACATTAACATGGCAAGTTTTTTGGATCAATCCTTTTCCTTTTGTGTTGAGTGAATCGTCCATAGATCTTTTTAGGCTCGTGCCCTTTGTCTGGGATTACAACATCAAAATCTGAAATGTCGAACGCAACCTATTGAGTGGATAAGCCGCTCGGAAGATCACAGACGGGGCTTTTTTTTGCTGCTCTTGTGCATATTAATTGTCCCGGTGCAGTCGAGCTCTCCTTGTCACACGCTGAAGTCGCATAATTATATCATCTGTGCGAGAGGAGCTTTGGGTAAAGGGCAGATCGGATTCACCAAAACGTCGTGTGGTCTTGTCAATAAAAGCGTAACGAAACAGCCGATTCTTTCAGCTCGATGCGGGGGTGACAAGAGGCGTCCATCAAAATGAACAACTCCCCCTCGCTTTGGCCGCCGTGAATCGATGGGATGTGACAGAGGAATCGCCACCTTTCCTGTGTAAATAAACAAGTGAGAGCCAGGGGAGGAGCCGCGGCAGGAAGGAGGAACTATAAGTAGGACACTTCAGCCCACATGAAAGAGGAAACGCGACTCGTGGGACAAAAGGTGCATTGTTCCAGGAGCTTTCTAGCATTTCGGAGCAAAAGGAAAGCAATTTTTGGGACGAAATCAACAATAATTTGAGAGAAAACAACACTATTCTACACTCTGCAGATGTTGGCTAGAGCCAATACTGTATTGCTTAAACGCATGAAGGGTCTAATCACCTGCAAAAAGACTTTAAATTAGTGAAACAATGTTGTAGATTTTTCATGTAAAGGACCAACTTTTTGAACCTCAAAGTTACTCTGACATAAATAGTCGTTTAAATAGGCACTTCTTATTCAAGCTCACTTTTTTTGAGTGTCACTTAAATTGAATCACATTTGCATTCAGTTGGATGTATTGACAAACTGTCTGAAATACATTTTAAGAAGATTTGAAAGCGGTAGAGGGCAGAAAGTTAAGCTTGCTTCCCATAAGAGTCGTGGTTCGACTCCCGACCATATCAACATCTCACGATCTCTGGGGAGTTGCATTTCTCCCGTGTCACGTGGTTCTCGGTACTCCCTCCCACCTCCAAAAACATGCATGTTTAGGTTATTGGCATCACTGTAATTCCTTAGTGAATGAATGAGAGTTATGTTGTCTGTGTACCTGCGGAAGTGGCCACTGTCCAGGTGTTCCCCCTAAGCCAATCCTGGATGCTCCATCACCCCCCCACGGATAAGCGGTAGAAAAAAAATAAGAATAAAGCTAGAAAAAACTTGCTGATAAAGCTGAACATTTCAGAGAGTCCTTTTACAGCCTTAACTCATGAAAATGCATTTTTATACCACTAAGCAATGTGAATAGCATGTCAAGTGAACACATTTTCCTTTTCTGCTTCTCTATGGCACGGGTTGTTGAACCAGTGGATGTAACTCAAGTTATTATTTACGACTATAAAAGACAAGTCAATAGTCTTTATTTTTTTCACTCCACTTGTGACCAAGCAGAACGCACATCTGTAAGGCGCCAAGAAAATATTGTTTGATTTCAACACCTTTAGCGGCATGTGACCTATAAAGCCATGTCAGACTAACCTGGCTCACACCAGATCATTTTGAATTGAGTTTTACACAAATATCAATCTGAATAAACTGTCGCTGAAAGGAAAAAAAAAGGATGGTATGGTTAATGGTGTCCAAAATATCAAAATTTAGATACTATTGTGATTGTTGTCTTGAAGATGTGCAAAAACGAACTATCGAGCTATTGAGTATATCGTTTGCAGTAAAAAGGAACACTAAAGAGTGATATAAACCAACAAATTAAGAAAATTACAGATGTTAACAGACTGTGATAATTTAGTCAATGAATCACTCATTGGTCTCTTAGTTGACCAAAATAGGTACTACATAGAATTCCCTCATGAACGAAAGAGGGAATTCACCATTGTGTTAGAATGCACATTGCAAACTTAATCTGCTTTACATGTGAAATGAAAATGTCATTTAGACATTTTTCTTTCTTTTCTTTTTTTTTAGAGTACTTAATTATCACGCAAACACCTGAGCTTGTGTCTCGCGAATGCAGTTTGGGTCAGATATTTGATCAGATCATTGAGACACTGAGGCTAGTTTTGCTTTTAGTCCACTAAAAACATTTAGATTTTAAGTCTCTAGGCAACGCAGTCAAGCCCAATTTTTCTGATCATTAAACTTCAACTAATACATTTAAAGACACATTTGTTGCTGGGTTTGAAATAATATCGTAATTGATCAAAAATCTATCAAAAAATTGTTAATATCATCCAGCCCTAGCTATGCCAATATTTGAAGCCCAAATGAGCAGTTCTGATTGGTCCACTGATTAGTCGAGCTAATTGACTCTGTGCATTGCCCTATTTATTTTTTAAAATGCTAACATCTTGCCGGCAGGTTCATTTCCCGTTTAGTTAATTTCAATGAGGTTTTCACTCCCTCAGTCTAAAATGAAAAAATACTAAAGATCAGGCACTGAACAGTGAGCTTTTGGTATTTAACATGTTTTCTTTGAAAACATGTTAAATACTTTACAAATGAGGAGAATATTTCACCAAAGGACCAAAGTGTGTTTATAAAAAGATGTGTTTGTGTCTTAAAGGGAACCCTGGTCATGAAGACAAATATGGCTAAAACACTAGTACTGGTCATGCTTATTAAAATAAATTACAAACAAAGGTATAACTGCTTACTATTTTTTATAAAATTGTCGTTGTTTATGTTGTTTTCAAGCCACTGGGAGCCGCCATTTTGGTTGATGACATAAAATAGTGTTTCCATGGTTACTTCCACAATTTCATCTGTGAACAGATGAAATTGTCCAGTTCTTGCCTCTTCCTCTTGAATATCTTCAGTTTTATTAGATTCTACATAATCGTTCTGTATTTGGCTTTGCTCCGGCTCAAACTGACAAGGTTTAACCCAGGAATTCATGTTGCTTAGTTACCTGCTACTGCCTGTTACCATGACAACACTATTTTATGTCATAACCGCAGCAAAATGGCAGCCTCCATGTCATTTTTTCATAACACTATTTTAATAAAGCTACAAATACTTCAAAGTTATTTGTCCTGTATTTATATAAGTGATGATATTATAGGTGTTTTACGATAATAATGCTAATGCTAAAGTCTGAGGATTTGAAAATAAACAGCTCTTATGCACACAGTCAATTTGCCCTGTTTATGCATGACGTACAATAACTATATAGATTCTTGAAAATAAACTATGTCGTATTAATGAGTTTTTCTTTTACAGCATCAACCCTTTCACTAAGAAACTGGGTCGCCCTCCACCATTGGCTGTAAAAGGGACCAGGAGGTGAACTCGCAGGTCTGAGGTGCACAGGAGAGAAGGGAGGGGGGTCTGCGGAGTCATATGGAAAGAATAAAGGGGAGAGATAAATTAAAAGAGAGGACTGGATCGGACTGGTACAGGGATGACAGCCAAATGAGGCTGCACACGACCCCGGGGAGGTGCAGAACCTAAAGGAAAAGCAGACAAGAAGAATGAGCCAAATGAAAACAAGTCGGGGAGGACATCCATAATCGATGTGAGATAAAGCGGTCGTGCTGAGAGGAACAAAACAAGAAGGGAAAGCCAGGGTGATGAGGAGGAGGAGGAGGAGAACGGCTGGAAAAAAGTTCAGGAAAGAAGAGGAGGAGGAAGGAGGAGGAGAGCAGCAGCTAAAAAGTTGAGGAAGAGAAAGAGCAAAGGGGAGAGGAAGAAGGAGAGGAAGCAGAAGAAGGAGGAGCAAAGCAGGTATTAAAAGTTGAGGAAGGAGAGAGAAGAGGAAGGGGGAAGGTAGAAGGTGAAAGAGAAGAGGTGAAAGAATAAAAGCAGAAAAAGGAGGAAGAAGAGGAAGACAAAGGAGGAGAGGAGGAGTAAAAAGGAAGAAGGTAAACGAGGTGAGGAGGAAGAAAAAAGAAAGAGGAATGAAGGAATGAATGAAGGAATGAATGAATGAATGAATGAATGAAGAATGAATGAATGAAGGAATGAATGAATGAAGGAATGAATGAATGAATGAAGGAATGAATGAAGAATGAATGAATGAATGAAGGAATGAATGAATGAATGAATGAATGAATGAATGAATGAATGAATGAATGAATGAAGGAAGGAAGGAAGGAAGGAAGGAAGGAAGGAAGGAAGGAGAGAGAAGCAAGTGACAAAATAGAATGAAGAAGAAATTAGGAAAGGAAGAATAGCAGAGAAAAAGAAAGCAAGGACAGAAGAAATATAAGAAGAAAGAAATATAGGATTGAAGAAAAGAAGGAAGGAAGACAGAAAGAAATAAGAAAGGAAGGAAAAAGGAAAGACGAAATAAAAGAAAGAAAGCAAAGGAATTAAGGACGGAAGGCAGAAAGATAAAGAAAAAGGAAGAAAGTAGAGAAGAAATATAGGAAGAAAGAAGAAAGGATGGAAGACAGAAAGAAAAAGGAAGGTTAGGAAGACAGAAAGAAGAGAGAAGAAAAAAGAAAGAAGAATTGGTGGAAGGAAGGAAGGAAGGAAGGAAGGAAGGAAGGAAGGAAGGAAGGAAGGAAGGAAGGAAGGAAGGAAGGAAGGGAAGAGAAGGAAGGGAAGAGAAGAAGATGAAGGTGGTGGTATGGCTGGAGGGAGTTTCTATTTAAAACCAGAACAATTGGGAACACTTGCGTTAGTTTACACAGCAGACAGAGCGGACCACATCCTGGCGCTTTGCTCTTTCCCTCGAGGTGTTGTCTTTCTATTCAGGCTTGGCATCACGGCGCAAAAGTCTGAGTGTGAGTCTGTGTGAGTGTGAGTGTGAGTACTGCCTCTGCCTCCGCCACACACAGAGCAGCCTCTTCTGTCACTCACAAACACCAGGGCCGGGCTACGAGGCACTAAACGCTCAATTATCGCTCGAAAGGATCTGGAATAACATGCATTCTTACAGTGAGCGAGTGGGTCGACTGAACTAGGAGTAGAGCATGGGCCACGCCGGAGCAAGTGTGAACCAGGGGTGAGCGTTACATCTAACTATGAATAATATAAACGTTGCTGGGATTGAATGAAAACGAACAATACAGAAAAGCAGAAAAATGGTATACAGATGAGACATATACGAGTCTTTACATTGAAAGAAAATGTAAGTTTAATGAGCTACTGATAAACTATGCAGATAGTTTCACATTTGTATAATAAATCAATTGCTTAGCTATTCCTCTTTAGTAAGTCCTTTTCCTTCAATCCTCAAAAAACAACTACAGGTGCAAAGTTGTCTGATCTAATCAGATCTAGAGCTAATCAACTATAATGAAAATAATAATCACAACTAAAGAGTATTTATGGGCACTTATGAACACATTTGTGAGTTAAAGTAGTTCTCACAATGATACTGTTTTTGGAGACGGTTACAGCAATAATCAAGTGAAACTGAAATTTGATTAACTGCTCAAGCGCACACCTGTACGCTTCCTGTATACGTCAATAAGGTATGCAGCTTTAGCCTCGCCAGCCTTCTTTCTGTAAACAACTAACAAACGATATATCAAACCTTACCAACATGTAGACTAGAGGGCCAGGGTTAACAACTGTGTCGCTATGACAACTATGCCATAGCAACCCATTCACCTTATTTTGCCCCACCCACTTTTCTCGGCAGTGCACTTCCTGTTTAGCTCTGTGAGTTAGCCAACGTACTGCATTTAACCTGTAGAATTCAGTCGCTGGGTTTATTTTATCTGCTGTTCTATCTACTTGAGATTGGCCCACAAGACAGACAAAATAACATATTAGCTAGTTTTACGAGCTGTCGTCGACCAAAGAAATTCTTGACCGACAAAAGGTATGTCCCATTGACTGATTTAAAAGGGCGTGGCTATAGCTTTGAAGCTAAAAGGTATGTTTTATTCTATTTATCTGACCCAAACCTTATAATCTATCTGGAAAAAAAAGGGGTCGATTTATACAAATTTTGGTCGACTGAGATGCCATTGACCAATTAATCGACTACAGACCTACTTTACAGAGCTAAACAGGAAGTGCACTGCCAACAAAAGTGTGTTGGAGCGAATTTTCTACATCTTGAGGTAAATTTATCTTGTGAGATCTTGTCCCGTCTGTAAAAGCTCTCAATAGACTATTTATCTAAGCCTTAAAATATGAGATACACGGATGCTTAACATGTTTTAAGACCAATAAAAAAAAGAAAATCAGTGCCCTTTAACTCCGCAGATCTTAAAAACAGCCATTTCCCAATTATCTCACCGACAGTCCACCTTTAGGCTCCATCTCTGCTTCAGTCTCACAGTGAGCAGCTTCTTTTTTCTGTCACTCACCGAGCTCCGCAAACACAGCCCCGGCTCAGACACTCAAGCGTGCCGGAGACGCCATTGTGCCCGCGCGCTCAAAATTCATGAATCGTTGGCGCTCGAATCAGCCGTGAGCTTGTTTTGAGTGGAGAAGGAGGGTAAAAAAGAAAAACATGGAGGGTTATATCAGGTTGTTTTTAAATGCTTTTCGAGATGAACATATCAGGAAATGGCCCAAAGCGAGTTGACTAGAGTGAGCAAACACCCGAGGGGCCGCATGACAAGTGTTCGTCACCTTCCCTTGACTCCGGGGCCCCCTCCCTTCGCTGTTGCACATAGAAAAACAGAACAGTGTGTGGCAATCTGTGCTCAAAATCACAGTTTCAACACCTCGTCTGGCTCGGAAAAGTCTAGAGTATGTTTTCTGAACTCACAGGTCGTCGAGCAGAAAAGAATGTCGAGATTCTGATGGAACTCTGGCTGGGCAATGCTAACAAAATATGAGTTTTCAGACAATATATCGATCCAACGGAAATGTGCTATAGCATATCTTTACATTTTTATGTTTTGGTTTAATAGGTTGTGGTTAGGTTGTGGGCGGAGCCAGTTTTTTCCATTGATAACATCGCACAATGCTATGGATAGTTCAAACATTGCTATTAGTGACTACAGCTGAGCGATAATGACTAAAATGAATATCTGGATACATTTTTAAAGTATTGGTCTCCCTTCACCATTAGTTTACTCAAAGTTGTATTGTATTGTATGTATCGATTCATACATGTTTGACTAATTGTGTTTAGTTCTTCAGCTGGAGCTCAGGTGCTCAGAAAATCCCTGTTCTCACCTACCCCCTACCCCCTCTCATTTACCTGTATTTACTTGTTATATATCAAAAGATTAATACTCAAAGTGAAGCATATGGTTCAGAACTGTCCCAAAGCCACTTTCCAACAATTATATATAGTTATTTAAACTCTATTGCTTCTAACAGCTAGATTTTAAAATGAGGAGGCGTGGCTTATCAGTTCTGCAGTTTTGAACAAGAAGTCAGTAGAGCTGTTTCTCTTTTCATTTTTGGGTCAATTTTGTGTTTTACAATGAACAAAATCAGCATATGTTCTAGTTTCATACTAAATAGTTGGAAAAAATTCAACAGGTCTCCTTTAAATGATAAACTCAATATTCAAATCTTGGATATTTTGAAAAGAATATGCACAATAATATCAAATGTAATACACTGCTCACCTCTGACAAAGACAGAAGTCCTTCTGATGAAACAGTCTTTTGACAAGTTACAAGTTCAATATTGAAAGGAAACAGAATAAACTTACAAAATGTGACTATTTTCATACTTTCCTTGTTCTTACAGTTCAATCTGATTCGAAACCTATTTTTTAGGCTCACTGCATTTTTTTGAATCTTTTGTAAAGACTAGAACTGCAACGATTATTTTAGTAATTGATTAGATTACTAATTAGATTAGGCGATTATTCTTTTGATTAATTGAACAGGGCTTTAGAACAGGGCTTCCCACACTTCAGACCGGGACCCCCAAATAACCATGTAACCAACTCTTGACCCCACAACAAAAGATAGTGGATGGAAAACCATTATTGTTGAGTTGAAATTAATTTATTTTAGTAGCTTAATGCCTTGCATGACCAAATGCAGTAAAAAAAAAAAAAAAAACGATAAATGTAAAATTACATTTTAATCTTGCGACCTTCACTTTGGGAACCATTGGTTTAGAATGCAAAAATGACTTAATACAAGATTTTTGTCAAACAAGCTGAAGTAACGCCGCATGGGGACGTCCTGGAGATGTGCATTTGATAGTCAGAATTTTGATAGCAGAGTGATAGTCAAAAATGTTATATTTTCTGAAGAGTTTTAGAATGAGCTTTATCAGAGCTAGTTTAAACCCAAAATGTTTAATAAGAAAAGTAGTATTTTGTTGAAAATCTTGGTCTAATTATCATTGTGGTATTATCAAGACTCAAGACTATCCCTTAGTATAAAATTTGAGAAAACTACGCTCAGGCAAACAGGTTTTTACATCAAAAACCCTATATTTATACATTTTTTATGTAATTTCTGCTCAACCTGAGGCTTTTCCACAGCTCATGGCATGTTTGGAACCTAGAGAGAAAACAGTTAACGATTATTTGATTACTAAATTAGTTGGCGATAATTTCAATAATCGATTATTTGCAATTAGCCCTAGTATAGACCAGTTAGAATTTCTTTGATTACTAAAGTAGCTGAAGGTTTATTCAAGATTGTTACTCATTGACTTGTTAACAGCATTAGTCAGGATTTTTAATTAAACTGAGAACTTTGATTACTCAGGCCACAGTGATATATTTGCCACGATTAACCCTTTGAGCTTCAAGGTACTCCAGGTTAGCCAAACAAGTGTCATAAGCCTGAGAAAAAACTTCCTTCCAGAGTTTCTGTGAACGCCGCTGTATAAAATAATCTCACTTTTTGCTCTCCAGGCTAAAAGGCAATCATCAGCTGGTCTCCATGGAAACATACAAATTTAATGCCATTTACAAGTTCTACCAGGGAAAGGATTTGATTGAACACCAGCAGATCTAATAGCACTTAAATGCATTTAAACTAGACAAAGTAATGAGAAGAAATACACTAGTAGTTTTTAACTTTAGAATTACTCACGGAGGAACAAAAATGAGGATAAATTGTGTTCTAAATGAAAGACTGAAGAGGAGCACAGAACTAGAAGAAGATCCACACTCCACTTCCCAATAAGCTAAAGGAGCAGCTGCTGAAGCCTCCAAGGCAAATGCAGCACCGTAAATATTATTAAAACTATGAAAAACTGCTAAATTCACATCTGGCTGACGTTTTTAGCTTTAGTTTTTCTTTTTGATGTTGGACAGATTTATGTACGAGTCTGAAAAGTGCTACATTCTGCTTTGACCCTCTCATGGATTAGAGTTGTCAAAAGGATTGAATGTCAGACACCAATTCCTACTCAAACTGGTATAGTATTTGTCCAAGCATTGGTAACAATAAAAAATAATATGACGTTACAGAACATAATTTTAATGCAACTACCATCCAGCTCCATCAGATTTTTATGCTAAAACTAGTGTACCCATTTGTGCAAGCATCAATACTAGTAACATGACATTAACAGAACATAACTTACAATCTTAGTAGGGCTGCAACTAATGATTATTTTGGTTATCGGTTGTTTGGGCGATTATTCTTTTGATTAGTCGATTTGTTGTTTACAATGCAAAGGTGACTTGAAAACAAGAATTTTTGCCAAATTTGAGCATGAGGAGGTCCTGGAGATGTAGTTGGGGGGAAAAGTCTGATACTAATCAACACTATAGTATTAAAGAGCTCGATCTCAAGAAAGTGTACATTTACCACGACATTACACAATATGTAAATGAGGTATGATTAGCACAAGTTCACAGATGTTTTGTGTAATTATAGTACGCATCACAGTCCCCATTCATTTCAGTGGTGGTTTTTAAGACGTGTTCTTATTTATGAATATTAATGAAATCCTGATTCTAATCTTAACCTGCCCCAAGCCCCAGACCTAATCTTACCCATTTTAGTAACTTTATGCCTGAACTTACACGTTTCACCTGAAGAAAACGTACCTATGTGGCTTCAACCAAAACTTGTGTTTTTTTAACGCTGTGAAATCTCGTGTCATTTTTACGCTTTTTCATATCGTGCTAAATGCACGGCGTAACATAAGTACTA
Organism: Mugilogobius chulae; assembly: GCA_038363315.1. Lineage (NCBI taxonomy): Eukaryota > Metazoa > Chordata > Actinopteri > Gobiiformes > Gobiidae > Mugilogobius > Mugilogobius chulae. The sequence continues at coordinate 30,722,683 of CM076413.1, forward strand.
AAAATAACTGAACTCGTGGTCAAAATATGCCGTTTTTGTGTCGTGGTAAAAGTACGCCATCTAGTGAGACTGTATTGATTAAAACTAGATACTCAATAAAAACACCATTAGCATGAAAAAAGGATGAGTTTTAGAATAGTTTTATTAAAATTAGCTTAAAGCCAAAATGTTTGATAGAAGAAAAAAGTATTTGTATTGTCTGTTGAAATCTAATTTCTGTTAAATCGGAGGTTTTTCTACAGCTCACGGTAATTGGAACATGTAAAAAGACCAATTAACGATTATTCGATTACTAAATTAGTTGGCAATACATTTCAATAACTGATGAATAAACTTGTTGCAGCCCTAATTATTCAAATGACCAACAGAAACATTCAAACTTGTATGAGACCTCAGTGCTTACAGGGGACCTACTGTGTTTTTTCTAAATATTTAGGAATGAATTATAAAGTAGATCAGCATTTTATTATTTTTTTTTTGTAAAACCTATAATATTAATTTAAATCTGCACATTACTTCCTGTGCAAAACTGATCAAATCTTACTATAAAGAGGCGGGGCTTCATTTAACAAGCAGCAGATTTTAAATTCGTTGAGTCAATTTTACTGTTGTAACAAGGGCTATGTGACTATTTTGAAGCGTACATGCTTTATGAATCTGAATAAAGTTTGGAAAACAACAATTACATTCAAACAAGTAGGCGGGGATAGGTGGTAGGTGAGAACGGGGTTTTTCTAAACTTCAATTGTCAGCTGCAAGACAACCTGAGATTATTCTTGTTTTATTGAGATGATTCATTCTTAATGAAACTTTGAGTAAAATCATGACGAGAGACGGCAGTTAGAACAAGGCTAAACACAAAAGAAACAATAAGTAGCTTCAAAAAAAGGGCTAAACTTGACCTTAAATCAGTGCAAAGCTTTTAACCAATAAACTATTCAAAGGAGTAGCAAAAATTGAATAGAACAGATTCCAAATTATACAAAAATGGAGGACATAGCGTACAGCAGACATCTTTTCTTCATCTTCCATCACAAATAGAGCCTTTCCCTATTGCATCTGCGTGTGGTAACAAACTGTAGAAACATTTTTCCTTTCCCATGACCGCTCTAATGTGTTTGCATATTACCGGCGGAGGGCTGGTTTATTCCCTTTGCACTTGGCGACTCGGACTCCCACTGCGCGTCTCCTCTCTCCACAACAAAGCGAAAAGGCCATTTCATCAAGGCCTCCATTTCGAGTGATGCTCCCGCAATCATCTCTAGTTACGGCGCACTCTCCCTCAAGGGCCACGGCTCAAAGGCAGCTCTGTGCACTGATACAGGTGTGGCCCCCCAAATGCACAAAGACTGGCTTTTTTTGTGCTCTCCCCCCCCTGCCTCACCTGGATTAAGAAAAAGAGGGGGGACTGGAGGAGATTCGGGGAAGTCGGTCTTGTCTGTAAAACGTGTTTGGAGCTGTAACTTCACAGTGCAGGATCTACAAAACATATGCATCTTGAAATATGTCATTCTTTGTCATATCTCGATTACAATATTTCAAACCAATCATCAAGCCTGTCTGAAATGTATTACGTAGTTGAAGTTTAATGATCAGAAACATTGAGCTTAACTGGGTTGACAATAAACATTCTTGGTCGACTTAATTAAGACGTTCTTCCAGTAGATTAGTCAACTCAAAGCAAAAGTAGTAAGTGCCTCAGTGATCTGATTAAATATCTGACCCAAACTGCTCTCACAAGACAAGCTCAGATGTTGGCATGCTAATTAACTACTCATGAAGAAAAACAAAAAGTCTAATGAGATTTGTCCTTCAAGCGATCATGGACAAGATCGTCACATAATCAGACCCAATCAACACTCTGTTTCGCAGGTATCAGTGTGACAATATCAACCAGAAGCACTCATGAAACATGAAGCATTTGTCCCTCGCTGAGGTTGAGAGAGCCGGAAGAGCTAGAGTCTGGTTGGAATACAGTAATAGTTATTCACAAATTCACATTTGTTTTACAGTAATTCTTTTATTTAGATTATAAGAAATTTGCATTCAACACAGAATCATTCATCTGAACTGCCTTTTAAACACAGTGTTTCTAATAGTGTTTGCATGAACTACATTATATTTTTAGTCTTTTTGAGTAAGGTTTCTTGCAGAGTTGTGTGAATACTAAAGTTTACAACACGATTTTGACACTAAGGAATAAACTTGACTCTCAATACCACAATGAAAATTAGAATGCCCTTTCAAGAAAGTCAGAATTTTATACAATGGACTGACATTTTCAACACAACATCCAAGTTTATGATCAAACATTTTAGTTTCAAACCAGTTTTGATGGAATTTGATTTTTTTTTCTATGCAGAAAATATCAGACTTTGTTAACATTTTGTCCTGTTAATGCTACTTACTTTTAGCGTCAAAGCCTTTGCCACGCCCCTCAATTAATCTGTCGATGGGACATGTTTTTAGTCGACCAAGAATTTCTTTGGTCAACTACAACCCTAATTACTTAGCTTTTAGATCAAGAATTTTAGACGTTCTGTGTATTAAATGGCGAAGATACAAGGTTTGTTTAGATTACTCAACCCTGTACAGCGACTGTATAAAGCTATATCGACCATGAATTTCCCAGGCTTAAGCTTCAAGTCTATAGTTACTCAATTAATTGTATATAATGTGGCAATTAATACTTGCATTGTTTATGTCCAGCAAACAAATCCTCCTGAATGTTTTTTTTTTCCCATTTACAACCAATAACCACGATAAAAGTGTGTTTGCCACGGCGTCGAGTGTATCATTGTGTCTGGAGCAGCTGCGAGCTCACTGTCGGCCCAAGGTTGTAGCAACAAAACATCCTGACACAAGTTCTCAAGGTCTGCCAGTGTTCCGACGCCAAGGAGTGCGCCGGCTGCTGCGGAGACTGAGAAACGCTATTATAGAAGGGGCAGCTCGCAGTACAGGAGGTCAGTCACTTTTCAATTTGGACGTATCTATTAACCTTCATCGTACCATTGAAAAAAAAAAAAGGTATAGCGGGCTTTCGGTATTGTTGCACTTAATTAGTTCAGCGGTGGTAGACAATATTTTGAATTAAAATCAGTCAATGGGCATTCATCTTGTGTAATTTTAGGTTATGATTGCGTTCATTGGAAAAGGGTCAGTTTGAAGTTCAGTTCATGAGTCATGATGTTTAAATGAGCTGTTGGTTATTACGACAAACAGTCACGGTTAGTTTGACGAGAAGACGCAACATGAGACAGAACACGATCATGCGGAGTATACAGTATAGGGCTGAAGCAAGCTAACAAATCTATTATTTACATGACTGTGTGTTTCTCTGAAGATCAAAGGTCAAAGGAAACAGAAATCTAAAACGATACTATGGAGTCCAAATATGTCAATTGGAAACAAAGGGTTGGAACTTCAAGCACTTATTGTCGAATTTGAATGTTGTCCTTTTTCTTAATGTTTTATTAAAGTGACACCTTGTGACTTTAACTCAATCCAAAAACAGTTCTAAAATATTGTTCTAGATTCTAGAACATTCTTATTTGAGATAATTCTGTTTTATGCCTTTTTGTGTGTCGTTTTGTCATGTTTGTCCCATCTTTTTTCTGTCCTTTTGAGTCTTGTTTGATTATTATTTATTTATTCAATTACTATTTTTGTTGGTTTGTTTTGACTCTTTGTTAATTGTTATTTGTTTGTTGCTGGTATTTTTGTGTTCATTACGATATCTTCTGTGTTTTTTAGGGTAGTGTAATGAGTCAAGTGGTATTATTTTTTTCTTGGCTACATTTGATGATTGTGTGTTTTGATTTTTTTTGTTATTTTGTTTACTTGTTTTTTTTTCTCTTTTTATGTTTTTTTCTTCTTGTACAGTAAATCCTACACTGATGAAATTTAAAAAATAAACACAAAAAAAACACTACGGAACATTCTTAGCAAAGTTGATGACACATTTTATTTACAATTTTATTCAAAATTCTAGTCAATCTTTGGTCATATTAAAAGGTACACTGCGTAACTTTTTGATCAAAAACAAACTTGAATAAATGCACGTTTTGTCATTTAGATTCCTTTGTTGCACTACATAAAGATTACAAATCTGCTTCTTTACTTTGAGCGGACTTGCGTGGCCACAAAATGGACTGTCAAAATAATTTAGTTATATTATTGAATTATATACATTCAAGTCCAAGTCCACTACTTGGTGACTCCAGACTCGACTTGGACTTGATTTCGTGAACCGCTGCTATGGACTTTACAAAGAAAATTAGAGAAGCCTTGCCTCTGGATCCCAGTCAAGGAGAAACTATAGGTTTACTCAGAAACCTACACAAACATGGGGAGAACATGCAAATGCCACACAGAAAGGCCCTGTGCTGCCAGGAATTGAATCCAGAATATTCTCACTATGCAGCGCTAATCACTGCATCACCCAAACAATTCTTTTCTCATAGAACTATAATGTTGTGAATACCGTTTATTCTCAACTCGAATCTTGATAATCTGATATCCATTGGTCTTTCGTGAACTACACAACTAATCAAAACAATGGTTGACAAGAAAATAATAATCATGGGACGCTCAACAGTACAAGAAAAACTGTGGACAAGTCACTGAATTTTCAACACAGACTGTTCTCCAAATTTAAAATGATGGTTTTCTCTGCAAGGGAATCACCAAATCTTTTCAATTTGCCCATTTTTGAAGCAGAAAGATGGTAAGAAACAAAACACATCCAAAATAACAGCGCAGTTTCAATTTGAAGCCAGATTTGAAGATATTCTCTGGTATTTCGCGTTACGAGTGCAAATTGCAGAGCATGATGTTGTGAATATTAGTAATAAAAAAGGCTAAAACCTCTGCAGTTTCAGTCTGAGCAAAGCCCTCACATTCTTGCCCGCCTGAATCGGCCTCTTCACAAATACCATTTTCCACTTGAACCTTTGTGAATTGCGTTGCCGTCTCTTCTCTCAGAATTAACCCTTCAGATCGTAATCCCGCTCTGACTCCAGCGAGAGATCCTGGTTAGGCCGGTCAAACAACATTACCGGTCCCAGCAGGAGGCGAGTGGACAGTGTCAGCCTCGATCCTGCCATCCGCCGTCGGTTCCAAATGGAAGAAAAAGCCCTGCATCTGGTTCCATTTGGGATCCTTCCACACCTCCGTCTGGCCCTGCAGCTCCACTTTGTTCTGTCAGTTCTCTTTCCTGAACAGTAATCAAGTGATTCAACCATCAAATCAGAGCCGGAGCGCTGCGTAGGGATGGACGATTTACGATAATATCGCTAATCGCGATAATTAAAGGCCGCGATGAAATAATTGTGGCGTTTTTTCATAATCGTGATCATCGTATGTGACGATAATCGCCATTACAGCAGCAGGCGAGCGTCTGTGGCTTCATATTACACTGTTCAAATGTTAGTTCTGGTGTTTGGCCACAAGGGGGCTCTCTCCCACAGCAATAAAACTTTTCATTGTTTACTGGCTGACACGGCAGCAGCAGCATGCATGGCACGGCAGTGCCATGGCTAAGCGTCAGTCTGTGGAGGTGGATACAGGTGATTCCACATATTTACATCCTTCTTTCAAGAAGCTGAACTCTGATGTGAGGGATTATTATGGATATAAAAGACAAGATCAACAATCTGATGCGCCACAAGTCTGTAGAGCCGAGAGAAGTGCCGCTTCGAGGGAAAACACGAGCTGTAGCTAGCACATTAGCTAGCACATTAGCCAGACAACAGCGCTGCAGTGTTTACAAAACGTGAGCCTAAGAAACATCCAACGTAAGTAACATAACACACGCAGAACACACGACATATAACGTGCAGTTTGTGTTAGTTTGCATTAACAGAATAATCAGTGCTATGTGGGTTTGTCATGTGTGCTAGCGCTTGGTTAGTAGCATTTTACCGATAAGTAACGGTAGCAGTGGTGTGCGGCTTTACAACTTCACAGATTATTATGTAGTGTATAAATGAATGTAATAAAGTGAGTCCACTAACAGCTAAACTCTGTGACTGCTGTGAAACTACTAACGCTCTGTATTATGGCTAAACAAAGAGAAGCATTTGGTTTGTGCGTTCATGTTTGAATCGAGGCTATACAAAAGTAACTACTGACTCTGAGACAAAGTTTATAGATTTTTGCTCAACATGGTAAAATATTTGTTCACTTTGAGTCATTGTTGATTGCACTCAGGCCAAAATACAATAAGTACTTGTCCAAACAAATGCATCGTGTGTGTTGATGAGTATTTTAGGCTCTTTAAATTTGTGCACTTTTACTTTTAGTAAATTATCGTGATAATATCGTTAATCGCGATTATTTTGGTCACAATAATCGTGAGAGCAATTTTTAATATCGTCCCATCCCTAGCGCTGCGTGCATGTGTCTGAGACGGAGCTCTCACACAAAATCAAAACTACAGGACGAGACCAGCACTCACTGATGAGAGAGAGAATAAAGGAGGAACTATAGGACTAAGACCAGGTGCTATGATCAGGGACAGGACAAGAAGATGTAAAAGACAAGACTAGACAAGGAAGGGGGACGCAAGGGACAGAGCCTCCAAAGAAAACGTAGATGTACAACGAAATGTCAAAAACCTATGATTAGGGCTGTAGTTCTTTAGTTCTTTAGTCGATTAATTGGTCGATGGAGTCTAGGTCGACCAAAATTTTCTTAGTCGACTAATTCTATTATTTAGAAATCTAATACATTTATATTCAACAGTAACAGAATCATTGGTCAGAACTGCCTTTTTTATTTAAACATTATTTTATTTCCTCTTCATTTTCTGCATAAACTATAGTTTTTGCATGAAATTCATATTATTAGTCTTTTTGAACAAGATTTCTTGCAAAGTTGTCACAATACTAAAGTTCCAACCTGATTTTGATACGAAGACCAAGGACGAGATAAAACAGAGACTTTGCAGACCTGATCTGATTTGACATGCCGTTCAATTATTTTGCAAAATGAGTTTATTCAGTGTTCTGTCCACTGGGGTCTGTGTAATTGCAGTTCTATCAAAGTTGAACTATCTCACCATTTATTCTTAGAAAGAGTTAGTAGTTTTACATCAGAAGTCAGACTTTACTAAGCCCTGCATCATTTTCTAACATACACAGTGAGCCTTTAAATGATCTTTCTCACTGCAAACCATCTACAGCTAAATCTAACTCAGGTTTGGAACAGGGACTAGACCATGGACCAGACTTAACAGCTTCATGCTAGACTCAAAAAGACCAAGAGCAGACTTACATCACGACTAAACTGGGGTCAAAGTCGGACCAAAGAGAAGACCAAGTGTGAAGCTGAACGCGAGAAGTGGAGCTGCTTGATATGTGTCGCTCTAAAGGCGAGAGATGGAAAGTCTGGTGACACATGGCCAGTGAAGAAAGAGAAAAAACATGTCACGAAGACTTAACCTTCAAAACATGCCCAGAGGCTCTGAGTAGGAGGTGTTGTTCTTGGCCATTAGAAGCGTTCGGGGGAAAGAAGAGAGAGAGAGAGAGAATGATTGATGTGCGGTTTCGAAAGAGAAACTGAGGGGCTCGTTAGGAGGAGAAGGAGGTACCGATGCCTGCAATACAAATGTGTAGAGGGAGAGGACTTGTTTACGCAAACCTGGAGTCGCACTGTGAGAGAGGAGTTGTTCTTTTAGAAAATAGAAAAATATCACAGCAGATTGCACAGTGTGATTTAAAGCAGCGATTTGTCTTTTTTTTTTGCTAAACATTGCCAGAAGTGGTTCATAGTTTTCAGAGTTTGATACATTTGGAAATATAAATGCGGTCTGTGGAGAGAACAGTTTGGGGGGAAATTATTTCAAATGAATAAGACCACACTTTTCAGTAAATGCAGTGATCGAGATGTATTGATGTTAAAGACTTGAATAGATAGTTTTCGCAGGTAGACAAGCTTGATGACATGTATATACTTTCTGGTTGGACAAAAGACATATGTAGAGGTATAAGAGATAATGCACTGACATTTATTAGAAAAAAAAAACAATCCTCATCTTCTGACTGAGACAAAATTATAAAAACATCTGAGTTTCTTAGCTTTTCTTGATCTAATTTTTGTCTATGGGTTTATTGTTTTAAAGAAAGTACAATATGTGGCAAAATGAAAAGTAAAAGTAGCTTTTCTTGTGACAACTGTGCAAAGCTTAGCTACAACTTGTTAATGGGAGATAAAGATTTGGCACAATTCAACTGTATCAAAACTCGGGTAGTCAAAAAAAAAAAAAAAACAATATTAATTGATACTAAAACTGGTATAAATACTCGTTTGAACAAGTATTCGATGGTGCAGCTCCGTTACAGAGAACTCCTCTCAGACAGTGCAGCAGAAAGAGGATTTGGCCTAAAGATCTGCTCTTTCACTCATCCACTGCAAAGTGTGAGCTCTCTGTCAGTCTTTGAATTCTGTTAGAAGCCTTTATGATCGCTGAGATACGTTAAAACCTTTGTTTTAAGTCACCCGTGACCGCGACGCAAACCTCATGATGAACACGCGTGGTAAATAATCTGACAACAAAAGTCATGTCTTTACCTCCAAACAGTCACTAATTTTAGTCATTAGCATTTCATTTAGTTTATTACAAGTCTGAGACTGACTCTTTAAACAGAAAAAGGCAGCTGAGAGCTGTGCCCTGCCTTTTCTCTGCACATGCTAAGCCCCGCTCCCTTCTCTTCTAAGACTAAAGCCCCGCAGTCTTCTGCTGTGCTAGACCATAGGAAATTGTAGAATATTAAATACTGCATATAGAGGATATATATCTACTGTAAACAGCAAACATAGTCCAGTCTTATGCTGCGTTCAGACCGGACAGCGTCTTGGCGTATTTGCGTCCATTTTCAATGTTAAGTCAATGTAAACCAGCGTCTTGAGCGTTTAAGCGAATTTTCCGCGCGTATTGACGTCTGGGGCGTCAGTTGACGCGCGTTTTGGCTTCTGAAAACGCTGCGTCTTGCGGATTAGAAGCTGGAAGCTGCGGCGGCCGCAAATTCGCCCGAAGCTGCGGCCGCCGCAGAAGTTGGGAAAATCCATCTTCAGACGCGTTGGAAGCTGGCGTCAGCCAATCAGAGGCTACACACTGTGACACGTGACATGTTGTTTCCCTCTCACAACAAGGGGAAAGGAGGACTGTTTACTGAAGTCTTTTAATAACTTTTTTAACGAAAGGTGGCTTGTTTGGGGGCTTTTTTCAAAGACTTGGCCGTTCGTTGTTTTGAAAATCTGGAGACACGGCAAACACGGGACATGATCTGGACTTACAACGCGCTCACATGGATGTATTAAAAATGCCCGGTGCCATGTTTAACCTGCTGTACAACGGGAGGAGCCGAGGACAGAGACAGCAAAAAGACACTGTCTGGAGGGAGGAGAAAGTTGTGTGATCGGGTAAGCTCCGTTTTATAAATGCAACAAGCCTCTATCTCTCTCTCTCTCTCTCTCCTTCTCTCTCTCAACAATGGTCTGTCTACGAGCAAAACAAAGCCTGTAAACAAGCGGGAGCTGGAAGCGCTTTGGGGCATTGAAAGTGTCTTTTTGTCCACCAAAGCCTTGACGCGCGTCAGAGCAGCTTAGAAGCTTATTGAGGCGTCAACAGCAGAAATAACCGGCGAATTTTCACGCGCGTTTAGGCGAATTTAGACGCAAATAAGCTGTCCGGTGTGAACGCAGCATTAAAGTAAAGGTTTATGAATCAAAACTAATACTGGATGAAAATACTATTATTTTAATAATAACATCAAAAAGACAAACAGGAAAAAATACAATAAAATAACAATACAATAAAATAAGCTATATATTTTTTTAAGTTGTGGGTATGAAAATTCATAGAATTTTATAAAGTATCGAATTGAGTGTGAAATATTAGCATCCAGACGACACTAATCAAAACAATGTCCACATCAAATGGACTCGAATACATCTTCTTAAAAGAGAGAAAGATAAAGTTCAACTGTGTGTGTATCAGTGAGAAATGTGAGAAAAGCCTCAGTGTTCCTGTTGTTCGTCTGCTTTTCCACCACTGTTTACTGATCACTGATTGTTTATTTTTTTTTACCTGCCAGATACAAACTCAATATTTAGTAGTTGTGGTTAATACGAAGCAATACATTGTGAAATACAACTGTATTAGTGTTTAACATAGACGACCGCAGCAGCCCACAACCACAAAGTTGCTAGTTTGCATCTTTTTTTTACCATTTTTACACCCGATTTTCACCGAACAACCCCGACGACACAAGCTTAAAAAAGGAACTGCTTTGTGCTCAAACATTCAAACGCTTCAAAAATATGACCAGGATGTCAAAATGTTTATAAAGTGCTCTAAAAAGACGACACTGGAGCAGACAAAGGCCTTTTCTGTGAGACTCATTGCACTGTCGACAGCGCAGCCAGACAGCGGAAGGCAAATGAGAATTGGGAGGTAGTTTAAGAGTTGCCTTGTGCAGCGAAAAGTCTGGGTTTTGACGTAGGTGGAAGAGACAACTGGGGAATTGGACAGTGGTTCCGGAGGGAAGGATGGCGCCCCGAGAGAGAGAGGAGAGGAGATTACCCACGAATGAGAAGACTGAGGAAGCCAGAGACGGCCCAATTACGCGACCAGAAATGAGGGATTGATGAGAAAAAGGGGGAAGAACGGCGACGCGGCTGGAGGACTACGGTAACAGACAGCGGTTTACGAAGCAGATGGATCAATTATGCAGACCGAATTACAGACAGTGGGAGCATTAGAGCAGGACGTTACATCGAAAACGGAGGCACGGTGATGAACAACAGCAGTGGAAGCAGGAGATTAACTCGATGAAGAAACAGTCATTAAAGGTAGTCGAAAGTGCAAGGACTACAAGGGGTGTAATGGTGTCTGAATGTGACATAATATTGGCGTAATGTTACATTTCTGGTGTTAGTAGTGTAAATAATACTTTTTCAACTCTTCCTATTCATTTTTACATTTTTCAGAAGTATAGTAGAGCAAAGGATCATGGTCTGTGTAGTTCCGTCAGTGACTTGTACATAGAAATTTTTGAAGACTTGTGAAGTCTTGTTTTGTTTCTGTGTAACACTCCAGCATGTTTTACAATAAACGTGGTGCAGACTATGGAATCTTAATTCGGAATCAGCAAAGACACTGAAAACTACTTATTTTTTTCTTCAAACACAGTTTTACGACGCCAAGGTTTTTCGCTTGAAATCCAATCTAGTGAATAAAGAGAAACAAAACTGAGTGTGACTTGGAATAGGCAGAAGCCATAGCTTATTAAGCCTACCCCCTTATTTACACAAAACATAAGGAGCTGCTACATTCAACATGTACAGTATTTAAGGAAATTATAAACATAAATCAGCATTTAAATGTACTGTATGATTTCATAATTTTCTTTTTATATATTTTTTGGAAACAATTTAGTGTTCTACAGTCTTTGATATCTTGATCCAAGCTGTTCCAGACATTTACTCCATTTGTTTTACATTTGTTCTAACCTTTGGTTTCTGAAATACATCATATCCTCTGAGTTTATAAGCACAGCTTTGATTATGAAGAAGAGCTTGGATGTGCAACAGTAATTGGTTATTCCTTTTACGATATTGTCTAAAATTCGATATATCGCCTATAGCTCTAGCTACAAGTGATGACTGAAGAACTTTGTGCAAACTAAAGTTAAAACATGTGACAACAGCCACATATATTGCATCAAATTAAAGGCCCAGACAAAACTAATTAAGAGCAAATATCTCTCTCTTTTTTTTTTAATGGATATCCAATTTGAGTATCAGTATCTGTGCATCTTTTATTGTTTATTGATCTTTATTCAAGCAGAAAAGTCCCACTGAGAGTCAGAATTTCCATTTTAGGAGGGAGCATGACATGGATTTAGTGGAGGCAGGCAGGTAGATCACATAGAAAGAACACAAGTGTATTACGCATGGGACGATATAAAAATTTGCACTCACGATTATTGTGACCAAAATAATTGCGATTAACGATATTATCACGATAATTTACTAATCGTAAAAGTGCACAGATTCAAAATTAGCGCACAATATGTCTGTGTTTGAACAAATACTTATTGTATTTTGGTTTAAGTACAATCAGTAATGATTCAAAGTGAAAAAATGTTTACAATGTTGAGCAAAAATCTACTAACTTTGTCTCAGAGTCATTAATTAACTTTAACACATGAACCTTTTCTTTAACCATAATACAGCTTCTTACTGAGTTCAAAGCAGTCCGATTTTAGATGCTCTTATGAAGCCACAGGTGCGTGCCTGCTGCTGAAATTGCGATTATCGTAACATAAGATTATCACGATTATGAAAAAACGCCATGATTATTAATTGTGGCCCTTAATTATCGCGATTTGCAACATTATCGTATATCGTCCCATCCCTTAAGTGTACATGTACATATAAAAGAGGCTCATGTGTTATTAGCTACTAATGTCAAGACTAGTTGTTATTTGAAGCTTTGAACAAGATGGATAATAAACCTGTCTCTTTTTACTCTTAAAACTGCTATTCTTCTTGACAAAAAAATCTCAATTTGCAGTTAGTGAAAGAACATGTAATGATTTAGTGTTTCATATTATTACCTGCGATCCATGTACATATAAAAAAAAAAGCACCAGCTTGTTGAGGAAACACCTGCGATAACCGCGCTTGCCTTCCGTTCAAACCTTAATGTGCGTTTGCTCTGGGGGAGGATTTACAAGGCTTTCTCAAGGCTCTGGGGACTAATGACGAGTGAAGCGCTTGTTTATCAGCGCAGCAATGTGCCAGATTTATAAAACAAGGCGTAAGTGACAGATAGCGTTAAGTATTAGAAGTGAGGTGTTGCTTTTAGGAAACACTGAGTGAAGATACACTGCAAAAACACATAACTTAATGTACAACAGTTCTCTTATTTCTAGACAGACTTATAAAAAGACTAGTTTAGCGCAGGTATGTTCCAGTACGATGGAAAAGACTATCTTGAGCCAAAATGGAATAAAATATATTTTCTTATGTCAACATTTTATATAATGCACAATAAACACTATTTGAACTATTAGGACCAGTATTTTATACTCCTGGGCCAAGGACCCGGACTATAACCAAGAACCAGACTACAGCAGCACTAGACAAGGACTAAACCAGGACTAAAGCTGGACTAGATCAGAATGTAACCAGGACTAAACCACGACAATAGATCATGAGGTAAATAGACAATAACGGCACTAGATAAGGACTAAACCAGGACTAAAACAAGACTAAACCAGGACTAGACCAGGACTAAAACTGGATTAAACCAGGACTAAAACTGGACTAAATCAAGACGTAAACCAGACTACCAGAAACATAATTTGACTAAACCAGGACTAAAACAACTAGACCAGGACTAAAATTAGACTCAACCCGGAATAGAACTGCACTAAACCAGGACAAGGTCAGGAGTAAACCAGGACTATCCAGGACAAGACCTGACCAGGACAAAAACTGATCAAAAATTGATCTAAATCAGGACTAGACCAGCACTAGGACTAAAATGTATATGAGCAGATTGATTTGACATTATATGCACTTTTTTCAAAATTCAAATTAGTCGATAATTACTAATAATGAGCCTTTTTAGTTTATTTCCAGCTCTAAAAGATTTTGCTCCAAGTAGATCTTGACTTGTTTGAAGTATTTTGGACATTTTTTTTCCAGTGCAGCAATGAAAAATCAGCCTGTAGAGCATTATCTGGGCAGAGGCGTGTTTCTGAGCTTGTCTTGCAGATCCCAAACTTTTATCTGAAGAAGAATAGGACATTTTGAACCGTTCGAAGTGTAATTCTAAACGCTCGCTTGGACGCGTCTCCAAAGGCCGGGCTGAATTGAAAGCAGTTGGTTTTTTTAGGCAGAACAAGGAACTAGCAGACCTCGTCACACCGAATTCAATTTCCTCCTCTGGTCGACCTGTCCGCTGCCTCCTGATAAGTGTGAATCTGACACGACCTTGTCAAAGTCGGGCATAATGTATACGCAGCAGCCTGGGTACCGTGAGTTATTAGTGGTAACAGAGGTGTCGGCAATGCTAAACCAACCAAGTGAACAAACTGATGAGGAAGAAAAGATGATATGAGCAGGAGACTAGAAAAGGAAGAGAGTCAGAGGGTTAGCATTACAGGCAAAATTCAATGAATTCAAGCTTTTTGGATTACTGTCTTATTGGCTGAAGTTTACTTTCCAAATTCTGTGTTATTTTTAGACCTGAACAACAAACTTCAAACATGCCATGTGCTTATAGATGTTTTAACAGAGCTGTGGTCGACCAAAAAAATTCTTGGTCGACTAAAATCAACCGATTAATGAACTAAAAGGGGTGTGGTCAAAGCTCTGAAGCTAAAAAGTATGTTTTGATCTGACTCTGTATTTGAGCCAAACTTTGCTCAAAGAGACTAAAATTGGTTTTGGAGTTCACAAAAAGCCAACAATTTATACAGAAAATGACCCTAACCGTGTGTTTATGTAAAGAATGCAGATAAGACCAATGATTTGGTCCCAAAATCTTCAGCTAATTCACTACTTTTATTGTTTAACATATTATTCACAAGACAAAGAAAAGGGTTAGATTTGCCAATAGAACATGTAAAATTAGTTCTTATTTTTACAGAAGCATTTTTTGCAGATTTCAAGTTAGAATGAATGTGTATTTTTAAATTTAAAAGAAAAAACAAGATATTTTATGCTTGTTCTATTGGCAATCTTATTTTAAACCAGTCACAATCTACTTTAATCTGTTGAATAGGGCTTTGTTCAGACTCAGATTCAGTTGTTTCGAATTTAAGATGATCACGTTCAGTGTAAATCCTTACCGTCAAAACAAAAGAATTATTCGAGTTAGGGCTGGGCGATATGGAAAAAACTTATATCCCGATATAAATTTTTTATATCACGATAACGATATATATCACGATATACCATAATTAAGTATGTTTTCAGTTATTCTGTGTTAAGTGAATACGCTATTTCATTGCTTACTTTCTCAACTTCATTTTGAAGTGAATTTAACTGAACTGTCACAAATGAGACTCATTATAGTGAAGAGGAAGAGAGAGAAGTCATGTTTCTATGTTTATAATTGTATTAAAACATATCTATGTAGTAAAACAATGATTTTTCAATTGTGTAAATGCTGTAAAATCTAAGTAAATCCATTTATAAAACAACTTGCTAATTTACTCATCAAGTAAAGTTAGATTAAACAAAACAAAAAATATATATATAGTTTTTGTTGAATTTAATAGCTTATTTGTGCTGTATTAGGCACTGGCCCTTTAACACCTGCAGGTTGGGGCTGCTTTATTTTCCCCTCGCCAACAACAGCCACACGACAAAGCAAACTACGTAGCAAAGTGATTAGGAGCACTTTGTCCCGTTCATCAGCGCTGTTTCGCTGGTGTTAGCGGAGCGTTATTGGGTCATCAGCGGGCAGTGCGTGCATGGAGGCAGGCGGAGCGCTCCACGAGGGTCTGGCCGCAGACCTGCACCGAGAGCGCGCGGACAAACAGGCAGAGTGAACGTGGATATAGCGGGACGTGCGCACGGCAGGCAGGGCGCAGTGAAACACTGGAGAGAGAGAGACAACGAGTGGCGAAGGTAAAAGCGAGCCACACCGGCTGTCTGCGTTCACGGCTGCGGCGCTGACTGCAGCCCAGGCCACTCCTCCTTCCCACGGACAGCGCTCTTTACCATCTCTCCCTCTTTTCTGACGCGCTCAAAGACGTGCCCGTTGGTGCGCTGGGCGAGAGAAAGAAAGGGCGACTCTGACGATGTACAAAAACTACTTTAACTATGGTTTTGTTAAAGTTACGCTATAACACGTGTGACAAAGCATGTTTAATACCACACACACAACTTATTTGCTTAATGATTGATCAATAGGTTACAGACGATAGAAACGATAGAAGAGAAATGGAACGATAGACACTTTTCTATCGTCCCACGATATGTATCGTCATATCGCACAGCCCTAATTCGAGTAATAAAAATGTTTGTCGACTAAGAATGCATCGACCGATTAATCGACTAAAGAACTGCAGCACTGCAGCAGATTCATCAAAGTCATGTTTAAAGAAAAATGCTTTCTGTTTATACTGTACTCAACCTAAGAAATTGCCTATAGTGCTGTCTTTTCTATCAATGTGTGTCGACTAAAAAGCAGAAAGGTAGAGAGCTCTCAAAACTGAAAATCTTACAAAATGTTGAATATTTCAGGGGTTTCAAGGCATTTCTGATTGTTCTTAGACCCAAATGTTGGTAAATGAATCAGCTCAAAGTAATGTCTTTAAACAAGACCAAAACACGTTCTTGAATTAAGGTTAGAATAAAAAAATCAAGCAATTTTATCTTGTCTTGAAATTCCTTTTTTGCTCCAAACGGTGCATATAACAGGAAGCTAAAACCATGAATTGAAAGTATGTACATAACTTGCATATCTTACAGTCGTTTCAATATTTTTGCTGTGATTCTTTGCACTTTGGAGAGAAAACAAGCTGATCAAACACAAGAATAAGTCTCAGAAGAAGAGAGGAGGGGCAGGGACAGAGAGAAAGAAGAGAGTAAGAGAGAAGGAAAGAAAAAAGGGGGAAAGAGAAAGGGTGAGAGAAAAGGGCATGAGGTTGAAAAGGGAGAGAGAGAGAAGGAGAAGAGAGGGGGAGAGTGAAAGATAGGAGGAGAGAGAAAAGGTGGGAGAAAAGAAAATGAAGAGAGAGAAAAGGGGGAGTGAAAAGGAGAGAAAAGGAGAGAGAGTGAAGGAGAGAGGGGGAGAGCGAAAGAGAAAATAGACAAGAGAAAGAGAGAGAAGGAAAAGAGAGAAAAGGGGGGAGAAAGAGAGAAGAGAAGAAAAAAGGGGGCGTGAGAAGGAGAGAAAAGTAAGAGAAAAGGTGGAGAGAGGGAGAGCGAAAGAGAAAAAGATGAGAAAGGGGGAGAGAGAGAGAAAGAGAAAGAAGAGAGAAAGGGGAGAAGAGAAAAAGGGGAGTGAGAAGGAGAGAAAAGGGAGAGAGAAAAAAGGAGGAGAGGAGAGCGAAAGAGAGAAGGAAAAGAGAAAGGGGGAGAAAGAAAGCAAATGAAGAGAAAGACAAAAGGAGGAGCGAGAAGGAGAGAAAAGGGAAAGAGAAAAAAGGAGGAGAGAGGGGGAGAGCAAATGAGAAAAAAAGACAAGGGGGAGAGAGAGATAGAAGGAAGAGAGAAAAGGAGGGAGAACAAGAGAAAATGGAGTGAGAAGGAGAGAAAAGGGAGAGAGAGAAATGGAGAGAGGGGGAGAGCAAAGACAAAAGACAAGAGAAGTGGGAGAGAGAAAGAGAGGAGGAGAGAGAATGAAAATGAAGAGAAAGAGAAAAGGGGGAGTGAGAAGGAGAGAAAAAGAAGAAAGAGAAAAGGAAGAAAGAAATGGGAGAAAGAAGAGTGAAAGAGAAAAGGGGATGAGGGAAGGCGGAAAGACAAAGCGAAAAGGAGGAGAGAGAGACAAGAAAGAAGAGAACAAAAGAGAGGGAGGAGAAAGAGAGGAGTGGAAAGAAATAGAAGAAAGAAAGAGAAGAGAAAGATGAGGAAAGAGAGAGAGAAGAGAGAGAGAGAGACAGGGAAAAAAGGACTCAGGCAGGATTAGAGGAGGCAACAGAGACGTCTCAAGCTACTGTCACAACACAAACGCACCACACACACACACTACACACACTACACTATGACAAAGTACATGTTTCCAATATCACAAAAGGGCACTGCATCATTCGCTGATCAATACTCGATCAATAAGGCACGCCACCTTCCACCTCGCAGACTACATTTGGACACATTAAGGTGACTGCTAATGAGATCTGCCTTACGTGTGAGCAAAGGCAAGGCAAGGACAGCAGCCGCAGATCTGCCGAGTCCAGGAAGTGACCCGGACTCAGGAATTATGGGGAAGATGACACAGGGGGACGCGACGTTATGTAGTGATAATGAAGTACGTTGGAGTATTTTACATTTGTCACAACACAAACGGATTAGGGTTGTTAGATTATGGAAAATATAATCATCTGTTTAAATCAAGTGAGTTATTTGTAGAGCATTAGCGCACTATAGATGCAGGGAGTGAACAGATAAACAGACAGTATCTTGCAGAAATAGAGACGTATAAAGACACTACATTTCTACTTAAAGAAACACAGTGTGCTTTAATAATCACTTTTGCACAAGTTTATGATTGATTAGAGCAGCCATTCTCAACGTTTTTCTTATCAACCCCAAAGAACCTCGAAGCCCCCAATAATAATGAAGTGAAGCTCAGAATCAAAACAACAAAACAAACTCATGCGTGAGATTGTCAGCGACACAAATAATGTAAAACACATGATCGTAACAGGAAAAGGACAGAGGCTGACTCTTTTATAACCGATTAGGATTACATGACCATATATATACACGTGTCATTGATTACGTATATAGAAAACATATTTATCCTCATTCAGAATGTATGTTTTAACTGCTCTTTCTACTGAATAGAGTTGATGACTTTTCACTGCCAGGAAAGTGTACATATGGTGCAAAATGAATTCTAATCTCACTGTAGTGCCTCTGAGTTCACCAAGGGGGCATTGGACCTCAGATTGGGAATCATTAGTTTATAGCAAGGGTCTCCAACCTTTTTTGCCAGGAGAGCTACTTTTGCAAAAAAAAAAAAAAAAAAACTGGCAACAAGCTACTACCGTTAGCAATGACAGGAAATTGAGAAAGGCCTATATGAAAACTTAGCCACTATCTCAGTTAGGCATCTAAAGATACATTTACAGTAGAAAAAAAAAAGTAATGAAGCATAATTTGTATTATTGTAAAATCCTTTGGCAAGCTACTTGGAAGGTGGTGGTGAGCTACTGGTAGCTCCCGAGCTACAAGTTGGAGACCCCTGGATCAGAGTAATAATCATAAGAAAAACTGAATTGATATTGAAAATGAATTTCAATGCTGCAATGATGGTAACACAGATTACACATTTTTTGAAGGAGAAAAGGCCATTTACCATCTCTATACTAGCACTGGGTGAGATCGAGTATCGACTGATATTTAAAGTTAAATTATCAAAATGGAAAGAAAATAGCTGGATTTGTTGCTGCCCAATCCATGCAGTTCCCTAATGCATGGATTGGATTTGTGCCCATTTGCACAGTTTCAGTTAAAGGTTGTATGGAAGATTTTCAAAAATTGTTTGTTGTCAGTCTTGGTTAAAAACAGTTGCATAGATTTGTAACAGCCTTGTACTTGTGCTAAACAAAAAAAGAATTATAAAAATATATAAACTGTGGACATGTTTAGGCCAGTAAAACGTTGACCAATAGATAACGAGGTACCTCGTTATCTATTGGCCTGTGAACCTGTCAAGCAAACCCTCAGTGTTTCTAAGTAACTCATTGGTCCAGTCAGCAGTGAAGGGCGTGGCCCTGGGAGGAGAAACACATGTGCATCGTTTGATAAAACAGCACGCAGTTTTTGGATTTGAAAAATCCTCCATACAACCTTTAAAAAAAGTTTTTCTAGACACAAAACTGAAGCACACATACAATCCAAAGTACTCATAGTGATGTTTTATTATGTATTTATAATGTGCGATAGATTTGAGCCAAGTATTTATGCTATGTAAATTCAGATACATGTTTTCTTAGTCTGTGTTCATCTGCCCAGAGACTGCAACTCATCTCGTCTTTTAATAAGGAATTTTGTACATGGTTCCTGACAAACAAAAAATAAACTAACTTGAACTAATGAATCGTTTTTACTCCCCAGCTTTTACCATCTGTGTAATACTATGTTGACTTTAATAACATGAGCTTCGTGCATCGAGGAAGGAGACACAAAGTTGCAAAACACAAGCATTCTTGGTTCACTCCTGCACACATTCCCTCTTTCTTTCTCTCTCTCTCTTTCTCCGGTGAGGAATCTGAACATGTCGACATCCTCCTCAGCCCCCACGCGCTCCTCGTCTGCATCAGGGTCACATCTCTCCGAAGCCTGCTTAATTAAAGAAATGTTTTAACAAGATTTTTTGGCTGGATTTCAACAGACGTTCGTTAGAATTAGCACCAATCATCCCGGGTACTCGCGAGACTTTGACCTGCATCTCCCCAAAAATTCCATCTGCGTTTTTCCGTCTGACAAAAGAGAAATGCAGATTTGGCTCAGGCGATGGCAGGCTTAATGCAGTCGGGGATGTGTGTCAGACTGTGCGCGTGAGGGATGGAGAGGAGTAAAATAAGCCACATGCCTCATAGCGTTTTTACAGGAGATAAGCTGCTGGCGTGCCACTCCGGCAAATTGCACAATCTGAGAAAAAAAAAATAAAAAAGTCTCAATTATGGGGGAAGCATATGGGTAGTTAGAGACAATAATGAAGTGGTCGCTTAGTTGCAATTTTCGGAAAGTTAAGCTTTTGAGAATGAGGGGAATCACAAAACAGTGTAGTATTAGAGACAGTCTGAAGCACAGATAAAATTAAGAAGATTGAGCTAAGACCGATCAAGATGGCAGGTAGCTGACTCAAGAGAGGTGATCATTATTTGAGCAACATGTCTAGTAACTAACAGCTTAATAATATGTCTTTATGGGTGTTATGTAATAAATAATCATCTGTCAATACCCAAATAAAAACTTAGCTTGACGTGAATACAATTTCAAACTTAGAAGTTCTAGATCACAACAGCCAACAAGTAAAGCCAACTGCACACTACAGGAGTTGAGGATCTTTTGCGATTTTTACACGCATCAAAAAAGAAGAGGCCACAGACATCAAGACATTTACAGCGATTATTTGCCTCACAGTCGTGTCGTGTAGCAGGAAGAACAGAGACAACTCAGACCCAGGGAGCGCAGCAGTGAGCGGAGAACGATGAATGGATTAAATCAGGTTTATAGACGTCACAGGAGAGCGGAAGGTCTTTAGAAGTTGGTCATTTCTATAGTCTAGTTAAGTAGGTTCTTTGCCGATCTTTGAATGAGCAGATGCGTTGGATACAATGTGCATAATGCTCGTTCAAATACTATAAAAGAATCCTGCACTTGAACTAAGTGCACAAAGCAATTACTCATAACAGTCGCAGTGACTCACAGACATAAGGAGAAAAACCACAAAGAGGTGTAAGAACAAGCAAGTTTGTCTTGTCTTATGTTATATCTTGTTTTGTGTATAATCTGTGCGATTTCATAAAATCTTTTGTAATTGTTATGTTTTATGTATTTTAGAGCTGCAACGATTAGTCGATGTAATCGACTACGTCGATTAAGAAAATACGTCGACGCACGTGGAGCGCGTCGACTCGTCGCTTTATGAGCCGTGCCTCTAAATAATGTCCCAGCTTTAATTGATCCACATGCGCTACGAACATCTGTGATGTATTTCCACACAAAGCGCGTCAGTTCAGGGAGAAACACACTCTATAAACCATCAAGATAAAGTTTTCAGGCCAGGAAAGCGATCCAATGTGAACCGCAGCTGAATAGAAAGTGAAACTAGAACACGCACATCGTGTTTAAAAGCCGCTGTGACGGCGCGGTCTCTGCGTCAGGCAGCTTTATTTTCTCTACGAAGCAACACCTGCACGTTTCGTTTGTGCGCACACACGCTCCTCAACTCGGACCGTCCATGCGTTCGTTGGCACGGATTGTACAGGCACTCGGTGCCACGGTCGGACTGAAGGTTATACGCGCTCGTCACATCTCCGTGGACGCCCGCGCGCACGATGCAATGGACTGTACACGCACTCGTTAATACACACACGGCCTTCTATCAGCTGTTCATCAAACACATGATCAGACAGGAGTGTTTGTGTGACGATGGTGCTACTGTATTACAGCCTGTTGCACTGAGCTGTGTCTGTTTTAAACTGTTATAAATCTAAAACAAAAGCCATAATTTAATGCACTTCTTAGTAACATCAATCTTATAATATTGATTCAAGTTTGCATTTAATACTTTTTGTATATTATTTTTATTCAATATTCAAATATATTTTTGAGCAGTATTATGACATTTATGACTTGAGAACATAATTAGCAATGTTCTTAAGTCAAAATATATTTAGTTTTACACTTAACTAATAAAAATCAACTCAAATTAATTATATTGTATCATATTAAGGCGTAAAAAGCCATAAAAAGTAATAATTTTACGAACCGATTAATCGAAAAATTTGTCGATAGACTAATCGAAAAAATAATTGAAAGATTAATCGATAAGAAAATAATCGTTAGATGCAGCCCTGATGTATTTGGACCTCCTCGAAAAAGAGATGGCACATCTCAAGTGGTATTCCATATATAAATTGAAATGTAAATACATTGGGCATAAAATTGGGCCAAAACTCCTGCAGTGTGCAGAAGGCTTAAAGAAGACCTATTGTGATTTTTCCAACTATTTAGTAAGAAACTAGAACATATGTAGATAAATAATTTATCTTTTGTTCATTGTAAAACACAAAATTGAAAATAGAAACAGCTCTACTGACTTCCTGTTCAAAACTGCAGAACTGATAAACCCTGCCTCTCATTTTAAAACTTAATTGTAAGAAGAAACTGATTTTAAATAATAAGTTTTGTTGGGAGGTGGCTATGGGACAGTTTTGAACTACATGCTTCACTTTGAGTTTTAATCTTTTGAAATATAACAAGTAAACACAGAGAAGTGGGAGGGGATAGGTGGTACGTGAGAACAGGGATTTTCTGAGCACTTTAGCTCCAGCTGAAGAACAAAACAAGATTACTCAAACATGTATGAATCAATTCAAATATAAATTTGAGTAAACTAATAGTGAAGGCCACTATAACAAGGTTCAAACCCGTTTATGTCCAATTAAAGACGTAACCATCACATCGGCTGTATCAATATAATAAAATCAATCATTTGTGCATCAATAAGACTGTATATAACAAGCTAAAAAAAGCCTGAGTGAGTTTTGCATTCATGGACACTAACAGCAGCAACCGCTAACAAAAACAACAAGCATACTTCCTGAGTTCTAAGAACAAAACACACTTTTATCATCATACATGAACTGGATACCAACAATACATTTTCACCCAAATAGCTCCTCTGACAATATCCCATCTGTACTGGGATGATTTATATTTTATAAATCCACTACATAGCCTTTAATGCATGTGTTTGAGATAAAAAGAATATTAAATTGTATGTATTTAGTCATGTTTTTTGTTTACCAGTTTTGCTCAATTCTGTATGTGATCAGTTATATTAAGGGGTGATCAGGCAAAAACATTTTTTTTTCTTGAAATTATCAATGATAATTTTATTTATTTATATATGGCTTTATAAACATAAACAAGACTGATTTTGAAACTGAGCTATTTACTACAAATTACAGTAAAAATCAATTAATGCTTTACAAATCTGAATCCTTCTCCAAAAGATATGTATTTTGTTGACTGTAGATCTCTGGAGTGTAAAGACACATATCATTGACAGTTTGGGACAATTTTGATGTTAATTTCTGTAACATTGGATGAATCGAAACACTCTAGCTCTAAGCCAGAAAAAGACATATTTTAAGACCAATCAATACACCAACTAGGAAGCAGCAGTAGAAGGAAAAAAACAAGCATTTGATCACACTCTTCACAAATCCAATGCCAAAAAAGCTATTGACTCTGTTTGGACACCCTCCGCCGGCCCTATTCAAACTAATGGCATTTGGCATTCCTTCTGAGACGCGGATTTCGGCTCGTTTTATTTGCCCGGGATCAAGATGGGATCCACTCCAGCCGTCTGGCAACCCACCGAGACAAACACAAACATGGCTGAGGCGGGGGGTGTAAGCACTCTCCTCGGGGTGACCTCCACACTGTCCCGCCCGGTCCCTCGGAGCAATCACGTCTGTGGGCTGAAGACGAGGAGAGGGAGGAGGAGGAAATGAAGAGATAAGTAGTCTGAAATCAAACAGAGATGCCACTTATCCCAGTAAAGCCACTATCATTAGTTTACAAGAGCGGCAGACGGTTAAATGAGCGATGTGAGGAAAAGGCCAGCGTTTTGGTTAAGACGCGGAGGACATAAGAGGGTTGCCGTTGACGATGGAGGACACGCACACACACACATATATATGCAGACGCGGCGGTGCAAAGTGACAGCTCTTTCCTATTATTGGATGCTGTGGTTGTAGCAGCAGCGAGCCTCGGGTTACGGCCTGGATTCGTCACCAGCTGATGCGAGGCTCGTGCGGCTGACAGAGATGATTGTAAGTAGAGGTAGTGCTGGTGGTTGGAGTCCGCAAGATGATGTTGATCAATGTAGAGGGTCAAAAGTGACAGAAGTATGAAAGGTCTGCACCATTAAAGCAGCGATGCATGAAATTTTTTGTTGTAAATTGGGAAGCATTGTCTTTTCCACAAAAAGTATATTCCAAATGCTGCACTTTGTGAGTAACTCTGACCTCTGTGTTTTGTCTGGTTTGAACAATTAAGATCAAATTATACTTGACGCATCCGCGAGGACCGCAAAAGTCTGCATGGCGGAACAACGTCATTTTTGCAGACATGTCCTCTCAAGCAGCGTCCGCGTAGATAAGATTTTCCGCGTCGGCATCAGGAAAAAATTTGTGACTACGCAGACTGTCCATGCAGAAATCAATGGCAACTCAATAGCAACTCTTTAATGTCCTCTACAAGCAGCCGCTTAAAACGCAAAGAAACTCTAAATACTGCGAGCGTGCAGACATCACGCGCGAGAGGCATAAACCAAGCTTAAGTGCTGCAATCTTTTAGTTGTTTAGTCGATTATTCGGTTGATGCTTTCTTATTCGACCAATATTTTTATTAGACGACTAATTCCTTTAATTTTACCATAAGGATTAACACTGAAAAAATTATAATCTTAATTTAGATAACGATTGATTATGTGCCTGAAATAAACACGATTTAAGACATTTTGAGTAGATTAGGACTGTCTTAAAATAAGCATAAGATGTCTACTTTTACTTAAAACATGGAAAATACACATTTATAATTTATTCTAACACTTGGAATAAGAACTAAATGTACATGTTCTATTGGCAAATTGTCATGTAAGACAAATAAAATATTCTCATTTATCATAATAGGCACTAGTTAATACTAGGGGTGTGAATCTTTGAGTGTCAGGCGATTCGATTCGATTCCGATTCTTGGGGTCACGATTCGATTCAAAAACGATTCTCGATTTTCGATTCAAAACGATTCTCAATTTTCGATTCTAAACGATTCTCAATTTATTTTAAAAGTCATTTTTAATTTTGTTCTTAGTTTTTTGTTTTTTTTTTCTTAATTAAAATGTTGTTGGGGCTGATTTATCACTATCTTGCAATTATTACACTTATGTTTTTGTCAAAGATAACATTTTTCAATGCTTTAGAATTCATTTAGCAGTAAATGTAATAAATGGGTCACTGGCCCTTTAATGCAGACAAGTTGTGACTGTAGTTAGCGTGTTAGCTGCTCTCCACCGCTAACGACAACAACACGGGACAAATCATGGAGTACATTGATGTAAAGTAGCGCTAAAATACTCTGAATATCGATCCACTTTCTCCCTTCTGCCTCACGTAAGTCTCCTGCTCTGTTTGTGTTTGTGTGTGTGTCTGTGTGCTCGGCACAGGCCCCCCTCCTTCCCCTCGCTCCCGCGCGGAGGGAAAGAAGAAGAGAGAGAAAGAGGCTGCTCCAACACAAAGTTTTGTTGAAATTGTGGCACAAAGAGTTTATTAGAAGATATTATATGTGTTTAAACTCAGACACAGACATTTTAGCAGTTTTCTAACGATGTAAAGCATGTCACGTAGGAGCTGTTTTACCGCAGCAGACCGCAGATGCAGCATAAACACTGACGTAATTTAAAATCGATTTTGGAGAATTTGGAATCGATTCAGAATCGTTAGAGGTAGAATCACGATCCTTTTAAGAATCGATTTTTTTCAACACCCCTAGTTAATACAACCCCTTTTTTAACTTGTTAGCATTGTAAGCTTGTATTTTTCCAGTGTATGTTGAAAAGCAACAAAAAGTAATGAATTAGTTGAAGATTTGGGACCAAATCATTAGTCCAGTCTGCTTTTCATGATATAAATCCACGGTCAAGTTAATTTTCTGGTTGTTTTTTGGCATGAACTCCAAAACAATTAAGTCTTTTGAGCACAGTTTGGGTCAAATACGTTGCCCTACAAACAATACAGTATTTAATATCTCATACATAGTCAGAAGCAGCGCTCTGATTGGCTGTGCAGTTTCACTTTGCTGTTTGTAAAAAAGATGTTTTTCAGACGTAACTCCAACCAAAAATGGATGCATGGGTATAATTCCTGTGTGTTGAAGGATTTAGGAGAGCTGGGTACACTTTCTACTTTCCGTTTTTTTTGTTGTGAAAATCAGGTACAACTAACTTTAATCAAAATCACAATTTCGATGGATAATTATTGACTTGAAAAGGCTTAAAAACCTTCACAAGTCACAAACAACTAATTAAACTACATAATTTCTTCATTTGTCAGTTCATTATCATATTTTTTTTTTCAATTATAAACTCTATTAAAATATAAACTCAAAATTGGAAAAACTGGTGCATATAAAACTAACCTAACCTCAAACAGCCTAATCTGATCATTTTCAGATATATTTCAAACAAACCGAACATTTTTTTTGTCATCACAGTATCAAAATATAGACAGATATTCAATTTCGTCAATATGGCCGCCCTCTAATTGAATATTTCCGGTCCACTTGCCTTGCGGCCGCAGCACAAGCCTCCTGAAAGCAGCGCGGGCAGTGAATCGTGCTCGCGCTCATCCATTCTGTCTAATAATATTTGCCAAGTCAACAATACAGCTGATGGATCCTTTGTGCGGCTCCTCTTGGGTCATAGAAAAGGAATTTAACCAAAAGCCATTTATTAGGAGGCCAAGCACAATATGTCAAAGGCTATTGTCGATGGGATTTCAACAGCCTCTCTCTATTCGGATTATACATTAGATGTCTCTCGCAATTTGTCAGATTGTACAAATAAAGAAAGCGCTTTTACGAGGGGAGATTTACAACTGAGCTCGGAGTAGTGTCTTTTATGTGCCAGAGTTTGAGTCTGGGGTTGTTAAAAATACTGAAATTTGAAAGTCGGTGATGATAGTGAGGAAGCAGCGGAGTACACAGTTATGAAAGCTCTTCTTACAAAAGTGGTTCGCAACCTTTTGTGTCTCAAGTACAGCCATACAAAAAATCTGTTTACTCTTCGATTACGCCTTCCGAATCTGAAAGCATTTGAAGTATTGTCTGGTCGCATACTAGATCTAAAATATATCAAAGCCATTATGAAACTGTTTTAATGCAAATATATGTCCTGGTCACAAGAAGTTAGATCTCTCCTTCATTGTAGCTTTCCATGAGGTTTCTCTTTTTCCTCCACTGGGTTTTTCACTGTCGAGAAGGAGAGTCTAAGGACAGAAGATGCTTTGGGACAATTAGCAGTTTCAATCAGTCAATCAATCAATCATTTTACTTCAAGCTTGTTTGTCAGGTTAATTTCCAGGAGTGGGAAGTAGTCAAAACCTTCTTAATCCAACCACCATTGTTTTTGTGGTTGCTCAAAACATCATCATGATTGGCATTTACATATCCTGTATACGTTTTTAGAATGTAGAAATAGACTTATTTAGATAACATGATCCAATACTAGCATTATGCACATTGTATTGTTTTCACTAGATTAGGGCTGCAACAAACGGTTACTTTGGTAATCGATTATTAGTTGGGCTATTATTCTTTCGATAAATAGATTAGTTGTTTGGAACGCAAAAGTGACTCGAATGCAAGATTTTTGCCAAATCTGAGCTAAGTTAACGTTGCTTGAGGAGGTCCCGGAGATGTAGATTTTAGATTTGTCAAAAGTATCACCAAGTCTGATACTTATCAACATTAAAACTGGCATCAAAACTTGAAAATACTGTTGCATGAAATAACTTTATATTTTCTGATGAGTGTTTTTTGTTGAAATCTATATCTATCTATATAGAAATCTGACATAACAAGCATTTTTAATGATCATTGTGGTGTCATAATTAGGCTTCATCAAGAATGGAGTCCGTTTCTTAGTATTAAAGTTTTGTTTTAAATTTAGTATCATAAAAACACTAGGCTTAGAGAAACAATTTAAAAATAAATAAATAAATGTACACAATTTTCATGTATTTCTATTAAATCTGACGCTTTTCCACACCTGTCTGGAACCTGTATAAAGACCAGTTAACGATCATTACATTACTAAAATAGTTGACGATTATTTCAGTAATCGATTAGTTGTGATTAATCAATTAACTTGTTGCAGCCCTACACTAGATTAATATGCCAAATCAATAGCACAATTCATTCCTTTGCTAACAAAAGCATGAATTCAGCCTCTTTCTATTGTAGTAGATGGTATTTATCATTAAATTGGTACATTGTTGAAGATTTCTTAAGGTGTGACTAAGTTTGCTTGGTTGGATGGGAATGCTGGATCAACTGCTACTGTATTAATGACCAAGGACATTCTTACAAAAGATTTGTGTTAGACAGTTTTGTGAAGACACCAAAAGTGGCTGTTGTTGTGGGTTGGATATTTAAAGTTTATTAGTACAATATACAATTACATTAGACACAAGGGTAGAGATGTTTGTTGCAGAGTTGCCAGATTTTCGTGAGAGAAACAAGCGACAAATATATGTATGTATGCATAGGCACAACCAGGATCCAATCTCATGAAACTGATAGAGCAAAATTTAATAGATTTGCGCTGTTATTCGATCGCAGTATCGGAGTAATATCGGTGCATTTATTCAAAGTAAAACATCCTTGAATATTAAAAGGTGTTGAGAGTAGGGCCCGACCGATATATCGGTTGGCCGATATTTTTGGCCGATATGGGTACAGGGTTCGTACAGATTGTATGCTATGATTTTCCATGACTTTTCCATGACTTTTCCAAAACAATTGTCAACATTTTCATGACTTATTCACACATACGTTTCAATGAAAGATTTATTTTCATTAACTTATTAAGACCTAAATTTATTAATTTCACAGACTTCTAAATATACATAACAAATAAAAATGTTCTAAACTTGGGTCAGTTACAAGATAGTCTGATTTCAACAGAAAATCTTTTTATTTGTACACAGAGTGTGACTGTGTACCAAATTTCTTAAAAATTTAGCTATGGAAGTATGTAATTTGTGATGTAATTTCAGAGCTTTTCTTCTAATATCGCTAAAGATTATAGAATCTTTCTAAATTAGAATACTAGCAAATAAATTTTTCCATTTTACCTTGACATTTCTGTGTTATCTTTAAACCTAATTAAAAGTATTTGAATAAAATGTGTGGTTATCTACTGAATTAACTTAATATAAAGTCCTGAATAATAACATTTCATAATATTTGACAGCAGCCTAGTATGATTAGTTTTTATTTGTGCTTGTGTGACAGAGGCAGGTAAACCAGGTGCAATACAGCAGCAGCACATCAGGTTAACTTTAGCTGTTTTAGCATCATGGTTAGCTTCTGTTAACTCTTACACAAACGGACTTCTATCTGGACACGATGTGGAATTAGTGGAGAGGAGTTTTAGAACATTTAGTAACAAGCTGCTGCTCAAATGAGTCGCACGAAGCCGTTTGAAAACTCGGAAAAAGTTTTGATAGAAGCTAACGCAGCATTGGGCTAGCAGTGCCGCGTGTGCTCGCGCGTAATGCCTTTTCTTAAAAACTCAAATGTGAGCAAAATAAGATGAATCCTGGATCATTATTCCCGTGGGTCACAAGTGTGGAGCACCTTGGGCCAAACAACAGACAGGAGTGGACGGAACATCAGCCTCCTCCCTCCGCTCTGCTGAGGAGAGAGAGAGATGCAGCAGGCTGGAGCGAGCGACGTTCACTGACTTAAATAAATAAACTGTGGCGCATTTAAAGCTCTTTTACTAGCAGTTATAATAATTACGTGTATGCATAGACGCTGAAGACGGGAAAGAATTGGTTTCTCTCAAGCCCTGTTTGTTGTCGTTTTCCAAAACTTTTCCAAACCCAGTAAAATTCCAAAACTTTTCCAGGGCCTGGAATTTGGATTTTCAATTTCCATGACTTTTCCACGTTTTTCATGACTGTACGAACCCTGTGGGTACTTGCGTGCCTATCGGGTATCGGCCAAAATATCACCGATATACTGCACCAATATTTATGACATGTAATACCTCATTTTAAAGCTTAGATCTTCCAGAATACAACCATTCAATCACCAATCAGATCAATATTTTGCGCGGTTATTACATTTATTTGTGGAGGTGTTTTATTGTCGGACTGCACCTGAACGCAGAACCAGGTTGACGCTCTGCATCAGCAGACTAGTGTGCTCTGAGACAGCGCTGGATTTAAACGCTCTCAACTTCACTACTAACTAAAGAAAAGGAAATAACTTCTTTGTAGATGACGCCTGCAACAGCAAAAATAATTTCACTTTTATCAAAGTGTCAGTGTGTAGAAGAGGGACGATCCTCGTCAGAAAGGACATACGACTGCAGCTGTCAACAACAACAAGCTGAAGTTGGCTTTCTCACTACTTTCTCGTTTGGAGTTTGGATTAAAGGAATTATTTTTGTGAAGACTTGGGATCTGAGAAGAGGTTATCTGGGCGGTGAGTTTTTAAAACGTGTTCGCTTTAACTTTGTAACTTGTTACTTCACTGTAGTTAGCGATTAGCTCATGATGCTACAACAATAACATCGCCTCAGCTCATTCTCTCTGGTGACTGTAAAGTGTTGTGTGTGTGTTAATGATTACAGGTACATTGACATGTAAATTTGTCATGAAAAGAGGTGTTAATGGTCGGCATTTACGCATTTTAACTACGGCAACATCGAGCATATTAATGAGGCTAACCTCCTGAATTCACTTCAGTAGTACAAGACTATCAAAAATAATGTGATACAAACAAGTTTCAAGCCTTTAAAGTTGCTCTTAAGAGCCAAAGTAAGACTAAATGTGCCATAAATAAATCCAAATTAAAATCTTTTTTTTTTTTAACATTTGCTCCTAATAAAAAAAAATAGAATCGGTTCCCAAAAAGCCATATCGGTCGGGCCCTAGTTGATAGCATGACAATGTATAAATAATGACAGTTAAATAATAAACTGTGACAAAATGAGGCGTCACAAGTCTATATTTATTGAGTTGAAGAACCTGTTTTTAAAATGACCTGTATCAGAATCGAGCATGAGGAAATCGATGATGTGTGTAGATTAGAAAACATTGGATTTGCTGTGACCAAGAAGACAAGTTAATATATGTATTAAATATAAATGACCCTCGCTGACATAGTGGCAGCAAAGGATTGGAAAAAATACGGACTAAAAAATGTACAGTATCAATGTAATGCAATTTCCACTTAATGGGTTTGTCACTCGTCTATACGCATTATGAAGCCATTGTGCATTTTCATCACTTAACTGACAACTCTACATAAATGTTAAGATTTACCTAATTGCTTTATTGAAATGTCGGCAGTGTGGACTTACTGCTAAAAGCGCGCTAATAGCTCAGCATTTGAAACACCCGGAGGTTTTTAATGAGTCAGTAAAAGGATACTAAGAAAAGAAAGAAGTCACACTCACAGTCATTCAGCTCGTTGGGTAAAATGCCAAATATTAGCTTTAGTCGGCGGCCAATTTAGTTATTAACGTCTCCGCATTTGCTACAACTGTGTCCGGCGTTTAGCATCTCCCACTCAGACCACATCACTCTCCCAAAAGCTCAGCAACTAAAAAAAAAGTGGCCCAATGTGTGCTTGAAAGAAGGTTTTTTAAAAGTTATGGAGCAGCAGACATTTACACAGAAAATGAAAAGGAAACAGTGTAATTATTTCTTAGAAGACAACTTAGAGCAACGGTTTGGTAAAACGTTCAGCCGATTTACCACTTTTTGTTGTTGTTCAATCTAAATTCTTATAATCAAAATTAATTGACTGATTGATAAGTGACTAAAGGACAACATCCCTAATAACTGGACTATGATCCAGCTCCATGCCACTTATCTGGATTAACTTTGTGAAAAAGAATTGCCCATCCCTGTGTTAAGATCAGGACGTAGCATCTTCACTGTGACACAACTGAAATCGTGTGAAGAGAAGGTTTCTATTCACTGTAAATGGCTAAATCCAGCTACCACTCACTCAAAGCAGAACAAATTCTGACCAGTGTTGCCAGATTTTCAGAGAGAAACAAGTGACCAAGATCCCCAAAACAAGTGACCTCAGTCCTTTAACAAAAAGTCATCAATTAATTAATGGATACAAACTGTAAATTGACAAAAATGACTTCTTTTATGGTGTGAAAGAAAGTACTAACTTGTAACTTTTGAACAGTAATATTTAGTGTCCATAATAAGAGACCCACCAATCAGTCAAGCCTTGCACAAGTTCATGCTTTGTTTCTTCAAACATCGCGGCTATTCTTGTATTATTGTGTGTATAGTGTGTCTGTAGGTCAGTAGCTGCAAGAGCAAAACTGATCGATTCTGACCTTTCGATTCGATCGCCGCAAACGATATTCCATCCCTAGAAAGTAGAAGCAGGTGGAAAAAAAATGGTTTGTGTTTGAACAGACAGATGCATTAAATAGAGAAATGAGAAATCATAATATTACGATTTCATCAAACAAGCAGATTGTCACAGAGATAAGCTCATGGCATGCAGTGGAAGCAGGCAGCGTGTAGATTTAGTTCTGCCTTTTGCCGTGTCCTGTGAGTGTGCCGGCAGCTCAACAGCACCTGGCTGCGTCCTTCCCTGGTTGTTCAATGAAAGATCAGCTGAAGAAACAATCCTGTACTGAGACTTATACGCCTGAGAAAGACGTCACAGTCATTCAGCTCGTCTGGTAAAACGCCAAATATTAGCTTTTAGTCAGCGGCCAATTGAGTCATTAACTGCATTTGCTACAACAGTGTCCCAGCGTTTAGCATCTCCCACTCAGACATCACACAACACTCTCTCAAAGTCTCATTATCGTCAGGCAGTAAATTCAAGCGCACTTTTATGTTCCGAATCAACCCTTAGCGGCGATTAGAGTCAGAGCGGAGGGGCCCGTGATGTGTCATTTGCGCAGGAAGTCCCCCAGAATAATGTCCTGCCGCTTGTCAAACCCGCCGCGACGCTCTTTACACGCGTTACCGAGCGGCCGCGCGCACACACCTGACCTATTCAGAATCCCTCTGACATTTACAGAGCCCCGGCGAAGGGTCCGGCCGCCGCTCATTTGCATAATGATAGGAGCTGACCGCGCGGAGCCATTAACGAGGAAAAACCAAACTCTGAGTGAAACCCCGGCTCCGGTGGGAATAATGAGACTCTAACGGACTTACTTTTGGCTGTTTTATTAGGCAGGTCAGAGGAATAACACGTCGCGGGGACCATCAATTATATTGAGGAGAGTAAGACTAAAGAGAGGCACAAGATTTGTTCTTTATGCTGTTGCTCAACAAGTAGGGCTGAAAGATAATGACAAAAATGAATATCTTGATCAGTTTTTTGACATATATCTCGATTATGATATTCAGATGATATTTCAAATGAAGCATGTGTGTCTATTAGTAAAAGTTTAATGATTAGAAAATGTGGACCGTGGTTGACAAGAGACGTTCTAAACTAAAAGCGAAACGAGCATTTCTGACCACAACAAGACCACAAGCTCAGAAGTTTGCACGCTAACTAACTGCTCATAAAGGAACAGAAAAAATTCAGAATACATTTGCATTGTGCTTTCTAACAAATATGAAATTTGATCAACTAAGACATATAAGAGTGATAGTTTGAAATATCACTTTCTAACTTTCCTTAAATGTTGAACGGGCACACCATCTATTAAAATATTCCCAAATCAAGTTATTTTGGAACACAAAATTATTTCATTTTGCAGAAATCCTCCATGATGACAGTTTTCTGGTGGAGCTGTTGCTTGCTTTTTTAGTTGCTGTGTGTGGAATGTTCTATTAAACATACTGTCTGAATAGAGCCCTGTTCCTCACTGCGCGGCTCGCGAGCCACATGCGGCTCTTAGAGCCTTACTTGGCGGCTCTCAGCAAGTTTCGGCAAGATCACATTTCACACCATAAGCGCGCTCTTAGTTTGGTTCTTTTTCAGCGCTGCATCCACTGCTTCACCCTGCTGCCCATTGACCAAATGAATCACATTGTATAGCTACATTCTTTTAGACATGCACGGAGCTGCGAGCTCACCCTTATATTAAGCAAAATAAATGTTTTGGCGATCTAAGAAATGAATGAAGTGACGCACTCAGACTGTGCCAAATGGTTTTCCACTCCAGCCACAGGACGCACCAGCTCTCCTTCTCACATCAAGTCACGTATCTTTGAGCAGCTGTAGTAAAATTTCTCGCCCACACACAGACTTGAAGCGGACATATTCTGAGAGAGAAGAGTCTAAACTCTGTCCCAGTTTTTATTTCGTAGTGATAGGATCAATATTGGCCGAGATAATTAGTTCTAAACACTTTAAAAGTTGATCGGGAAAAATCTAGTCCTATACGCGCGTTCGCGAACAACGCAGTCCAGCGGAGAGTTTTTCCACAATTAAACTTTGTTAAATAGAATCCGCAAAGAGGTATTTAGGTTTATTTCATGTATGATTCTGGCCAAAGGGAGAAAAACACACTTGTCTTGTCTCTGTGTCAGCGCAGCAGCAGCATCAGTGGAGGTCTGAGAAAGGCAGATGAAGGGGGCGGAGCTAGCACGTCACAGAAGAGTGAACAGAGACGCATCAGTTTAATATTTATTAAAATAATAAGAATGAAGTGTAGACATATTGAATAGTAAGTATAGTGTGGTTGGGTTGGTTGGATAATGTGATGCATGTTAGATTTAAACTACATCAGGCTCATAATGCAAAACACTGATTGTTTAAAAAATGACAACAAATGTTTGTAATTTGCTATATTAAATGTAAATTGACCTGACCGTAGTAATAGAAGCTACAAGTCAAATTGAAATCCCTATTTTTATAATACACAAAATAATATTTAATTTGAATTTAAATGAATTTTTATCTGCACATTTGTGCTTTATTTTCAAACATACAAACACACATTTGAGTTCCATATTCTAGTTTGCGCTGGCCTGTTTTTTGTTTGTTTTTATGTTTGATGTTTTGCGGCTCTCCCCTTCTCTTTGGTCCGTCAATGTGGCTCTTCTTTAAAAAATAGTGAGGACCACTGGAATAGAGTGAAGCATGTAACACAACAAAGACAAGTGGTACGGGTCAGATCTATGAAAACTCAACCTTGCTCACAACAAAACTGCTTTTTTTTTTCCTAAGCCATTAGAAATAAAATAATATAAACAAATACATTTTAAACATTGTCTTATCTTGGAATATTCCAGTCAATATAATAGTGTAGATGCCTTTTATAGTTACACAGAACATCGATAAATTATTTTTTCAATGTATGAATGATGATTGCTTTTGCTTTCATTCTTGCTGTAAAAAGTGGTTGCAAGCACTCCCAAATGGTAAATCATTTCATTAAATTGAATAAAGCTTATTTCATAGATTAACTGATGAACACTGACACATTTTTCACAGCACACACAGCAGTATCTCAAGGCACACAAGTGTTCCCCGGCACACTGTTAAAAAACACTGTTTCAAACAAACTTTTCTGTTGAATTTTTACTATAAACCAGGGGTCCCAATTAGAGCATGACACGGGAGTGGATTTCCACTCCTGTCCCGTCCCGCTCCCAGAGAAAAAATCCTGTCCTGTCCCAATCCCGGACTGGAGTAAAAAAAATAATCCTGTCCTGTCCCACTCCCGTAGAATGACTCCCACTCCCATCCCACTCCCACTCAGGAATACTCCCGCTCCTGTCCCGCTCCCGTTTGAATAAAATCAAGCATGTTGAAAAAAATATTTTTTATTTTATTTTTTCAAAGTGCATATGTTTAGCCTTTAAAGTGACCTTTAGTGTTGACTTGAGGCGACATTGCAGAACCTTTCAACTTATTTGAGAGGGTAAACAATAAAAAGCAAGTCCCTTCATCTTATGTGTGAACAAACATGTCATAGTAGACATAACAGAAACCTATAGGGCTCATGGGATAGCTTAAACTTTAAATGTTGCTATGCAAGAACAAAATAGCATTGACATTGTCTGGGTCAAGGAGGTACGCCTCTCCTCAATCAGTCTCCCCGCAACACTGAAAGAGCGCTCTGATGGAGTACTTGTTGCCGGAATTGCCAGCATCTTCTTGGCAACAGCCACTAGCCCACCAGACATCTCCTTCCAGAAGCCGAGTAAAGACTCACCGCGGGTCATCTTAGAGTTGTTCTGTAACATGTAGTCAAGCACAAACTTGCGGCAGGATGTCCCCTCTTCATCACTATGCGCTTCAGTCTCCTCCTCTTCAACACAGCTTGAAAAGAGTTGTGGACCTCCGTTGTGCCGCGCTCAGACACCGGTGGTGTACCTGAAGGCAAAAAAAAACCCAAACTGCTATTGAACAATGCCATTTGCAGACTGTATGTGTTTGTGTGTGACAGACTGAGTGAGAATATTTAGTGAGTGCTGCTTTGCTGGTGCTAGTATTGACCCTCTTCTTCCTCTGCAGTATCTGCATGGTCCCTCACTCTCTCTTCTGTCTCTGTGGTCATGAATGCTGCCAGGGTGTTGATGACCTCTTCATACTCCTGGGCGCTGAGGGTTTTCCTCAGGAAACTCCTCAGGCTAGGAGATAGAGCCGTGGCAACCTTGTGGTACAGCTGGACTATGAATTTCAACTCCACTGCCTGGGTTAACTTTCCTTTCAGCTAGAGGGAGTGAAATCACATTCAGTACACATACAATGTTGCAATGATATCATAGTTTTATATGCAACATTATTGGAGGGATATACTATTTGCAATTAACCAGATAACAACACCCCCCCCCCCCCCCCCCCAAACACACACACACACAAAATGTACATTGACGCTTACAATACAAGTGACATCTTGTGAGTTTGTAATGCTGTCTTTTTTGAGAACCTGATGCTTCCCCAGTGGTTATACATCTATAAGCACCAAGTTCTTATTAATAGCCATTTAATTACCTCTTTCATAATTGCACTGTCGTCAGCCTGGATCAACAGCCCTTCAGCAGGGTGGCCTTGGTCGGCAAGACAAGGTGAAGGGTTGGTGTCTTATCTGCGGAGAGGTGCCTGGTAGCCTCATCAAAAGGTGTCAGGAGTTTGATGATGTCCTCCAGAAGTTGCGAGTCAATGTTGTTGAGGAAACGGAGCTCTCTTCGGGCAAGAAGGACACGGTGTAACTTTCCAGACTTCAGAGCATCGTTTATGGACCGGAGCATCAGTAGTTTTGAATTCCACCGTGTCTCTACCGCCTGCTTTAATGTTTGATCCAGCTCATTCTGTAATCTGAAGTACATTAAAACAAAGATGCAGTGATTACCACTTTCATTCCCAAATAATCCATCAATCAAGAGTAAATTGACTATATTAAGTTGTGACTTGTAGTAACACATTTTCAAAAATGTATTTCTATTTTGTAAGCTAAGATAAGGTATGATAGGATGTTGGGTCATGTTAAGCTTACCCAGCTCTTTTAAAATGAGACACAAGGGTCTTGGACTCGTGTAACAGCTTGATGACTGGGCTGTGTCTTGGGTTGTCATCTTCCAAGTTGTCGAAGACATACTTGAGGGCCAGGTTGATGTTATGACCGGCACAGGAGAGCCGGACGTAATCTTTGAACGCTGACACCACGTTTGACCCATTGTCAGTCACAAAAACATTGTTCGGACTCTGGATACCGAACTCCTATGTGTGGACAAAAAATAAGGTGGTGAGGGGACAGGAAAACACAAACACTTAAGTAACCATGTATACATTTAACTTTAAAAGCAGAATATTACTGCTTAATAATTAATAATTTGCACTAGGGCTGCACAATATATCGAAAAAATATCGATATCGCGATATTGACATGTGCAATATCCATATCGCAAGGATGTGCAATAATTTTTTAATTTTTATGCATTATTCATCCGTTTTAGTGCGGAGTGCTTGACTCTGTTCTCGTCTTCTCCTCTTAAGAACACTCTTGTGATTTGTGTTGGTTTAAAACAAGATTGAAAAGGCACAAAACTATAGTTGTGATAAAGCTGTGACCTGTCAGCATAACGTGTGTAGGGGTTGCCAGATTTTCAGAGCAACCAGCAACTAAGCCTTGGAAAAAATTGTCCTAAAACATGACAGCGTCTCAATAAAAATAAGTAATAAAATGATTAAGCAATTACTAAGACACAGAACGTGTGCGGTTTATACGCACATCGTTTTAATAGTGTAATAACGACTTAAATAAATGTACAGAGAAATTCTTAATTGAAAAATAAATATTGCAAAAATATCGAATATCGCAATCTCAGAGCCCATATCGCATATCGCAGAAATTTCAATATCGTGCCCACCATCTCCTTTGTGGCCAGGATTCTGTTCACCATCTCCCAGTTTACAGTGATGTAATGGACCGTGACTGTAATGTAGTGTGTGTTTGTTTTTTCCTCAGTCCACAGGTCAGTGGTGACCGCATAGTTTGTACACTGAAAGAAAGGCAATTGATATAAAAACCCAAGCTGGCCAAGCACAAAGTAATTTAGATTAATATTATAAATCCAAATTATTTTTTGGCATTTCCTAAATTTTCTAAATTGTGTTGATCTATCACTTAATGCTATTTCAAATTAATTAGATGGTGCAGGTAATACAATTTTAGCAATTGGATTAAAATGCATTTTAATTTATACTGCACAACACACAAAAGAATAGTGTTACATACTTGTTTGAGGTCTTCCACAACAAGTGCCTTTGATTTCTGGTACTCTCCATCCACATGCCTGGAGACTGTGCGAGCACATGGTAGTAAATCCTCTGCCCGGACTGCACCTCCGTATTGGGATCCAATATCCAGCAGTTCCTGAACGACGGACACAAATCCTGCTCCCTCCACCACAGCAAAGGGCCTCAAGTCTTTGCAGCAAAACCGAGCAATTTTTCTTGCAACACGGGTCTTTACACCGCCAGGCAATTTGCGTTTAATGAAGGCTGTCACTTTCGTCTGGTTCCCAGTGGGCGTTGCAGCTTTGCACGTGTGTCGCTTGAGCCCACTCGTGCCCGATTCGCTGGTGTATTTCACAATCACCGCGCATTTTTTACACGCTGCAAATGCTGTGTTTTTTCCGTCAAGTTCCACTCTCTTGAAACCTTTAAGCAAACCTGACTTTCCAAAAAGCTCACTCAGGCTCACTGACGGGTCCTTGTTTTGAATTTTCCGCTGCAGCTCTGTTTTTGCTACGTCCTCTTGCTCCATTGTTGAATATGCGTCACACTGACAACTTCCGTAGGTGACAGGAAGGAAGTAAAGCCTCGGTTGTAGTTCTTTTGTGTTGTAAGCCCCGTCTAATAGATGTTTGTTCACAGAAAGAGGACTACAAAAATGGACGGGATTTATTCTATGTATAAAATAATGGATTTATTCTCGTCACTATTGTGCACATTTTCATCTTTTGTTGGCTCTCCCGCTCCTGCCCGCTCCCGGTCATTTTTTTCCCGTCCCGTCCCGATCACGGGATTGATAAAAAAAATACTCCCGTCCCACGGGATTCCCGCGGGAGTCACGTGTAGGGCTGTAGTCAACCAAAGAAATTCTTGGTCGACTAAAGACATGTCCATCGACCGATTAGTCGACTAAAAAGGGGGCGTGGCTAAAGCTCTGAAGCTAAAAAAATATAGTTTGATCTGACAATTTATCTGACGCAAAAAGACAAAAGTGCAATGGAGTTCTTGCAAAAACAACCATTTACACAGAAAATGAATATGACACAGTGTGTTTATATATATAAAAAAGGCAGAGTAAAGATTCTGGTCCCGAGCCGTGCAGGCCCGACAACTACGTGAGAAATGTGGGCCGGCCGGGTTCGGGCCAAGACGCAGAGCCGTACTGAACACGTGCGCTTCGCGGATGATTGACAGCCGCGTCAGAACACAGCACAAAACCACCGCAGTGATTAAAAAAAGTCAGTGTTTAAGTGGCCAACTATACGGCGCGAGACTGAGGAGAGAGAGAGAGAGAGAGAGAGAGAGAGAGAGAGAGAGAGAGAGAGAGAGAGAAGACTTGTGAATAAGCGCGGAGCAGGTAAAAGGGAAAGGAGAACGAAAGACGGGGAAAGCACGTCTTTCGTTCTCCTTTCACGTTACGCGCGCGGGAGAAAAGAAGGAACAAGAGGGAGGGAGGGAGAGAGAGAGAGAGAGAGAGAGAGAGAGAGAGAACGAAAGACAGGGAAGGCACGTCTTTCGTTCTCCTTTCACGTTACGCGCGCGGGAGAAAAGAAGGAACGGGAGGGCGGGAGAGGGAGAGAGAGAGAGAGAGAGAGAGAGAACGAAAGACAGGGAAGGCACGTCTTTCGTTCTCCTTTCACGTTACGCGCGCGGGAGAAAAGAAGGAACGGGAGGGCGGGAGAGAGAGAGAGAGAGGAATGTGAGGTGGAGGAAGCGGCGAGACACACTTACATTAAACATAAGAAGCCTTTTCTGTCATTAAAATGCCACAGTTCAGTGAGTGGGCGGGGCGGGCTCTCTTCGGGCTCGGGCTTAGGCAAAGGTTCCGGTCGGGTTCGGACACGACGTGCGCGGGCTCGGGCTGGGTCGACTAATACAAATTTTGGTCGACTAAAGCCCCATCGACCGATTAGTCGACTAAACGACTAAAGAACTACAGCCCTAGTCACGTGACCCGCGGGAATTCCCAAAAAATGTCATCCTCTAGTCCCAATCACCAGTCCGGTATCCAAACCAGTTTGCGGGCTATCTGCTTCCGGTCCCCACAGGAGCTTTAAAAATGTATTTTATGTTTTATTTTATATCATACTTCCTTGTGCTTTACTATAAAAATATTGCACCACTTAACCAAATAAACTGCAAATTCAAGCATGAAGAAGTAAAAATAGACTCTGTAATCAGCTGTATGCATTTTCCGTTGTTCTTATTGGCGCTACCCCTCCAAAAAATTGACTTTACCAGTTCTTACAAGAAAAAAGGCTGAAGACCACTGCTATAACGACATACTCTATATTCAGTTTTTGCATATCTTCAAGACAAACATCACAATCAGCAAACATTCGCTCGACTGCACATTACTAGCAACAAGTTAAATTAGATTTGACTGACTATTTTGACTAACCCCCAGCTCTATATAAGCGGAGTTTGTAGTGTCACAGATCGTCATGATGGAGTCGGTGAGGCTTCACCCTACAGTGAGGTCACATGTGCCCTTTTCCTGTCTGCTGTTTCCATGCTGTTCCTGTCAGAGAGAGCGTGGCCTTGAGTCCTGAGCGGAGAGCAGGGGACAGAGCGTGTTTGCAGCTCAGCCATGGCTACGTCCTGTCACTCACACAAAAGAACTGGAATGCTGCTTTATAATAAAAACAGAGGCAAACACACAACGAGGGCTCTGTATTTTTGAGGGCGAGGTGGGGGATGGAGCAGGGAACCGGACCGTCACTGGGATTCTGCAATTAAACTTTGCACTCTCGGCAAAGCAAATGCAATCTTAAAATTCCTAGTCAAAGCAAGATAACAGACTCTTTAACTCTCCTGTAAACTGTACAATATAATCATCAGTGCGACAAGTTTTTAGTCATTACAAAATCATGAAGGTTCATTAATCAGTCCATTGGTCTCAGCTGAATAACATTTGTATTAGTCGAGAAATAATTTATTGGAATTCTAAAAGTTATAACAACTTGAAAGAAAGTACAGTGAGTTTTCTTTCTTTCTTTACATACAAATGCACAATTTACTGTAATTGTTGAATCAATGGAGCGTGCGGTTTTGGTTGGATCAGATGTTTATAAGTCAATAATCAGTGTTCAGGGTGTGTGTTGTAGAATCAACAAGTGTCATTGACCCAGGTTTGAAGCGACTGAATGATCATTAAATCATTCAGTCAGCAATTGATTTAAGATACAATTGCAACCCTGATTACATTTTGACAGCACAGCTTTACTGCACATTGTAAATACTGTTCAAGAAGAGAGACGTTAGCAAATCTCAAAGACGGCTGTTGTTTAAGTCTTTAACAAACAGCAAAACATCCTCTTTTCTTTAAAGAGCAACCCTGTTGCTTGGAAAAACGTGAGATGATTAGCAATTAATTAGTCGTTAAAACATTAAAGCTCCTTGTAAATGTTTAAAAAGAGCATTTCAGACAGAGTCCAACTATGAAAAAGGACAAACATGCTCCTGAGAATCTTCACTTTGGCTGCATGTGAATTGGGAAATAAGAACAGTGTATTAAAGCACGCATGACAGTCCAACACAGTACCACAAGAAAGTGTAATAAATAGCTGATGATGAGAACAATTTTACACTGTTTTGGCGTATATATGTTACGCCGTAGATATATAGGTTAAGATTCATGAATAATAACACATCTTTAAAACCACTGTAGAAGGGAATTGGGGCTACAGCGCTATTGTGAGATCGGGATGGACAGTCATGTTTCCCACATCAATCGCTAGCTGAATTTGGTTACTATCTTGTAGGGCTGAGCATTTAATCGAAAAATCAAGAGAATGAGATTCATCATCAATTATTTGTTTTTGGTTTTAAATCGAAAGAGCAACATCCAATCCTTTGTCAGGAAAAATGAATAGATGCAAGGATCAGATATTAGTGCCAATCCAGGAAATGTAGTTAGATCGAGTATGTCAGTTTAGCTGATTTCCTGGTTGTGCCTTTAATTGGGCTGAGACTAATTATGCCTCATAATGTTTGACATTTTATTCACATTAAGTTAAGTTGTGACTTGCACTATAAATAACAGTTACACAACACAATATGTTCACATTTCTTATGTTTTTATAAGAAAAAAAAAAGCTATTTCAGTTCTTACATTAGTATCGGTTAATATCAGGTATCGACGGATACTTAATTCCAAAGTATCGGGATCGGAAGGGAAAAAGTTGGATCGTGGCGGTGCATCCCTACTAAAAACGTGGTTTGGAGCAGAAGTCAACTTTTGGTGCAGAATAAAAATATACTAACTTGAACTTATAACAAGATTTTTTTCATTTATGTTCATATAATTGTATTTTTATTTTTTATTTTTGAAAGAGATTATTTTGTGAATATATTTTTTCCCAGATTGCCCAGCCCTACCATCTTGTCTGATTTGCTAATGCTTCAAAAAATGCTCAAGATAAGTCTGGATGATCTACCTATGACATCACAAAGTACATTTTTTCCTGAAGCTCAGAGGAGACAGAATGGCAACAGAACAGCCAGAACTCCAGCTGCATTTTTTTTAGAAGGAAGCATTGACTAGTAACTCGTTTTGCATAATATGTTCTTTGAAACATGAAATTGCAAATCAAAACGCTTGTCAGAAAAACTACTAGCGAACATTTCACCAACTTCTTCTCTAAGCATTTGCCCCTGAACTTTAGTTAAGTTACTTTTGTTTTTGCTTCGAATCGCCACCTTTACTCCCCCGCGCACACTCATCTCATGTATTATCGTTTCACTGTAACATTGTATAAGATAACGCGCTCCGGGCTAATGGTTAACTGCTGCGCTCTCGTATTTAGAACCATTACTCACTGCTCTGACTGTAAACGTGTGGGAAACTTGTGATTCATAAAGGCTTGGTTTTTTGTACAGTGATGGCGGCGGGGTGGTGGGAGAGTCTGATGCCCTCCCCCGGCCC
The DNA here is from genome assembly GCA_038363315.1 of Mugilogobius chulae. Taxonomy (NCBI): domain Eukaryota; kingdom Metazoa; phylum Chordata; class Actinopteri; order Gobiiformes; family Gobiidae; genus Mugilogobius; species Mugilogobius chulae. Next base: position 30,766,526 of record CM076413.1, read on the forward strand.
TGACCCCAAATACCACACCGAAACACACCCACACACACACTCACCCCCCGGAGAGGCCAGCACGCAGCTTACTCAGCCAGAAAGACAATAGTCCAAACTTCCCTCCCAGATCTCTAACCCCCTCCTCCTCTTCTAATAAAACATCACCATGGCGACGGGACAAGCCTTCCTGACCCACATCGTCGACTCCTCACTCACACAACTTTAATTTGGAGGGGGGGGGTTGGGGCATAGTCGGCATAGTTCTGTTGACGGAGAAGAGGATGAGACCAGACCGGACAGAAATTCACAAAAGTTTGAGTCAAAAGAAAATGCGTCCACGTTTAAGAATGCGATTATATTATGAGGTCAAATGGTGAGAAAGAGATAGGTACTTTGTCAATCTGGTTTCTCTTTCAGTATACAGGCTTTCATGGAGAAACACAATTTTCAGATCAGCTCCTAAAAGTGTTTTATTACTGAATTTACTCCACTGCATGTAACATTAACCTTAAAGGCTGTTTTCTGAAAATGTATTTTCCTTCACAGAGTTGGCAATAACAGCCTCTAAAGCAGCTCCTAAACACACTAAACTGTATAATCTTCAACTGAACAAGACGTTGAAGGTTTTGTTCACATCAAACCAACTCTGCACACTGAGGCTTTTCAGTTTTAGAGTTAGTAATAACACACAATTTCATTTGCCTGATTTGTAAAGTCAGAGAAAACCACTCACTGTTTACTCTGATAGTATAGCTCCATTTTGAAGGACTTTTGAAAAGCCTATAGAAATGAACTGAATAAGAAGTGAACATGTTGGTAAAATGTTGGCTTTTTTTTTTATTATAAATGGCCAACTGTCGTGCACGGAGCACTAATACTAAGCCTGACTTATTTTTTCAAGTCTAAAAATGTTTCAAACATAAAATTTTATGCTAATTTCAGTTAGAACTAGTTCACTCAAAAAGTATTTAAGATCTCCAAATGCCATCTCTGTGTTTCCCTCACATTTGTTAGCTTAGCAGGGCTGGTTTGGCTAAAGACATGCACTGTAGAAAAAATATTTGTTTGTGTACAGTGTGTTAAAGCAAGACAGATTTCTTGTATGGGAGACAATAAAGTCATCCTTATCTTATATAATGCTGCAAGTATATTTTAGACTATGTGAGAAGGATGGGGTAAGTTGTTTAAAGGTACTAACTAATTGTACCCAATTTTTACTTCATTAAACATGTAAACGAACATAAATAATTTATTTTAAGCTTCTTGATTCAGGCCATATGTTATGCTCACTTACTTATTGCATTCTGAGTTTCTGAACTGTTCACAGCTGGTAGGAAAAAAGTTGCCTGGGATCCAGAACCCACGCTTCAGCAAACTGCAGAGAGTGGGTCTGGTCACCAACCCTGGTCTGGTTTTACCAGGCAAGGAAAAAGAAAGTTAGCCACAATGCTAACAACAGACAAACTTTATGGGCTTTGGTGAACAAACAGGACATTATTAGACATCATTCCCCAAGTTAAAGTCAGTGTTGAATTTGAGCATAAACGTGTTTGACTACGGCAACACCTACAAGGACAAACAACATGAATATGCTATATTTATTATTAACTTTTTACATGTGGTTGTTTTAAGTCAAGTATGAGCTTAACGTTTGTGAAAACACAATATTTATTCGTTAATAAACTTAAAGGTGGGGTAGCTGACATTCACACTGCAAACATGACAAAACTAAAACTTCCCCTCAGAAATCTTTTGACATATGGTTAATATTGACATGTATCCATTTTAGATGCAGTTAGAGATTATAAATGTCTTTTAACAAACAATAAAGTGAAGCTAGAGTGACCACCCCAAGCACAGCCAATCAGAGCACTGCATTTGGCTCCTGATAAGAACTAAAATTCTACAGTACATTATTCAATTCAGAAAGTACACAGTGGTCTAATTTATTTCACTAAGTGCTGCATGCAGCATTTACTTTTTAGTGGAAAGCACAAAGTTTCCCCATTTACAGCTAAAAAGTTAGCTTAGGGGCATTTTAAGTTAATTTATAGTTAAAAAAATTGGGTATAGACTCTTTAATGATAGGGGAAACATTGGAGCTGTAAGACGTTTGTATAATATGTAAAAAAAAAAATTAAGAAGCTTAAACTTGACACTGTCCATTTTTGTTTATTCGTTTTTTCTGTTTGTGCTTACCCCAAACCCCTTTGTTTGTTTGTTTATTTATTTATTTTTCTTTCCTCTTCAGCAGCAGTGTCTCACCTTCAGACAAACTCATGCTTTTCAAGTCACTGTTGAGCAACGTAAACACCCGCAGCTAAATAAACACTAGAAAGAAACGCTTAGGCCATATTGTGCTGCATCGCCATGGCAACAAGCGTTATGCAATGCACGTTTTTAGATTAATATTCTTTTAACACGTTTCCTTTATGCCGCACTTGACAACTTTCTGCCGAAACACCGCTTGTGCAGGCGTTGTAATTTCAAACTGTTAAGACTATGTTAAACTACCTGTCGCATTTTAAATAGAAAACTTTTGAGCACAGCCAAATTGTAACTTTAAGGATTCAAGACGGAAGGTGGGAGTTGGTACTTACTGTCAGAGAGCAAAAGAAATCAGACAAGTAAAAAAAACAAGTGGAATAAATGCAGTGAAATTAAGCGACTCAAAGTGCCTATGACAGATGGGAAACTATAACTTGACTAAAACAAAGACGATATGTTCTGCTCACACGTACAAAAAAAGATCTAGTGCTGCTGAAGCCTATAGAAAAATCAATAGAAGAATAGTTGATTTAATAATAATAATAATTGTTTAGTTGCATTTACTCAATAGACTTGTGATACTAGAAAAAAAATCTTTTACCATACATATAATGGTGATAAGTTTATCTACTAGTCCCAAACGTTCCTTCACATACATACACATAAAATAAACTGAAAAGGCTCCTTTTAAAATGACTTATGTGATTATATTGTGATAAAAATTGAATCGTGAGCTCATCTCTGTGACAATCTGCTTTTGCATTGAAATCGTCATTTTATGATTTTCCTTTTGTCTATTTGCTGCATCTGTCTGTTCAAATACATGGACTATTTTTTCCAACATATTACTCTTGGGCTCAGAGTTGCCAAATCCAAGTCTTTACAGCAACTTTGGGTTTCTTTTTTGAAGTCTCTTTTGGACTGCACTTTTAGTTCATAAAAAGAACAAATCTTAGCAATTTTTCAGGTTTGGTTTATAGAAATATATCAATTTATAAAACTGAAACATGGATTTTTAGTATGGTTTTATGCTAAAAGTTGCTATTAGCAACACACAATGTTCTGATTAATCAATTTGTTTCTTAACTTTTTATTGAAGGGTTGAGTTTGCCTGTTTCTCTCTGAAAATCTGGCAACACTGGTCAGATTTTGACAGCTGGAATTAGTTATTGATAGTGAATTGTAATTATCTCAAGGACAATAGGAGAATAAATCGTGATCTGGGTCCAAAAAATTGTGATATTAATTTTTTGCCATCGCCCCGCCCTATGTGATTACGTTAAGAATTGATCAGCTCTGTCATATTTGGTAAATGGTCTCTGTAAAGACAGCAGAGTGCTATATGAACAATCAAGGATCCGCTCACTCAGTGTACGCAGACACTGAGGTAAAGTGGGTTAAACGTCTTGCCCAAGGACACGACGACAATCTACTGTCCTCCCACTGTGGAGTTCAGTGGTCCAAGTCCAAACTTGCTTAGCTTCTGAAATCTGACTTTGACAAGCAGGTATAACCACAATTCAAACTATTTTTATTTCAGTTGATTCTCCCTAAACCATAATTAAAATGTGAACTATGAGCTTAATTGCTTCATTAAAACAAATCTGAAATACTAGGCAGTAATATTGCAATTATTCTTTTTCCCCACAAATCATGCAGCCTGATGATTGCCCATGCATGCCTGAAATGTCTAACAATAAAGACCAAGACTATTTACACACAACTGACACATTTTCCTGATAGTCTAAACAAAAATGTAACCAAACAAACATTTTACGTAATCTTACTTGTCAAATCATAACTCGCATTTTAATATGGATTCTGGCCAACATTGACACAACGATCATGTGCAAAATGATGCCTGCTAACAACCTGTGACACAAAACGGAGTCAGAGTTCACTTAACACCTCGAATAAAAGTCCTGCCTTTCCTCCTTGTAATGTTATTATGGGCGCATTTTTCTCCGGCTCATAAATATGTATAATCTTTTTGTTTTGTTTTCCCCGCGTTCCTTTCTCCCTTAAGAGCACTTCAACTTCGATAAAATGAGAGGAGAAAAAAAAACAAAAAAAGGGGCATGAATAAGTCAAAAGAAAAGCCTTCTTATGTTACGATTCGTGATTAAAAGAAAGCTACAATCAAGCAGAAACCAGTGAAAATGCTGTTACTGTAGCTGAGCCAGCGAGTGAGTGCAAGTCCTACATACTTGCCCTAATTACGACACCAAACAAATAGCCTAGTAAAAGGAGAAGCTTGGAAATGGTACCTCGCCACGCGCATTCATATGTTAATGCGGTCGAAACAACGCCAGGAATTTTTGACGTACATTTCTTTTGGTTTCTCTTTTGACTTCCCATACACCTGCTGCACGGGCAAAGGTGGTCAGGTTGGAAAACACCTCGAATTTCACCTGTTCAAATGCTAATGCGGTAACAGGACACCGCCGCCTTGTTTGAAGCGTAAATATGTCTTTGCACAACAGATAATGGAGTTGAGTCAGAGCACAGTCATTGTTTGCCGGTAAGTTATTGGCCCGATTTTACTCGGACTTAATGGGCCAACTTAATCCGCCGTTTAGGACATTTAAAAAAGTGTTCCAGGCTTTTCTGCTCATCTTGTTGGAGAACATTTTGTCTGGAGTGTTGTTCATTATGTGTGAACATTTAGGGCAGATTGGCAAAAATTTTTAAAGACCTTTTTAAGACCACAAAACATACAAGTTATTAAGACCTATTCGTGAGTCAGGAGCTGTACAATGCTACTTCTTAAGATATAATTTTATATTTTGCTAAATCTAGAGAATTTACAATAAAGAACACAATTCATACAGCCACCGAGCATTGCATCTATTCCATCAGCCAAATCAACAGTAGAAGAAACACAAACGGTGAGCTATATTATTGGAAAAGTTGCAGCAGTGACAAATGATAATCTGACATTTAAAACTTCAAGAAGAATTTAACACTTAAATTCAGCCTTTGTTAGACTTTCTAAGACTCTGCAGAAACCCTGTAATAATGACTTTAGTATTCAGATGTATAGTTCTAAAGTACACTGGCCCACAGGATTGTACTGGACACAAAACATATCTTAAACCTTGAATATTCACTCATGCATTCAGGGCTTAGGTATCGCACTTTTTTTTGTGCAAGCACAACAGATTTAAGAATTCTTTTGTACCTGTATCGGTGAAACTTGTAAATGAGACAATGGAGACCAGGAGTAGAAGACTTACTTTTGTAACCACTATATATTTGTTAACTGTGATCTTGGTGTTGACTTGTAATCGTTTTTTTGTATATGTGTGGTGTCTTGAGCAGCTCACACCTCTGTTCCAATGAAGTTTCTCCCTTGGGAGACTAATAAAGTCAACTAAACTAAGTTCATTTGCAAAAACAAATGTCATTATCAAAAGCTTATGGTATTCTTCGTATAGCAATGTTTTGAAAAGCCAAATGTGCTTTACAGAAATTAAAATCATCTTACAAACCGCCTTGATAAAATTCAACATTATTTTCATTGACAATATCTTTAAACTGTGGCAAAAACAAAGATACTTTTTCAAACCAAAGCAATCAGCTTTTGACACAGAACTCTTTAAATGCATTATCAACCAAATAAAGATTGAAAATGCTGACTGGAGGCTTGGGGAAAAAAAGTCTGTTATTGAGAAAATAGTTGATTCTGTTTCATCATTTGAACTTGTGCCACTGTCTTTGTTCTAAAACTGCTGCTTCATGTGTGTTTTAGAGTCGCTATGGTCCAGATTAGGATTACAGTAATCAAAATGTGGTCACTAGACTAGTTAAACTAAGCAGATTAATCGGCTCTTTTCACATTACATCATAACATTTCAAGCCAATTAAGATGTTGCTCAAATGCTGCTTCTTCTTGTTGTTAAAAAAAAAAGTCTATCATATTAGAAATCAACATTTTACAGTAGCAACAGGAAAACCTCGCTCTTGCCCACCATCTGTCCCAACGACATCATCAAATCAATGAGCACGCAACCTATTGTTGCAACTCTAACGATGTAAAACTTCATCTCCATGGAAACGAGCAAGTGAAGCCACCAGATCAGGTTACAGGTCAGATCTGTGGATAAACAAGCCCACACACAGCGGCAAAAATATGTTTTTCCAATGCATTTATATTGAATAATTGCAAGTCTGATAATGCTATACTGTGAAACACTCCAGGCAAAGCAATATCATCGCCATGGAGACAAGCAACCCACTCAGAAGAGCTAATTTTTGCACTTTTAGCTTTTAAAAACTATGACACAAACTAGCAAACTTTATTTGACACTTGTATGAAGTTACTACACAAATTCCTGGCTGTGTTCCTATTTTTGTTTCTTTCCTGAAATCAAAAGAAACCCGTGATTGGAGCGGGGGAATCCTGTCGTTTCTGTGATGAAGCTCACAGTGGGACATCCAATAATATTTTTCTACAAGTCTTTGTCAGTCAAAAAACTCCAAGCTCTTCAAATTCACGCACGGAACACACACGAGCAGACAGAAGTTGACCCTGCATTTAATTTCTGTACATTAAGAACGGTCTCGCGGTGCCATTTTGGGCAAGTGAAGTGTAACTAATCAAAGATGATGTGAGGACAGAAGGAAGGCACAGAAAAAGGCTGAGAAGGCGCGCGCTGCCTTACGGGAAAACAGACCCAAGGACACAGGCTAAAAATGGGGCAGAGAGTGACTCAATAGAAACCAGCAATTGTAACCTAAAACTCCAGACAGGAACAGGTAGGACGAAGCAGCAGCAGGCACCTTGCATTGAAAAAAAAAAAAAACCCAAGCCACACCTTAAAAACTAAACATGGCGTTGAGTCAGTGACCGAAACTCGGACTAAAACATGTAGCTAAGTCCGAAAACTGTTAGCAAACATGATTGTGTCACGTCTTGAATCAATAAAAACTGAATTCAACAACTATTTCCGCACTGCACATCGCGTAACATCAAGTGCACCTGTGTTTTTTACGCCTCCGATAATTATCTGACAGGTGGTGCTGGAGTTCAATTCGGTAACCTTTGAAAATAGCGACAGAAAACACGAGAAGTTTCCAAGCCTGAGAAACAAAAAAAGCGGGTTTTCTTACCGTAAACTGAAGCGAAGACGAGCAGGCAGACCAGCGCGTTCATTTTGCCAGTTCCGAACCAAAATTGGCGAATTGGTCCCTTCATGGTTCCACTTTCTGGTGGAGAATCTCCTCGCTCCTTCGACGACACAAACTTGCAGCGGCTTCTTCTTCGCGTGGGACAAACTAACACAACGAGAGGTTTGAGAAAGAAAGAGGGAAAGACGGGAGGCACGCTTTACCGAATCTCTAGGTCGCTGTTGTGGGGTTGAAACCGAGTGAGATTGCGGCAGTCAGCGCGCACAGGTGAGTACAGTAGTGGCTCCTTCTCCGAGCAGCAGTGCGAGTAATAATGAACTGCTCCGAAACAAGTACAGTTCCTGCTTTTAGAGAGCTGAGAGAGAGAGAGCGCGCGCGCGTCCGACCGTCCTACCGCGCGAGGGAGGCTTGACTGACTGGTGATGTCATCAGTCTGGGAGCGTCACGGAGCGGACCTGCCTGTTCCCCAAAGCCTATTAAGGACCAGGCGCGAGAGAGAGGAAGGGGGGGGGCTGAAGAGAGAAACTACTTGTTGAAAAGCAAGGAATTTACCTAAAATACGCGAGCTGAAAGCGAAAATACGCGCGGATTCAACGGAACTCGCGTGAAGATTTAGGTCTACTGTGGTTTTAGGATAAATTGGAGGCTTTCGTTAATTATAGGCGTGAAATTAGCAAGTATTTTGGTGATAAACTAGTCAATTCAGTATAGTCAGTCTAGTCACTTGATCATTTCTGTTTTGCTTTACCATAATATAATTTCTGCTTTCTAAATCTAAAAAAATGTGCTTTTTGCTTGTTGTAGCGTCACAAATGTATAGACAAGGCTTTATATAATTTTTAAGCCAGGTACAAGGTTTAGAGGCAATAAATGAGATATTATACAACAAAAACTGGTATGCTATAGGCTATTCGTTAAAGATTGTTTGTGTCACCAATAGTCTCATGTAAACTTGTGAGAAACACAGCACTAACACCTTATATTATATATATATTATACCTATTATACCCTATACCTAGCTATTTACAAAGACACCATAGCCTATAAATGAAAACCAAAGATTGTTTTTGATAGTTTCTGAAAAAAAAAATTGAATAAATGCCACTGTTAGTTAAAAATGTATGTATTTCTTTAATCAGGGACAGAGCATGTCGATCAACATGTGTGAGCCCAGCATGTTAATGTAGCAGAGTTAGCCATGCAGGCTAATATTCATCTGTGGTCCCAAGGGCAGGTTCATGGCAAGACAAGAAAATAGGACATGTAACAGACACATTACACTCAAAACACATTTTAAAATACTGTAGAAATCAGCAGCAAAAAGAGACCTGGGTTAGTTCTTGGGGTTTTAGAGTGCTGATAATCTAGTAACATAAACGGAAACCTCTTGTACTTGCTATTATAGTATATATGTTGTTGTGTATAACAATAAATTATACTAATGACACTTTACCTGCTAATTATTCTGTCAATGCTTTGCACGGCTCTCAATCAGAGACACTTATTTTACTAAATACTTTGGTAAACTCTCACAAATTTGTATGTATGCATGCATTTTAAAATTTATTTTTATTTTATTTAATTTTTTTCTCCACAGAACAAACAAAATAATAAAATACACCCAGTTAATTTGTTATCTGTTTCAGCCCTAAATAACAACATTAAAACATTTTCGGTCACAATTAAATTTAAGGTTCTTAAGTTACCTATCCATAATGCATTAATAAACACTAGTTATTTGTTTATTTATGTATTTATAAGCACTTCTAAGCAGTTTATTAATGTTCTTGGTTAACGCCTTATTTATTAAATGCTTCTTTAAATTACTTTGGTGTAACATTTAGTTGTTTTAAATGTTTGAAATTTAAATAAAGTGGCTTATTCTTTCTTATTAGCACTGATAATGTGGTATAACCTACAAATGCAAAGGTCAGTAATTCTTTTGTATAAATATTTTAGAAGGAACATTTTATATACACATCTATACCAGTTTTCAGCAAATATGAGGTTGTTTGGCATTGTCTGTCTCATCTGGTCTTTGCGGGAGCTTAACGTCATTGTCTGTAATCTGTATCGATAATAACAATGGGAAGTCGTAGCTCCAGAAATGCCTGCACCGAAAAGGATGCTAGCTGCGCCCCCTGCTGCTCAAACCGACCACACAACCCACACCTAACTCCTCCACAGCAGCAGCAAACGCCCAAATCAATAAACATTCATTCATTTAAACACCAAATCCGAACCCAGTGGCAGTCAGCGAAATCAAATCACCAGGAAACAGCTTCTCATGTATCTATTTGCATGTGACTGGCTTTGGGATGAACTGTGCCTCTCTCTCTCTTTTCTTCCTATTCATTTTGGCCTATTTTCCTGTGATGTGAGCTGAATACTAGCATAGCAAAAAGCATTATCTGGTTTAGGTCTAATCCTTATACACAAGTGTTTTGGAGCCAATGTAATTAGATCTCGGTAAGTCGCACAGTTTCTCGCGGCAGCTTCTGTGTCTTAATTCCTCAGCTCGGACTTTAGTCTTTCTGCTTTGTGCCGCTTCTGCTTCTGACCCATTTCTTTATGATTTCTTGTATGTAACAGGGTTGATAATGATGAGAGGTCGGACACTGCGGCTGGCTACATTTGCATGGCCGGTCAAAGTCAGAAGCGACTGAACAGTGGTGAGTGAAGTAGGCGGTTATGTTAGAGTTGGGGACCTGATTTTTACACTATAAAACAGGATGTAGGTTTTGAAATAAGATCAATTACTTCCCAGCTCTCACAAATCCTTCAGCACATGTATTCATTTTGGCTGCAATTACAATTCAAAAACACCTTGAGCCACAATTGCATCCAATTATTAAAATGGAAAGTGGATTGGACCACCTGAACGCCGCCAATCGGAGCACGTTTTCTGCAGGTTGTGGCTAGGGCTGGGCGATACTGACAAAAATAATTTTTGGCGTCTCTTGATTACGATATTTAGGGATAATATGTCAATCCAACAGAAAATAGTCCAATCATGTCTTTAAACAAATTAAATGAAGTTTAATATCAAATATGATTGGACTTAAGACATGTTCTAGTGATCGATTGGTCAACTAAAAGGACATGTCCCTTTTTCAAAACTTGTAATCACGATGTTCACACAATAGTCACAATTTTTTGACCAAATATTTATGCTAAATAATTATTTGGGCAGATTAAAATGCAGGTAAACAATATTTTCACACATTAAAAAGATATAATAGATATAGAAAGTGCTTTCAAATCCTACTTATCTCAGTAAAGTTATACACAGTTTGGTCAACAAAGACACCACTGAGTAAATTACTTATGACAAAATGTGAAACTAAAATCGACTGAAACTAGTGGCTTTCCATGGTTGTTTGAAAGTTTACAATATTACAATTTTAACATGTATTCAAAACAACATTCACAATAATATCGATTTTAATAATATTCGATATATCGCCCAGCTCTAGACATGACTTGGGCTTGAGTCAGACTTGAGTCACTGTTTTTATGACATGAGACTTTACTTGATAAAATGAACTAAGACTTGGAACTTGACCTGGACTTGAAGGTCTGTGACTCTCAACTTGACCTGAGACGACTTGATGCTTGTCCTTAAAGGTGGGGTAGCTGAATTTCACTTTACAAACACAATTTAGGTTTAAATTTGACAGCTTCCTCTCCTAAATCCTTTGACTCATGGTTTATATCAACATGTATTCATTTTGGTTGCAGTAAACTTATTTTTACAAACAGCAAAGTGAAACTGGAGAGGACCACCCAAGCTGCATTTATCACACAAAGTATACAAATTTATAACTGATAAAGTTGGTTACCTCAACTTTAAAAAGTTGTGTAGGATTTTAGTGGACTGTCAAAATCTCTCAAATGAGATATTTGCCATTTGAGTGTTTTACAATATGACTTTAAACTTTAATATCTCCACGAGGACAAGCATTTAACTCTACAGTACCAGGTCAAGATACAAGTCAGATCCACTGTAACACCATAAAAACAACATCACCATGGAGACAGACAGGGGGCAAAGTCTCAATCAGGAAAGTTACATAGTGCCCTTTAAAAAATAAATACTGAAATATTACGTTAACAAACAGCAACATGTCCATCTTTGCCAGAAATGTATTTCAAATTGAATCATTTAAATCTTTACGAAATTGTTAAACACAGGATTTTTTTCGGTAATTTGACATAAAAACTTAACAAACTAAAGCAGAGGACTTGGAACTTGACTTGAACGTGAAGGATAGTGACTTGCATGTTTCCCCGTGTAACTACAGAGGGATTATCAGTCGACGTAATTTTCCGCTCCACTACATGTCAACTGCGGAAAGAGACGCTGTTCATCTAGTTGGCTGGGGAAACTTCTGGAAAAAAAACAACAAAACGGACAAGAGCAGCTGTTTGGATCAGGAATGAACGAGTGTGACAGACATCTGGCTCCTGAGCTTGAGACAATGTTCTCGCTGTTTTTTCACTCACCTGAATGTAACGTGTACAAGTCGTAGGATTGAACTTCATTCACAAATGTTCACATGGCAGCATAGCTTTGATTTTCATACAGTCATAAACAGTTAGCTGACAATAGCGCTGGCAAGTGTTGTTGCTACAGCTTGTGTCATCAGCTGCAGCTCTTTCTGCATTCGGGGTGTGCATGCATCTCCCACTCCGGTTTCCTCCCAGCTCTAAAAACATGCATGTGTGCTGGTCAAAACTGATAAGCTAACCTAGGCAATGAATGAGAGGGTGAATGACTGACTGAGTTGGCCACTGTTCAGGCTGTTCTTCTGCCCAAGGCCCAAAGTTACTGGGTTAAGCTACAGTCACCTGCAACGGCAAACATGAACGAGAAGACAATTTATATTATTTAATTTGAAATCCAGTTCAGTAAACACAGAAAGTATAAACTTGATCTTGGAAAATCAAAACTGACATCTCTCACTGTTATTTTGTACAAGCAATAGTACAGAGTTGAATCATACATTTTCCAAGCTACTGAAACTGAGCAGAAATTGAGAATCTTTTGCTACTTTGGCGCCTAAAGGGTTAACCTTGTTTCTATCCTTAATTTTCTTTTTTTTTTATTCTTGTCTTTGTCACAGCTGTTTACAGTTTTTAAACATAATGTCTTTTGTTGAAACCTGCACAGATGTGAACAGTCAGACAGAAATCAGATGTAACTGTTTACATGACATTTCAATAATCAGATAACTCCAGAATCGCCATCATCAGATCATATAGTGCACGTTATTTACTGTCTCCCTCCCAGAAAGCGACTGACACGTGTGAGTAGAGGAGCTTTGGTGAGGAGCTCATTTGAATTCTGCTCCTCGCTGTTCAGCCCGGGTTTCAGAATGATGAAACATTAAAACTGTTGCCATTTTAATTCAAATTTTAAAAAAAGTCTGATTTGGAATATTAGGTGTACTCTGACTACAGTCTTGGCTCAGCCAGGGTTGGTGTCTCTCTCTGGTTGAATCAGTGTGAAAGGTGGGTCATTTTTGCTGAGAACAGATTTCCTCCTGGGAGAATAAATTATACATTCACCTCCTAAGTTTTAGTTAATGATTTTCACTCTATTTTAACAAGTAGCACTAACTTTTTCTATTTAAACCACCAGCTGCATTTGACAAGTCATACTGTGACAGAGTATTAACTTCACACTGGGGAGTATATAAGGTCTCTGCAATTAATATAATTTTAATTTCAAAAGTGAACTTTTCATTACAGAACGGTACAAGATAGCAACAGCAGGAATGATAATGTAAAAAATCTAACTTATAACATATAGCTTAACTTTTTATGTGTAATTTACAGTAGTAATATGTGTGTACACATAACATACAGCATGACACACATATGGGCCATTCTCAATAGTCTGCAGACTCAGTAGGCGTGTATACTCCTGGTACAAACTTCTGAGAACAGACTTGGAGAATGGACTTGAGGAGTTCACAAGCTCGTACTCGGCTTTTTAAGTTTTGGAACAAGTGAACTAGATGACATCATGTGTGCACTCGGCATTTTAAAAAAAAAAGTGAATCTGAAATGATAAAACAAAAGCAGTGGTATCTTCCACATTTCTACACTATTTAATACAGTATCGTATTGTAAAAATATTTAGTCTAAAGTAGGCTATTCTAAGAACTAATAATCATTTTTTAGTAAATCATTATTTTCACTGAGCTAAACTGTATTTTCAAAATTACATTTGACATAAAATAGGCTAAACATGACCATTCTTATGATTATTGTAAATACTGATCATGAAAATGATAAATTGTGTTAAATATTTGGGCTATAAGCAAGCAGCCTAATTAAAGGTGGGGGTTGAGGTTTTAAATCATTCATCAACAAATGGTTAATATCGACATGTGTTTATTTTGGTTGCAATTATGGCTTAAAAACCTGTTTTTACAAACAGCAAAGTGAAACTGTAGTGACCACCTCATGCACAGCCAATCAGAGCGCTGCATTTGGTTCTTAATTAGAACTAAAATTCTTTATTATTCAGTTCAGACAGTACTCAATGATCTGTTTTTTCACAAAGTGCTGCATAGATCATAGTCTTTTTAGTGGAAAGCACAAAGGTTACTAATTTATAACTAAAAAGGTAATTTACCCCAACTTTAACAGCACCAGTGAGGCACACAAACCTAAGAAAATACTTTTTTTTTTTTTTTTTTTGCATATTTTGGAAGCAATTATACTTTCTTTTACTTTCTACTACTGTTCTGTGCGCAAGTGCCAGGCTGCTCTTCGTGCGCAGGTGAAAAGTTGCAGTGATCAGCCTCCATCCAGTGTGTGCGGTATGAAGTGCATTGTGGGAAATATACTGAGCCAAGTACGGACACCCGGGGATTTGCAGCGGAGCAAACTTTGAATAGGAACAGGACTTGATACGTGGAGAGTGAAGTTAACAGTCTACACAATACGCAGATTGAGAAACGGTCATGTTATGCATATAACTCAAAAAATCATTTTGAAAACCTTCGAAGACAAGAATGATGAAGATGGGTTTTAGTTGTATAGTACATTTACACAGACAGATGTCGGAATCAAAAAAGGTTTTATTGCCATTGTCCGTGAGCTAAACAAAATTCACAACTAGGCACTTGTTTCGATACTAATGTCAACTTATAACACTGATCAATGATGATGATAATAATAATAATAATAATAATAATAATAATATAATAATAATAATAATAATAATAATAATAATAATAATAATAATAATAATAATAATAATAATAATAAAGGGAAAAATATATAAATATGATTTAAAAATATTTAGAAATAAATAACACAAAGTATAAGGCTATGCAGATGACACTCAGATCTATGTGTCACTAACAGCAGGTGAATATGGGCCAGTGGATTTACTCTGTCACTGCATCCAACAGATCAGTGTGTGGATGCAAAACAACTTTCTCCAGCTAAACTCAGACAAGACTGAGGTTATCATCTTTGGTCCACAGAAACAAAGAGAACGTGTCAGCAGTCAACTTCAGTCTCTCTCTCTCTAAAAACCTCAAAAAGTCAAGTTAGAAATCTGGGGTAGTAATAATGGACTCAGACTTGAACTTTAACAGCCACATTAAGTCAATAACATCAGCAGCTTTTTACCATCTAAAAAAACATTGCCAAAATCAAAAGTATAGTGTCAAAGCCTGACCTGGAGAGGCTTATCCATGCATTGTCTCCCAGTAGGTTAGACTATTGTAACGGCCTTTCTCACCGGCCTATCCAAACAGGCTGTAAAACAGCTGCAGTACATCCAGAACGCTGCTGCTCGAGTCCTGACCAGAACCAGGAAGTACGATCACATTAGTCCTGTGCTTAGGTCTTTGCACTGGCTTCCAGTGGCTCAGAGAATAGACTTTAAAACAGCTCTGCTTGTGTTTAAGTCTCTCCATGGACTAGCACCAAAGTACATCTCTGACATGTTAGTGCGTTATGAACCATCTCGCACTCTGAGGACCTCAGGGACCGGCCTCCTGCTGGTGCCCAGAGTCAGGTCTAAACATGGAGAATCAGCGTTTCAGTTTTATGCAGCTAAGACCTGGAACCAGTCTTCCAGATGATGTAAGACAGGCCTCGACTGTGACAATGTTTAAAATCTAGGCTGAAAACATGTCTTTTTATCTGTGCATATGACTGAAATACTTTGTCTGCACTCTTTATTTCTTTACTTCTTTTAAAGTAATTTCATGCTGATTATTTAATAATGTTGTATTGTAATTTGATGCATTTTCCTGCCTTGTTAAAGCACTTTGAATTGCTTTGGTGTATGAATTGTGCTATACAAATAAATTTTGCCTTGCCTTGCCTTGCTTGCAAAAGTGTTAATTAAAATAGCAAATTAAATTAGGGCAGTAAAAATATACTCGGTCATCATAAAACAACAGTGCAAAGTGCTTCAGGCCTCACATTGCTAAGTTTAAGAAACAGAGATTCAAGTTAATGTAAAGGATTTGTGTTGGCTCTCTCCGCTGTTTCCGGCAGAAATTACAGCAGCTGCAACCTTCCTCCCTGCCCCCTTCGCAACATGTTCATAGGGCCTCTCGATTAGGATGAAATAATATTCACGATTTTTTAAAATATAACTGAAATATGCAGAAAGCGAACAGATAAAATAAGTGGCATATCACATATACAGACTAGGGGTGTCAAATTAGTGCATTAATTGAGATTAATTAATTACAGACAAATTAATCGAGTTAATTTTTAAATTGCATTCATTATTTTGAAATCTTTAACTTCATTGTTCCATCTACGAGTTGCAAAGTGACATAAGGGGTTGTTCAACTTGACTTGAGGAAAGTCTGCACATGCCCTTTGACCTGAGGGACGAGGGCAAAAGTCACGAGTAGCAACGAGACAAAAAAATAAAGAAGCAGGCGAGACTTATTTGGACTGAATGAATGGGAATTTTAATCTTTCCAATAATGTAATTAATTAAATTGTGATAACAACAAAACTAAAACACAGTTGAGTGTTTTTCTCAGCGATATTTTAGGTGAGATTTAAAATAGATATTAATTAATTACATACTATAATTAAATTCATCTCTCAATTTTTTTTATCGCTTGACAGCACTAATACAGACTGTTGCAAATGTATTTTACAAATGTAATTAAACCACTGAAATACAGGGCTTTACCAACACAATAAGTTACGGATAATAATCACGTTTAAGCGATTATCCAATTTTTGTGATCGATAACAGCAATAAATATAATTGAAAATGAAATTTGAAAATTAATTGCACAGCTCTACATATTCTTCCGATCTGAATTTCTGTTTCTGACAAATCTTGCTCTTTACGGTGTAAATTGTTGCGTTTTGGCTGCCATATGATCATATAGGACTAATTGTGAGCATTTCTTCAGTATTAGAAATTCAGGCAAGATCAGAGGACTATGTATTACTTTCATTTTGTATCATTATACTTCACAAACTTTGAGTTTTTAAAGTCAGATGATAAATTTGAAGATGTATATTTATGTTGTCTGCATAGTTCAGCTTGCTATCTAAGCGACTACTCAGGAACAGTCATCAGTGCTAGGACGTAGATTTGTTTAAGCCGTCACGATCAGAACTGAGACCACGCTCCTGTCGAGCTCGGTGTTTCTGAGGAAGAGGATGGCCCAGCCAGATGAGAGGGAAAAGAGGAACGCTCAATCGTGGTTAGATGCTGTTGAAAAGTTGAATAGTTGTATGTTTTCGAATCCCAATGACACCAGAGACTCTGTCCCTAGTTTTTTAGCACCTTTGAGCTTTGCACAAAACATACTCTCGTTGTTATTTCTTTTTTTTTTTTCATTAAGTAATTTATATAACTTGTGTTACTGTTAATAGCTTAGCACTCTTTGGTTAAATTAGTTGTTTTTAAAAAAGCACTTTATAAGTAAAAACTAGATTGAGACTGATTGATTGTTTCTTCTCGCAGAAAATCTTATATGGCTGGACTGTATGGCTGAAACCTATCAAAATCAAAAGGTAAATACATCTCCAACTGCATTGTCTTAGAAAAGAAACCAACAATGTCTCATTTTCTGTTTGCCAGTGTACTTTATACTTAGAAAGGTCTACTGAGCGCAGACTATTTTTTGGACAAAAATAACATTAAATAAATGACATAAATTTTTAGTCTAATTTAGTAGTGACCTAATTGTTTACAGCCAAAATAATTTTAAGTGAGAAAAAATCTGACAGTATTACGTTCTACTTTAGAGTGATTGGCAATAATGCAACATGGGCCACAAAAGATAGTAGGTTGGCATGGAGGAAGGAGACTCGAACAAGCCCAAAGTTTACTGTCTTAAAATAAGGGCTTCCTTTTTTAGACATGATCTTTGTTTATTATATAAATTAATGGCAATATAAAATGTAGTAATCATGTATTACGGAAAGGCGTCCCAAACTAAGTGGTATAGTTTATAATCTTTTTCCTGCCTGGCTGTGACGCCGCCACTTTTTCCTATCCTCTCCAAAAATTATGTTAATGTATCTTAGTTAATTGCATCACCACACTTTCCTTGGATTGTATGAATACTTTTTAATGTTACTCTGTGTAATCATATATTATTGCCCAGTACCTTTTTGTAAATGCCCTGATATAACGATTAATACCAAAGTAAAGTTCGTGGATAGGTCTCCTGAATAGCCTTAGACGACTCTTTGTCAAATAATATACATCTGTTATTTGCAATTTTGTATTTTATTTGATCTTATGACCTACTATTATGAAATCCAGTATTGTGAGGAGAGCACTTTTCTATTCTATCCTTCTTCTTTAATGATCTTATAAAGGGAGAATAGTAATTCAAAGGAAAATAATGACCCATTTGATATATAGTCTTTTATCAGATCACCACTTGGCATGCTTTAAGACCAAAAAGTATTCCCTAATCGTAGCAATTGCGATAAAACTCATGCATCTGTGTAACAAGCTGTTCTTTTTCTTGTTATCAACACTGCTGCCTTTTGTAATGATCTCTCACACCTTTGCCGTCTCTCTCCTGCTGCTCTGTCTCCCCGTCACACCTCCTGCCGATTCTTCTCTGTCACATCACATTCCTTGCCCACTCACCTTCATCTTATTCTCTACTCTCTTTCCCCTCCCTCAACCCCTCCCCCCTCTCTCTCTCCCTCTCGTCCTTTCTCTCCCAGGGACCGCCGTGTGCTGACTAATGTGTTAATGCGCGATAGTTAGCAGATATTAGCTCGGTGGACGTGGGTTCATTAAAACTAAGGCGAGAGGAGGAGATTTGTATCAGTGTGATCAACTTCCTTTGTCTTTCCTCGAACACTTTTCATTTGTTCTTTCCCTGTCATTATACCCTCGAACCTCTCTCTCTCTCTCTCTCTCTGCCTCTCTCTCTCTGTGTCCTTCTCTTTTTTTCTCTCTGTTCTTTATTCTATCACCAAATCTTTCTTTCCATTTGTCGCGTTCTCTGTCATCCCTTTCCCTGTAATCTTTGCCTGTTTTGTTAACTTTTTAGAATATTTTCCACACCCTTCCCTCATCGCTCGCTCTTCTGTATCCCTATTTCTCTCTTACCGCTTCTCCCCAATCGTATCATCTTTTTTCTTTTACTCATCTCTATTCTTTAAACAGTCTCAACCCTCTTCCCGTCTCTCTCTCTTCCATCTCTCGCTTTTCTTCTCATCCATTCTTGTTCTTCCTGTTCTATCTTTCTTCTCTCTCCTGTTCTTATATCCTCTCACTTGCTTACTCTCTCTGTCCCTTCTACTGTATCCTCTTTCTACACAACTTCTCCTCTCTTTTTCTCCGCCCCAATCTCCCTCTCATTTCTTATCTTTCTCTCCCTCTTGCATTGTCCGCTTTTTCTTTTCCAATTCACTTGTTCGTCTTCTCTTCTGTTTCCCCTCTTGTGCCGGTTGTTCTCTCTCATCTCTCTCTTCCCCTTCCTCTCTTCTCTTTTCCTCTCTCTCTTCCTCTCTCATTACATCTCTCTTTGCTTTTTTCTCTTCTTAAGATCTTACTCTCTAACCTTCCTTTCCCCTGACGTTTTCGTTACTTTTCTGTTCGCTTTCTCTCTTCCTCTCTTTTTCCTTATTCGCACTATCTAATACTCTCTCTGTTTTCCTTGCGTTCCCTCGTTTCTTCCTCTCTCACCTGCCACTGTAATTTTTCACCCCATCACCCCCTTTTTCCCTTTTTTCCTTTCTCTTAGGTTTCCTTTTTCTCATCTCTCTCTTTCTCTCAGTCTTGGTCTCTTATCCCTCTTCCTCTTGTTTCCTCTCTCTCCCTTTTCTCTCTCTCTCTCTATTACCCCCTCTCACCACATTTTTCTTTTCTCTCTTTATTCCCTTCTTTCTCTCTCTGACCCGCTTTTCTTCCCTCACCTGCCCTGTTTTTCAGTCTAATCGCCTATCTCTCTCTCTCTCTTTCTCTCTCTCTCTCTCCTCTCTCTCTCTTCTCTCTCTCTCTCTCTTCTTCTCCTCTCTCTTACCCTCCCTCACCAGATTTCTCTCTTTTCTCTTCTTTGCCTTTTCTCTCTCTCTGTCTGACCTCTTTTCTTCTCATCACCTCTCTCTCCTTGTTTTCTTTCTCCTCTCTCTCTCTCTTGTCCCTCTCTCTCTCTCTCTCCGCTGTCACCGCCTCCGTTGGTTCACCCACTGGTATTATGTAGAATCAGTAATAGAGCTCAGAGGAGCCGATAATACCTTTAGCTTAATTAAAGAGGTTTTTATGGATGTAAAGACATGTCGCCCTGAGCTGGTTCTGCTGCTCCCACACTGACACCAGCCCCAGACTCATCTGTCGACTCCACTGTGTCACGCCGCTCGCAAACTCACCTCAGTCTCATCTCTCACTCATGATTTTAAAGACCTCACACTTCTACAAGGAAATGAAAGAAATTCTTATGGGCACATTATGTAAAATCCACTTTTTATCCACGTTTTAACAGTGTTCTCTCAGTAGTTTACTCCAAAGTTTTATTTGGGTTGACGCATGTTTGAGTAATCTTACATTGCTCTGCAGCTGTCTTTATTAGGCATCATCACACATGAAAGTACCAAGAACTAGTCCCAACATTCCTCCATTCTCTTTTAGTATGAAGGACTATGTCCCCATGTCTGTGTTCACACAGCAACAGTTTCTGAAAGTAGGTCCAACTGACTTTAGCATTATGTATTATGTAAGTCACAACATTTAAATAGGTTGTGTTAGATAAACAAAAAGTTAGTGTTGTAAATGTGCTACTTGTGTCACCAAAAGGTTCTGGACAGACAAGAAAGTACATGCCTCAGAACTGGAGTTAAAAAAGTCCCTAAAGTGTGGCCCCAGTCTATAGTTCCTACAGAGGGAAAAGAACTAATGAGCTGGACTGGCACCACCTAGTGCCTCAGCATCTTAATTTACTCTAGCTTCTAGGTCAAATATCGCAGAACTGCAAACAGTTCCTAACAAACAAGAATTATAATTGGCCAATCAGACATCTGTGTTATGACATCGGATTGCCAGCGCAAAGACCTTTAAGTTAAAGTAGAGCAGGTGAATAAGACGGGAAAGGAGTAACATGAAAATAAATGCAAAGAATCAATAAGAACAACAAACAATTAACAGTCAACATAAAAATAGCATGAATGTGGAGCCGAGGCACCCAGGCTCCTGCAGTACCCGGTGGTGCCTGACATGCAAGAGACGATCAACTCCCAGCAACTGCAGCAAGACCAACAACAAACACATTGCTTGTCACAATACAATTATCTCCATGGCGACAAGTAGATGGTACATAATTTACTTGACAAACTTGCATTCTTGCTTTGAGCTGGATCACCAAATAAATCTGTTCAATACTTTTCTGAAAACATACCAATGAACATTTTAAATTTGTATGTAGTTTCTTCTGTTTAAACAGAGGTTGAAATAAGTTCAACCTAATTCCCATCCAAACAAATAATGGATCAGGAAGCACATTTTCAAATTAAGTGTTCATTAAACTGAAAAGGGATAAGTGGCATTTAAAAACCTGAAGGCTTACTATTTACTCTTTTTGCAACAGTGTGTTCATAAGCAGAGTATGTTTAGTTGCAATTGAAAAATATTATTCCAACCCTTGAACAAATCCTTCAATAATTAAATGTGCAGAAGATGGTATAAAAAAATAAACCCAGTGACAAACTTTCAAAGCAGAATATTGCAAATTTATGCACAACTTTTCAACATTGTTTATTCTTTAAAAAGTTGTGGTCATGGAGTGCCACATTGGATTGAGCCACTATTTTTTGTTGATCATTCATTATTAGTAATCATGCAGCATTTTGACTACTTGTGAGTCTTCATCCAGGGCCACTGAGTGAATCTCTGTTGAAGACCATAAATCATCCAGCCTTGCTTTGACAATTTCTGCGAGATTGGCATATGAGGCTAGATCGTCTTGATAATTTCCATTTTTTGATTTTCTTTGTAGCGTGTAGATGGAGCTCAAACTTATTTACTTACACAGGAAACACATGACCTTCATATGCGCTAAGTTGTAGTACATACGATGCCAAAGTAAAAGTTCTTAAGAACATGTTTAAGGGTTTTATTTGGATTGATTAATCAACCTGCTCAGTCACGACCCCTCAAGTTAACAAGTGTAGTCATTCACAACTGCCAAACACAAAAATGTAGACTACTCACAAGGAGATAAAGTAGTCTTTTGTCTTATGTTTGATCTGATTTTGAAGTCATAAGCTGAGATAAAGACCAGCCAATAGGACTTATCAATCCTTGTTTAAGGTTTGTTTAATGTTCAAACATCATCAGGGGACTCTCAGAAATAATTTCCCGACCCCCAGGTTCAGAACTTCTGCTCAAGCTAACGTTTGAGTGCTTAGAAAATTCATTTTATTTGTATAGCTTCAAATTACAACAGCAGTTATCTCAGAGGACTTCACATGATTGTTGATTTAGCAAACAAAATGCTCAGAAAATCAAAATATTTGGTCAATACCAACAGAAGCATTGGAAAATCAGAAACGGTCATCCTTCAGAAATAGAGGCAGATTGTCCGACAACAAATAGGTAGATGAATAATAGTCCCAGAGCAACCCCTGTCCTGGCTTAGACCCTCCCTCTCTGCAAGGAAAAACAAAAACAAAAAAAACTTGAAAAAAAAAAAACCTTGAGGAGAACCACAGTGAAAGAGATATCCACTCCCATGGACAGACAGACTAAAGGAGGAATCCAAGTAAGAAGGGTCCAGGTCTTCAATATAGGGGGCATCCAAGGTCCAGGACTAACTACCCCCCCACACTTATCTATATTTGATTTGCAATTAATCAAAAATATCAGTTTCAAAGTAAAATATGGAGGGTTACAAATAGTCATGTATCCACCTTTTAGCTACAAAAAAATAGCAGATTCAAAATTAGAAATTCTGAATCTGCTGGTTAAGTTTTAATACAACTCTGCAGTTTTGAACACGAAGTCAATGAGCCTGTTTCTATTTCTAAGTCTCTTTAGGTCAATTTTGTGTTTTAAACTGAGGAAAATGTAAACTACTGCATCTGTTTTAGCGTACTACTTAAAACATAAAAAAAAAACAATAAGACCCACCCCATTACCCTGATGTCTCACTATAAAAAGTAACATGAGCACCTTCAAGTCTTCATCATGGTTCTTCTTGTCATCTATCAGTCTCACTTGTGGCGCACATTGTCAAACAGCGTGCAGAATAACAGCTCTTTTCCTGCTGATTATTCTAACACAGCTCCTATCACATCCTGTGGAGAGAGAGAGAGAGAGACGCTGTTGCCATGTCAGTCAGAGTTGGACAAAAGTGAGAAAATACTGTCTGTTCTGGGGCGTAGACTCAGAAAGGTCAGTGCGTTTGAGAGACATCTGGTGCAGTCAGAATATTTTAGCAGTGTACCTGCGATGGAGTCTGCTTTTCTTTTCACGATATTTTTATTCTACGTAATTTATCCAAAAACATGTCTCTCGTTGGATGTGATGGGTATGTGTAAATGTGTTTGTTTCCTCTATTCACTTCAACAAATTGAAATAAGTTAATTTGTTAAAAAGTACTAGAACTAAGCTTTATTTAAGGTGAAACACTGCAGCGCTTTTTTGTTGTCACGGTAACAGTGCAGACTTAAGCTAGCGTGTTTGCTAATGCAGTTGGAGATTAAAGACATTTTTACTTTTGCACAACAAATAATTCACTCATCAAATTGATTAAAATCAACCTAGAAAAGTAATGAGATGTGAGATTGTGATCCTAAAGTCTGTGTCAGCGAGAGAAACAGAAGAGTTGTTGTAGTTTTTCTGTTATTCTGCCACTGTTTAACTGATTTTTTTCTTCATTTCATTTTTGCCACTCACTG
This sequence comes from Mugilogobius chulae, assembly GCA_038363315.1. NCBI lineage: Eukaryota > Metazoa > Chordata > Actinopteri > Gobiiformes > Gobiidae > Mugilogobius > Mugilogobius chulae. The sequence goes on from CM076413.1 coordinate 30,790,283, forward strand.
CTGCTATTTAGAATGTTGATGTCATCTGCATAAACTCCATAAACTAAGTTGCTAAAAAGTGGTTAAACTAAGTCACAATGAGCTCAATTTAAGGTGAGACACCGCAGACAATGCGCTTTTCTGTTGTCACGGTAACACTGCAGGCTTTAGCTAGTGTGTTTGCTAAAAGCTGGAGCTTTAGGATATTTTTGCTTTCGCACAACAACTTTTTCAAACTGATTAAAAACAACTTAGAGAGGTTATGAGTTTCTCTGTGCGTGATCCTATGTCTGTGTTGTTGTGAATTTTTTGCTTTTCTGCTACTGTTTACCTTATTTTCTTTTATACACATCATATACAAACTCATTGTATTCAGCAGAGTTGGTGGTTGTTCATATTTTGCTTTTTTCCTACTTTAGCTGTTTTTTGCCACTCACTGCTGATATTTAGAGTGCTGTGATGTCATAACTTCCATAAACTAAGTTGTTAAAAAGTGGTTGAACTACTGTAAGTAATACTGAGATCGATTTAAGGTGAGACACCGCAGGTTTTTCAAATTTCAGGTTTTTTAAGATTCGAAGGCAACAACAATTACCATAGAAATATTAATATTTCCCCAGACTTATTGGTCTTTTTTTTTTTTGCAATAAAATAAGATTATGTTTTCACTCAGTGTGTAACTCTTAGCCTGATTTATTAAAGTTTTATGTCTAAAAATGTGTCAAAACTTAAACATTGTTGAATATTTTGGGTCGATGTAATTTTCTTTCAAAACTAAATTAAACATCCAAAATTCCCTCTGTAAAAACCTTTGTATCTGACATGTCATCAAAATTAGCTATTTTTTACTTCATTTGCCATTACAACAAGTACATGAAGTACTTGTATAGCTTTTCTTATTTTTCTTATTATAAGTAAAAATTATTTAATGTCTGTTCCATAGGCCAATAATACTTCCTGAAAGTCAAATTATGCTCTTAACTAAACTAAATACCACTTAAATCAAGCACTTCTGAACTTACCTTATTTATGAAGATTATTTTTCCTGTGTTGAAAAAGTTATTGAGTCTGCATTATGAGCTTCTAATTTGCCTTAATGTAAGTGTTGATAAGATGTTAATTAGTATTGATTATGCACTTATGTTCTTTTCTACATAACCTTAATCAGCTGCTAAGTACCTATTTACTTACACATTATAATGGACAAACGTGATCTATGATGTCAATTAACTTCAGGTAAAAACAGTATAGAGGTTAAATCTATTCTTTTCTCTAGTTTGTAACCATGTCATAATAGTGTTGTTGCTGTTTGAGTAATCTTGTAATGTGCAATTGCATTATGCACAATGGCAGAGATGCTTACCAGATTTGATTATTTTCATATGTAGTTTTGCAGGAGGTTTTTAGTGGTGGGGGAAACTGGAGCACCCAGAAGAAACCTACACAGGCACAGAAAGAACATGCACATTCCACATACAAAGCTATAAACCTGTTTCAAGTTAGTGTTTTTACAATTTAGAAAATGTGAAATAGTGATTTACACATGTCATGGCTCATTACTAATTACAAGAAAAAAACACCACAGTCTTTGAAGATGTAGAAATACAACGAAATGTCAAAAACGTACAGTACAAAAAGCCAAAATGTTGGTTGAAACCACGTGGCGACATTTTCTGTGGGTTTAACAAGTAAGTTTTGGCTTCAAGTAATACTAAAGTTAACAAGATTAAGACCACAGCTTGGGGTATAGGTTAACATTTACATGTTAAACCCAAAGAAAATGTTGTCACGTGACTTCAACCAAAATTTGTGGTTATGTTTTGGCTTTTCGTAACATATTGACAAAAAAAAAGACGTATATCGTACATTTTTGATATTTAATTTTATATCTACGTTTTCATCAAAACAGTGTTTATTGTTCAACATCAACATTTTGGTTTATAACTGTAGTCCAATTTAAAGTTGGGGTAGCTGATTTTTACACCTGTTTTAGGTTTTAGATCTGACAACTTGCTCTCCTAAATCTTTAAACACGTGTTCATTTTGATTGCATTTATGGCTTATAAACTTCTTTTTAAAAACAACATAGTGAAACTAGAGAGGACCACCCAAGCTCAGCCAATCAGAGCGCTGCATTCAGCTTCTGATTAGAACTAAAATTCTTTATTTTTCAGTTCAGACAATACTCAGTGGTCTCATTTTTTCACAAAGTGCTGTACTCACTAAATACTTTTTAGTGGAAATTACAAAGTTTACTCATTTACAACTAAAAAAATTAGTTACCCTGCTGTAAAGTTCAAAATATAGTGCTTATTTACCATAAGCACTATCATATTAAAAATATTACATTTTTACAGCCGTCAAATTACAATTTATAAAGAAATTGACAAACAAAAAATTAAAATGGCAAAAAATTATTTGAGCTCCAAAAAGCGATACAATGCAAAGACAATGCACACACAGCTGACACAGTTTCTTTTGACTAATTTGGAATAATTTTGCTAAATTAGGTTGTGTCATTTGTCAAATCTTAACATCTGTGTCATCTAGATGGATAGATGTTGTCGGCATCAGAGGCCACGCTCACAAACAAACCTCTGTGGGCGAAAGTTAGCATTGAGAGTGGATGAGAACAACAGCTTTATCACTCTCTACCCAACAACCACAACAACAAATGTGGACTTACGCAAATATATTGTACCAACTATAGATACAAAGACATGGACATGAATAAAGTGATCCAACACCCTGAGTTTGTAAATATCCAACTGTGCTAACAGTAGCTGTGGGCTAAATGCTAGCATGATACTAATGTGATGCTAGCGTCGCCAGGCGTTTTTAAAATCTATAGAAAATGTGTTTACTTTTTTGAGATAAAACCACTTCTACAACATCCATTAAGACTCAGTTTTGACTCAACTTGAAATATTTGTGCTCAAAATACACTTAAATCAAAAGGAAATGTATCAAAAAAGCTTGGAATTTGCAGTTCCCAATGAATCCTTTGGAACTTTAGCATGAAATTCCCCCATGGCAGGCCACACCCCCAAATATGAGGAATTGCAGACTTATCTATTCTGGTCAACAATTTGGTTGCTAGGTAAGAGCTGTGAAATTTCCTCTACATAAGTCATATTTGCTGGACAAAAGACAATCATACACCTCATCAAAACAGCCTAATTGAGTGAAAACAGGCAAAATGTTTAGTGAAACAAGAAATATAATCATGTTCACTTTGTTTTACTGAAATTACAGTCTAACTTGTCACATGCACTTTAATGCTATACTGTGCAACATTAGAACCCAACAGAGAAACGAGAAGTCAATGCACCTTTAACCAAAATGCACACTGCTTTTCTCCTCCCAAAAGACACATCTTCTAAAGCTCGTACCTCCACAGAATGCAATGCTCCTGTAACGACTCCTTCCCGTTCAAGACACCGTGACCAAAGCCTGTGTTTTGTTTGTGTTTTGCTCAGACTGGAGTGATGCAGTGGTGGTTCGCGAGGGCACCTTGGCCACATTAGTCTGTATCGATGAGAACGCGACAGGAGCAGTGTCTGTGAACTGGATGGTGAAGCCGCTGGGGAACAATCGATGGAGACTCGTGCTTTCTGCCAACGAGAGGAAGGAATTCTCTGGCGAAGCGGCAAAGGACCATATGCAGCTGAGCGACCACAACTTTCAGGTAGAGGAGGAGATATTGACTCGAGTGAATAAAGAGTGAAGGTGATTTGGTAGATTCTGAAAATATAAGACTGTCAGAAATGTGTTCTAAAAGTCTGGGTCAATGCCTCAAGCTATGTTGGCAAAAGGCAGAAAATGTGTAAAAGAAAATGTCACATGTAATCAAATACACACAAGGGTTTAGGGTTGTAGACCAAAGAAATTCTTGATTGAATGAAGATGTGCTTCAATGACCGATTAGTCAGCTTCAAAGAGGACGCTTGCTTGTGCTCTCAAACTAAAAAGTATTTGTTGTTTTGGACTATTTATTAAACCTAAACTGTGCTCGAAAAGACAAAAATATCCATTGTGCAAAGAAACAATTTATTCAGAAAATTAATAGGAAACATATTTTACACTACCGTTCAAAAATCTGGGGTCATCTATACAATTTTGCGTTTTCCATGAAGGGAATAATTTCTAAGACCAAGAATAGACTGGTGAGTTTCACATGAAAGTCTACCTCATGTGCATTCAAGTGTATGTTTATAGTATTGTACAATCTCTTGTCTTCTGTGTGCTAGGTGTAATGTTGTATCATGTGTGATGTCTGCCGATTCATGTTTTACCCTGGTTTCATGGGACTACAGATGGAAGTTAGCTTTCAACTGTATCTGGTGTATTTTACGGTTTAGCCGTTCATTAATACATGCTGTCCCATTCAAATAAAAAAAATTAACTCAAATAAACGTAACTAAACTTAAAGTTATCTTTTTTTTTCATTATTATTTATTTAAAGGACATTGTGCAGTTACAATAAAAAGATGGCTGCATCAGATTTAGAAACATGCTAATTTCTATCTGTAGTCCTACAGATGGAAATTAGGCCATTTGAGCATTTAATAATGTGATGCTCCAAATACTTAACCTGCTCAAATTAAAGATATTTATTTATAGCTTCTCTAAACAGCTTAACTCTTTTCTGCTGTGCTAACATGATTGCATAATGCTTTTCCAATCATCCATTCATCATCCTTCTGACACAATGAGCAAACACTGTAACATTGTAACACTGAAGTGATAGTTGCTGGAAAAGAGCCTCTACATATTGAACCAAAAAACATTTGCAGCTAGAATAGTCATTTATCACATCAACAATGTATACAGTGTATTTCTGATTAGTTTAAAGTCATCTTCATTACAGAAAAATGTGCTTTTCTTCAAAAAATGTTCAATTTAATTGGGTGTAGCTAACTCTTTTTTTTTTTTTTTTAAAGAGACCACTATGTACAGTCCAAATTGAATAGAAAATAATTTTAGTTCTTATCAGGAGCCGAACGCTGCACTCTGATTGACTGTGCTTGGGTGGTCCTCTCCAGTTTTACTTTTTTGTTTATAAAAGAACATTTGTAAGTTAGAATTCCAACCAAAAAGAATACATGTCGAAATTAACCATGTGTCAAAGGATTTATGAGAGGAAGAAGTCCAATTTAAAACTTAAATTTGTAGTGTGAAATTCTGCTGCCCCATAATCCCAAACGTTTGAAGGGTAGTGTAAACGAAGAAAATTTTGGTCCCAAATCTTTACCTTATTCACTCCTTTTTGTTGCTCTTCAATGTATATCCTTATAATCTAACTAAAAGAATCAGTCGACTAATACAAATGTAGATCGACTATTACGTTATCAAACAATTAATCGACTAAAGGACTACAGGTATGAATTCATATTTTTGTCATTTTGTGTAAATTGTACGAGAACATTTAATTGTTTATCACATTTTCACAGACAGAGATTTACCCAAGTGCTTCATACAGCAAATGTAGTGTAGTGTTTGTGTACTTGCAGGAGTCTGGGGTGTTTTCTCTGAGTCTTCGTCCGCAGAGGGAGGACGCGGCTTTGTACTTGTGCCTGGTCAAACGACGCCAAAAGATCCTGAAGGAGAGAGTGATTCTTCTGGCCGTCCTCGAGGGTTAATATTAAAACCATTGAAACTAAGTCAAAGTTATTACACTAAACTTTGTGCATGTTTTTTTTTAAATAACTTTTTTAAATGCTTTCATTACGTCCACTTTAAGAAAATGCTCCAAATTCCGCCCCTTCCTCTTTTTTTTACTTCTTCAGCGCTACCCAGTTTGCCTACTCTGTCTGATGGGGTTGTGGACATATTTTATAGGTTTTTGTGTCATTTTTCCTTTCTCTTTTCCTCCTCCTCAGTGACAGTGGTGCCTCCTGGTCTGGTCCCACAGTACAGCACTCTCCGTCTCATTGCTAACGTCCAGCCCGAAATCGCTGTCAGTAAAATCACTTGGGCTGCTCCAGGAGACATTTCTATGAGGACAGAGAAAATCCCAAAGTTTGGAACTATCACCAAACTACCTCAGGTGCAGAACAATGACGATGGAGCCTATGTGTGCCTGGTGTATCTCAAAGGAAACAGCTCAAGCCCCTTCTTCGCCTTCAATGTAGATGTAAATGTGGATGGTAAGTGAATATTCCAATGCGTTACTTTCTAAAAGTCACCTTTAGCTGATCATAATTTGGCATTCTGTAAAGGTTTGTTCTCAAGAATACCATTTCTACACATGTGTGTAACAGGCTCATGAGCCTATCACAGGCATCAGTAACATCAGTTCAAACTTAAACATGTTCCTGACTCATGGTTCAAAATCAGCTTCAGGCTGTAAGAAACCAAACTGGCAACTTAGAGATTCATGTGTGTGATTCTGCTTTGTGAGGATAATCTTCTTGAGAACCAAAAGATCCAATGTAAACATCAACAATTAAACATCATGTCCAGTGCTTTTTTAATTAAGAATAACTCTGACTAACCGACTGCAATATGTACACATAAATGGACAAGATTCAGATTATAAAGAAGTAAGGTGCGGAGTGCCCCAAGGTTCCATTATCGGTCCATTACTTTTTATTTTATTTTTAAATGGTATTTGTGAATAATCAAAAATTCTAAATTTTTTGTTGTTTGTTGTTAGTATTTTTTTTACTAGGAAAGAGCTTAGCAGAAATAATGTCATGCATAGAAGAGGAAATGGTAAAAGTAAGAAATTGGTTTAGAGAAAACAAGCTTTGCATCAGTTGGGACAAAACAAAGTATATAATTTTTGGAAATCGAAAGAAAAAAAGAAAATTTTAAATATGGCTATTGATGGTGTAATTATAGAAAGAGTTGCAGAATGTATGTTATGTTATGACATCACAAGGTGAGACAAAGCATTTCGAGATTTGCAAATAAAGACAGCAAGTTTAGTGAAGCAAATATAACACCATTTTGTGCATGTTTTGTTTGTGTACAGTCAGTGTAGAAGTTGAAGAGTTGTATTTGCGTATTTGTAGGAGTCTGGTGTGTTTTCTCTGAGTCTTCGTCCGTCATTTCAATAACATGTTGGAATGTTATCTCAATAACGTTTTAACATGGCTAAAAGTCAGTTTTGTCCAGTATATGATCTGTAAAACACTGATTATTTGTCAAAATCTGTTCTGGTTTAAGCCACACATTGGTTCACAAATGATGAGTCACTTTTCCCTTTGAAAAACTGAAATGAGAAACTTGTTGGATGACAAGAGGCCAAACCTTTTCAACTAAGACCTTGTTACTTTCATAAAACTTTTAAAGCTAAGGTTAAACCAGACTTTAAAAAAAACAAAGATTCTCCATGAAACACGCTCCTTGCTGTTGACGCTGCTGAGTGCGCATTGTGCCAAAATCTCAAAAAGCAGTGACATTATTTATTTAACCAAAATGTAGCAACAGTTCTTCAAAGCATTCTCCATTTCTGTTTCATAAGTCGTCTATAAAACTTGCAAGGAAATTCATCCTCTTTCAAAAGTGAATATTATAGTCTGTATGTTAATGTATTATTCATGATGTGCTTCTTTGCCTCTTTTTTCGCAGCAGACAGAGTGGCCTCGTTCACCAACATTGTGCACGGTGAGTGACTTTGTAGCAGAAGTCCTGTGTCAGCGCTAATCGCTAATCGGCCACGGCACAGAGTACGAGCGCCACAGAACGCTAGCAAAGAAGAAAATAATCCGTGTTGTTGTCAAGACTTCTCTGCTATCTCCTCTCCCACACTCTCTCTCTCTCTCTCTATCTCTTTCTCTCTCTTTTCTCTCTCTCTACTCCTAAAGCCAGCTCTCTCCTCTTATCCATCGCTTTTTTTGGACTCTGGTGACACTTAAAAGTGTGGTGGGAGTTATTTTCATATTTCCACAAACTTTCAAGTATAATGTACTTCACTGTTAAACATTCGGGCGGAGCAGTAGCTTCTGTCTCATTCATGTAACACTTGACTAGATGAATGAAGCTCAGTAGAAGATCTCTGTGGTTCCGTAAGAAGAGACTCCAATTATAAACTCTCATAGAGATTTGAAAAAAAAAAAAAAACAACATTAAAGGCAGTTTGCAGGCTAGCCAGCTATGTGCTAACTCGCAATCATTAAACAGTTGTTTTCAATCTGAAAAACACGTGCAAATCTTAAAATTTGGTATATTTTTTTTAATAACTTTGTGGCTCATAAAGCTGCAGAAAGAACATTATTCCTTTTTTCCCCCGCAAACCCTCTGAGAGTACTTTGGGAACCAAGGACTGGTCACAGTGGAGCTCCAAAGCCTCTATCAAATTTTTCAGAGTTCGTGAGACTTTGTGCTTTGTGGATCAGGAGAAGGCCATGGCCAATAATTTCAAAACATTCAAGAAGGCGAACGTAGCTGATTTGTCCCGTGCTTTGGTTTTGAACAATGAACTTATCAATTCCTTAAAACCTGAGCAGCAAACCGTGTTGCGGAGCTTCATACTAAAAAAATCCTCGCGCTACATGTTTACGAAAATATTGTGGCGCTGTTTTGGTGGAATTTCCGGGTTTTCTGTGATTGGTTGACTCAGCGCTCGGAAAGGCCGCCCACGAAATTGATCCTCGGCGCTCCGCTCCCAGACCCTCACGGTTTGTAAAGTGTTTGTCAAAGCGTGTAGGGACTGGCTGGTCAGGCAAGTGACTTTGTGCCTTAGGTGGGGGAACACCCTGGACAGTGGTCAACTCGTCACAGGGTCAGACAGACAAACATTAACTCTCTCATTCACTCACAGGGGAAATTTACCGTGATGCCAATTAACTGGAGTACCTGGTGGAAACTCACAGTGACAAGGAAAGAGCATGCAAACTCCACCCACAGAGATCAAGAGATGTCGATATGGTCCAACCCAGGAGTCGAACCCACAATCTCCTTATTGGAAAGCCAGAAGTCTAACCACTCTGCTACCCCAGTTTCAGAATAAATGGCATAAACCAGGAACTGGCTCAGTAAATGTGAATGTCCACACGAAGCACTGAAACAACCTGAATTTGTCCAAAGGCACTGAGGGAGCCAAATGGTCTGAAAATAAAAGTGCAACCATCATGGAGACTTACAAAGACATTTAACTAGGAAAAATGCTACTTAGTTCGACTCTAACTGTATAGCTTTGTCTAAAATGACTTATAGGGTCGATACAGTAGCAGAGTGGTCAGAACTCTGGTTTCTCAATAAGGAGATTGTGGGTTTGAATACAGGCTGGACCATCTCAACATCTCACAATCTCTCTGGATGGAGTTTGCATGTTCTCCCTGTGTGATCTCTTCTATTACTCCAGCAAATGGCATCACTGTCTGTCTGTCTCTCTGTGTGAGTTGGTCATGTTCCCCCATCCAACCCCAAACAGAAACGAGCACAAGAAAATTGACGAAAAATGACTAATTAGTTGCATTTTTTAAGGATGTGTCTTTTAGAGTAATTTTATGATGCTCACATGTTGCTCTCTCTATTTGTCTCTCTCTCCCTCTCTCTCTCTCTCTGTCTCTCCCTTCTCTCTCTCTCTCTGTCTCTCCCTTCTCTCTCTCTCTTTCTCTTTGTCTCTCTCTCTTTCTCTTTGTCTTTCTCTCTCTCTCTTTGTCTCTCTCTCTTTCTCTCTCTCTCTCTTTGTCTTTCTCTCTCTTTGTCTCTCTCTCTCTTTGTCTCTCTCTCTCTTTGTCTCTCTCTTTGTCTCTCTCTCTCTCTCTCTCTTATCTTGACGTCTGTGCCCTCCTGATACTGTGTTCTCATTACTGTGGTGTGTGTGGCAGGAAGACATTTGGTACATACAAGAAGAGGAAACCCACACACATCTACAAAAATATTATCATGCATACTAATACTTTGAATTCAACAGTAAGGCCTCTATCTTGTGAAAGCGGCGCAAAACGTGACGCTGGCAAAAGTGCCAAAAGTCGCCGCAGGCGCTTTTTGAAAAACTAGGCGCAATTCGAAGTCTAAAAGGCGGAACTAGTTGGGGCTGATCAGAATAGGGTGGAGCTAAGCTGCCTGCAGGTGAAGCTTCGTGAGTTTGAGGATGAGTTCTGGCCGAAAGCCTACAATATTTGCTGTTTTATAGTTTTTATAGTTTACTATTATAACTTGTATTTAAAAAACCTTTTGCACGTGACCAAGGAATGACGACATCATTCATCACACCGGGAACAAGGAGCAAGTTGGCCCGTAAGCAAATGCGTTTGGAGGACTGTGTTTACTTGGAGCGCTTTAAGCAGAAACACGGACCCAGAGACAGAGCGACAGCAGTCTGACAGAACTTTAGGACACGCTCTGGACAGCGGTCATTGTTTGGATTTATTAGCCTAAATTTTCTTCAGTGAGGACAGTTACCAACGCTTGACATGGATGTGCTGCTTTCTGACACAAGGTAAGTGTAGTATTTGCATGCTTGTGTTTAAACGTGGTTTTACTGGTAAATAAATGTGATCAGTAAAAGTGCAGCTTATAACCTCTTGAAATACATAAGAAAGGCTTCTTCTTAAACACAGAAATACATTGTGAGACCTGCCGCAGTTAGTCCTGGGTCCTGGTCTAGACCTGGTTCTAGGTGAGTCCGGTCTGTCTGATTGTGGTTCTGTGCCTGCGTCAGCTCCTCCGCAGACTCCACAACCCGCTCATGACACGAACAAAGCCAACCGTAATGAACATTTTACATCTTGTTTTTGCTTGTCTTTATAATAAAACGGAGCGCCTTTACACGGTTCACCTGCTGCGGCAGCGATCTCCGCGACTCGCGCTAGATTCATTATTGTGTTGCTTTTGGTTTAGTTATTTTGCTGTTCTGTAACTACGCGGTTACTGAACGTATTTCAAAAAAATAAAAACTGACATAGAGGTGATAAGTTACTTTGTTGATATCTCCATACGGCCAATCCGAGTTGTGGCCTAGTTTTTGGCAAAACACATTTAGGAAAACTCTTCTTGTAGGCTTTTGACTGAGAGGACAATTTTTTTTCACTGACACAAACCTACTTCTTTTGTGTCACAATTAGACCCTCACATAAGCTAGGTCTACACGTTTTGTGAATCATGCAGCCTTTGTTGTGCAGCCTATAAAACAAACAAAAAATGATAATTAATAGACCTAATTCAAGAAAAACAATGTGTGAGGCCTACATATTTTTTATTAATTAGGCCCATAACCTGTTGTTCATTTTCTTAACATTTTCACACTTCTTTCTAAGAGCGTGCGTCAGGCCACACTCTTAGGTTTTGTCCAATGCCCATCTTCAAATTCACAGGGCTCCACCTGCAGGCAGCTTAACTCCACCCTATTCTAATCAGCGCCAACTGGTTCCACCTTTTAGACTTTGTATTGCGCCTAGTCTTTCAAAAAGCGCCTGCGGCGACTTTTCGGACTAGCTGCTTGCGCAAGGTAACTGCACCATTTCACAAGATAGAGGCCTAAATCTCTAAAAGTAGCCAGTCATGGTCAGCCTTTCATGATCTCCACAGCTGGTCTGACACATCGTTTTTGTCTCTGACCAACAATAGGAGCAAAGGCCAAGTAGATTAGGTATAACTGAAAGAATTAAGTTATATAATCAGTGTGTAAAATACCTTTCATATGTATTTAATAAAGTTACCTTTAGCTCTTTGAATTACTTTGGATACAAAATGTGAGCGACCATTAAACTTGCCTTGGTTAAAAATGCTAAAAGCATCCTACTACTCTTTTCAAGGACCCATGTTAATTGTCTTTGTAAATGTCTTTTGAAGCATGTATCAACTCTCTCAGTTGCCTCAGAAAACACTTTAACAAATTAAAAAACATTATGGGTAGTACAGTAAGCATAAATAAGCAATGGATCATACAAACAGTAAACAATAAGCAGTGGATGATACAAGCAGAAAACAACAAATAAGTGAAAAACACTGATTTGTTGTGTAAAGCATTTTGGAAGACATGTGCCGATATGCTAACAGCCGTTAGCCACAATGCTAACAATTACAGCAGATGAACTTAGTGGAGTTTTGTGAACAAACGATACATTGGGGGTATTCCATGAAGCGAGCTAAAGCCAAAGCCTGGCTTATTTGGCCAATCTAGGCTTATGAAATCTCCATTTCCGTTCCACTAACGAGGCTAACCAGAGGTGACGCTGAGTTGCCGCAGTAACAAGTGCACAGACATAAACCTGGTCGGGACCAGGCTAACAGCCAAGATTATTTTAGCTTTGTCTCAAAAAACGTCTAAAAAGCACTTAAATCACATGTTTATCCTCACACAGTTCCACAACTGTGTGAAATCTCTCTGTCTGTCCCAACACAACTTATAAAGTCACTTTTTATTCACTTTTATTTACTTGGCATTGGCACTAGAGAGCCGCTTTCGCTGTTTCTTTTCTTTTTTCTTTTTTTCTTTTTTTGAGCCGCTCTCACTGTGGAAAGATATGGCGTTTTTTTTGTCTCATTATTGTGAGAGAGTAAATAAAATAAATTTGAAAACAACATGCCCATCATTTCACTTTCAAAATGTTTATTTTCTTTCCAACAATCAGTTTTGCTCTTTCGAGTCTTGTCTTTGCTTACAAAATACATCTGCTCTCTCTCAATTACAAAATGTATTTCTTCTCTCTCAAATTTTCTGTGCTTTCATTTTCAAAATGTGCTTTTACTCTCTCAAAACGTCTTTACAAAACACATTTCTTTTCTCTCGGAATTCATTTACTCTAATTTACACAATGTATTTCTTCCTTCTCAGAATTCCTCTACTCTCATTTGCAAATCATTTTTTTCTCTCAAAACTCTTTTACTCACGTTTTCCTAACGCATGTTTTCTCTCTCTCTCAGAAGTCCTTTGCTCTCTTTTACAAATCGAGTTTCTTTTCTTTCAAATTCTCAAGTGTTGCTCTTCTTCTTTAGCTTATTGGCGGATCAAACCCACAGTTTGGGTTCATACTGCCCCCTGCTGGCACCTGAGTGAATCTCACCAAGTTTAAAACACTTCACGGCTTTGTTTCAATAAAAATAGAGAAAATTAAATAATATAGACACAAAATAAAAATAAAATACACCCCAGATATCATCAATACACCTCTTTAATACAATTTTTCAATCAGATATTAAAAAAATCAAACTTTATGATTGGCTCTAACAATGGTGACTGACTAAAAGAAGGAATTGTGACCAAAACAGCACTCTGTCTTGAAGCTAGGGAGGACAGAAGCCAGAGACCAATGCTCACAGGCTCTGACCGGTGGTCACAGCTCTGACCAGTGTTCACAGACACTGACCAGCGCTCATAGACACTGTCCAGTGCTCACAGACACTGACCAGTGCTCAAGGACACTGACCAGTGCTCACAGACACTGACCTGTGGTCATAGACACTGACCAGTGCTCATAGACACTGATCAGTGCTCACAGACACTGACCTGTGGTCACAGGCTCTGACCAGTGCTCACAGACACTGCCCAGTGCTCACAGACACTGACCAGTGCTCACAGGTGGCGGTAATGAGTTGAAATCGTGGGTGCTATGCATGGATGTAGGCTATACTTCCATGGGGGGATGTGCCCAATAAACCAATGAAAAAGAGAAGCTACAATGCACTGGTCAGTGTCTGTGACCACTGGTCAGTGTCTGTGACCACCGGTCAGTGTCTGTAGTGAGCTCTGGTCAGAGCGTGTGAGCACTGGTCAGTGTCTGTGAGCACTGGTCAGTGTCTGTGAGCACTGGTCAGAGCCTGTGAGCACTGGTCAGAGCCTGTGAGCACTGGTCAGTGTCTGTGAGCACTGGTCAGTGTCTGTGAGCACTGGTCAGAGCCTGTGAGCACTGGTCAGAGCCTGTGAGCACTGGTCAGAGCCTGTGAGCACTGGTCAGTGTCTGTGAGCACTGGTCAGTGTCTATGAGCACTGGTCAGTGTCTATGAGCGCTGGTCAGTGTCTGTGAACACTGGTCAGTGTCTGTGAGCACTGGTCAGTGTCTATGACCACAGGTCAGTGTCTGTGAGCACTGGTCAGTGTCCTTGAGCACTGGTCAGTGTCTATGAGCACTGGTCAGTGTCTATGAGCGCTGGTCAGTGTCTGTGAACACTGGTCAGAGCTGTGACCACCGGTCAGAGCCTGTGAGCATTGGTCTCTGGCTTCTGTCCTCCCTAGCTTCAAGACAGAGTGCTGTTTTGGTCAGAATTCCTTCTTTTAGTCAGTCACCACTGTTAGAGCCAATCATAAAGTTTGATTTTTTTAATATCTGATTGAAAAAATTGTATTAAAGAGGTGTATTGATGATATCTGGGGTGTATTTTATTTTTATTTTGTGTCTATATTATTTAATTTTCTCTATTTTTATTGAAACAAAGCCGTGAAGTGTTTTAAACTTGGTGAGATTCACTCAGGTGCCAGCAGGGGGCAGTATGAACCCAAACTGTGGGTTTGATCCGCCAATAAGCTAAAGAAGAAGAGCAACACTTGAGAATTTGAAAGAAAAGAAACTCGATTTGTAAAAGAGAGCAAAGGACTTCTGAGAGAGAGAGAAAACATGCGTTTGGAAAACGTGACTAAAAGAGTTTTGAGAGAAAAAAAATGATTTGCAAATGAGAGTAGAGGAATTCTGAGAAGGAAGAAATACATTGTGTAAATTAGAGTAAATGAATTCCGAGAGAAAAGAAATGTGTTTTGTAAAGACGTTTTGAGAGAGTAAAAGCACATTTTGAAAATGAAAGCACAGAAAATTTGAGAGAGAAGAAATACATTTTGTAATTGAGAGAGAGCAGATGTATTTTGTAAGCAAAGACAAGACTCGAAAGAGCAAAACTGATTGTTGGAAAGAAAATAAACATTTTGAAAGTGAAATGATGGGCATGTTGTTTTCAAATTTATTTTATTTACTCTCTCACAATAATGAGACAAAAAAAACGCCATAGAAAGACACGTTTGTAAGAGCAAACGTCACATTGGCAGCACAAAGAGCCACGTATTTAACTGGAAAATTAATGTGCATCTAAACTACAAAAGATTTAGCACAGACATGCAGCTATTTCTCTAGGATGAAGCAATGAAAGCATGACTAGTGTGAGAGCCGTGGAGTCATGCTGCTGCTTTTACGCACAGAAGCACTTCATCGCACCTCTCTCCCTCGTCTCTCCTCACACACATCCTCTGCTCTGATTGGTCAGTTCTGGTTGTGAAGAGTTACGCTACAACTTTGTGATAACTTTACGCAGCGGGACTAGTTCCACATGCGGAGTGGAAAACCGCACATTGCATTAGAAAACGATGAGTCTACTCACAAATACGATGATAAATCCTCTGGATCTCCTTCGCATAAACTGTCTCGTCTTTCTCCGGGCGGTGAGCAGGAGGGGAGGGGCTGCCTCTTGCTCCCCGCATCAGAATAAACCAGTATAAACTGAAAACTTTTGCGTTGCAAATCAAACTAGAGTCCGTGTGCACTTTGGCTCCTCTCGTGTTTCAGTCAAATCATGTAAAATAAGTGTTTTTCTCTCTCATTCTCAGTGATGTCTTCGCTCCATTGATCTGGCCTCGTCACATTCAGCAGGAGCGCGCTCACAGCCCAGATTAATCTTCAACTTGAATTAGCGTTGTTCAGACCCAGGCTTATTTCTTTCATGGAACCACTTGAGGCTTAAGTTGGAGATGAAGCTAGTTTCAGCTCAGGATTTTAGGATAAGCCTAGACTTGTTAAGCCACTTTCATGGAATACCCCCATTATTAGACGGCGACAGGACAGTGTGGGCTTATTTTCACCTGAATAGATACATTAGGCATTTTCCCACAATAAAGTACCAAGAACTACTCCCCACATTTCTCCAGTCCCTGTTTAGTCAGAGGAACTACTCTGTCTCCATGTTTGTGTTCACACAACAGCAGTTTCTGAAAGTGGGTCTAACTAGCTTTAGCATTAGCATCTGTAAAGTCTGAAACATTTAAATAATTCATTAAGTGGTGTTAGGAAGACATTTAGTTTTATTGGAATTAACAATACAACTAAATGATTCACTGTAATTCCTAATAATAGTAGCTATTATAGGCTACTATTTACAAATTAAAAATATGTAAAATACCATATGCATTTAATAAAGTTGCCTAACAGTAGCAGAATTGAAAAGCTCTTTGAATTACTTTGGATACAAAATAATGTGAGCGACAAATAAACTTGCCTTAGTTAAAAATGCTAAAAGCATCCTACTACTCTTTTCAAGGACCCATGTTAATTGTCTTTGTAAGTGTCTACAATGGTTACATGTGTATTTGGGACATTTGAAGCATGTGTCAACTCTCTCAGTTGCCTCAGAAAACACTTTAACAAATTAAAAAACATTATGGGTAGTACAGTAAGCATAAATAAGCAATAGATCAATAAAACAGTAAACAATAATCAGTGGATGACTACAAGCAGAAAACAACAAATAAGTAAATAACACTGATTTGTTGTGTGAAGCATTTTGGAAGACATCTGTCTGTGTAAATGTGCTATATAAATAAACAAATGAACAAATAATTAAATATGTATTTATTTGTTCATTTCAAATGATACAATATAAATCATATACATTGGCTACATATTAAAACATGCATTATATAACAAATATCTTATACACATGGTTACAATTTGTGCTTTATACACTTTAAGTTCCAATTCGAGGTGGGGCCTCTTCTATTTAGTCATTTGTAGATCAAATGACTAAATAGAAGGATTTTCAGTCGACTTCACTTTCTGCTCTACTGCACATGTGTTATGCAGAAAGACCCGTTCTCCATCTGTTTACATGAGGAAACTTCTTTGAATTAAAACAACGAAACGGGACGACAGCTAGCTGTCTGACAGACGTCTGTCTCCTGAAGCTTGAGACAGCGTTTTTCTCGCACTTTTTTCACTCACCTGAAGGTAACTTTTAAGGGTCGTAGGGTCAGATTTCATTCACAAATGTTGATTTAGCAGCAGAACTTTTGTTTTCACACAGTGATTAACTCTTGTAGTTAGATGACAACGGAGCTTTTTTGACTTGTTTCCACTGTTTGTGTCTGTGCGGCGGCTCTTTCTACAGGCGGGGTGCGCGCGCATCACCTGTGTTGATAAACAAAAAATCCCTCTATAGAACTTGTACTTTTGTACTTTTTTTAATATATAAATAATCCTGTTTAATATATAGTTCTGAGGAGGGACATGTTTCACTTTGTTCATGTCAAGTTGTAAGTCTTAGAGCATTTTCTCAAGTCAACTCTCAAGTCATTATAAGAGTGACTCAAGTCTGTTCACACTTCTGGCTTCAGTAAGATGTCAGGTAAATGTTCTCATTCTTAACAGGCATAAACAATCAAAATATTACCTCATATATTGTCCTTTACTGTGGATTTTCCATAATGTGTCCTAAATGTAACAATTTTTTTCCCGTCTTATTGATTTCCTCTCAGGCGATCTGATCTCCACAGCTGCCCTGGCCCACACAGTCTTCCCCTTAACCTGCCCTCATGCCGCAGGCGACTTAGTGCACTTGTACTGGAGACCTCCGGACGTCACCCGGCAGAACGCTGTCAGACTGGTGCATCAGTTCGACCGCTGGAGGGGCAAAACTCTGATCACGGAGCACAGTGCAAGGCTGCAGCTGGCCGGACCCCCGTACAACGCTCAGGCCGGCAGCTTCTCCTTCCTCCTCACGCCCGGGGTCAAAGATGGAGGACTGTACATGTGCGAGGTGTTCAGCAACGACAACACGTTCAGCCAGCACACTCTGCTCACCGTCGTCAAAGGTACGGGAAAAAAGAAGCTATTAGTTATTAGTTAACTATTAAATTTAATACCTTTTGCAGCTGTCTACATGTTTTGCTCACTTACCTAATGCTTTCTGAGTCTCAATATTCATCACCATATAAATTGTAGAAGCACTTTTACAACTTTCCGAAGCCAGCAAGAGTTGAGCAGTGTCAGTACGCTAATCCATGATGCGAAAAATTTAAAACAAGCTGCACTTCTTGGGTTTTACAGAACCAAAAGTTTTATTCTTAGATGACGAAGAGGTAGAGATTTTTCACCCAAATAAATACTTCGATACACATTTGAACTGATGAAAAAATGTTTTTAACTCATATAAAGGAAGGACAAAAGGCAATACAGGATGAATTATGCAAATTTTACTTTTAACCTTTGGGACCCTGTATTTCCAAAAATGCCAGAAAAACGTGTGCCCTGTTTGAATTGAAATTGAATTTGCTTGTTTTGAGCACAAACAAATGTCACACGAATTTACAAATCTTTGTGAGGCAGGCTCATGACCCAGCAGCAGCTTGGGTCATGAGCCTAGGCCTACATTGCCTTTGGTTGGGTTTTGACAATGCCTCTGTAAAAATTGAAGATACTTTCATTAAAACCCATTTTAAGGACCTGTAATAAATACATATGTTTAGATAGAGCCCATTATAAAGTCCTATTTATTCTTATTATTTTGTTTTTTATTGTAGGCTTAGAATACAAACTGAGTCTGGTTCATCCCAGAAAGATTGTTTTTCTGAAAATAAGAATGTTATAACTTTTTTTTTTTATTATTTAATTTTTAGCAAGTCTTAGGTCTTGATACTTTATTTTTATCTGATTGTGGACAAAAAGAAAAAGTGTGAGGTAACCTCTTAGGAGCCAATCTTTTATTTGTATTATATTTTATTTTATCATTGTACTTTGAGTAATCTTAAAGGTGAGGTTGTTGAGTTTCACATTGCAAACATGGTTTAGGTTTTATATCTGACAGCTTTCACTCATAAGTCCTGTATTTACATGTATTCATGTTGGCTGCAATTACAGCTTGTAGAATTTTATTTTATATTTTTACAAACAACAAAGTGAAAGTGGAGAGGACCACCCAAGCTCAACCAATCAGACTGCTGCATTCAGATCCTGGTTACAACTACAAATCTTTATTATTCAATTCAGACAGAACTCAGAAGTATCGTTTTTATAAAAAGGGCTGCATTTGCCGTATACATTTTAGTGGTATATGATAAAGTTTACTAAAAAGTTTACTAAACGTGAGTTACCTCAACAAAAGTCAGTGCATATAATTTAATTTTCTCACACAGTTCAGGCCTATATAGTTTGTGGTAATAGAAATGTCACATTTGCTGTTTTGGCTCTGTTGGGACTTTGAAGATTGGCTTATCTAAAACTACCCCTTAAACATCACTTCAGAGGAGGTGTTGTCCCTGTTTTATGTCAGGAGCCCATCAAAGCAAACAACAACGAATGTAAACAGTGTTTCTTGACTTTATTTGGATAGCTGCGGACTATCTTAAACCAACACAATGCCATCCGTGATAGCGCAATCCTTATCTCTGTTTATCTCTGTGCTTAAAAGGCAAGTAAAACGCAGCCTTTGAATAAAAAAAGCAGTAAAGCGGAGCAAAGCTGTTCTCTTTTAATCCTTTTTTTATTGGCTGCGGGCCGAGAACAGCACCCAGAGGTAAATACACGTCTCACCCACGTCAAATAAAATGATTGTGGGTCAGAGCTGCCAATAAAGTCATTAAACTGGGCTAATGTGAAACAGTAGAAATAATATAAGCTCAAATTGGAGCGCGATGTTCCTGCCGGCGTTTGTCCTGCTGATAATTATAAGTGGATTCTTGCGGGCTTTGGTCTCTTTACTTATCTTGTATTGAGTTGTTGGAATTGAAAATGTTCCCTTTGTAATGCATGAAATTAGAAAATAGACTCTTAGTGCCAGACTAACTTTATTTAAGAAGCGATTTAAAAACTTTACAGCCGTACCAAAGGGCTGTATGTGACATATGAACAGTACATAAAACAAAAAAAGCAATCACATGTACAAAATATCAAACAGCAATATGACAGTGTTTGTTTGGAAGTCAAACAAACACAAAAGGCAAACTACTGGACTTAGTATAGATTGAAAGGGACAAAACTGGCAAATTTTAAATGAGCATGTGCCACCTTGGAGGCTCCAAAGCAGAGCCACACATTTGCCCCATAAGGACAAAATTCAATGATATAACGGCAGTTACTGCTAATTTATTTCTAGTGTTATAATTTGCCTTCTTGTGTAGATGTTACAGTGTGGTATGTTACAGAACCACGCACGTGAACAGTGAAATACAGGTCAATAAATAGTCAAATATCTTTAAAAAGACACAGTTGTAGTTACTCATAATTATGTATTAAAGTCGAAGTGAAGATTAGCTCTCACAAATCATAAGACACTAGGCATTGACCAAATCCATACTTTTTTGGCTCTGCTGCATCTTAAAAAACACCTTGTACCGACAGCAACATGAAACTAAAGTGAACCACCCAAGGTTAGCCAGAATGTAGCTTTGGCTGGCTACAAGAGAGAAAATACATTATTATTTAGATTCAGACATCACATAGACAGTGATCTGGTTTTGTTACACAGCACAGCCTTTACTTTAATATACTTCTTAAAGCTGCTATACCCAATTACTGCTTTCTTAAAAATCTAAACAAACATTAAACGTTCTACATCAGTCTATAATATTTTTTGCTCACTTAAAGCATTCCGAGCCTCTTTTCACAGCTGTTAGGAGCGAGATGTGCCGGTATGCTAACAAGCGTTAGCCACAATGCTAACAATTACAGCAGATGAACTTAGTTTTGTTTTGTGAACAAACGATAGGCTACATTATTAGACAACGACAGGACAGTGTGGGGTTATTTTCACCTGAATAAATACATTAGGCATTTTCCCACAATAAAGTACCAAGAACTTAGGGTTGCCAACCGTCCCGATTTGGGCACCCTTTTATATTTGTCCCTATCGGGGCAGCTGCTGTCCCGCATTTCAGCCAGAGCCTATTGTTAATAGAATAATTGTCTAATCAACAAAATAACAAGCCACTGACTAGATCAAAGCCACAAAAGAATGATCCGAATCTTAAAATACTTTCTAAATCATCCGCTAAATACATCAAGCGGGTTAGTTGTGCGTGGGCACGTGCAGGTGCTCTGTGCTGCTGCGGGGTCCCGCTCCTGCTTCACACACGAGACTGTGTTGATGATGGAGCTTTGAAGAAGGAGATTAAGTTATAATGCAGCTTCTTCAGGACAGAGAGACGGAGGAAGATGGGACAGCTGACTTTGAGATTGTACATCGGGACCAGAGCGAGACTTTAGACAGACGTGTCGGGCGGACGTGAAGAAGGGGTGAGTCAGTGAACGTGTTCACATAAAAAGCTTCACTCTACAGGCCAATGCGGTGGTGGATATTTGTTTTATATAGCGCTTATGAATCGCTGGAGAGCAAACGGTCATATAGATTATAAAAGTAACATCTTCGTAATTAAAGCCGATGCGCACTGAAACGCTGTTTTCTACGAGCTCGCATCTGGCGCGCGCACCTACTACACGCAGAGACAAAATCACTGCTTTAAACTTTGTGACAGAAGGATAAAGTCACAACAGAAGACAACCCGCCTCCTTTTCGCTTCCGGTACCTGCACTAAAAAGTCTAATGTCCTGTTCAGACCATTGCGTTTCCCCTTTGCTCTACTGTATGTCTGTGTCATTTTGTAAGTCGCCCATCGGGCATTCAAAGAGATTTTTTTTTTAAGGGGGGGGGGGCATGTCCCGATTTCGGGAGTGACAGTGTTGGCAACCCTACAAGAACTACTCCCCACATTTCTCCAGTCCCTGTTTAGTCAGAGGAACTACTCTGTCTCCATGTTTGTGTCACACAACAGCAGTTTCTGAAAGTGAGTCTAACTAGCTATAGCATTAGCATCTGTAAAGTCTGGAACATTTAAATAATTCATTAAGTGGTGTTAAGCTAACCGGCAATTGCCTTTTTTTTTATTCCACATAAAACTATAATGTGCAAAACTGTAAAACATCACTGGAATTAACAATAAAACTAAATGATTCACTGTAATTCCTAATAATAGTATTATAGGCTACTATTTACAAAATAAATAAATACATTTGGGGAGTTACTGCCTTTAAATATTTTTTTCTTAAGGATAAGGAAAGTTCATCTACATGTGAGAATGTGTAAACATGTTTCAAAACAAAGTTAGCATTGTAAAATGTGCTTGTGTCACGAAAAGGTTCTTGGTCTTAGTGTAAAGTACCTGCCCCAGAGCAGGAGCTAAAAAAGTCCCTAAAGTGTGGCCCCGTCCATAGTTCCTGTTCTGTGTGAATGCTCCCAAAATGGGGACAGGAACTAAAAAAGTACTAGGAACTGAAAAAAAGTTCCTACAGTGGGAAAATGCCTAAGATGTCTGTGCTGGGGGAATTTGATTTTACTGTATTTTATTGTAAATACATAAATAAAGATGATATAAATATGAAAAGCTTACTCATTTACAACAGAAAATAAGGTCCCAGCTTTAATAAGCTTTATATTCCCCACTTTCAGACACGACTGCAATATGTGCAGGTTGACGTGGAATTGAACCACTGTCTGACCAACGTGTAAAGTGTAAAAATGTCATTTACATATCAAATATTAACATTTTCTTTCTTTCATTAAAGTGGAGAGATATTTGAAGCAACTCATATTTTGCAGCCTTTGAGAACTACAAAAGCAGAAATCATTTCAAACCAGTCACCGAACAGGTGAAGGTTGCGAAGTGACAGAATTTTAATTTGAAAACAGCATTTGTACAGAGCTCATTGACAGACCATGACATTTCTATTGACATGAGAAAACACTGGTGACAGTTTGAGATTTTATTTCATTTTTCTTTCATTCTGTGCCTTTTCAGTGTTTGCTAGTTGCTCTTTTATTATTTAATATGCATTTCTATGACTGCAGAGAGACACACACTGCTCTGATATGTGGACAGGGTTTAAACATGCTAACTTCATATTTACATGCTGCAACATTATTACTGCAATAATAGTACAATATACAGTATGTTAAAAGTTTCTCAAATCAACACGATCTCATAAGAAAGCATATACAGTATATACCAACGTATATTTTTGTGTGTATGCCTAAATATAACACACGCTGCAGCCTCGGTTAACAATGGGTTAGCTAACTTTCACACTGCAAACAACGATTTACATGTTAAAGCTGACAAATTCTTCTCCTAAATCCTTCGACACACAGTAAATGTAGACATGTATTCATTTTTTGTCGCAATCATGGGGAGGAGCTTGCTTGGAGTAGAGTTGCTGCTCCTCCATGTCGAGAGAAGCCAGCTGAGGTGGCTTGCGCATCTGTTTTAAATGCCTCCTGGACGCCTTCCCGGGGAGGTGTTTTGGGCATGTCCCACCGGCAGGAGACCTCGGAGAAGACCCAGGACACGCTCGAGGGACTATGGGCCTGATTTATCAAACCAGGTGCTAAATTGTGGGTGCAAACTGAAAAAAGAAAAAAAAAATCTGCTTATTTGGGAGCAATTTATGCATACTTTAATATTAGAAAATGTACATACATATTACACAAAATAAATATGCACCACCTCAAATTCTGCATCTTTAGTGTCTCTGTGAAAGAAAAATGTCAGCAACGCCAAGTTTTTGCTCCCCCTAACCTTGAACATGAGCAAACGCTTGATAAATGTCTCTTGACTGGCCTGGGAACGCTTCGAGATTCCCCCTGAAGAGCTGGAGGAGGTGTGTGTGTGGAACCCGCAACCTGAATCCAGATGAAGTGGAAGAAAATGCATGGCTTAAAAAACTTTTTCTATTAACAGCACAGTAAAACTGGAGTGGACCATCCAAGCACAGCCAATCAGAGAGATTTTTTTTTTTTTTTTACAAGGTGCTGCATTTATCATATGCTTTATAGTGGAAAACACAACTCCGCTTTAATTTTTTTTTGGTGGTTGTAAAGATGTGTTTGTATTTATGAACAATATATTATTAACAATCCTTATCCTAATCTTAACCTGCCCCAAGCCCCAGACCCAAGCTTACCCATTGCAGTAACTTGAAGTCTAAACTTACTTGTTAAACATAAAGAAAATGTCCCCACTTGGCTTCAACCCAAACTCGTATGTATTTTACACTCTGAAATATCATATTTAGTTTAAGCTTTTTTAAATCATGCGATATATCCCTCATAATATATATATGTACGCAAAAAGGGGTGAAATCGTACTTATCATACTCCACATATACGTTTTGGTATACATACACTTTCTTGTGATACTGTTTCTTGTGTGGCTCTACGTGTGATGCTTCAAACTGTGGTACGTGTACCACTGATGATACTTAAACACAGCCTTTGGTGGTACTTCTGCTGTTTGGCCATTTCTTTGCTTATTAATCAAATCTATTCATGTCTCTGTGTAACCGGTTCATGTACAGCATATGCTAATATAATGGGAACTGAAAAACATTTCGGATTTCTGCAGAATCAATGAGCAAAGCAAAAAGCGATTTTAATGTGAGGTGAGTGAAGTTAGATTTTGATCTAAATGATAGACGACCAATCAGCTCCTTTGTTTCATCTGCGTCACGCAAATAAGCTAACCTGATTGCCCGGTACGATGTATATTTGGTCTGAAACGCAGGCGGAGGGCGTGGCGACCAGACCCACTCTTCGCAGTTTGCTGAAGTGTGGGTTCTGGATCCCAGGCAACTCACCTACATCCTCCCATTTGCCCCCTTACAAAACACAAAGAAAATATTACATCATTTCTACAATTAAATGGTAACTTTTCCACAGTTACGCATGTGTACAAAGACTATTGCTTTCATAGAAAATTACTACATCACAAGAAAACCCACAAAGATGTACAAAACAAATGATTTTCAGCTCACATGACACTGAAACTCAACGCCTCTCGGATCAGAGAGGAGATGGCAAATCTAGTGTGTTTTAGGCTGGTAGAATTGACATTTCTAAGTGTGCACCCTTAGACGCGGAAGGTTTAAACAGTGCTGCAGTTAATATTGACAGATATTGGCATGACGCGCGGTGGACAAGGGATTTTGCTGTTTTGGTTCTACGTACCTGGTGTTCTAGTCCGCCCTGCTCTTCTTTGTGTGTTCCCAGCTGATGTAACTTCTTTTCCCCCTTTTGTCAAAAGTCCGTGTGGGGAGAAATTTGGGCCGACTTTCTTGCTGTGATCCAGATTAAATGGAGAGCTGTTCTAGATTTTCAGCAACGTTCCAGTGATTGATTCCTAAACAAATAAACATAGAGAGAACTACACCGATCACATGACTTTTTTGGGTAAATAAACGTATCTAGAATTTCATTTCACTTTAGAGCTGGTTTAGAGCAAAATTAGATGAAATTTAGATCTAATAAGTGAGAGATTACATTTGGCGGCATACTCTGAAAGACAAACACTACAGTACTTTAGGCAGTACTTGGCTGCATTGATCTAATATTTATCTTATGTCAAACAATATACCCGTGTAAGGAATGAAATGCAGTCTTTTTAACAGACTTTTCCAAACGCTTGAGCTGCCAAAGTAAACATACTCAAACGCACATTTAAACTCCAAACAACCAAAAATAACGCATATGAAAACTTTCTTCTTTAAATCTCCCAGTAACTTGTTGACTTGTTTTGACCGAGGATGAAGCATGTATTTACCCAAGCGGACTCTCAAACAGGTCTTTGCTGTGACTGGGGCCTTGGAAAGCTTTACTAATCACCACAGAGCAGACATCCATCACATCTGCACAGACGTGACCAGGTCCATTCTTCACTGTCACTGTCAGATCCTGCTCCATACATCTGCTCTCTCTCCTCTGCCACATTCACATACACATACAGCCTCTCTCTCTCCTCTGCCACATTCACATACAATCACACGCTCTGTAAAATAGTAAATGCATAGAACCTGTTCCCATAACTTGATCAAAAATCTTTCAAAATCTAAATTTTATTCAAACACTCCAAGACGGCAAATCGACTTATTTCATAGATTGAATTTTGGAAACTGTTTTATTCAAGGCCTACCAGTGTTCCCTGGCACACTGGTTGAAAATCACTGGCCTAAAAGACTCAAAACTATAGGAAACTGCATTTATTTTCTTCATCATCACCAAAAGAAAGGTGCAATGTTTGAAAAAGAGTTGACAGAAAAATTACAGGAAGTCATTTGAGTTCTAAAACAGAAGCCTTCCACAAAACGCAAAACTAAAGTGTTATCTGGTATATCACTGTGTCAAGTATGTGGACCCTTTTGACCCTTATTTACAATGTGGTTGTGAGGTAACAATTGTGGAATTACCTTTATATGCCATATTTACAGGACAAAAAGAAACTATGAATCTTATCAAAACAGCTAAATTGAGAAAAAAAAAACAAAAAACAAGCAAAATGTTAATAGAAATCCTAAGTATAGTACTGCTCACTATGTCTTACTGGAAAATGTAGTCTAACCTGTCACTTTAAGGCTATATGCATGTATTTTTGTATCTTAATTCTCTTGAAATTCACCAGAAACACCATCACAGGTTAAGCTACGGTCACAATGACCCGTACGACCTGCTACGACCTCTCTGCGAACGATTTTTTTCTAATTTCTTACGTCATTCTTGAGGCGTTGTTACGAAAAAACAGCGCTCGTAGCTCGTTCGTAAGTTCGTAGACAGGTCTATGGTCGTGTTAAAGATTTTCTACGACCAGTCTACGAACGCAGAGACTAAAGCCTGTGTAATATGCCTGAGCGGAAGAGTCAAAGTGGAGAGAGACGCGCTCTGGAGACTCCGCATCTCTTGAGGCGCAGTTTAGCCTGTACGAGGGATCTGTATGAAAGCCCACGGGCCTGGAGCACGTGACGGAAACGCAGCTATAGCTTTAAACACGGAAAGGAACGGACAAGGAGCGCACGGAGGGGACCGGACAAGGCGCACGGAGACAGGACGGAGCGCGCAGGGGGGGCGGACCCAGAGCGCGGGGACCAGACCCGGAGCGTGAAGGGATGAGATCGCTTGAAACACGGCCGGACCGGACCAGGAGCGCACGGAGAGGAACGGACCCGGTGCGTGCAGGAATATCGCTTGAAACACGGCCAGACCGGACCAGGAGCGCGCGGAGAGGAACGGACCCGGAGCGTGCAGGGATAAGATCGCTTGAAACACGGCCAGACCGGACCAGGAGCGCGCGGGGAAAACGCAAATCGCCTGGAGATGGACACAACCACGGGGAGAACAGCTGTAACAGACGTAGACATTTGGACAACTTCTGCTCGCTGGCGGTGGAATATTGTTTCTTGGAAGTGCTTCAAACTTTTTATATGAACACAATGATGTCAGTGGATTAGTCTTCAGCATCCGTCTTCGCTTTGGAAGTTTTGGCGTCTCCTCTGCAATACACAGGTAAGAAACAAAGCGGTTTTGATGTTTTTACGGAGGTTTGACTTTGTGAGTTTGTTGTGTTTCGAGTGAGAGAGACAAACGAGAGAACAGATTTCAGACAAAGCCTACAGAATATAGCTATTCATAAGCATATTTGTGTTTTGCTGGTGTGCAATTAGGTTATTTCTATTCCGGTACGGTTTACGAAAGGTTTAATAGCTAGAAACAACTTGATAAAGGCTTGAGTTGGACGCAGGGACATCGCGCAGCTCCCGTGCGACACAAAATATATGTAGGATTACCGTAAAGACGCATTAAACAAGCTTTAAGACACACGCAAGGATGCCGTACGGCTTCACTTCCCCAAGAATGTCGTGAGTTGTTGGTGAGAGCTGAAAGTCTGCCGTAAGAAGACTGTAGGAAAACAGTTACCACTCCACGAGCCACGTACGAACTCCAGATTTCGTACGACCTGTAAGATTCGTACGACCATTTTATTCGTACGGGTCATTGTGACCGTAGCTTTAAGCAATGTAAACAACTTCCACTCAAACATGCTCCAATTCAGCCCAATCTCTTGAGGATTGAGTGGAATTTGCTGTTTTTGCCGTGCAGCCAAGTCATCCATCAGGTGACACCTATATTTGTAACCCGGCCTCATTACGAGTGTCATTATGTGTGATTATACCTGCTGCCCTCCCACCACGGCTGTAGGTGGGCCTCTGATCACTCTAATCAAACTCGTGTGTGCGTGTATGTGTGTAACCGTGAGAATGTGCGCGTGTGTGTGTGTCTGTGGGGAATGATTGCGCCGCGATGGATTTTCATTTCACCCCGATGAGACACAGAAGCATCAGTCACGCCCGGCCCAAGTGTTCGGAGCCAATCGCTTTAATGAATATATATTATTTTGACCCCTCCGTCGCCATTGTTCTTTGTCTTTTTCATATCACTTCCCCTTTAAGGCCATTACTCTGGATCTGTTCTTGGCCTTTTCTGTATTCACACTCTACCCTTTAAACGTTTCTCTGGTTCTTGGCGACTCTCACACGCGTTTGGGCTCTGACAACGCTCTATTTAACAGATTATATTTTTCCCAACTTGCGTGAAAAAACTTGAATATAGCATTTTTTGTAAATTTGTGTTGGAGAACTTCTGCTTTGCCGAGATAATCCATCCCTCACATATGTGGCATGTGCTATACCAGATTTTTGCTTCTTTAAAAATCTAAACAAACACAAATACTATAATTTCTGCCCTATTGAGCGCACCTGAATATAAGCCGCACCCATTAGATTTAAGTTAGAAAAATGATAAAGTACATATATAAGCCGCACTTGTTAATAGGAAGTCTATGAGAATCTATCATTTTGCTGCATTGCCTTATAAGCCGCAGTGTTCAAAGCTTGAGAAAAAAGTAGCGGCTTATAGCCCAGAAATTACGATAATACGTATTAAACTTCCTACATCAGTCACATGTTTTGCTCACTTATCTAATTCATTCGGAGCCTCCGAATTGTTCACCACGATGAGTTTTAAGCTTTTTTTCACAGCTGTTATGAGCGAAACGTGCCGGTATAACAACAATAACAGACAAACTTTGTGGATTTTGGTGAACATATGACATCACTAGACGTAGACAGGACATTGCAGATCAATTTTCACCCAAGAAAATTACAATAAAGGAAAGGAAGGTTCTAAGTTGTTTATTTGAGCCACACTGTATTGCAGTTGTAAGAAAAGGGTTTGACTCCTGATGCCTTTCTATGAGTTTTTTAATGGTCTCCTATCTGTCTGTGTAGTTTTCCCATGCCACTAAAAACATGTACAATAGGCTTAGTATATTTTATTCTATCATATTAACATATGACAATCATATCTGTAAATGTGCTGTGCTAAAGCTGAATATTCAGCTTTAGCCCTTTTATTGTGGCTAGCATAAAGGTAGCATAAACTATACTCAAATGTTCACAATTAATTCACTTTAAATCAATTTCTTCCAAGCACAGGTATCTTGTTAATGTATCTACCTAGGTGAAAAGGTGTCTGCAATGTACTGTCTACATCTATAATGTCCCATTTGTTTGTTTACCAAATAAGGAGCTGATCTCAATGG
This sequence comes from Mugilogobius chulae, assembly GCA_038363315.1. NCBI lineage: Eukaryota > Metazoa > Chordata > Actinopteri > Gobiiformes > Gobiidae > Mugilogobius > Mugilogobius chulae. Next base: position 30,819,606 of record CM076413.1, read on the forward strand.
GATTCAAGATAAACCAATATAATAAAGATTTTGGCTGTGGCAATATTTCTTCCAATTTGAGATTGATCAACAGTGCACAAACATCCAGCTCCATTCTTTTGAATGGGGCTATTCGGCTATATAATTTTTTCCAGAGTGTCTGATTTTAGGAGTTATCACATCAACTGAATATGTGGTCAAACAAAACAAAAATAAATAAATTGACTTAAGCGACCAGAATCAAGCCAGATTTAAACTAGAGCTAACCTAGAATAGTAGACTAAACAAGTAACTAATATTTTAGTGTTGGATAGGGCCGCATGAGTTGAATAGGCCTTAAATTGAATAAACAAGGATGTTTATATGTTTGCTAAAAAACAAACGATCAAGTGTATGATAGCTCAGACATACAGTATTTGCGATCTATCACATAAAAACTATTTACTGTAGGTATGCAATTACAACACATGTCTTTCTCTTTTCTTTCTTCTCAGTAAAGGCCAGACGCTTGTCCTCGGAGCTGGAGCTGGACTGCAGATACTCAGAGGTGTCTCAGGTTCATAAAGCCTTGTGGAAACATCAGAACGAGAGCATTCACCTGGACATGGAAACCAGCCTGGGCTCCATCACCACCTCCATCCCTTTACCTGTGAGGGCGGAGTCAGCGGGGAACTACACCTGTGTGCTGCTGCTGAAGAACAAGCAGACTGTGAGCGCCACCTACACCGTCACACTGCCGTCCACAAGCAAAGCACGAGGTGAGATGTAGGAGAGAGGTAAGACAAAGAAAATACTACTGTTTATGTAACCCCTTATTCATCCAAGTGTGTTTGGTGAAGTTGACAGTATCAGTAAGTATTTTGAGCAAATAGTGTTGCTCAAAAATGGAATTTGGAGAAACTACTAAAGGTGTGTAGCTTTTCGGGAGATGGAGACGCCGAAGTGTCAAACCCGCTGCACCTGGCCCGTCCAAGTGGCTCTTTGCTTCTCTATGTCGGAAACAATTGTATTACTGCAAGTTTTCTTATAGTAAGCCTCATTTTTAGAGCGGCCTGTTACAGTGCAGATTTTACGTTTGCATAAATGTAGCAGAAAACGTTAAGGCACGGCCCTGACAAAAGTTTGTGCAGCAGCAGTGTTTTCTCTATGATCACACAGGACAGTCCCATTACAGCAGCCGATTTTAAAGGGGTGAGGCTGAGGTTAAAAAAATAAAAATGTCATGAAATAAAAGTGCACAAAATTTATATATACAATTTTGTGCACTTTTATTATGTGGGGGGTATACCCTAGGGGGACGCTAGGGTATACCCCCCACAGCCCTCATAATTACATTAACTCCTTTTTACATTTATTTAATTAATTATTTTTTTTTATTTTTTTATTTCTGCATTAAAGAGCGTATGAGCTTAAATAATTTAATTATTAATTTAATCTGTGTCAATAATACAAATTAAATACAAATACAATTTGTCCCCTGTTGGTGGTAGCAGTCGGCTCATGGTGAGGCTCTTCATGGATCTTGGCCAGTTAGCTAGCTCTGACCCAGACTGTCCACTAGCAAAGCCTTAAAATGCAGTGTTTTCCTTGTAATCCAAAAACGTATTGAACATTAACAGAAACATGAGATTAAAAATATGTAAAAGGACCTAAATATTTCAGACTAAAGTACAATGTTAATATGAAAAATTGGCACCATCTGGACTCGTGACAACATCACATTGTAGAACATGAACAGAAACTGTCAACATAAACCTTTTGTCACTTTTATTCTAGTATTGCTTCAACTAAACTCTTACATGTACAGTAAAAATGTCTTATTGTTACTCCAGAGATGTCCACATTTCAATAAGTCACCAAAGTAAATGAAGCTGACTGAGCAAAGGTGCCAAAAGAGAAACTGCATAGATAAAAACTTGACTTTAGGCTGTCTGTTCCAAAAGCGAGCGTCGTTGTAGCTGATGTAGAAAATATGATTACATTTTCAAATCTTTCGCCTTAAATATTTCATGCTGTCCTAAAACTTCTGCAGTGTCTTTAAAGAGTTTTGGGTAATAAAGAACAACTGCAATATTGAGATAACAATATTGTGGACTGTATTGATTGGTTGGAGCAAAACAACCTGCCTCCAGTGAATAGTGAATCGTTCTTTCTAAGTGCTTTGAGTGCAACGGAGGGAAAAGTACAATAGAAATGTTCCTATTTACCATTTAAGGTTCACAAAAGCCTTTCAAGTGTCCATTAATACAAGTGTGTCTATACAGCAAAATAAAAACTATTTTGTCGAGTGGGAGTGAGATAACTAGACCCACATTTAAGACACTTGCTTGTCAGTCTTGGTTTGAGATGAGGAGATGAGTTCTTAAACGGTTCCCATATGTTCCAGCTGTACTTGTGTCTCCATGAGGTTACTAAAGGTCAAGTCCACTGGGGACCCAAACTCTGTGGTGATACTGATTAAAGCTGTCAGCTCATTTATATGCCATCTCCTCAGATACCCCACGTGCTCCGCCAAAGGTTAATATCTTGTCTCTTTTAAAATGACTTGAATCAGTAGTTCATTATGGTTCCTCCGTGGAATGTACAAAAATATGGCATTAAATGTTTCTATCTGCCAGGTGGATGTACTGACAAATTCTCTAAAATGCCTTTGAAGACAGTTTACAGAAGAGAAATGAATGGCATGGCATGCTTTGTCAAATTTTGAAACATCTTTGACATTGTTAGATAAGCTTAAACTGAACAATGTAGGGTGTCTTTTTGAGGCCAGCTTAACGCCTTGTCTACACAAAAACATGTTATAATTTTAAAAACAAATTGCATAAACATGGAGCTGCCTTAGGATTTATCAGCGTCTACATGACTCAGTAAACCAGCCTGAAGCCGGTGTAATGCCTGTAACTGACCAGAGTGTGGCGCTGTGACACTGACACTGAAAGTCACAAAACTAAAGGAAGACTCAACACTGAGCATGCGCAGAAAAGTTGTTGAATGTCAACGGAATTCTTTTAAACTTTACAAACATTCTGAATGTTTGCTAAGGATCTAAAACCTGCAGAAGAGACAGAAAAAGTGGATTTTTGATTCAGATTCTTTGGAATTTTTTGACAAAACTTCTAAAAGGGTTTAATAGAGATTGTAGTGGATTTGTTTAATTTTAAGCTTGTTTTCTGTCGTTTATGGAGCAATGGAGATGGCAGATTTTCCCAACATCTCATGAAGGTCAGTTTCTGCAGATGAGACAAGACTCCAGGGCAGTGATGTCATCATGGAAAAAAGTTGCAGATACAGTGTAACTGCGGAGACACAAAACCGGAATTTTTAAATTTTATTTGTTTTCAGTGTCCTGAAACACACCCTGCTTCGTGTGGACGATGTGTGGTTTAGGACAAATATTTGTTCTGAAACACATGAGCTGGGCTTCATGTGGACAAGACCTAAGACGCAGTGTCTTGTACATTATTCATGCAGTTTAATCAGCATGTTACACCTGTGAGGTGAGATAGAAAAATCCTCAATTCCTGGGTATTCAACGCTCAACACATCAACAAAAGTATGTGTTTATATTTTTATTCAGTATAGTTACACTTTAAGACTTTAAAGTGCCTATGACAGGTTAGACTACTTTTTTAATAAAACACAGTAAACATGATTATGATTAAGATTTTAGTAAACATTTAGCTTGTTTTTTTTTTTTTGTTATGGGAACGTTTAAACTCCAGGACTTTCTTTACATTTTGGTGATTTTTGATGACACATGTGAAGGGATTCTGTTTTAGAACTTAAATTATTTGCTGTAATTTTCTACTTTTAGTCTTCAATTTCTTCATAAATTGCAACTTAACTGCTCTCAAACTATGATAAATATTTACCACAAAGAATATCACACCAAACTAAGTCAAAATAAGAAAAATGGGATAATCTGTCACATGAGCTTTAAATCGAATGTCTTGTATACATGTTACATGTTTTTACAAACATACTGAATTCGATTACTTTTTGTAAAATGAAAATCACAACAATCACAATCCGAGAACTGCACAATTTAATCAAAGCAGAGTTATAAACAGTCAAATGAAGCAACAGATTAAAAGAGACCTATTATGTCAAATCCACTTTAACCATGTTAAAACTGTGTTCTCTCATCATCGTTAAGATGGATCTAGATTGAAGGTTAGATTGATTGGATTCATGTTTGTTGTTGTATTGTCTTGCAGCTGATGTGTTCACCTTCCGCCTATCCCTGCCCACTTGTTCAAAATAAAAATTCAGAGTTAAACATTTCTAATTCAATTGTTATATAACCACGTTCCAACAATAAAAATGTGTAACGTATCATCTACTGCTGGTTAAAGTTATACAATAAAGAGGCAGGGCTTATCAGATGAATCCCTAAAACCCTTGAAGTGTTCTTGTTATTGTTTTTAACACAAGCTAGTTTCCAAAAGCATATCGTCATTCAGAGAGCAAAACATGCAAACTGCTGTGAAAAGTGTAAAAATCAGGTTTAGTGCCTTTAAATCTATGCTTAAAATTAGACGGAAGAACTGTCATTCTGCAGGGTAGTCACAGAGCTAGATAACTTTATTGTGACACTGGGAAACTATCCGGGCAAAGCAGTAACATCACCACAGATAGTATTTTTGACAGTGTTTGAGTTTAGGTCTACTCACTTCTCCTCCACTGATCTGCAGCAGGCGTCTGGAGACAGGACCGCCTCTACACAGTCCGGCTAAATTATTCAGCTTTTCCGTATTGGCGTCAGGGGAGGAGGATGTGACAGGTGCGAGTCTCCTGGGAGCACAGATGAGCTCACAGTGGACACCCCGATACATCACTGCGTTTGGGACTCGCTGCTCATCACGGGGCAGAGGCAGAGCGATGACACTGAGAGGGGAGACAGAGAGAGGGGGTGGGGCAGGATAGATGGTCAGAAAAATACTATGAAAGCAAGCTGATTTATAGGGTTGAATGCATTTGGTACACCTGTAGAATTTTGTATTTAGACTTGACTGTCCTTATAGGCAGTGGAATGAAAGGACTTTACAGATATATTGTTTTCCAGTCACTTCACATATTGTAAAATCAGGTGTCAAAAGACTGCAGTGTGTATTCGCTGAGTGTTTGACCATTCACAACCGAGCCGATCGGTACTATAGACCAGCCGGATCTCACAGATATGAGTGTTTGAAACAGTCATATCATCGCAATTATATTATTTGCTTGCCTTTCACATGTTTGCTACCTCAGTTCATCTGTATAGGCGTTTTCTTACATGAAAGTACCAAGAACTAGTCCCAACATTCCTCCGGTACCTGTTTTGTCAGAAAAATTACCCTGTCCTCATGTTTGTGTTTGACACAGCAACAGTTCCTGAAAGTGGTTCACAGTGGCTTTTGCATTAGCATCTGTTTAGTCATAGGCATTGAAATAAGTAAATAACTGGTGTTTGTAAAACAAAAGTTGTCTTTTTTGATTCCACATAAAACTATGATCTACAAAACCTAAAAACATCACTGAACTTAACAATAAAACTAAATTACTGGTATTCTCTGTAATACCTTTGCCTGGAAAATGCAGACGATATATTAAAAATATATCGTCTGTCCGCCTTGTCGCTCTTTCGGAGTTCTGTAGCCGTGATTGACAGATTAATTAGCCAATCAGAGACATGCATCTTCCGCCGTGTAAAATCCAACATGGCTGCTTCCGACGAAAAAAATACATGAAAAAAATATCACGTGGAACTAAAAAACATTGCGCATTTCTGCAGAATCAATGAGCGAAGAAAAAAACGATTTTAATGTGAGGTGAGTGAAGTTAGATTTTCATCTAAATGACAGACGACCAATCAGCTCTTTTGTTTCATCTGCGTCACACAAATAAGATAATCTGATTGGCCGGTACGATGTGGATTTATCTGAAATGCAGACGGAGGGCGTGGTGACCAGACCCACTCTGAGCAGTTTGCTGAAGTGTGGGTTCTGGATCCCAGGCAAGTAATACCTAGTAATAATTAGGCTTTTTTTTTTTTTTTTTTTTTACAAATTATATTATTCTATTTTGCTTTTAAATAATTTCTTAAGAATAATGAAAGTCGATCTAAATTTGATAATGTATAAAACATGTTTCCAACTAAGTTAACACTGTAAATGTGCCTGTGTCACCAAAAGGTTCCTGGTCTGACTGGAAAGTACCCAGAGCAAGAGCTAAGAAAAAGTTCCTCGAGTGTGGCCCCAATCCATAGCTCCTGCTTTGTGTGATCGCAGCTAAAATGGAGACTGGAACTAAAAAAGTACTAGGAACTGAAGAAAAGTGGGAAAAGACCTTATGGTGGAATTAAAAGCATGTTATTTTTCACGAATACTAACAAAATCCTAATCTTAAAGGTGGAGTAGCTGATTTTCACACTGCAAAAACGATTTAGGTTTCTTCCTCTCATAAATCCTTCGATACATGGTAAATATTGACATGTATTCATTTTGGTTGCATTTATGGCTTATAAACGTCTTTTTACAATCAACCAAGTAAACTGGAGTGAGCGCCCCGAGGTCAGCCAATCAGAGCACAGCATTCAGTTCCTGATTAAAACTAAAATGATTTATTTTTCAGTTCAGACAGGACTCCGAGGTCTCATTTTTTCACAAAGTGTTGTATTTACTACATAATGTTTTAGTGGAAGGCACAAAGTCTACTAATTTACAACAAAAAAGTTAGTTACCCCACCTATAACCAACGCCAAGCCTCTGACCTAAACTTACCTGTTTTTGTAACTTCAGACCTTAACATCGCCGTTAACCAAAACATCCTGAGTGTCCTCAACAAAACAAGTAGACACTAATATGTCTCCGGACTTAATCACACAAGATACCGTGGTGCATATTTCTTCCATTGTGCAAGATTACTTAGAAGCCATGTAAAGTCCATCGTGAAGAAGCATCTGAGTTCTGTGTTCAGAACTCAATGAAGAGTATGTTTCTGTATGTGGAGTTTGCATGTTAATCCTGTGTCAAGGTACCACTCCCTCAGGTAAAAATAAAGGTAAATAAATACAGAAGACAGTTAATTCATTAACTCTAAACCTAACCCTAACCTTTAATTTTTGTTTGTTGTCATACCTTGTGAAAACCAAACTATTGGTGGGCAGGTTTTGTGGGTCATATTTTGAGAAACATTTTTACTTTTTTTCTCAAACTGAACTCTCAAACTGAATACCAAAATGTTCTCATGGCTTGAGTGTATATACCATGCCTGAAATAAAAAAATAGAAATTGTGTTCATATGACATGGTGTTATCTGTGAGAACAGCCTGTAAATACACATAATAATGGTGGTTACATGCAGTGCTATAGAAATGTCCATTTAGAGCCTAAGTCCTCTTGAGTGCATGGGGAGAATGTGCTGAATGCTCAGAGAAGTGCCTGTACTGTACTCAAATGGGGCATTTTTAGAGGTGGTGGACCTGAGTACTCCTGTGTCCTGGCTAACTTAAAGTACTGGTTACCATGGGCCATAAATAGATCCAACTACATTACATTGCTTTAATTTAGATTGACAAGAAAAATCTAAGTATTCTTGCACTTTGAATAAATGTTGTCATAGAATCTCCTCAAACAAACATTTACCCATGTCTGACTTTTCTGTAAATTTCTCCGCTTTCCCACAACTTCTGTATTTTAATCAAAAAAGTTTTGTTGAATTTGTACTTACACTGGCAATTCTTACGTATTAAAAATTGAAGCACCGAGAATGCACTCGAACAAAAGTGCAAAATCCAGACTGTTTGACCAAAATGTTCAGAATATGTCATTATAAAGTGACAGGTTAAGCAAATTGGAAAAGTAGACAGGCGTCATAAGCTAGAACAGTTTGTACCTAGCGAGTAACCAAATATTGTTAATGTAGCTCTGCATAATAAATATTTTTCTCAGTTCAGAGCGGTGAAAAAAGCAAAAAGAGCAATCACTGTACTGTGGGGGTTCAAATGCTTCAAATGTCATGGAGCCTCAGCAATCATTCCCTATCCGAGGTTGGTCCATCATTTGCAAAGCGTTCAAGCCGTTTCTTTGCTATGCCTCCCATCAGACGCTCTCTTCTCACAGTCGCGCGGATATAAATCACCTCCTACCTCATTGGAGTTCAACTAGACGAGCAGTGAGTGAAGTACCGTGCGGGAAATGGAGGAAAAAACAGGATTAGGTAGAGGCAGAAATGAGTGCAGAGAGCAGAGCAAAGGAAAGGAAGATGGCAGTTGTGGGTGATGTAGTCCATTTTGTTACCTAATGGAAGACACTGGTGAATAAGAATGCACTTTGAATTTATAGCTATTAATTGTGAAATTCTGCTGTTGTTTACTCATATAGTTAAGAAAAAATATTACAAGTTGATAAAAATAAGGAATGTTGTGTGTGAAAATTGCCAAAATTGCACTTAACCTCATCTGCTAAATCTTATTTATCTTATTTGTTGACATATTAAAAAAATCCAGGTGGAGCAGGTGAACTCTGGAGACACGTCACAGTCAGGTCCAGGTGGAGACACGTCACAGTCAGGTCCAGGTGAACTCTGGAGACACATCACAGTCAGGTCCAGGTGAACTCTGGAGACACGTCACAGTCAGGTCCAGGTGGAGACACGTCACAGTCAGGTCCAGGTGAACTCTGGAGACACATCACAGTCAGGTCCAGGTGAACTCTGGAGATACGTCACAGTCAGGTCCAGGTAAACTCTGGAGACACGTCACAGTCAGGTCCAGGTGAACTCTGGAGACACGTCACAGTCAGGTCCAGGTGAACTCTGGAGACACGTCACAGTCAGGTCCAGGAGAACTCTGGAGACACGTCACAGTCAGGTCCAGGTGAACTCTGGAGACACGTCACAGTCAGGTCCAGGTAAACTCTGGACACGTCACAGTCAGGTCCAGGTGAACTCTGGAGACACGTCACAGTTTGGTCCAGGTGAACTCTGGAGACACGTCACAGTCAGGTCCAGGAGAACTCTGGAGACACGTCACAGTCAGGTCCAGGTGAACTCTGGAGACACGTCACAGTCAGGTCCAGGTGAACTCTGGAGACACGTCACAGTCAGGTCCAGGTGAACTCTGGAGACACGTCACAGTCAGGTCCAGGTGGAGACACGTCACAGTCAGGTCCAGGAGAACTCTGGAGACACGTCACAGTCAGGGTATTTTCAGTCAGGTCCTAAAATACTCCCTCAAACCAAGTTACTTTCCAGAACAAGTACATAATCAATACAATTTAAATGCTGCACATTAGGGATGCAAAAAGTTATTTAATCACAAAAAAACATTTATTGGAGTAATTGTCAACTAATTTAGTAATCAATAAATTGCTGATATAACACTTATTCTAAAGCCTGTCCTGAAATGAGACTCAGACAAACAGAAATTACTCTAATTTACAGTATTTTAGGCGGAATAAACGCTTACATGATAAAGAAACAAAAATAATTCTGCTTCAAAAGCGGAATTTACCGCCCACTTAAGTTCATACGATAAATCATTTTATTAGGAATGAAGTGTTTACATGGTTGTTTTAAAGTAGAATTCATTTTTATTCAGAATTTTATTTTCTTTATTCGGAATTAAAGCTATCATGTAAACCCAGCAATTGTGAGTCTAATTTAGAAATGTTACACATCTACTCTTATATTTATCCTTTATACTTTGTTCTACATTTCTGTTTCTGAAAACTTGCCAGTCTGGTTGAAACATGTAGAGGGCCGCATCTGGCCCCTGAGCCACAGTTTGCCGACATCAAGGTGTTCTCAAATTAGATGAAACTCTCCAAATCGGAGATCTTTCACATTCTAAACAACAAATCGATTAATTACCAAAAAGCGGCAGCCGCTTTTGACCAGCAGTGGAAGTCAGATTATCAGTGCGTGTGTGGCGTCTCTTCACTGCACTAGATTAACATAATTCATGTGCTAAAGCTGGCGAGGAGAAGAGTTCAGGTCGAGCTCGGGGTCAACTACAGCCGATGTGTTTCATTAGGAGTCGCTCCACATACTCACAAATCAATTAGACCTAACAAAGCACAGCGCCATCGATTATTTCCAGGCTTAAAACGATGTCTTTGGGGCGAAAGGTGAGGCTTGAATGTCACGGCTTAAACCAACTCTGTCTGCACAAACTTTCAAATCAATCAGGAATACTATTAATATTTTTTATGACTTTCTGTAAAAGTTTGTGTTTGTGGTGTAAAATGTGCTCCTGTCCGGTCACAATAAAAAGAAAATCTATCTTCTATTTATAACAGTGACATTTTAAAGGGTTAGCACAAAGATACCAGTAAACTCATTATCAAAGAAAGCAAAGCCATACTACATGACCTCAATAATAATAATGTTTAAATGCATTTATTCATCAGATTGAAATTATGTGCCTAAGTATTGATAAAAAACAAAACACCCAAAAAAAACAGTCTCTTTCCAGTCATCTGGTCTTGTCACAACAACGAATTCTAAAACGTGAACATAACCTATTGAATCCAGTACTTCAACCAACGACAAAGTAATTTTCTGAAGATGGAAAATCTTGTAAAATTACATTGAAAGTAAAAGTAAAAACCATGCAGCAACACAGGGCTCACACTGCGTCAAGTCCGAACTCCCGCGAGCAAAGTGCATTCAGTGGTTTTCAAAAAGAAAGTCATTATGCTACTACAAATAACACAAACACGTCAAAACGCTCGACATACAAACGACTATACACAGAGGATGTAAACAAACGTCCCCTGCTTATCCATTGTTTGGTGAACAGAACTGACAAGCCCAAAACTCGGAAAAAGTGTTATTTGTTAATCCAGAAACAAGTGAAGTCCCAAGTTGAGCTTGAATCCCTGTGAACTTGTGGTCTTGCGATGCCCAGTGTGAGTGCTCACCGGACTCAGACCGGATCTGGATCAGGATCTGGATCTGGATGAGGAGGCAGTGTGAGCCCGGTGTTAGTTCGGAGATGTTTACCTCGTCGACATATTTTGACAGGGGTGCATCGTAGCAGAGTGGTTAGAGCTCTGGCTTCCGAATTAGGGGGTTGTTGGTTCAACTCCCGGGTTGGACCATATTAACATCTTTTAATCTCTCTGGTGGAGTTTGCAGGTTCTCCCCGTGTTATTTTGGGGTTTCCTCCCACCTCCATAAACATGCATGTTTAGGTTAATTGCAACCTGGCTCATGCCAGATGAATCTGTGTTGAACTCCAATTTGAGTTCTTTCACAGTTCTTTCATTTATGCTTAACCAATCACAGCAACAAATTGTATAGCATATCCAATGTCTGTGTGGGATAGAACCAGTACCACACAACCCTTTCTGCTCTTCTTAAAAAAAATAAAAATAAATGAAACCTCTGCTAAAACAGAATCAAATGCAGCAGAAACACGTACATCGACGGGAGCCGCCATCTCAATTCAAGTATGTTCTAAAATGTTTCCTCCTGAAAAAATTTGATTTTCCATAAGGTATGTTCTGTTTAACCTGATGTGTGCTCTGTTTTTTTTTTGGTAACCATCCTTTACATAACTTGTATTGTTATTATGCTATTTTATTTGATACTACGTGAAAAATATATATATAAAAAATAAATAAATAAAACTTGGAACAGAGAGTTTGAGAGAAAAAAAAGCTGTCTAAATATGCGGCATATGTGTGTTAGAATTTTATGAACTCAAATACAGTTCTGGGTCCATTTTGGATGAGGAAACATTTTAGTAACAGATTTAAAATAGTGTAACATTGGCTCTTTAATAATTCAAGAATCGCCTCTTTCATTGCTACCAGCACCTTCCACAAATTCTATGTCCCAGATACATTGCTTTTAATCTTTTTTTCCCTTCAATTTTGTTCTTTTTGATAGAGACAATTTATATTCTTTTTGCTTTATGTCTTCATGTCAAACATCCAATCGGACAAAGACAACAAAGCATTAATCCTGATCTAATTAACCACGCTTTTATTTGGACTAATATGTGACTCGCCTTATATCCAGGCTCAGATCAAAGTGCGTCAGCAGATCTGATTTGGTTTTGATGTGCGGCGGCGAGGGAAAAAGCAGTGAGCTCGGTAAATGAGGCTACGCTCCCCGGTGCCTCTGTGATGTCCCGTGGCAGTCGGAGCAGGGCCTGTGTCAGTCTCATTATGCAAAGTGACCTGACGCCGCGTTTGATCACTTCCTCCTACATCTGCTCGGCTCCACGCAGGACTAATGCTTTCCTTATGCTGTGTCCGTTTCAATATACGAGCGCATTGTGTAGCGTAGTACCACCTGTTGTTAGACAAGTGCAGCGTGATGAGTCAGTTTGGGTTATTTGTGGTTGTGAAGTGGAATGACAAGTACGTGGAAATAGATCTAGTGAGTATTTAACTTATGACAAGCCCTATTGACCAATTAGTCGACTAAAATGACACTAGCTACTTAGTTTTGGTATGTTGTGGTCATGTTCTGACTCTGGTCCATGTTTAGTCCTGACTCTGGTCCATGTTCAGTCCTGACCCTGGTCCATGTTTAGTCCTGACTCTGGTCCACGTTTAGTCCTGACTCTGGTCCACGTTTAGTCCTGACTCTGGTCCACGTTTAGTTCTGACTCTTGTCCACGTTTAGTCCTGACTCTTGTCCACGTTTAGTCCTGACTCTGGTCCACGTTTAGTCCTGACTCTTGTCCACGTTTAGTCCTGACTCTGGTCCACGTTTAGTGCTGACTCTGGTCCACGTTAAGTCCTGACTCTGGTCCATGTTCAGTCCTGACACTGGTCCATGTTTAGTCCTGACTCTAGTCCATGTTTAGTCCTGACTCTGGTCCACGTTTAGTCCTGACTCTGGTCCACGTTTAGTCCTGATTCTGGTCCACGTTTAGTCCAGCAGGAGGCCGGTCGCTGAGGTTCTCAGAGTCCGAGATGGTTCATAAGGCACTAACATGTCAGAGATGTACTTTGGTGCTAGTCCATGGAGAGACTTAAACGCAAGCAGAGCTGTTTTAAAGTCTATTCTCTGAGCCACAGAAGCCAGTGCAAAGACCTAAGCACAGGACTATTGTGATCGTACTTCCTGGTTCTGATCAGGACTCGAGCAGCAGCGTTTTGGATGTACTGCAGCTGTTTTACAGCTCGTTTGGATAGGCCGGTGAGCAGGCCGTTACAATAGTCTAACCTACTGGAGACAAATGCATGGATAAGTCTCTCCAAGTCAGGCTTTGACACTAAACCTTTGATGTTTTTAGATGGTAAAAAGCTGCTGATGTTATTGACTTGATGTGTCTGTTGAAGTTTGTTATGGAAATCTTAAATAACTTTGATGAAACTGAAGTCTGGGAAAACCCATACTACAGGCCTCTTGGAGCCAGGTCTCTGCATGTGCTAATGTAGATCACACCTGCATAGGCTTTGTTGCATATGAAAAGACTCTAAACTCCCCTGATGAGCAGGAGGCTCCCAGGGTCTGACTATCATATGCTAAACTCACCTTAGTTTCAATGCTTTGCCCGTCTGGCCTGTTTGACCCCCTGATGGCTATAAGAGACAGCGCAGCCAGAGAGCAGGGGGCAGACCACTTGGACAGAGGACATGGAACAGACCACAGACAGAGACTATGGAGACAGAAGAGGAGACTGAACCACTAAGCAGGCCTCTCCTCATGGCCTAGCATGCCTTAGCTCATGTGATAGCATGAGCTAAAGAACAATGGACTGGGAAAGCTGAAATGGAGGGAAACCCCCATTTGAACAATATGGCCGGAGATCTCTCTCATGTTGTTAACAAATAATACTTTTTGAGCTTAGACAACTCAGCCATTCATTTTTCTACATGAATACCAAATTAATCTACAACAAGTAACCCTAACCCTAAGTCTGAGTCCATTATTACCTTCAGGAAAAAAAAGTTTAAAATGAAGCATAGAGTCACAGAGGCTTTGCAAAAAAAAGTGAAACAAAGGCAAAATAAAATGGAAGTAGTTTCTTGTTTACATCAGCCTCGTGTCACAGACTTCAAATTATTACACCTCTTTTCAGGTACAAATTAGAAAGCATGTGTTATGTGTGAGTGATGTCAGCTGCTCACATTGCATGGACTAGTAGAAACACTCACCATTACAAACATAAGCCACCCAAAGTGGTCTGAGGGATCCAGGCTAATGGAAACGTGGCTTATGTTTTTGTCATCCTCCTCCCACAGTTCAGAAGCTAACGTTTGCACAAGTATTGTACAAAAACACAGTCCTTCCTAAACTGATTTGCCGGCGTCTGGTCTGCATTGTGCGCCTGTTCTGTCTCTCCTTCATATTTATGGTGCTGATCCAGATAGCTGTCCACATGCCTTTCACTCAGTCTGACGGAGCCTGGATTTCTGCCTTTTATTCCCCTGCTTCCATTGTTTCTGATTGACAGAGGCATGATGCAAATGCCTGCAACATTTCCACTAAATCTCCAAGAAGTTTTGCGCGTATTTTAATCGGTTTGGCTTCGAGTGCAAAGGGAAAAAGAAAACAATAAAAGAAAACAGGAACAGGGTCGAGTCCACTTAACCCGTTGAAAAGGAGCAATCTTCAGAACAAGATGTCATGCGGTGTGAACGATTACACAATGATTTCAGGGCTTTGCTTTTCTTCTCACTGACCACTGTAGCTGGTATTTTTTTATTTAACAACTAGCTCGCCTAAATGTATGGTAAATGTTAAAGCGAGAAACTGGAAGTGGATGGAAAATTATTTAAATGTATGGCAAACAATGTGAAACTTGTGCTTTAGTTTGCTCACACAAATGTCCTGTTTTCATATAGAAAGGCATGTTATGTGCAAAAATTTGCCAAAATTACATATAAGCAGCAGAAACAGAAACATGGACAGAGCCAGGTTTAAACTTGTTGATTTCATTTGTTGACACATTTAATATGATGTTTTTACAGAAGGGATTTGGGATATTTTATTTCGTTTTTTGAGTAAAAGTGATTTGGCAGAAAATTTGCATCAAGTGTTGACACATTTTTTAGACTTTTAATTTAATAAATCAAACTTATAATTAAATATTAACAAATCCTTGCTAAAAACCTTCAAAATCGTGTTCAGTTCAATTTGGTGTGTGAAGCTGCTTCAGAGACAGACTCTGTAACTCTAAGAAAAAAAATGCATTTGAAGTTGCAATGTTTCATATTCTATGGATGAACTGAATTAGATTAAAATATTCTAATGTCTTCAGAGCAGGTTGGACAATTTTGTTGTTTCCACATGAAAGCCAATATACTGAGAGAGCAAACTGATCATAAAAAGTAAAATGAAGAAAAAAAGAGCCTGCAGGATCTCACCTTAAATGCATTTGAATGTTATGCTGTTCTCTATCACAGTGTGAGTCGAGACCCCCTTGAGGGCCACAAAATAACTTCTGGAGGTTTCCTGAAATGTGAAAAATGTAACTATGACATCATAAACAAGGTTTGGCACTTATCAAATGCAGTGATAAATGCAGCACAAAGAACTAAACAATGATGAGTGACTGGAGCCTCTCCCCGTGACTTTGGGCATTTTATCGGGGGAACCTCTTGGACAGTATATATATGTATGTATGTATATGTATATGTATATATATATATATATATTTACCCCTAAATAATGATTAAAATGTCAAATAAAATCTTTACTCTACTCTCCCTTGTGTAATCAGTTGTTAGAAAATAAGAAATAACAAGCAGCGTGTGAGTTTTGCAGTGCTGATGTCGAGCCCTCTCCTGAGTTCTGCTTCTCTCTTGTAGACGGTGTCGATGTCGCACGCCCCTCCTTACTCCCCTCTCTCTCCGCTTTATTACTCTTGGTGCCCCTGGTTGCTGTGGTTGTCGGTTCGTTGCTATGGAGACGGAGACACATTTCAGACCGCGGTGAGTCTTCAGGCACTTTTTCCTTTCTTTTTTTTTGACAGCCCTCCATGTTCTGTCCGTCTCCGGGCTGCTGTCGGTCGGCTGACACAGAGTGATGCCGACTGTGATGTCCTCTGAGGCTAGAAATGAATCTGCTTTTGGCTCCACACTTTTGGTGAAAAACTACAGCTTTTTAGAGATAAAAGAGTTGTATTATTCCACACTGTTGTGGGATTAGAGCTCAAGGTGGATGGCAAAATATAACTGTTACCGTGGAAAGCAGCCATTTTTGCAGCCAGTGTGCTAAAAGTATAGACATAGTGAACGTGAGACAAACAATGTATAAATGTAAAATTATGAGCTGTGGAACAACTTGATAAACTGCTGGGTCACGTCAGAAGATATAATGTATCTATCACACGTTTGTTAGAATATGACATAATGCATGCAAGTTCGGTAGCATCTTTCACAAGGATTTCAACTTCAGGTTGGACTAAAACATAAATTAAATCAACACAATTAAATGGCAGATTTGGTCTTCGTTGTGACCTAGGTTTCAGGGCCTCATGTCCCTCTTGTCTAAAGGTAAGGAAAAAGACTATGTTAAAAGGAGGAAGGGAGGTAAGAGAGACGATGAACAGAGAGGGGAAGAGGCTGATGGCTGATAGTGTGGAGGCCACAACAGGAGGTATGTCCTGCCTCTGAAGATGACAAACTTATCTTTATTAAAATCTCTATTGTGATAACATTAATCCTGCTCTGTGATATCTAAATCATATCATCAAATAATTGATCATTATTTTGTTTACTTTGCATCTATTACTATTCAAATAATATTTTTTCAAGACTGTTTTTTACATGAGAATTGAAAACAAGCATTACTTAAAGAAAAGTTAAATTATATTTGTAATTAGGAAAAAATATTCATTAATTAAAAAGTTAGCTTTTATTAAAGTTAGAGTACCTAACTTTTGTAGTTTCAAATTTTAACATTTTTGTCTTTTACACTAAAAAGAATACAGTGTGATAAATGCAACACAGGGGTTGAATGCAGCTCTCTGATTAGCTGAGCTTCGATGGTTCTCCCCAGATTAACTTTTTTTGATTGTAAAAACTGGTTTGTAGGCCACGATTGAATACATGTTGATTTTAACCATGTGAGGAAGGGTGAGAAGAAGTCATTGAATTTAAAACCTAAATTGTGTTTGCAATGTCAAATCAGGTACTCCACCTTTAAGTTGTATGAATAAGTTAGTAGAAATTTCCAGCACAACATTGCTGCTGGACCTTTAGAGTTACAGGTTGCCATGGTTGTGCTCTCTATCGTCATTATTATAACACAATAGACCCACTGTGTGGCTTTTGGTTCCCACTGCTGGTGATTCTGACCCACAGCTTGACAACCACAGGCCTACAACATGTCCAGCTCTTGTCCGTCCTGTTTGACTTGAACAATCTCTCTCTTCAGGTATAGAGCAGTCCCTGTCGGTCCGCTCGGGCGAGACTGAAAACATCTATGAAAATCCAGAGGACATGAGACAGGTGATGCAATCCCATATTTCCACTCTGATGAAATCCTTGTTCTCTCTCTCTTTCTTTTATCCCTCCGTCTCTCTCCTCCTGTGATTTTGCCTCTGATTTGCAGTCTTCCTCCTCCTTCTGTCACTTGTTGTTCATTAAAAGTGTTTTCTGCGCTCTGTTCGTTTCCCCGCAGGCTCCTCCCCAGGGCTCGGTCTACATGGTAAGTCACACTGTACTGCCTTATTATACAGCTCATGGAGAGTTTCTTTGTTTCAACTTTATTTATAGGCTTCTGTAAACAGGACACGTATTAGCTGTGATACAACAGGGTCCAAGAGCTGCAAAACTCAATTAAATCATCTTAAAGTGTTTTACCAGATAGCAGCTTGTAGAATATAGATCGAAATAAATTGATGCCGATAGTTTTGCTGCTGTCCATGCCTGTCATAAAGTCAATACCAGCACAGAGCTTAAAGGCAAACATTTCTTTCTTTCTAACAAAATAACTTGTCAAAAATCTGATCTATGTTATGCTATGCAGTTGTTTTTTTTCTTAAAGTGAAGCTAACCCCCTGAACTCTTTCCACAAGCTAAACTTTTTGCTGGAAAAGCATTGGGCTGGGAATAGAGAGCAGCAGTGTGATTGGTTTGACTGCAGGTATTTGTGATTGGCACAGTTTTGAGTGGAAAAATCAATGCTAATGTCACAGGGAGTCTAACTTTGCAGGACCTGAAACTTACTAATTTGACAAATGACTCAAAAGTATTCACCTTATTTTGCCCCACACATTTCTCTTGGCTGTGCACTTCCTGTTTAGCTCTGTTAAAAGGACTAATTTTTGCTTCCATAAAAATGTAAGAAAAACAGAAATAATTCAGTTTAAACTTCCTACATCAGTCCCATGCTTTGCTCACCTACGTAATGCTTTCTAAGCCTCCAAATTGTTCACCACACTGTGTTTTAAGCCTTTTTCACAGCTGTTAGGAGTGAGATGTGCCGGTTTGCTAACTGCAGCTAGCCACAATACCAACACCAACACCAACAACAACAACAACAACAACAACAACAAACTTAGCGGATGGTGAACAATTGTCTGGCTGCAGGCATGTACTGCCCACCTCCCTCAGCAACGTCTATACCACAAAAACAAGTAAGGTTTGGGCTGGGGTAAGATCAGGTCGTTTGAATAAGTTTACGGTTTACGAGAAGTCGAGAGTTGCCAAATATGGACGTCAGGTATGAACGGAGAGCTTTTTCCAGTGTGTAGCTAGAGGTGGGCAGGACTTCTGCAGGAAGACATTATTAGATGTAGTCTGGACATAACGGCTTAACTGTACTGTATGTACTGTACATTAACAAGATGTCTGCGCTAGCATTTTATTGTAAAAAAAAAAAAAAAAATAGTAGTGAGGTGATCTCAAATTGCTGGGTTTCACATTCTAGAATTCTTGTCAGTTAAAGGGCAGGTTGGGGGCAAGAGGCAGTTTTTTCCTGTTAACAACATTGGACTTTGCCTTGAAATATTTCAAAAACTATTTTACAAATTTAAAAAGTGGTGATTTCTGGGGTGACTGGACCCATTTACTTTTTGTATTACAAAAATAAATTAAATTTAAACAACATAATTTTAGCTGTCCCCAATCTGATTGAAATAACATTGGCCTGTAGAATGTTGTGATGTCATCTGAAACCCAGCAATAGATATACAGTAATGAAAACCAATCAATTAAATTTACAGGCTAAAGGCAGCTAAACAGGAAGTGTGCTGCCAAGAAAAGTGAGCAAAGCAGAATGTGGTGAACAGGCAAAACCATTTAGACATCGTATGCAGTTTAAAGTGGAGTATTTCATTTTCATGTTGCAAAACAAAAAGTCTCACAAATGGTTAATATCCACATTTGGACAGCAATCATAGCTTTAGAAACATATTTTTTCAGGGAGCAAAGTCAAACTTGAGTGAACCACTCAAGCACAGCCAGTCACAGAGCTGATTTTGTTGCAAATTGTTTCATTCGCAATATTTTTGGTGGAAAGAACTACATTTAGTAATGGACAAATGAAAAAAAAAAAAAAAAAAAATTAAACTAATAAGGATTAGGAATATTAATGAGCAACAGTAAGTAAATACAGACAAGCGGGCAGAAATAAGTGGTAGGTAAAAACAGGACTTCTCTAAGTACTCGAGAATTAGCTGCAGAACATTAGAAGATTACTCAAACATGCAGGAATCTATCCAGTACAACTCTGAGTAAGCTAATGATGAGAGAACATTGTGATAACAGTGGATTTTACAACTGCAACAGAGTGTCAGATCTGCAAAACTCACAATTAAAACAACATCCTAAAGTACTTACTTCTAATTTTCTGACTGTGTATGAAGACGGCAGTCTGTAGAACAGACAAAGCACTCAAATACAGCTTTCTCCCAGATCGATACAAATTGTGATACCAGTACTGCTGCTGTCAATAGCTGTTATAAAACCAATATCAACACAAAGTTGGAAGGCAGATAGTTCTTTCCTAATCACAAAATAACTTGTCAAAAATACTGTATGTTCCAAGTGTTACTCAGTTCAATGTGCTATTATGATTCAACAATAGAACAGTCTATAAAGAAAAACTCAATATTTGTGAGATATTCTGTATCATGCAATCCCTTTCAGAAAATTAAAATCCAGGCAGAGCCCTGTACTACGAAGCTAGATTTGGGGTTTAGCGAGGTAAGTTCTGGGTTAAACCTGGTTTGGCGGTCCTACGAAACTGGATCACGTCCTATCGGGGCAGATCTCTATGGCAACATGCGGCAAACTCATAACCTGCTCCGGCCCAGGATAAGTTCTGAATAAGTTAAAAAGACGAGGCGCTGGCCAATCAGAGACAAGAATTTAGGCGTTTGTGAAGAGACGAGAGAGAGAGAAAGGAGCGGAGAAATGAGGAAATGCGAAAGTCACAGCGTATTCTTTTACAATTTGATTCGCACGTAGCGTATTTATTAAGAGGAGCCATGAGATCGTATAGGCTATGTAGACACTGAAGAATCCTGTTTAATCTGTGTGATGATTAATAAACGCTTTCATTGTCAAGAAATAATGATTGAATGCACTTTGTGCACATTTGGCTGTGGATCTTTACGCATCACTTTGACTCAGACAAAATAGGATACACTTGTCTAAAGACACAGCTCATTCAGACTAAGCGGTCGATCTATTAAATGCTTCGTCATGTCTGTGCATTTGTGCGTAAAGGCCCATGCAGACAGGACGCGATGAGCTTCAAATGTCACTTGAATCCCATTCATGTGTATGTGGCTGCCAGCGGAGGAGCGCTCTGAGGTGCCGCTGACAGCTACGTACACATGAATGGGATTTCAAGTGACATTTGCCGCTCATCGCATCCTGTCTACACAAGCCTTTAGTCTGTTGTATCCATGCATGGCATATAAATGAACTCTGTAGCGTAACTTCTGTGTCTGTGATTGCTGATTCAGCGCAGCGTGTTTCCTTTGCTTAGATTTTAATACTCGTATATTTCGCTTCATGATTGACATTTTCTCACGTTTGAAGTCCAGCTCGGTTGTTCTGATTGGTCAGTTTGCGTCAACCCCGCCTCTGCTTCGTGAACGCGCACGCTTCATAAAGAAAATCCAGGGTTAACAAATCGAGTTGTGAACTTGTTTCGTAGGACAGCTTGGCCCTGTCCCAATACTCACACTACAAACTACACACTTCACTGAAGTGTGCATTTTCTGAAAGTGCGCCAAGTGTGCACTTGCACATTTGTGCAGGACAGGTAAATGTTAGAAATGGGACAGTCCACACTTCACTTGATGTGATCAAGTAAAACAGCTGTGTTAATAAACTGCTGATAAAGTCACAAAGCCACAGCTCACTTTAGTTTGGATCATTTACTGATTTTGCCTAAAACAAATAAGAGCAGTGGAGTTCTGCTTATGTTTGTATTAAAAGTGTTATTATTTTGTCAATATTATATTTTTGTTTTACATAGATTACATTCATACATACATATTTTCAGCTGAATTAATAAGCAACATTCATTTGATTGTATTTACATTGATTTCTGGGTGTTATTTAATGTTTGTTATATTTTTAAGTCACTGTCACTTTAAGAAAAAACTCACATCGTAATTTTTCTACCCGCGGCAAAGAACTCTGGGTAATACACTTCAGCGATGTCCGCTTCCATGCGGGCTTCACCAAAGTGCGAATAGAGGGCGCGAAGAGGGCGGGCTAAAGGCCGTTTGGGACAATTGGGACGCCCTACGCACTACCACCCCACAGCGGGAACGCGCTTCTGACGGCCACAAGGGTGGAAGGGTGGATATTGGGACAGGGCCCTTATCGAGAGCAACTCATATCTGGGTTAGTCTACCCGGGTAAGAGAAACTTATCCAGGATAAGTTCAGCGACGTTCCTAGTACAGGACTCTGGTCAATTGAGCAC
Source organism: Mugilogobius chulae (assembly GCA_038363315.1). Lineage (NCBI taxonomy): Eukaryota > Metazoa > Chordata > Actinopteri > Gobiiformes > Gobiidae > Mugilogobius > Mugilogobius chulae. The sequence goes on from CM076413.1 coordinate 30,841,427, forward strand.
TATCATGGTCAATATATGACAGGATCGTTTTTAAAAAGTCATTTTAAAACATTGTCTGTCTGTTGTTCATGCATAAGCTGCCAAAATTCAGCTTTGACAAGAACAGCACTATAAAGCATGCATCATTTCACTTAAGAGTCTGTTTCTTTTGTGTTTTCTTTTATGTTGTCATATTGTGTTTGCTGTGTCCTCAGTATATCTGTTGTTGTCTAATTGAATGTCTGATATGTTGTGACTGCTGACACATTGCTATGCACTGTCCCAATAATCTAAAAATATATATTTAAAAAAAGCTCTCATATCACGCATGTTCACAAAGGTATCTGATGTTTTTGTGAGTAAATAAGTAAACTAAATATCTTCTATCATCGCAAAAGTAGCATCTTGTGACAAAATTCAGTGTCGGAATCAAATAATAAACTTAAATGTTTTAATAGCTGAAAGCAGTTTTCTGATTAGCTGTGCTTGTATGGTCCACCTCAGTTTCACTTTGTTGTCTGTAAAAAGCTGTTCAAAAACTATGGTTGAAGTCAAAACCTAATAACTGGGTGGTACAAGTCAGGTACTAGGTGGTACAAGTCACTGTTTTGCACATCTGAAGTATTTCTCAAGTCCAGGCCGAGTCCAATGTCCATGCCCTACAAGTCCAAGTCAAGTCCAAGTCCTTTGAATTAAGTTTTATGTCATTATATCCAATTGCTGATTACATCTTGTATTTCTACAATTGCATTGATTTTTATAAATTATCCCATTCAAGATACATTTCTGGTCACAAAAAAGAAGTGAGAAGGGACATGGTACAGTTTGTTAATGTAAAATTACACTTTTTTAAAAGAATCACCAGCTCGACTTCAGTCGCAAGGCTCCAAGTCGAGTCCTAAGTCTCCATTCATTTGAAGTCAAGTTTCAAGTTATCAAAATAGTAGTAGAAGTCTTCAAAGTAGTCATCTGGGGCCTCATTTATAAAGGTTTGCGTAGGATTTTTGCTGAGCAAGTGCGTACACCTAGTGGCCACAGGTGGCGTGCGCCACGCAAACTCCATATTTATAAAAGTCTCCGTGCGCTCTCCTCCACGCAATCTGTGCTTTATAAATCCCACCTGCTTCGAGAATCTCCGCACGTTAAGCAACGTCAGACCACGCCCTCTCCACACCTCCAATTCACCATGAAAGGTGACTCATGAATAATATTTTAATAGACATGAGGCGATAATCAGTGGGTTTGACACATGTGGAAAGACAAAAGGGGAGGAGTCAGAGGGAGACGGACCAAGCAGCAGCAGCAGCAGCAGCAGCAGCAGCTTGTCACATGTGGATTTACTACTAATAAAATGTGAATGAAAAAGACTCTTCTCCCTCAAATTAGGCTCACGTTTTGAATGAATCAGATGTGTTTAACAGAATGTGTGTGAGATTTGGCCTCGTTCACTCACATAGGCCTATATACGTGAACGCGGAAGTCTGAATGAATGAAACGTGGCTCATGAGCGCGCGAGGGTGACACAGATGCCCTCCCTGAACGAGCCAAAGAGCGAGAGGGAAATACGCTGGAGCCAGAGAACAGGCAGCGTTACAGGCGAGAACGGGACGTAAAACTCCTGTTGCTTCTTTGCCTGCATGTGCGCGTCCGTGGCACAGACACTTTAGACATTTCCTTTCCTTAGACAGATATGGGTAGGCACTCCAAAGCTCCCCGTTACCAATTAATAAAATGACTCGCCTTTGGTCCTCCCCGGTCCGGGCAGGCTTTGTGGGGCGCGCGTTGTGTCAGAATGATTTCTGTCTATCTACATTCTGCCGCGTGCTGCATAAAAAGTTGGACCTGCGTCTTGTCCGAGGCTTTTCTTATTAAACAAAACCTAGCTAATGTGCTGAGGGAGGAGTTTTCTCTCAGGTCCGAGCGTTGTTTCATAAATACGTTCACAGATTCAGGCCATAATGAACACACGCGCACGCACGAAAGCCACGAGCTTGTGCACGAGAGCGCACGGGCTTTCATGCATGTGTTGTAATAAAAATGAAAGGAATAAACATCTCTTGTCTGTGTTGGTCAACATCTGCTTTAAGGCTGAAATACAAATGTAATATTTGTATAAAATTATGATTTTCTGCATCAAACACTTCCTCAAACTCTCTTCACTTCTGCTTCTCTCCACGAGTGTCGTCTTTTCCTCGTGTCTTCAGCCTTTGCGTACAGCGCACGCATGGGTTCCAGTTTGCGCAGAGCTGAGCAAAATCCTGCGCCTAGTGGAGCTTTTATAAATACCACCTTTAGCGCAGAGGGAGGTTTACGCACTGCGTAAGGCGTAAGCAAGCTTTATAAATGAGGCCCCTGGACAGTGTTTCCAAAGATCAAGACGTTTCGACTCTCATCCGAAAGTCATTTTCAATCTGATGGAAGTAGACTGAGACTATGCACACCAGGTAGGTTGTATCTTATAGTAGCATTCTTACCCCTTGGTCTAAAGGGAAAGAAATCTAGATAGAGCGCAGTCTCCAGGACTTATTACTGCAACAAGATCACTCAGTATACTACTGTATCTTGTTCACAGGTAGCCAGGGCAATTTACCAGTGAATTAGTTAGGGGAGCTTGAAACAGTCTAGGCAGGCCCAGTCAGAACAAAGGAAAGGAAGCTGAGAACAATGAAGAGGAAGCAGAGAACAATAGAACAATAGAAACAGGGAACAATGGAAAGGAAGCTAGGGCTTACCAAACCAGTTTTAGGAACAGGTTTCAGGAACAAATTTGGGTGGGTTTAGCCCCTCCTAGGGGGAGGGCTTAACTTAGTATAAATACAGCCAGTCTCAGTCTTTTTCCATCAGATTGAAAATGACTTTCGGATGAGAGTCGAAACGTCTTGATCTTCGGAAACACTGTGCAGATGACTACTTTGAAGACTTCTACTATGGATCACTCCTGGATGAATGAGGGACTACACCGTCTTATCAAAATAGTGACTCAAGTCTGACTCAAATCCAAGTCATGACTAGCAAGTCCGGACCGCTGTTAAAAACATGTGCAAAAGGATTAGTGAGACTATGGTAACTAGTTGGACATTAAAATACCTAGTTCTTATTTGGTCTGAAAAAAAATCTGGTGCCTCATCTTTAGATATTCTTCTTGTCCTTGAGCACTGGATTTTTCAATGCACTTCCAGTTTGTAAATACATCTATAGGCCTACATACCTGAAAACTCACTTTAAAGCATTTCAGGCAGCCTTGGTTACACTGACCCTCCAGTTGAGAATCACAATCACAGTTTAGGTAATAAATTTAAAGTAACTCAATACAGGTATTCAGAATATTAATTTAGAGCATGGGTTTAAAAACTTTTTCGCCTAGAGAGCTACTTTAGCGAGACAAAACTGCCGGTGAGCTAATAGTTTTAGCTAGTTCATTAAATTAACGATAAATGAGGCACAATTAGGTGCCATTATGAAACATCAGCCATACATATAAAAGTGGACAAAGTTAAGCATTTAAAGATAGAATGACAGTAGAAATAAGCATGCAATGAATACAATGTTAGTAAAAAACAAAAAAAAACAAAAACATGTATGATCCAAAGACCACTGATTTAGAGTAACTTTATTTATTTACTTTTTTATTTGAAAGTAATTTGGAATACAATTTGAAAATTTGAGGAATACATTTTTGTATTTTGACAATTTTGACAATAGTGAGAAAATTATAAAGATACCTGTTGTCTTACCTTACAAATGATGGCACCAAGCTATGAACCAAAACTCAAAAGTTGTTTGAACACTATAACTATAATGTATGTACAATACAATACTCAGTCTTGACTAAGTAATGGAATACAACATAAAAGACATTTTCATGCAAGTATTCAGTATTTTGTAACATTTTCAAAGCATTCCTCCCAATACTGAATAAATGTTGCTGTGTTTTACGACTTCAGTATGCTGTACATGTTTGTATATTTACTTGTAACCCATCCAACTCCACAAACTCCTGATTTCCCTCCTTCTCATGGCAGTCTGTCAGTAAATATGTCTCTCTCTCCGATCTGTCAATGCCCAATCTCCTAAGCCCAAAGCCTGCCTTACATTAGCCGTATTAACAAATCAATCTCATTACACACTGAAGGAACATAAATCTGGCTTTGTACCACGGATCTGAGTGTTTACCCTTCCCCCTTTTCTCTTGTTAATGCAGGATCTGAAGCCAAGAGGAGAGGACGATGTGTATAAGGAGCTGGAGCGGTGAGCAGAAGGCATTGCATCACCTGTAAGTCGTGTTTGTGCAGTGTCCCTCGTGTGGCCCTGCGAATCTGCTGCTACACTCCTCGCACTCATGGACACACGCTTCAGGATTATTCTGCTGTGACAGTGTTTACAAAGTTGTGCTGTCATGGTTCTAAAATTTCAGATTATATTCGATAACAAGAAAAAGACGAAAATGAAAATATTCAAGAAGCTTACATTTTGACCTATTTTTACTTCTTCAAAGTTTTGATATCAGTTTAGATAGATATTAGTTTAAGTATTGATAAGTGTCTGGCAGTGTCAGGTGATGTTTTTCTGAAAAAGTAGTTTATATTACTTAGTCAAATTGAAAATTTTATTACTGGTAGCTACACCAAGTATTGACTGGTCTAAGAAAGTTATTTTGGGATTCATTTGTGTGTAATATTGCACACATTATTCATATAGTCTTTTATGTTTGATTATTGATATTTGAAGTTGCACTGTGTAACTTTTTAAGGTAGGTAAGGTTTATTAAGGACAATGTACAATTTTTGCATTAAGCCGAATGGCAGAGATTGTAGTTTTACAGCTAATTTCCATCTGTAGTCCTGGGGAGGCAAAAATACATTTAAATAACAGCATGTTTTAGCCATTTAGATTTCTTTGTTGCAGTAAATAAATAATAAAAATCTTCACTTTGAGTCAGCTTGTAAACATTAGGGCCTGTTCATATTTGTTTCTAAGTGGTTGTTGTAGCTGTATTTTTTCACATTATGACACAAAATGTATTATGTATTCAGAATGTCATATGATTTTAACTTTTTGATTCTATGTGGAGTTTACTTTTCACCTTCAAAAAGCTCCACAGTGCACCTTTAATCATTCTAAGTGTCTTTACCCTATGATTTCTAGATTTAGCATAAATATTGATTAGTACCTGGTAGTGATGAGGAAATTTGAAAAAGTAACAAATTGCAAATGAATAATTATATTTTGGAAATGTAATTAGTAATGTGTAGTTGCACTACTTAGTTTCTGCCCCAAGAAAGTATCTTAGTTACATTACTTTAAGATTACTTTGTGTGTATAAATTGATCTAATATGGTCTTTTATGTTTTATTATTAGCATTTATGAGTAACAACACTACACCTTCTGATCTCTGTGTTTGAGGTGTTTCAGCCGACAAAGTGTTTGTACTTTCACAATAATGTGTTTCACTGCATTAAATTGTAGTTTAATTACAGTAGAGAGAGTATTTGTATCTTCCAGTGGTTACACCCAACTTGTATAATACCTAACAAATTTTAAGATGGAGAGTCTGCCACCTGCTGTCTTCTGGTGTCTAAATGTTCCACAGACTGGCATTTAATTGATCTTGCATTTAGCAAATTAAAGGCTGATTGTAGCATGTAATTTGTAGGAAAGTTTTATTGCATTAAAATGTCTTTTCCTCTCCTTTATATGATCTACACCCCCCTATGCCCCCAATCTCACACACACGTTTACTGTAGGATGATGCCACAGATGTGATTTAGACAATTACATTTCACTGTTTCATGTTTCGGCTTTAATCAACAACCCACAAAGACCAAGAACCAGGAAATTTTAATTAAAGTAAAAAGGAAAAAGAGAACCTTGGCCACAACTCAACCTGAACTAAACAACGACTAAAGCAGGATTAATCTGCGTTTTCACCACAACAACAGACTTCAGTAGCATCTCCTTTTGTTGATCCCTGCCCACTGCGTCCCAAACATCACATTTGTTCAAGGCCACACACTGACAGGCGCTGCACTTTTGCTCCATGTGTTGTTTTTGCGTGGGGTTTTGTTTAAGACGAAACATAAAAGGAGTGGATGGGAACTGAGGATCCGTGTCTTTCCGCTCTGTTTTTCAGAGATGAGCAGTGTCAGAGCTGATGGCCCTCCCACATCTGATCCCGCACCAGCTGTCACAAGCACTCAGGTCCCAGAAGCACGAGAATGCAACCGTAAACAAAAGAAAAGAGAAATATGGCAACTCGCATACTTTCAGATCCCATCAAGTTTGAGCTATAAAGCCAAAACTCAAACATGACGAAAACTGGCCCAAGCATCAGCAGTGGACCAAGCCATCAAGGAAGACGGCATTGCATTGTTTTTTATTTTTATTTTATTTATGTATATCAGGTTTATTAGAATCTATTTTTGGGGTTGCAGTATTTGATCTTATGGAATCTTCATTTAATCTAATTTTGTGTATTGACAGCCTTATATTTTAAAGTTATTTTGAATTCAACTAATAATTAATAAGTCAAAGTTTTTTTTTTTTTTTTTTTTTAGAATCTTAAGTCACTTTATAGCCAATAAAAACACGTATTTTTCATGTGTTTATATTTATTGTATTAACAATAATATGTAACAAAAAAATGTAGTGTCACTTTATTTTATAATCACTATTATTATTCCTTTATGCTTTATTTATTATACACAACACATCTTTTGCTACTCATTAATCATTTTTTTAATCATTTGTTTTAAATAGTGCTCTTTGTACTTGTGCACAATATTTTGCACTTAATATTGCATAAATATTTTGTAATGCAAAAGAATGCAAAAATATGAAACAAAAAATCAAGATGAAAAATTATTTTTTCTATTCTAAAAATATTACTGTAACTATGCTGAGTAGGCCTAGTTTTTATTCGCAAACTGTGTTTATTAAAACTGACTTAACTTAGCTTTTCATTCTTTTATTACACAAGCTTGCTTTATTTTATCACTATCTGTCTGATAATCTGTGTTGTTGCTTGATACATTTAAATGAATTAAAAAGCTAATTTATCCTGCTCTAAATTTTAAGACTGTGCTTCCTTTTATGAACTAATTCTCTGTATTACATTGTGATGTGAACTAAAAATAAAAACAGCTTTGACATGCTTTGCCCTGTCATTGCTTTTCGCGTATTCGCCTTTTGATCACTTGCAGCTCCCGTAGTCATTGCACCGTAAGAATCATAAGAATGGCCGGCTGGATGTGGCTCCGGTGCCTGCTCGGACCTCATCTTCAACGAATTCACCGCTCCCCGGATCAGTCCCGACCCGAAGGCAGACCAGGGAGGAGGGTACGTCTATTTACTATGTTTTGCGTGCGTTTTTGAAAAGCAAATTCCTAAAACAGATCCAGATTTTACGTCTCAAGTGCGGCGGCTACGTAGCGGCCCCGGAAGTGTCGATTGTTTTCCTTCATTGACAGATGCTTGACGCTGTTTGTGCCGAGATAGAAATCTGACATAAATCGGCCAATCTTTAGTTTGGTTATCTAACTAATTGTTTTCTTTATCTTCTTGAATCTGTCTTCAAAAGCATTGTGGTGTTTATGGTTAGCCTGCGAATGCTAACTCAAAAACACGCTTTGATCTCATTCACATTCCTGTCTGAGGGTGAATGAGATCCACCAACTTCAAGGGATTTGGAATATGCACAAGATGCACAATTTGTTGGGACACAGACTGAACCTGATCACAAAAAGAATATCATTTATACCAGGTTGTATGACCTCTCATTGTAAGCTGATGCAGGCTAGCATCAGTCCCTTTCTGACGTTGGTTATGGGCTCATCAAATATGTAGATTTAAATCCTATTTAAATCTCTCGAGCCTCAGAGGCGACTGTTGAAGAGATGTGATTTTCAAAATCAAAAATCAATCAAGCAAAATCAATTCAGTTTGCACTTTCAACTTTTTGAAAATACTATTATGTAACTATGTATTTTAAATGTAAATGATCTCTTTTCTGACTGAAGATAGAAGTGCTATATGAAATAGGTGTAACTTCAATTTAAATATATTGCAATACACAACTAAATTAGAATACATGAAAATAAATTAATATATTACAATAAATATTGCAATACCTTAATTAAATTACATACTTTAACTATATTACATGAAAATAATACATTAACAAAGTCTCTTTGTATAGCAAAACAGTGCACTTTGCTAAATGTATTTAAATCACATTAATGCTGTTCTTCTATTGCAAATTTAATTGTTTTTGAAAATATACTGGAAAATTATTATTTATTATTTTATCTCAGTCCCACTTCTTTCTAATAGTCATTACAGACACTGGAAATACTCATGCAATGCAATTTTTCACCTCATTTCAGTCATAGTATATTACAGTGACTAATGAAGATTTTTATAGTACATGCAGAAGTGAAACAAGTGGTAAACGTGGCCTATTGGTATCATTTGTTTATTTAATTGGAAACTGTAGAGTTATTTATAATATTTGGATATTTTTGTACACCACACAATGTTTGACATTTTACATGTTTTGTCAGGGATGGAATTACCAGCCTAGTGGACTAGAGAGACACGCAGACAGCATCCTCGGCTGGGTGAGTGCATTTTTAAAAGTTAGTTACTTAAACTGGTCCCAAAAGCATTTTCAAAGATAAGATATGATTACAACAATATGTTTGCTTGAATATTTAGGGAATAAATCTTGCACACAAAATCGTAAAGCATCTTTGAGAGTCTGATAAAGTCTACAAGATTAAATAATTATTATTCTTTCTATTAACTTGTGCAAGCCTGTACAAGCTTAACCGCCTTTCCAAGCTTTGTAAGTAATTACCGGTATTCATCCCTGCGCTCACTGGTGGTAAGCCACTGTTTCAACCACAGTGGAGCTGTAACCACTGTGCAGTCGCTGTGGAGACTCGGGGAATAAAAAGCCTCTTCCTATATCTCACACTTATAGTAGTTGGTCAAGACAAAGTGTCTTGTTGATTGAAAATGGCACATGGATAGAAAGCAAAAAGTCTCATGATAAAAGCTGCACCACATATTTACACAGAATGCAAGGCAAAAATGTCATCAGAAATTCCATCTTTTCTCAGTCTTTTTATGACTTTTGTGGTTACATCTGCAATAGGTTGTGCTTAGTCTTAAGTTTTGATTGTTTTCAGACTAAAAGCAGTGTTTTTGTGTTTTCAGGCTTCTACTCTGTGGTCTCTGTCCTACTACAGTTCTCCTCTTCTGCTTTGTTATTTGTATCGCAAAGGTGAGACTGTTTTTGTTGAATAATCCTGATCAATATTTAATATCTTTCGTCTGAACAGCTTGCATGCTAAACAGCCAGCAAGGATATACCAGGAATAATACAGAATTTGAAAAAATAATAATAATCTCAAAGTTTGTGCGATACGTTCTACAATACAATGAACATTTTCTTTGTTTTGTGACGAGTGACGAGCATATGCACAATGAGTCAGTGTAACCAGCTCTTTACCCTCAATGAATATCTGCTCTCCTGTGGCCTTTACAAACAAGTTTAATTTAAACACCTTGTTTATATGCACAAATCATCGCCTAATTGTTTTCATTGTGCGACTGCCCTTTGGAAAAAGTGTGGTCTGAACTCGCCTGTGGTGTCCATAGACTGATATTGTACGGTCTATGATGGGGTCTCTGTCCTTCCTGCGACATAATGCAAGACTACTTTATTTTTTTGGAATAGTATTAAAACTCTGCGAGTGTGCAGTCGGCTTAAGCTTACTTGTTCCGCTTGCGCAGAAGCTTTTTGCACAGTGATCAGAAATAAAACAAAGAAAATTGATTTGATTTTCTTTTATTGTAATTTCCATTCTGTTCGAATGACCTGCCTTTCTGCAATCCTGTTTCTCTCGGGCAGTGAATTAGCCCAGAAGTTAGAAATTAATAAAACTTAATCAAGTGCATCATCCAATAAGGCTGCATCAATAGAAAATAATTAGATGTGGTAATACGCCGGTCCTTAGTGTATAATCGAGCGTCTGATATTGATCTGTACACATGGTTGTAGGCTAGTATTGAGAATGTGGATCTCAGTGTTGGACTTGGTTAATGAGGCTTGGGCCTGATAGAAATGAAGGAGGAGAGGTTATCAATGTCGCTGTTGTTTTTATGACTGTTTATGTCGTTTTTCCTGCACATTTCACACTGAGGGACCAGAGGCAATCTTTGTTTTGCTGATCAATTTTATTTGACACACAATAATTTATTTGTTTATTGTATAGATTAATTTGTGCTTATTGCCTCTATTTAATTCTAACCTAGCGATGCTTTTTATGTGTGTGTGTGTTTATGCATGGAAAGGAAAAAAACAGAAAACAGGAATTATTTAGACCAAAGATAGACTAAGACAAAACAACTTTAGGACTTATACAACTTGAGGATTTAAACAGTAGTGTCAAATCAAATGGAGCTGGAGCTGGAGTTGGACGAGGGCCGCATTTTAAAATACAGGTCCTTCTGTGTTATATTCAATAATGGCAATTGAGCTAAATCAAGCTTAATAAAACATTTTTACTGTATGTCCTGATTTATATTGTACATTGCATTATTAAATTTTGTACAAATTTATATGCAAATTGCCGCATTTCAGTGCATGGACTCTTTTCTGTTCGGGCCTACTATATGTGGACTCCTCATCAGCGCTGGCCTGCAGTGTATTGTGGACTGGTAGTTCAAATTGTTGTATACTTTAATAAGAGGGCTACTATTATTACTTTTCAGAAATCATCCCGGGGGCCACATGAAATCATCTTGGGGCCACACTTGGCCCCCAGGGGAATTTTGAATTGGAAAAAGTCTAGATTGCAAATGGGCTTTGCTCCACAGATTCAGTGTCCAATCATATCTAGTTATTATAGAATCAATTGAGTTTTGTTTCCAATTTTGTCCCAAAATGTGCTTTTGCCCATCAAATAAGAATAATCATGTGGGATCATGTACTATAACTGTGTATTGGTATAATGATGTACTTGTTATTGTCCCATCTATAGAGGAATTATTTGTACAAGAGATGTGCGTCCAGCCGAAATGCAGAAAGAGCCACTGATTGACCAAGCTGTAGCAACAAGTCAAGCCAGGGCTGTTGTCAGCTTGCTACAAAAGTTTATCACTGTGCGAAAACTTTTTTAAAGACCCACAAACGTTACATTCAGGCAAGTGAAAAAACGGCAAGAAAAACACTGTCTCAAGCTTCAATAGCCAGGCATCTATCACACTGCTCTCTTTCCTTTTTGAAGAAGTTTCAGCCAACTAGATGGACATCTCTTTCTGCATGGGGCATGCACAGTAGAGCAGAAAGTGGCGTCGACCAAGAATCTCTCTATAATCAGGATTATACCAGGATAAATAGATCAGAACTAACTAACATCATCAAATAAGGACTTCACTTTAGTCCTGTAATCTGGCTCTAAATATGACTAGGAAGTAGGCATGAACTAAAACTAAGCTGGACAAAGACAAATCTACACCACAGATTTGCTGACACCACATCCAGATTGTGACGACAACTAGAACAGGTCCACTCTCCTCTGTTCTGTTGTCTGACACTGTTTTCTGTTTCAGGCTACATCTGCAGCAGTAAGTTGGTTCCTGTCAGTCAGTACGTGGGGACAGTGCTGGTGTGTCTCCTGGGAGTGGCCTGTCTCAGAGGTAAGGCCACATATTTTCAACACTGCCGCTTTGTTATGAGGAAATGCAGTCAGTCAACAGTTGGTTTATAGTCGTAACACACATATATATGGTCCAGATTTAAAACAGTCATAGTCAGTCACATCTGAGCATACATAATCATTTCTTTCTGTCACAAAACAAATGACTATAAACCTACCATGAATACACATAGAGCCACGTTTAAATGGTGAATCTAAAGCAGTAGGATTAGTATGATTGAAGTCATTGAGACCTAACAAGATTCAGACACACTGCAAAACTTTCACTAAAATTTCAATCTAGCACATATTGAATTAATTGCATTTGTTGGTATGTCACCCATTTAGTTGTATTGTTCAACAAAGGTAGGAAATTAATTAAGTCCGTTTGATGACAGAAACAATACAATGTTTTGTTCACTACAACAAACCAAGTGAATTTGAAATGTTTTTCACATTATATATTGATTTGATTAACTACAGAAAGTCTTCAGTAGATCAGTTTTTATGTTCCCTTTTAAAAAGAGATTTAAAATTTAAACTGTGTAACTTTTGGGAGTTTGAAAATGACCTGTAATAAAAAGTTAAATCAGGAGCTTCAGACATTCTTCACAGATATTGACCAATTTGATGCCATAAAAATTGAGTATTTTTTGTTAACATTTCCATGGAAACAAGCATGAGAAGACTTTTGTCTAAGATGCTTTGAATGCATACTTGCAGTAAAATATATATTTTTGGAAATACATTGTTACACAATGGGCCATTAACTTTAATGGTATTTTTTGTTGTGATTAGCAAAGTCTTTAAAGAATAGTCACATGGACTTTCAAAATATCTTTAAGTGAAGCTAACTCCCTAATCTCCTCTCACAAACATGTAACTTTCTGCTTGAAAAGCATTAGTAAAATGTGAAAGGAGTGGCTGAGAGTGGAGAGCTGCAGTGTGATTGGTTTGACAGCAGATGTTTGTGAAATGACACTAGTGAGACACTGGAGGTTTGTGACTATTTTGACCTGCAACTTGTTTATCATTTGTTCAGTTTGCACTTAAATTGTCAAAAAAAAAAATTACTCCCATTAGTAGTAAAACTTGTGTTTGTGTTTAGCTTCACTTTAAGTCCCCAGGGAAATTTAAGGGAAATTTCTCTTTTGCAATCTTAATAGGTTCAACGGGTGTGAATATTTCTTGCACAAACAGTGAGTCACATAGAGTTATACAGGCCTCTGCTCTGCGTCTGAAATAGCAAACAGTGTTGTAGAATGTCATGAACATAACCTATCCATCTTTCCATATCACAGCAGGCCGCATGTACACAGCTCAGACAGAGAGTCATTAACATTGAAATAGTTGCACAAGGTCCACAGCAAACACAGTGTGAATACTAAACGCACCCTTGAGGCTCTGTAACAAGCCCGATATTTCTGTTTTATTTGTGCCAGTCGTTTTTATTTATCTGTTCTGTTTCGTTTTCTGACCCAAGGCTGGGAAAGATGGAGGAACTCTGAATATCTGCAGTTCATTTCTATTCTTGAGGAGAATAAAAGCAGCAACACAGCAGCAAACAAGGTGAGCCACTAGTTTATTACAAAATTAGTAAAGTAAATATAAAGTGTTATTTTGCTGGTAGTTCTAATAGAATTTTGTTTCTCTGCAGAAAAAATTAAGGTGTTATGACTTTGACTTCTCAAATTGGCCGACAGACTTCAGCTGGACAGAAGTTAACAGTCCGTAAGTGTCTCTAAATCTAAATCTAATATGAACTGTACCACTTCTGAGTGGAATTTGCATGTTCTTCCTGTGTTATTGTGGTTTCCTTTAGGTTTTACAATTATTAAAACTCTTTCATCATTAGTTTACTCAAAGTTGTATTTGAATTGATTTCTGCATGTTTGAGCAACTTTGCATTGACCTGCATTTGATACTCGAGTAAGAAAAATTACCTATCACCGCCCACTTATCTGTATTTACTTGTTATTCCGATTCTGAGAAGAGTTTGGATCTTGGTCCTGACTTTCGGGCCAATATTTCCTGCTCGAGTTTAGGTCAAAATGCAGGACGCTCTGTAGATGATTGACAGCTGCGCCAGAACACAGCACAAAACCACCATGGTGACAAAATGAGAGTCAACTGTATGGTGAGAGAATGGACGGTGCGTGTTTGATGCACGGAGTGAAGAGAAAGAAAGAGAGAAGGCTTGTGTGTTGTATGTGTGACACGTGCAGAGCAAGTAAAAGAGGAAGAAGAAAGAGAGAGGAAGGCGCGTCTTTCATACGTGTGGACCAAGGAAAGGAGGAGAAAGACAGAGAGAAGGAGTGTGAATGTGTACACACGCAGCCAGGAAAAGATGAGGACAAGAAAGACAGAAAACGCATGCTTTATGTTACGCAAGCAATTAAAAAAGAAGGAAAACAGAGAGAGATGAGGAGCTTCTGGTTCCCGAGACGCACTGTAGCATGTAAACCATAGACTGTATAATGTGATATATACGGTCTATGATGTAAACACATGAGACACACATTCAGTCACTTTGAGTTTTTTCAATATTAACTTTTTTTTTTTCCAATGCCAGACCTCTCAGTTTCAGACAATGTTTGTTTTTTTGGTTTCACTTCACTGTCACCATTCTGACGGGGGAGTGGAGGGCACTGGGGGCGGGGCCAAGCAGAACAGGATCCATGTATATTCAACAGCTACTGAGCTCCGGAGGAAATGCCACTTTCAGGCTTCTTGCTTAGCCCGGGACAGATGATCATATCCTGGGGTGTGTGCAGAGCCATCCCGCGGCACTGAGAGGTCTAACCGTGGACAGATACGTGATCTGGAGTACACGTGTGGAGCCGGCTCACGGGAGACGGGTTCTGGTGTGAGACTTGGATCGGTATCAGCCCGGTTCAGTCTGAGAATGAGAGCATACTACCGTGATGGATGTGTGAACAGGGGTACGTGGCAACAAATGGGAGTCCCATGTCTCCGCGACTACAACGGGAGCTTCCGCTGAATGTGGCCTGCCCACGTTAACTTTGTGTGGGGAGATGCTCTGTGAAGTGCAACTACGCCGGTGTTATGCCGAAAAAAACATATCAGGTAGCCAATGTTTAAGCAAAACTCTTTTAAGGTCTTGAGTCTCCTCATAGAAATTGTACTTCATAAACCAGAAGTCTATGTAACTGTTCTATACTTATGCCTTGGCAACCAAGACTCCCTGTGAAATTAGATTAGTCAATAGAAGCTTTGTTTTGTTGTTATTATCAATTAGGGCGCCACAGTTTATCACAAAAGTATCAATATTACAATATCATAGGCNACCTTTTTAGATCCTATTACCTAATTGTACAAGAAATTCTTACGGGTCGCCGGGCCCAGTTGTCTATTTTCCTGGAGCGGGTCGCCGCTGAAAACGGAAACAAAACAAAACCGAACCACCTGGCCGTTTAGCAAACGCCGCCGCGCGCCATAGCCTACTACTTGCGCCCCTGGTGTGTGTTTACATTCATAGAAGAACAATAACGGAGCGCCCCCACATTTGCCCCCCGGCCCTGCCTACTTTAGGGTGCAGATGCGTCCCGCGTGTCCGCTGGCCTTTTAGCATGTGTGTAAAGTAGATAAGGTGCAACATGTTAGTGGTTGCAAGGTAAATTGAGAACAATCATTCCTCCCCATGGGAGAAACACTGAGGGAAAAGTGTTCAATCTTATCGCTTCACCAAGACTCACATGCCAAAAGATTCCACGTCTGTGGTCGTGTGGGATAAACTGACTGCTTGGACGCTGTATGACCACAAAGTTTATGTCCCGTGGCAGCGCCCATACAGTCTATGGGCAGCTCCTTTGCGCAGTTCTTGGCTGTGCGCTTGACCTTTTGTATCCACTGATCTCAACGCGCATCAGTTTGTGCGCGCACAGCCTCGTTTGAAAGCCCTCACAATACCTGCACCGCCGTTTGGTTTGTGATGTTGGGGGACAATGCCGAGAAGCTGGATGTAAAACTTCCAGACAGAGGGAGACGGGTCTGGTGTACACGGGCCACGGTGCTCCACACACAGGCGAAGTGATAGGGCCTCGTTTGACGCAGCTCGATACGGCTTTTATATCAGCTCAGCTCCTCCCCGGGCACTTTACGCGGATGCTTCCGGGCAGGCCATTAGCTTGTTTCTACCCGGATCACCAGCACTCTCTTCCCGCGGGGTAGGGGAGAAGCCAAGCCTTGGCACATTTCCTGGAGCTTGCCAAATTGAAAATCCAAAATCAAATAACGCCGTTTTGTTTTTCGTTTTCCGATTTTTTTTTTATCAAACATTTAAAAAACAAACCTGTCCCGATTTTTGACTTAATTTTCATAATGAAAAACGGGAACGGTCGTTTTCCGATTTTGAATGCCCTTTTTCAAATCGAAAATCAAATGGCCGCGACGTACACGGACCACCTGGGGTCACACTTGGTAAGGCTTAAGAATACAGTTAAAAAGCAGATTGATGAGAGATACAACAAGAATGCATGATACATCTCCTCTTGGTTGAAAAGTATAAAATCCAATGTCCGACTGTTAGACATTTATTGTTATACAGTACACTGATGATTATTTTTCTAAACTAATCTAATCTGCTTCAAAAGGAGGTCATCTGATGTGTTTTTTATTGCCGCATACATATTTTTCTTTCATTGTTGCTTCATGAGCAGTGAGAGCATTTAGAAGGTTGACATTGTTGCACAGATTCCTTGATTTTGTCATTGTAATCATTCAAGGAAAAAAAAGGTTCCTCTTTCCAGAGATGCATCTGGATGCAAGAGGTCACCTGCAGTCAGATATGTCTAGAGAGACTGGTGGCCTTTCAGCCGAGATTTTGAAATTGTGGAGTTTCCCTGCATATTGTTTTAAAATAACTGTGTTTGCTCTCAAAGTGTACAGGTCATTTCCTTTATACATCCTTTTGTTCAAGCTAAGGTAAATTGCTGTACTGTATGTGCAAATCATACGACACAATTCCTTCAAATAGGTCTGGCCAATGCATGGAGGCAGCCCTGGCTTGTATAAATGATAGAAAGAGAGCTTGTTGAACATGAGACAAATTTTATACCACCAGAATAGAGTAGGCCTGTTACAATCTCTTTATATGACTGAATTGTGCAATTTGGAGCCCTGGTTAGGAGGTCATCCTGAAATATCTCTCTTCACAAAATCTACAGAAATATGTGCTGAAACTGGAGCTGAATTTTTCCAAAAAACGCCCCAATGCCATGGGATCCAATGCCATGGGTGTTCTCCAGGAGATGGTCAGGAAAACACCATTGTGCACTGGTACAGTGCATTCTTCTCAGGATCTAACAAGTCCTCAACCAAAAGTACAAAAACAGTAGTTTGACTGAACTGCTTAAATTATTTTCTCCTCAGAGGTTTCACATTCTAGAGTAAAAAAAAAACTTTTTTTCATCTTGAGCCAAGGGGATTTATTACTTTAAATACTGACACGCCTAAAGCTGGATGGTGGTATTGGATGTTTTCAGTCATATTTTACCATCCAAGACATCTTTGAATATTTTGCTGTCATTTTCTCGATTCGGTTTGTTGTTTACAATGAAAAGGTTAGTCTTATAGGTACATACTGAGCAAAGCATTCATTGCCAGCTTCGTTTTCTCCCAAACATACAGGTATTGGTTCAACATAAAAAAAAAAAAAAAAAAAAAAAAAACAGGTTTAAAACACATTTTCTCTGACGTGTCTTTACAGTGCTTGTATTATGCAGGTGTAAAACCTTTTTCAAATATAGAAATCTTCGATGCTTTTCAGCTTTTTTCCAGCTGAAAAACATGTTATTGGCTCAAGTTAAACTAAGCGCAGGATCAACTTTTTTCACTGTAAAACTGTGTGTATGCGGTCAAAATGACTGTGTGATAACTCACACAGGACTAATGTTCAGTAGTTTTAAAATCTTACAAATTACAGCTGAATCAGACAATGACACATAGAGTTTGTTTTCACATGCAGGGTAGACAAATTTCCCAACATTCCAAAAATACTGTATTACACTACAGATTCTCACCATAAATTAGGGCTGGGCGATGTGGCAAAAAAATACATATCCCAATTTTCTTGGAGCCAGATCACGATTTTCATTTTATCACGATTTTAGTCTGTCTTTTCGAATTGCCTTTAAGATGAGTAAAATCATCCGCTTTGTCATAAAGTTCATTCCACCTGTCACTCACTACCAGCGTTGCCAGATTTTCAGAAAGAAACAAGCAACTAAGCATTAAATTAAGTTCATACAAGATGCCGCACGAGTAGCAGCGTGAGCGTTTGCTGAGCAAGTCTGCATCATGTTTTAAGATATTTACTGACTTTCTGTAGCCCATAGGACCTTGAAACGCGTCTGATTTTGTTCTCCATTCTGCACATTTGGTGGATTTGAACAGTTGACTGCTTTGGCTACTTCTAAACGCACTGTTTGCTTATCACAATGGCCGATCACTTGGATATCGCTGACGCCCTTCGTCAAATGCAAGTGGATTTAACCTCTCACTTTGACTCTAAAATTGGTGAACTTCAGTCCACTTTAATCACCATGAATGGTTCAATTACCACTCTTAGCGAGCAGGTTTCCCTCATTGAACACAGAATCAGCACCAATGAAGACAATCTCACCAACCTGGATTCCCGAGTCAAGTTTCTGGAGAAGGAGAACAGCTTCCTTCGAGACAAAGTTGATGATCTAGAAAACAGAAGCCGCTCATCAAACCTTCGTTTTCTGCGGATTCCGGAGCGGGCGGAGGGCCGTGACACGGTGGATTTTATCCAGCGACTGATTCTCCTGCTCCTCGGTGCGGATAAATTTCCAGTGCTGCCGGTCATCGAACGTGCCCACCGCAGCCCTACGACAATGTCACCGAAGTCCAAAAACGGGCCCAGGCCAATACTGGTTAAATTCTTAAATGCCCAGGATAAAGTGAAGATCCTCCGTCTGGCCCGTGAAAAGGGAGAGCTCTTGTTTGAGGGTACAAAAGTCTTCATCTACCCGGACTACAGCGCAGCTCTTCTGGAGAAACGTCGCCTGTTTGATCCTGTCAAGCGTCAACTCCGCGAGAAGAATCTTCAGTATTCCCTGCGGTATCCTGCCGTGCTTAGGGTTAATATCGACGGAAAGTTCACCGCATTTCGCTGCCCCAAAGACGCTGAAGTGTTTCTTCAAAGCCTCCCCGTGTGAACTGAGGAGTCGGGTGATTATTCTGTCTTCTCTTTGCTTTATTGATATTATCTAGATTTGATCTTGACAGCGGCTCATTTGCTCTTTGGTTGATGTTTTTCAAGATGAGGTGTTTGTTTTGATCTTTGAGAAGTCTGCTACGAACACGGACTGCCGCTTCCGCTTTGTCTCTATTTGCCGTATGCGCGTTGCTATGGTAACGCAGTTTAGCGCTGTCGCGCCATAGGCTGGCGGTGTCGTAAAAATGTGTCGTCTAAGGATACTGGATTGAATGGAAAGCATCTCAAAGAGAATGTGATTTTTGACTTGTTTGTTTTTTTGACGCAGGTTGTTGTAGTCGAATTGTGAATAATTATAGGCTACTTAATTTTCTTTTGAATACTAAATGCAGACTGAACTTGGCTCATTATGATTTTTTGTTTTTGCTTTTTGTGTGTGCCTGTCTTTGTGTGTGTGTGTATGTGTGTGTGTGTGCGTCTGTCTGTCTGTGTTTTTGTGTACTTGCTCCTCTTCTCTCTCCTCCTCCTGCATCGTTATTTGATTCAATGGTTCACAGATAATAGAGACAGCTAAAGGGTTAAAAATTGTTCATATTAACATAAGGAGCTTAGTCCCAAAAATAGACCAACTGAGAGTATGGGCTGCCCAATACAAACCTAATGTCATTACTATTTCTGAGACTTGGCTGCATAATAATATTTCAGATGATGAAATTAAAATGGATGGTTTTGTTCTATATCGTGCCGACAGAGGCTCAAGAGGAGGAGGTGTAGCCACTTATGTTTCGTCAACTTTAACTTCTGTGCGAGTCTCTCCAATGGTAGAGCCTGTAAATTTTGAGTGTCTATCTGTTAATATAAAGTTTCATGCTAATAAATTACTAACTGTTATTAATATCTACAGACCCCCAAGTGCTCCTGCAGACTCAATTAATTCCATAATTTCTACTATTAGTTCTTTTAGAAATCAAACTGAAACGATTATTCTGGGCGACTTCAATAAAAACTGGCTTCACCGTTCCTCCTCCAATGAAAGAAATCTTCTGAGTAGCGTCAACCTAACTCAAATCATAACAGAACCCACCAGAGTAGATCAGTGCTCCTCTTCTCTTCTCGATTGGATCCTTGTGTCACACCCTGAAAGAATCTCTTTATCTGGAGTTATGTCTGATTGTTTTAGTGATCACTCTGTTGTATTTTGTGTTTGGAAAATTAAACTACCCAAAGTCCCTCCTAATTATATTAGCATTAGACAAACTAAACATATGA
The DNA here is from genome assembly GCA_038363315.1 of Mugilogobius chulae. Classification (NCBI taxonomy): domain Eukaryota; kingdom Metazoa; phylum Chordata; class Actinopteri; order Gobiiformes; family Gobiidae; genus Mugilogobius; species Mugilogobius chulae. The sequence goes on from CM076413.1 coordinate 30,861,579, forward strand.
ACACCGAATTATTTATAAACGATATTGTTAATATAAATTGGGACAGATTTCAACTCATCCCTTATGCAGAAGATGCATGGAATTATTTTTACACAGAAGTTACCAATATTATCAATAAGCATGCTCCTGTTAAAGTTATCCGTGTTAAAGGCAGACGTCTGCCCTGGGTTAATTCTACTTTGCTTGACCTCTATAGAAAAAGGGACCAGGCCTGGGAAAAATATAACTCGTCTAAACATCCAGCTGACTGGGAAACTTATAAATCACTTAGGAATTATTGTAAAACGCAGACAAGGAATGCAAAATCCTACTATTACAAAGAGGGCTTTGCTCAAAATTTGAACAACCCAAAAAGATTCTGGTCCAAACTTGATCAAGTTCTAAATAAATCTAAAAGTAAAAATATTAATCATGTTGTTGTTAATAATGAAATACTGTCTGACCAATCCAAAATCTCAGATGCATTTAATCATCACTTTTCCTCGATTAGTAGCAGTATGGACTTTAATTATGTGTCTGGAAGTGTATCAAACGAGCGGTTCTCTGGTTCCTCTTTCTCCTTCTCCAAAGTTTTACCTATTGATGTTTATAATGCTTTATTAGACCTAAAATCAACTGCAGTGCTGGTCCTGATGGCCTGGAGTCCAAATTTCTTAAAATGGCAGCACATATTCTAATGTTTCCTTTAGCTGATTTATTCAATTTATCACTTAATACAGCTACATTCCCTTCAATCTGGAAGACAGCCAGAGTTACTCCTATTTTTAAAGGAGGTGATCCTACTAATATGAATAATTATCGTCCGATTTCGAATATTTGTGCGGTAGCTAAGATCTTTGAAAAGATTATTTTCAATCAGTTGTTCCGTTATTTAAATTCATTCAATATCCTGTCCCCTTTTCAGTCTGGTTTTCGCTCTGGTTTCTCCACCACCACTGCCCTCCTTAAATTCACAAATGACCTGTTCATTTCGTTTGATCAAAATCAATATGTGGGATCAATATTTCTAGATCTATCGAAAGCCTTTGATCTTGTGGATCATTATCTACTTCTTGACAAACTTTATGCAATAGGTCTTGACACTAATGCAATTTTGTGGTTCAGTTCCTATCTTCATAATAGATCCCAATATGTAGTTTCTAATGGTGTACAGTCTGAAACATGTATAATTGAAAAAGGTGTGCCTCAAGGATCCACTCTTGGCCCTCTTTTATCAGCACATTTTTTCAGCATATTTATTAATGATCTTCCAAGTGTTATCTCAAATTGTTCGATAAATATTTATGCTGATGATACTGTTATTTATAACTCAAACTCTGATCTTTCTGTTGTTAAAAAACAGCTGCAACTTGACTTTAATCTGATTCAAAAATGGCTTCATGAGAACCAACTAATTTTAAACATGAAAAAGTCTTGTTGTATGCTTTTTGGTACTCACCACAAACTACAGAACTCTCCTGATCTTCCAATTCATTTTATTGATGGATCCTTGATGCACAAGACCGATTCTATTAAGTATCTTGGTCTTTGGCTTGACCCTGAACTAAACTTCAAACCTCACATTGATTATATAATTAAAAGAACATATGCTACTTTGAGTCCTTTATATCGCTCTTCTAACTGCTTCACTCTAGAAGTTAGGAAAAGAATAGTCACTCAACTAATTTTACCCATTATTGATTATGCAGACACGATTTATCAAAACACCTATGACTCATATCTTAAACCACTGAATGTTCTTTTCAACTCTCTTTGTAGATTTATTCTTAAATGTCCATACCAAACTCACCATTGTGTTTTATTTGAAAAACTCAACTGGCTACATCCATCCAAAGACGTGAATTTCACTGGACTCTGTTCATCTTTAAATGTATTTATTTTTATTGTCCACAGTACCTCAAACAATTTTTAAGTCCAGTAACTTCATCTTATTCGCTTAGAAGTACCTATTGTCTTACTTTGTCTGTGCCACGAATCTACAAAGAGGTTGGACGAAGGTCATTCCAGTTCAAAGCTCCGTCAGACTGGAACAAGTTACCCACACACTTAAGATCCATTACAACTTTTGGTTTATTTAAGTCATCTTTATCTGTTCATCTTAAAACTTCCTGTCACTGTTTCTAGTACTATTACAATATTCTGAATAATACACTCCTTTTTGTGGTATTTGTTTATTTATTTATTTTTATTTATGTTATTGTTTTTAATTTATTTTGTTATTATTTTATTATCATTATTTTATTTATTCATTTATTCTTTAATACCATTGTAATAATGGTAGTATGGTTAATATGAACTTACTTAACTTACTTACCAACTATGTTGGTATTGATGTAACTTGTAATGCTGTTCTATTGTTATCTCTATGGATGTCAATACCTTGTGTATTGGTGCAATTTCTGTGTTTCTGTGCATTTACATTTGCAGGAGTGTGGAGAGGTGTGAGTGAGCAAGTGTGTCTTGTCTTGTTTTGTTTGTTTTTTTAAATATTGTTTTCAGTATAACAATTGTACTGATTATTATGTACTGTTATATGTTTTATGTTTTGGACCCCCTCGAAAACGAGATGACACATCTCAAGGGGCATTCCATAAATAAATAAAGTATTCGCCTTTTGATCACTTGCAGCTCCCGTAGTCATTGCACCGTAAGAATCATAAGAATGGCCGGCTGGATGTGGCTCCGGTGCCTGCTCGGACCTCATCTTCAACGAATTCACCGCTCCCCGGATCAGTCCCGACCCGAAGGCAGACCAGGGAGGAGGGTACGTCTATTTACTATGTTTTGCGTGCGTTTTTGAAAAGCAAATTCCTAAAACAGATCCAGATTTTACGTCTCAAGTGCGGCGGCTACGTAGCGGCCCCGGAAGTGTCGATTGTTTTCCTTCATTGACAGATGCTTGACGCTGTTTGTGCCGAGATAGAAATCTGACATAAATCGGCCAATCTTTAGTTTGGTTATCTAACTAATTGTTTTCTTTATCTTCTTGAATCTGTCTTCAAAAGCATTGTGGTGTTTATGGTTAGCCTGCGAATGCTAACTCAAAAACACGCTTTGATCTCATTCACATTCCTGTCTGAGGGTGAATGAGATCCACCAACTTCAAGGGATTTGGAATATGCACAAGATGCACAATTTGTTGGGACACAGACTGAACCTGATCACAAAAAGAATATCATTTATACCAGGTTGTATGACCTCTCATTGTAAGCTGATGCAGGCTAGCATCAGTCCCTTTCTGACGTTGGTTATGGGCTCATCAAATATGTAGATTTAAATCCTATTTAAATCTCTCGAGCCTCAGAGGCGACTGTTGAAGAGATGTGATTTTCAAAATCAAAATCAATCAAGCAAAATCAATTCAGTTTGCACTTTCAACTTTTTGAAAATACTATTATGTAACTATGTATTTTAAATGTAAATGATCTCTTTTCTGACTGAAGATAGAAGTGCTATATGAAATAGGTGTAACTTCAATTTAAATATATTGCAATACACAACTAAATTAGAATACATGAAAATAAATTAATATATTACAATAAATATTGCAATACCTTAATTAAATTACATACTTTAACTATATTACATGAAAATAATACATTAACAAAGTCTCTTTGTATAGCAAAACAGTGCACTTTGCTAAAATGTATTTAAATCACATTAATGCTGTTCTTCTATTGCAAATTTAATTGTTTTTGAAAATATACTGGAAAATTATTATTTATTATTTTATCTCAGTCCCACTTCTTTCTAATAGTCATTACAGACACTGGAAATACTCATGCAATGCAATTTTTCACCTCATTTCAGTCATAGTATATTACAGTGACTAATGAAGATTTTTATAGTACATGCAGAAGTGAAACAAGTGGTAAACGTGGCCTATTGGTATCATTTGTTTATTTAATTGGAAACTGTAGAGTTATTTATAATATTTGGATATTTTTGTACACCACACAATGTTTGACATTTTACATGTTTTGTCAGGGATGGAATTACCAGCCTAGTGGACTAGAGAGACACGCAGACAGCATCCTCGGCTGGGTGAGTGCATTTTTAAAAGTTAGTTACTTAAACTGGTCCCAAAAGCATTTTCAAAGATAAGATATGATTACAACAATATGTTTGCTTGAATATTTAGGGAATAAATCTTGCACACAAAATCGTAAAGCATCTTTGAGAGTCTGATAAAGTCTACAAGATTAAATAATTATTATTCTTTCTATTAACTTGTGCAAGCCTGTACAAGCTTAACCGCCTTTTCCAAGCTTTGTAAAGTAATTACCGGTATTCATCCCTGCGCTCACTGGTGGTAAGCCACTGTTTCAACCACAGTGGAGCTGTAACCACTGTGCAGTCGCTGTGGAGACTCGGGGAATAAAAAGCCTCTTCCTATATCTCACACTTATAGTAGTTGGTCAAGACAAAGTGTCTTGTTGATTGAAAATGGCACATGGATAGAAAGCAAAAAGTCTCATGATAAAAGCTGCACCACATATTTACACAGAATGCAAGGCAAAAATGTCATCAGAAATTCCATCTTTTCTCAGTCTTTTTATGACTTTTGTGGTTACATCTGCAATAGGTTGTGCTTAGTCTTAAGTTTTGATTGTTTTCAGACTAAAAGCAGTGTTTTTGTGTTTTCAGGCTTCTACTCTGTGGTCTCTGTCCTACTACAGTTCTCCTCTTCTGCTTTGTTATTTGTATCGCAAAGGTGAGACTGTTTTTGTTGAATAATCCTGATCAATATTTAATATCTTTCGTCTGAACAGCTGCATGCTAAACAGCCAGCAAGGATATACCAGGAATAATACAGAATTTGAAAAAATAATAATAATCTCAAAGTTTGTGCGATACGTTCTACAATACAATGAACATTTCTTTGTTTTGTGACGAGTGACGAGCATATGCACAATGAGTCAGTGTAACCAGCTCTTTACCCTCAATGAATATCTGCTCTCCTGTGGCCTTTACAAACAAGTTTAATTTAAACACCTTGTTTATATGCACAAATCATCGCCTAATTGTTTTCATTGTGCGACTGCCCTTTGGAAAAAGTGTGGTCTGAACTCGCCTGTGGTGTCCATAGACTGATATTGTACGGTCTATGATGGGGTCTCTGTCCTTCCTGCGACATAATGCAAGACTACTTTATTTTTTTGGAATAGTATTAAAACTCTGCGAGTGTGCAGTCGGCTTAAGCTTACTTGTTCCGCTTGCGCAGAAGCTTTTTGCACAGTGATCAGAAATAAAACAAAGAAAATTGATTTGATTTTCTTTTATTGTAATTTCCATTCTGTTCGAATGACCTGCCTTTCTGCAATCCTGTTTCTCTCGGGCAGTGAATTAGCCCAGAAGTTAGAAATTAATAAAACTTAATCAAGTGCATCATCCAATAAGGCTGCATCAATAGAAAATAATTAGATGTGGTAATACGCCGGTCCTTAGTGTATAATCGAGCGTCTGATATTGATCTGTACACATGGTTGTAGGCTAGTATTGAGAATGTGGATCTCAGTGTTGGACTTGGTTAATGAGGCTTGGGCCTGATAGAAATGAAGGAGGAGAGGTTATCAATGTCGCTGTTGTTTTTATGACTGTTTATGTCGTTTTTCCTGCACATTTCACACTGAGGGACCAGAGGCAATCTTTGTTTTGCTGATCAATTTTATTTGACACACAATAATTTATTTGTTTATTGTATAGATTAATTTGTGCTTATTGCCTCTATTTAATTCTAACCTAGCGATGCTTTTTATGTGTGTGTGTGTTTATGCATGGAAAGGAAAAAAACAGAAAACAGGAATTATTTAGACCAAAGATAGACTAAGACAAAACAACTTTAGGACTTATACAACTTGAGGATTTAAACAGTAGTGTCAAATCAAATGGAGCTGGAGCTGGAGTTGGACGAGGGCCGCATTTTAAAATACAGGTCCTTCTGTGTTATATTCAATAATGGCAATTGAGCTAAATCAAGCTTAATAAAACATTTTTACTGTATGTCCTGATTTATATTGTACATTGCATTATTAAATTTTGTACAAATTTATATGCAAATTGCCGCATTTCAGTGCATGGACTCTTTTCTGTTCGGGCCTACTATATGTGGACTCCTCATCAGCGCTGGCCTGCAGTGTATTGTGGGACTGGTAGTTCAAATTGTTGTATACTTTAATAAGAGGGCTACTATTATTACTTTTCAGAAATCATCCCGGGGGCCACATGAAATCATCTTGGGGGCCACACTTGGCCCCCAGGGGAATTTTGAATTGGAAAAAGTCTAGATTGCAAATGGGCTTTGCTCCACAGATTCAGTGTCCAATCATATCTAGTTATTATAGAATCAATTGAGTTTTGTTTCCAATTTTGTCCCAAAATGTGCTTTTGCCCATCAAATAAGAATAATCATGTGGGATCATGTACTATAACTGTGTATTGGTATAATGATGTACTTGTTATTGTCCCATCTATAGAGGAATTATTTGTACAAGAGATGTGCGTCCAGCCGAAATGCAGAAAGAGCCACTGATTGACCAAGCTGTAGCAACAAGTCAAGCCAGGGCTGTTGTCAGCTTGCTACAAAAGTTTATCACTGTGCGAAAACTTTTTTAAAGACCCACAAACGTTACATTCAGGCAAGTGAAAAAACGGCAAGAAAAACACTGTCTCAAGCTTCAATAGCCAGGCATCTATCACACTGCTCTCTTTCCTTTTTGAAGAAGTTTCAGCCAACTAGATGGACATCTCTTTCTGCATGGGGCATGCACAGTAGAGCAGAAAGTGGCGTCGACCAAGAATCTCTCTATAATCAGGATTATACCAGGATAAATAGATCAGAACTAACTAACATCATCAAATAAGGACTTCACTTTAGTCCTGTAATCTGGCTCTAAATATGACTAGGAAGTAGGCATGAACTAAAACTAAGCTGGACAAAGACAAATCTACACCACAGATTTGCTGACACCACATCCAGATTGTGACGACAACTAGAACAGGTCCACTCTCCTCTGTTCTGTTGTCTGACACTGTTTTCTGTTTCAGGCTACATCTGCAGCAGTAAGTTGGTTCCTGTCAGTCAGTACGTGGGGACAGTGCTGGTGTGTCTCCTGGGAGTGGCCTGTCTCAGAGGTAAGGCCACATATTTTCAACACTGCCGCTTTGTTATGAGGAAATGCAGTCAGTCAACAGTTGGTTTATAGTCGTAACACACATATATATGGTCCAGATTTAAAACAGTCATAGTCAGTCACATCTGAGCATACATAATCATTTCTTTCTGTCACAAAACAAATGACTATAAACCTACCATGAATACACATAGAGCCACGTTTAAATGGTGAATCTAAAGCAGTAGGATTAGTATGATTGAAGTCATTGAGACCTAACAAGATTCAGACACACTGCAAAACTTTCACTAAAATTTCAATCTAGCACATATTGAATTAATTGCATTTGTTGGTATGTCACCCATTTAGTTGTATTGTTCAACAAAGGTAGGAAATTAATTAAGTCCGTTTGATGACAGAAACAATACAATGTTTTGTTCACTACAACAAACCAAGTGAATTTGAAATGTTTTTCACATTATATATTGATTTGATTAACTACAGAAAGTCTTCAGTAGATCAGTTTTTATGTTCCCTTTTAAAAAGAGATTTAAAATTTAAACTGTGTAACTTTTGGGAGTTTGAAAATGACCTGTAATAAAAAGTTAAATCAGGAGCTTCAGACATTCTTCACAGATATTGACCAATTTGATGCCATAAAAATTGAGTATTTTTTGTTAACATTTCCATGGAAACAAGCATGAGAAGACTTTTGTCTAAGATGCTTTGAATGCATACTTGCAGTAAAATATATATTTTTGGAAATACATTGTTACACAATGGGCATTAACTTTAATGGTATTTTTTGTTGTGATTAGCAAAGTCTTTAAAGAATAGTCACATGGACTTTCAAAATATCTTTAAGTGAAGCTAACTCCCTAATCTCCTCTCACAAACATGTAACTTTCTGCTTGAAAAGCATTAGTAAAATGTGAAAGGAGTGGCTGAGAGTGGAGAGCTGCAGTGTGATTGGTTTGACAGCAGATGTTTGTGAAATGACACTAGTGAGACACTGGAGGTTTGTGACTATTTTGACCTGCAACTTGTTTATCATTTGTTCAGTTTGCACTTAAATTGTCAAAAAAAAAAAATTACTCCCATTAGTAGTAAAACTTGTGTTTGTGTTTAGCTTCACTTTAAGTCCCCAGGGAAATTTAAGGGAAATTTCTCTTTTGCAATCTTAATAGGTTCAACGGGTGTGAATATTTCTTGCACAAACAGTGAGTCACATAGAGTTATACAGGCCTCTGCTCTGCGTCTGAAATAGCAAACAGTGTTGTAGAATGTCATGAACATAACCTATCCATCTTTCCATATCACAGCAGGCCGCATGTACACAGCTCAGACAGAGAGTCATTAACATTGAAATAGTTGCACAAGGTCCACAGCAAACACAGTGTGAATACTAAACGCACCCTTGAGGCTCTGTAACAAGCCCGATATTTCTGTTTTATTTGTGCCAGTCGTTTTTATTTATCTGTTCTGTTTCGTTTTCTGACCCAAGGCTGGGAAAGATGGAGGAACTCTGAATATCTGCAGTTCATTTCTATTCTTGAGGAGAATAAAAGCAGCAACACAGCAGCAAACAAGGTGAGCCACTAGTTTATTACAAAATTAGTAAAGTAAATATAAAGTGTTATTTTGCTGGGTAGTTCTAATAGAATTTTGTTTCTCTGCAGAAAAAATTAAGGTGTTATGACTTTGACTTCTCAAATTGGCCGACAGACTTCAGCTGGACAGAAGTTAACAGTCCGTAAGTGTCTCTAAATCTAAATCTAATATGAACTGTACCACTTCTGAGTGGAATTTGCATGTTCTTCCTGTGTTATTGTGGTTTCCTTTAGGTTTTACAATTATTAAAACTCTTTCATCATTAGTTTACTCAAAGTTGTATTTGAATTGATTTCTGCATGTTTGAGCAACTTTGCATTGACCTGCATTTGATACTCGAGTAAGAAAAATTACCTATCACCGCCCACTTATCTGTATTTACTTGTTATTCCGATTCTGAGAAGAGTTTGGATCTTGGTCCTGACTTTCGGGCCAATATTTCCTGCTCGAGTTTAGGTCAAAATGCAGGACGCTCTGTAGATGATTGACAGCTGCGCCAGAACACAGCACAAAACCACCATGGTGACAAAATGAGAGTCAACTGTATGGTGAGAGAATGGACGGTGCGTGTTTGATGCACGGAGTGAAGAGAAAGAAAGAGAGAAGGCTTGTGTGTTGTATGTGTGACACGTGCAGAGCAAGTAAAAGAGGAAGAAGAAAGAGAGAGGAAGGCGCGTCTTTCATACGTGTGGACCAAGGAAAGGAGGAGAAAGACAGAGAGAAGGAGTGTGAATGTGTACACACGCAGCCAGGAAAAGATGAGGACAAGAAAGACAGAAAACGCATGCTTTATGTTACGCAAGCAATTAAAAAAGAAGGAAAACAGAGAGAGATGAGGAGCTTCTGGTTCCCGAGACGCACTGTAGCATGTAAACCATAGACTGTATAATGTGATATATACGGTCTATGATGTAAACACATGAGACACACATTCAGTCACTTTGAGTTTTTTCAATATTAACTTTTTTTTTTTTCCAATGCCAGACCTCTCAGTTTCAGACAATGTTTGTTTTTTTGGTTTCACTTCACTGTCACCATTCTGACGGGGGAGTGGAGGGCACTGGGGGCGGGGCCAAGCAGAACAGGATCCATGTATATTCAACAGCTACTGAGCTCCGGAGGAAATGCCACTTTCAGGCTTCTTGCTTAGCCCGGGACAGATGATCATATCCTGGGGTGTGTGCAGAGCCATCCCGCGGCACTGAGAGGTCTAACCGTGGACAGATACGTGATCTGGAGTACACGTGTGGAGCCGGCTCACGGGAGACGGGTTCTGGTGTGAGACTTGGATCGGTATCAGCCCGGTTCAGTCTGAGAATGAGAGCATACTACCGTGATGGATGTGTGAACAGGGGTACGTGGCAACAAATGGGAGTCCCATGTCTCCGCGACTACAACGGGAGCTTCCGCTGAATGTGGCCTGCCCACGTTAACTTTGTGTGGGGAGATGCTCTGTGAAGTGCAACTACGCCGGTGTTATGCCGAAAAAAACATATCAGGTAGCCAATGTTTAAGCAAAACTCTTTTAAGGTCTTGAGTCTCCTCATAGAAATTGTACTTCATAAACCAGAAGTCTATGTAACTGTTCTATACTTATGCCTTGGCAACCAAGACTCCCTGTGAAATTAGATTAGTCAATAGAAGCTTTGTTTTGTTGTTATTATCAATTAGGGCGCCACAGTTTATCACAAAAGTATCAATATTACAATATCATAGGCTGACGCTGCAATTGAAACAAATCTACTGCAGTAATACCATTGTGCTGAGTAGAAACGTCTGCAGGAGGTAAAGGTCGATTTTTGCTGCTGTGGTCTGGAGTGGTTTTCAGCTAATTAGACGAGAACTTCACCATGTTATCACATGAACCCAAGTGAACCTGAACTCGCCTTATAATAAACGACCCATGTTTTTTTATCTGTGTGTCATAGTGTTTCCTCATCCAAGTCGCATATGGAGTTGTGCTTGTTTCATTCACACATTTTTCACAAACAAATCCTATGTGTCTCAATTATTCATTCAATCAGTTAATCAGTGTGTTCTTCTCCTGAACTGAAAGCCACTGTGTTTGTAAACTCCCCACTCCTTCACTCAAAAAAATTTCAATGATTTCAGCTATTGATTGGCATGATTTGATATTACATTACATTGATATAACCTCATGTAAGCACAATCACTGATTTGTGCAACACTAAATATTTTCTTTTTTTTTTTTTTTTTAGCAATCCCAAATGTCAAACAAAACTATTCCCAATAAATATGATGACTCAAGATTATTCTATATAATCAGTTTAAGACCAATTTAATAATGACTCAGCGAGTTTAAAGTCAACATTCAAGTTCTGAGTAACATTCTATAGGCAAAGCAATATCATCTCTGTAGAAAAAATGTGGTTAAAAAATCTTACACAGTGCATCTTTTGTTTAAGTGTGAATAGTACATTTAGATGTATACATTTTAGTTTAATTTAAATAACACAAATTCATCGCTTTGCCTCTTTCTGCTGGTGTTCCCCAAGGATCTGTCATAGGTCTCCTTCTTTTTATCATTTAAATTCTCGCTTTTGGTTCTTTTTTTCCATAAATACTACATTCACTTTCATAGCTACTAGCATGACACCCAGCTTTACATTTCCACTAAACCCTTCTCCATCACTCCAACCTCTCTTACCCTCTGTCCAAAACCTCTCTTACCCTCTGTCCAAAAGAAATTCTGGTTCTCCTCCATTTTGTCCAACTCAGTAGTTCTAAAGTTCTCCTAGTAGACACCCCTTCCACTATCTCCAAAACTAACGTTTTTTCTATCTCTATCAACAATTCTACTGTCTTTCCCCTCAGGCAGGGGCGGAGTGGGGACCTGAAATCTACAGGGAGAATTTGCAAAGCAGTGGCCCATTGCAAACTGGCAGCCTCTTTTTAGCGTGTTTTTCAATGATGCATTGGAGACTATCTTACAGTTCAGAGTCACGCATGCATATGATTGGGGCATGGCCATGAGAACACATTTTGGCTAAGGGGTGCTGAGATATGAAGGGGGGTCTGGGGGTCCACCCCCAGGAGATTTTGGCCATAATACATGTGATTTCCTGCTATCTGGGGTGTTTTGAGCCATCAGATCCTATTTATTTATAGCAGGTTCACATGACTATAAAATCAGGCTAATAATTTCTAAGAAAGTATAAGAAATTAGATAATTTCAACTAGTCCACACATGATGCCCTTAAAGGTGCACTGTGTAAGTTTCTGGAATTGAAAAGTCATCTACACAATTTGGTAGAATTACAAAATCAGCTAAATAAACCGCTTTTCTGTTGAAACAAGCATGTTCGGGCCCTCCTCCAATCCAAAGAATGATCCATTTTGTAGCCATGCAAGCTCTCTCTGATTTTTATTATTTATGTATTGCAACAAAAGTGTCAAAATTATAAAAAATATGCATTTATTCAAGTTTATTTTGGGCCAAAAAGTTGCGCAGTGCACCTTTAAGAAATAGGCCAACTGATTATTTATGTTCTAAATATTGAACTCCTGCACTCATCACATTGTCACTTTATGAGCCATGTCCACCTTCAACTATATTAACCATGTTAATATTATCTTAACTATTTGTACTGACAAAATGCATTATTATTCTGATTTTTTTTAAATTAAATGTTAATTGTTATATTATTATATATTATTAATTTTAATCAGCTATTTTACTTATTTTTTGCATGCCCTTTTAGTATATATTTACTATTTTCTTTAATCATGGCTGATATATTTTTTTATTATTATTTTTTATTAGTATCATCAGTGTTATGTTGCACCTTAGCATCTAAGCAAGTTCCTAGTTTGTGAATTTTGTTTAGTTCAGCATGACGTGTTGTTTTATTAGAAGTCAGAATCTTTGTGGATCCGCGGTGCGCGCTCCGCCGCGTAATTAACGCTATGGGATTTTCAAACGTATTGTTTCTTCAGCTGTTTTGTTCATAACTTTGCAAATATAAGGCGGATTTTTATAAAATAAAAACTGGCTAAAAGCGTAGGCTGTGTAGAACATCGTTATGGATTCCAAACTGTTCCTAGAGCCTTTTATTCTGCGCTATTTGCTGTAATGACAGGACAGGTTCATTCCTGCACACGAGTGGATCCTGCTATGCATATAAGATGTGACATGCGAGCGCGTAAAAGAAAGAGGGAGAAAGAGGGATAGAGAAAGAGAGAGGGAGAGTGTGTGTGTGAGAGAGAGAGGGAGAGAGAGAGAGAGAGAGAGAGAGCGTCTATCTTCTCTCTGCTCCTCTCCGCGCCCCTAAGGAGAGGAACGGCCGCTGTTTTGCCGCACAGTTGTAGTTTTTAGTTGCACAGAAGAACTCCGGCGGCCGGCCACAGACTGGCGGCGGCCGACCGGGCAATCTCCCACGTGTCCCTATGGCCACTCCGCCCTTGCCCTCAGGTTAACACTCTTGGTGTCATTCTCGACATCACAATTTCTTTCCAGTCCCACATAAGTAACACCTGCTCCGACTATTTACATCTCCACAACATCTCATCTCCTCCCTTCTCTCTCTCCTCTCACCACTGCCATACTTGTTCACAGTCTTGTCACTTCCCGGATTGACTGCTGCAACTTCCTCCTCTTTAGTCTTCCCAACAAATCCATCCAGAAACTGCAGCTTCTCCAAAACTTTGCAGCTCGCATCATCACCAACGCCATCTTTCCACCACAACACGCCCGTCCTCCGTCAACTACACTGGCTTCTCATAAAACAAATAAAACATTTTCTCACCACCTTTAAAGCTCCACCTTAGATCTCTGACCTCCTCCACATGTCCTACACTGACCTACGCAACATCGACTCTCTTCACTTTTCAAATCCAGTCCTAAAACTTACCTGTTCAGTTTAGGGCTGTTCAATTAATCAGAAAATCGAGAGATCGAGATTGAATCAAATCAAATCCTCAATGACTTGGCTGTGGGTTTTGAATCGGAAGAATAAAAAACAATCCTTTGTCAGTAAAAATGGTGTAGTTTGGAGCAAATGTTACATTTTGAGGCAGAATATTGATCTATAATGTAAAAAAAAAAAATCTAAAAAATGGGACATATTTATAGTTTTTGTGCTTGTTTATTTTCATGAAAGCTATGTTTCTTTTGTTTTCGAAAAGGTTAAACAAAATTTAATTGAAAATCGAGATTGATCAATATGAGGGGGAAAAATTGCAATTATCTTTTTTCACGGATCGCCCAGCCCTACTTTTCAGACAGTCCTACTCCACATAATCACATCCACCATCTTTCAGTTTAATGCTGTTTTATTCTCTCATTTCATGTCTTTTAACCTGATGTTTTTAACTGTACAGTGTCCGTGAGCGTCTTCAAATAAAATGTTTATTATTATTATTAGTTTCATAAGAATTTACATCATTTATCTGTATCATTCATCATAAATAACTGCCTCTTTGTTCTTTTAAACCATGGACAGAAAAGCGTCCAAAGCTGGCGTTTCTCTGCTGAAGCCGGAGCCCAGACTGAGAGGAGCGGCAGACGGGATTCTTCACACAGTGCGAACGCTGCCATGTCACATCATCAGGTTAGATACAGCATCACTCTACAAGGATATTACATTTTTACACAAAGCTATTACAGTCACTCACTTCAAATGGATTCATCATGTGAAGAGCTGAAGTTTTGCAAATTCAATTCAGAGGAAAACCAGAACATCCACATGCAATACAATGACTATTTAGCTCGTTGGTCTAGATTTTCTTATTTGTCTCAAGGTATTTCTTGATACTTTTTTCTTGATTTATGGATTTTTGGTTAATATATTTTAGTCTTATATTATCATGGCCTCATAACTCAAAATTAGGGATGGAAAATTGATCGAAAACATGGGAAATCGATCGAAATTTGCAGAAATCAAATCGTAAGGCCAGAATCGATAATTTTTTCATGCTGCCACTGACTTACACACACACTCTGTATTTGTATAATACACACAATAATACAAAAATAGTCACAATGTTTGAAGAAACAAAGCGTGAACTTGCGTGATCTGACTGAATGTGCTTTATTATGTTGTGTTAACAACTGATGGGTGGACGGACACTAAATATGACTGTTTATTGTTCGAATGTTGACTAATAACACTAGTTTTAAGCTCTAACAACAATGGCTTTGTTTTATAAGTCATGTATTATGGTTTATTTTGTGTCTTAAGAAAAAAAAAAGTTAATATCAATAAACTAACAAAATTGAAAATCGTGGCTACAAAATCGAAAACTGAATCGAATCGTGACTTAAGTGAATCGTCCCATCCCTACTCAAAATATAAAACAACATTTGCGAATTGATGACTATATACCTGAGACGTAATTTTTCGTAAGTTCTGTAACCAATTCTCGAGTTTTATTTAAAAGTGCATATGACAGTAAAACACGGTGAACATATTTAAAAATGTACTAAACATTTTACATCCACCCAGTTTATGAGGTTTATATTTGTTTTTTGTCCAGCATTGATGGTCAAGCGGCTTGCCTTAGTTTGGACAATAAAAAGTTGAATGATATTATTATAAGTTTAACATAAAAAAAACTTGTATGATGATTAGTAGTTCATAAATATGTGCCATAAAACATTCATTTTTTATTGAACTTTTCCAGGTCATTTTTTTAATTCAAGCAGCAGAGTGAGCTGAAAGTAGTGTGCTTCGTATTCAGAGGAACAAATGAATGAATGCACTGAAGAGTCACTGAACAGGGCAGGACTATATAGTGACTGAGTGGTTAGGGAACGAGTGTGGACGTTTGGACACAGCATTACTGTATTTTTCAACTTTCATTTGTTGATTTCTTTATAAATTGCAACCTAGCTGCCGTAAAAATATTAGGAATATTTACCACAAAGAGGACTGCCTCACCAAACTGTCAAAATTAGAAAAATACAATATTGTGTCATAGGGGCTTTAAGTCATTAGTGTGTTTGCCTCAAGGTTCATACAGTTATGGAAAACCTGGAAAAGTTATTGACATTTCTATAACAATTTCCAGGCCCTGGGAAAGTTTTGGAATTGTACTGGTTTTGAAAAAGTTTTGGAAATTTTGAAAAATATTGGATTCAAAAACAACTTGGAGATAATTTTCTTTCACACAGTTATGCTCATGTTGAGCTGGGATTAAAAAAACCCCTCATGTTTGTAATTGACCTTTCGTACCAATCAAACATCGTAGCAACCGTTGCTATGTAAATATGGTCCGTCAAATCTTGAGCTTAAGTTATGGTTTTTGTAAACTGGACCGCAGATGAAATATTGACCGGAGGAGTTGTGTTCTTTCCATTTCTAAAGCCGAAAACAACTGGAGCAGTTTGGATTTCGGGGCAGCTCCTCTACCAAAATATATTGTCTGCTCAAAGGTAAAACTAATGTTTAACTATAGCTAACTTGCTGTGTTGTTAGATTTAGACTGAAGTTATACCATGACGAGGATATTGCAGAAGTTACGCTCTAAGCTGCTAAGTTTTAGCTTTAGCCAACACTAGGTTTAGCTCGCTAACATAGCCTCGTAAATGAACAATATTCTTGCAATAGAGAAAAATAGACCTTAACATATGAAAGTGAACTTACCCGGCAGTGCAAGAGCAGGACAAGGCTTCATGCTAAAATTATGTCCTACATTAGCTATAGCTTAGTTTGTAATTGTATTAAAGTAATTTTTTTTTCCAAATATATTATAGACGAATTAGTTTAAATTCAACATTTTCATTTTTTATGTCTAGAAATCCCTGAAATCTTTGTGTTTTGGTCTTAATCAGTTAATGAAAGCCAATCAAAACAATTGATTGAAAAGTATGTTAGATGAGTTCATGGAAATGTAGGGAATTGTTTTGGATAGGTCATGGAAATGTAGGGAATTGTTTTGGATAAGTCATGGAAAAGTCATGGAAAATCTAAAGTTAAAATGTGTACCAACCCTTGTTTAGATAATATAATAAGAAACAGCATTAAGAGTGCGATATAACATATGACACTGAAATTTAGCAAAAGTTTGAGGCAAGTAAAAGTGCCAGATCCAGGTTTTAAAGTGCATTATTCAGACTTACAGCGGCTTGTCGAAAGAAGCAGTGACACCTCTTTCCTCAAACTCTGCTCTGCCAGGGTGACCTAAGTGGTCATTTATGATTTTAAGAGCTTGGTTTTAAAGTCTGCATTCGCAAAGAGCCTCAAGAAAAGGGAAGGTCACAAAGGATAGTTCTTTAGCCGAGCGAACAACATTGTTTAAGGCTTTTCTCTCTTTAGCAGTGATATTTCCAAACCACAAAGTAAGACAGACAAGAAGACTTTCAATAGTGCGGCAATAAAAGTTCTGTAAGAATTACTCAAGTTTTTGTAGAAAGAAAAGACGCTGCCAGGTTTTCTTTACAATCTTGTGCTTTTGTTCCAGCTTGAGTCCTTATGGGATCAAGACATTTTCTCTCTTTCACTATTTTCACTTCAGAATAGATGGACATTGTAGAAATTTGCCACAGTCTCTATCTGTCTTTGTCACATCTGATGGAAAATCAGCTTCATTGTGAACACGAATGTATCACTATATTTTCATTTTCAACTTTTTTGATATGGTTTGCAGAAGAAAACAACATAGAATAATCTCGGGTCGCTATCATTTTTATTGGGAATAGTTTTGTTTGACGTTTTGTACAGTTGAGAATGCTAAAAAGTGCACGACTCTAATTCAAGCTAAAAATTCACCCAACAGTAGAAGCAGAGTGTACTTTCCCATCTGTCCATAGAGATTTTCTTTCTTTTTTTTTTACGAATAGTCCAGTCCAAACGTCATAACAAATTGATTTCCTGAGTATAAATGTGCTCATAGAAAGATGCTGCTTTGGTGCCATTGTAAATGTTTGTGTTGCAGTTATTTAATCGCTCACTCGTTTGGGAGGAGGATGCTCTACCCTGGATCTGTGGGGCTGCTACAGAAAGCCATGAGACAGATGCTTCAACAGGGCCAGGCCAGATTAATAGAGGAGGTACAGCACACAATGTCAAAACCAATATCTATGTTTTGAAAAATGGAATAATACTTTTGCCTATGTATTGCAATCAATTACATTTGGTGTAAAGTAAAAACCATCAAATCGTTAAAAATTTAGTGTTTTTTTTGTTGTTGTTGTTGATCCTGTCACAAACATTTCAGGACAAATCTAATTTTTAGTTGCATTGTTCTTGTCTTTTAAACATGCTCTTGAGATCGTTTTGTTTGGCCTCTTATATTTTAGAAGAAACATGCGCAATAAACACACACACACACAAACATCAGTCACGTCTTTTCCACATCAGTAATTAAATTAAAAGTTCCTCCTAGTTGCAAAAATTACCGTGACTTTTGCACTGTTGAGCGCACCTGAATATAAGCTGCACCAAAGAGATTAAAAAAAAAGGAAAACATCTGTTTATGTTGGGCCAATGAGAATCTTTACTTTTGCTACATCATTAAATAGACTGCAAAGTTCAAAGCTTGTGATAAGGTAGCAGCTTAAAGTCCTGAAATTATGGTACATGGAAAAAATCAAACTGATTTGGTCTGATCTGCTCAAAGTGAGTCTGGATAATTTATGGTTTTGCAGAAGGTCTCAGAGATCTATCTATGATGTCACAAATCTGAGCCAGTGTTTTCTACGCCTCGGAGGGAAGAGAATAATATCTCACTGACAGAACTGTTTCTGATGATGAAACAATATTAGAACATGGATAAAAATGTAAAAGAAAAAGTGTCTTTTAAAGGACACACATTACGCAAAATCAACTTTTTAACATTTTTAATCCTGTTTTTTGACATTGCTTCCTCATCACAAACACAGCTGGAGTTCTCTTCTGAATTTCCCCGTTTTGTGATGTCATAGGTAGATTGCTGAGATCTTCTGCACTGCGTTTAAGTCCATAAATCATCTAAACTTGTTTGGACCTGTAGATCGAGCTCTATCTCAGTTCCACACATGACTACATTGATTTCATTGGTTCTGGTGCATGAGATTCCAATGTAGGTCTGCTCAGGAGTATGTTTAATGAGAACAAGTCAAATATTCATTATAAATCTCTATAAAGCTATAGCATATTTGTAGAAGCAATCCCAAACTTTAAACTACTGTTGTTCAGCATTTGTGGAATTACCTTTCACAAACATTGAATCTCCTAGAGTTCCCTACTCAATTCTTGTCATGACTTTGTATTTTCTCACAGTACGACGGACAGAGGAACAAGCTCATTGCCTGCGACGGTAATGAAATCGACACTATGTTTGTGGATCGGAGGAGAGACGGCGAGGAGGAGAACGGACAGACTCTGGTAAGTGTCAGTCTACATTTGGGATTTCTCCTGATACACCTGTATTTGTAGTCCAGCTGCATTTGTCACTTCACTCAGAGTTTTGTCCTGAACTTGCACAGGTTATCTGCTGTGAAGGAAACGCAGGCTTTTATGAAGTCGGATGCATGAACACTCCACTGGAAAGTATGAAAGCAGATTTATTATTATGTAGTTTGTCTTCATGTACTAGCATTTCTTATAATTTGTTTGTATTAAGATTTTGATACATTTTTCTTGTTACAAGCATTTTTAGTTAATTTGTTTAAAAAATGTGTTCTTTTTTGTAATGGGACTTGACTTGGACTTGGAGCAGAGAAAATTAAGTTAATATAAAACTCTTTCCCTCAAAAATAAACTGATCCCAAAATCTTTTTTATCTCTGACAGCGAGGGCTATTTCCATCTATAGAATTTGCAAAAATAGAACTGCATGAATACTTTTAAAGTCTTAAAATGGCTTTAAACTAAAAGCATAGATCAGGCCTATTTCACTGAAGGCCAGGGGACCAAAATGGTCCTCCAAAGATCTAATCTGGCCCTCAACCCATTTTCCAAATATTACAAAAAAAAATTCTTGTTTGCCCGTATATTTTTGGGTTAATATTCCTTACACTTACACTTGGTCTAGACTTTCTTTGGTCCTAGTTTAATTCTGCTTTAACCAGAAAAAGCAGTAGTTCAGACATGAATGACAAAACATTATTGTGCAACTACAAGGCCCAAAGGTCATGGCCCTCTGAAAGCTCTTGCCTTCAGCCAAAATGATGTTGAATAGCCCTGGAGATTAGATTTGGACTGATGAGCTATTGACTCGGGACAGGACCTGGACTTGAAGCAGAAGGCTTTCCCAGGGTTAGAAGTCAAAGGAACAAGGTCTTGGGTTTGACGGCAAAATTACAGAAATAATGTTTTTGTGTGTTATTTTTAGAGGGATTATTTTCTTATCAAAATGAATAATGCGCACGTAACCAGATAGCAGAAAGAGCCCTCGACTAATTCACACAAACTGTAGCAGCAACACTAGCCAGCGCTGTTGTCAGCTAACTACAAGAATTTGTCACTGTGTGGAAATAAAAGTTGAGATGCTAAATCAACTTTTGTGAATGAAATTTGTCATACACGTTACATTCAGGTGAGTGAAAAAAACGCAGAGAAAAACATTGTCTCAAGCTTTAGGAGCTAGACGTCCGTCAGTCCGGTTAATACTTTATCGGAACAGCTAGTTCTCGTCCCGTTTTGTTGTTTTTAACAAAGAAGTTTTTAACATCTCGTTCTGCAAGCGATATGCGCAGTAGAGCAAAAAGTGACATCGG
Organism: Mugilogobius chulae; assembly: GCA_038363315.1. Taxonomy (NCBI): domain Eukaryota; kingdom Metazoa; phylum Chordata; class Actinopteri; order Gobiiformes; family Gobiidae; genus Mugilogobius; species Mugilogobius chulae. The sequence continues at coordinate 30,881,960 of CM076413.1, forward strand.
CTCATACTCCCTCCATACTCTTTTTAACTAAATGTAATCAAATATTTCTACAATGTAAAATAGATTTTGTTGTTTGTTTGTTTGACATCTCTTATTCTAACTCTTGATCTAATTGAAAACAGGTGGATACTCAGTTCTGGGCTGGAATCACCCTGGTTTTGGAGGAAGCACAGTAAGTTTATCTGATTAACATACATTTGATTTTCGACACGCTAAAACAGTAGCTTCTGTATGTAAGTGATGTGGTTTTTGTGTTTCTCTTCCAGGGAGTTCCTTTCCCACAGAATGAGGCCAATGCTATGGATGTAGTGATCCAGTTTGCAATACACAAGTTGGGATTCAAGGTGGAGGACATCATCATATACGCCTGGTCCATCGGAGGATTCACAGGTAAGATTAAGGGACTGATGGTCAAAACTTGCAATTCTCAAACAATAAAAAACACCCTTTGACAATCAACTAACGATTAACAAGCTTCTTCTGAGAGTTCTTTTTTATGAAAAGTGAACCGCTGGCTTTATGCCAATAAAATTGCGTGTTTTTCTTCTCTCAGGGAAAAGGAAGTAATTTAACATAATGATATATTTGCGGTTCTAATAATACAGAGAACTGCACTGCTGTGTCTGGGCATTTTCCTCTTAATTGTGTCATTACACTATGAGGACACAATCATTAACCATTACTGTGAATACTTGGCAATTATTATTATAACAGTGGAAATGAATACCTTTAAAAAAATATGTGTTTTCAAACATTAGCTTGGTTGAATAGAAGCATTAGTAAGTGTCCTACACATTGCAAAATGACTCTGTAAAACCTTCTTCCATCTGTTGTTGCAGCCACTTGGGCAGCGATGTCCTACCCAGAGATCCAGTCTGTGGTTCTGGACGCTTCCTTTGACGACCTGCTGCCTCTGGCTCTGAAGGTTATGCCTGACAGCTGGAGTGAGTCATGTCAATGCACTCAAAGAAAACTGGGCTTAAAGATTCTCAAAATCTTTTGTTACCCCCTAAAATTGACCCTGTGCATAGAAGCAGTTTAGTATCAAATTGTCAGACTTTAGCGTTAGCATTGACAGACAAACACATCTTTTTATAAACACATTTTAGTCTTTTGGTAAAATATTCTCCTCATTTGTAAAGTATTTAACATGTTTTCATAGAAAACTACCAACAACTCACTGTTCACTGTCTGATCTTAAAGTTGTTTTTATGTTTGTTTTGTTTTCATTTTAGACCAAGGCAGTGAAACACCACAGAAATTAACAGGAAATGAACATGCCAACAGGAAGTTAGTTTTGAAAGTAAATAAGCCGACTGACTTCTGTGCACAGAGAAAGATGTGTGAAAGATAAAAAGAAGTCAGTAGTCCTCTACAGCTGTAGTTCTCAGACTCTCACACCAAGTATCACTGAATATTATTTGACTCTTCAAGTACCACCAAATCAAAACTAAGACCATAATATACCTAGTTATGGTCTAAAATGGTTTAAATGGCAGGTTATGGTTAGGGATAGGTTATTTCTAAAGGATGCTTAGCTCAAAAAGTATTGATTTGTTTCTAAATAAAACAGATATCACACTGCAAATGGCTTCAAATACCACCACTGGTACTTGAAACAAAGTTTGAGAAACACTTATTAACACCTATAGTCAAATCAGCCATCCAGTCATGAATCAAGATTTTTTTTCTTTAATCTTGGAAAGAAATAAATAAAATAATAACTACTTTCATCTCTAACTGCAAACGCCACCTTTACTTTACGTTTAAGTTTAATTACCTGAAATCCAGAGCCCACGCTTGCGAAGAGTGGGTCTGGTCCCCACTCCCCCCCGCCTGCATTTCAGATCAACTCCACAAGGTACGCAGATGAAACAAAGCAGCTGATTGTTTGTCAGTCATTTAATCCAAGGCTATTCAATTACAGTATATTGAACGATGGGCTAAATTTTTTGATGGGCTTTGGTGTGAGGGCCGGACTACAAAAACTAAACTACAAATGCAGCGGTATCGTAACTGACTTTTTTAATGTGATGAATGTACAATAAAAAACAACGCATTGTCACAAAATTTAAACAGGAACCAGCCAAAACAAACAACTTGAACTAGAACAGATCAGAGCAGCAGTGAGACTAGACCGAGTTCCAAACCAAGACTAAACCTAGTCTATATTTGGATTACATCAGATCTAAACTGCATACTAGATCACAAAATCTGAGCTGGAACTAAACCAGGACTGGTCTTGATCTTTTAAATCGTGTAATAGAATCTGGTTCAAATGATGCATGGGCTACTGAAAAAAAAAAAAAAAAAAAATTCCAACAGTATGATCTGGTTCATTGTGCTGGGCCAAAACAAACTGCTTAGTGGGCCGCATTTTAAAATAACCTGTTGATTCGCTCACTGATTCTGCAGAAATCAGTTCCACATGAAATTTTTTTCACGACATTTGTTTTTGTCGCAAGCAGCCATGTTGGTTTTTATACGGGAGCCGATGCATGTCCCTGATTAATTAACTGATTGACTTAATTTGGCTCATTGAAAAAGAGGGACATGGTGGCCAGACCATATGTTTTTTCTGGATTTCCAGGCTACAAATTTACAGTCTTTATATTAACTAGATTATATTTCAAATGAAGAGCTAAAGGGTTACTTAAATGATCATGTTTTTTGTTGAAAGTTGTTTCAAAATGTCCCTGTTTCTCTTTAGGGCCCCTGGTGCAGTACACAGTGAGGACCTACATGAATCTAAACAACGCAGAGCAGCTCCTCAAGTGAGTCTGACGATGACGTTTACAATAGATTCAAGAAATTACAATTGATCTTTCATTCATTTGTATTTGTGCGTTTGTCCGCAGATACCAAGGACCAGTTTTATTCATTCGCAGAACGAGAGATGAGATCATCACAACAACGTAAGTCAAATAACAAATACACAATCAACAAGCAAGAGGCTGTGTTTAGTGCAGCTGTTGGAGAAAAGATAAGATTGTAAATAACTGATTTGGGATTCAGGATTTTGTTTGTAAAAACCCATTAACATTTGTCAGGAGTTTGGAATATAAGATAATAAACAACTTGGTTTTAAAACTAAACTTCACCATATAAAAGGCAAAAGTGTGTTTAATATGATCAAAGGGTAAAAAAAAAATCCTAAATAGAAAAGTTTAAATTTATGGCCCTTTTTTTTTTTTTTGAAGCAATTTCAGTCAGATTTCCCAGTCTCTTCCTCACAGTTGGAGCTTTTACCTGTCAGAATGTTCTCAATAGTATTCTTAATAATACAACACAATGGGTGTGTTTCTATTGTTATTTGGTAGATCTTTTATGTTTATTTGTGAGATTTTTCTTTATAATTGCAGCAAAATATAAAATGAAAAGAAGTGTGTGCAAGCAGTCAGTTATAAAAACATCTATACAGTATTTATCAGTCATTTTTAGAGTGTAATATAACTGATCTAATTTGTTTTCTACAGTAAAATAGTCACAAATATGTTTTATTTTATAGAGGTTATGCACAGACTATCTACTTTGAAAAGTGCTCCTCCACAATAATCCGATTAAATTCATTAGGTCTTCTGTTATAGTTATATGTTGTTTTTTCTTATGAACAGACCTCTGTTTGTATCCATACCTTGACAGTTTCGGCTGCACACTGTAGCCTTCTTCAGAAGTGTCACTTGGTGTTCCTGTGACGTGTCTGGTCAGCTGGTTTATACAGGCTCCTCCACATTTCGACTGAATGGCAAACGTATAATAAAAACACCTGATAAAATTGATCTCTTTGGGTTAAATATTTCCTTTTGGGACTGTTTGTTTTGGTAGAAATTTTATAAAAAGCTTTCCTGTTGTCACGGCATCAATGCAGAGTTTAGCTAGCTTGTTTTCATTAATTTAATTATTTTTTTATTTAGCCATTCAGATACAATATCTCTTTTTCGTGGGAGTCCTGGTCCAGAAAAGCAGCAGGTTAATGCATTAATAACATAAAGGCAGACAAACTATAACCATGAACAATAAATTTTATGAGTTTGCTAACAGGAGATGGAGAATTATGCTGCATTCATGTGGTCCTCGGGTGCTCTTGTTTCTGAGATGAGAGGTCGAGGTTCCGACCTAATTTTTTTAATATTTTATATTTATTTATTTATTTGAAGAGGACAGTGCATATTAATGAACACAACAAAATTGTGTAAATATGCCAGATTTAGCATAAAGCTAATTTTCATCTGTAGTCCTCGTGAAGTAACAAGTACTTTTCACAGTGAAGTGAATAAAAACATTACAATAAATAGGAAAATCTTAAGGTACATTTTAAGGAAATATAAAACAATTCATACGTGTTTACAGGTTTGGTTTGTTAAGAGCCATTTTTTAAGTTGTTTTTTAAAAGAATAGAATGAAGGACATTCCCTGATAGTGTCTGGGAGGTTATTCCAGCTCTCACTCGCCCTCACAGAGAGGCAGTTCTGACCTGTGCTTGTTTTTCTAAACGGTATCATATAGTCACCTCTAAGAGCTGCTCTAGTATTAAGATTGTTGTCTTTTTGTTTACAAACAAATAATTCACGTAGAGGTGGTGGGGACATATTATTCCTAATTTTATAGATCATATATTTCAGTATTTTTAAATTTTCAAATTTTAACAATTTATAGTTCTCCAGAAGAGGACAATGATGAGACAAATATGATTTGTTGGCCATCACCTTAACAGACCTTTTATACAGTTGCTCTAAGGGTTTTAGGATAGAGGCACCCGCAAAAGACCAAATTACAAAACAATACTCAATATGTGACATAATCATGCAATAGAAATAAGCTTTAGCTGCATCTTCAGAAATATAGGGCCTGATTTGTCTAAAATTTGGCAAGTTGAAATTTATGATGCCCATCACTTTTTTAACATGTCTGCTAAATGACAGTCTTGAATCCAGTATCACCCCAAGATATTTAAAGTGAGGAAGTAGTTCTAGTTCTTCGCCCTCAATGTAAACATTAGATCGGGTCTGTTTTACTTTATGTTTTGAGAAGAACATACATACTGTCTTTTTCGTGTTAAGAACCAGGCAGTTATTTTGTAGCCAAACCTGTAACTTATTTAGAGCATTAGTAAGTTTAGATGCAATATCTGATGTATTTAAGCCATGAGTAAATAACACTACATCATCAGCATACATTATGACATTCAGGTCGGGGCAAATATCAGGAAGACTATTTATATATATTGAGAACAATAAAGGCCCTAGCACTGATCCCTGAGGGACTCCAAAGGTACAACTAAGACTACCAGATTTGACATTACTTACTGTTACACACTGACTGCATTCATGTGCTTTTTACGTCGGAAAATCGGGATGTTGTTGTTAACCATAAAAGATAAATGACACAGCACTTTTAACAGAGGTTAATAGACCTAACAGTGAGATCTGATGCTAGCCTGTCCAAAAACTAACGTTAAAAGTTGTAAGTATCTATTTTCTAACTGATTTTCATCAGTCTCTATGTGTCAGTGACGTCAGGTACTGAGTTCGGGCAGCGCCGTTGCAGTTGTTTTGAGATGCTTGAGCGTTCATGTGCATTTTTCACCTCGGAACAACATTTTTCCGAGTTCCCGAGGACCACATGAACGCGGCATTAGTACATTATTGCTGTTGTACAACAAATAATTAAATAATCAAACACGTTAAAAACATATTAAAAACATTTTATTTAAGCAGAGAAAGGTAACAAGTTTCTCTGTGTGTATGGTCCCAAAGTTTGTGTCAGTGAGAAATATGAGAGAAACAGACGTGCTGTTGTAGTTTATCTGCTTTTCTGCCACTGTTTACCAGTATTTTTTTTTCTTTTTACAAGTCACATACAATCTCAATATTTAGCAGTCGTAGCGGTTGTTTATGTTTATTATCAGACTGTAGTGGCTTTTTCCTATTTTTGTAGTGTTTGCGAGAGAAATTGTAATTTATCTCCGTTGACTCTCATTCATTTTTGCCACTCACTGCTGATATTTAGAATATGGTGATCTGCATAACCTCTATTGTGACAATTATCAACTTCCCTAATAATCTTACATGTAATAAATAGATTTCTTTGATTCATTTAAGCTGCAACACAAATAAATCCATTATTTATTTTAGACGTTTGAATTCAACACAATTCTTTTAAACAAATATATAATTTAGCGGCTCACCAAATTGGAGGTGAAGCCAAATATTTGTATGCACCAAAGTGATTTGTTAAAATGTCACACCTGCAGCACGAGAGCGTCTCAAAGTTCACCAAACGCAACGGGCTCTAATTAATGGTTGTCATGGCGAGGATTTTTCTTCCTGTTTGATCATTGTGTTTCCAAAGAGCACTGTCTGGAGCGGAATTTAGAGATGAAGTCGTGTTTTTCAGTCCTTGTGTCAGATCAGGCAGCCAGTACTCGCCAAAGAAATGTAAAATATCAAAAACTTTAGGGTTATCAAAAGAATAAATACACAACTTTTAAATGACATTAAAACCAGAACAGTTTCAATACATGTTGAAGTAGGATATTGCGAATGACATAAAACTGAGACAAATTTATGATACATTAATTCTAAAACATTAACTCATTAATAAATGATAGAAATAAATATTTTTGTAGTTATTTGAGACATATACAATATTTATTATGTTTAAAGCCCAAATGTTATTGTTGTACATAAAGAATTGTAAGATACACTGTGTAAAGAACACATAAATAATTGTTTCCAACTGGTAAAGAACTAGAGTGTGTAAAGTGTATAAAAATATGTTTTGTCAACTTGAGAGCAAAAAGTTGAGGAAGGCTGATTCAGATCAGATAAATATCAAGGGGCAAGAACATTTAAGCATTTCAAAATATAATTTTTAAGGGCAACTTTTTGAAGATGAAAAGGCAACTGCCTAATTCATTAGAAATAGAAAGTTAAAAGCATACTTTGGGAAAAATGAGGGATGTATGTAACAATATTGATGATATGGTAATATCGTAATAAGAAAATTGTCACAATATATCATACTCATCACCTGACGATATTAAACAGCATGACTTTAACTTGATATTAAAACAGTTCTGAGTTCAGAATATTACCACACATTTTATGCAAACATGATAAAATTCTAAATATTTTAATAGGCAAACCAAGAAACTAGACCTTATAGCTAATATGTTGAGAGAACAATTTGGTCTGAAGCCATGATTTTGCACCAATAAAAGGAATCACTGAGAGATAAAAAAAAAAAAAAGAATGACTGGAAAATATGACTTTAATGTTTGTTTTTATGAGTATAATTCCAATACCGTGGGCCCTCTGTTATATTGTGATATCGAGATAAATATCGTATCATGAACTTCATATACATATATTTACATATAGTTACTTACATTCCTACTCTAATGAGGATGTTTTATGTCATAATATGAAAAATACAGCTAAAGAAACCCCTTTTTGTGGAAATATACAGGAGGAAGCACTCCTCTAAGAATAGTTAACCCTTTCAGCGCCAAAGTAGCAATTCTGCGCCAAGCCATTTCAGGCTCTCTGTCTTCAGACTTAAGATTTTCTGTTTCTGATAAGTTTCAGAAAATACCAAACTCAATCTGTTGCAGTAGTTTTATAAACAAATACAGACACATCTCAACAGGAAGGATTTAAGACTTTACAGAAATGTATTTCAACTGAGAAACTCCAGAGCCTAAAGGGTCAAATTTATGGTCATGCAAGCCTACTCAAATTAAAGACGACATTTTTAAACTTTTATTTAGTACAACAAAGAAACCTTATTGACAAACACATCCTTTTATTCAAGTCTATTTTTGTTTAAAAAGTTACACAGTCCACTTTTAAGTAAACTCTAAAAAGCATTCGTAGCTTGTGTGGAGTTGTCAGCAGAAGAAAAATGTGGTCACGTATTCTAGCACCAGTCAAAAGTCGTGCTACTGCATTTTGCACGAGCTACAGACTCCCAAACAAGGCCTGATTGACTCCAGCATACGAAGCATTACAAAACGAAGCATGGACCAGAACTTCAAAGTGAAAACAACTAGACTTCACCACAGTTTTTATTTGTGTTTCAATCGAAAAACTGCTCTGCGTAAGCCTGTGTCATACATAATCTCATATAATCTGTGTTTCAGGGGTCCAGAAGACATCATGTCCAACAGAGGCAACGATTTACTGCTCAAACTTCTGCAGTTCAGGTTAGTTGAGGTGAAATTCTATTAAACTCAGTCATACTCTGTGGATTCATTAATTTATCTGTGTCTCATTTATTTTCATGTGATTAACTTTGCAGATATCCTAAAATAATGACAGACGAAAGCATCAAAGTTGTACGGCAGTGGCTCGGAGCTTACAATTATATAGAAGAAAGTAAGTGAACATTGTGTCTGTGTTTGATGTAGAACTGATCAATTATGAGGAGAAAAATTGTGTTATTTAAGTCTGAATTATTTTGAAATCTGCGTTAAAGGTGCCCAACCATATAACAAGTGAGATACAACACCTGTTAAGTGGCAAAATATTACCACTATTAACCTTTACTCAGTTGCAGGTGTCGCCTACTGGTTTCCATAGAGATATGTTAAATTCTGTTAAAACCAAGTATCTTATGTCTGCCAGGAGGAAAGTAACATAATCTACCTTTAAGGTGGAACTAAACACTAAATCAAACTGGTTTTAGTTTTAAACGGCATAGCATCGCAGGCAGGATGGGTTTGATTATCTATCCTGTATAATTTTCTTGATAATCCAGTGGATGGCGCTCTAACTCAACTCCTGGTATGAGAATAAAAAACTTGTCAAAGTAAAAATACCTAAGAAGAGTATGTTTAAAAGATAAGAATGCAAATAAGCATATTTGTCTTTTAAAGCAGAACTAAGGCCTTGTCCACACAGAGACAAAACGATGATAATTTTAAAAAGGAATTGCATAAACATGGAGTTGTCTCAGAATCTGTGAGCGTCCACTACACGAATCAGTAACTGGTTTACTGATTCGTAAACCAGTTACTGATTCGTGAAGCCGGTGTAATGCCTGTAACTGACCAGAGTGTGGCGCTGTGACGCTGACAGAGAAAGTCACAAAACTAGAGGAAGACTTGACATAAAACACGCACAGAGAATTCTTTTAAACTGAGCAAACATTCAGAATGAACAACGTGGATCTAAAACCCACAGAGGATTTATGCTTCAGATTCTTGGGAATATTTTGTCAAAGCTGTGATGGGGCAGTGATGTCGTCAGCGTAACTGCAGAGATTCTAAACTGGAGTTTTGAAATATTTTCACTCTCAGACCTGGATTTAGAAATTGGTTTTCAGTCTCCTGAAACTCCTGCGTCATGTGGACGATGTGTGGTTTTGGTCAGATATTTGTTCTGAAATGCCTGGGCTTGGCTTCGTGTGGACAAAACCTAAGAATCTAAAAGTGTATTCTTTTTTACATTGACAAAAGAAAAATATCAATATTATCAATATTAACTTGAAACAAAGTTAAACAAATAGCCTATTATCTTTATTTTGTACATTTGCACTGCTAAAGCAATTAACTAGCCAACTAAGTTTTTTTTAATAATATTTTTTGCAGTGTTATTTTTACAGTGTAGTCAGCTTCACAGGCTGAAATGAAAAGGCTTTGAAAGTGGCGCTGTGTTTATTGCTGTACAGTTTGTGTTGAGTAAAGTTGGTGAAATGATGTGGCAGATTAGAGGTTGTACCGTGGACACGCGACCTCGGGCTTGTTGGCGCTGCTCTGTCTCGGTAGAGCGAGCGCGCGGTGTCAGGGCCGTTCTTTCCCCTGTGTGTGTCTGGCGCTGTGCGCGAGAAGCCCAGACCGCTGCACACAAACACAAGCGGAGAGACACAAACGAGGAAATGCACCGATACCAGCACCATGATCAGGGCAGACAAGGCCGTGAACGGGACAGATTTTATGAAACACGCTGATTCAGGACAAATAGGAGGACCGATAGGGCTGGAGCTTATCAATCTATGGACTGTTACGCGCCCCCTCTAGCATCGCATCACGCCCCCACACGGGGGCGCGCCCCACTATTTGAGAAGTACTGTTTTAGAGTAAAAGAAGCACACTTGTTACTTTTTTATGGTGAGAAATAACTAGGTGCGTTATATTACAATTTTTCTCAATTGCTTTGATACACTTTTTTTAAACTTTGTTTATTTGGATCACTCGATCCAAACTTTTATTTAAATAAAGACTGAGATATTTGCAACAATTTTTAATCATTCACAGTTTTCAAGTTGTTTCTCAGAACAGCTCACAGTTTCTCATTTATAAACTCACTGACTTTGATTTGTTTCTTCAACACTACACACACAGTTCACACTTGGTAAAGGACTTCTGCTATAACACTGGTTGTTTTTATCTACAAATTCACACATCACAGCAAAATCTAAAATCACATGAGCAGAAACTTCAAACAACAATGAATCAAACAGAACAATGTCTGAGCAGAAAACACAGACTTGAGAATTGTCCGAAATATAAACTAAGTATATTTCTATTGATATTGATGTAAATGGATGCCAGTAACACAGGTGCATTACAAAGTGTTGATGTCGATGACATCTGTCAAACTGTGAGTAATTTTGATAAAATACTGTATGTAAAATACCTTCACAAGTCAGAAAATGCAAATGAATGCAAATTCTCCCTTTTTTCTTTATCACATCAAATACAACTACAACTACAACCAGAATCATGTTCATTTGTGTGAAGTGTGACACCCAGTCACAGACTGAACTGACCCTTTGGTCTTTTTGACTCTGAGATCAGGACTAAAGCTTCTAAGCTGTAAAGTCAAATGAGGGAGAAAACACATGAAAACACCTGAAGTTTGGATGATAAAACTTGCTTTTGACTGGAAAATTTAACTTTTTTAAACCTTGACCTGAAATTTTGTTTTGAAAAGCTGAAACTCTTTGGAATTCTGTGTGAGCTGTTTTTCAAAATTGACTTTTAGAATAGACAAGTTTGTCAAAGGTGCATGATTTTCACTCTACAAATCAGAAAGTGGATATTTAAATACCTTCTTGCTCTCACAAATACGGTTAATATACACATGCAATCATATTTGCTGAGATTATGACTGCAGAACATCTTTTAACAGAGAGCCAAGTGAAACTAGAGTGGACCACTCAAGCATTCAGCATTTCAGCTGTTTGATAAGAACTAAATCAGACTGAGCACATTGGTCTTATTTTTTCACAAAGTCCAGAATCAAAACTATACTCTTTAGTGGAAAAAACAAAGTTTACTAATTTACAATTAAGAAAGTGAGGTACCTCAGTTTTAAAGCACATACACAAAGCTTAGTACCAAAAACTAAAGTTAACATAATGTTTGGTTCATGCAGACTAAGAATGGACTGATTATGAACTAACAGCTTTGCAGAACAAGAACGTACTGTATTAGCTTTTCAATTCCACCGTCGTCCTAATAGACTGCGGTGGTAACTGTAATCATGATAAAACTGTGATCAGAAGCAGATGTGTATTGACTGCAGCCCTGTCGTTGGCAGTGTCTGTGTACAGCCGATATGAAGTGGATGATGATTGGTGCGTGTCGGTGCTGCAGTCGTATCAGGCAGAGAGAGACGTCCTGTTCCCCTGGTCTGTGGGTAAGATCCGTGTACATGTCGTGTGTATCCACAGCTCTACAAACCCCACGGAGATTTAAGTGTTGTTTGTGTTTCCAGGCGAGGACATGACTCCAGAGGGCAGAAGGCAGCTCGCTCTGTTTTTGGTAAGAAGGTTGTTGTTTTTTTTCTTTCTAGAGAAGCTTTTATTTATGTACAATTACTGTATAAATTATTTATTTAGATTCTCAGTCAGCTTCCAGGATGCCCATTTAAAAATAGACCAGACTGTGAAATTTATCAAAGTGATGACTTGTTAACAGCTTCTATCAAGTATTTTAAGAGAATTACTTTTACAAAATGTCAAAACAAACGAGTTCTGTTTACAGGGGCATAATGAGAAAAGGCATTTTCACCATTTTTTAGTTTTGTGCGTGGGGCGACTAGAAGACTGAGATTAGAAGATCTAAGACTTCGCTCAGGTTAATAAGGCATATGGGGATAAATTAGGGAGCGCATTATAAAAAAGCAGAAGTGTTTTAAAGTCAATTCCCAAAAATCAAAGCCAGTGAAGATTTTTTAAAAGAATATGACATAGATTTTTTTTTGTTTGAGTCAGAACGCAAGCAGCTGAGTTTTGGATCAGCTGCAGTCGTTTAATTGACTTCTGAGAGAGACCTGAATAAAGATTGTTACAATAATCTAATCTGCATGTGACAAACGCATGTACAAGTATCTCAGCATCTGCCATGGAGAGACAGTTAGCAGGCTTAAAAAAGTAACTAACTTGTTTTTAAATTGTAGGAGGTAGAAAGTAAACAGATACAGATATTTCTTGAAAAAATAAGAAGGAAAAGTAAAAAGCGGCCAGATTTTGTATTACTCAAGTGAAGCACAAATGCTAAAAACAAACAAACACAAAAACAAAAAAACTACTTAAGTACAGTACTTGAGTAAAAATATTGTTACTTGCTATCTCTGCCAGGGATCCATTTCACTCTTCCCACGATAAGCATCACAGCTCGATCAGAGGTGTTGCAGTGGGACTGCTGTGAGCCACCTCTGTCGACAGATAAAGTGGCCTGTGTGTTTTCTACACGTGGGCTGTGATGCCACCACAGATGTAAACAGGTGTACAGTTAGAGATCTTTAGGTTAATCAGTCAAGTTTTTGTGAGCAGGGCTCAGAGCTAAATTCAGTACCACAGACAGCCTTTTCATTCAGATGCACAAAGAGTTAGGGTCATTGGATGCCAAAGTAATCGGGAATACTGTTCATATGATCCAAAATACAACTTCCAGCATCGTCATATTAGTTTTGGTCCTCATATTTGACTTCTGCCAACTCATAATGATGCAGTGTGATTGGTCCAAACCTCTGAGAAAAGGCCAGTTCTCAAATATCGCATTTTTGTGATAGTTCTCAAATATTGCAAAAATATATCTGGCAAAACTTGCTTAAAAGTGCACTGTGTGACTTTCTAGAGGTAAAAAGACAACACAATTAATTAGAAAGTTATAACCATACTTTGGGACATACCGAAAGGGTCTAAAAAATTGTATGTCATAATGTGGAAAAATACTGTAGCTGCAACACTTGCCAGCGCTGTTGTCAGCTAACTACAAGAATTTGTCACTGCGAAGTTCTGCTGCTAAATCAACATTTGTGAATGAAATCTGACCCTACGACTCACACACGTTACATTCAGGTGAGTGAAAAACACAGAAAAAACACGATCTCAAGCTTCTGGAGTCAGACGTCTGTCAGACCGGTTCAGACCTGATCCAAACAGTCACTGTATGATTGGAAACTATGACTTTAAATCTTATTATTGTAAGCATAATCTGAGTTTTGTAGGCCTCCTGTAACATTGTGATTACGTGATAAATATCCTAATGTGAGCTTCATATCAAAACCATTGTATCATGAGATTTGCATATTGTTACATCTCTACTTAAAGTTGCAATAAAGTGTCTAAAATGTCTAAAATTTTATTTTTTTGTGACAAATGACAAACAAGAGTTACATTGCGCGATTTGATCCATTGCTCATCAATAACAACAGCATTTAAAGGAGGAAATTCTAATACTAGACTCAGACTGGCTGTTATCAGGCTTGCCAGTTTTTAAAGTGAAATGATGAGCATCTGAACTGGAAAAACTGGATTGGAACCTCCCTAGGTATACATTTGGATTGAGGCTGTTTACCTAGACTCTGATTGCAGTAAATCTGTTCATTTATTTATTGCTAAATTGATTTTTCCATCAGCCAATATTCCCATATCCATATTTTCTCCACTTTTAACCCACTGCTGCTCACGGCACTGAGCAGACGTCTTCTGTTTTCTTCCCAACGCTTAAGTGAGAGTTTGCATCTTCTGATCCAAAAAACCCTTTCTCTATTAAACCCTATTTAAGCATTTTAGGCTTTTCCTTACTCCTCAGTACCATCCAGATCGGGGTGCAGAAAGCCTGGGCTATTGGATTATTCATTATCAGAGGAACACTTTTCCCGTTGCCGTAGTAACCGCCTCACCTGTGCTCTCTGGTTGACTCCAGTAATATATTTCTCCAAGCTCCCCCTTATTGAAGTCATTTAACACCAAACAAGTGGAGTGCCATCAATTACAGCTAATGCTATGCTTTAGGCCCTGCGGTAATGCCTCCTGAATTGGGCTTTGTTCGCCTCCCGTGTAACGTCTTTAGCACAAATGCGGTTGTAGTGGTGGTGGTGGTGGTGTAGAGGAGGGAATGTAATCAGGCTGTATACGCTGTGTTCACTGGCCCCGGGTTCAAACCACAGACACAACCTGCTCTATAAGCTTGTCATGATTTTGTAGTCAACCGGTGGTCAAGTAATTAGTGGTGTTGTGCATTAAAGGAGAAAATACAGTTTTCTCTCTTCATTAGTTTGCTCAGAGTTGTATTTGGGTTGATTCATGCTGTTTGAGTAAACTTGTGTTGTTCTACAGCTGATGCTTCAGTGTGCAGAAAATATATGTTTTCACTATCACCTATCCCCGCCCTCATGATAGACCCTTTGTAATGCTGTGGCTGGCTAGTAGGGATGTCACGATATGGAATTTTAGTGTTGCGATTATTGCGAGACTAAATACCACAATTTAGCGATTATTCACTATTACAGTTGACTTGAAATCTGTAAATTTCTTTCATTCTCGGTGTCTAACACGTCACTTTCATCACATTACATCAGTTTTGTCGATTAAAACTTCCTGAAAGAAAATAACAACAAAAACAACATTTAGATGTTTTTTTTAATGGGTTGCAATGAAAGTGAAAAACTTAATTTTACTTCTAAATTTGTAATTTTTTTTATTTTTAGAGCTTAAAAAACCTTTGTTTCCAAAATGGCCACGTCTAAAATATTGATATTTGCAAATGCAAATCTTTGAAATTTGAAATCTATAACAAGGCTCACATAATCACAAATTTGCTTTTCACACTAGTAAAAAAAAAAAATTAAAAATATCTGGAAAATAAAATGTCTCTACCAAATATCACCCATTTTTTTTATAAATCTGGCCAATACCAGCTGGTACTAATAGAATGAATTAAAAAAAAAAACACTTAATTTTGCTTCTAACACAATTATTATTATTTTCTTTTTACTGTTTTCTTTTTTTGATTGTATTGTGACTTGAATCATTACGATTATCGATTAACCTAATAATCTTGACATTCCTAGTGGCTAGGTTAGTTCTGGTCTGAAAATACCTGTGGATAGTTCTTTCCAGTCTATTCATTCTCTGTGGAGAATTTGTTCAGACACATTCATATAATTAAATATTTAATTGACACAAAGCGGACACAAGTTACAGCCAGATAATCACTTGCAGCATGTTAAGACCTTCACATACGAGGTAAAACATATTCAGTTAAAGGAGACATTCAAAACAGAATTTTATGTCAGAGCAAATCTCTCACGGAACAAAACAGAACATTCCTTTTAGCTCAGCTGCATACAGGAATTGTTCCTCTGGCGCTGGAAGGCGGGAGGTTCTCTCAAGTCCTGGAGGAGCATAGATTATGAGATGATGTCAATTGTGTGAATTGGGAGAAGTTGAGAGCGAAGTACATTTTTTGATATATAGTCCTTTTTATAATGAATTCAGAAATCCTCTGTTTGAAGAATTATTTATTCAAAATCCTGAAATGTTCTATTGTGATGATGATGAGAAGATGAGGCTGTCATTTAATTCAAAATCACAATTTAATACAGAAAGTAGGTGTTACGTGAATTTCCTTGAAGTACTTGAATTTGAGATATTTCAGACTTAATTTTCTAAAGTGTACATTTTCAATAATATTCTCTGTTAGGACCTAAACAATCTGAGAAGTTTGCAAAATTTTAACTCTTTTTTTCGTCATGTATGTTTTCTGTTGCTATAGGTTGTATAGGTAACTGTTTAATCATTCTGTGTTTTCTTCCAGGCGCACAAGTATCTACATAACTTTGAGACGACGCACTGCACTCCTCTGCCCGCCTCGGAGTTTCACCAGGCCTGGAGACTGTAAACCAAGGAAAGAAAGAAAGGAAGAAGGAAACAGAGGGCGAATTGACAGGAAAAAAACAGCCGGAGCTTACACTCGACAAAATGAATATCCGCAGGAGAGAACCTGTTGTTAAATTTTCACTTTTTTAATAAATTCCTGCTAGTGGAGTTTGATTTTACTTATTAGGTTGAAGCAAGTGGCAATTTCTTACTCAGCTGGCTCATAATTAGAGTGGATCGGCACAAATATACACAAGAACAAATGCGATCACTGGGTAAGTCAACGTTTAAAGGCAAATATATTACGTCAAGTTGACTACTACGACATGGTAAAATGTTGTAATATCATCCCGTTATCAAAAACATCCTAGGAGTAGTGACTTGTTATATTCATGTTAGGTTTCCTTTAAAGACAACAAAACTCCAAAAGCTCATTTTCAGGCTTGTTACCATTAAATACTGATGTTTCTTCACCGCTGTGATGGCAGCCAAAGTTGCCAAGTGAACTTCTTTATAGCAACTTTGGGCTTCATTTTTGAAAAGTCGCAAAAAAATGGGTCATATTTTTTTGTGCTTGCTCCTGAGCAGCACTTT
This sequence comes from Mugilogobius chulae, assembly GCA_038363315.1. NCBI lineage: Eukaryota > Metazoa > Chordata > Actinopteri > Gobiiformes > Gobiidae > Mugilogobius > Mugilogobius chulae. The sequence continues at coordinate 30,898,670 of CM076413.1, forward strand.
GACGTCATATACAAGGAGATTTTTTTGCTTTTTTTCCTGTTTGGTTCACAAAAATTTTGCTATTAATGACATATTGACTTTTAGCATATTTTCATGTTTTAAAGTCTTCATTTATGATCAAATAAAATATGCCAAAATCATTACCATCGTTTTGCTCTGCCGCATAATGTTTAGTTAATTGATTATCTTAATTACTTTTTGATTGAGGGGTTGAAGTTGCCTGGGATCCAGAGCCCAAGCTTCAGCAAACTGCGAAAAGTGGGTCTGTTCACCACGCCCCCCGCCTGCGTTTCAGATCAAATCTACATCGTACCAGGGGATCAGATTGGTTTATTTGTGTGACGTAGATGAAACAAAGGTCGTCTGTCGCGTGAGTGCAGTAGCTCTTTATTTTCAATGGCAGTTTGCGGTTTTGACGAGGCTAAAACTGCAGGTGAAGTTAAGGTTATGCAAAACCAAGGCTAAATGTAGCACCTGCTGTTTTACAACTTAATGACATCACAAGGTGGAACAGTGTTTTCAGTTCAAGAACAAAACACTGAATAAATTGCATTTGTGATTTAAACAAAACATAACTCCAGGTATTTCTGATGAGAAAACGTCATTTTAACAAGACGCAAATAATAGTGTAATATAGGCCAGTGCACACTAGGAGTTACATTTTTAGTTGGTTCAAAGAAAAAAAAAACACAGACCACAGGGAATTTTGCAAGGATTATTTGTCTCGCAGCCCCTTCAAGTCTATAAAAAGCAGTTCACTGCACTGCACAAATATGTATTTCTATACTTAAAGGTGCACTGGGTAACTTTCTGCTGGTGAAAAGTCAACACCACATTTTGGCAATAAAAAGTGAAACCATATTTTGGGACATTCTGAGTGGGATAAATACATGTTACACCATCATGAGAAAAAATACAGCCAAAGGAGCAGCGTTTTTATGAAAACATACAAGAGATAAACAGTCCATTTTGTAGCCATGCAAGTCCACTCAATGTGAAGATTCCAAATTTACCGAGGTTATGAAGATGACATCACAGCGTTCGAAATATCAGCAGTGAGTGGCAAACATTAGAGTTTCTCCTGTACAGACTCAAAACAGGACTAAAATAGGAAAAAGTATCTGCAGTCTGATAATAAATCTAAACAATCACAACTACTGTGAAATGTTGAATTTGTATGTGACATCCGGTAAACAGTGGCAGAAAAGCAGAAAAACTACAATAACACTTCTGTTTCTCTCTCATTTCTCGCTCACACACAGTTAACTCATTATCTTTCTAGATAAAGGTGTGTTTAGTCGCTTTGAGTAATTATTTGCAATTTGCATTTGATAAAAACGTTCAAAATCTCCAAAGACTGTTAGGAATCAAGCTAGGTAAAGTCTGTGTGTTGCCATGACAACAGAAAAAGCTGTTTTATAAAATTTCTGCCAAACAAGCCAAGAAACCCATTTTATCAGGTGTTCTTGTCATGCTTTTGCTTCAATCAGAATGTGGAGGAATATTTTTAAATAAAAGAATGTTATTTATTATTTATGGAGCGCAACAAAGAAATGTATTGTTGGTCAAAAAGTTACGCAGTGCACCTTTAAGTTTCCTGTTCATCCACTTTTTCTTGACTTGAACTGTAGATATTCATTTTGTCAGAGTGTAAGAAGCAGCCGATAGGTCAAAACCAAATGCATTGGCTGATTTCGATTGGTTTTCATGCGATGTTGCTGTGATTATGTAATAAAATGCTGGTTTTATCCACGCCCTCTTCACCTTTTTAAAGCTGTAAAATAACTGAAGGTACAAGACGTTTTGGGGAATATCGTACTGTATATTTTCAATGTTCACAAACTACACATTCACAGGAAAAACACAAGTATTTCTCACTTCTTCCATAATACCAGTCATCTTCGGCTTCATTTGTGTTCCATGTATTTTATTTTAACTACACTGATCTGATTACTTATGCAGCCAAAGATTTTTAGCTCCTTCGTTTTGTCCATTTTCCCCAAATGCTGTAAAATTGATAATATTCTGTTATGTTGAATAAAATGTCTGACACTAGAATCTGAGCTTGTTGTTGTTTTACTGAAAAATCACAAAACTTACTGCAGAAGTTTTGATAAAAAGTACTTTTCCGGTCACCTGCCTGACTCCATGTGAGGAAAGGAAATATTTAAACTTTTCTAACTCATTCCTGTCTCGCATATTTTTTTCTTAGACCACTATCACGGCTTCAGAACAGATTTATCCAGACGCAAATGTTTAAATAGATTAATTAGACCAGGGGTGCCCAAAGTGGGGCCCGGGGGCCAAACTCGGCCCTCCAAGAAGTTTAATTTGGCCCGCGAAGAGGTGCTGAGATTTGTTAGGAATTAGGAATTATTTTGTCTGATTACATTTTAAGTCAAAAGATTGACAAATGTACTAAAACAAGTTTTATTCTGCTAAAACATGCTCATAAAATACAATTTATTCACTCTCTTTTAGTAAATACACTTTATAGATGAAACATAGAATTAGGTTTGGCCCTCGACACGCTGCAAAATCATTTATATTGGCCCTTCGAGGAAAAATAACTATAATTTTGGCCCACTAAGAGAAAAAGTTTGGGCACCCCTGAATTAGACTAAAACAGTGTATAGTTCTACTTTTGTACGGATGTTTATCAAGAAGAATAAAAGTTGGATTCTTCTGCTTTAATATCATGTTGTGGAATATTTCCAGTGATATAAGTAAATCAAGGTCAAGTTGTAAAGATTTTGAGACATCAAGGCAAAATAAATAAATAGGTCCATCTGCAATTTGTTTTATTCATTTTTTTATTATTAAACCAGGGTTAAAGGGACTACACCTAATATTTGCTTCCTTAAAAATGTAAACAAACGAAAATAATACATTTTAAACGTCTTACTTAAGGCTACATGATTAGCTCTCTTACCTAATATATTCTGAGCCTCAGAATTGCTCATCAAAATGTGTTTTAATGTTTTGTCAATTGTCACAGCTGTTAGCGGCGAGTGAGTCTGTATGCTAACAACAGTTAGCCACAATGCCAGACAAACAGACAAAGTTGGTGGAGTTTGATTTTTGACAGACAGGACATTGCAAACTAATTTTCACCGGATACATTAACAAGATATTTGTGCTTGGGGGTGATTGTTTTTAAGTTATTTTATTGTAAAAAAAAAAAAAAAAAAAGAAAAGTAATGTCCACTTTTGAACACCAGGGGAGCATTTCCAGTGCAGTTTGCCTATCTACCATGGTGACATCTAGCGTCAATATTCACATTCCGGTAAGTATAAATGTATCACAATTGATGTGGATTGGTTAACAGTGCTCTCTTAAGTATTCGTGTTGTAAAGAATAAATGTGATTTAAATGTTTGTGGATTATATGTAATTATTAAAATTCCTCTCAATCTTAACACAGTGCCCCTTTAAGCATACACTTTTTCAGATGCATTGTTTTTGAAGAAACGTATGTGTATACTATGCAACTAATATACGTACATTTTAACTTGATACTTCACTTAAAATCGAAAGACAAAAGTGGACTTTTACTGAATAATTTTTGAATGGTTTTAGTTACGCTTAATCAGAAAATGTATTTTATGTATGAGAAAAAAGGCATTGTATGTTGAGTGACACGTCTTTAAAGGAGACCTGTTATGTAAAATCTACTTTTCTGAGTTTTTTTAACAGTGGTGTTCTCTCATCATTACTAGTTCACCCAAAGTTGTAGCTATCTGGATTGACTCCTGCATGCTTGAATAATCTTGTATTCTTCTGCAGCTGATGCTTGAGAGCTCAGAAAATCCTTCACCTACCACCGAACCCTGCGCACTTGTCTCCATTTACTTGCCATTACTCAAAAGCTCAGAATCCGAGTGAAACATGAAGGATTCAAATGGTCATGTAACCAGCTTCCAATAGCAAAAAAATGCCATTTAAAATCTTTAGCTTACTTACCTCTGCCGTTTTCAGGACTCGCACAAAACTTAAAAAGTGCTTAAAACGTATGTGCCCTTGTACACAGACTTCAAGCGCATGTCCGAGAGTCGCGCGAATTGTGCGGAAAGAATCCATACAGTTTCTTTTTCTCGGAGGTCGCAGCGGTCTGATGTGACTTTCAAGTCATAATACGAGCATTCTTGCTGGAATGTGAACCCGCGTGGCTTTGGACAAATCTGGACCGCAGTGGACGGGAGCTGGTGAACTGGGCACTTTGCTGGAAACTCACACATGTCCCGAGCCGAAATCACCTCGCAGTCTGTGTACGAGAAGCGTCAAGTTTAATTTTACAATGAAGAGGCGAGACTTATCAGCTCTACACTTCGGAACATGAAGTTAATCGAGCAGTTTCTGTTTCTAAGACATTTTAGATTTTTTTTTTTTTTTTTTAGTGAACAGAATCTGAATTACTGATTTGCATTTGTCGTAGTTTCTTACCAAATAAACAGAAAAATCACAATAGATCTCTTTTAAAATGTTTTATTATACAAGTACAGTATGTAAACAAATTGTTAACCAATAAACAAGTACAATTCCCAGTTCTTTATTCACTTCCACTGCTCGTACAATCACTTGAAAAAATCAATATGAACATTACTACAATGACATACAAACAATCAAGTTTTTCTTCTAGTTGGTATTAAAAAGACAACATATTTTCACTTTATTTTACACTACACTTGACATTTTGTACTTGCCTCATCGGTTGTTGAAATCACTTAATAATACATTTAAACACACTTGTTGCTTTGACATCTGTTTTTAGCTCAAAGAACAAATCATGACTACTTCACTTTCAGGAGGTAAAAAGTCAGCTACACGATTCATTTGGAACAGGAAGTTAAACCAAACTTTGAAACATTCTTAATGGGAATAAATATGGTTTCTACCACAATGTGAAAAAACATGATGTCTTTTTTTTTTTTTTGGGATGAGAAATAAAGGCATTGTATGTTCAGTGAGAAGTCTTTAAAGGAGAACTATTTTTTTTTTTTTAACTATTTATTAAGAAACTAGAACATATGCAGATCAGTAATTTACCTTTTGTTCATTGTAAAACACAAATTGATCCAAAACGGCTTGAAAGTACAGCTCCAGTGACTTCCGGTTCAAAACTGCAGATCTGATAAGCCCCGCCTCTTCATTTTAAACTTAATTATAGAAGCAACAGATTTTAAATAACACATTTTTATTGCTGGAATGTTGCTATGGGACAGTTCTGAACCATATCTGCTTCACTTTGAATATTAATCTTTTGAATTATAACAAGAAAATACAGACAAGTGGGAGGAGATCCGTAGAATCCGTAGAGAGTATTTGTGTCAGAGGTGGCAGCAGTCTGATGTGACTTTCAGGTCATATGAGTATACTCGCAGGACTCCATGTGAATCTCTGCAGCTTTGGACAAATCTGGACCACAGTGGACGGGACCTGGTGAACTGGGCACTTTGTTAGAATCTCACACGAGTCAGGAGCCAAACTCACCTCACAGTCTGTGTACGTTTAATTTTACAATGAAGAGGCGAGACTTATCAGCTCTACACTTTTGAACATGAAGTCAATCGACCAGTTTCTGTTTTTAAGACATTTTTGGTTTTATATTTTTGTTTTACAATGAACAAAATCTGATTATACAAGTATGTAAAGCAAATTCTTAACCAATAAACAAGTACAATTCCCAGTTCTTTATTCACTTCCACTGCTCGTACAATCACTTGAAAAAATCAAGATGAACATTACAATGACATACAAACACTCATGTTTTTCTTCTAGTTGGTATTAAAAAAGACAACATATTTTCTCTTTATTTTACACTACACTTGACATTTTGTACTGGCCTCATTGAGTTGTTGAAATCACTTACTAATACATTTAAACACACTTGTTGCTTTGACATCTGTTTTTAGCCCAAAGAACAAATCATGACTACTTCACTTTCAGGAGGTAAAAAGTCAGCTACACGATTCAATAAGAACAGGAAGTTAAACCAACTTTGGAACATTCTTAATGGGAATAAATATGGTTTCTACCACAATGTGAAAAAACATAGCTAAAGTCAAATGTTTGTGTAACCTTTTAACCTAGAAAAGAAAATATTTGATGTGTAAAATGTATGTCTTTACTCATCTGCTTGTCTCTATGGAAACGAGCCTCCATCCATAATAATCCACAATGTCATTAAACTAACTTACATGAAAAAAATCTTTAAAGTTTGATTTTGATTTTCCATTTCAGTGGGATAGTGCAAGTCCTTTTCCATCTCCAAAAAGTGACTCAGTGTCACTTTAAAGTTGTTAAACTGACTTATTACAATTTACCTGATTAGTTTTTATACATCTGCTGTAAAATCTTGTAATAATGTTTAATTGCTTTATAAATAAGGTTGGATTTACATGGTATTAACAGGTTATAACAGTGGTTTGATCCCATTCAGCTCCCACATTGTCATCTAAAGTGTAGAGCAAAATAAAAAAAGTTCCTAGAGTTAATCCAATTAACACATTACATCATTGTCTCAAAGTTGTCAATAGCTTCCTTTGCCTTTTTGACTCTGCCGTAGCTGTTGTGAAAGGAAATGTCATTATTGCAGTAATTCAGGTGCTGCAAACACTTGAAGGTGGAAGAAACAACCCCAGAGGAGTCAATTTACTTTTCTTACCTTCTCATGTTTAGAAGTTGTGAAAAGTGCTTAAAACATTGTAGAGAAAGTTCACAGGCTCTACTTTTTTTTTGCTGTATTGTTTTTGAGGAAAAGTAAATTAAATACATATTATGCTACGCAACCAAAATACATTTTCATTTGATACTTGACTTTAAATCAATAATTTTAGAATGATCTTACGCTTTATCAGAAGATGTCTTTTTTTTTTTTTTGGGATGAGAAATAAAGGCATTGTATGTTCAGTGAGAAGTCTTTAAAGGAGAACTATTGTGTTTTTTCCAACTATTTATTAAGAAACTAGAACATATGCAGATCAGTAATTTACCTTTTGTTCATTGTAAAACACAAAATTGATCCAAAACGGCTTGAAAGTACAGCTCCAGTAACTTCCCGTTCAAAACTGCAGATCTGATAAGCCCCGCCTCTTCATTTTAAAACTTAATTGTAACAAGCAACAGATTTTAAATAACACATTTTTATTGCTGGAATGTTGCTATGGGACAGTTTCTGAACCATATCTGCTTCACTTTGAATATTAATCTTTTGAATTATAACAAGGAAATACAGACAAGTGGGAGGAGATCCGTAGAATCCGTAGAGAGTATTTGTCTCAGAGGTGGCAGCAGTCTGATGTGACTTTCAGGTCATATGAGTATACTCGCAGGACTCCATGTGAATCTCTGCAGCTTTGGACAAATCTGGACCACAGTGGACTGGACCTGGTGAACTGGGCACTTTGTTAGAAACTCACACATGTCCCGAGCCGAAATCACCTCACAGTCTGTGTACGTTTAATTTTACAATGAAGAGGCGAGACTTATCAGCTCTACACTTTTGAACATGAAGTCAATAGACCAGTTTCTGTTTCTAAGACATTTTAGGTATTATATTTTTGTTTTACAATGAACAAAATCTGATTATGATTGCATTTGCCTAGTTTCTTCCTAATATACAGAAAAATCACAAGATGTCTTTAAATGTTATTATACAATATGTAAAGCAAATTCTTAACCAATAAACAAGTACAATTCCCAGTTCTTTATTCACTTCCACTGCTCGTACAATCACTTGAAAAAATCAATATGACCATTACTACAATGACATACAAACAATCACGTTTTTCTTCTAGTTGGTATTAAAAAGACAACATATTTTCTCTTTATTTTACACTACACTGACATTTTGTACTGGCCTCATCGAGTTGTTGAAATCACTTAATAATACATTTAAACACACTTGTTGCTTTGACATCTGTTTTTAGCCCAAAGAACAAATCATGACTACTTCACTTTCAGGAGGTAAAAAGTCAGCTACACGATTCAATAAGAACAGGAAGTTAAACCAAACTTTGGAACATTCTTAATGGGAATAAATATGGTTTCTACCACAATGTGAAAAAACATAGCTAAAGTCAAATGTTTGTGTAACCTTTTAACCTAGAAAAGAAAATATTGATGTGTAAAATGTTTGTCTTTACTCATCTGCTTGTCTCTATGGAAAAAGCCTTCAGCCATAATAATCCACAATGTCATTAAACTAACTTACATGAAAAAAATCTCTGAAGTTTTATTTTGATTTTCCATTTCAGTGGGATATGCAAGTCCTTTTCCATCTCCAAAAAGTCACTTTAAAGTTGTTTAACTGACTTATTACAATTTAGCTGATTAGTTCATAAATATCTGCTGTAAAATCTTGCAAGAATGTTTAACTACACTGTGAATAAGGTTTGATTTACATGGTATTAACAGGTTATAACAGTGGTTTGATCCCAGCTCGAACCAAATGCAACTAATCTTGAATAATGTGATTGATTACCAAAACAATAAATATTGACTGCAGTGTATAGCTCGGAGAGGCTTGAGCATCACACATTTTAACTTAATTTAAACTGAGATGGACACACTGTCAGCTCAAGTGTAGTGCAAAATAAAAAATGTTATTAGAGTCAATCCAAATGGCGCGTTACATCATTTTCTTGAAGTTGTCAATAGCTTCCTTTGCCTTCTCCAGTTCGGTTTGACTCTGCCGTAGCTATTGTGAAAGGGAACGTCATTATTAGCAGGAATTCAGTGGCTGGAAGAAAAAAAACCCCAAAGAATCAATTTATTTTTCTCACCTTCTCGGCATCCTGCTCCTGCACCTTCTGCGGCACCTTGTCTTTGTAGTCACTTTTTGCCATTTTCTCTTTGACTTTCTCCATCTGCTTCTCCAAGTCTGCCTTCTTTGTCATCAGCTTAGCCACTTCCTTTTCCACGTCAATAAGACCCTGGGGCAGACGCGAAAACAATCAGCTTTGTGGGGGAGAACTGGGGGTTACAGACTGCACTGGTATCATAGAGTCATCTGTTAAACTTGGTCTGAAACTGTGCCGTGTGAGGATTATCATTGTAGCCAAGCATACTTAATTAATGTAAACATAATTAATGTAAAGTGCCTATGACAGGTTGAATTACACATCTGACTCAGGTTGTAGTTGTAAATGAGAATTGGTTCTCAATCGACCTACCTGGATAAATAAATGTTAAAAAAATAATAATAATCTAATTTTAAGTACAGAAGTTCAGAAGCTCAGTACTGCCCATCTCTACTTTATGTTCTTTGCAGCTGTATCACGTAATTACAAAACTGCGTGATATTATCCTAAAATTTCGTGACAGCTATCAGGTAAAACGTGATACTACCATGGAATAACGTGAGACTCTGGTAAATGCTTGTTATTGCCTGATAGTATTTCGTAATTATTTGAAATATCAGGTAATTACCTGATTGTATCAAGTAATTACCAGATGGTTACCAGATCTTCTTTTTTCCTGTTCTTTTTTTATTTTTCATTTATTTATCTTGTTCTCCTTATTCCTTCTATTATTCGTTTTCTTTCTATTCTTATTATTTGTATTTGTCTTACTCTTTTTTGTCTTATTTTTACTTATTTATTTGTTTATTTTTATTTATCTTGTTTTCCTTTTCTTATTTTCTTTTATTTTACAATTCTTATTCGTTTCTTTTTCTTCTACTTATTCTTCTTCTTTTACTACTTCTTCTTTTTATTGCTTATTTTCTTTTATTCCTATTATTTCTTGTATTCTTATTAAAAAAAGTAATTACCAGATGGTTTCAGTATCACAGTCGGTATTACTTGATGGCATCATGATGTAATTACCTGATAATTATCAAGAATTTTCATGATAATGTCAGATACTTTTGTAAACTAGTAAAAGAAAAGAACTTCTGTAACAAAGTTCTGTATGTGTATATTCTATTCCTTCTGAGCCTCAGAAAACACAATACAGAATTTCTCAGATTTGTCATAGGTGCACCTTTTTCAAGCCCATAAACAATACAAACTAGTTTTGAGAATTTCCGCAGGATTAGCATTTCAGGCAAGATCAGATTTGATTCTTTACTAAAGAAAGATAAATATAAATAGATTGCAAAAATTCTAAAAAGCATGTTTAAAAGACAAGAACACTTGCGAAATGCAAATAATACATAATATTTGGAGGAACTATTTCTGTTTGCTAAATTTTGTCGTTTTGTCCTTAGAAGAGACTGAGAAGTACTAACATTCTACAAACAGAGAAGATGAATATCCTTTACATTTTCAAAGAATTTATTTTTGACCATTAAGCGACCTACAAACAAATCAAATACATCACTGTGAGGAAACTTGCCCACTCACTCGCTGAAAGCTTAATGGTTCAATAACCCAATAATATCAAGGCACATTGTCTATGACTGATGCTCACTTCTGCAGAGAGAAAAATATAAGCTTGACAACAAACTATTCTTATTGTGTGTGTGGTGTGGTGTGTGAAAAACCTATACGTTTATTAACTCACTCTCACTTCTGACAGTTGTGCAATGTAAACATGTCAAGAATTATAAAATCCTTAAAACATGGGGATTGCTGGGAAAAAAAAGCTTTATATCAAGCAGCAATGGGCAAGATGTGCTGTGGCGAATAACAAATATTTGCCATTTCCAAATTTTACATTTTAAAGCAGAACTAAGTAACATTGTGACCTTGTACACCTTTGTATGTCTTTATGGTTACATGTGTATTTTTGGGGCATTGGTGTCTCTCCACACCAAAGTTGGTTTTCTACCAGGAGGCAGCTCAAGACTCAAAAACAGCTCTCCTGAGAAACCCTGGCTGATTCATTTTTGTTTTTGGTAGCGCAAAATGTTGCAAATTTCATTTTACTGCCTTGTTTCAATGAAATAAAAAACAAGTAAACAAAAAAAAAACCTGGCCCTAAAATATGCTGGGGTTATGTGATGTACACGCATAGGCCTATTACTCGTGTAGTTTTTTTCTTTCCGCTTTATACTCTTTAGTCGGTTCAAAATAGCAAATTGATGCTGGACATGATGAGGAGGACACCCTACGAACTGACACATCACACAGTGAGCGCCTGCATTCAAAATATTGGCCCAAAATATTAGCCATTTCTTTCAATATTTACAAAAGTAACAAGTTACTGACAATGACAATATATCACTAGTTACAGAGTAACTCTTGCATGTAAATTAATTGCCGTGATATTCTATTGAAAACAACACTTTAGAATTTCTGTGGTGTCTGTTGGCTTAAAGATGAATAAATATTATGAGGAAAATGTTTTATGACATATTTCTATTAACTAATCTGTAGATGTGTAAGTGTAGATGTAACAGGATCAAAATTGATTTATCAATTATGTGATTAGATCAACATAACTCCAAGCTTAACGCAGTTATATTATTACCACCACAGTAACAGTGTAATTATATTTTCATCACTTTAACTAGCAACTTTTTAACAATTTTACAGTAAGTTACCAAACACTGCCAGAATTTGCCAAACATTCTACTATTTGCCTGTAAATGTGTTTGTAACTTAAAGAGGACATATTGCCTTTTTTTAAAATAAACTATAATATATGTAGATCAGTAATTTAGGCTTTATTTCATTTTTTGTAAAACACAAAATTGATGTAAAACAGAAATAGAAAGAGGTCAATTTACTTCCTGTGCAAAATTGCAGTGTTACATTTAAATCTGTTTTAATGTTTTAAAGTGGCTATGGGACTACAAAGAACCATACATGCCTAACCATGTATCTGAATATTTTGAATAATCACAATTAAATACAGACAGGTGGGCGGGGATAGGTGGTAGGTGAGGACAAGGCTTTTCTGAGCACTCAATCATCAGCTGCAGGACAATGCAAGATTACTCAAACATGCAGGAATCATTCTTAATAAACCTTTGACTAAACTAATGACTTGAGAAGGCAGTTATAACAAGCTTAAAAACTTGCAAACATAGATTTTACTCAACAGCTCTCCTCTAACGAAGCCCTTATCCCACCGTGTCTCACCTTGAGCATGAGGTTGACTGTACATCTGTCTGAAGCTATGGCCACAGCGCAGCCTTCTGGGACGGTCTGTGTGCCGGAGACTGGAATCACGGCCTGAGAATACGACAGCGTTTGAATCTGCAGACTGTATTTCTCCACCAGAGACACTGTGGCCGAATCAATGCACTGCAGATAGCCTGAGGAAAAACACATCCACAGAGTTATTAGCAACAAAAACAGCTCGTCGCATCGGCCAAGGTTATATTTTGATTTACTTTGTCAACACCTCAACACTAAAAACACTGCAGCACTTTTCATGAAACTCGGTGAAAACAATCCAAGGACAAAGTCATAACAGTTGGAGTCGATCGATTAATAAAACATTCAGGATCGGGTTATTGCCTTCTCAAAACGTAACATGCTTCATTTACAGGTTTTTAGGGCTCAGTGCAGTGGAAAACTGTATGAAATAGCAAGAGAGGAAATAAAACTAAATCTAGATTTCCAATTACTGAGCAATAGAAAACTTAAACATGCTTTCTAAATAAATCCGACATTGACACAATTGGAAACTGAGGAAGTATTCTATGCCTAAGCAACAGTTCTGGTGAGTAGGGCCATGCAATTTGGGAAAAATAACGAATTGTGATTTTTTAGATAACTTTTGTAATTTATGTTTTAATAATCTGATTCTGTTTGCATTTCAAACATGTGCCGGAGAACAGCAAAGATTGAAATAAGCAGTGTTTGAGCAACAAATGTAAGTGAGTCTGCTCTGTCACCTCTGATAACACTGTCAACAAAGGGTAATTTTTCCCCCCCAAATGTATATCTTAATTTGTTGGTTTGCAGAGTCTTAATAAGCAAAAAGCCCCAAATATGAACTCACAAACCAATAAAAGTGAAATTATTTGAGATGATCCCGTAAAAGGCAACGTTTTAAAGTGTTACTGTAACATCAAATACCACCAACAACTATGTGTTTTATGTGGTGTCAGAAAGTTTTGAAGTAAAGACTGTAAACTTTACATATCCAAAATGTTCACTGTTTATGATTAGCTTACAGCATGAACAAAACCATTTTAAATACTCTTCACTACAATCTCTGCTTGATTCCAAACACTGAAAACTGATTTATGAAAAAATAATTACATAAATAACATAAATCTGATTCCAGTTTAGCACCCTGAAATAAAGGGGCAATATTACAAAATTAAGAAAATCTGTGTGGAGACAAAGAGAAAATCCAACTCTAAGCAGAAAAGTTCCACAGTTGAAAATGTAAACAGATGTAAATCATAAATGTTGAGCTGTGTTATGTTCAGATGTTAGTATTCAGTATGATTGATTCTTACAGTCGGCTCTGGTCTTCGTCAGGTTGTAGTCGGCTCTCAGAGACCGGATTGTTTTCACCACGGTCATAACAAACTCCATCTCTCTGTCCAGTTCTTCACTGTGCCAGCAGAACTATCACAAAGAACACAAGACTGTCAGCAATTAGGTCTACTTTTTAATTTGAAATTAGAAAATAAGTTTGATTGAAAAATCAAAACCATGTCTTTTTCAAACAATTATTTGTTTATAGTGAAAGCAGAACACTAGGAAATTTAAAAGTGCAAGGGTGCAACTTTTTGCTCAAAAATAAACTTTAATGTCAGTTACACATTTTTGTGAATTTTTGATGCTCTGAATAATTAAAAGAATTCTGTCTCGCATGAACTATTACACCGGGCTCACAGTGCATCCAGTCCGTACTCTGGTCCAGTCTCCAGAGGCTTTTCGTTTCTTGGAAAGTGATGAGAGGCTCTCACACGGCAATCTGTCCGGTCCAGAGAGCCACGCAAATGTGCTCAGTTCGTCCAGATTGTTTCCGTCGGAAAGAAGAAGCCCTTTTTAGTGAAGTTGTGAAAACAAGACACGACAAACAGGAAACCAAGCGAGTGCTAGTGGAGTGAATCCGGTGGTTTTAAAAATAAAACTATTTTACACTACTACTAATAATACAAATACGTCAAAATTATAGACGTCACATATACATGACTAAATGCACACAAATGTAATTAATTACAAGTCTCGTGCTTTTCCATTGCTGGCGAAAAATCAAATGGAACAAAAACTGATGTGAAGTAAGCCCACAATTCGACTCAAGTGTTAATTAAAAATGTATTAACACATGCATGCTCCGAGTGACCTCTGCACCCAGGTAGATCCTGATCAGGATCTGGATCTGGACTGAAAGGCAGCGTGAGCCCAGTGTTACTCTGCCTGGAAGAGGAGCAGCTACTGTTTGTTTCTATGGAAAATATTATTTAATTATAAAACACACAATTATCATTAGAAAGCTACACAGTGCACCTTTAATGAAATTAAAAGCTCAAATAGAAGTAGATGTTATATCTCACAGAAATGTCTGAAATGTGTGAAAGTTGAAAACTACTTCCCAGTTTACTGCACAAGGGTCAACCAATAATATATCACACTCAACTCAAAAAAATTTACAATGATCTTCTTTTCAAATTAAGATGCAAAAAGTTGACTTGAAATGATTAAAATTTGTAAATTAATGAAATTGATGATGAACTTAATTTCAAACTCAGTTTTCTTTCCTGCTTGTTGTGTAGACAGCCTTTTGGAGCCCCCTGCAGAGCTTCTTAGACCCCCCAGAAAGGCACACCAATAATCATAACAGTAAGTGAAATTTGATGAATTGCAAAGCCCTAGATGAAGTTTTTAAAGTGGGTAATTGCAGTAGATAAATTCCTGTCTTGTAGCATATGCTTGATATAATTTACCTAGTGTTTTCTCTATTATTAAGATGAAACTTTGAAAATTGATCTTCATCAAGTCAAGTTTGTAAGTATCAAATGAGTGTCTTGATTCAATACTAGTTTTAGTATTAGTTATTATTTCAATAATTTCGACAACCCGAAAAGACAATGAAACTGTAACCCCCCTAACCAGGCTGCTCGCGCCTGCATTTCCACCGCATTTTCATTACACTTTGTGACATTTCTGGCGTCTACGGCTCGCTCACCTCCTGGGAGTCGGGGTACGCGGTCACACAGACGCTGGGGGGGTCGTGCTGAGGTCGTCTCCGCGGTAACCTTTGGTACAGCTCCTCTGTGACAAAGGGCATGATGGGCGAGAGCAGCCTCAGAGCCACCTCCAGACACGTGTAGAGGGTTTGTCTGCAGACCCACACCTCGCCGCGGTCGTCCTCCTCGGCTTTAGAGAAAACCGGCTTCACGCTCTCCTGCAGAACAAGGTGATGAAGAGTTTAGAGACACTCCAGATAGAGCAAGTCATTACCCTTTACGGTGCCTATAGTACGTGAGATCCTGCCATTTTAAACAACTACGCACTAAAGGACTGTCATGGTAATTACTATATCGGCTTTTTGGCTCAGTATAAATCTTCTTTAACTTTTCTTTGCTCTGGTGAAGAAAATGTGGCCGTTTCTTTTGCAGAAAAACAGTTGAGCTATGTGAGGTTTAACAAGGTACTAGTCAAGTTTTATTGTTCCATTTCTTTTCAAGCAGCACTATATACTATTATAGTAGTTAGTAGTGGTGGTAGTAGGAATAGTAGTTGGTAGCAGTCATAGTAGGTGGTAGTAGTAGTAGTAGTAGTAGTAGTAGTAGTAGTAGTAGTAGTAGTAGTAGTTAGTAGTGGTAGTTTTAGAAGAAGTAATAGTTAGTAGTAGTGGTTGTTGTTGTAGTAGTAGTGGGTAGTAGTAGTAGTAGTAGTGGTAGTAGTATGAGTAGTTGGTAGAAGTAGTTAGTAGTAGTAGTAGTTATTAGTAGTAGCAGTTAGTAGTTGGCAGTAGTGGTAGTATAAGTTGTAGTAGTTAGTAGCAGTGGTAGTAGTTAGTATTGGAGTAGTCAGTATAGTAGACAGTAGTAGTAGTAGTAGTTAGACGTAGTGATAGTTGTAGCTTGTAGTAGGAGTAGAATTTAGTAGTAGTTGTAGTAGGAGTAAAATTAGTGGTAGCTGTAGTGGTAAGAAGTAGTAGTTAGTAGTGTTTATAACAGTTACTAGTTAAAAGTAGTAGTAGTTGGTAGTGGTAGTTGTAGTGTTAGTAGAAGTAGTAGTGTTAGTAGTTAGTATTAGTAGTTTGTAGTGGTACTAGTAGCAGTTAGTATTTGTAGCAGTAACTAGCAGTACTAACTAGTTGTAGTAGTGATAGATATTTGTAGTAGTTAGTAGCAGAAGTAGTTAGTAGTAGTAGTGTTAGGGTTTAGGGTTAGAAGTAGTTTGAGTAGTGCTCTGATAGTTTCTCTTTTTAATTCATTTTATCCAAATATTACAATTTTAGAAATGTTTTGATTAAAATGTAAGCGTCATAAAAAAAACAACAACTGTATATTGAAAAGAGTTTGAGTGTAAAAATGAAATAAATCGAGTAATATTTCAGCAATTGCATAACTAACTCTTTTTAATTGTAATTAATCAACTCTAGTAAATTTATATTGCTTGTTGACTGTTCTAATGATAAATAAAATGGCATAAAACATATATAAGCAGTTATTAGATAGGAATGGATTGAAATAGGTATATTGATCCAATTATATACGATATTTGACCTTCTGCTTAACATTTATCTGGCATATATAATAAATTATGGCATGACTGCAAAAAAAATATACTCCTTTTTCACTCTAAAGGCTGTCAGTGTTCAAAATGGCAAACTCGATGTTCTAAGGACAAAAGAGACACGGTCTATACATAGCCCAAGTCCTCAAATCTTAAACTGATATTGTGTGGCTTTGTATGAGCTCTCACCAGGTAGACGTCGCACAGCTCGTACAGCCAGAAGTTGTAGATCGCCGTGGTGATGGCCGGAAAGTCGTAAGCCCTGAATCCCTCATCACAGAGAACGACCGCCGCGCTGAGTCTGGACAAGATCCACCTGTCTGACACGCTCTCCTTTCCACACAACTGCAGGAGACAAAAAAAAAAAAAAGAGGTTCAAACAGGTACAAAACCATACAGCAGACAAAAGGAGGTTCAAACAGGCATACGACAGGCTCAGGGCCAAACAAACTCGTAAACAAGACGATGAAAAATGAGCATTAATGAAGCGAAATACAACTGCACTGCTTTAATGAGGGGAGAATATCACAGCATGGTTAAAAAGTCACATTTGCTTAAGATACAGTATATTTAGGGCTTATACCGGGAGCCTCAAGTAAAATTGAATATCTTTTAAATACTTTTTTCTAATGCCTTTAAAACTAAGTTAGAAATGTCATTGCAACTGTAAGGCCTGTTCCAAACCAAGACAAAACGATGATCATTTTAAAAATGAATTGCATAAACATGGAGCTGTTTTAGGATTTGTGGTCGTCACCTAGCAACTATGTTGTACACTCAGTCAAAACTCCTTGAAAGTTATTGATTTTTTTTTTTAACTCACACTAAAGTTGGGGTAACTAAGTTTTTTAGTAGTAAAACTTAGTAAAGTTTGTTTTCTACTAAAAAGTTTATAATAAATGCAGCGCTGTGAAAAAATGAGACCACGTATGCTGTCTGAATTTAATAATACAGAATTATACTCCTGATCAGGAGCCGAATGCAGTACTCTGATTGGCTGTGCTTGGGTGGTCTACTCCAGTTTCACTGTTTGTGAAAATAAATGTATAAGCCATAACTGCAATCGAAATGAACGCATTTGTCAATATTAACCGTGTGTCAAAGGTTTATGAGAGGAAGCTGTCAGATTTAATACCTCAATTATGTTTGCAGTGTTAAATGTATATTTACAAGCAATTTTTATTGAGTATCTCCCTAGTGTAACGTCATCAGTTTAGATCCATGCTCTACTTTTGTCAACATGTTTTTAAATGTTTATCCAAAATATATTCCTGATTTATGTATTTAGAAATGTGACACTATGCAAATGTCACGATACCTTTTTTTTTTTTTTTTTAATCAATAAGAAGCTTATGATACGATAACACATTGAACACAATATTGTGATATTACAAAGGACCGACAATATTGAGATTTTCTTTCTTATCATTCAGTAATTCCTTTTCTATAGTGCAAATTCATGGCTTCAGACCAACTTAGGCGTTACGGTCTTGTTTCTTTCTTCACTGAAATATTTAGAATTGTATGTTTTTTGCATGAAATGAGTGTTAATGATTTTTGATGCAAAGTCATGACGTTTAATATTTTCAGATAACGGTATACATCCCTGGCAATAACACAGTAAAAATGTGATTATTTTTTATTAGCTTCAGCTGATTTAATGTAAGATCCTGCATACACCCTGATGTTACTGTTCTATTAATGTTTTGACAGAGATGCAGGTTTTTGTATTGTACTGTAATACAAAGATATTGTGTCACAGTGATTTCAGTACTAGATAAATCAATTATGTAAATGCATATATTTTCTCATTTCATGGTAAATGATTTAGTCTGAAATACCATGAAATTAGTTAGGTAATTTAATTATTTAATCTCACTGCTCAAATCCAGATAAAATTGCGAATCTGAGTCATTTTAACCCATATAATTCATTTTTGCAGTGCACAGGTTAAGCTTGACAGTCTCACTTTAAGCACAGAATAATCCCCAGATGAAAAGTGACATTTTTGACATAAATCTGGTCTTTCTTCATATTCGTCGCTCAGTGCATTCTCACCTGGGCCTTTTCCGACGGCACAAAGTTGTCTCCGAGTGTTTTCATGGCAAACTTAACGGCGTTCCACAGTTTGTTGCAGAAGTGGCGGTAACCAAGGATACGGTTCACATCCAGGTTTATGTCTCTGCCTGAGGAGCAAAAACAGAAATGAAATGTGAGCGGTGTATTAATGCAGCTTTCACTTGATGAGCGCTGAAAGTTAGTTTATTATTTTGTTGTGTTCTTGAGCAAGACGTTGAACAAATATGAAATGTGTCAATCTACATCACTATACAGAATTCTTTGTCACTTGAAAGTGATTTACTTGCCGAGAAGCAGGGTAAAAGGACAGGAGATGTTGGGACATTTATCTGCCTGTCTGTTTTTTTGTTGGACAATCTGCTTATGTGTCTCTGAATAATGACCAATGATTGTATCATTGTTTGATTTTCTGACAGTTCTTTTTGCTAAAGCACAGATCTTGTGAAGTCTTCTGATTTTGGTCTCTACAAATATAAGTTGAACTGGACTAAACTGAATTGAAAGTAAGATTGCTCCTCATATACATGTATATCAAATTTTCAATTTTGGACAGAAAGTAAAGGGACTTTTAGGTTAATTTTGAGCGTAAGTATGTGCATTACATTCATTGTAATTCTGCATACAATTTTTTATCTTTATTAACCAAGCAAAATATTAATAATTATCACAACAAATTGACAAAATAATATATTAAATGGCCACAGAAATATGCTAGCAACAATGACAATATGTTACACAAATGATCGTGGTCCAGCGCTCCACCACTTGTCTTGGTCTGAATATAGCTCTCAGGAAAAAATAATTGCCCACCACTGGATTAGAGGCTTGTTTTTCAACCAGAGTGCTGGAGAACATTAGTGTCTTCTCAGGTATCGGTAAGTGTGCCTTAAAATAATGAGCTTGAGCTAACAAATTGAATGAGTTTGAAAAACTATAAGTAAACATCTGTTCCAAAAAAACAGAACATTAACTTGCCCAATTTGAGCGAAGCGAGTGAAATGGAAATATTTGCAACATTATACAACTTTTTCTTCTAAACCCTTTTTTTTGGTAATACTTTAGGTGTGCAGCAGACAATTTTCTACCAAAAAAAGTGTTTGTGTCTCAAAAAAGGTTGGCAAAAAACACTGGTCTAATGGTCTGATTTTTTTCCACAAAGTTCTTTCTGCAATAAACTTTCTGAAATGGAAACAGAAAAAAAAAGCTGGATGCCTCAGCTTAAAAAAGAATAGTCTTAATACGTGTCTGAGTGCAAATTTACACAAAGACTGACAGCCATATCTCTATCAGGCAGCATTAAGGCAGCTGTGGCTACAAAAATAACACTGTCAAGTCTGAAAATGTCAAGCTTCACTCATCATACATTTTTGACAAGCTGTTATCATTTTTTGCGTTTAATTATGTATTCACCTTTTGTACATATTGTAATTACAAGATGAGCATTAATAGGACAGCTGACCTTGACTGGTGTAAGCGCACAGAGCGAAGCGCAGAGCATCTGTTCCACACTCGGGGATTCCACTGGGATAGTCCGACTTCTGGCCCTGTTTGGCCTTCTCCACCTCCACTGGGTCCAGGTTACTGTCCGTCAGCTGGGCATGAAGACCCTGCGAAACAAGAGGTCAAAACTAAGGCTGAAGTCGACTGGCTGTTTGTAATTCCTATAGGATTGTAGATCATGTATTTTTCATTTTTATGTACATATACTGTATATTATTGTATATCTCTCAGTCTTTCGTTTTCTCTAAATAAACATGTAAACAGGGGATGTAGAGTTTGTAGCTGGATGTTGGTGAATTTTAGCATAAAGACTGTTAATAGGGAATGAAGAGGGAAAAAATGCAAAGTCGAAACTGACCATGTTTAAAGCAGAACTCATGAGTAATTAAACTGAATAGAAACTTAACATATACATTTTTTTTTTATCAAATTTTGCAGAATGTGAAAATTGAAAAATGCAGCAAAAACACATTTTACACTGCTAAATTAAAAAACCAAAAAGCAAGAGTTCCTCAGAACAGAAATTCGGGTCGGGAATGTGTTGGGGAGGAGGCGGGGGAGTTGCCGTAGTTTCTGCTGGAGATCGTGAGGAGAGCAGACATGTGCTTCAAATGCCTGAAAATCCATCATGGAGTCTTAAGGTTTTTACATTTAACAAAGTAAAAATGTTACTTAGTTTCACTTTAATGTGTTACCAAGTAATATGATTTGTCAAATTGTAATGCAGGGTTATTCAACTATATTTTTCCGAGGGCCAGATGCCTTGGTCTGTGGCCTGGCGATATACAATGCAATAACATGTTAGATACAAAATGGTGTCACATAAAGCTTCTCCAACATTCCATCTGTTTTAACATTGTTAATCGATTGCTGTTAACATTGTTAACTATAGATACTTCGTGTTTTTTGGGGGGAAACAATATATTGCCTACATTAATCCACAAAACGACCACCACATTACTGAACCAGAACAAAGTTAGGACATGACTAGGTACATACTGTATATCCAGCTCTGAACAAAGACTAAACCAGAATCTTTTGTCTAAACCAGGAACAAACTAGTACTAACATACAGTAGAAGTAAAGAAGAACAAATATTTTCCATTGTTTGACAAATGAGTGGGGGGCAAGCTTAAGGACATGATTGGCCCTCGGACTTTAGGTTGAAAAGCCCTGTTGTAATGTCTGTGTCATTTATGTGGATTTTGAACCATTGGTTCAACCAGTGGTTGCTGCTAAGTAACATTTGTGATATTTCCTGGGCAAAAGACAATTATAAAACTCATCAAAACAAACATATTGGGTTAAAACAAGCAAAATGTTCACCATGTTTTACTGAAAACTTAGTCTAACCTGTCATATGCACTTCATATCATAAATTAGAATCACAATACTTGTTCAAAAAGTTTAATATTTAAATTTAGCCAATGGCTTAGCATAAGCTACACTTGCATACATGAACTCAAAGTTGCATTTGGATTGATTCTTGCATGTTTGAGTAATCTTGTATTGTTCTGCCGCGTGTTCTGATAATCCTTGTTTTCACCTACCACCTATCTCCGCGGCCCGCGCTCTTGACTGTGTTTACGTGCTATTTCTTCAAAAATTCAGATTCATTAAGTAACCATACAGGGTATGAATTGTCATGCAGCCACTTTCCAACAAGAAAAAACAAATTTAAAAATAATTTCACATCTGCTGCTACAGTTACAGACACATTTTATAATAAAGAGATCAAGATTGCTTCTGCAATTTTGAACATGAAGTCAGGGTTCTTTTTTCTATTTCAAAGCCATTTTAGATCAAGTTTTTGCTTTAAAATAAATAAAATATAAATGACTGATCTACATACAGAACTGGTCATGACAAGCTACTTGGAAAAAACACATTATGTCTCTTTTAAAATGATTTTACATCCCCCAGCTCTATTTAAAAATATGTATTCGCACAGCAGACATACAGTAGCTAGTTGCAAAGAAACAGCAGCTTACTCCAGATCTTTATTGCCCTCTGGTGGACATGTCAAGCCTAATCTGCCCACACAGCTTTCTACTAAACTGAAAAGAGAGAGATTGATGGTCTCAATAAAAACCTTGTTGGAGGAAAAGGGGGTTTAATAAAGCTTACATAAGAAAATGGGCCTGAAGGGAGCCGTGAGGATGTAGTGACCACGTAATCCAAATGAGAGAGGACGGGCCGGGCGCTGTGTTGTGAGGCTTAAAATTGTGATTAGGCGGTTTTACCTCCAGAGAAATCCCCGTAATGACATCCAGGGGGTCGATAACGTTGCCCAGGGACTTGCTCATTTTCCGGCCGTGCGCATCCCTCACCACTGCATGCAAATAGACCTGCAAACAAAAGTCTTTTATTTAATCATACATTTACCATAGAGACGGCAAGATTGTATGGTTAGAGGCACAATGTCAGATTTTGTCAGACAGCGTACCCAATTTTTACAATAAAATAAGTTCAAATCAATTTTCCACCAAGCACGGATATCTTGCAAAAAATCTATTCAGGTGAAAATTAGTCTGCACCGTCCTGTCTACGTCTAATATTTGTTGACTAAAATGCACCAAGTTTGTCTAACACTAGCACACCGGCATGTCTCTCTCCTAACAGCTGTGAAAAAAGCTTAAAACACATCCTGGTAAAAAATTCAGAAAACTCAGAACGCACAAGGTAGGTGAGCAAAACATGTAGACTAAAGTTAAAAAAGTGTAAAATTCAATATTTCCTCTTGCTTACAGAAAGCAAAAATTGGAGATGGCACCTTTTTAAAATGTAAACAAAATAAGGTATTATTTTACTTATCTGAACTTTATAAATATTCACCAAGATGAGGTTAGAAGTAGTGCTGTCAAGCGATTAAAAAATTTAAGAGATTTATTAATTATGATCTGTAATTCATTAATCTAATTAATCTATTTTTAATCTCACCTAAAAATTGCTGAGAAAAACACTCAACTTAAGTGTTTTTGTTTTGTTTTTATCCAATTTTATTAATTACATTATTGCTGCAGATGGAAATATTTACTTATTGCAAAAAATGAAGACTTTAGGAAGTTTTTTGTGGCTAAGTTGTCAAGTTGAACAACCCTTATGTCACTTTACAACTCACATATGGAAACAATGAAGTTAAAGATTAATGCGATAAAAACAATTAACTTGATTAATATGTCTGTAATTAATTAATCTCAATTAATGCACTAATTTGACACGCATAATTAGAAGTGATACACATCACACTGAAGCCGTGTCAGTGTGCAAAGAGCTAGCACAGTGCTAAAAACAATAAAAAATAGATCAGTAGAGTTAGCTTTTTTTTCTAATTCAATATCCTCCTGGTCAGGGCAATTGAACAAAATTGTTGGGAAAAAAAAGTTCAGATTTTCTTTGGTAGTGTTGGTCAAGTTACTGCGAAATTATATTACATTATTGTATATGCAGTATTACAATTACAAGAATAAAAATGTAACAAATGTATTACAATAGCACTGTCTCTAAATTGAACATATTAATCCTATTACATTTAGATTTAATTCATTTATATAAAGTAAATATGGCATCACAATATCTATTTACTCTTAAAATTTATTAACTTTTAACTTAAGTCACCAAATAAAACAGAAATTGTTCTGCACCAAAGTGTCAGCGCTAAAACTGTTTTGATCCTGAAGAGTTGTTTTGATAAAAAAAAAGTTAGTAGAGTTATTGAAGTAACTATCAAAGTAAAATAAACCCTTTTAAGATAATTTACTGTCACTACATTACTGAAAAAAAGCTACATTAACTAGTTACTTTTATAATAATTAATCCCAATATTAGTTCAACATTTGAAGATTTTTTATTTGAAGATTACATTTTTTAAGCAAGTTTACTTTCCTAGAGTAAGCCTTTGCCCTCCATTTTAAATTGTTTTTTTCTATTCTCCATCAGCTAAACCCATGAGTCTCACCTCTTTGAAGGGGAGTTTTCCGGTGAGTTTGAGGCCCATCATCACCATTCGAGCGACCCAGAAAAACAAGATGTCATGTCCCGTCTCCAACAGAGTGCCAGGATAGAAAACACTCAGGTCCTTTGTCTAAACGTCAACAAAAACATGATTGAGATTTAGTGAAGAAGACAATAGGCTTTCCTATTTACAATTACAGTGAAACTGAAAACAATAAAACATTTGATTGTCTCATTCCATTTTAACCCGTTTACATGGGGAGTCGTTTTCTTAAAGCGCCTGACTAAAATCGTGTTAGCTGTTTCAAACCCCTATGGATCAACAAAAGTCTGGACTCTTTGTGAAGCTGATGTTTTGTAGTTTTTGCTTCTTATGAGTGACTGACTCTACTTATACCTGAAAATGAAAAATAATATCAGATTTAGTAGGCCTAAATTTTCCCTGGAGTGTTTTAACCTTTAAGGCACCAAAGAGACATGTGTGTTACCTTCCTTTTTTTCTCTTTTCTTTAAAATAAACTAACTTCTATTTATTTAGATCAAAAAGTAGATGCAACCCTCTTAGTTACATACAAAGCAAACTGAGGAAAATTTTATGAAAAATATAATATAATAGTGCTTCTTATTAGGCTCCACCTAAACCTTGACTTATTTTAAGTCCCTACAACTAATTTTTAGTTAAATTGCCATCAGCTTTTGAAGAATTTGTCAAAAAACAATATTTTACACAAACTATTGTTATTCTGGCAAGTGCCACTTTACTGTTACTTTTGTCATATATTAAATTTAGATTTACCAAACAAAATTTAGGCGGAAATCTTTTTTTTTCTTTTCTTATGTATAAGAACAGTTCTCCTTGATAAGTCGAGTCAATTAGACATCAGAGGCGAAACTACAAACCTCAATTTCACAAACACCCCAACCAGAAGTTTGTTCAGTAATCAATATAGGTTGAGTTTCAACGATTTTAGTGAAAAAAGCTGGAGCCTGAGCAACCGATGATGTAATAATGACCAATTATGTAATACTTGTTAAAAGCAAATGAGCTCAACAGTCACAGCCTTCCGCTTGGTTTTGGAAATGTAATATCTGAAAACTTCCTTGGGGCTAATGATCTATGTGGTATGTAGATGTTTAATGTAATGAGCATAAAACCTATTTTTATATATTTATTATAACTGGTATGCACCAGACATGCCTTTAAACTTTGAATTTTGCAAAAATAACTAAGAATCTTGTTTTTGGAACCACAGCAAAGGGCAGCTTTAATGTTCAGTCTTAAAACCATTAAAAAGTATTAATAGTGCCAAACTTACAGTTTTAAAAGCAGTGAATACTTCTTGTATTTGTTTGTAGTATGTTATTTGTCAAAAATAACATATGCATCATACTTAACATTTTATGATTTTTAAAAACTGTCTTACAATATTGTACAGTTTACAACCATAGCAACCAGCATCAGGTATCAATTAATTGAATATTATTAATGCGAACTGATCTAAAATATCCATATTGTTATTCATCTTTAAATAATTAGAAAAAGGTGACATTGTGACGCAGCGGTTAGTGCTCATGCCTCATAACAAGAAGCACCTCTTTTTGTGTGGTTTGCATGTTCTTGTGTTGCTTTCCACCGGGTGCTCGGATTTGCGGTTTCAGATAGTGAAATGTATAGCACATTCATTTTCTATTAGGTTTGTCAAAAGCGTCGAAAATCAGACACTAATCAATACCAAAACTGGTATCAAAACTTGATACTCATTTGAACAATTATCAATACTAGAAGCAAAATGTGTGGTTTGAAAAAATAGTTTTAAATCCCAATGTTTAATAAAGAAAGTATTCGTATTTGGTGTTCAAAATTTGATCATTGTGGTATTGAAAATTGGAATCAAGATCAAGTTTGGAATTTTAGTATCATGACAACAGTTTTTTATCACTTCCTATTAAGTTGGCTGCACACTAGAGGAGTTTAGAATCTTTTGCAGATTTTTTGATGCGCCAAAAAAACAGAAGAAGCCAGAGACATAAGGACATTTGCAACGATTATTCGTCTCACAGTCGCATCATGTGGCAGGAAGAACATGTGGCAGCAGCGAGCTGAGAACAGTGCATGCGTCATAAGGTAAGACAGGGTATATTAAAGACAATGTGCAATTACATGAAGCACAATGACAGAGGTGCTTGTACCAGACTCTAGCTCTCAAATAATTTTCATCTGTTGTCCTGGGGAGTGTGATCGAGTGCAGTGTTTTCTTTCATGTGCGCGGTTATAAAAGTTAACAATGAAATGTGAGTGGATTAAACCAGGTTTATAAACGTCACAGGAGAGAAAAGAGCCATTAGAGGTAAGGAGTAAATGGAAAAAGTTCTAACTAACTCCATGTTGGTCATGTTCTATGGGTGGTGGGGGCTAAAGTGGGTGCTTCTCATATCATTTAAGCATTGAAGATGCATTGAAGATGAAGTCTGTAATGCTCGTAAAAAAGAATCCCGCACTTTGACTACGTACACAAAGAGTTACATTTATTAACAGAAGATGAAGCAATGTTCTTCTTTATTCTATTGTGCAAATGCAGCATGTGAACCTCACGATGATGCATCCTGACAAATAGTCGCAGTGATGCACAGACATAAGGCGAGAAACTCTGGCCACGCCTTCCCGAACTCATAGAGGGGCACATTGGGCTTAAAATCGGGCCAAAACTCCTCTAGTGTGCACAAGGTTTTAGGAGTGGCAGGTAGCTGAAGCCTAACCCAGTGATTTTGGGCCTTAGGTGGGTGAACACCCTGAACAGTGGCAGACTCATCGCAGGGTTAACACAGACAGACAATCATTCACACTCTCGTTGCCTCAATAAAGGAATTTTACAGTGTTGCCCAATGACCTACTGTCATGTTTTTGGAGGGGTGAGGAAGTCGGAGTACTGAGAGAGAACCTAAGGTAGCACGAGGAGAACATGCAAACTCCATCCAGAGATCACAAATTCAAACCTTTATTAGGCAGTCAAAGCCGTAGCCACTCTGCCACAGTGTAATCCTGTATTTAATATGTTTTCTACCTAATAAGCTTAATGCAAACGATAATGCATATGTTAAAAAAAGTTTTTGTAAATAATAACTAAGAATCTGTTTATAAAGTCCTCAGCAGCAAAAGTGCTTCTACGACCATCAGAAATGCATTCAAATTATCTTCTATGACCCCATGTAATATTCATTTATGTAAATACAAGGGCAAGCTGTCCTCAGACTCATTTTACCTCATTAGGCCAGCCGAAGATAGAGAAAGGAAAAATACCAGAAGAGAACCAAGTGTCCAGAACATCCTCATCTAAAAGCCCGGGTCAAAACGCACAAAATCAGTAATTATGGTTAAACAATGGAGACATTCAAGGCTGATTTTAACATGCATTTAACCTCGTACCTTGTCTGAGAGTGATTTTGTCGGCTGTCACGTTGAAGCGTTTTGACGCCTTTTCTCTCGCCTCTTCTTCTGTTCTCCCACTCACCCAGTAATGTCCGTCCATGTCCTGACAGAGACAAAGACTTTATACTTTTGAAAACTATAGAAAAGATTCACAAAAGCCAAGATGAACTGACTCACCTCTCCAGGTTTTACAGAAGAGTCATTGACAGTGACAAAGTAAGCAGGAATTCTGTGACCCCACCACAGCTGTCGAGAAATGCACCAGTCTCTAAAGACAGAAAGATTTTAAGGTCAGTATCGCAGCCGTGGCCTCCGATATCGCTACCCCTGCCTGTCTGCATCATTTCCAAATGTTCTGTGCACCTCTGTCCAAATTTTTTCTTACCAAAAAAACAAAAACAAAAACAAAAAACAAACAATCATGTATGGATGCTTGCACTCTGTAGCCACTGGTGTTTTTAAACCTACAAATTTCTTGTTGCCATATGGCCTAGTCCCCTTGTAAAGAACTTTGTGATTTTTAAAAAGGGTGCAATATACATATGAATTACGTAGGTACTTAGTTACTTGTTTAAAGCAGAACTAAGCAGCTTCAGTGGTAGTGCTCCCCATACAGCTCTTTTGTGTAGTTAAACTAGCCAACTAAATCGAAACGTAACATTAGAATTGAAATAAGGCAGCTAAAACACATCTTTACATTGCAAAATTAAAAAAAACAAACAAACAAAAAAACCATCAAAGAGCCAGGGTTCAGGGTCAGGAGAGAAATTCGAGTCGGGAATGTTTTGGAAAGGGGGCAGGGGAGAAAAGTTGCAGTTGTCATAGTTTCTGCCGGAGACAGAGGAGAGAACTGACACATGCTTCAAAAGGCCTAAAATACAACCATCATCAAGTAGACTTATAAAGACATTTAAATGTTACAAAAATGTTACTTAGTTTGCTTTAACAACATGTTACTCAACTTGAGACTGCCTTTATAGCACTGACCAAAATTTGCGACAGATTATACAAGTACTTATACAACTCAGCAGGTTATTTTTTGTCTACATCTATGACCTTTTTTGTTTGTTTTTCTAGCTTTCAATTCCTTTCATCCGCGTAATAATAAAACAACACTTAAAGTTGGGGAAACTAACTCTTTTAGTTGTAAATGAGCAAATTTTGTGTTTTTCACTAAAGAGCACAAGATAAATGCAGCACTTTGTGAAAAATGGAATAATGTAGGTTTTTAGTTCTGATATGGAGCTGAATGGAGCTCTCTGGTTGGCTGTGCTTCGGTGGTCCTCTCTAGTTTCACTTTGTTGCTTATAGAAAGACGTTTACAACCTGTAACTGCAACCAAAAATCAATATGTCAATATTAACCATGTATCGAAGGATTTATAAGAGGACGCTGTCAAATTTAAACCTAAATCGTGTTTGTAATTTGAAAATCAACTACTCCACCAACTACACACGACACAATGCCTCAAAAAGTTGTCTCGACAAACAATCGTGATAATCATCTACTATCAGATTCTGGTAAATACACTGCATTGTTTTCATAAGGTTCAAATTAATTAGTCACCTGATGTTATCCATCCAGTTGAACCAGGTCTTGAGGTGGTGATCGGGGATAATTTTGAGACGTCCTTCTCTCACAGCGTCTGCGGCCTGTTTTCCCATGTCAGTACAGTTTACATACCACTGTGGCTTCAGAAGAGGCTCCACAATGTCCTTCGATCGACTAAAACCCACACAGAATATACTATTAATTAAACTATAACCCACTGGTCCTCAAAATTTTGTCACTCTATGTCAAAATTAGGGCTCTAGGTCAAAATTATGGTTCCTTGATAAGAATACACCATTGCCAGTATAATATGTCACTATGTATAACTTGTACATGACTTAAGGAAGATCAAAGATGTAAATAAATTGTATGAAAAATGAAGCAAACACTAGAACTAAAGAGGAATCCAGGTACTACTAGAAGAAGCCCAAGTAGCATCAATATGTTACACGTACCACAGTTTGAGAAACAATGCTCTAACCCAGTGGTTTCCAACCTTTTTTCTCGAAGTTCCCCCTGACTGAACGGGAGACTTGTCGAGCCCCCCCTGTTTAAACTGGTGGCCTCTGAATTGTTATTGTATGATGAAAATTAGAATGAAAAACATTTATTTCAGCCAAATAAACAACTATTGTGGTATTTTAGTGTCTCTCGTTCAGTCAGGGGGGGCTTCGAGGAAAAAAGGTTGGGAACCACTGCTCTAACCTATAACATATTCCTGCGTATACATGTGTACCTGCAGACTGGGACAACCATAGGATTGTCTTTGATTTCCTTAAACTGTCCTCTGTCCTTCAAAGCCTGGAGCACATGCTTTCTGGCCTCAAAACGTTTCATTCCCTATGGAAGGAGAAGACAAACAAAAAATACAAGATTAGCTCAAAGAATCTCTTTCTTTGTCCATTTATTGTGACATTTAGTAAGATCACAATTGCAGACCCTGCTCCGTGGCTGGTCAAGATGCGTTACATGAAATTTGATAAATACTGCAAAAAATGATGTTTAGGCAAAATAAAGTAGTTGGGGTAGCAGATTTTCACACTGCAAACACAATTTAGGTTTAAGTCCGACAACTTCATCACATAAATTCATTAACACATGGATAATATTTTATGTATAGATTTTGGTTGCAATTATGACTAGAAACCTTTTTTTTTTCCACAAACAACAACATGAAACTGCAGAGGATCCAAGCACAGCCAATCAGAGCGCAGCATTTCATTTATTATTTATTATTCAGTTCTGAACGCAATGGTCTAATTTTTTTTACAAAGTTCTGCACTTACCATGGATTTAAGTGGAAAGTATAAACGTTACAAATTTATAACTAAAAAAAGTTAATTACTTCAACTTTAAATTTTCTTGAACTCACAGATTTTGCTTATCATAACTTTTACTTAGTGGAAATAGTCTGACATTGCATATTCGCTTAGTGGTAGGCAAAGGCTTTTTTTAACCATTAGCTACTTTTTGCTTGTTTCGTCAACCAGAAATAAATTTAAACGTACAAATTTAAAGCAACAATATCCTATTCTAGTTAATATTTAACACAAGGTTAAAAGAGGAGAATGCATACAAGGTGCTATTACAACTTTTGGCCAACATACTGGCTTGCTCTGTTCTCTAGATTGGACGACCTACTTCCTGCTTTTTGGGAACCGTCTGCAGTCGTGCGATACGTAACCTAGTAGCTGTAGTGAAATAAAATTGGAGTGGAGACCAACTGAATGAATCAAAATATTATTTTTTGATGCAGGTGACTTACAATTTCTCTCTTTTTATAGGTTAAACATTATTAATTGATTTTAAACAAGATGTGTTTTCTTATTTTAGGGACAAAAAGTCTTCTTACATGGCAGATCATTTTACTTAGCTAGTAAAATCTGTTAAACTCAGAGTAATATGTTTCTATTATATTATAACTTGCCTAAATATTCATCTTGTGCTAAAGAGTCATATGTGCATAATGAATCAATTATTAAATTGGTTGACCATTATTGGAATAGTCGATTAGTTGTGATTAAATGATTAACTTGTTGCAGTCCTAAATTCCTATCAACATTTCCACCAAAGCTCAGTATGATGCATGAGAGAAAGTGTAAGTTTGTGTGAGAGGAGAGAAGATGCAGAGGACAGGGTCAGATGGAGGCAGGTAATTTGCTGAAAGGGCCAGAAGCGGAAGCCAGGAGTTTGACATTGGCAGGAAAGGTGCACAGTCGGGGGTAGAATCATAATGAACTCGAACACTGTACCAAGAAGGAGGTGGCACGTTGATCAGAAGCCCGTTTTCATCCAAAATGTTAATGAAGGCCAGATTGTGTCTCACTCCAACCTCGTAGTCGTTATGGTCGTGAGCCGGAGTGATTTTGACAGCACCTGAGCGGCAAAGAACGCAACAGGAAGATGAGATTATGCCGCAAAAATGGCTTAAAAAACGAATTTGTTTTGTCGAAATTTTGGCGCGGCAGACCTGTTCCGAAGTTCATGTCCACAAACTCGTCGAACACAACTGGCATCTTGCGGTCGCAGAAAGGGTGGAGGACCGTTTTGCCCTTCAGGTGCTGGTACCGGGGGTCGTTTGGATGGACGGCCACAGCAGTGTCTCCTAGCATGGTCTCAATACGAGTGGTGGCGACAATCACTTCCTCGTCTGAAAAAGTGCAAAAGTTAATTGAAGATTGCACTAAAAAAGATAATGCACTAAAATTAAATCTGGCCCACAACCCATCTTCCAAATATTTTAAATATATATATATGTTTCTTTTTACTGGTTTAATTTTAAATTAAACAAGCAAATTTGCCAAAAAAACATAACAATATTCTCAGTCCTAGTGCTGTACCTGAGCCATCAATTTTGTAGGCAAAAGATACAAGAACTCCAAACTCCACCTTCTCCTTGTAACCAGGCACAGGGAGCAGTGTTCTGCCTGTCAGCTCCTTCTTATCCACCTACAAAAGAAAACAAATAGGTACATAACTAAAGATCCATAATAGTGATGCACACATTCAACATTTTGCTGGATCCGGTATCAGTCACTGAAATTATAGCAAAACTTATTTTCAGGCTAATGTAAGTAGTATTTGAAGTTTTATTCACAAAAAATGTGTTCACAATAAACAACAGTTACATAGCACTATATAACTGACTTTTTTAGGTTTTGATTAAAAAAGGAGTCATTTTAATGTCCACACAAGTGTTCCAGACGTTATGCATGTATTTGATAAGGGTCATTTCTATGAATGAATGCATCATCATTAGTAGGCGTCGTTTGTGTGCACATGTAGGTATATAGATGAGCTTAGCTGTGCAGGTGTGTGAGACTGGGTGAGCAGACAGTTTTTGACTGTGCTAAGCCATGCAGCTCTTATTGTGCTAGATCAGGGGTCTCCAACCTTTTTCGCAAAGAGAGCTACTTTTGCAAAAGAGATTAATTTTAGCAATGACCAAAAATTGAAGTTAACTGTGGCATAGCTAAGAGGCCAAGTATCGGAAGATACGTAATGGCAAAGTGTCTAAATTGGTATCAGAACTGAAAAAGCTGGATCAGTGCATAAAATAAACAAATAGACACATTTTCAATAACCACACTGATGTGTGCCATCTACTTATTGGGAGGAAAAAAAGCTTACAAGATCAACCTGAAATGTATTTATATTGAAATGTTTTAGATCGCGTCCAAAACATGTCAAAGTAAGTACAAAGTAAGTCTGAATAAAAGAATTACGGTATGTGTACAATTTAATTCTCTCACCATTAATGCCAAGTCTTAATTAATAAAATAATTGTGAAAAAAACTAGCAGAGGAAAACAGGGACAAGAATAAGACTTGATTTTGAAGAAAATTTGTCTAAACCCAGAAATACTTTTTGAAAGCTATAAAATATATATAATAACCCATAACAATTAACTGAAGGTTCAGCTTGTACTAAAAGAAGCTTCTAAAAGTGTATAGCTTGCCTCAATGTCAGAGATGGCTGAGTTCAGTGTGCAGGACCAGTTCACCAGCCTCTTGCTTCTGTAGATCACGCCTTCTTCGTGCATACGGATAAACGCTTCCTGGACAGCGTAGGAAAGTTTCTACACAGACACAAAATGATAAATGTCAACATGATGATTTACATAGATCAACACAAAGCTCAGGTTAAGTGAAGCTTACAGGGTCCATGGTGAAGCAGGCTCTGTCCCAATCCAGTGACGACCCCAGTTTCTTCAGCTGGTGGTAGATTCGGTCTCCCTTTCTAGAATAATCCTTAAGTTAAATTATGTATTGTTCTAACATTGTTTTATTGTTAAAATTATTCTTATTGTCAAGTTCATGGTTTTGTAATATATACGTATATATATAAAGCATAGGACAACAAAAAAGCTGCCTAAAGAATATTCCGTTAAAGTTGGGTCAAAACAATAAAGTGTGCTTTTTGCTCACTAGTTGTTGTTAGCTTAACCAAGACGGCAAAACTCACTTTGACTTCTGGAAGTTGTGAAAAGGACTTATAACTCAGTGAATAATTATAATGGTTAGTTTTAGATCTAAATAGTTTTTTGTTTCTGGCTTTAGGTCTCCACGGCTTCACTTACTCATTCTTCCACTTCCACACTTCCTGGATGAAGTTTTCTCGTCCCAGGTCATGTCGACTCTGTCCTCTCTCCCTCATGAGCTTCTTCTCCACCACCACCTGCGTCGCGATACCAGCGTGATCACAGCCTGGGTTCCACAGGGTCGTCTCACCTTTCATTCTGTGCCTGAACATAATAAGAAATCGACACCCCCAAAAAATAAACAATTAACATTATCACATTTTTGCAAGAACTGTGCTTTCTGCCTATAAATAAACTTAAAAATGCTGCTTAAAAAGAAAAAAAAAATGGATAGCATCTGTACCATCTGGTGAGACAGTCCTGGATGGCGTTTGTCAGAGCGTGGCCCAAGTGAAGAGATCCCGTCACATTTGGAGGAGGAATACACATCATGAACATACCTTGAGCATTCGGTTCAGAAATATCCTTCCTCTGTCAAAAGACAGATAAAACAAGTTAGTGATTGTGCACATCAAAATAAATAATTCTGTTTAGCATGTGGCTTCTTTTATACCCCATATTCAGGTTTAAAGAATCCCTGCTTCTCCCACCATGGATACCAGGCAGCCTCAACATACTGCGGGCTGTAGGAGTCTGGCAAAGGACTGATAACATCTAAGAACAAGACATACATAGCAAAATTATTATGTGAAAGAGTTTTTCGAGCTGCAAATATCAATAATTATTACAATTGTTGTTTTGGAGATGCGCAAAAATATTATTTTGTATTTATTTCTTCCAAACAAATTTGATCAATTTTGCAGTCAATTCACATTCTGAATGATACTAAAGCCTCGACTAAGACATGTACTGTACACAAACATGTATTAATATATTCATCATCGAGGTAAAGCAAAACAATACTAAGATATTCGTTTTGTCAATATCTTCCCACCCCTAGTAGTTAGACAAGTCTATGAATTGCTCAAAAACCAAGTATATGCCAAATATATTTCATAGAGAGGCCTAAGGACAATTTGTTGCTCTTCCTTCCTCTTTGCAGGTACATGCCGCTGCTGCTTGGTCCTGCCTGCTTGAGGGTGATCCCAGATAAAGGGCAGACAACATGTGCAAGCAGCAGCTCTCTAGCTCTCTATTCATGGTCTTCATCTTCGATGCACTCCTAGGTTTGGTCCTTTATTTTGTGTTTTCCTTTAGTAACTTTGGTTTTGTTGCCATGGATTTGAGCACTTTACCGCTGTTACCGACTCCTTAATGGTATGGCCTTGAGCCAAGATGCAATGACTTGATGAAATTGTTACAAATTGGTCAAATGACATTAGTCAATCCACTTTTTTGCTGTATTTTTAAATCATTTTCATTATACGAAACACTAATTTAATCTATTTGTAAAGCAATTGCACCGAAAGCATTTTTTAAATATTTAAATCTTCCATCTCTCTTACGGACTATACTGCAATGACCCAATATAAAGCGGCCAGTTGAGTTACCTTTTTTCTCCCCAGGCTGAGTAGCGACAGTGTAAGTGATTACTCCAATTTCTTTCTTTTCAGGTTTGGCCTTTTTCTGAAGAACAAAAGCATGTCTTTAAATGTGCACAAACCACATTTTTGAAACAGTATTTAAGCTGCTCTACCTCTGACGGTGGTTGGGTCTTTTTCTTGGCCTCCATTTCCTTTTTCTGTTGAAACTTTTCCATTTTCTCACGTTTTTTGGCCTCCTTCTTCAGCTGAGCCTCTGTCTTTGGTGATTCTGCAAGAAACATCATTTTAAACCACTGAGCAATTCACGGCAACATTTCAAATGACAGTACGAAACATATGCTTTACTATGTTTAATGGATACTGGGACAGGCACAATTTGGGCTCGGTGATATGAAGCTTGATATTTTTAACTTAATAACAAAATAAACGGAATACATTAACAATACATCAGGAAGATGCAAAAGATTGTGCCTAAAAGGTTAGAGGATAATTTTTTTCTAAAACTAGACTTAATAGACTATAATTTCTCACCATTTGCTGCGTCTCCAACTGCACCAGTGTCACCAGCAGGTGTAGCATTAGCAGCATTAGCATTGTCTGCAGAGTTTGTTTTGAGTGTAACAGGCCCCATCTTCTCACACAAAGTTATCTTTCCCAAAACCTTCACAAACTGAGGCTGGTTTATGCAGGTCGTGAACCACCTTGTGACATTGGTCAAAACTTTACGATCTTGTGGCTCCAACACCTGAAGACAAAACAAGAAGGAACATAAAAAAGTAATTAAAAATATATTGTTGGTAATTGTGGTTCTTAAATTGTACATAGTAGCTTTGGTTTTTTTTTTAATCTAGGCTTACAATGCCTTAATTTAAACTTCTTCAAGAAGTAAATACAAGTCATTAATAATTTTAACATCTTAACAAAACTGAATTTACCACAGGCTGTAGTCCTGCATTTTAAACAACACTTACATATTTAAAGGGTAGAAGAACAGCACAGGCCACTGCCATATCAGCCAAAGTGATGCCTTCTCCCACCAGATAGGTCTTTGGTTCCAGAGCTTGGTTCAGGATTTTCAGGACACGTAACAACTCTGCACGAGAACTTTGCTGCAGCTGAGGAGAAATGGACAATATCAGTTTATTACGTTGAAGTAAATTACCATGCATCCTGAAATATAACAACTAGAGCTGTAGTCGACCAAAGATGAGTCCCATCAACCTATTAAGCGACTAAAAAGCAAATGTTCTGAAGCTAAATAACCTTATTTTTATTTGACCAATTATTTTACCCAATTTGTGCATGAAAACACAAAAATGCAATAGAGTTTATGCAATAATAACAATTTATGCAGAAAATGCAGAAAAAGCAGTTTATAAATATAAAAAATGTTGGATTAGATCAATCATTTGATCCCAAATCTTCAGTTAAAGGCTCATGTCTAAATTAATAAATTAATCGACTGATACAAAATTTGGTCATCCTAGAGTCTGTCAGCTGATCGATTAAATGACTAGTGCACTAATAACAACACAAAACGATAAATACTTTATTATCGATATGCGTGCATTACAATATGAGATGCAACATACTAGAATTCAAAAGTAGCCAATTTCCTCTTCAACAGCCTGTCACTCATTTATGTTTAAAAAAAATTTCAAAGTGAAATATATGAACTTCTGGAGGAAAGCGAGAAAAAGTGAAGGAGAAAATGCAGAGGGCTCTCCTGACTATTGTTGATTCAAAACTTCAGTATCTTTAACAAATGAGCTTGTTCAGAGAGAGCAAATCTAATTCAAAAACTTGAGATAAAGCTTGGTTTTATAGCATATTGCGTCGCAGCTAAAATAATGTTCGAAAGAGTGGGGCTGGGGCTGTGTGGCGCGGTTGGTCGTGGGTGGTGTAACAGGAGGGTCCTGAGTTCTGTAGAGGTTAGACGAGTGACCCACACACATGCTCTTGTGCTGGAAAAGACTTTTTGTTTCCAATATTATTTTTACATACAAAACATATTCAACAACCATGTAAAACATATTTATTGGATTGTTTTATTGAAGTAATAATTTTCTAAAACTGTAGATTTTTTGTTGTTGTTTTTAGGAGTGGTCTTGAATATTTTTAAGATTTCTTCATTCAGAAAACATATTCAGCTAAGAACAAATTTTCTAAATGTCAAAAAAAATAAATCATAGAAGGCCTTAAAGAACAAACTGAAGATTGAACTGTCATAAATGTCATTTGTCATAAATGATTCGATTCTGTCTCACCTTCTTATCCATTCCCATAACTCCGAGGAGGGGGAAAACCACTGCACATGCGACAGGAGTCAGTTCATTATCTGCAAAGCTCAGCCACTGCCACACCAGACTCTGCTGTTTCCCATCTCCTCCCACGCGTTTGCTCTGAGACGCCAAGTAATAGGCAACAGCATTCGATCCATTCAGCACCGCCGAACCCTCACCCGGTCCCAGAACCAGGGCAGGTCTGGAGCGGGCGTTCAGGGAGGCCGGGGGGTCTTCTGTGACGACACGCGGTTTGGCAGATGAACAGAACTCTGCAGCTAACAGTGCAAGGAGACTGCGAAAGTCTTCAGAGTGAGGAGAGATGTAAAGTGTAGCCATCCCTGAAGAGATACAAGCAATATGTGAGCAGTAGCAGGTTAAAATTTGTTTTATTTGACCTTTTTTAAGCAGAAAGACCCATTAGTGTGTAATACAACTTCAAACTCTACTTTAAAAAGGAAAATGATCTATTTTAGGGATCTGTAAGGATTAGCAGACACAGAACAATAAAAAATAATTATCTGATTTCTGAACTTAGTTATAGTTAAAGTGTCATGTAAACAGTTGATTGTTCACTATTACAGAATTTGCTAAGGAAAATGATGCAAGAAACGGCTAACTGAGGCAAAAATGAAAGTGGAAATGTTTTAAATGTTTGCTTTAAAGTTTACCATCACTCCCAAACTCCATTGTGTTTTCAAAGATCACCTTTCTTTTGTGCAGGTAAAAATAGTTTGTCATAGTAACTAGTTTCACTTCTCCATTTTGTGACCAGAACAATGTGGACAGGTGCTTTCATCTTCAAATGCATTAAACAACGTGTTTCTTATCATGGGCAAGCTTAGCTTTTTAGCTTGCTGTTGAAGGAACAAGCTCAAACCCTAATTATTTTTGTTTATTTATAATTAGCTTTAAGATAAGTAGAGTGCAGAAGAGTTTGTGTTTTTGATGTTTCATGAATGAGTTACAAATATTTGCTCCTGTACACTTTCTATCAAACTAGCTATTCTGAACATAACGCGGTGCTGCTTTGTAAAATATAATGTTGAAGAGGGATAACCGGCTTTAGCCACCTGTCAAGAAGAAATGACAAGTTGAAGAAGCTACTTAGCCTTTGCTACACAACAAGTAACGAAGCTAGTTTGTATAAAGCAGCAAAAGTTAAAATTCGTCAACTTTCCACGTATTAAACTGCCGCATAATTTTTCGGAATATAAGGAAAATAACTTTATAACATTGTGAATCAGCAGCACATACCTTTGAATGAAAATGAGACCCGTCAGCTTTAGCAGAGACTCAATGCTCACAGCAGCTGCCACATGAGCGCAAGCCCCGCCTCCTCACGTCTGATGCAACGAAAACTTCCGGGTTTGAAATGCGTTTCCGGTTTTTCAGGAAATGATACAAAACAACTGCAAACATTTGTGAAATTGTTTAGAAAATATAAGTTTTGATTCCTCCTGTGTTTTCAATGTTTGCATTTAGGCTATGCAGCATTTTAATATTCATTCATCATGATTCTTAAAAAGAATGGACGATAATGCTATTATTAATAATCATCATCACCACAATTATCATCTTAATATAGTTACTAAGCCTTAATACACTTTTTATTTAATTAGTTTAATGACGTTTTATAAAAAATATCTTTATGTTTATTAATGCTAAGTAAGATGTTATTATAAAGTGTATAATTTCATATGTATTTTGCACTTTATTTTGTTTTTGTATATTGTTCTACTTTAATAAAGATGTTTAAAGGGCCTTTGCCAGTTAAATTGTTTTTAAATTAACCACTGGAACTAGTTTACAGCAGTTGTATAGTTTTCAATCTACATCTATTGATTTATTTGTAAATCAAATCCTCTAAAATAGATTAGTCCAAAATGACTAATGAGCCCACTTCATGTTTATCAAATTAAATATGGCAATTTATCAAGTCAAGTATCATATCATCAAAAACGTTTATTCAAGACTGACTCAAGTCCAAGTTACGACTTGCAAATGCACACTTCTGTATTTGATGTTACACAACATTTATAGTTTCATGACTACTAAAATGTGATCAAAACACAGAAGCCTATGCCCTCTGTAAACCGTGTTTTGAATTTATCTGTGAAAATTTTGTAGCTAAACCTTTTTATAGAATTCTTAAAAATAAAATAATGCAACATAATAATAAAGACAAGTGGGAAAGTCTAAGGATTGTTTAGTATTTTTCCAAATGAACAGAAGCAAAACAAATTCTAATAAATTGTAAACATTGCTATAACAGCAAAAAAAAAAAGG
This sequence comes from Mugilogobius chulae, assembly GCA_038363315.1. Lineage (NCBI taxonomy): Eukaryota > Metazoa > Chordata > Actinopteri > Gobiiformes > Gobiidae > Mugilogobius > Mugilogobius chulae. The sequence goes on from CM076413.1 coordinate 30,938,377, forward strand.
CTTGAACAAAATGTTGTTGCAGAATCATTTGGTCAGTTCATTTGCAGCCTGCTTGAAGCTTTGACATTAGCAGCAAATCTCAAATCAATCACAATGCATTAAAGCAGGCCCATTTCCACTGTTTGTCTCGTCATTAGAAGTGCATTAAGCCTGCGTCCACGGTCGCGCACACACACCCACCCAAACCAGGATAAAACCAGGACTAAAACAGGATCGAGCCTGGACTAAGAAAGGGCAAACCACATGTAAATCACAATCAGATTAAAATCAGACCAGTGTGAACGCATCCTAAATCCCACTGCAAGATTTTAAATCATTAGCAAATTTAAAGGACAAATATTATGTTTTTGCATTGTTCTTGTCTTGAGTAACTTTGCCATTTTAGATTTTAGAACTGTAATAAGCACTTTTTACAGGTATGTATTCCCACATTAGGAATTGAGTTAGAGCCCCATCTAACAGCTACAAAGGAAATTAACATACACAGGAAAAATAAAGTCTAATCTGAATTGCCAGTTGCATTTAAGATGGGGAGCAATGTTATAACACAAGTAAAAACAAAACATGAATTTTGCATAATATCTGTCTTTTGAAATAGTGCAGGCCACAGAGGACAATTAGCAACAATAATTTGTCTTCCAGTCACTTTAGACTTTAGATGATCAGGGGGTCTCATTTATAAAATTTTGCGTGGAATTCTTAAGAAAGTGTACGTATGAACAAAATACAAAAAATGTCTCATTTCAGCTAGCACAAATCTCTTTCTGCCTCATCACTGAAACCTCAGAGACACAAAGTTGAGAAATTTGGCATTTGATTGCTTATTTTTTTGTCAAGTTGTTTTTTATAAAACACAAATTAACTTGGAAAATGTATGTACGTAGCATTTTGTACGTATGAACCCTTCATAAATGAGACCCCGGATCTGCTTATAAACTCTGTGCTTTCTTCTGTCTTTTTCTACATTTTCAAAGCTGTTACAAGGCAGCTTTATTCAGTAGTTTATTGTCTGGATGCCTCTCAGTCAGTTTTTTCTGGAAGCACCGCTTCACTGAGATCAAATATCTCTTCACTGCTCGCAGAGCTTTGTTCAAAAAAATCTCCTATTAGTATGTACCTAAAAACATCTAACATATTACTTACAATCCTCCATATAATTTTAAAAACATTTCCTACCCAACTCCCACTTTTCCAAGCCAGTTTTCCAAATCCTGTACCTACAGTGCCCGCCTGCCCGCCCAACTCTCCCACAACTGTCCCAACATAGTCCCCACTTTGCTCCACTAATCTACCTCCAACCTGCTTTGTCACCCACCAGGAATTATCTACCATGTCTCCAAATATTCCCAAGTGTCACCAGCTAACGTCCCAATCCCGGTAACACCAGTATAACAGCTATCGTAAAGTGCTTCTCCCATTGAAGAGGTGCAGAAATAAACTCGGGAGAAGCATGCCTCTCCGATGCCGTAAATCAGGTCAAACACGGAGCCAATCCAGGAAAACACATCCGAGATCAGAAGGTGGAAGACTGAGTAGGTGTCTCCGGGCAAAGAAGTGAGGACACACAGATCCTCCTGAACAACGTAAGAAATCTGTAAGAACAAAAAAAACAAAACATTACATGATAAAATGACAGTATCACCTGAAGGGTAAATACCGCCGGCAAGACACACCTCATTCCATTGGCTGGGAGGAGTAGACAGGAACATTCAAAACTGTAGTGTACCAAAGTGAATGTTGAAATAGTAGTAGTAGGAATAGAAATTTATTTGACTTCGAAATCATGTCACCTTTGTAAAATAAAATGTTTGTCCATATAATGCTACCCAGCACACAGTTTAAAGGTGCACTATGTGATTCTGTATTTCTGGTGAGGGATCCACAAGTTTTCTCTATAAAGATGCTACTGCTTTTTCCAAAATACAAGAAATAAGTTACGGATAATTTTTGTGAAGAGGTGACCCTGCTCACAGTAAGAATGCATGTGTTTGAGCATAGATATACCTTTGATTAAATTAAATTTAAAGAACAAATATGATGCATTTTTTTGTGTGGTTTTCCTTTTTTAAACATGCTCCTGAGTTCCCCCACTGTGTCATCTCATGCACCAGAACCAATAAAAAGAGTGCAGTAAAGCACACATGACAGCCATGTGTTTCCCACATCAGGAATTGAGTTCGAGCTCTACCTACTGACTGAAAAGGAAATTTCCCGGGATAGACAATCAAATTGATCTTGTCTAATACACTAATGTTGCAGAAATGCTCAAAACAAATCTGGATAATTTATGGACTTAAAATAGAGCAGATTTCAGAAATCTATCTATGACATCACAGATCAGGGACATTCAAAACAGAGTTTTGGAACAAAAAATATCTCACAGACAAAACTTTAGCAGTGTTTTGATGAAGAAGCAATTTTAATATAGAAATAAAACTTCAAAAAGTAAATTTTGCCATATATGTCCCCTGTAATTTATTTGTTTGTTTATTCATTTATTCTTGCCATGAAAAATATAGGCAAAGCAATAGTATTTTCATGATGGATCTCTTTTGAAATTTTGAATAGGGTGCTTTTTATTTTTAACCTGTCGAAAAAAATGTATTCCCTTTATTCAACCTATCTTTCAATGCTGCTGCAGAAACCTGTCAGGAATTGTAGGACCCATCTTTGGATCTTCACATTTGTAGATGATTTTTTTTTTTTTTTAGCATTAACATAAAATATTCTGGGAGAAAGATGACATGATACCTAAACTCCTAAAGTCAATTTTCAATTTTGTGTAATGATTATATAATAATGAATTTGTAGGATTGTTATTCAAGTAAACTGAGTGTTATTTCTCATTTGTGCAGGAGTGATCAAGTGTAGAAAACGCTTCAAACACAGTTACCTAGACAAAATTTTGATCTTCTTAATTATGCACATTAACTACTGGACGATAACAAAGACAGATGAGCATCTGTCAGGGCTCTTTTCTTCTTTTGCACAACCAGTTAGAATTACTACCTTTAGGAAAGGTACACAGTGATGTCAGCTCACAAAAACATCTTCTTTAAGAACTAACCTCAACCATTTATCCCCAGGGTGGTCAAAGCAACTTTTTGTATTTGTATTTTTAAGACATTGTCGAGACTCGAGATTAAAACTCAATAACTTGTTGTACACTTAAATATACAAAAGCATGTTTGAGTGGTCTAACCTAAAACTAAGCAGAAATCATTGAGGAAATTGAGCCACAAGGAGTACCTTTTCCTATTGCAAAGTTAAATATTTGATTTGACAAAGCTTGAAACCCACGAATAAGTAGTTCCCATGTAAAAGAGTGACTTCCTGAATAAAGCATTTGTCAGAATATTATGTTTTCTGTTGTGTGTGCGTGTTGTGCATCACCTGTCCTGGCAGAGCAGTGATTCTGGACACCACCGGATGGAAAGGTGCCTTGATGATGGACAGAGTGGTGGACAGGATGTAAAGGACAGTACTGGTAGAGTTTTCGTCTTCCTCCTGTTCCTCCACAGTCTCCGAGCTCACAAGGGGATCTGCTATAGTTTGAGCTTCTGATTGGCCAGACTCCGAGGATGTCACTTCTGATTCTTCGCTGTCAGGTGAAACATGATCTCTTTTTGCAGATTCAGCAACTACTGTTTTTTCTCAGATGCGACCCGAGACTTGGTGCTGCCCTCTGTCTGCTCACTGATCGATTCTGTGTCAGGAGTTTCATCACTATTGACTTCTGTATTTTCAGTGGGAGCAGCCTCTGAAGCATCTACACTGACAGTCGGGGTTTACTGTGCAGGCCCTCTGCGACAGCTCCTCCAATCAGTCGTCCACAGCCGTCAGAGAACAGCTCAGTGACTCCTAACATATCCTCCAGTTCCTTCACAGACACTTGCCTCTCCTCTTCCTCTGTCTCTCTGATGAAGGCCACACTAGAGCTGTCTTTCCCTTCTGGGGCCTCACAGCAGACAGCAGCCCACAACAGCTTTGTCTGACACTTTTCAGCTTCATCTCCCAGAGCTCCGAGTCGCCCAGCTCCAATCAGGACGTACAGATCGCCCCCTGAGGTCTGACACTGGGGCAGGACTGTCGTTTGGACCAGGCTGGTGACGGCTGAGTCCCACTGGTGCAGATGTGAGGCAGTAGGCGACAGCTCAGGCTCTTCACTGGCCCCTTTGAGCAGAGCTGGGACCAGTACTTTCACACTTTCTTCTTCTTTACCCTGTAAATATACAAACCAAACTTTGAAAAGATTGACAAGCAAAGCAAATGACAGGCACAACACAAAAGCAAATTGAGCATACACAAACACTCTTGGCTTGAATGAAAGGTTTTGATAAATAAATCACTGGTCCTGATTCAATCAGACTCTTATCAGTCATTCTGACAAATAAACAACTGTCACTAGTGTCCTTTTCACAAACACTGTCAGTGAAGCTACACTAAAATGACACGTAATTTTATTACTGCAAATCACAAAAGACTCAAACATCTGAAACATCTCAAACAACTTGAATATGTTTTGTTTTGATGTGTCCTTACCACAGGGTCTGCTCCCTCCTCTGCAGAGCTAGCAGCCAGACCATTGCTGAGATGGAAGGCAGAATAGACAGCACTACCGCAGGCCGGCTGGTACAAAGAGGCAAAGGACTGTCCTCCTGGTCTGGTGTGGCACAGGGGCTGCAGGGACTCATCGTCGCTGCCCTGGGGTGGGCTCTGTCTGTAGAAGCTGTGGCTGCAGTGAGAAAAGTCTGAGGCCTGTGTTAGAGACAGGCCTGTGCAGAGCAGAGCCAGGAGCCAGAGAGAGGCTGCACTGACAGCAGCAGGACACATGGTGGAGTGAGCTCAATACCCCCTCTCTCTCCACACGCAGAACTGGAGGAAGAGCCTTATGAATTATCCAGTAGCGTCCAGTTATAGATGAAAAAGATAAAGTGGAAACACAGCACAGGCTCCTGTGGTATCTTGTTGTTCCTATGTGCCTTTTCGTGTTTGCATTTCTCCCGAACACAAGCTGTGCACAGAGAGAATCTCTAGTGCAGGCACAATCTTGCTTACTGCTTCATTTCCCCTCTCCTGACAACCTCTGTCAGTTCCACCCCTTCTGCCTCTCCCTCTGGCTGTGGGCACTTACCCCTCCCTCTGACTCTCACTATGGTTACACCTACAGCTCTCACTGTTTTAGGTACACAACCCCACCCCACACCCTTCACACTTACCTGTAAGTCTGCATTCCCAAACAATGGGTGCTACACCAAAGCTTGACTCAAACAATCTGTTGTGGTGCTTTTCCCTGTGAAATGCACATTCCTCAAACATTCTGAGGAGCAGGTTTGGCATGAGGTCTTTGCATAAATCTCAGATACAGAACATAAAAATCAGCAAGTTTCTTCTAGAATGTCAGTTCTGAAAATTACAGTTGACTAATACCAAGTGCACCCAAAGCTTTGAAAATCTGTGTTAAAATGGCTAAAACCATGCTTTAAAACATTCTTCATGGATTTAGATATACTGTATGTTATGCCTCACTCTGTAATGTTTTAGCTAAAATAACATATAACACTTTCACCACACTGCAAAAATTTGATTTTGTTTGAAATGATTGAAGATAACATAAACCCTAATTTTAGGCATTTTGACTAATTTAAACTCTTTATTTACTCTTTATTTTAAAGACCTGGGTTATTTTCTTTGTTTTAGACTGATTTCAATACACTCAAAATCATCAAATCATCAAATTCTTTTATAAGTAGTTCCTTGTAATGAGAAACGCCTTGAAATCAGTCACGTAATGTAAGAAATTGAATGTTATCTGGACAAAACAATTGAAATCCAGATTAAAATCAGAAAAAGTAGTCTTAATCAAGAATAGATGTGTATTTTCTGTAGTGTATGGAAACAAAAACAAGACAGGCCATAAACTACTGTATCTTTTGCTATCCTTGGACAATGCAAGTCTACTCACTGTAAAGACATAACTTTTCATAATGTTTTTAGTCAAACCCAAACATTAAAAAAATGAAAAATATGTTGAGTTTAAAACCTCTACAGTGAGCACCAAGTGAACATTCAATCATAAATGTGACAAAAGGCTTGCTGCAACATGATCTTGCTGTTTAAGACTTGCTTCAGAGATGGTTGAAAATACATTTGTTAGTTTTTATTTCTATCTCTGACATGAAAGAAGAGCTCATTGATAGAAAATGAGGCATGACAATCTATTACAAATGAAAACAGAAGCCAAAACACCCTCTGGGAAACGTTGGCACGTAACGGCGCGCTATAATCAAATCACAGTAAATTGCTTCAGTTATGAAGGTGTGAAGAATATCTTGTTTTGTGTCGCAAATGGAAAACAAAAGCATTATCATTCATATCATTTAATCCTGTGTAAGGTTTCATTTTGATTCAGACATCATTTTTTTTTATTTTGGAATGAAAAAAACATAGTAACAATTACTTTTTGTAATGAAAAACATGTTAACAAGTTAAGCACCGGTGATTTGTTACTGATAATGTCTAGATTAGCTTGTACAAAAGGAGACATGTGGTGTTTTTTCCAAGTATGCAGCTTAGTAATTTACGGTTTCTTCATTGTAGAACACAAAATTGATCTAAGACAATTTAGAAATATTAAAGTCGATTGACCTGCTGTTTAAACTCGAAAACTGATAAGTCTTGCCTCTTCATTGCAAAAGTTTACTGAAAAAAGCAGCAGAGTTACTCAAGACAACATTAAATCCTATATGTTTTGCTTGGAATCTGATTTTTTTTTTTAATAATCACAAGTTCATTCAGTCAAGTGGGTGAGAATAGGTGGTAGGTGAAAACAGGACTTTTTCTGAGCGCTCGAGCAGATTACTCAATCACGAAATAACCAATCAAAATACAACTTAAGTAAACTAATGAATTACAAATTTAGAAAAGTGGATTTTACACAACATGTCTCCTTTAAAAAAAACTCTAAGCAACTCATTAAGCATTTATTGAATTATTGTGAAAAATAAAAAGTGCATTTATGATGATCTTGTAAGCTACTGTTAAAAATGATTTCTGAAAGTCTTTCCACAGACTACACAGTGTAGCTTTATGTCCACCAGAGGGAGCTCGTCTCTCCTCAGAGCAGGGAGGGTGAGAGCAGTTCTCTGCAACAGGTCCATCACTCATGTATAAATACCTCACTCGTTTGGGATGTCAATGACTAGCTCTGCCTCGTCTCCCTCCCCGCGGTCGTCGTCGCCTCTGTCACTGTCTGCCTCACTGTCTCCATCTTCTTCTGCTCCGTCTCCGCTCAGCATCTGCCGTGGGACCCAGCTGAAGGGACCCCCGGCAGCAGGCGAAGACGCGGGGGCCGAGGAGTAATTAGGAGCTACAACCTGCCAACACCAGAAATACAAAGAATATGATCAAAACTGCGAAATTCAAATCAGCTGTAATAAAAGGTTGTGTTCGTATTCTATATTGTTGGAGTTAGTTTTTCTTATTATTGACACTGAACTTTGCCATAAATTAAAAAAAAAATATTTCACAAATTTTCAGTCTGGTGATTTTTATTAGAGACTACTGCAGAATTTCTCACTTTTTGCATTTTAATATTGGGTAACACTTTATAATAACTACATTTTAATTAGTCCTAAGAAACCCTTAATAAAGCATAAATAAAGATTTAATTCATTATGAACAAATGGCAAATTAATGAATCAAAAAGTTTATTAAGGCTTAATAACTTCTTAAGTAACCCAACCCAAAATCCTAACCTTATCTTCTTAAATAAGTAGTTACTAAGCCTTCATAAACGTTTTCATCCATTAATTGGTCATTTGTTCATGAATATTTAAGTCTTTATTCATGCTTTATTAAGGCTTTACTAATTAAGGTGTAGTTATTATAAAGTGGTACCAAATATTGTTCATTTTAGATGCACTGTATTATTTATTATTGGCCTATGGCAGAGTTTCTTCATTTTTACAAGAGACACATTTTCAAAAAGTCATGGTCTCTGGGTCACACAACTTTTCATACATTTTTGGGTTGAACAAAATATCCACTGTACAAGATCTCTTTCAAGCTGTGGTATTTGTACTACTGGTGGTACAGTTTCTATATTTGTTTTTTTTTTTATGAGACAAATCTTTATCTGTTTTGGTCTCTCTTGTGCTAAGCATCTTTTGGGAGTGCACTATACATGGTTTATCAATGTTGTAAACCTGATTTAGTCCTATTTCAGCCCTAATTTTGATCTGGTGTTACTTGAGAAAGCCAAATATTATATTAAGTGGTGCCTGGTGTGAAATGTTTGAGAGCCATTACTTTACCCTATTTTTCCAAAGAAGCAATGAATTAGAAATAAACAAGGACTAAACCAAAAGTATACCGGTTCCAGGTTTAAACCAGAATTACATCAAGACTAAAGTATGGGTAGTAAGGTAGTAATATTCAGAAGTTGTTTGAGAGCCAGATCAGATCTTTTTGAGTGCCAATTTGGCCCCCAAGGCCGTAAGTTGAATAGGCCTAGCCTATAGAAATATGTGACACCAGTGAGACCAGACCAAAAGAATAACAGAAGTGCAATTTAGTTAAGGGATTAGTTGTTAAACTAATATGCTTAATTTATTTTTGTGTGTAATTTGTCTATGTAAATCTATAATCTGCAAAACAAAAGGTTTAATACAAATGATTGGCTGTTAAAAAAGTAAATACCTGCAAAAAGTTGAGATGTAATGTGAACAAAAAGATGAAATAGCAAAAAAAAAAAAAAAGTGATGTAATACTGTATGTAGATGAGTCTATTTTGTTGTGAACCTTCTTCCGCTCTCACCTTTCCAGACGTTTCCTTCTTGTTTTTGGGCGTTTTAGTTTTTCTTTCTTTCTTCACTCGATCAGACGATGGAGCCAAATATTCTGGTGGAAATGGCATCTAGCACCCATTTATGAACGTCCCAGCGGCCCAATGATGACACACACGCATACAAACACATGCATAAAAGAACACAAGGAAAAGCGTACAAATGTGTCAAATGTTCATTGTATGACAGCGAAGACCTTCAAATTAAAAGTGATAAAAATATGAAGAGATGAAGGTGATGTGGCCGCTCTAGCTGAAGAACAGTTTAGAAAAGATGGACTTACAGTGTTTAGGTAGGTCCCAGAACCTGAAGACTGCAGAGGATTTATACTGGATCGTGAAAGCAGCGACAGGTGAGGGGAAGACGAAGGAAGACATGCACCAGGACTACTTCTGCGTCTGGAAGAGAAGCATTACCGTAATTTCTGGACTAAAAGCCACTACTTTTTTCACAAGCTTTGAACTCGGTGGCTTATACAACAATTCAGCAAAAAGATTCTCATAGACTTACTATTAACAAGTGATATAAATAGAAAAAAAAAAAGTAAAGAATGTATTGTAATGTGAAACATGCTCAGTTTGATAAAGAACATGATGTCAAAGTCTAATGATCGCATGTGTCATCTCATCTTTTGAAAATTTGGTCTTATCCCAACCGTACTTTCTACTGAGTGGAAGAAAATAGAGGGAAAAAATTTGGAAAAATATTTCATAACATTTTAAAAATGTAATAACTTTACAACAATATTTGAAAGGCATTTGGCTGCAGACACTGTTCGTCCGGCCCAGCTCTCGCGACAGAACGGAAAAAGCTCTCCATACAAAGCGGACGTCTACATATATATGGCAACTCTAAATTTTTCACAAAGTGTAAACTTACCAAAATTGCCTATTCTAACCCCAGACCTAATCCTAACCCTACTCATCTTTTGGGTATAAATGTTGAAAATTGTATACATTTGCTAGTATAGCCATACGCCAGAGGTGACTACAAACGGACTTCCGGTGTACTGTGGACAAAGATGTAGTTCTGGTTTATAGCAAGAAGTATTTCCAGGTCTGCGGAGGGAGGTACATGTCTACAGCCAGACACTGTTGCAATATTTGGAAATTGAGTCATCTATATAAGTAAAACTTCAGGTATTATCTGAAAAATAGACGTGTCTAGTGTAATCTCTTGAATGCAGTTATCAAGATAATCTAAGAAAACATTTAAGTATTAATTTTTGCTAATATTGCCCAGTGCCAGCCAATTTAACCTAAATATACCTACAAAAACAATTGCGCATAATAGTACAAGCATAGAACAAGCAATCGATTTTTCAGAGTATTTGTGCATTTGTAATCGCAATATACAAAACACTATTTGGATGGTTTCAAAAAGAAAAGTGCAGTTAATTACAAACATGTTCTGTAATGTAATTCTAGTTTTAATTAGCAGTCCATAATTGAAGTTTTTGCATTTGTTAATGCTCGATAGCATGCTCAAATGCGTACACTGAATGCAACTATTAAACAAATGGTAAATCTAATTGTAAGTGTTACAAATATCAGAAAAATAACATTCTAATTATAATGTATTATGTAGCTGTAACCTTAATTAGCATAAATCCAAGACATAACTTCAACACTCCCAGCTTACTTTTTTGTGATTTCTCGTTCTCTCTCTCTTATGGGTGCTTCTCCTTCACTGTTATCAGAAGAAACTGTGGCCTCTGAATCTAAATCAGAAAAGAATTATGTAAAACAGAACATTAATACCACCTACTTGTGTTTCAAGTAAGGTTAAAAAAAAGTAAATATAACACTCTTTACCAGAGGAGTCCTCATCTACATGTTCATATTGTAGTAATCTGTCCAATAAGAAACTGGGGGGGGGAAAGAGATATATAACTCTGCAGAAATCATTTAGCAATTTGTTTATAATCACCTTTTGTCCCTGGAAACTTTAAGTAGCTTTCTCTGTGCTCTCCTTAGCTCTTCTTGAAAGCATTCTTGCTCCTGAAAACAAAAACGCAAAGGATCAACTATTAAATAAAAAGCTAAAAAAAAAATATGCTAAAACATTTAGCATACTCACATAGACAAGAAACTTTACTTTGCGTTTAAGATTCTTATACTTTCGCTTGTAGTCGACCTCAACATCCGCCTGTCCATTCATTTCTGTATAAAATTAGCAAATAAGCATGTGTTAATAGTTTATACGTGGTAATAGACATTGCTAGATACATTTCTTGCTAGCATTTAACTGTTAGCTTAACTAGCATGCGACAACTTTGCAGCTACAAAGAACAAAAGAAATGAAATGCAGACAGGAAGACGTAATCCAATTAACATACTTCACATTACCAATACAATAAAACACATCGATAAAAGCATATTTGATGCAGCGGTAACAAACCTCTCGCTTCTGTTTGCCTGTGCGACATTTTTCTTGTTTACATCTGTGACGTAGATTTTCTGCGCCAAACTGTGGGTGGAGCCAAGTTTTATTTATTTATTTTTTTAAGAGTTGTATTTATTTATTTACTTTTGTTTGTTTATTTATTTAATTCTGCCTACTTCAGTCGTTCTGCAGTTATCTCTCTTTGTTAACCATTTGATGAAAAGGAACAATTCAGTCTTAATTTTAACAGCTTGCATGCTTTAAGTTAAATTAAATACGGCCTAAATTTTGCAAAATAAAATATAAATAATAATAAAAAACATAAATAATATCATGTCACAATATAAGCCTAAAAATCTTCTGACATGTTCACATAACAGCAACTTTATTTTTGCCTTTGTGTATTTCATTTCATTTCATTTTTATTCATTTCAATTATGTTAATTTTTCAACAACAGTCTTCTTTTTTTTTTTTTTTTTTACATAACATAACAGATAAGGAGCACAATGAAGAAACATCTTATATTATGTGCCCCTTTCTTTCAAAATCAAACTACCATACAAGATGGTCAAACAGAAAATAAACATTCATTGGTCTCTAACCAGCGCACAACACAATTTGGCACAACAAAGACAATATTTAAATCTTTTTTTTTTTACGTTACCTTACTTATATGATGCAAGCGTTGTCATTTTTAAACGTCTTTTGAACTGTAGAAGACTCGTGGAACTCTTGAGAGAATCATCCAAGGAATTCCAAAGTTTGACTCCAGCCACTGAAATGCCCATCTGCTTCTGGGTTGTTCTGGCAAAAGGAACAACAAAATTTCGTTTCCTACGACTGTTGGAATTAGGGTGAACTTTATGAATAATTTCAATTGCTCGTTTTTGTAAGGTTATTAAAGGGTTAATTGTGTTTGAATAGGTGTTTCCTCATAACTCCAAACAATAATTTAAATAAGGTAAAATTAATGAACATTAATGTATGGGACAAAGCTAGATTAGCTTCATGGATTTTTAGTTTGCCTACTTTAAACAGTTCCAAAAACAGAACAATCATTCAGTGTGATAAAGGGTTATTTTATGTAAATTATCACTTAATTCATTTTGTGCAATAGAAGGCCAATTTTTTGTGTTCTAATATAACGGTAACCACTCTGTAATTATATCACACCTTTGAACCTTTTCTTGCAGCACTTTTGGAGCTTATAGTCCTCTTGGCTCAGCACAGATTCATGCCAGCAGGATTCAAGCGATAAATTATAAATGAGAAGGACCACTGCAGAGAAGAGTAATGCTTTAGCTTGTACAAAAGATCAACCTTGTGTCCCTGAGTGCACAGAGAAAGATACTTGAGGTATTTTAAATGTATAAATAGATGTGTGAGATGGTGAACTGTGTTTTTTTAAAGCACTGGCGGAGGATGCGCAGAAGAATGCTGATATAAACTCCAGGGATGAGAGAGAGGGGCAGAAATGCTGACTGCACGTTTAGAAATAGTGCTTAACAGTGACATACGAACCTCAGCAGAACACAGACTGTATCCTTCAGTTCACCTACACACACACACACACACACACATACGTGTCTTTAACATATTGTAGGGACGCATGACTAGAACATGCCTTGTGGGAACGTCCCTTTCTGCTGGTTCTACCGGAGCCCAAAAAATATGTTATGGTTCTCTAAATTTCCTTAGCAGTAATTTGACTTCAAAAAACATTTATTCCATTAAAAACTTCTGGGGACATTTCAGGGATAGAGATAGTTATGAGACCCAACCATGTACACTGGTTATTGGAATGAATTTTTAGGAAATAATGACACACAAAAATGAATAAAACTAAATCTTTATTAACATAAATTAAATTATAATCATTAAACTGTTCTTTTAAGAGCTGTGATTCGATTCTTTACATAAAATTTCACTGCTAACCAATCCCTCCGTTTGAGCGCGACTTTCTCAAGCCGAAGGCACTTATCACAGTCTGCTTTGCCCGGAACTCGGCACGAGTTTATGAAGTGCATCAAGTGCTTTTCCACGGCTTTGACCTCTCTTGGGTTCCACGTTCTCTTTACGACTGTCCGGCGAGCTGAAGTGGGGGTGCGTGACGGTCCTTTGCGTGACGGTCTTTGGACCGCTTGCAGTGAAGGATGGCTGGATGTTTCAATTGTAACAGGCTGGGATGTTTCATTTGTTTCGTCTGGCATTTCAGCATCCAGATCTTCTTCTATGTTCTGGTTCTCGTCCTCGTCCTCACTGTCCTGGAGGGCATGATCTGTTAAAAGTAAAGAAACAGCTTAGTCAAGCCGAAATGTACAAACTTTATGTATGTCTTCACCTGCCCAGATAGGAGCACCTTTCCTGGGCAGAGTGTGAGGCTCTCCTGGAACCTTGTGGAGGTGGAGGAGAGGCTCCAGGAGGCAGAGTGTCAGTGCAGTTGGCCCAGTAAGGTGCACCTGACCTGGACTTAGTGTGAGGCTCTCCTGGAGGAGGTGGTGGAGGGGCTCCAGGAGGCAGAGTGTCAGGGCACATGGCCCAGTAAGGTGCACCTGACCTGGACTTAGTGTGAGGCTCTCCTGGAGCCTTGTGGAGGTGGTGGAGAGGCTCCAGGAGGCAGAGTGTCAGTGCAGTTGGCCCAGTAAGGTGCACCTGACCTGGACTTAGTGTGAGGATCTCCTGGAGCCTTGTGGAGGTGGAGGAGAGGCTCCAGGAGGCAGAGTGTGAGAGCACTTGGCCCAGAGAGGAGCACCAGGCCTGGGCAGAGACTCAGAAGCTGATAGTGGCCAGCTTGCTGCCCAGCATAGACCCACTATTCTGGGGTTTAAAAGAGGGGTTCCTGATTTGGGGCTTTTTAACCTGGAACCTGGCCTATCTGCTGGAGCTCAAGTGTGGATAGACAAAAAAAATCTTTACCTTCTGGGTCAATAGTGATGTCATCCAGGCCTTTTCCCTTGAATTCAGCCATACGTCCCTGCTCCAAAGCCATGAGGATCTTGCTCACTTTAGCCAGTTGAAGGGTGCCTTCTGGAAGTCTGTAGAACTGTCGGTGGACTCTTACATCATGCCCAGGAAATCGGCCAGCTGATCCAACTCTGTGTTGCTCAGGTTAAGAACTTGAGACAGAGTTGCAGTTTGTTTTCGCAGTTTTGTGGAGGTGAGGCTTTCTGGGTTTTTTGCCCCACACATCTTGGCAAAATGCCGGAGACAGTCAGACCCACGAAAGTATGAACATGCTTTTGGTCTGGCAAAAAGGTATTTGTTTCCCGGTACAACCCCACACATCTCCCGCTTGCTGACAAGAAGATCCAATGCTTCCTGCATGGCTGGTGTCAAAAGAACCGGCACCTTCCTTCCTCTCTTCCCCGCTATCTCCAGTCTTCTGAAGTGTTGACACAGTTTCTTTTCTAAATCAGAGAGTGCATCACCCAGGTCTTCCAGCGCATCCTGGCTATGCGGAGACATGTATGCTGACAGAGGCATTTTTGATACTTCGCCGGAACGCCGTCTGTTGAAGAGAATTATCTGAGTCAGGGTGACTTTTGCTAATCCAGCCCAGTCCTGGGGTGACACTTGAGAAGACAACGTGGAGTGAAGTTTCTGCTGCTCTGCATCCAGAAATGAATGAAGCACCTGGACATCTCTTGTGAATGGAAGTAAAAGTGGAGCATTCCACTTGGCTTCTTGAAGTGTTCTCAGTGACGCTGCAGATATCATTTCATGCCATCTTGCTTCATAGATTTGTCGGAATGTACGGGCATTTTTAGCTGCAACACTGTTGTTCTGGATGTTTGAACGACTTTCAACCAACATTGAAATCTTTGACAGACTATGCCCTAATTTGAGAGCCAGACTTGGGCGTTTATATGTATTGTTTTGCCTGTCATATCCAGCTACACATTTCACAGATTCTACAACATGCATGAAATTTGAAGGCAAAACATGGTCCTCAATGGTCTTTAGCGCCGGGTTTTTTCTTGAGCATAACAGAAGCCTTCCCAACTCTCTCAGTTTTTGACGAATATACTCATGTTTCCCAGCATCATGGCCAAAACGACTAAAAAGATTTTCACCAAATTCTAGAATACATGGATCTTTTTTCACTATGGAAGAAACTTTATCATTTATCATGTTGCTTAGCAGCTTCCAGAAGTCTTGTTTGACGCCCGGAGGTGGTGGTACAGCAAATGCACAGAGCGCCTGAACCCGCGTTCTTCCTCGATTTGGCTCACCGCTAGGCTTAAACTTGCATTTTGAGACATGTTTAAAAAGAATCTTCTTTCTAAATAGGCCTTGGCAGTGAACACAGTGCATGTAATCCTGGGCTTCTGTGTTTACTGATGGTTTCCTCCGGGGAACAAGTTCACCTGCTTCTCCGTTTAACACCTCAACATTATGAGCAAAGTTTCCCCTGTTTCGAAGATGTTCAAGATGGAGCTTTCTTTCTTTTGATCCCTTATTATAAGACATGGCTTGTGCAACCTCAAGTTCATTTTTATGAACATGCTCCAAATGTCGAGTTATTTTCAGTAATCCTTTATTACAGAACAAGCAATATTGTCTCTTATTGTACTGGCGAGACCCATCTGCTTTTGTACTTACTGCCTGCACTGACAGTGAACGTTGGCGTTGGACTGTCCAAGGAGGTGATGAGCTACTTTCTGGTACTTGTTGCTGTTCTGAAGGGGTGTCATTGGTATGTTGGATTGGGCTTTTTGAGTGTGTCCTGGGTCTATTTTTTGAATTTCCTGGCAGGTTGCTTTCTGTTGACATGAATGAATTAAATGAATCTCCACTGTCCCCATCGCTGTCGCTGTCGCTGTCGCTGAATTCAGGAACGAAAGCAGGGCTGCCCGATGAGGTACACCCAGACAGGTCATCTGAGTCACCATCCATGCCTCTAAAACAAGCAAAGCATCTTATTAGACAAGGTAAAATCAAGCCTGAAACAACCCTGGTTCTTCTGGAACTCAGGGGGTGTATAACCCCAAAACCCAGTCCGAGCAGAGTGCACCAGAGGCGGACTGGATGTCCCGGGATTCCCCCTCTCTAAAACCGACTATTCTGTCAAAAATACACGGTGCTCTGGCTTAAGACCCACCCAGGGTTAAAGAGCAGGTCACGCTGCATCCATCCATGCCCCTAAGAAGTGCCCCATGCCGAATTAAAGTGTTTAAAATCGGGTGAGAAAATTGTCTGGTTCTCCGGAGGACAGGGGCCGACACTCCGTGCAACCTAGCCGGGGATGAGTGCTCTTCCCCGGGCATGAGAGTGAGCAATGACCCCCTACCAGAAATCCAGAGCAGAGTGCCTCAGAGGCGGACTGAGTGTCTCCATTAATCCCCCCTCTAAAACGCGCTATTCTGTTAAAATAGACACAGTGTGTGTGGGCACACACTTAAAGTCAGGTTTTTTGACTTGTGGGGATTTTTCCCAAATTTGTACAGGGTGTTGTCCGGAGCTTATTTTCATCAATTACATTGTCATTTTTGTGGGGACCGGGTTTTTTGTCCCGACAAAAATTCAGGTCCCCACTTGTAGAGTGTGCTGTCCGGTGGTTGTCCCTATAAGGTGATAAAAACAAACACACACACACCTACACAAATCAGAGCAAGTTCACCATTTTTGCATCCAGACACAAGGTATGTAACAAGTAGACAATTAGCTCTATTAAACTGAATTATTCCTGCAACAAAATGTTTATTTGATTATTTGATTTAGTTTGTTTTTTGTTTTAGTTTAGTTTATTTGAGCAACATAAAATACATAACATGTAGCCTACATGTGAGAAACTACATCCATGCTAGACACTTACATTTATATTCTTATTGCTGGTGTGTTACAGTCGTACAAAAAGAAATGCAACAGAATAACAATGAAAATCTGACTTATCTTACTAGATGAGAAGCAGTTTTTTCGTACAACACACTTCGAATTTTAGGACAAAGAAAAATTAATTATTTATGACAAAACAAAATAAAATGTCAAGAATACACTCTTTGTTTTCGGTCGTCTATATAAATAAATGAACAATGAGAACAATAAATAACAAATATTATTAATTCTATGTTTCTTTATTGTTCTTTATTGCTTATTTGAGTAGAAGCCATATTTGCATGTTTGATTATGGCCTCACAAATAAATATTTCTAGTTTTAAGATAACATCTTAACCAAAATAGCTAAAAGAAAAGATAATGTTGCTGTGAACAATTTATACATTAAATAAATTAATGAAAAAATATGAATTAAAGTCACATCTTAAGCTTTTGTTTTGCTTATTATTGGTGAACTTTACTCAGTTGTTTTATTTTGTTCTTCCAAAAAAGGGAAATTTTGCCGAGATGCACTAAAATGAAGTATAAAATAACAAATTTCAACGTAAATAAAACATGACAATAAAACCATCATGTTTTTGGAGTAATTGTTCTTTTTAAAGCAGATTTTATATTCTTGCAATGTAAGCAACTTCATTTGACATCCTTCACTTGTTTAGTATATAATTATTGTATTTTTTTTGCATCTGTTCCTAACCCAGTGAGATGCAAACACCATAGAACCCCCCTGAATCAGACCAGAATACTTTAACTCCTCCTCCGCCCAAAGCCCCTCAGTCTTAAGTCACAGTCTGGCCCATTCTCTTAATGGATCCATATATTCTCAAGTCGAGCTGTGGAGACTTACCCTCCTTGTCAATACACTGTCTCCTGTTCATTTTCTCCCTGGATCTATGTCCCTGGTTCTCCATTAGTCTGACTCAAGCTTTAGTGTAGTCTAGTGTTGTCTGAAGTATTCATTGTAAAGAATTTCACTAATCTAAAGAGCTTAATTTGACCAGGTTTATGCACTGCCATTTTATATTTGTTGGTCAATTTGCTCTTTGGAAACAGCATTTTTTTCTAATCAGCTCCTAAAGATGTTTTATTCTTTAAATTAATCTACATTGTAACTTAAGGTTGTTTTCTCAAGAAGCACTTTCTTTCCAAGTTAAAGTGTGGCTTTTACTCATATAAAACTTACAATCTTGGACTGAACAACAATTTGAATTTTAAGCCCATTTTCAGGCAGATTTTGTTTGCTTTAAAGCTAAATAATATCCAAAATCTTCTGTGTAAATTGTTGTAATTTGTTTCTAGAATTTCAACAAAAACATTAAAAACATTTGGCTCCATTTCATATAACTTGTTTTAGTGTGATGTGGTTTGTATTTTCACTTAGAGAAAATGACACATTTATGTATGTATGTATGTATTTATTTATTTATTTCTGTATGTATTTATTTTATGAGGATTATTATTTTTAGTTTTTTAATGCAATGTTCTAAAATGAGTCAATGACAAAAGTGATGCAATATATCTTGTAATATTGTAATACAGTTAATAACTTTATTACAGTTTGTATAAAATTATATTGTAATACATTGAATTTGCTTTTTATTTGTTGCAGAGATAGAAATAGGTTATTAAGGGACACAATATCAAAAGTGTAGCAGTTAGTTATAATAGAGAGCCAAATTAAGCCATTTTAGTTTTGCTGCATTGAAGCTGCTGAAAATGTATCTTGTTTTCAAATTTCTTGGAGCTAACCCTCAGACCCCCCATGATTTAAAATACACATCAAGACATTATTTATTTTGAAAAGCTTTTTGTTCAATTATTCAGCAGCAGTATGTAAAAATCCTGTGCACAGACATGACAGCGTCTTGGATGTTCTTATGCCACTTTATTTTCACTGATTTGATCAACAACAAGCATTGATTTGCTGGGTCTTGGAAAAATGCAAAAATCAATTTCTCATTAAACGTGGAGGAACAGAAGGCCATCGAGACTTACTCAGCAAATTAGAATAGACTCATGTGCGTCCACCATACATGTGCAATAGGTTCTGTGTTCACATGTCAGATTGCCGGTGTGTTGTTGTATAGTTAATGCCTGTAATTATTGGAACAATTCACATGAAACAGAAACTGACACAAAGTTCAAAGTCTTCTCTGTCAGTATTTTTTCACGTTAGCTTCAGAAATGTAATTACACTTTCAGGATGTGCAAACAACAACATTGTAAAAATCACCTCCAAAGTAACTTTCCAAATAAGGGCAGATAGATCACACTAAGCCAAAATTACTCTAATGTAATAAATCAGAAGCTATTTTTCGACAAACACATTGAAGAATTTAGATAATTGTCTGACGAAGCCCCACGTAACTTTTGTTGATGAGTCACCACCTTCACTTTGTAATAAAAGTAATGTTTATTAAGGACAATATACAACATTAAGCACAATGGCAGATAATTTCTATCTGCAGTCTCATGGAAAGGCTTAAAGATCAAATGTACTCAAAAACTAAACTTTTGTTTTTCTTTTGTATATACATCAGCAAAAGTAAACCCTTCTTTGTCATTTTTAAAAATTTTTTTTTTTATCGGTTCCATTGGCTTACTAAATGTGTGCAATTGTGGGCACTTTTGGGGGTCTGATTATGAAGCTATGTGCAATATGGGTGCAAAATGATGTTATTTTACTTTTGGAACGTGCACATATATTACACAAAACAGATATGTTCCACTGCAGATGTATCATTTATCAAGTTCCTGTCAAGTTTTTGTTCCTCCTAACTTATTTTGCCCATGAGAAAACACTTGATAAATCTGACCCACAATGCCTTAAATCTAGCCTAATGCATCTGCTGGTTTCATTTCACTTTGGAGCTGAAGTGAAATGAAAGTGAGTGAAGGCACTAGGTGGCACCAGCCTGGCTGACTTAAATCTATAGTAGATGAAAACATTTCAACCTGGTGCAACTAGAAGAACATGATGATTTGATAACTGACAATAATTTAATAGTTGTACATGTGTCAGTAAAATAGATTTAGTGCAGAGCAGGATATAATAAGAATCTCTCCCTGATGGTGAAAAATCAAAACATGTAAATAACACTCTGCTAAGAGTTTGGGGTGGAGGGCTGCAAAAACCATGCAGCTTAATCAGTTTTCAGTTAAACAAAGTAGGCTCAGTGTTGATAGGCTGAGGTGGTGTTGGATGATGAGATGACGTACGTGTAGTCATCTAGGTTGAATTTCCCCTATTAGATGACACAATAGAAAATTTCACATTTTGCATTGATTGCTTTAAACCAAAGTTCACTAGTAAGAACCAGATCACAATAAAGGAATGTGATAAGATAGATGGTATATTACCCCATTCGTTCAGGAGTGATCCATAGTAGAAAAGCTTCAAAGTTGACATCTGATCAGTATTTGGAGGTCTGGCCATCCATGGAGGCGTGGTTTGTTGGCGAGAGGGTTGGCGTGGCACTGCTCCTAAACCTGAATTATTCAACATTCCATTATTCCAAACTCATATTATATAATTAAGAACAGAAAGAGACGACGACACACAAGTCAATGTCATAAATGTTTATTCCTACAGTTTTACTACAGATATGAAATGAGGAAAAACATTTCTTTACAAAACATTTGCATTTAGAGTGTAACAAAAAGGTCTACAGACGTAAACAGAAGGCCAGCAGATGCACTGTGCAAAAAGTGCCACTGTTACATTAGTGCTTCCATTAAGTGTGACTCCACAGCTGTGAGTGAAAATCCATCTGAGACCACATTCTAACATCTCAGGACACCACAATGCACTCACTTCCGATGCTGCCGTTTTATACCATTTCTGCTCAACTCAATGGTTTAGCCGCATAATCACTCCATCTATTATCTCCTGCTGTCTTTAATCACACGTGTGGGAAATGTTGACTTTATACATATACCACCTTTTTCAATTGATATTTGTGTCGATCCAAACCAAAGGGGACCTATTGTGCAAAATCCACTTTTAAGAGTTTAAAACCATGATATAACAGCGTTCTCTCATTGTTAGTTTGCACAAGTTGTATTAGGATTGATTCTTGCTTGTTTGAGTAATCTTGTATTGTCCTGCAGCTGATGCTCAAGTGCTCAAAAAATCCCTATTTTCACCTACCACCTACCCCTACCCACTTGCAATTTCACAAAATATTCAGATTCCAAGTAAAACATGAAAGGTTTGAAATCATGTCACCATTTTTCAACAATAAAAACAAGTATATTAAAATTTGCTGCTTTTTTCAGTTCAATTTTATAATAAAGAGGCGGAGCTTATCAGTTCTGCAGTTTTTAACAGGAAGTTAAAAGACCTGTTTCTATTTCTAGCCGTTTAAGTTGTGTGATTAAATTGGAAAAAACAAAACTACATATTACCTGAGCAGCCAGTCCCTACATGCTTTGACAGACACTTTGCAAAGACGCGAGTGTCTGCAATCACGCGCCAAGCTTAAATTTCGAGGGCGGGCTTTCCGAGCGCTGAGTCAACCAATCACAGAAAACCTGTAAATTACACCAAAACAGCGACACGCTAAATCGGATGTTATTTGTAAATATGAATGCTCTTAACACGGCTTGCTGCTCGGGTTTTAAAGATTTGATACGTTCCTAATTGTACAAAACCGCCATCTTGAATGTTTTTAAACGGTTGGGAAAAAAAGTTTTGAAATTAACGAGGGTTGGGTCAGGATTGGCTGTCTTTGGTCCTTGTGCATTCAAACAGAATTTGGGGGGCTATCTGGTCAGGAAAATCTACATATGTCATAGTTTGTCACACAATAGGTCTCCTTTAATATAGGGACAGAATAGAATACACATAAGGCCAGGTTTATCAAGCGTTTGCTCATGTGCAAAGCAGATTAGGGGGAGCAAAAACTTGGTGACACTAAAGATGCAGAATTTGAGGTGGTGCATATCTGTTTTGTGTAATATGTTATATATATCTTGTATATCTAGCACTTGATTTATTATTAAGATGCACATTGATAGTAATGCATCACTTAAGATTTTACATTTACCTTTGCTCCCCTTAAACTATTTTGCACATGAGCAAATGCTTGATAAATGAGGCTAGAAGACGAGACAAGACACGAGATTTGGTCCACGAGAACGAGACAAGATGAGATTTGAGAGATTGTAAAATAAATTATGCAATCGCTACTATTTCGACTTCACATTTTTTCATTTTAGTGTTTTGCTGTTATTATAGCATAGCATTTCGGAATTACAACATCACAAGAGTGTAATTATTCCAGCGTTCCATCCATTTTTAGTTTAGATTATTTTCAACATGTATGTACAATCTTGTATCCATTTTGTCTCGCGAGATCAGATCTTGTGGTGCGAGATCTTGTCCCATCCCTACTTATTTAGCATTATTTTACCCAGTGCACATTTCATAACTTGCATAAACCTTCTTCCTCGACCACACTATTCAGCAAAGAGTGCAAACTGCAGCCTAACTGGTAAAAAAGGTGCCATATAAAGTGTCCGCTAGTGACAGACATAGAGCTTTCTAACATTTGAGGCACTAAAAACAAATACATGGACCACTCAAAAACCTCACAATACGACTGACACGGTGTGGGTTTTTTAGCACATTCACACTCGACAAAGCACTTCACACAGCGAGAGGCGCAAAGCAGGCACATGGATACTTGCACTTGGAGATGAACCATAGTATAATACAGCTCTGCACAAGCGGCGGACATTAGCATAGTAGACCGATAAGAACGCACACACGAAGAAACCACGCTCACGTCGAAAACGCACAGGCCAAGTATAATTACAGCGATGACGATACACAATAATGACCACTCCTCTGTCAGGACGAGAAACGCACTGTGGGCATGCCGTGAACGCATCTGACAACATGGACAAACAGATAGTGGTCTATAGAGGTGAGCAATGTCGGCACAAAATAGTTGAGATAACTATATATTTTTGAGTATTCCTCTTTGTTCATCATAGAATCCACCAAAAGTGATAAAATATGTTTGTAGTGTCTTGGTTGAAGAATATAACTGTATAACTGTTTATATAACTGTAATGATTTATCAGATATTTTAAGCAGTTTTTGTGTTCTCATCGACGATAAACTCATGATGATCATTTTTAAAGGAGACATGTTAAGGTTAAAGGTTGTCTAGAGGATTTTCAAAAGAAAAAAGTACATGATAGTGCCTGAAAAATATTGGCCAATAGAAAACGAGGCTGCCTCATTTTCAATTGGCCTGTTAAGCTGTCAGTCAAACTCTGTATGTTCCTAACTCAATGGGCGTGGGAACACATGGATCATTTGAAAACAGCAAACTGTTGCAGTGTTTGTCTTTGCTTGGAAAATCCTCCAAACATCCTTCAGGTATACTTTATTATCCTTGTAGAGAAATGTGTCTTCTGCATTAAATCCATCCCTCAGTAGCTCTGGGACATCCTCAGGATCAGTGAGCACCACAGGGCAGCATTCATTGACACATCTCCATATCCTGACCGGTTCTGCTAGGCTTGGTCAGGACGAGAGGATATTTACCCATTTTATGAGCTTTAAACCTTGTTACTAATGTGTTTTGTGATTGTTTCCACAAATGTGTATTGTATTAAAGCTGAGTCTTGAGAGCTAAATAAAATTTATATTATCACCAACCACCTATCATCATCCACATCCCTGTGCTTAGTGTGACTAAGCAACACACACAAAAACGCGTATTCCGAGTACGATTTTACGCCTTTTTAGAGTACTTATGCTATGCCACAGATATAGCAAAAAGTGTAAAAATGACACGAGTTTTGGTTGAAGCCATGTGGGGACGTTTTCTTTAGGTTTAACGGGTAAGTTTAGGCTTCAAGTTACTAAATTGGGTAAGTTTAGGTCTGGGGCTTGGGGTAGAACAAAGATTTTGTTAATATTCATAAATAAGAACACGTCTTTACAACCACCATATAAATTAACTTAAATGCGATGCGTGGCATATTAAAAAGAGAAAAAAAAGCCATGAAATTATGCTAAATCATATGCAATTTACATGTCCTGCAATGTCGTGGTATATGTACGCTTTCTTGTGAGATTGGGTTGGACTAGTTGAGGCTACGACACATGTAAGTGCTGTCAAAACTAAAAATGTCAATCTGCTGTTTGTTGCACAATGAAAATATCACAATGAAGAAGATATTCATTACTTCCGCTGTTTTGAAAAGGAAGTCAATGGACCTGTTTCTGTTATTAAGCCGTTTTATGTGTTGTTCCAGTCGTGATTTTCCAAGTTTAGGTTTGTACATTTTCATCAGTATATTTTTCCAACTCAGGAAATTTAAATTTTCATTACTGATCATACAAGTATTATTTTTCCTTATTCTGCACTCTTCTGTTTACTTGCCTCTGTGAATCTACTTCTGTCCTGGCTTTGAGTTTTTCCACGGTATCCAGGTTTATAAAATGGCCTAAGGGATCTCCTCCAATTTAAAAGCTTGTATAAATCAATTGTTTCCGGCACAAAAAGTTTGAGAAAACATCACTTCCAGGTCCAAGTTCTAATCTTGAAGCTTTAAGTCAATACTACAGTCTGTATTATAGCATGTCTCCTTTAAATTACCTTGAAATAATTTAGAAGTTAGACAGTTTTTGCTCACCTCTATGTGTGTAATGAGTTTCATGTTGACAAATGAAAACATGAGCTTGTTGCTTTTATAACATTTGGCTTTGAAATTAGTTTGTTATGTGCAATGTGTGAGGAGCTATACTTGTGTACTAGGCGAGATATTGTAGATTTGTATGCATCATTATAAATACTTTATATACAACCATACTGTATACTCAGCCATTCAGTCATAAAGGGTTAGACTGGCAAACACATGCTCTATATATTTACACAACTATCATGATTTGTGGGGTTTAGATTTCCTTTTGTTTCAATCTTCTTTTGGTCTGTTTGCACATCCTCTTGTGTCATGTCTATTGGTTTAGCTAAATCAATTCAGTATTTCTGTAGAATAGGAAATTATGGAGATAAACTCAATGTGTGCAAAATGCAATGTGAATATTTAAGACTTCTTATGTTTACTTTTTTGTTGTTTGGTTAATTTAATCAGAACGCTGGCTTTACTGAGCATGGACAAGCGGCAGGCCTGTTAGGTGAAAATTCTTTCAGAGGACACAACTTGCAACTTTTTCCAAAAAAGTTGACTAATGTCAGTCATTTTTGTCAATGTATTTTTACCACAAATTAATACAATTCAGCTTTAAGTAGCAATACTCTTGGTTTCTGCAGATTCTCTTTAAGTTGGGGCACCTGATTTTCACACCACAAAATCTAAAGTTGGGGTTTAAATGTATCCAACTAGTTTCTCATTCTCACAATCCATTTGGCACACGGTTAATATCCATATGTAAGATTGGGCGGTATGGCAAAAAAACACAAAAAAAACATCACGATTGTCTTAGACCCAGATCGCGATTTAGATTTGATTACGATTCATGTTCACTGACTATTTTCTCACTGTTTTTGAGGTGAATACCATGTCTTACCTCTTCAGACTTTGCTGTCATTGGTTAAAGTTGACTCAAAAGAATGGCCAATCAAAAAAGTAGTCTACATTTGAAAAAAACAACTGCATTAAATTAAGACATGTAATTCACATTATGACAGTTTATCATAAAAGCAGCTTGTTACTGTGATGAGCACATTAGATTTGATTTGTTTTTAATCACAATTTTTCTCAGCCCTATACCTACTAAGTTTTGTCTTCAATCGTGATTTAAGATCAGTTTTTGTCAAATAGCAAAGTTAAACTATGGTGGACCACCCAAGCACAGTCAATTTCAGCCCGGCTTGATGAGCTTGTATATATATTCATTATTGACTAAATTACCAAGTGGCTGAAAATATGATCAGCTCTCAGTTATAGACTGAGATCACCAAGTCTGATAAGAAAGTTTCATGACATTTATTTTTGAGTCATGCAAAATATTTTCACAGTCATATCCAGGGGTCTCAAACTCAAATGGAGGGCCGCATAATAAAATACAGCTCTATAAATTAGGCTATATAAAGCCTAATATAACATAAAGTATTCAAAAGTGCGTAACCAGTTTCAGACTCTCCCTAGGAAAAAAAAGTCATGTAATATGCTCTCTTCTACTATATTTAGTATTTTGTAGTTTTATAGACACATCTCAACAATATATTTGATTGGCGGCCACAATCAATAATATTCAGAAATCATCCTATCCTGGGGCCACATAAAATCATCTCAACGGTCGCATTTAGTCCCGGGCTGCAAGCTTGTGACCCCTGGTCATATCAAACTATAGATTTTACAATAATGTATTGGTTGGCCTATTTATACTTAGCTTTAAAATAAATAAAAAATATGGCTAATACTGTTTGTCCTTGTGTGTGTGAGGCCAACATTTGTGCCCTTGTGCAGAAGCTTCTGGACATGCTCGCATCAACTTTTACCCAAATTTGGCACTGACTCAAATTGGGGAATGACGGTGATTTTGGTTAGTTTGGTTGTTTACTCAAATATCAGGTGCCCCAGCTTTCATGAGAATATTCTTCATGTCAATAACAACAGTTAGAACCCACACTCTCTAGTGTCATACTAACATACCAGACAGTTGGGGATTATATTATTGGGGAAGATTAATCCCCATACTGCCTAACGCCTTCTCCAAAACTCCAATTTACGTGTGTGATAAGTAGGTTCTCTTGTCTTGGTTTATGCTCCTTTCTAACTTGAAGAATTTTCACCTAACTGTTGAAAATAGAAGACAGGATGAACCTTCGTCAAAGAAGCCTATTATTTACACATGTAGACACATGGTGTTACATAGACACATCTCATGGCTTGATTTACCTTTGAATAGTAAAAGGCCTTTCATGGACCAATGTAGTTGAGATTTGAGTGGTCACGTGAAACATGAGGTAGAAAAATGCCTTCATTTCTAGTATCTGCAGACATCTTCTACATGTTACAAGCCATACTTTCTGATTTCTCATTGAGCAGTGATAAATACTGTTAATAATGTAGCTTTCAATAAACTATAAGATGATCATGTGTGCTATAGTGTCATTGTTAAAGTGCTATATGGCTTGTGAGTTCTAGATGCGCAAAAAATGTATTTATCTTTGTTTAGTCCACAAACTATAACACTATTTAGTATGTTATGGTCAATACGTCATCCCAGTCAAAAATTTAGCAAAACTACTAGCTATGTTATCATATTAGAAAATGTTAATTTGAAATATTTTAGTCGTAAACTCTGCAAAATATTAGCTTGCAGTTTGGCAGTTAATCACTAAAGATAATACAAGTTATTTAGTTTGTTAATTGAAAAAGTCCCCAATGTCGTGTGGTAGATTTACATAATAATCGATCCTATTTAGTGTTAAAGGCATATTTGATGATTTCAGTAGAAATGTGAAAACCAATGACTGTTCATCTTTCCCGATTCACTGCGCAGATGCTGTAGTCCTCCCTCTGTCTGAACTTCTCAGTAGTGAACGCCAACCAGACGTTAGAAACACCTCTGGTCTGAAGCCTTTCATCTGTTCTTGGTAAATTCAAACAGTCAGGGCATTTACATTATCGGAGAAATCAAATTATGTGAAAAAAACAGACTAAAATGTATTTTTTCCGTCTTTGTGCCTGTTTATATAACAGACTGAACCGAGAGAGACACGGTCCTGCTGCGTGATGCATGACTCAGGCTGCATTAAATATTGTTAATACTGTTTATTATGAATTGCTGTTTGTAAAATTGTTTGTGAAATGATGCAGTGGACTTTCTGGGATGTGTAGGATTTTATTATTGGGATGTGTACTTGTGACCCCGGGCTCAGACTCCATCCAATCAAGCTCCGGCCACCTCAGGCTTTCCGTTTCTTGGAGTTCTGGATTCCGACAGCTGAAGCCCTCTGCAGCCCTTTTTCCTTCACAAATAATCGATTCCTGTGCAAGTGCATGGGCTTTAGTATGCCGAAGCAAAGGAGGGAACAGCAGCAACACTGAAAGACCAGTGTACTGAATGTGAGCTGTTTTCTGTATGAGGACCACATCAAGACAGGAGCTTAGCAGTCTATGCTCTGGGTGAGGTTACATTTGTCCTGCTGCAGACTGATTATCTGTTTACATGACATCTGAATTCAGACTACAGTTGGTTTAAATTGAACTAGGGTAGCTAACTGGTTTTCCTGGCCTCCATGTAAATGCCCTGACTGTTTTCCTAGTCCTCTTGCAACCTTCAGCCATTGTTTGTGCTCACAGACTGAGTGAAGACAGAACCAGCAAAATCTTCAACAAACACGAGCCCATACTCGATCTGGACTTCCTCAACCAGGGGTCTGCAACCTGCAGTTCAGGAGCCACATGCGGCTCTTTAAAGACATCAGAGCGGCTCTTTGAGATTTGATTGAGAATGAAAAATTAGATTATAAGCTAAAGAACATTCTTTACTATACTCTTCTATTTGAAGCATGTGTTACATATTAATTTAAATTAGCAGCTGTTCAGTGTATGTGTTTATTGGTTATTTAAGAATTTCCAAATGCATTGACAGCTGTAATTTGATCAATTTGAGACTTTACACAATATTTTATTTTGTAAGATACATTTGCGGCTTTTACTGACCAAATGTTTCTCTTTTGCTGTTAAAGGTTGCAGACCTCTGTCCTAAACATTACTTCCAAACCTTACCATAGAAAGAGGAGCATGAGCTAAAATGACGACTGAACTGCGCAGAACAACATAAGTGAGAACCAGTCCTTGACATAATCCATGAAGAATTTACAGCCTCCATTGGATCCACGAAAAGATCAAATATGCCTTTGAGAAATACAATGCAACAGCTATAAGTCGTAGTCCTCACCCCAAGTTTAGTCGTTCCGTCCTTGTTTGCTCTCTTGGGGTTCGATTGTCTACAGTGAAGCTTGAAGGAAAAATAAAGTGTTTTGTGTCGTTGCAGTTTATTTTTTTTTAGATGCTTGTGGTTGTAGCGGACGCAGCAGCTACAGGGGCATCTTTGCTGGCATCTGCTTTCACATCACTAGACTTAAGCTCTACTTCCGGGGTTTTGGGGGTTTTCGGTGTCGAGTTAAGCTCCGCGGCGTGATCCGGACTCGCCTTGTGGTCTATCTCGGGTGTCCCGTTGGTGATAGGCTCCGGAGTGGTCGGTTTGGATTTCTCGGGTGTAGGGGCAAGCGTGGTTTTTGGAATTTCCGGAGCGGGAGATTTTGCAGGACTCGCTTTAGAATCGACCGTACTCATGCTGGCTTTGGGTTCAGGGCTTGGAGCGGGGCTAAGCTTGACTTCATTGGATTTGGGAGGCTCCAGTTTAGCTTCCACAGGAGGCTGAGGGGCTTTTTTAGGCTGGGGGCTGGTTTTAGTTTCGGCGACGGGAGCAGAAGGTTTGATTGCCGATGCGCTGGGTTGGGGAGCTTTGGAAGTAGCAGCAGAAGATGGCTTGGATTCAGCTGGGGCCGTGATGCTGGCCACCTCGGAGTCGGGGAGCTGGTCGGCTGCGTCGGTGTCAGTGTCCAGGGGCAGAGCAGTGTTGAAGCCCACCCCAGAGTCACTAGTCTCCAGGTTTCCGACGCCCACCTCTTTGGATGACACCTCCAGACCCTGTACAGAAAGACATAAATGCACAAATGAGATTTGCTGTTCTGCTGTTGTTAGCACAGTTGACACAAGGGAGAGAGTCTTGCTGCACAGACAGCAGGACAGAGATGAGACTGAGCGCTGTCTGAGTTTTTAAGTCATTCAAAAAGACCCACGAATCACAGACATACAGCCCGCAAAATACTACAAACTGCAGAATACTCAAACCAAATAAATATGCACAAGGAGAATCAGCGGCTAGACCCTTGTGTCTGTGATGTTTACTTTGAAAACTTTAAAAACTGGATTGTTTTACATTTCACAGTGTATTTAAAGTCGGGGTAACTAACGTTTTTAGTTGTAAATTAGTATATCTGTGTTTTCCACAGAAAAATACATGAAACATGCAGCACTTGTGAAAAATGAGACCGATGAGCACTGTCTAAACTGAATAATAAAGTATTTTAGTTCTAATCAGGAGCTAAATGCAGCAAAAAGACGTTTATTTAATTTTTTATTGACCTTTATTTAACCAGGGAAGTCCCACAGAGATTCAGAATCTCTTTTGCAGGGGAGCCCTGGGGGAAGGGTCAGGGGAGGCATTAATGGACATGTTTTTAGTTGTTGGAGGAAACTGGAGTACCCGGAGGAAACCTACGCAGAAACGGGGAGAACATGCAAACTCCACATAGAAAAGCCCCGGGCGGCCCGGGAGACCAGGACCTTCTTGCTATGAGGCCAGAGCGTTATCGCTGTGCCACCGTGTCGCCCCATGGATGTTTATAAGTGATTATTGCAACCAAAAATGAATGCATGTTGATATTAAACTTGTGTCAAAAGATTTATGAGAGGAAATGGTCAGATTTAAACCTAAATCGTGTTTACAGTGTGAAAATCAGCTATTCCACCCTTAATGAAAAGTGAGCTGTTTTTAACTCAGGGCTATGCCAGAACTTGACAAGGATTTTATTAGGACTTAACAGGACAAACCCAGGACTAAACAAGATGAAACATTCTGATCCTAAAATTCTCCAAACACTGGTAATACATATTACATTTATTATTTGTAAAACAGAGTTTATAAATTGAGCTATAAAATTTACATTTTAAATACTGTATCATTTGTTGCCAAAAATATTATCAAAGCCAAAATCCCACAACAACACTGTACGCTTTACAAAATGAAGAACTTAAAATGCACTATAAAACAAAATAGTCACTTTTGGAACTTGGGTGTAAAATGCTGATGATTTCTCACAATTAATTGCAATTAACTGCGGCTCAGTTTCAATCACTGCGATCCTGTCTGATATGCCAATGCTGCAGAAATGCTCAAAGCAATACTGGGGAAAAAGCATCTGAACTTACTTTAATGTCGACCTCAGTGCTTTGTGATTTCTCTGTGGTGTCGGCCTGAGAATGCTTCGACTCCTCGCTCATTTTAGTGATGTTCTTAACAACCTGGAATAAAACAAACAAAACAACATTTCCATGAGTATCTAGAACGAACTCAATACTTTTAGTCTGTTTCTCTATTCACTGACATATTTGTGTGTTTCCTGACCTGTCTGAAGGCTTCTCCATCGTCTTCTTTGGCGAGTTTCTCCAGAGCGGCGTTCCTCTTTGCCCTTTTCCTCACTTTGAACAGGCAGGAAATGAGGCAGGCCAACAGAAGGAAAACCACGAAGCCGAGCAGAGCGATGATGGCCACGTAGAGTTTCTCCAGTTTGAACGCTGCGAATGGAAAAGAGCAAAGTGTACAGGAGAGTGAATAATTTAGACAGACTCTGAATGGTCAGTGAATTTCCAGTAAAAACATAACCGGGGCTGAGAATGAAAGATGCATAAGGGACATTACAGCGACTTGACATAGGACATGCAATTAAAGCCCATATGACCGATTGTCACATTGTTCTACTGTTGACTTGGTGTGAAAGTCCTTGTTATAGTTATCATAGTTTTACAGCAGTGAAGTTTATGAAGAAATTGACAAATATAAATTGAAAAAACAGAGAGTAATTTCAGTTTTAAAATAGCTTCCCTCCACATACTGTATGTCATCAAAAAGTAAATAGATTGTGTGTTTTTTCCAAGCAAGCAAGATGCTTGTTAAATGAGTGTGTTGAAATATAACTGCATGATATTTAAACTTAACCTAATCTTTAGTTTTGAGGAAACAGCATCAGCAATATTCATCATTGCTTGACTGATTTCTCGAAGGCACGGGTGTGCAAATATTTTCCCTGAAGGTCATTTTTAAATCCAGACAAGTATGGAGGACTGGAACTCGATCATATGTGTAATAAAATCTCATTGTTGCAGGCACATTTTTTCTAAAATATTGGCTATTTTTATGCTGATTATTTATATTTTTTAATAATGCTGTTTTGTTTTGTATTGTATTGTGATTTTGATGCTTATTTTCCTGCCTTGTAAATCACTTTGAATTGCTTTGTGTCTGAATTGTGCTATACAAATAAATTTGCCTTGCCTATTTTATGTATTATTGTGATGTTCATTAACGGTGGGGGAGTTGATTTTTAGTTTACTTTATTCGAGCAACATATAATACTTGTATAACATTAACATGTAATTTTATATTATACTAACACCATCAGACTAGATCTGCTGGATCACCACAATCACACCTGATGGGAGTCACAATCAACAACTTAACTAAGAGGAAGTTGCTTTGATGAGCAACAAAACGTCGGCTGAAAATACTGACTGAATCCAGCAGATCTAGTCTGATAATTAAATAATTAAATCCTGGATGTTTTATGAACTTCTTCATGTATTTACATGTAATAGAAACTACAATCAGCAATGGTACTCAAAAGGAATAAGAAGAAGTTCAAAGAACTTATGGACTCCTACCCTGTTGTACATCCGTGCTGGTTAATGCATAAGTGTGTAATACAATCGTTTATGGTCGTACAAACAGAAATGCTATAAATAACAGACAGAATTGCGATGAAAATCAGACATCTTATTAGATGAGAAGCAGATAGTTTTTTCATTTATGATCGTTCAAACTGCACACAGTCGATTTTAGAACAAGGAAGATTCATCATTTATGACTATACAAAATAACAATTCAAGGATATATATTCTTCATTTATGGTCGTATATGAAATATAAATGAACAATACATAATAATAAATAAAAATACAATTATTGATTTTATTATTGTTTATTTATTGATGTTACTGCAGTATTAGTAACATTACAAAATGTAACTTGCTTCATTTATGATTGTGCCAAAGGAAATATTGCTTATTTTTTAAGTCAAAGTTTAAGATTTCTTTCGTTTATGATCATGCAAATTAGAAATTTCAGGCTTTAAAAACTGTATTAAACTAGTTTTCTTTGTTTATGATTGTACAAAAAGAAAATTTATATAAACATATACATACTGTATACTTGAAAAATGGAGCAAAACGTTTTTAAATCTTATGTTTACCAGCGACTACTCAACATGGACATGAAATGAAATACACATAAACTATAATAATGTTTATATTTCTATAAAAGTTAAATGGACCTATGCATTAAGATTGTTACAATATTTAATCAGTGACAAAACGTTGATGAACCATCTGCTTTAAAAACAGTCCAGTTGACTACAATATGAAAACTTTTGTGACTATGAAGGTTAGTTATTTTTGTCTAAAATGTCCCCTACACCCTTCAGACCTCAGGCCTG
The DNA here is from genome assembly GCA_038363315.1 of Mugilogobius chulae. Taxonomy (NCBI): domain Eukaryota; kingdom Metazoa; phylum Chordata; class Actinopteri; order Gobiiformes; family Gobiidae; genus Mugilogobius; species Mugilogobius chulae. Next base: position 30,971,777 of record CM076413.1, read on the forward strand.
GATAAGCTTTGTTCTGGGACAGTGTTTTGTCTCTTACGTTTCAGTTCCAGGTGAACTTTAGTCACAGTGAAGCCCAGGATGTCGATGACTTTGAACTCTCCGGCGTCTGAAGCTTTGATCTGGTCCAAGTAAAACACATTTCCATCCAACGAGAGGCGATCCTCAAAGCCCAGCTCTGCCTGGGCCTAAAACACATTCAACAGTCATTCTAAATTATATTTTCATTATTAGTAAGTAAATATTGACAGTCCTTTGAATACAATTTTTCTCTATGTTCTTTAGTTTGGTCTAGTACTGTGTGCAAACATAAGCTCTAACACTCATGAGAAATCATTCATTAAGGGACAGTCTTAATTACACTTCCCTTCTTACTTGGGTCAATAGTAATAACCAAGGTGTGTGTAAGTCTATAACAGCGGACAAGACAATATTAACACCTGAACAATCAAAATTATCAACTAGTCAAATAATAATCTCTAATTCATTCTATAAACTAGTGTAGAGAACCATGACTGGCATGCAAAAACATTCAAATAGGTTTGGATTTGACTTAACAAATGCTTTTTTCGTGGCACTTGGTTGAATGATAAAAAGTCAACTAGGATCTGTGAGTAACTAAAATGTAAGGCAATCACAGAGTCTTACTACTTTATTCACTTAACATTAAGAGGACCTGGAGGTTAGGTATGTCAAGATGATTAAATGTGATTAAATGTGATTATTCAAGTTGCAAAATAATCGTAAGAATAATAATTATGATAATTTTAGAAGCAAAATCAAGTTATTTTACAGTAATTTACTAGAAACTAGGAAAGATATATCAGTAACAGTTGTGACATATAAAGAAAAAATAGCTGATATTTTGTGCATTTATTTGATATTCCAAATAATACACAGCTAAGTTATATTTCTAAGCCTTGTTAGGGATTCAAATGTCAAATAGTAATGGTGTACTGCATACAATAATCTCCAAAATGAAGTTTTGATAGTATTACTCAGAAGTGGAGCCAAGTCAATGTTTTGCAAGTCTCAGGTAAGTCTCAAATCTGGCCTCAAGTCTGAATCAAATCCCAAGTCGAAGAGATACAAGTCCAAGTCAAGTCTCAAGTCGAAGAGAGACAAGTCCAAGTTAAGTCTCAAGTCAAAGAGAGACAAGTCAAGTCTCAAGTCAAAGAGAGACAAGTCCAAGTCAAATCCTGAGCCAAAGAGAGACAAGTCCAAGTCAAGTCTCAAGTCGAAGAGAGACAAGTCCAAGTCAAGTCTCAAGCCAAAGAAAGACAAGTCAAGTCCAGGTCTTTTTTCATGTCTATATACAAAAATTACCTTAGAGAGCTTGTATTTTTGAGAAGAACCATCAAGTCGTCTAAAATCACAGAGCTCGAAGTCAGGTCCCAAGTCACTGATCTTCAAGTCTAAGTCAAGTCCCAAGTCTTAGTTTATTTATCAAGTCAACTGTCAAGTCATCAAAAGAGTGAGTGAAATTCCATGTCTTTTAAGTCCACATCTCTGGGTTTAGTGTAGTGCGTACATTAGTGAAGTTCCCCTTGTCCAGCAGCAGGTGTGAGGTGCGTGGAGCCGGGTCGGAGTTGCGAGTGTAAAACATCTGAACCAGGGAGCTGTTCAGGATCAAGTTTATCTTCATCCTCTTTCCCTGTGGCAGCTCCAGGAAGTGCTGGTGCTCTGAGACGCAAAGCAGACAAAGCACCAAACATCGTCATCTAAAATGCAAAGGCCCATTAACACTAACAGCTCCTCTTTAAAACCCCATTACTGCGGACAGATTGAGCGTAATAACTGAGAAAAGGGCACACGACAGCGGTCTAATGGAGAGTCGGTGCGCGTACAGGTCAAACATTACAGGTCCCACAAGAGCAGCTATTTGTCCCACACTGGGCAAAATGAACTCTACACGCCATGGATGAAAAGTTCTAGGCGTTATAGGCCTACTCAGTTTTGCTTCCTTAAGCCGGCTGCACACTACAGTTTAAGAACTTTTGTGATTATTAAACGTGTCAAACAAGAAGAAGCCACAGACATGAGGACATTTACAACAATTATTTGCCTCACAGTCGCTTCATGCGGCAGAAGAACAGAGACAACACAGACTTGTGGAGAGCAGCAGTGAGCGGAGAATAGTGTGTGTGTCACGTGATCGAGCGCAGAGTGTTTTTCATGTGCACGGTTATAAAAGTGAAACAACAACAAAACGGATGAAACACAAGTGGTTTAAAGCAGGTTTATAAAGGTCACGGGAGAGCAGAAGGTCATTAGAGGTAAAATAGTGCGTTGGAAATGACATGTGCAATGCTCATAAAAAAGAATCCCTCACTTTGACTATAGGCATTTTTCCACATGAAAGTACTAACAACATTCCTCCAGTCCCTGTTTGTGTTCACACAGCAAGAGTTTCTGAAAGTGGATCTATGGCTTTAGCATTAGCATCTGCATAGTCTGGCACATTGAAATAAGTGATTAAGTGGTGTTAGGAAAATAAAAGTTGTCTTTTTCGAGTTCACATAAAATTATGATTTACAAAACCTAAAAACATCACTGAAATTAACAACAAAGCAAAATTACTGGTATTTACTGTAATTCTTATTAACATTTACAAAGTAAATAACTATATTTTGTGAGTTACAGCTTCATTTATTTTTATTAAAGTTAAGGAAAGGTTATCTAAATGTGAGAACATATAAAACATGTTTCCAACAAAGTTAGCATTGTAAATGTGCTTGTGTCACCAAACATTTCCTGGTCTTACTGGAAAGTACCTGCCCCAGAGCAGGAGCTAAAAAAGTCCCTAAAGTGTGGCCCCAGTCCTTAGTTCCTGCTCTGTGTTAACATGCCTAAAATGGGGACTGGAACTAAAAAAAAGACTAGGAACTGAAAAAAGTTTCTACAGTGGGAGAAGGTCTAATGTTCACAAAGTGGTACATTTATTTACAGATGATGAGGCAATGTTTCTTCTTTATTTTACAATGCACCAGATGCTTCTGTTGTCCTGACAAACAGTCGTAACAGAGTCGCTGTGACGCACAGATGTAAGGAGAGAAACGACAAAAAATCTCTTACAACAACAAATCCTCACTCTGGCCACGCCTTCCTGAACTCAAACAGGAGCACACCAAAACTCCTGTAGTGTGCAGATGGCAACAAACAAAATGTTTCGACTTACTTTACTTTAAACTTTTTACAGTCCACGTTTTGCTCATTTATCTAAATCAGTCTGAGTTTTAGAATTCACCATTGTATTGTTCATTCATTGTTTTCACCACAATGTGTTTGAAGCACTTTTCACAACTTTTAGAAGTAAACCGTCGGTATGCTTGTGACAATTGGCCACAATGTTAACTGTTTTTTAGTGAGCAAACAGTACAAGTGAGGGTTTTTTTCCACAGTTTGGTTGAATGGAAGCATAAATAAATGAAGTATTTAAGGGAGAATCTTCCATCACAACATGGAGCTTAAACTAGACACTTGTTGCTGTAGGTTACCCTCCTCTACCAGATCAAGCCAGATCTATGAAGAGATAACTCAGCATGTTTTGGTAAAAAATCCCACTCACCCAGGACATTGAGACACATCTTGGTCTTGACTTCTCCTTTGGGCCCACGGATGGTGTAACTGCCCTCGTCAGCTCCAGTCACAGCTCTGAGCGTCAAGGTTTTTTCTCCGATCACAATCCTGTCGTTGTAGCCGTCTCTGGGAGTCCCTGAGGCGGCCAGTAACACCAGAGCTGGTCTGAGAGGAAGAGATAAGCATTCAGCATTTTATCTAGCAAATAGCATTTGATTATTTTGCTTTAACTCTTTCCCTGCCAATGACAGAATCCGTCATTGCACGGCCAACCGTAGCCTGCCAATGACCGATTTTTTCCGTTACTGACTTTTTATTATATGCGGCTCTCTGATGCACGTGTTGACTTTGTCTACAGTCAAATACATGGTGCAGTTTAACAGATTCACCAGCAGAGGGGGGGTATTGGGAGAGCACCCAGAGGAGGTCACATGACCGGGAAATACATGTGCTCTTTACGTGATCAGCTGGAAAAAGCATCTTGAAGCATCTGGAACTAAAAACATTGTTGAGTCAGTTTGCAGGAGATATTTAATCTTTAAAATGATGAAAAGACAATCCTACTGGACTAGGACTCGAGGAAAACGGCACATGCAGCGAGTCTCAAGGACTAGCTACAAATCTTCCTCTACAGAGTAAGTAAAACTACTGTATTTCTTCATGTTTGGAGGGTTAAAAATACTACTTTTTTCATGAGCTTTGAACTATGCGGCTTATAAGGCATGGCAGCAAAATTATAGATTCTCATAGACTTACTATTAACAAGTGCGGCCTATATATGTACTTCATAATTTTTCTTACTTAAATCTAGTGGTTGCGGCTTATATTCAGGTGCGCTCAATTGCATGTGACTAGAAAATAAATCTTAAAGGGGTCCTAATTATGTAACTTGTAATATTCAAAGATTTTAATGTTATAATGGCCTAACATGCACATTAATGTTTTTTGGAGGTGAGATAAAGCCGGCGTACCTGGTCAGAACCCACAGTAACACAGTAAGAACATGAAAACTGAAGTAAATTCTTTTTTTTTTATTTTCCGGACTCACTTGGAGGTCTGGTTGGCTTCCACAGAGATGGGCCGGTATTCCAGAGTGATGGAGGGATTCGGAGTAGGATTAGGCAAGTCCAGAGGAAGATGGTAATTGTCTCCGTACTTCACCGTCTGCTCGTTTGAACAATCTGAAAAAACAACAGGAAGTGAACAGGATTGGCAAGATTGTGGAGCCAAAAGAAAACTGATTGAAGGTGAATCTAAATTGCAAAATTGGTAGGATAACAGTAACAGTTATAATTAGTACTCAAAAATGTGAAATTATTCTCTCTAGACCCAGACACATTAATGTTTCAGTGCCAGGTGTATGTTTAAGTTTAAGTTTAAGGTAACTATTATATATATATATTATGTAACTATAAAATTAGAAATATGTAGGTTATTAAAATTTTTTCAACTACTTCCTAGCGCTCACTAACCCTTTGGCACATGGTTATTATATTCTTACACATTCAATTTTTGCTCTGACCAAGGCTTTAGAACAGCAAAGTGAAAGTGGTCGACCGCCCAAGCACAGTCAATCAGAACACCACCATAAAATTGTTTATTAGAAGTTTCAGACAGTACACAGTGGTCTGATTTTTGTCGCAAAACGCTACTTTTGCAGTGTACTTTGGGTTAAAAATATAAAGTTCATTTAATTACACACAAAAAAATCACATAGCTTAGTTTTACCTGAGATGAAAAAATGTGCTTGTTGTAGACAATGAAGAATTTATTTATTTTTAAATTTACCTTTATTTAACCAGGGAAGTCCCACTGAGATTCAGAATCTCTTTTGCAGGGGAGCCCTGGGGCGTTAAGCTCGGTTTAAAATATCCATCTTAAAATCAAGATCACCAGATGTGCCTCAAAAATCTATTTTTAGTCTGCTTATTTGCTTAAAATTATATTCAGTCAAATATAAAAATGTAATTTGAAACAAGACAAAGCTGATGTTGTCAGGTAAATCCAAATGATATGCCCCTCTTTCAGTGGGTGTGATTGACAGATTAATTAGCCAGTCAGAGACACGCATCGTCTCCCCTATGAAAACCAACATGGCTGCTTACAACTAAAAAATCCATGGAAAAGTATTAACAAAATATCTTGTGAAATTGAAAAACATCACAGATTTCTGCAAAATCAATGAGCGAAGCAAAAAAATATCTTAATGTGAGGTGAGTGAAGTTAGATTTTGGTCTGAAGGACAGACGACCAATCAGCTTTTTTGATTCATCTGCGTCACAAAAATAAAACTAATGTGATTGCCTGGTACGTTGTTGAGTTCATCTGAAACACAGGTGGGGCAAGAGGTGACCAGACCCACTCTTCACAGTTTACTGAAGCGTGGGCTCTGGATTCCAGGCAAAAGCTGATGCTTCAATGTTTGTTGAGTCAATTTTGAATTTGGTAGCAGTTTAGTAGCAGTATATTTTGTTTAACTTATTTTTCATAATGTGGTGAAATTTATAACCAGCAGAGGGCACTATGCCAGCCTGCCTGTCCTACCTGCAGCTTCCGAATTTCAAATACAGGTGTGCAAAGGCCCTCTTTTGCCTTTGTCAATGCAAGGAAGAGAGTGGAGATGGTGTGGTATGTTAAATTAATTAAAATACAGCCAATATTTAAAATGGAATAAGAAATTGTTCATAAAGTTTTACATATTACATGAACTTAAAAACATTAAATATATGCATTGTAAAATTAATATTTGGATATAATAATTACAAAGTTTGTATATTAAAATCACACTGTTGTCGTTTTTTTTTGTCCAAGGTTTTCAACCTGCTGCTACTACTGCTTTTGATGAGACTTCTACAACTGTTAACCTGCTGCTAAAAACTGTGAAAATAAAGCAAAGAAGTACTAAAGCTGAGTTGACCCCCCTATCCTCCATTGTCTTCTGGGTTTTTTCAAGTTCACCCTGCATTGACTTTAACATAGAACTTGACAATGTTATATCTGACTTCATTTATTTTAAGTTAAGTCTAGCTAAGTCTTTATTTGTCAGGGACAATGTACAAAATGTATTGGTAGTATTAAAAGAAAAAAATGAACTTCTACTATTTACCATCTGCAGTCCCTGGACAGATGAACACAGAATAAGAAAACATTATTCATTTAGATGATTTCGTAAAACAACAAGAATAATTGATACATATTTAAAAGTTGTTGTTGTGCTCTGCAGTCAAGTTTAGGAGCAGACTTCATGCTCAGCGGCTCTGCAACATCAGCTTTTCTCTAATGTGAACTTATCTCTAATCAAACCACTTCAGACACACTGCGGAGAGCCAGACCTTACACATATAACTTCTGCTGACTGGTTTAGTTTTCTTTTTGATTAATATATTTGATTTATTACATAATTCAAAAATGTTTCATGTCCCATTTACAGTACTTACATGGCACAAAACTAGCTTTGTTAAGTGTCATGTAAGAGATCATGTTTGAGGCATTTCATATAATTGTGTTTTCATGGAAATGATGTGCAATGGCATGAAAGCAGCCTTCTGTTCAGCATGAAATATGTTCAGTTTGTTGTTTATCTAGAAGTGACAGTAACTTTAAATGTGATGGAGCTTAAATTTAGCTGTAAAAATGCATTGATATTTCAGATAATCAATCTTAAAATAACAAGCTAGACTAAACAATTAAATTTTCTTTTCATTTAGTAAGGTTGTGTAAATATACATATGGAAATCTGTGATTTTTAGGCCAAGCAACCAGTGATGTCATGTAAGTGCAATGGAGCAAATAACTGCGAACTCTACTCTATGTTTATTTGCGAATCCTGGTAGTTTTTGCGTTTTACATCACAACATTCACCGAGTCAAGGGAAATCAACTTAGAAAACATATGAAATATTACATTTTAAAAGTTCTTAAGAGGACTGGTGAAGCAGTGCCTCCTCTGACATTCGCCGCTGCTCTCTGGTGTTGTGTAGACCTGATGCCTCAACAACACATAACACAGAGTGATACCTTTTCGATATTGTAACTGCGTTGGTCATGGGACTTTTCTTAAAGTGATGAGCTCGGTGAGACAATTCGGCTAAGGCCTCGCTCTTAGCGCATGGCACGTGTATCAGTGCCTCGGCTTGTTTGGCCCATCACTAGAACAATTTAAGTGATCAAGAATTTAAGTTATTTATTTAATACTTAAAATCAGCCTTGCCTGAGCACTAACATATTATACAAAATAGATATAGAAATAAATATAAAAATATCTATTTGGATACAAATTTGTGTTCCGTTTCCGTTTACTAATAGAGCAAAACAAACAAAATTCCCACAAACTCAGGAAGTGTGCCTGTTTATAGTTTAGCACTAGTTAGCTCCTGTTAGCATACAGACACAGCTCAATTTGCACTTGCTGTGTCTTTATTTTTTCCATCACAGTTATGCCCGGTTAGCATACCAAAGCCCTAAACATAACCAAATTAACTTAACCTAAACTTTAATCTAATCCTAAATTGAGTTTCTGAAGTGAATATTTTAAAACATAAACATTTGCAAGCACCGACACTGAAGTGATTTTGTGTGGCATAACTTGTGAAAAGAACTTCTGCAGCATGAAAAAGTTTTGCTTGTTGACATTTTTAAAGTGGTAAAAATGTTACTGCATCTTTTTTCACGGGTCAGCAGAAGTGATTTGCTCTCAGTCTCACCTCTCACTATGAGCGTGATGCGTTTGGCGTCCTGTGGGTTTTCTGGGTCTTTCACGGTGTACAGCCCCTCGTCCGCCTCCTTCACTGACTCTATGATGAGGTGACTGAGACGACTGTTCAGCTGGGCCCTCTCACTCACAGCTTTACCTCCTCGCATCAGAGGCTCGTCCTGGGAGCGAGGGGACGTACGGTTTCGGAACGTCACCTCCACATTCAGAGAGCGCAGCAAAATGTGGAAGTCCTCTCCATAAAACAGGAACACGGTTTCCTCAGATGCTACAGAACAGCAGGGGAAAAGAGACAGAATTACAATTGTTAAAGATAATCAATATAGTATTAAAGCTATACTGATTTATACTAAAAAAAGAATTAGCATAAACAGGACAAGTGAAATTATTCTCAAGGGATTATTCTAAAGTGATAGTACGTATTTTGTGTTGGAAATAACGTATTGTTAAATGATCAATGTTATCAAAATTGGTGTGAAGTACTCAACCTATTCTAGTGCTGGGTAACTGATCAAAAAATTGAGAGTTCAAGATTCAGTCGTCAATTATTCGGTGGGTAGTTTTCAATAAAAAGATTGATAACCAATCTTTTGTCAGTATAAACCTGGTTTGGAGCAGAATATCGGTATAGAAGGATTTTTGGTCAACGTCACTTTTCATCCTACTGCGCATGCTTTATGCAGAAAGACACTCTTCGTCTGCTTAGCTGGGAAACTTCTTTGAATAAAACAACGAAACTGAACGAGAGCAGCAGTTTGGATCAGGTCTGAACCAGTCTGACAGACGTCTGTCTCCTGAAGCTTGAAACAGTGTTTTCCTTGCCTTTTTTCACTCACCTAAGGGTCGTAGGGTAATATTTCATTCACAAATGTTGATTTAGCAGCATAACTTTTGTTTTCGCACAGTGATAAACTCTAGTTATCTGACAACGGTGGTTTTTCGACTTTTTTCACAATTTGTGTCCATGAGCGGAGGCTCTTTCTGCAGATTCGGTGCGCACTCTCTCACAAAATCCCTCTATACCAGTGGTCCCAACCTTTTTTCTTGCAAGGACCGGTACAGTGACAATTTTCTTTTCCGGGGACCGGTTGAGGTTGGGTAGCACCAATAACAACAACGCAAAATGCATACAACTGATTTTTGTGCATTTTTTAGCTCTTATTGCTTTATGTTGGAGTTTATTAGGTTAAATAGCACAATATTTTCATAGTAAAGCACAAGGAAGTTGTGATAAACTATCAAATAAAAAATAAAACAACATTTTAAACATCTTTTTATTTTTTATTTTTATTTTGTTTGTGGAAAACCTAAACAAAACTGAATCGAAAATCGAGGTAGATCAATAAAATCGTTTTTTTCCCAGATCGCTTACTTAAAACTGGAGGTAGATACTCTGAGAAATATTATAGTTAAAAGACCATTTGACAGAATGAGTCAGTTTTATAATATGGCTATATTGGATGGATTTTTACGATATTTGTGTTCTTTTTGTCTCACAAAATCTTGAGAATCCATCTAGAGAGACATGGCGGAGGTCCGCTGTAAGCCCGACCAATCACAGCGTAGCTGTAAACCATTTACAGCACAGCATTGGTGCAAACCCAAACAAACAATGTACTTCAGCCTATTTGAGCAAATTCTAAACTGTTTTGGCTTTTGAAAAGGTGCACACAGAGGCTGTTTGTGCATTTTTGGAGAGAAAAATTTGCTTTTTTTCTCAACTAGATTTAACAAAAACTGGTTTTCTTGGCTTCTTCTGCGCTGTTTATCCAAATTGATCATGTGTAGAATTCAATTATATGATCCAATTCAATGTAATAAAATCTTCCAGAAGTTTAAAATATATATACATACATGTATTCATTTTAGTCATAGTTTTGTGCTGAAAAGATACATGGTGAGACTGTTTATGAGATGTAATAATAGAGTTACCAGTTATGTCCAATCTTTTCTGACAGTAAATATTAGACATTGAGCTGTTTCATCATAAAAATGTAAAGACTTGTGCTTACATTGTACAGGGACAGACAGCGCTGTAAAACAAAACAAAAACATATTTTTAGTTTACAGGTGAGGTCATATTTTGCTAACAACACAGAGCTCGATACTATAAGAGTGTGACTGCACCTGTTGAAATGAGAACAGACAGCACAATCCCACTGACGGCCCTCATCCTGGCGCTGGTTCAGACTGGAAGAAAAAACACAAGAAACACATCAGTGGAAATGTCAAAGCACTTTCAAAACTACGCGAGAAAGTCAAATCTAGTCAAAGTAATGTTTGATTCTTGTTTTAACCCTTGTGTTACCTTTAAGAGATTTTATTCTGGTTGATTTTGATTTTGAAAGGTTATTACGAGCATCCTTCTGTAAAAGCAATAATTAATATGTCTAATATTGTTTTTAGTACGAAAAAGTGTATTTCACAAGCAGAACAACAAAACATAGCCAAAGACAACACACGTAACGCAGCCAGCCTTAGCCCTTTTAGCGCCCTAGGTTAGATTTCATATTGGTGCCCCTCTGTTCCTCCCTCTCTCCTCTGCAGCGCTGAACACAGTCGATAAGCTTCATTCTCTCACAGGATTTTGTAGTCATAGTCAGGACAGGCCTTTACCACTGCGTTAGTTTGCACGATTCAATGTGCAGTTGTAGAAGTTCATCAACTATTTGCAATTTCAATGAATATGTGTCCTATTGATGCAAAACACTAACTGGCTGATAGTTTATGAGTGGTAGAACTGTTGCAATATTTTGTCCGCTCCACCAGATGGCTCCTTAGGCAACTTCCTAGTCCATCTATGCACAAAGTCGTTCCTGGTATGGTTGGGCGATATTTGACAAATATGATTATCTTGATAATTTTTTGACATATCTCAGTTACGATATTCAGACGATATTCTTTCGAACCAAGAATCAAGCATGTTTTTTTAGGCAAGCGTGCAGTGCGAGCGTTCGTCCAAGAGTCACGGGAGTGTGCAGAAAGAATCCGTAGAAAGTCTATTTTTGTTAGAGATCGCAGCGGTTTGATGCACCTTTTAAGACACAATACAAGCAGTCTCACAGGAATCCAGGTGAATCTGTGCAGCTTTAGGCAAACATGGACTGCAGTGAACTGGACCTGGTGTACAAGGCACTCACAGTCAGTGTACGGGAGGCGTTAGTCCATTTAAGACGTGCTACCAATCAATTAGTCGACTGTAGCAAACTAGCAAGTGTTTCAAAAATCTGACCAAAAATTTGAACTAAACAAAAAATATACGCAGCTAAATAAGATTTTAATGTAAAAAAAAAATCAGAATAAGCTTGCAATGTGCTTTATAACTAATAAAGAATTTGGTCGACTTTGTGACCAATGAGTGACAGATTGACTAAAATATCAGTACAACTTTATTTGAACAATTACAATGTAATTTTTAATGTGTTGGCTTTTTAGCAGCCTTTTCTGTTGCCTTTTTATATCAACCAATCAACTCGATATTGCAACAATCATGATGTATTAAAACTACTACTCAAACTACTTACTCAAATGTTACCGTCACAATTTTAAGACTCAATTTGTAATTTACGTTGAACATTACGATTATGTTCAAGAAGTGACAAAGTGACTAAACAGTACCATGTCTTTGGAGACTAGCAGACGTACCTTATACCTGGAATGTCTCACAGTGCACCTTTAGATGAAGCCTATCCTGGACTATAAGCCTGTGTTCATAAATGTGTTGTTTATTCCTGCATTAAGTGCTCTGTTTTTTCCGGTGTCCTTATGGAGAGTCGTAAAGCGATGAGTCATTATGCTAAATATATGATTAACTTAATCTGATGCATATTTTATCTCTTTACATCCTCTTTTCCTTAATCTTTTCCCTGAAGGGAGACAAACTACATGATGGCGTGTGATGTGATTTACATATTGGCATAAGCTTCACAGCAGATGTCTTTTTGACGACAAGAGCTCTCTAATTTTAGGCATTGGCACAGAGTTACTTGTTTATGACACTGTGGCCACATACGTTTGGAAACAAAAACTCAATATTTTCACATTTCGCTGCTTGTGAGAGGAAATACATGACCCATACCAACACATTATGAAGTTCTGGATTTATAAAGCAATTATAAAGTGATTGCATCCCTTATTTCTCACACAAAAAAGCAAATTCTGAAGCCACAGCTGCCCAAGACGGACAAGGTGGAAAATCTACATTTAACAGTCAGCCAAAAATTTCAGTTAATGTAGTTTTGACTAAACCTAAAAAGAAGATGTGGAGCATTGGTACTGCAGCTCCTTTTTCCTGGAAAAATCCTTTTCCAACTTTCAGTGGTAATCGTTTTTCTTATAAAAACAAACATGGTAGGAAAAATGAAATGGAAAAATATGACGAGAGATTAAAAAGATTTCTGCAGAAGAACTATTTTAATGTGAGGTAAGTGAAGTTTGGATGTTATTTATCCATGTTTCTATATGGCCACACCTTAGGGCCTGGTTATTTGGATGGGACTCCACTCCAGGTCCCACAAGAGTGCATTGTTGCTGTCTCCTTGACAGTTTATTGTTCCAAGGAAAATGTGTCTTCTGCTTTAGACCCATCCTTCAGTGCCTCAGGAGCAGGGCTAGGCGATATTGAAAAAATGTATATTTCAATAATTTTTTTGTCCTATCTCGATAACGATATTTGGACAATATTCAGTCAGTCCAACGTACATGTGTTAAACATGTCTTTAAAGGAGACCTATTGTGTTTTTTCCAACTTATCAGTAAGAAACTAGAACATATGCAGATCAGTAATTTACCTTTTGTTCAATGTAAAACACAAAATTGCCATTTTCATTTTCAACGGCTTGAAAATGGAAACAGCTCTATAGACTTCCTGTTCAGATCTGCAGATTTGAGAAGCAGATTTTAAGATTTTACTGTAAGAAGCAACAGATTTTAAAGAACTAATAATTATTGTTGGAAAGTGGCTATGACTTATACTTCATTTTGATTAATATAATTTTGAATTGTAACAAGTAAATACAGACAGAAGTGGGAGGGGATAGGTGGTAGGTGAGAACAGGGATTTTCTGAGAAGTTGAGCTCAGGCTGAAGAACAATACAAGATCACTCAAACATGCAGGAATCAATTCATATATAATTTTGAGTAAACTAATGGTGAAGGGAGGTCATTATAACAAGGTTAACGTCTTTGAATAATCCATTTGACATAAAATGACCCCTTTAAATGTATTAGAAGAATGTGAATGTTTGTCTAATCAATTGTATATGTGCAGCAATTTCCTCTTATAACCTTAAGGTTTTGAACTACAATGAACTAAAGTTTTACATTAGAAAACAAGTCTGCATGTGCCTATAAGCAGTATTTAACAGGTTTTGGGTAGACTTGGAATGACAACAGTTAAGATTGCAATGGAACGAGCATAAAATATCTCCTTTTACCAAAACAAGAAATATACAAAACATCACAAGAATTATATCACAAAAAACAACAACAAAACTGCTTTAGTAGTTGAAATGGAAATGAAGTTGTTCTTTTGGCAAATCATCATAAAATATGGTCAAAATACTCCTACCTAATCAAACACTTTTCAACCTATTATTAAATACATCATATATATATATATATATTCTTATTTATTTCTATATTGAATTCTGACATGTCTTCAGTTTAACATTCAGGATGCTATCTAAAACTCGATACATTGCCCAGCTTTACTCTGACGCCTGTCCTCAAGAGCAGCACTAGCACATCTCCAGAGCTAATGTGAGGGACCTTCTTTGCTTATTTAAATTTTTAATCTCGGCGTCCTGCTAGCTGTTCAGAAGCTTGGATGTGCGTGTGTGTCTTTCACATTTTGATCACATCCAAAAGAAAGGCCCGGGCTGCGCGAGAGTTGAACCCACATCTTTCTCACTTTGAGGCGAGAGAGCTAACCACTCTGAGACCACGCTGACCATGTTTCCATAAACAGACTTGCAAAGACTAAAGAATCAGAGCTTCCTCGTTGTAAGTGCTGCTGAAAGTGAGGCTCTGAGGAGATATTAGACCAAAAGTGAACCGCCATCTAAAATTAATCTCATAAACTGCAGCGATATAATCTAAAATTCAACACTAACATGGCCCATTAACTCTGCAGTCACATTTAGACATGTTACGTTGTTTCTTCGTTATAGTAAAGTCCAGTTTATTTCCTAGTTTAGTGTTAGTTTGAACCCAGCCTGAGGACAGAGGACGAGGCTGTTTTTGGTGCTGGTTTGGAGGCATCCGGATGATAGTAGCACAGAGAGGCCTGTGTGCTCCGACTTCACAGGCAGAACATCAGAGAGACACACAGAAATAGGCCCTGAAAGCCCAGAGGGAATCCACTCACACCTGCAGAGTTCAGATACAACACGACTGCACCAGGGACAAGGCAAGGTCACGTCACACTGGAGACTGTGCAAAGAGAGAGAAAATCTACACACAAATCTAAAAAACTAGAAACACTGCTCAAACCAAGAGGATTATCAGAAGTGCAAGTGTGAAAGCATGTTCTTAATTGGAACAAGATGGACCTTATTATCTGTCGAATAAAAGTTTATGAGAAAATTCTATTGTGTAAAGATGCAGGGCTTTTAAGAATCAGATGTTTGATTGCCATTGTCCGTGCGCAAAATTCACAAACTTGCTTTGATGCTAAATGTGCAACATAGAACACTGAATGATAACAGTCCGGAAATTATACACAAGAAATCAATAAATCGATTATACAGTTTTAGATCAACACTGCAGTTTTTATGAACTTGAATTGGGGAAAACTCTTCTTCGTCGTTTATTGAAGAGGTGAGCTAAGTTCATGTAGCTACATGAGCCACCGCAGACAATCCATGAACGTGAATCGCCTTTGTCCCCAGTCTTTCATTTCACTTTGTTGATTTAGTTACAAAATCACACAATCTAATCTTGTAAAACTTCTGGAGACTCTGTATCTGCAGAGGATCTCTGAGACACTCTAATGTAATAATGTGACACTGCACAAAGATTCTTCAAGAAATAAAGGAAGTGTTCTAACAGTCTTTAGTGGAAAAGTGCAGAGCACAAACCGTCCTAATGGAAAACAAGCGTTTACTGCACAAGGACTGTGATGGTTTAGAGACAGAATCAAGTTCAGTTTCAAGGATCAAGATTAGTAGAAAGGTTTCAGAGTTGTCATCTGGACAGTGTATTCAAAGATCGATACGTTTCGACTCTCATCTGAATAATTCATATGACAGAAGGCCGAGGTTGTGACAAACTACTGACTGTTATAATCTAAAAGTTATAAAAGAAGAGGTCCTGCACACTGCTAATCCTTGCAAAATAAATGTATTTACAGTGCAAAACTGAAGAAGGCCGCACAGCTGAAACGTTGCACTGTAAATACATTTGGAAAGGTTAACAACAGATGTCGATGCATTTGGCAGGAGTTGTAACGCTTGTTCTGCAGCCAAAGTCATAGAATAAGAATAAAACTTAAAGTTAGTTATGTTAATGATCAAATCAAAACTGCAGACTTAGGAAAGCAGAGAGATAAAAGAAGTCTTAACGCTTCTCTCCAAACCAACTAAGACTTATCTGATCACTGTAAGTGTGGCTTTCAGACCAAACAACTGCCTGATCACATATCGGCCAATATTTAGGCCGATATACAAAAACATCGATCATTGTAGATATAGACCGATATGGTCTATCTCTACAACCCTAACCCCCTAACAGAAAAAAAGGGGTCAAAACCCCGACCTCTAATCTCAGCAACCGAATCACTCAAAAACCACATGAATGCAACACTTGTAACAATTTAGATGATTTTTGGTCAAAGGAAACAACTAAACCTCATCAAAATAACCAACTGGACATCTTGAATATAGTGATGCTTACTGAAAAATGCACTTAAATCTATCACGTGCACTTAAAGCATCACTAGCATGACACTGATGGAAAACTAAATCCATCATTTGAGCACTCTGATTGGACATGGACAAATTTAATGTGGCGTTGAAAGCCTTAAGCACATCAACACATGTTTTTCAAGGTAAATTACTGCAACAAAACACATATAATAATAACAAAATAGCTTGTTTTGGTTGAAGTATTACAATGTTCTCCGGGCTAATGGCACAGCAGCTGGAGTGGGTCACGTCTGTTTTGTTTACACAGAAATAACATGAATGACGCTGAGATCTTTACACTGGAGCTGCTAATGAGTTATAATTAAGCTCTCACATTAGGCTGAGAGTGTCAGACGTGAGGCAGAATCAAGCTCAAAGAACATTACAGCCGCTGATTCTTTAGCTCTTGACGGCTAAAATATCTTAAAGCTTTTGGAACATTTGTCATGTCTCTCATGCTTTTTAAGAAGTCACGGTAAAATGTCTGAAAGAAACCATATGTATAATGCATTACAAGTGGTTTTAATAAGGTACAACAATAGCTTATGAGCTTGGGTTGCCAGGTTGAAATGGTTTCTCAAACACCTGATTATTTTACCATTAGGAGTGAATCTTCAAACAAGAACAACTATCACAAACATCAACATCAGCTCAAACATGTTGCTGACTCATGGTTCAAACACACATGAGAAAGTCATGTGGGGGGCATTCTGCTTTCTGGTTAAATAACCAAAACACCAAATGTAAGCATCAGAAATGATTCTCATTATCTTAAGGGACAAAAACATTATACAAAAAGCATTTTTCGAGTTTTTAATCATGTTCCACCACTGCTTCCTCACAAACACCACTGAAGTTGTGAGACAGTTTTCATTTCCCTCTGAGCACCTCTTTTTGCAGCATTAGCTTATCATACAAGACCACTTTTATTATTCCCACTGTGTCATTGCCTTTGCAGCCAGTAGATAGAGCGATAACTCAATTCTTGATGTGGGAAACACATGATTGTCCTGCTTTACCATGGCCATACCAGTTTGCCAAAGCCTAATTCCGTCAGATGTTGGGTCTGGGCAGTACTTTGATGGAAGACCGTGGAGGAACCTCAGGTGCCACAGTGGGGCAACAGAGGACAAACTCATTGTTGTGTCCTTAGGCAAGACACTTCACTCACATTGCTTAGTCTGGATCTGATGTGTGTATGAATGGTTAGTGGTGGTCAGTGTGGCCGATGGCGCAAAATGGCAGCCTTGCTTCCGTCAGCCTGCCCAAGGGCAGCTATGGCTAGTGGCTTACCACCACTATTGAATGAATGAATAAAGCATAATGTGAAGCGTCTTTGGGTGTCATGTAAAGCACTATATAAATCCACTGCATTATTATTATTACCATTATTACAGTTTTTCATTGGTTTTGGTGCTTCCGATTCCAAAATGGATGTGCTCAAGAGCATATTTGAAGAATGAGAACACAAAAAAGCATAATTTGCTTTACAATGGCTTTCAGTAAAAGTTAGATTAAATTTGAACATTGAATAGCGGCGACCATCCCAGTGCATTTAATAATATCAGTGCAAAGTGATTTTGATATGATATCTGCAAGGGCATTGCATGAAAACAGTGAATAGAAATGACTTCATTACGCTGAAACAGCACAGGTTGGCTGTGAATAAATGAACCATGTCCATCTGTTGGTGACACAGAGCAGTGACTGTGGCCAATCTGGACTCTGAGCAGGAACCATCCCAAATGTGCTCCATTTCACAGGTAATGTTCTGCTAAAACCATCCACTTTACAACACTCTGCTCAGACATGCCACACCACACCAGATCAAATGTGCAAAAAATTGTGTCTTTGAGCTTTTGATAACATGAAGTTGGACACAGACATCTATAGACCCGTCCAGAGCCTACATCGTTAAAAGGGGTGGGGCTGCACTGGTGCCCTCTGCAGAGTTTCTCCATTACCTTCTTTACAAAACGAGTAAGTAGTACTGTAAACACTAAACAATGTCTTCTAACGAGGCTTTGACCTCTGAATGTGCTCCTGGGTTTGCACCAGTTGACATTCTTTATAACTCGTGATTTCTGCAGGCTAATTAGCTAGTCACTAAAGGCTATTGAAACAATGAGGGATCACTAACAAAACAAATACATCGCCCCAGAGTTATGGATGTATATCATGTCTTCATACAGTAACATTGCGTAGAAATCAGCACAAACAAAAGCCACACAGGTGCAGTTTACTGTGAGTCTGCAGATAACTAATTCATACAAATTACACAAAAATCTTTATCAAGGTCGTGGGAACTCACCTGTACTTTTCAGCAAATTACGTAGTTATACTCATCAACAAATTTGTCTGCCTGTAGCTTTTCTCGTGTGTACACAAGCGTTTTTCCACCAAATACAAGTAAATATCAGATCACCTAATGTCATGCTTCCATTCAGTTATTGCACAAAAAAAAGTCCTTGCTTTTGCTAATTGTTCTTTGTAAAGCTTATAAAAAGTGAAAATGTTTTAGGTTCGGTAGCTGTCTGTTGTAAGTGTCATGTAAGTTATATAAACCACTTATAATATCAACCACTCAGCCACTTTCTCTCTGGAGACTTTTCAAACAGGGCCAAATGCTACTATAATTTGTCCATTTGTCACACCCAACGTCACAGTTTTTTTCTTTGAATTCAGCACTTTCACTGCACAACTTTACAAAATGGCCAATCCTATTCTTTGACACTAAACTAAATCCCCCCTAAATGCACATTTTCAACACTGTCCATATAATTCACATTTTCCTCACACACTTATCGTCTTCCTTTAACGTTTAATGAAGTCAGACCTCTCTCCTCTCGTCTCCAGACTCAGGGTTTCTTTATAAAACACAAGCCAGTCTTTGTCCAGTGCATTTCAATCAGAGGAAGTACTATCAAACACAGCAGATGCAGAGGAGCTCACAAAGCAACCTCTGTGTCTCCAACAAACTCATTTCTCCTTTAATGTCTACCTTAGATCAGTAAACTACTAAATTACTATCGTCATAGCGACAGAGTGCATGCTTCACTCAACTCACTCAATTATGTAAAAAAAACAATCCAAATAGGTATTTTATTTTTTTAAGCTAACATTTTATTTCTCTGTGTTGGATTCCCTTGTCCAGCTTCTTGTCCAGCTGTTGTATATCCTAAGAAAAAACACAGTATTAAATGAATCATCATCATTGATCCTCACATGGCTCTGGGTTGTCTTTTTGTGACGTTGATTTTGATGTCCTTCAGCAGACAAAGGAAGTAAACAGCGGGCTTTTTACTCTTTTACGTTTTATTGACTTTCTTTAGAAACGTGTCATCATTGTCTTTACTTAATTAAATTAACAATGCATACATTAAGTGCCATGTGATCAAAAAGGAGTAGGAGGAAGACGAAGCTTTTCCAGTTATACCCACTACTTACAAATCATAATTATACCTTGAAAAATAAAGGCTCATTGCAAGAAATTTAACAAAGTAGTTTATGTTTTTCTGAGGCTCAGCAAAATTGACCAGTTATATTGAAATGACAACACATATCTCGAATTGTGACAAAAGAGAATCGTCCAATCTCTAGTGATTTTTCTGATAGTGCAATCTTTGGAGCAACAGGTGCCTAATGACTGTTATTGTGTCCTTCAGCAAGGCACTTCACCCACACTCTAGTACAGGGGTGTCCAAACTTTTTTCACAGTGGGCCGCTTTCTGAAACTTATATGGAGCGAAGGGCCACATAATATGCAGCTGTGAAGTGAATCATTTAAAATTGTACTTAATATTATTGAACTATGACACTTTTAATAAGGCATTAAACATTAATTTTAGGTTCCAAAGCCAATGAAATGTTGGTTATTTCAACTATGATATAAGAATTGCTCAAATTTGACATAAAAACAATAATTTTTGTTGTTTGGGCCAATCTAGCAGGAAGTTTGAGGGCCAAACAAAATTGGTCCAAGAGCCGCATTTGGCCCCCGGGCCGCAGTTTGGACATGCCTGCTCTAGTATGAATGTGCGTATGAGCCAGTGGTGGAGTTTAACAGCCTTCTGGGCCTTAATAGTCCAATAATGTGATATAGAAGGGCTATTCAACATAAGGCCCAGGGGACGGATCAGGCCCTCCACCCAACTACATCCGGCCCACGATCCACCTTCCAAGCATTAGAAAATATTTACTGGTTTGATTCTTGCTTAGTCTTAGCATCTAGTACTAGTTCAGTATTAAAATGTCATTTATATTTTTTTTCCTCACAAAAATATAATCATGGAGACATACAATGTTAAAACAGATACTATTAGGAATACTTTCTGAGACAGCACCAGTGGTCACTTTTTTGGTGACCAGTGGTCTGTCCCTTGGTAAAACAAAGTTGTACAATCCCATCATATAGGCTAAATTACTGTAGATAAATTTTTAATATATTTGGATCATATAAAGCTGCAATTATTATGTTAAAGGCAAAAACGTGTTTGCATTATTCTTGCCTTTCATGTAGGCGGCACGGTGGCAGAGCGGATAGGGCTCTGGCCTCACAGCAAGAAGGTCGCGGGTTCGATTCCCGTTGAGACGAGACCCGGACCTTCCCCTCCTCCTCCCCCTCCAGGCACTCCGGCTTCCCCACCAACCGAAAACATTCATGTTAGGGAACGCTTGGTGGTGGTCTGAGGTTGAGGCGCCAAGTGTTCAGGCAAATCACCTCTGCTGAGTTGCCCCAGGACAGCTTACAATAGCTGAGTGGGGATGGGTTCATTTCTCTGTGAAGCGTCTGTGAAATGCGCTATACAAATAAAGATTACTTACTTACTTACGCTCTACAAAAAAAGTAATAATGCACACACAACAGTCATGTCCTTCCCACATCAGGACATGAGCTCCTTCTACTGGCTGTACTCAAAATTTCACAGAAGAAATAATCCAACCAGTCTTTCCTGGTATGTCAATTATTCAGAAATCTGGATGATTGTGGATTTAAAAATTCAGAACAGTGTTTTCTGAGGCTCAGGGAGTGAAGAACTGTATCTCACAGACAAAACTCAAGCTGTGTTTTCAATAAAGAACTACATGTTTAAAAACTCAAACCAGTCTTATCTTGCATAATGTGATAGGCCTACTGTAAAAGCTAGATTGCCTTTTCATGACTTGATCTTCAGCCATTTCTCCTCACTGTAAACTGTAGCTCCACATGAAGCACTGGACATGTATAAATCATGAAGGTCCAAGGGAAGAAGGAAAAAAAAACAAGAGCAATGCACCAACCAATAGCAGCTGCCACATATAAAATCAATATTTGCCTTTGAAACCACCAGGGACCCTCACTGTTTATCCAAGAAGACGTCAAACCAGCTTCACAACCGCGAGACGTGACGACAGGGGACAACCACGTGACAGAACCTTCACAAATGGAGGCAGCGTTTGCGTTCAGGCCATTTTGCTCACGGCCTGTTGCGGGAGAAGCGGGATTTCTTTGCGCCATACTGCTTTGCACCTGTCAGATTGGTTCAAATCAGCGGTGACGGTGGGGCGCGCGGAGTGTCGCTATGAATCAATAAAAAAAAAGCGCGCAAAAAAGAGCAGTTTGGGGCAAATAACAGCGGCAAATCAGTTCCAAAATGAGAGCAGCGAGACAGTAAACGTGAGTGATTTATGCACGCAGCGTGAGAGAGGAGGCATTGCAGGTGAAGGTTGTTTCTCGACTAGACTTACACACAGTCTACTTGCCGTAATTTGATCCATAAATGGAGCGTATTTTAGTCTTGGTTGGTCCTATTTTAATCCTTGTTAAAATCTTATCTAGTCAAGGTTTAGTTTTGCGCGTTTTGTCCAATTTTGATGTGAAAAACGAGCAAGTGAACGCAAACTAATCCATTCTACACGTCAGTTCGATACATTTCTGTGACTTGTTGGTGTTTTAATGGTTTAATAAAAGTTCAATGTCAGCAGAAGTGGCAAAATCCGACTATAGGCATCTAATAGTCTACCGCTGGGCTCATAAACTTGCATTGCAATGTCAGACAATGACGTCAGGCGTTTCTATTTTTCCTCTTTGACAGTTTTTATCTGCCACATGTCGGTTTTAACTTCCAAATTCGTGATAATCTACTATTTTTTCAAGCCAGACCTTGTCATTTTGCCCAGATCCTGCAACACCTGTTCAGTTTTTCCTGCCCAGACACGAGACTCTAAAATTAGCAGTATTATCCAACAATTACGCGCTCAAGCTCCATCGCCAAACTACACGCGCAAAAACGGCTTAAACTGCCCTGTCACGACAATTTAAATGAAGATAATGTTGCAAAATAGCGATGCTCGTTAGTCAAAAAATGCACCAGCACTCACCTACGGGCCAGGACAGAGCGCATCCACCAAAAAACTGCAGAATTTAACCCTGCACGCTCCAGACGCATCGGAGGGCACGCGTCCCCGAGTCACGCGCGAGTGGAGCCAGACACAACAACAGCATTTATGCGTTTTTGTCTTACCTTTTCAGATGCCTGCGCGGTTCAGGATGCGAGGAGCGGTCCAGGAGGTGCAGAGGAAGCGCGAGGATGCTGTCGGAGTTGGAAACGTGAATTTTCTCTCTCCCGGTCTGTGTCGCCTCTCTCTCTCTCTCTCTCCCTCTCTCCGTCCCTCCTCCTCCTCCTCCTCCTCCTCCTCCACGAGAGTCACTTCTTCACGACTCAGACTCCGTGTTTTGGAAGACGGACGTGGCCTGTTCCGCTCTCAAAAACACTCGACAGTAAATGGAAAAGATGGACAGCAGCAGTCAGGTCATAATGTGGTTATTAAACCGCGCGAGGCAACGATCAGTCAGTGTTTCCAATCAATAACAAGAGGACTCTTGTCTTTGCTAAATCATAGTTGAAAATCAGCAATATGCAGTAATAGCAGTAGCCTATGAGTAGTTTCCATGTAGAAGTACTTGATAACAGGTCCTACACAACCCTTATGCTGATGGCTTGTCCCTTAGTTAAATTTGATTGTAAAAGTAAAATTTTGGACACCAGTGTTGGTATTTTACACCACATAGCTTAGCCTGTGCATGAAATAATAAAATTTAAATCTTGTAGAAAAATTCCAATTCAAACAATAGTTGTTAGCCTCAAAGCTGCTTCGCCGTAAAAGCAATTTGAGCTTGAAATATTGATTATGAGTCATTTAAATGGGTGATCGAGCATTTACGGACATTGTGTTGAATGACGAAGCATTTACAGGGTTTATGCAGAGAGCCGGTATTGAAATGTAATAACATCTCTTCAAAAGTTACCTTGAGGGTTAAAGCTGGGGTACCTGACTTTATTCGTTTTGCGAATGTGCAAACCTGTCTTTTTCACCCAAAAGTAATTTGTAAATGCAGCTTTTGTGACAGTTATTTCAGATTGTTGTGTGGTGAGTGAACTTAATAAACTGATTTCTCAGAGATGACCAAAAGCAGCGCTCTGATTGGCTTTGCTTGTGTGGTCCACTCCAGTTTCACTTTACTATTGGTAGAGAATATGTTCTTAAGCTGTTATTGCAGCAAAAATAAATGTACAGTATGTAGATATTTAGGAATTGTGAGAGGATGTATAGTATTTAGAACATCAGGTACTCCAGCTTTTAAAGCAGCAAGAAAAGAAAACTAAAAGCAAAGCGAGCAATCTCAGCATTTTTAACAGTTTTGTACAGCTGGATTGTAACGTCATCGATTTTGGTGTCATAGTCCCTTTAACTAAGCCTAAATTGGTTACATTATTAATGCTGTGCGCATCAAGTGCGAAGACAATTTTAACCCCCATCTAAGTCCTAGATTAAAAAAAAAAAAAAGTATTATTTGCTTTATCAAGTATCAATACTTTTTAAGACCCCGTTATACAAATAGCCTACATATATCCAAAGATCTGATCTGACCATTTCTGATTATTACAAAAATACATTTTCTCTTGTTTGCCGTTTTTTCCGGTTTAATTCCTGACTTAATTCTACTTTGGACCCAGTTTAGACCTGACTTAATATTCCAGGTTCAGATTTGGTTAGCACTAGTTGAGTTTAATTCTGGCGCAGCAGCACTGCAAAAATCTAATATTGACTATTACTGAAACAGGTTTATTGTTGTAGCAGTTCGAACCAACCCCAGATTTCATCATAAATCGGTTAGGGTTAGAAGTTTTGTGCAAATACTTGGCCCTGAGGTCACGACCCTCGAAAAATCTGGCCCACAAGAAAATTGTTTTAAAGCATAATAACATGGCATTACAGTATTAGCATAACATGAGTCCTTTAATCAAAAAAGGCACAGTGCAGAGGTAGTACATTTTGCAACAGCACACAAGATACATCAGTTGAACAAACTGAAAAAAACGCAAGGACATTCGGACGTGAAATTTGCGGGCAACACATTAGGTTCTTAAATGCAATGACGTGGCAGCAGCATAAGCACCCAGGTATCTAAGGCTTCTCTCCTACAAGAAACTGAAAGGACGGGAAGCAATAATGGACGTTAATGGATGCAGGAGGAATCAGAGCATCCAATAGGTTCATGATTATTAGCGTTGTGCAGGACAAGAGGCATCCACTGACCCATCACTCACCGGTGTTGTGTACTGAGCGCTGTCGGGACATGATTTATACACAGTGTCTTATCTCATGGTCATCTGCCAGCTCTGATTGAAAGCACTTAGAGAACTCAAACCAACGCTGCAGTCACCCTTATAATGGTTTTGTACCATTGATGAATGCTATTATGCTATTTTCACATCAAACTATCTAAAGTATTTTTTGTTTTTATTCACAGATGTTTAATAGAAAAAATGCAGCATATTTAGGCTGTTCTTCTCTTGAATTGAAAACGCTTTGTTGCGCCTTGTGATGTCATTAAGTGTTAATAAATATTTAGTACAGTTCCGAGCTTTCACTTTTAGCAGAATCCCTTAGATCAATTGGGTATGAGGCATTGTTCATTGATATAAAACTGTTTCATGCCATACTAATATTAATATAGATACAGTCGGAATTAGAGGCCACGCCCACTAACGGATCTCTGTGGGGGAAACTTAACATGGAGAGTGCATCAGAACAACGGCTTTATCACTCACTGCTCAACAACTACAACTGCAAATGAGAACTAAAGGAAATATATTGTGTCAAATATTGATACGAAGACATGGAGATGAATAAAGTGATTCAACAGTCCAAATAAATAGGTAAATATATCTAACAATGCTAACGGTAGCTGCAAGCTAAACGCTAATGTGATGCTAGCACCGCCTGGCAGGTGCTAGAATCTGCTACTTCTTACTTTAACTTTGTTTTTACTTTTCTGATACAACTCCACATCAACAACTTCCATTTAAATGTGGTTGTAACTCAACTTGAATTAGCTGTGCTAAAAATACACTTAATTTGCCAAAAAATATTTTAAAAGATGTAAAAAGCTTAGCTTCCATGACTTTCCCCCACTACAGGCCACGCCGTCCGTCTCTAAAGCTAAAAGAAAATTTCCATGGAAACAAAAAGAAGGAACTCCTCTAGGACACAAAAGAGTCGACTTTTGAGAGACACAAGCCTGCGCAGAGTTAAGACATTTTTCAATTAAGGGTTAGGGTTAATAAGTTTGTTGATCAAGATTCTTAGACTTTTTCAATGTTTTATGACATATCTGTTAATTTTTTTTCTAAATTAAAGAAAAATATGTATTTCACAAAATGATCCTAAACGTTTCTGTCTCTTCTTCAACAGTATTGTTTGTTTCGTTCATATTGATGATGTGACAAGGCCAGATGGTGGGAAAGATCCACAATATTAGAAACAAAACAAAAAAAATCTAATCTGTTAATTTCTGCAGGAGAATAAACCCATTATTTTTGGTATTTCGACTATTATAGCAAGTTATATAGATATTACAGCAGAGTTAAATGAGTGAAAGGCGCTTTGGTTGTATTTGTCGTTTTTAAGGCAAAGTTATAGGCTCACATTCATTCACAGTCTTAGTTCAAATTTAGCTTCAATCTATAAACAAAATGCACAAAGCTAAGATGCTAATCCATATTTAGCTAATATATAAATGTACATGTTTAAAATGCATCTCATACGTTGGACGTGTCAATAAAAGTACATTCTAATGGACTAAACAAGACTAATTACATTCACCTGATCAATGGTTCTCAAACTGATGCTTCGGTAAAGTCTTGTTATAGTCCTGGTTTAGATCTGGTGAAACTCAAAGGCAAACTATTTCATTGAGAGGTGTTTGAGAACCACTGGTCACTATAATGGCTTTGATTACGTTTACAAAGTCTGCTGTCATGTTTTCTTGCGCCCTCTGCCTCTTCCTCCTGCTGTTGTTTGTTCAGACGCTGGTCCGCTGAGCTTGTGCGTCTCCAGGTCCAGTTTCTGTTGAAGGATCCCAGTGAGAATGAACTCGCTGGTGACGACAGGGAGACCACGAGACAGAGCCGCGGCACAGAGAGACCGGTCCTCCTCACACGAGATCACCACAGTGTTGGGCTGGAACAAACACATGCATTTTAATCACTTTTTAGAAGCATTTAATCTGATTACTCCTGTGAGTCAAAATAGGAGTGTAAAAATTATATATATAAAAAGTAACTTGTGGACTATACAATCAATGTGATCTTTTGATCTTCATAATAGTTACATAGGACTGTGCAATTAATCGAATTTCAATTATGCTGTTTGCTGTAATCCACAACAAAAATCATTTAAAGTGCATATGACAGGTTAGACGATATTTTCAGTAAAACACAGTCAACAGGATTATATTTAATATTTCACCAAACAATTAGCTTGTTTTCACCTAGATTGGCTATTTGTATGAAGTTTGTAGTTTTTGTCCAGCAAATATGACACAATGGTGAACCCACAACTGTTACCTAGCAACCACATTATAAATGTGGACCAAAACTCACATTAACGACAGACATTATGATTTGACAAATGACAATATTTTGTAGCACTTTAATTGTGTTAAATGTTTGTTTAAACTCAGGAAACTGTCAGTTGTGTGTAAATTGTCTTTCATGTTGCCGCTTTTTGACGACACGTGGAGGGATTCTGTTTTAGAACTCAGATTACTTTCTGTAATTTAAAATGTGTATTTGTCAATTTCTTGCTAATAATAAATATTTACCAAAAAACGATTAAACCAAACTAAGTCAAAATTAGAAAAATGTGCAAATCATCTAGGCTTTAAGCAAAAAAGTATCTTTTTTTTCAATAATAGAATAGATTTACAACAGTCCGTTTCTGTGAGCTCTGTCACCCGTTTCATTTTGTTACTTCACTCTGCATTTAAAAGGCACTAATGCCCTGCACTATCTCTAAACAAATTATTTCAATACTTTTGATTTCAATTATGATTTAAATATTAGTGATAACTTTTTTTATCATAATCGAGTAGCCCTTTCTGGACAAAAAGACTGGCAATATTAAATGCAAGTGACACCGTGCAACTTTGTGGAGGTTCATAATCACCTGCAAGATTCCATGGAATTTAAAACTGCACTATAGTTTTCTTAATGGATAATTCTACCGGTTTGTATTTTCCACAGCATGGCATTAATACAACTAAGGCGAACAATACTGTACTTCCATGAAAACACAGGACATTGAGATTGGATTTTGTGAGCCCAAATCAAAGTGTTCTAACATACTGTAATGATATCACATGAGCAGGTATTTGAGTCATCAGAAATATTGGTATAATTGATGTACTGTATTGTATATTAATTTGGTTACATCTTCCCAGTGGCCTGCATTCTTCAGCCTGGGAAATGTAGTTGTTAGATTGGCCCACTTATTTATTATAGTATAGTAAGAACTGCGCCTTGGACATATTGCAATTTCTGCAATTACGTTCGAATCCCGCTCCTCTTTCTTGATGTTTTTTGTATTTTATACCCTGCTTCACCTCTCATACATCTCCTTCTCAACTTAAATGTATTCACAACATGGCATCAGCACTCCTCCTGATCTCTCCTTTGCTCCACAGCAGTGCGCGCTAGAACACACATGAAGGGCGTGCTCACGTACACAAATAAAGCACGCTCTGGCTCACAAAGACAAACTTGTGTCTGAAACTTTTGTCAAGTTTTTTTGTGGAAATGTGCCACGCTTCGCTGCGGTGATTCGCAAAAGTGTTCGTTCATCAGCTGTTTTTGCTCGTAACTCAGACAATACACCACAGATTTACCTAAAACCAAGTCTGGCTGAGAGCTTATGGAATGTGTTTTTGTCTCCAAAATGTGTCAAGAGTCTGTGAATCACATCATAGACTTGACGCAGCAGCTGGTTCCGCCTAACCTGGCCAGCCAGATGGTTTATCTCGCGGTATTTGTGAATTCACAAACACTAGATAAACCATCTGGCCTTCGTCCGGCTCGATTGGTTTGAGAGTCCGAACCAAGCGATGACCAGCCCAATCACATCACAGCAGCGTGGTTTTGAACCAATCACATTGTAGCAGGGCGGGCTAACACGGGCCGTTAGCTCCCCGGTGCCGCAGCCGAGTCTGATTCAAGCTAAACAAAGACGGCCGCTCCCGTGGATGTACGTGTTTCTGCTGCTTTTGATGCGGTTTCAGCAGAAATACGGAGTAATTTCTTTTTGAAAGAAGAGCAGTATGTGTGACATGTACTTGTTCTATCTCACGCGGACATTGGATACACCATTACGAGTTGTTGCTGTGATTGGCTAGCTCAAATAAGGTAGGCCCCACACCCAATCAGCTCCAAGTACTTCACTAAACACCCCGCCTTTTCTTGAACGCTTTCAGCGAGTGAAGTCCCAGATGGATATAGTGAGAACTCAGATAGGAGTTCAACACATATCCATCTGGCGTGAGCCAGGTTAGGTTCCGCCTCTCCCATCACGGAGCGCACATTTGCCTGCTGCAGCTGTATGGGCCGGGCCTCTCTCTGTCTGTCTGACTCTGTCTCTCTCTTTCTCTCTCAAACCACGACAGCCACCAGCCCAAAAGTCTCGACTCTCCTGATTAGCCAACACGACATTGCATCTTCTTTTTTGTGCTGTGCTTTCGTTTGTTGGCTAATTGGTGTGGGCATAGTAAGCTACACCTGCTCATGGCGCAATTACGGTCAGATTGTGAACAAGAGTCAGTATTCTTATTTAGTGACATTGTACTTTGTCATTGTGGATCCTTAAAATCCGAGAAGAGCATGTACATTTGTGTGAAGCAGGTTTACCTTGTTAGACGAGGGCATTTTGGGCAGAAACACGGCTCCACTGCAGGAAATTATATCTTTCATATGAACTGGCTCTGGCTTTACGGACTTTGTGACATGGATCTCATATCCCTGGGAGATAAAAATAGTGATGAGTCACACAAAGGGCACTGGGCAAAACAAAATTAATTCTGGAAAATCAATTGTAGGCTTCAGTAAAAAGATTGTTGTCTGCTAGACTTATTGAGTTTTGTTCATTTAAAAAGTTAATCACAGCATGTTTTATTTGTAGTAGAAAAAGCAGGCAAAAAGTAAGCCTTTGGGAGAAAACAAACTGTATTGTTCTGCAGTTTTTTAAACAATGTGCAAACCCAAAAATCATTCAGGAAAAAACATTTTGATCAAGGTTTCTCTCGACTCGTATCTTATTTGCTTGTTGGCAAAGAAACCTCATTCTACAGTGTGAGAATGAGGATAAAGTTCAAACAATACTCGTGTTCACTGCAGCATTTCGGTCGTTTGCAATGAAAAAAATTCAGATTTATGGATCTTACACAAGATCTGAGGAACTATCAATCATCAGACAGCTGCAGTCAAACCTAATCACTTGTAGCAATGATCAGAGAAAACATCAGGTTCTAAGTGATAAAATCATTGAAACTAAAGCTAGGGCTGCAACAAGAGAAAAACTTTGCACATCAGTTGCTCTAGCACAGGTGCATAAGAATATAGGGAATGTCCTAATAAACAATAGGCCTGATGAAGGCCTAGTGCTGTGTATTGCGATATCAGGGGAAGTCATTGGACTTATAGAGACTGAAATTATATTTGCCGTAATAAGCACAAAAGCCAAAAGTAATATCCAGTAATTTAATTTTTTTGTTTTTTCTCAGGATGCAAAATAACAATTATTTCAATTGTGCCATCCAAATGGCTCAAACAGCAGCTGATGATTGTTGGGGCACAAAGGATCATGAAAAAAAATAAGGCTGGTGAAGTGACATCACACAACAATAGAATATTCAGTTCGTCTGATGTTAAACCAATGAAGATTTTAAATAGCTGAAGACTAAAAATAGCATTTATTAAAGCATACTGTATTTTTATACTACAGAGTGATCAATGAACTTACAAGTAGTGACCCGGCAATTTTCCACCTGTTCCACAGCTGTTTTGTTTACTTTTTCATATTGTTTTTGCTAATGTATCACTATGGAAGTTCTGCAAACTTGACAAGAAACATGGCCATTATTATTTTGGTAATTGTTGTCGCATATAGGTGTCTTTACCTTTTCCTCTAAAGTATACTAAAAGAACAATATGGTTTGAATTTTGCAATCACTATTGGAATCTCTGCTTGTAGCCACAAATACTATTCGTGTTTTTGCATTTGTGAAAGTTACTAAATGAAAGAGGAATAAAGAAACAGTTTATGATGGAGAGCTCTCCTGCTGTTGCTTTGTGGAGCGGCTGTTTGACAAAGACTAATGGTAGAGGATGACTCACTCTGCAACTAAACTTCTAAAACATCAGACAATATTGATAATCTCAGCTCATCTTTGATCATACTCTGTCTCACAACTCTACAACCTAGTAACCTACTCTAGATATTCCCTAAACAGCCAAAGTCATACAGTGAACACCTGGCTTAAATCATTGCTATATAGATTATGAACATACAAACCTGTAAAAGAGGCTGACTACTGGCCACTCTCAAAGACTCCTGCAGATTGAAGTCAAACTTATTCTCCTGCTCACGATCTTTGACCAGGTAAGCAGTGGGAGACAACAACGTCCCTGCTTTTCCACTCTGAAACACAATAAATACATTCACATAAACAATTAAACATTATTCCATTATTCTTTTAGGGTGCTCTATGTAACTTTTGTTATGGAGGGTGTGTCAGCTGTTTGTCTCTATGGAAAAGTCATTGCTTTGCCTTCAATTTTACACAGTTTACCATAAAAACAGAGAAAAGCAATTGTCTCCCACAGTTCCAGTTAGTCAGATCTGTTTGGTGCGTTTTTCCATTGACTTGTAGCCAATAAAAACACTTGTAATTGTAAAAATGTGAGACAAATAAGTTGCATATAAACCATAAGGGCTGCGGTGGCTGCTACTAAGGATAAATTTGGCTAACGTTTATTTGGGCAATTATTCTTTTGATTAATTGAATAGTTTTTAAGAACACAAAAGTCATATGAATAAGATATTTTAACACAATTTAACCCAGACAAGGCTGGTGTAATGTCACTTGGGGATCTCCTGATGATGTATATTGACAGAAAAAATATTAGTTGCACACTTTCCAGGTCAGTACAGTTCAATCTCAACCATTAAAAGTCTTTTCTAAGCTCATCGCCTGTATATTTTTGATATGTTGATTACTAAATTAGTTGGCAATGATTTCAATATTTGCTTAGTTATGGTTAATAAATGAATGAACATGTTGCATCAAAAAAACATAATGAACATGATTAAATTTAGGATTACATTCAAATTGTTTGCATTTTGTTTAGAATTGTCTTTTGTCCAAATCTGACATACGTAAGGTAAATCTACAACTGTTACCCGGCAACCGTAAAATAAATAAGGTGCCAAAATCCACATAATTTGACAAATAATAATAAATGTCTTAAGTTCACTAAAACTGTCAGTTAATGTCTTTTTTTTCCCACAAAGTTATGCCGTGATCCAGGTAGCAGATCTTCTCAAATCCTCAAATTTAACCAAATTAACTTAACCTAACCTTAATCCTAACCCTATCCATAAATGGAAAGAGATGGCATTATTGACTTGGGGTTAAAATCAGGTGATAAGATGAATATTTACCGCAAGGAATATCACACCAAACTAGGTCAAAATTTGAAAAATGTGAAAATATGTCTTTATAGGACTTTCATAATATGAAACCTCCACCACAAACGTTAAAGAGCAATTTAATTCCTCTTCAAACCTTTTCCAGCCACTGAGTCGTAACAATGGGAATCCCTTTAGCCACAGCGCAGAGAAACTTGACTGTCCTTCGCACTTTATCAGTCACTAAACAGTTCATGTCGGCCACGTCTTTAGCGATGGCTCCTCCTAATCGAGTCAGCACTTTCTCTCCTTCTTCATCCACGACTCCAGTGAACAGCACCTGCAAATGTGAACAGACATTTATCAGTTTATTAGCACATGAACCAGCAAAGGGAAACAGAACGGCTCATTTACAAAAACATTAGTAGGAAAAAGAAGAAGAAAAAATACAATCTGTGTTGCAAATGTGGTTTGGAGACTACATTTGTTTAGTAATGTATGTTAAGAACTAACCATCATTGTAATCTTTCAATCTTTCAAACCAGGGCATAAAGTGGAATTTATCATAGGACTGCAGCTAACAATTATTTTGTCAATTGGTTATTCTAGTGCAAGGCTTTTTAACATAAGGTTTTAGGTTTAGAAATTAGAAATTAAGATTTAGGAATACAGCTACATATTGGGGTTCAAAAATGCTGGTAAAGGTAAATTGTCAATAGTTGTGGTATTTTTCCACAAAAATCGAATACAGCAGTACATTTTTTTTGATCATTACTGAAACAGATCTAGTATTGGGCGGTGTTTTGAGCGACTCCAAATTGTGCTAAAAGTTATGGCGAGTAGTGCACCTCTGGCCCTCTGGACATGGCTCCTAAAAAAAAAAAAAAAAAAAAAATCTGACCATTCAAAAAAAATAAGTTTAATAGCCCTGTTCTAGTGATTATTTTTAATAAATCGCTTAGATAAAAATAAAACAATAAATAAATCAGTCAATCAATCAATAAATAACCACCAAAAAATGTATATTTACAAAACATAGATGTCTTAATAAAAACATACATTTTGTTGTAATTATGATTTTTTTGTTGTTGTTATAAAGAGATTGGCAGTCAACGTCACTTTCCGCTCTACTGTGCAAATGTTGATTTAGCAGCATAAGTTCTTCTTCTTCTTCTTCTAATAGTGCATTACCGCCACCGTCCGGTATGGAGTGTGGGCCAGGAAGGCCCCAGCAGTTTTCTAAATCCTATCCACTAATCCTGTGGTTTTGATGAATGCAATAAGTGCCTTAACTACATAAACTTTCGTACTATTTCTTAACAGATCTTTTATATTCAATCTAATGCTGTTTTCACTCAGTCTCTGCTCCAACCTTCTTCTTTGTTGTTGATATTTATGACAATGCATTATAACATGCTCAACTGTCTCTTGTGCTAAATTACAATAGTCACACATTCCATTCTCATGCTTTCCCATTATTCTAAGGGTGGAGTTTAACCTTGTGTGTCCCATTCTTATTCTGCAGATAACATCCTCCTCTCTTTGATTCTTACAGCCCCATTCTACAATTTCCCCCTCTACTTTCCTCTGAATAGAGTAGAAAAAGCGTCCTTTAGGACAATTATCCCACCTCATCTCCTCATAAGTTCTTCTTTAACTACAGTTTTTACTTCTGCTTTGCTATATTTTATTGTCATGTCTAGCAGCATAAGTTTTGTTTTCTCACAGTGAAAAACTCTTGTAGTTAGCTGACAACGGCGTTGGCTAGTGTTGTTGCTACAACTTGTTTCAATCAGCCGCAGCTCTTTCTGCATACTGGGTGCGTGTGCATCTCCCATGTTGATTTTTTAAATTTTTTTACATGTATTTATTACAAAGACAGCGCAACAGAACATGTGTATAATATGCCAGAGTTTGCCAGAAGGCTAGTTTCCATCTGTAGTCCTCTGCCAGATGTACAAAAGACAGCCTAAAAAGAGGGATAAACAAATAATCCCTCTATACATCGTCTTACTTCCTCCTATGTGATTACTTGATTATTAAGATTAGCTGAAAATTAAAGGTACACTGTGTGACTTTTTGACCGAAAATAGACTTGAATAAGAGCAAGATTTTGTCATTTAGATGTTTTGGATGCACTCAATAGATACAAAAGTTGTCTTTACTTTGAGCAAGCTTGTATGGCCACAAAATTAACTACTACAATTATCAACATTAAGGATGTTACAAAGTATGGTTGCAACTTTGCATCTCTACTGAATTGTGTAGTTCACTTTTCACATTCAGAAAGTTACACAACAGTCAGTTTTGCTATTAAGCTCATTCACAAAGACCATTCAACTACAGATTTGGGCAAAGTTCAAATAGATCAGACACATACTGATTGTTATTAACAATTATGTACATAGATAGTAAGTTTGTCTTGTCTTCAATTGCTCATCTGTTGAATGAGCGTGACAAAAGACATTACTAATCTCTTTCTCAAACAGTATTGACCTTGTAGGCTTGACTTGCGGCTCTGGAGCGGCCGGTGCTCGGAGACGCAGTGGAGGAGCGAGGAGTTTTAGCCAAAGGATCTGAGTCTGAATCTGCTGAGCTGCGCTTCCGGGAAACTCTGCTCCTCGGAGTCTGCGGCGGCTGATGGACAGAAGAGAAGAAGAGATGGAAACTGAGAAAGGGGAGTAACATGTGTAAATGTATTTGCCAATAAACTAAGCAAACAATAAGTAAAGAACTGTTTAAGTTTTAAGTGTTTAATAAGGCTCTACCACTGCTTCCTCACATCAACAACACATCAGGAGTTATCTGTGTGAGATGCTTTTTTGACGATTAAAGACCCACTATGTAACAAAAAGTAGACTTAAACAAAAGTATTGTTTGTTTTTTAACTTAGGCGTTTTCGGTGGGCTAAAAATAATATAAAGTATGTTTTTTTTTTCTCTGTAGTGTGCAGACTAACAACGTCATAAAAATTCTGATGTGTCCTAGAGCAGGGTTTCCAAAACGTTTCAGACGGGGACTCCAAACAAACTCATGACTCCCACAGCAAAATTAAATAGATGTGTGTCAATTATTTCAAGTTGGAAAACCATTAAAACTGGGTTAAAATGTTTTTATAAAAAAAGTCCTATTGATTTAATTCACACCATTTTAGTCAAACAAGGTGCTTTCAGTAAAAAAAAATAAAAATAAACAAATGCATCTTAAAATCATCTTGTGACCCCAGATTTTGCTTCGCGACCCCCACTTTGGGAACTACTGTGCTGGAGGAGCCTCCTCTCACTTCCATGACAATCTCTTTTCTTTATCTATAATCTTGTTTCTTCATGCCACAGTATGGCATAAAACGTATGTATATCAATGAAAAATATTCCAAACGAATGCTTTCACTTTCCCTTTCAATGAGATTACGCTTATCCAGAAAGTCACGCCGTTACTGATATATTTGGAAACCAGCTCAAAAGACTAAAACTAGATCAAAATGAGTTTAAGTCGAAACTTGCTAGTAGGATTTGGCACATACACTGCAAAAAGTATAAATCTAGACTTGCTTAAAATAACTTTGAATCATAATTTGAATCCAGATTTGACGTGTTTTAATATACTGGATAAGATATAATTGCTCATGTAATGTAGAATATTTCACTGGTTTCAAGACATTTTTAACTGCTTTTAGATTAATTTGGCTTAAAATAAAAAGAACGGTTTTCTCATCCCATTGGTAAATAATTTGTCTTGAAACAAGAAGCAATGTCTTAAAATCAGTTCGAAACACTTTGAAACAAAGAAAATGATAAACGCTGTGCAATTAATCAATACTTAAAAATCTACTCATGGATGGCAAATCTGGGTTTTGAAATTGAGAGGTCTATAAGTAATAATGGCGTTTTATGAAGAGTAATGGAATATCACGAAGAAATCTGCATATATTTTGCACTATTTTCGTGTGAATGTTTTTATTGAATGTCATAAATATGTCCGAATAAATAGGTTTGGTTTTAAGAAAATGAAACAAATAAAGGTTTTTTTTGTCATATTCCTCAGCCTTAAATGCGAGTACCAATACAGTCTAATGTACTTGGACTAATTTGCTTCTACTTTCAATGTAAATTAACTGTCTAGTAGTAAATAAATCCTGGTTAGCATTTTGCCCAAGTCATCAATAACATCCATCTCTAATGCTGACTTTGCATCGCGGCCACTGGAAAAGCTAATGGACAGGAAACACTGTGAACAGCTTCAGTCAGTTACTCTGCTTAAACCTAAATCTAATAGTCACCAACTTTAATGCACTGCAATCCAATCTGGCGGTTTGTGTAATCACCTGTTCCCGTTCCATGGAGTTGTTAGCCGAGGACCCACTGTCGCCTTGTGATTCGCTGTTTTGTGTCTGGACAGATGATGCACGACCTTTCGGCTTATCGTTTTTCATATTGTCTTGAGTTGCTTTCGTACTCTTTCTAGCCGGAGTGTTTCTACCTGCAGCTGCTTTCCTTTTGCCACTCGAATTGGCATTATTATCCTCATCATTTTCCTCAACTTCCTGTGTTTTTCTTTCCAAATCTTTCTTTTCCTCTACCTGTTTTGCCTTTACACCTTTTCTCTCTGTGCTGCTAGACACAGATTCTTCCTTTTCCTCCTCCTTAGCTGCGGATTTTGATGACCTATCTTTAGCTTCATGCTTCCCCCTTGTGGACACAGACGGCTGGATATAACCTCCCTTTTCTTCTTCAGCATCAGGGCAAATTCTTGTACTTTTTCGCCCTCTTTGTGTCGCTTTCGAAGCCAATTCCTGCTCCTTTGCACTCTCAGTTTCCGTCTTCCTTCCTCTCCCCCTTCCACCTCTCCCTCTACTTTGCGAGCTCACGCTACTCGCAGAAAACTCGGAATGTATCGAAGTATTTGAATTGGATCTCGATAGCGTCCTTGAAGGAGATGGAGCGGAGATTTCCGTAGCAGCTACAGTTTTTCTCCGGCCTCTAGCTGGCGTTTTTTCCACTTGTACTTCTGTCTTTCCCGCACCTCTTCCACGGCCTCTTCCTCGACTTTGGGAGACATTGCTTGATGCGGATCTCTCGGAGCTGACAGAATTTGAGGAATTGGATCGAGATCTAGTTCTTTTCGCTGGAACATCATCTTCATCGGCGACAGCGGAAGAGGTTTCGGGAACTGCGATAGTTCTTCTTCCGGTTTTTCTACCTCTTCTAGGAGTTTGTTCTTCTTTGTTTTCTTTTTTCAATCTTTCCTTCTCCTCCTGTTCCTCTTTTTGTCTCTTGGCTGCTTCCAACTTCTCTTTCTCCGCATGTTCCTTCTCCTCTCGCTTTTCACGTTCCAATTTCTCTTTTTCCATCTTCTCTTTTTGCTTCTTCTCCTCTTTTTCTTTTGAAGTTTAGCAGCCTGTTCCCGTTTTTCCTGCTTAATCCGTTCCTTTTCTAATCTTTCATTTTCTATCTTTTCCTGCCTCTCCCTTTCTTCTCTTTCCTCCTTTTCCTTTTGAAGTTTCACGGCAAGTTTCCTTTTTTCCTGCTCAATTTTTGCTTTCTCCAATCTCTCCTTCTCCTCTTTCTTTTTCTGAATTTTAGCTGCCATTTCTTCTTGTTCAAGTCTCTCTTTCTCTAATCTCTCAGCTTCTTCTTTAGCTTTCTTTTCAAGCATTTCCTTCTCTTCTTTCTCTCTCTTTTGACGCTCCATCTGCTCCTTCTCCTCTTTCTCTTTCTGAATTTTAGCTGCCATTTCTTCTTGTTCAAGTCTCTCTTTCTCTAATCTCTCAGCTTCTTCTTTAGCTTTCTTTTCAAGCATTTCCTTCTCTTCTTTCTCTCTCTTTTGACGCTCCATCTGCTCCTTCTCCTCTTTCTCTTTCTGAATCTTAGCTGCCATTTCTTCTTGTTCAATTCTTTCTTTCTCTAATATCTCGGCATTCTCTCTCTCTCTCTTTTCAAGCATCTCTTTCTCCTCTTTTTCTTTCTGAAGTTTGGCAGCCATTTTGTTTACCTCCTCATCTCCACTCTCATCTTCTGGCTCCATGTTAGCTTTCCTTCTTCTACCTTTAGAAACCTGTGTTGTTTTAGTTTTACCTCTAGTCTGCCTCTTAGGGGCTTCAGCTTCCTCAGCCTCGTCTTTTTGCTTTTCCTTTGCTAATCTTGTCCCGCCTCTTCTCGACCTTACGCTAACGCTGCTAGCCTCTCCGCCATCTTTAGCATCTTCGATATCGACTTGCGAGTTTAGCGATTGCGTATCTTCAAGTTTTCTCGCTTTTCTTCTTCTGGGAGCGCCAATTACATCCTCATCGTCAGTTTCTACATTGTCACTTAAAGCTACAGGCTGCGTTGGTGCGACTGTTAACTCAGAATTAACCTCCTGTTTTTGTATTCTTTTTGTTCTTTCTCTCTCAACTAGAATTGTATCTTCTCCAGTTGCAGACATCGGAGTCACTGTAATCTCTGACTCCAAAGATGGTTGTGTATCTTCTATTCTATCAATGGGTTTAATTTTTTTCTTTCTAAACATTGGACCAGAATTCTCATCATCACTTTCTTCGTCTTTGGGATTTTCTAGCGGCTGTGTTGCCTCTTCATCAGACTGAACTTGGTTTGTTGTTCTCTCTGCAAAAACTGGACAATTGTCATCGGTTTCCCGATCTTCCGGCATTGCCATCAAGACCGTTTCAGCAATAATTAGATCTGTATTTTGTTGCGTATCCTCTTCTGAAATAGTCAAATTTGGAATTTCTGGAATTTCCATTGGTAGTGTTTCAGCAGCATCTAATTCAGAATTGTGTTGGGTCTCTTCACTTTCTTTAGTAGTTTTCTTGCCCAAATCTGCGCAATCTTCATTCGTTTCACTATCATCTCGTATTTCCATTTGCACCGTATGAGCCACAGTAAAATCCAAAGTAGCTTGCATCCTCTCATCAATTTTTTCAGACTTTTTCTCGCTAAAATCTGCATCTTGGTCCGTTTCACTGTCATCCTGAATTTCCATCGGTTGCGTAGGAGCTATTGTCTCACTTGGAAACCTTTGCGTCTCCTCTTCTTCAATTCGTTTTGCTTGTTTCTTCTTCAAAACAGGTGCAGGCGGCTCATCATCGCTTTCTTCGTCTGCGCACATTGGTTGAGTCGGAGCTACAGACAGAAATTCGAGCGGTTGCGTTGCTTCTTCCTCTTCTTCTTGGCCACCCTCTGCACAATCCTCATCTTCCTCGCTGTTTTGCATGTTAATATAAGCTTGTGTTGCTTGCAAGGCGATGTCTACAGGCGTATTCTTTTCTTCGGTGATAACAGCATCTGCGTAGGCTTGCGTTTCTTCTAAATTTGCGTTTATAAAAGCCTGAGTGCTCTCCATGGCCCACGTTTGGGCCTGGGATTGAAGCGTGCTGCTGTCGGAAAGCTCAAGTTGGAAATTGCCGGTACTGGACACGTCTTTTTCATTCGCAGAAGTATCAGATTCAATAGAGATGTTTGGGTCCTGGGCTCTGTCGTTTAAAATGAAGGATTGAGTTTCAGCTACAACATAGTCGTCCTCTTGACTGGAGCAGGAAGATAATGGACCAGTCCTTACAGACGCCACTGCACCTAAAGATACAAAACAAACATGTTATTAATTTTTATAGCAAAAAGGAAAGGCTTTAACTAATTTCAATGAATAGTTTTGGATATATTTCATGTTATTTAAAAGTGTTTAAATTAATATATCTTGGCTGGTTCTTATTTCATTGTGGAAAAAGAAAACTGCACTTAAAGATGGGGTAACTTATATTCACACTGCAAACACGATTTATGTTTTAAATCTGACAACTTCCTATCATACATTCTTCAACACATTGTTGGAAAAATTTACTTATTTACAAGTAAAACAGTTAGTTACCCCAACTTTAATGTCTGTTGGTAAATATTGTCTTCGTGACATGTACAGTACTTTGGTCAACACTGTTGTTTTTAAAGCGGATTATAAATAAAGCTTGATTGATTGTTTTGGGTATGGTATGGAGAAATATGTTGGACAAAAACTAGAGCTGCCTTAAAAAATCTCTTAAAGATGCACTGTGTAGCATTTTGAACAAAAATACAGTACATTTAATAAAATTCATGTTTTTTGTAAGTGAGAAGCTTTGTGGCACTAAGCAAATATTAAACATTTGGGTCTTTACTTAGGACTTTTCACCTCCAAAAAGTTACACAGTGTCACTTTAAAATAGCAATTTCAACAAAGATTTTATTTTACCATAATGTAGTAAATAGCAATATTTAATCAACCAATCAAATGGACTTACATATGTGTATGTCATGTAGCCATGGTTTGTCAGTGCACTAAAATTATATTTTTCTTACGTCTATACGCTGAAATGGATGGACTTAAAAAGGGCTGAGTCTCCAGTTCTTCCATGTTTCCCTCTGACGATGAAAAACAAAAATTGTAAATGACAAAAAGTAATTAACACAAAATACAGTTAATCCTGTAATTCATTGTAACATAACAGCACCTCAAAAAGTTCAGATATGTTTATAGAAGTTAATTGTTCTGCTACAGAAGGCAGAATAAAACTATTGATTTCTCTTTACTGAAAATAACTATTTTCTAATGCAGTCTCCATCAAACTACAGAAAGAAAAAAAAACATTCTAATGTATGATTATTCAGAAGTAGAACAAAATCATGTTCTTTTTTTTTTTATTTTTATACCAGTAAATCTGTGCTGTTAAAATAGACAACAAAATCTAATTAATTTTTATATTTTCATCTTAATACTGAGTAAAGCACTATGGAATTTTTTTGCTTACAAAATTAGTTAAACAAATCAACTTTCTTAGGTATTTAAAATAGAAATTACAACTCTCCACCTCACCTTGTTGTATTGGAGTAGAACAGTTAGGATTCTTCAATAGGGCACCTCCTTGTAGACTTGGCGTTATCTCTCTTTGCAGGACAGGAATCTCGTTTTCTTCTGTCTCCTTGATCTCCGCCTCATTGTCCTCCACGTCTGTATCACTGCCCTCAGACTCTGCAGCTACCTTTTCCTCTGTACTCGAACTAACAATGGCCTTATTCACACCTGTACCTACAACACCCACTCCCTCACGTTGTACTTCAGCCGCTGCGGGTTCAACATCTGGAGAATCGCCTTCAACATCTGTATCACTGTTGGACAAAATCTCCAAATCTTCAGGCGGTTTACTGGCTTCAGTTGGGGATTTTGCGTTCAGCCGTGAAGGAGTTGCAGTATCTTCCTCATCTACATCTGTATCGCTGTCTAAATTGAAGTTGCTTGGATTAGCCGATGTTTTGGGCATTTCTACGCTTCCCGTTTGTGGTTCAACTGGTTTCACGGCTGACAACAAATTCTCCTCTTCTACATCTGTATCGCTGTCCATGTTAAACTCTGCAGCGGCATTTGAAGAAACCTGGACATTCATTGATGTCTCTGAAGCAGCTGCATCAGTTAGTTTCTCATTTTCTAGCTCAGCCTTTGCATCGACGCTAAATCCCTTTGACTGATCTGAAATTTTAGCTTCATTATTGTCATTATCCTCAACGTCTGTGTCTGAGTCCATGTGAAATTCAGCTTGTTTTGTAGTTTGGGCATCGCTTGACGTTACAGTAGCAACAATTAGCTCTTGTTCCTCTTCTACATCTGTGTCTGAGTCCATGTTGAATTCGGGTACAGCGTTAGCACTTGACTCCACTTTAGCACTGTTTTTATCCATAGATGTTGTTTCATTTCCTGTTTCGTCCTCGCTGTCATCCACAATGTCTAACGCTACTGTTTTTTTCTGCTCCTGTCGGGTTAAATCGCTGTCACTCTCCTCCGTGTTGAAGCTGACGCGGCGTGTCCTATTTTTATATGACGAGGAAGGAGTGATGGGGCTTTCGTCTTCACTGTAAATCAACACGGACAGGAAAGACGGTATAAACAGGGGAATTGAGAGATGAAATTAACTCTATTGACTGAAAGTGGCGTTTGTGATGAATTACCTCTCCGGGACGACTTTGTTTGTTGGGCTCATAAACGTGGAACATCTAGGACTTGATTTGTAGGAGTCAGAATCACTTACTGAAAGAAAACAAGAATATTGAGGTGAAAGCAAATGACTATGGAGAGGTGGTCTGTTAGTGGTCTGTATTTACACTACAACAAAGGCAAATCTGTGATCAAACCTATTAGTAAAATTGTTGTTTTAAAATTGTGGTGTTTGTGGTGTGGTTGGATAGAAACAGCTGACTAAAACATGTTTGGTTTTATTTGTGGTTGGACTGATTTGATTACCAGTAAGTGTTCTTTACAATAATTTATGAGCATTGTGGAACATAAATATTAGCCATGTTCTGAGCATAGCAGATATTTAAGAGGATAGCAGTATATTTCTGTACTACTGATCCATGCATATACCTGCCATACCTACTTGTCAAAGCCTGATCCCGTCAGATCTCAGAAGCTAAGCAAGAAAGGGCCTGGTTAGTAGTTGGATGGGAGACTACTCCAACAATGTTCATTTTGTCTTCATTTATTTCACGACTTTGTTTTCTTTTTAAAAGACAGGACAGTCCTGAAGATGACTCGCTGATAGCAGCCGAAACATGTCGACAAGGTAAATACAGTACATCAAACACATCGTCTTTTAAAAAAAAAACAAAGTCGTGGATGGGAGACTGTTAGAACACCAGGTGCTACAGTGGGACGACAGGAGTAGATTGTCGTTGTGTCCTTGGGCAAGACACTTAACCCACACTGCCTCAGTGTCTGCGTACACTGGGTGAGTGGATGCTAGATTGTGAAGCGCTTTGACTGCCCGGAAAGGTAGAAAAGCGCTATATAAATAGACCATTTATATAGAACACAGTGGCCACCAAAAGTCCACCGTTTAAAATTGGGTGATATAATTGTTTTAACTGGGTAAAGTTGCCATCTATTGGTGATATAGAAATTTTATTGTCCTTAGGTTATTTAAATATATTTTATACAATCATATTAAATAAGTGAATTCAAAGTGTTCTGATACAAATATGTCATATTCAGTTTG
Source organism: Mugilogobius chulae (assembly GCA_038363315.1). NCBI lineage: Eukaryota > Metazoa > Chordata > Actinopteri > Gobiiformes > Gobiidae > Mugilogobius > Mugilogobius chulae. Next base: position 31,014,984 of record CM076413.1, read on the forward strand.
AGCCATTCTGTATGTTTTTTTAGTCGAGACCCCCAAAATAACAACCATAGGCATTCACGACCACTAAACACAAAATGTAGCCTACCCACAAAGTGTTAAAGTTGTCTTTAGTTTGATGTTATTTTGAAGCTGTCATCATTACAGTTGAATGCTGTCAAACCTTGTATAAGAAATGTTAAACTTCACATATCATCAGGGGCCCCCTAGGAAGCATTCTGCGACCCTCAGGTTGAGAACCACCGCTGTAAAGTTCTGATAACGCTCAGGAACATTTTAACACTGTTCAGCACGGATGGAAAAGAGTTTGAAAACCTTGAAATTCCTTTGATGTATTTAGCAATTGAATTGTATTGAATCGAAAGACCAGAATCAATCAGTTTTGCTCAGGCACTAATATACATGTCCAGCCAATGTTCTACACACAATAATACAAGAATAACCACGATTTATGAAGAAACAAAGAGTGAACTTGTGCAAGACCTGACTGAATATGCAATATTGTGTTAACAACTGATGAGTGGACCTCGAAATATGGAGACTAAATATGACGGTTTGCTATTCAAATGTCCACTAACAACAGTGGCTTTGTTTTATTGTAATTTATTATGATTTATTTTGTGTTTTAAGGCAAAAAATGTAATAAACTAACAAATCGAAGAAAATTGAAAACTGACTCCAAAATTAAAAACTGAATCGGATTGTGACTTAAATGAATCACCCCATTCCTACTGTTCAGTAGAATAAATAATACAAATCAGTATTATTTAGAATGTAATTGATTAGTATCTGATTTTTCTATACTTTTGACAACCCTTATTCAGAACAGAAATATCATTCTGCACAGACCAACAGAAATCTGCTGCACTTACCTATATTCTTTCGTCTTCTGTCTGCAGCTCCGGTTTTGTCTTCCTCAGACTCTGACTCAGAGTCAGGCACCAGAGACGACTGCGGCTGTGTTGGAGTTTGTTCAAACGACAGGGTTCCTGTTTTGGCAGGCGTCTCTTGAGGGCCTTTTGCAGCTGCTAATGCATCCTTTTTTATAAATGTAGCAGGAGATGTTGCTTTATTACTATTTAAATTCCCTCCATTTTCCCTTAAGACGTCCCTTGTTTTTAAGTTAGGTGTAATTGGAGTCCTTTGAACCTGCACATCAGTGGTAGATTGAATATATTTACAAGGAATGTCTGCCACCACTAGACTGTCTCCTTCGCTCAGGGCATAGCGAACATTTGGAGTTAGTTTTATGTGTCCTTTTCGAGTGCCGTTCATGCTTCCCATATCCCAGAGTAAAGCCTCCACTTGGTCCTTGCATCCTTTTCTTCTGTAGACAGACAGGGAGATGGTGGCGTGCTGCTTGGACACAGATGGAGCCAGAAAAGCCACTGAGCAGGTGTTTGCGTCACGACCCAAAATGTTGTCTCCCAAGTAAAGGGGGCATTCTGTGACAAAATACAAGAAAACGTGTTTATTTTTACATCTATACTTTCTCCCTCGTGTCATGTAGCTGATTTTCAACAATAAAAACATGCAAGAAAGAAAGAAAGAAAGAAAAGATAGATAGATGCATTATGAAACCTATAATATCAACACTTGCTATCAGATCAATCGTTTACTTTAAGCGGAGTGGACTAATTTAATAAAGCAAATCTAGTGCTATATCATTGCTCACCTTTTTCAGGAACGTGTGGGTTTTTTAGGATGCAGAGTTTTCCGAGTGCGTCATTCTCCTGCTCTTCCTTCTCCTCTTCATCGGACTCCAGGATAGAGTCATTGATCATCTGTGTTGCATCCATCTTTCACAGAAGTTGACTGCAATAAACAATGATTTAGATCAGTGGTTCTCAAACTGTTCACATCAAGTACTACCTCAGAAAATTTAAGCCAGGATGTAATCAGCTCGAGATTTCTGCTTGATAATCTGTAAATTTACACTAAACCTGTTCTAAAATGAAACTAACTTGTGGATAGTAGTAATGCTTACTCAAAAAACAACTAGCAAATAAGAAGATGCAACTAGGACTGTAAAAGGCACAGAAAACATTACAAATTTGGTTGTGGGTAATTCTTTATCCACTTCATCTATTATCAACTAACAACTTCTGCAACTAGCTGACCACTCAGCAATCATCAACCAGTCAAAGCAAAATATTTTCATCTGTCAAATCATAAAATCAGTGTCATTTACGTGTGCTTTGGTCCACATTTACAATGCGATTTCTAGGTAATGTCATATTTGGTGGATAAAATACAACTACAAACCTCATAAAAATTGTCAATCTGGGTGAAAACAAGCTAATGGTTTGGTGAAATCTTAAAAATCATCGTGTTCACTGTGTTTTGCTGAAAATATGGTCTAGCCTGTCATATGCACTTTAAAGACATGAGACATATTAAAATTAATGCTTAATCAAAAAATGATTGAAGCATTTGGATATGAATGTTTCGGTTTCTTAACAAATGTGATATTTCAAAGAATATTGGCAAACAAAAAATATACAGTATGTACATTCGGTATTCAATTAGTTACTATGGCTACAGCCCTATATTTTTTTAGTTTGAAACACGTTACAGGGGACCTATTGTGTTTTTTTTTTACATTTAGTGAGAAACTAGAACATATACAGATCAGTAATTTACCTTTTTTTTTCATTGTAAAACACAAAGTTGATCTAAAACAATTTAAAAATAGGAACAGCTCTACTGACTTCCTGTTCAAAACTGCAGAACTGATAAGCCCCGCCTCTCATTTTAAGATTTAACTGTAAAAAGCAACAGATTTTTAAAAACAATTTTTTATTGTTGGAAAGTGACTATTGGACAGTATTGAAGGACACAAATGCTTCACTTTGAGTTTTAATCTTTTGAATTATAACAAGTAAACACAGAGAAATGGGAGGGGATGGGTGGCAGATGAGAACAAGGATTTTTGAACACTTGAGCTGCAGCTGAAGAACAATACAAGATAACTCCAACATGCATGAATCAATTCAAATATAACTTTGAGTAAACTAATGGTGAGGGAAGGCCATCATAACAAGGTTAAAAACGTAGAAAAGTGATTTTGACATAATAGGTCCCCTTTAACCACAGAAGAAAAAAATAAAACATTATTGATGGAAATTGTAAATCTAAAACTGCTTAATATTTTAGGAGACTTGATCTTCTACAGCCAGGGTCTTTAACTTAAAAAGCTTTTTGGTATATGTCTTAAAATTAAAGTAATCAAAACATGAAATAGACATGATTCTGAGTTCCTGTTACAAGTCCAGGCAAGTCCAATGAAAGAGAGCTCAGCTGATTGACCAATATTCATGAGCAGTTAAACACCAACTTCCTGTGATCAGTGACTGAGATTAATGTACATAAAAACAATAAGAACAACTGACTCATTATCTTCGCATGTAACGTTAACAGTTAAAGTCAAGTTAGCTAGAATGAAAGTGGGACATGGCACCACACCACAAACCTAAATCTGCACCACAACCTGATGTATTCTTAAATGATTCCAGCAAAAACGTAGAGAGCTTTTTTTTTAACATGTAACTAATGTACTTCTTCCTTACCAAAGTACACACCTTATGCAAATTGATCAAAAGACTTTATGTTAATCGCACACAGTCGTTGTCTGCAGCACAGACAGATTAAGTCAGATTTACGCAAGATCTAAACATCAACCAAGCATAATAATAAGCTGTGTACTTGCTGCATGTTGTGCTGATTGCATAAATAACATGTTTATAAAGTAATTTGTACGTATTCTTGAGCACTCACCTCATGCCTCCTCTAGTTCAGAGAAAACAAAAAAGTGCTTCCTGTTTGCCAGTGGAAGGCGTGTCGTTATGGAAAAACAGGCCTGTGATTGGTCCGCTCAGCTGTCGCTCTGTGAAAACCAACTGTCATTGGATGAAACTCAACGTTGGATCAAAACGTCATGACTTTTCCCCACCGTTTTCGCGCCAAGAAGATAAACAACGCAATCACAAAAAAACACATTTATTTATTTTTTAATTAATAATTTTTTATATCATTCTGATGACACCACCATTTGATTGACACATTTATGCCCAAATATGTGCTAATTTGGCACGGTTGAATGTTATTTTGTTTATTGAAAATGATCAAATGAGGGACTTGTGATTTAAATTTATTTAGCCTGTTTATTTCTTAAAAAAATAAAAATAAATAAATAAAATAAAATAAAAAAACAGGAGGAAGGAAAATAGCTTATTTTGCAACTAATTGACCCTATTTTGTCCCGCCCACTTGGCTTGGAAGTGCACTTCCTGTTTAGCTCTGTTAAGGTAGCTAACGTGTTTTTTGTCTGTCTTGTGGGTCACAACATTAGACTGGCCAATGTTATTTCAATGAGGTGGAGGGCAGCTAAAATTAATATTGTTTAAATGCAGTTTATTTTTGCAATGCAAACCAGTAATGTGTCTAGTCATCATAGAAATCGACACTTTTTAAATTAGCTAAATCATTTTTGAATTATTCCATGGCAAAGTCCAATGTTATTAATAGGAAAAAGTGCCTCTTGCCCTCCATCTGGCTTGTAACTGCCCAGAATTCTAGAATGTGAAACCCACCTATTGATGACGTGAGATGCTGCACACATTTGTTTAACATTTTAACATTCAGACTAGGGCTGTACAATGAATAGAATTTCAATTTCAATGATTATTGCTGTAATCACATACAAAAATTGTGTAATCCAGTAATTAAGATTATTAACCGTGACTCATAAATACGTTTGTAGGTGCTCTGATATTTCCTTGAGTTGTAAAAGTAGGTCCCAGACTGTTTCTTCACAATTGTAGAATTCATTTACAACAATCCATTTTTATAAGATATCTTACCCATTTCATTTGATCTCTTCACTCTGTGCATTTAAGGAGCGCTGATGCTCTGCACTCAGTCTAAGCAAAAAATTGCTTGAATAATCGTGAATTCAATTTATTCCTTAAATAATAAGTGATTATTATTTTCATCATAATTGAGCAGCACTAATTCAACCCCTTTTTTTTCATTAAGATCCTTTTTTAATTTCTCATTAAACTTGCCTCTAGTCCCGTTTCTCAAACGGTGATGCAGACAAAGCCAACATACCTTTGAAATTCTTATACATTTTAGCCTAGTCAGATACATTTACTTAAATTTTGAATTATTGAGTTACACTTCATCCCAGTGCTTTTTACTTATTGGATAAATGCTTATGTTAATCAATGTAAATGTAATTATGCTCAATATAAATTTAAAACTAAAAACTTTGCAGTACAACAGAATAGTTTTCTTATTTTTACTTCTGCTTGAGCATTTTATTTTACAGCATAACCTCATTATTGTTGAGTAAATGTGAGTTTTATTAATTAAGTACAACCCAGCCAACATTACATAATGGAAGATACAACTGACTGTAATATCTTTTTAAAAACACTGATTCATGAGGAGTGTAATATTCACTTTTGCCAAATACTTTCAACCACTATTTTGTTCTTCTACAAGAGGATTTATGTTAAAATAACAGTTGGCTTCTCTTCACAGACCTTTAATCCAGCTCTGCTCTTGTTCCTGTTGCAGTTTGTGTGAAAAGAAGCTCTGGAGTAGGAGCACATTAGAATTATTAACCATTAAATAAAGACACAAGCATACTTTGACACTGGACTTTATTTGAAGTTACTGTTACAGGTTTCCTAGTGAACTGTGTAAAATCTATGTGCTCGGTTTGTTTCCTTGTTGCTTAGTTACGGTTACAGCTAAAAATCACACTTGAACTTGACATCTTTCACTTTCACATTGTCGTTTTTGTTGTTGTTCTTTTTACGCATCTTCCTCAGCCTCTTCCTCAAACTCACCCTCCTCTTCGGCCGTGGCTTCCTGATACTGCTGATACTCGGACACCAGGTCGTTCATGTTGCTCTCTGCCTCCGTGAACTCCATCTCGTCCATGCCTTCTCCGGTGTACCAATGCAGGAAAGCCTTGCGACGGAACATGGCGGTAAACTGCTCGGAGATGCGCTTGAACAGCTCCTGGATGGCCGTGCTGTTGCCGATGAAAGTGACGGCCATTTTCAAACCGCGTGGAGGGATGTCGCACACTGCTGTCTTCACATTGTTGGGGATCCACTCGACAAAGTAGCTGCTGTTCTTGTTTTGCACATTCAGCATCTGCTCGTCCACTTCTTTCATGGACATACGGCCGCGGAACACTGCGGCGACTGTCAGGTAGCGGCCGTGGCGGGGATCGCACGCCGCCATCATGTTCTTGGCGTCAAAAACTTGCTGCGTGAGCTCGGGGACTGTCAGGGCGCGGTACTGCTGGCTTCCCCTGCTGGTCAGAGGCGCGAAACCGGGCATGAAAAAGTGCAAGCGAGGGAAAGGCACCATGTTGACGGCCAGTTTGCGGAGATCTGCGTTCAGTTGCCCGGGGAAACGCAGGCATGTCGTGACGCCGCTCATGGTGGCAGAGACTAAGTGGTTGAGATCTCCGTAAGTGGGCGTGGTGAGTTTGAGAGTGCGGAAGCAAATGTCGTACAGGGCTTCGTTGTCGATGCAGTAGGTTTCGTCGGTGTTTTCTACGAGCTGGTGGACAGAAAGAGTGGCATTGTACGGCTCCACAACCGTGTCCGACACCTGATGAGTAAACAAGCACAGCAAAGAGGGTTGTGTTAATCTCATGATCAGACTTCAGGCAAAAAAATAGGGAACAAAACATCACATCACACAGTCATGAGTTGTGCAGGCTTGAGAAGAACTTTTGATGTGCTATATTAAACTAAACAACATGCTATAGTTAGCTCTGCCTTCCCAAGGTGATTGTGGGTTTAAATGCAGGGACAGACCAAATCAAGATCTCATGATCTCTCTGTTTGGATAGAGTTTGCACGTTCTCCCTGTGTTACAGTAAGTTCTCTTCCACATCTAAAACATCCATGTAGGTCAAACGACAACAGTGTAAATTCCCCTACATGCTCATTCCCCACATTTTATAATTTCATGGCAAGTAAAAGCAGGATGTGTAGTAGCCTTCTTCTTCTCTATAAGCAGCAAAGTTAAGTTGAAATAAGTGTTTGGTGGTTGACTGGAGCCTATCTCAGTGACTTTGGGCCTTAGGCGGGGAACACCCTGCCAGGACAGTGGCCAGTGATTCATCACAGGGTTTACACACAGAGACAGATACAGATAGGTAACCATTCATTCTCTTTTATTCACTACACTGAAAAAAATATATAGATTAGATTTACTCCCATTTTTCATAAGCTGAATTCAAAGATATAAAGCATTTTTTTAAAACAACCTAGATCAAACTAAATGTTTGCATAGACAAGATTAATAGGTCATGTACTCGGTTTCCTGACTATATATTGATATTTTCAATAACAGCTAAACATATGTTATATATGTTATCTATCAGTTGGAGTCTTATCATTAGTCATAGCTAAAATGTTGTTTAACTATATGGCAATGCTATATACGCAGTTTAATAGGCAGTTGTTTTCATGATTTTGCCGTGTACATAGACCAATTAATGACTTTATTTATAAAGCACATTTCCACAAAGGTCTTCCAAAGTGCTTCACACAGCAGCTGCTCCCCACTCCGTGACAGCAGCAGCCCTGGGGCAGTTCAGCAGAAGCGATTCGCCTAAACACCGGCACCTCAACCTCCGACCACTAACAAGCGTTCCATAACATGCATGTTATTAGTTGGTGGGGAAGTCGGAGTGCCTGGAGGAAACCACCCAGACACGGGAGGAACATGCAAACTCCACACAGAAAGGCCCGAACCCACAACCATCTTGCTGTGAGGCGAGAACGCTATCCGCTCTGTCACCGTGCCGCTAATGTTTGATTGCAAAAGCTTCTGGACATGCACATGTTAGATTTGGACTCAAATAGAGGAAAGAACCAGCTTTATATGAGAGCAGAGTTGGATTTTATTCAATTACAAATTAATGTATCGATTGTTTCAAGTCTTTCATCTTGTATGTGTCAATTTGCTAGCATTTATTATGTTCCAAGCCTATCAATTTATCTCAAATTAAACCCATAGAATACAAGGGTCTCTTTCAGTTCTTTGTTCACTTCAGAAGTTGCACATCACACTTGACTATCCCATGAGTTTGTTTGTACCTTGGGGAGGGCACCACGCTGAATGTGTTCATGATACGGTCGGGATACTCCTCACGGATTTTACTGATGAGCAGGGTCCCCATCCCGGAGCCTGTCCCGCCCCGAGGGAGTGGGTCAGCTGGAAGCCCTGCAGACAGTCGCAGCTCTCCGACTCTTTACGGACGACATCTAAAACAGAATCCACCAGCTCTGCTCCCTCTGTGTAGTGACCTTTGGCCCAGTTGTTTCCAGCACCACTTTGACCTGTCAGAAAGAGTGAGGTGACACATGAGGAGCAAGATTAGGCAGCATTCATTTTGAGCTGGGCTGTCGAGGGCAGCAGTTAGTTCCAAGAAAAAAACAAAAACAAATACAGTATATATAAATAAATTTGAGCTTCTTTAAATTGACTTCGTGTAACTTTCTGGGGGTAAAAAATCAAATGTGAAAACTCATTGAAATAGAAAGTTAAGAGTTGGGGACAAGCTTCATTCTTCATAATATTTCACAGATTTATGAAATATTATTGCTAATGCAGACCTAAAGCCAGATGTGACGCTCTGCCTGTTTTTGAGACGCAGCACATTTTTGAGAATAAGTGTGATGCTTTATGTTTCTTTTTTTTATTGGCTTTGGAAGAGTGTGTGTTAACATTACTGTTCTTAATAAATATTACAATAAACAGTTTAAGTAGATTGTATTTGTCAGAAACACTGCAAAAAGTGAACTACAAGACAAGTTAAAATGGTTTATTTCATAGGATTTCCACATATAGAATAGATCTAGATTATTTTCCTTGTTTCAAGCAGTTCTGGATTTGTTTGAAGAATTTACATTGTGCCCAATTATCACCAAAAGGTTAAAAACATTTTACTAACCCACACTGGCAAATTTATTTTCCCATTTTAAGCCAAATTCTTCTAAACTTTTTTGAGTTTTTAATCCTATTGTAAAGTTGCTTCCTCACCAAAAATGCTGCTGAAGGTATGTTTGTGAGATTTCTTTCATTCTCCCAAATACACTGTTCTGAATGTCCCTGATCTGTGATAGATCTTTGAGATCTTCTGCTCTGTTTTTAAGCCCATAAATTGTCCAGATTTGTTTTGAGCATTTCTGCAGCATTAGCATATCAAGCAAGATTGGTTTGATTGCATAACCTGTGTAATTTTCTTTGGAGTGAGTAAATAGAACTTTTTTTATGTAGAAAACACACATAACCTTGGTGTGACTTTACTAGACTTTTTTATTAGTTCTGGTGCATAAGATTCCAAAGTGGAGGTGCATCGGAGCAGGTTTGAAAGAAAAAAAACAACACACAAAAAAAAGCATAATATGTGTTCCTTAATTTCAACTTTTTTATATACTGTATATATAACTATAGGCACATCTGCATCTGACACATTTTCTATTACTGTTTTTGCAGTTTTTTCTGCTCCACAGCATGACCATCTATTGATCAATTTTGTAACCATGGAGTTGAGTTTAATACGATATGGTGGAACATTACTGGCAAAGAATATGCATTTTCACAGATAAACTAGGGCAAATGCTTCAGAAAACTTATTTAGTGGACCTTAATAGAAGTATCAGTAATATACATATACTCAACAAAAATATAAACGCAACACTTTTGTTTTTGCTCCCATTTTTCATGAGATGGACTTAAAGATCTAAAATTCATTCCAGATACACATTATCATTTCTCTCAAACACTGTTCACAAATTTGTCTAAATGTGTGATAGTGAGAACTTCTGCTTTGCTGAGATAATCCATCCTACCTCACAGGTGTGCCACATCAAGATGCTGATCTGACATCATGATTAGTGCACAGGTGTACCTTATACTGCCCACAATAAAAGGCCACCCTGAAATGTGCATTTTGTTTTTGCTTTATTGGCGGTCTGGGGACTCAGAACCAGTCAGTATCTGGTGTGACCACCATTTGCCTCATGCAGTGCAACACATCTTCTTCGCATAGAGTTTATCAGATTGTCTATTGTGGCCTGTGCAATGTTGGTCCACTCCTCTTCAATGGCTGTGCGAAGTTGCTGGATATTAGTGGGAACTGGTGCACTCTGTCGTATACGCCGGTCAAGCACATCCCAAACATGTTCAATGGGTGACATGTCCGGTGAGTATGCTGGCCATGCAAGAACTGGGACATTTTCATATTCTCTGAAACGCCTTTGGAGACGGCTTATGGTGGAGAAATGAACATTCAATGCACGAGCAACAGATCTGGTTGACATTCCTGCTGTCAGCATGCCAATTGCACGCTCCCTCAATGCTTGTGGCATCTGTGGCATTTTGTTGTGAGACAAAACTGCACATTTCAGGGTGGCCTTTTATTGTGGGCAGTATAAGGTACACCTGTGCACTAATCATGATGTCAGATCAGCATCTTGATGTGGCACACCTGTGAGGTAGGATGGATTATCTCAGCAAAGCAGAAGTGCTCACTATCACACATTTAGACAGATTTGTGAAGAAATGGTAATATTGTGTATCTGGAATGAATTTTAAATCTTAAAGTCCATCTCATGAAAAATGGGAGCAAAAACTAAAGTGTTGCGTTTATATTTTTGTTGAGTATCATTGTTTTATGGCTTCTATACATTTGTTAGTACGGAGGTAAAGTGACTTACTCGGCCAAGAGAGTAATGTAAAGTCAAAATATTAAGCATAAAAAAACAATCACATACCAAACACAAAGTTGTCGGGTCTGAAGATCTGCCCGAACGGTCCGGACCTCACAGAGTCCATGGTGCCAGGCTCCAGATCCACCAGAATGGCACGAGGCACATATTTACCTCCTCCACCAGAAACAAAACACCACGAGTGATGGAAGAGAGGAGAAGAGAGAGAGAAGAGAGAGAGAACAAACCAGCTTAATAATGAAAGACAAACAATTTCATATTTCTTATTTTATATGTGAAAGGGTTAATGCACATTTGTATCGCATGTTGGATTACGTGAAATGCCTTCAAAATGAGTTATATTGTGATGCATGTCAGGCTTTATTGAGAAGTCACAAAAAAGTCCAATTTGAATGTGAATAAAATAAAAGTATTTCACACAAAATTTTATTTTTGAAAGTTTGGTCATAGTATAATTTGGTGATACATTGATTATTTAATAGTTTCCCTTCACATGACATCACAACAGGAACATCTGTCCCTGCAGAGCGTTTATGAGCAGGCCATTTTACACCCTTCACATGCTCTGTTCTCAGAGCGTTTACTTTCTGGGAGAAGGTTCAGGGTTCCATAATGTGGGAAGAACAGATTTAAAAACTCTTTTGTGCCAGCGTCTGTTGGACTGTTGAATATGGACCAATAGAGGACTGCTGCATTGCATTTTTTCTTCTTTTTGTATGTATTTAGAATGTATATTTGTGAATTGTGTTTTTTATCATTGACTGCAGCAAATTTCCTGTTCTTGGGACAACAAAGTTAATCTTAAAAAAAAAAAAATCTTGAACATTCATGCCAATAACTACAGATGGAAGACAGCTAGCTTTACGTAAATCCAGCTTCTATTGCATTACCCATCTGAAATCCTACTTACTTTTTAATTACAGGAAAATAAAGTTTGTCTTGCCCACCATCTTAAAACTTTTAACATAACCTTTTTATCATGGTCCATCATAAAAAATTTAAATTATCAAAACTGTATTTGGTTTTCTGTATCAGATTGTATCAGAATCAAACAAACAAAATATGTGGCAAATTGTTTAAAATACGGTATAGTTATCATAATATATTTTTTTCTTCAGAGGGCAAGATTATGCCAACAGTTGGTTAAAATTGCAGTAAAATTTCTGGTATGAAGTGCATGAAACACCCAGTTTAAAGTGTCTTTTGTCTGAGAACTTGAAGTAGCAAACCTGAGGCCTCATTGTAGTAGACGCTGATGCGGTCCAGCTGCAGGTCGCTGTCTCCGTGGTACGTTCCTGTGGGATCGATGCCGTGCTCGTCGCTGATCACTTCCCAGAACTGCAGACACACAGAGGCAGAGTTCACATGACTCCAGAAACATGTGTTCATTAGACGCGGTTTAGGGTGAAAAACAGCAGTGCATCTGTTTTCTCTGGAATCTGATGATCTAGTTTTTCCACCAGCATGAAGTCTCAATCCACATTCATAAAAGAAATGTTATTCTAATGACAAACCAACTTTGATAGCTGCTTTGCACTAAAATGTGTTTTTGTTTCAATTAGACAAGTGAAAGTCAAATATAGATTCTCTTCTAATGCAAATTTAGGACAGTGGTGAGTTTTTAATTGATGTCATGTCTTCCAATTTCATGTGAAGTTAAAATGCATCCATCTTAGGTTTCTGTATAGGCTGAAGCTTAACTCATTATGCAACAATTTGACCTATATATGTCTACATATTACACAACTCCTATCATTTGTGACATGATTGTGTAAACCTTCGACACATTCTTTGCCCATATGCTCTTCCATTTCCATTTTCAAGACATTTCTAACGCAAATGTGCAAATAAAGACTGAAGCAACGTGCTTTTCACTCCACATAAAGCCACACATCTGCTAGTGTAAGCAGGCCTGTCTGTTGGATTACCAGCACAGGCAGCGTTTTGACGACTCCAAACTCGACAGAACTTTGCCACAGCCCCAAGACTTCCTGCCAACCACAGCAAAAGTCGGATTTAGGGTAATCTGGATAAGCCTGCCGCACTAAAGAGCTGAGCAGCTCCACAGCACCGATATCATGACATCCAAATGAACCCCGCGGAACCAATGACCTGCTGCTGACCTCAAAACTGTCTGCAGAACAACGCTGAAACTGGCCATTACAGTAAAAAAAATATGTCTCTGTTAAAATACATAGAAGCTAATGATCATAGGGAAAGAAGGAGAACACCACAGACAAATGCCACGCCCTGATTAGCCCAGTTTAACACAGCGGTCTGCCCTATTCAGCTCCGTCAATCATTTTTACTGGACACAGTCGAGTCAATGATGCGTCCTCGGGGAACGAAAAGCAATGAGGCACATCTGGGCCACTGCGACGAGATATTCAAGCCACGAACTGGATCAGCAGCCGTGACTGTGCAGCTTGTAAAAGATCCACATGAGAAATAATCTACAGACTAAACACAAACACTTCTTTACAAGCGTGTTTGAATAATTTGTGATTTCTGTATTGATCAGTGTTTAGGGATAGTTGTTTATAATAAGGTCAATGGTCTATAATGCTTTTTCACCTAGGCCAAATGTAGGTTACTGTAAGTGTCTTGCCCAAGGACACAACTACTCACGGCTGTCATGTTTGTGCTCTTAAAGGTGGGGGTTAGCAATTACGACTTATAAACTTCTTTTTACAAACAGTAAACTGAAAATGAAGAGGACCACCCAAGCATAGCCAATCAGAACACAGCGTTAGGCTCCAAACCAATATTCTTAATTATTCAATTCAGATAATGCTTAGTCGTTTCATTTTTTCACAAAGTGCTGTATTTATCATTTGCTTTTTAGTGGAAAAGACAAAGTTTAGTAATTTATAGGGATGCACCGATCCAGCTTTTTCAGTTCTGATACCGATTCTGATACTTTGGCTTTAAGTATCCGCTGATGCCCAATATCAACCGATACTAGTGTAAGGACTGAAATACCTTATTTTTCTTATCAAAGTATAAGACATTTGGTCATATAGTGTAATTTAACTATTATTTATAGTGCAAGTCACAACTTTACAACTTAATCTGGATAAAAAGTCAAACATTATCAGACGTTCTGGATCAACACCTAGGATCGGATCGGTGCATCCCTTGTAGAGCTGTGCAATATATCGAATTTTAGATAATATTGTCAATGTGGTTTTCAAGATATCCAAAAATTGAATATCGAGTATATCGTTTATAGTTAAAATTACAACAAAAGAACATTTTATTAATAGAATATAGAGAAAATTATGCTAGTAACTTTAAACTTAGGATATAAATGTATGTCTGCACTTCTGTGACTCCATTTGCAAAAATGTCACATTGTTCACTTGACATCTCAGCATTTTCCAGACCAATAATACTTCACACAGATGTTTGCAGCTCAAATAAATCTTGTTCAAAGTCAGTTTTTTGTTGTAATACAAAAGTGATCGAGTCTAGTCTGAAAATCACCAGATTGAAACCGTTTAAATGATGTTTTAGATATTTCATGTCAAAGTTCAGTGTTCACCATCTAGATCAGTGGTTCCCAACCTGTGGGGCGGGCCCCCAAGGGGGGGCACCTGAGATTCCAGGGAGTCCCCAGAGATTTGTCTGGTCAGAGGGTCAAGTTCTAAAAGTAGTTATAATTGAAACTTTATTAATAAAAAACACAAATCTAAGAACCAAAACACCACAATAATTGTTTATTTGGCTGAAATAAATGTTTCTAATTGTAATTTTCATCATACAATAACAATTTAGAGGCCACTGGTTTAAACAGGGGGTCTCGACAAGTCTCCCATTCAGTCAGGGGGGGCTTCCAGGAAAAAAGGTTGGGAACCACTGATCTAGAATAATGCCATTATTGCATTCTACAACTTGAACGTAGCCTACTGACGTAATAATCATCTGAATATCCTTGACAAGATATGCCCAAAAAATATCGAGATATTCATTTTTGTCAATATCGCCCAGCCCTAATCCCTAGTAATTTAAAACAAAAAAAGTTCAACTCAAATTTTTGCTAAACAATATGATCCAGAATGTGTATTTAAATCAAAGGGTTAAGTTATTTGTGCCATAAATTACAGTTACATACCACTTTTTCTACCAACTTACACAAGTTTTGAGGCTAAAAGCTATTTTCAGTAATTACACAGGTATTGAGTATCAGCAGATACTTAAAGACTCAGTATCGGTCATGTCTGGGTTAGTATAGTAGTATTTTTAAATATGATTGCATGCTTTTTCATTTGCATGTGCGTGATTTTAAATTTGTGTGCACATTCCTTGAGTTGGGATTTTGAAAACAGCCACACATTTTTTAAAATTGGGTGCATATTTTTGATTGTGTATGCATGCTTTCATTCATTTGTGCATGTTCTGCTCCTCATGGTCACAGTACTACACAAAGAACTAAAAGATAAAAAAATAATTAAACTAGAAATAATATTCAATTGACCAGACATTTTGGCATATTTCTGACGGTCATTGCAATGCTTGATGTAAATTTCAGTCAATATCTCTCCTGCTTAAAGTCTACAGCCTAAAGCCCATTTGAGGCTGGAGAGAGAGGTGACTTCATCCTCTGAGCATCAGCTGCTTCCTCCAGCCTCTTCCCCGCCCAGCCACTGTAATTTGGTTACAGGGAGGAAAGCCAGTGATTACAAAGACAAGCTCTTTAGATTTCAACCCGGCACAAAGCCAATGATTAATCCTGTAACGTGATCACTGATATGAGCTCATTGTTCTGAGTGCTGTACGTTCAATAGTGAAGGTAAAGTGGATTTTTGGATTGGGGCAGGTTGGTGGTCCATGAGAGAGAAGAATGGAAGGCTGCAAATGGCAATTATTTGAGAAGTCTGCTGGTCACAATGATCATTTCTGTTGTACATAATCAGACAAATAATGGTTGGAATGTGGTGACTTAGATGGAGAATGTGCATGAAAATCTGAAATAAATATAGTGATGCTACTGTCTTTGCAATAAAAATATGCTTTTGTTTGATAGGACAATTAAACAAAAAATTGGTCAGTTATTTGGTTTAGGGTTGTGAATCAAAACATTAACAATGTTTGAAGCAAAAAAGTTTGAGGCAGAATATTGAACATTATTTTTTCAGTTAAATAGAACATATCAAATGTCTTTTGGATTAAGGTTAGACCAAATCAAATATTGAGAGTGAATAATAAAAATATATATATAATTGTCCACAGAATGCCCAGCCCTAAATGAATGAATCTGTAATTATATAGCCTATATTTTTTTCATAGCCACATTCAGTCATTTGTTGGAGTCTCACAGTTTACCCAGTAGGTATTCTGTAATTTTATATTTAAGCTAAAACTGGCATTATTGAAATGTTTTATTAATGCTGATAAACATAAAAATCCTTAACAACTGGATCAAGATTTCAAAATGTTAATTGGTTTTGTAGACACCTTGCTTTGCCCATCATGTCCCCAGTCTGCCACACCCTTTCCTCACTCACTGTAAGTCCCTCCATCCTTCTGCGTGTAAAACACGGAGTCAGCAACAACTGCATTTAAAATCTAATCAATACATTGATCTGGCAGCCATTTCGGGGCTAAAAAGCACAGCTTTTCCAGGCAGATTCACATCCATTGTCTGAAATATTTGGCTGAGCAGACAAAGAAGAGAGCTCAGGCTGTAACAAGTGGAGGATGTTTTATCCTAGATGATGTTGTAGACAGATCTGAATGATGTATGAATACATTTACATAGAATTTTGATAAATTTTATCTGTTAAAGACCGTCTGCTCCACACCCACTTTACTACTGCAGTGCCCTGTTACAAGAAAATGACATAAAAAGTTATAATTCTGTTCTTTTTATCTTAGATTTTCGAGTCATTAAACATATATTTGCATTCGGTTTCTGTGTCTCTTTTGCATCTCATTCATCATCTGTTACTTCCACTATGTCTGGAGGCGATTTCTGCAGTTTATTAGCGATAAAAGATTAATTTTTGTCCATCTTACCTTGGCACCGATCTGGTTACCGCACTGGCCGGCCTGGATGTGCACGATTTCCCTCATGATTCAAGGTGAAAAGAGTTAAAAATGTTGAATAAAACGGAGAATTCTCCACAAGCACGAGGAGCAGCAGGGTAGAGCTGAGTGAGGGGGTTTGGACAATGGCTTTATAAGGCTGGAGTGGATCCAGGGGCCCGGCGAAGGGGCGTGGTCAGACCCGAGCGCGGCTGTTGGCCCCTGGGATTGGTTCAGACGCTGCCCGGAGGAGGGACCTGCTCTGCTCCACATAACGGGCTTGTGTTAAGGGTTAAGTTATGTAAATGAGATACGAGCTGTCTGGCTTTGGGATTAGAATGAATAGAATAGACTTTTTCAGATATAATGTCTGTTGTCTGTTGCATTTTGTTTCAGCATATTTCTTAATGTGCAATGTGCTAGCAAAAAAACTTAGTTATGACAAATTTAAGTTTTTTGCACTGTCTTGTCTCACTTGTTCTTATTTTTACAATCACAATAATGCAATCCTCCCATAAAGCTTGATCCTAGGCAACACTGTGTTTTTAATATATTCATTTTTATAAGCTACCAGTGGTTCTTGCACTTTATATATTAAGTACCTTTTAAATTATTTGTCTCTATACCATTGCCCAGTAAAAAAATAAATAAATAAATAAATAAATAAATAAATAAATAAATAAATAAATAAATAAATAAATAAATAAATAAATAAGTAAGTAATAAATAAATAAATAAATAAATAAATAAATAAATAAAATAAATAAAATAAAATAAAATAAAATAAAATAAAATAAAATAAAATAAAACAAAACAAAACAAAACAAACAAAACAAAACAAAACAAAACAAAACAAAATAAAATAAAATAAAATATATAGGACTTAAAACGGCTAGTAACTTGTGAAAAATGTCACTTATATATTCTGAGCTTGTGAGACAGGCATCTATTTAGTGTGTAAGACAAATCTGCTGAAATGTGCTTATGAATGAATTTTTTTTTTGTAGTTTTTATATGTACTTTACTAGTCTGATGCAAATTGAGCAGAAGTACTATGTGGTGATAATGATGATGACAATGTTCATTATGATTAGGCACCCTCGCTGTGTGAAGGAAAGGTTACGCAGGTCAGACTGTACAATGAACACGGTTCATATACATTACCACATCTTGTGCAATATGTGTGTTATATGTGACTTATTTCTGGTACAGCTCACCGATATTGTTTATCCACTTTTATTCTTCATCGAATGCTGCTCTGCCTGTAGACACAAAACATTTTTCCTTATATTTATTCACTGATTATTCATTCTTTCTGTCTGTCTATGTGCTGCAGGTCTTAATCATAGTCACATTTTGTACATAAAACCATAATACTGTATACTAATGACTTTTCCTTTTTATCCTGTCATATTCTGCACTGTCCTCACTGCTCAGCCATTAGGCTACAGCAACTTGTTGTTGAACAAAAAATATCTTATTGTTGAAAATAAATTGAATATTATAGCTACAAGTTTTGTGCTAAGTCTAGGCTATATTAAAACGATGTTTCATTGATTGCATGATTCTATTTTCCTGCAGGCCTTAAATTTAGCGTTGCAACACTGTTGTGGAACAAATAAAGGATATTATTTCTTTGTCTTGCTGCTGCCAAAAGTACTTTCCAAAGCTATCCGTCTATTGTTTCCACAGCACAATAAAGTAAATATTTAAAACAAACAAACACAGATTAAAAACTGGGCAAACGTACAATCAAATCAGAGAGCACAAGAATAACTCACTGCATTTACCACTGGATGGCGCCACACACTTGTCTTGTCCACAATGGGCGTGTTCATCCAGAGCTTCCATAAACAGACATTTTTGCCATTCTTCTGACGGGAAACGACCCACTCGATAGCAACAGAAACACCCAAGACATCCACACTTTTACTCGTTTATTCTTCACATATCGGTGAGTTACTTTAAAACAAAACTAAAGCGACGCTGCGTGTTTTGTTTGCGCGTAAACGTCGCGTAAACGGAGTGAGTTTTCTTTCCATTTGGCGCAGCCTACTCCTCCTCCGCTGCTGCTAATCGTGCTAGCTTTAGGTTAGCTAGCATTTAATGTCAGGAAATCTTGCATTCCAGTCACGTGTTAGATTTGTTAAGCTATTTGCTGTTGTTGCGCTCAGCCAAACCTTATTTATTCTTGCTTAGCACAACTTTTACGCGCGTTTGTTGTCGTTTCTTTCCAAAAGTGCTTTCAAAAGGAATCTCCAAGGCGTTTGAAAGTAACTGGGTGGGATTATTGACAATTTGTGAGTAAAAATCAATAGAAGTTAGATTCTTATAGCTTCTTGTTGTGTCTAGTTAGTCTGTCAGAGGTTGATGATGCTCAGTTACCTTTACTTGAGTAACTTTTTGCAGAAATGGTACTTTCAAGAGTACTTGTAACAGCGTACTTTATAGGTCAGTGACTTTGACGCAACAATCTTACTAGAGTGGTTTGGTTTCTCTGCCTATACATTAATTTAATAAAAAATATTTTTTTTCAGTCTTGTCCTTTAAATGAAGTTAGGGCTGTGACAAGTTAATTGATTGATGATTGCAAAAATCTCATTTAATTTAGTAATAGAATCATTTAGGCCTACTTACAATACACACATGATTTAATTCAAAGCTTTTCATACATGTGGTAAAGAATAAAATGATAGTAGAAATTACAGGTGTCACTATGATAGAGACAAAAGGCAAATAGCTGAAGAACATTTACAAATAAGGTGTTTTATTGACATTTTTATTGTTTTGACATTATTTCACTCAATTAATCACCCACAGCCCTTTTAGAAATGTATATTGAAAAAAATAAAAAATGGGCCTACTACTTGTGAACCGGAGCAGGTCAAGATCAAAAATGTGTTACAACAATGATATTCACAAAAATGTATCTATGTATGTTATTAGCCAGCACATAAAGTAAATGATGTAATAATTTGTTACCTGTTAAATATATTTGGCATGATTAGGACAGTTTATTTTTTTTAGCTTTATTGATTAAGTTACATACAAATTAAATCAGTTGGGACACTCTGAAGTGGAAACTTGTAACTTTTAAGTAGGAAACTGGTGACTTTCCAATTGACTGAAACAGAACATAATGTTAAGAAAATGTGAGGTTAGAGTCAGCGGTCTGCAATTAAAAAAGTATAAATACAACAAAAAGATGAGTTTGTACTCATATTACAAGTGAGCCTATTTGTGTACTCTGTTGCAAGTTAAATGATTTTGATGGGAAGCTCATTGGTTTGTTTTATTAGCAATTTTTCCAATAATTACCGTATTTTTCACCCTATTGAGGTGAATATAAGCCACACCAACTAGATTTTAAAAAGAAAAATGAAAAAGTACATACATAGGCCGCACTTGTTAATAGTAAGTCTATGAGAATCTGTATTTGAACTCTGAGCCGCAGAGTTCAAAGTTTGTGAAAAAAGTAGCGGCTTATAATCCAGAAATTACGGTATTACTTATTAGTTCTTGCGAGAGAGAGAGATGAATTCCGACCCTCAATGAGTTTAAATATGGTTAAATACCAAATAAAGACATTTACAAGCACTCTAGATCACAGCAAAATTAAATAACACACCTAAATAATATTCACCTTATTCCGCCCACCAACTTTTCTCGGCAGCGCACTTCCTGTTACCTCTATTGCTAAATTTTCCATTTTGTATTATCAAATTTAAAACAAACCTAAACAGGAAGTGCACTGCTAAGAAAAGTGGGGCGTGCCAGAATAAGATGACTAGAATCCTAATGTTTTTCTTGTTTAATTTCTAAAAGGGCAAAGACCCACAAGTTGTAGACCTCTGAGTCTGAAGTATAGCCAGAAATTACTCTTTAACAAATGTATGACCTAATATTATGTTTATGCTTTAAAATTAAACATAGACTTGTTAAAAATGTAAGGTAACGGAACCAGATCACTTCAGTCCCTCTTGGCCTGATTATCTCTAACCAGAGTAAAGTGGGTGTTTGCTCAGCCGGAGGGAGGAGTCAGCTGCACTCACCACTAGAAAGCTTTTAAAGACCTGTGGCACTTGGCTTTATGATTGACACGGTCATGTGCCAGGCTCTGGGACCACAATAGTTCACTTCACTCATGGACTAACTGCTGCAGAAAACATTTACCTCTGCTGTTGTATTTTACAGACTCGACTAAGGACGGACCATGTTTTACACTTGTGGACCAAACGAAGCCATGGTGGTGTCCGGTGAGTGCAAACAGCTGTTACTTTAATGTGTGTTTGCATGGATACTGCCAAGAGTGTGTCTGAGGTTTAAAGATCATTTTTACATGTTAAGAGTGTGTGTTTTGGTCTATAAAGCTCAGGTCTGTGACATCACACATAAGAAGACATTTTGGTTGACCCATTGTTAGACTAATGGAGATTTAAAAAGCTAAATACCAAAAGTAGAATACAGATTGATAGATAAATGTATGAGTTGTAATCGAGCAGTTTATTGAGTTGTTCCATGACTCTTTTGTTTACTTGACATTGGTTTTGGTCATTGTTTTCCAATAGAAGTTTAGCAAATTGCTGCAAAAATGTTAGATTTTTCTCTTTTTCCATGGCAACAGTTGTCTTTGATGTTCTATACTGAGCTCAGTATGATTCTGCTATTACTCATTAGAAGTGAATGAAATTTAAATAACGTTAAGAGCTAATAAATAGTGTTTGTACTTAATAATGACAAAGAGAAATAGTGGTAGATTAATATACTTTATTGGGTGTTAGCTATAGTGTTGACATTGGGCCTATCTGTCCTAATCAGATCAATCAAATATTATATTTACGTTTATTTTCTTGAAAATAATGTGCATGTTGAAAAATGGTTTCAATATTTTTAATTTAAATATTTTTATATCATAAAGGTACACCGTCTTACTTTTTGACCAAAAAATAAACTTGACTAAAAGCATGTTTTTCTAGTTTCAATATATTAATGGCACTAAATATATAATAAAAATTAGTAATTTTATGCTGAGCGGGCTTGCATGGCCCCAAAATGAACTCTTATTTGACAAAAGGAAAGGCCTCCTCCTGTTTATTTCTATAGAAAAGCAGTGCCTTTAGATATATTTGCTCACATTATGGAATAAAACTTATCTATCCCCAATAATTTTATAAAGAATAATTTTATCTTCCTTTTTGTAAAGTTGACTTTTCTCCTCCAGAAGTTACACGGTGCACCTTTAAAACGTCTTAAATTTCATGCTATGCTGGAACCCTGCTGTTTTCTCACATTTGTCTTGTATGTTTAAAACTGCATATTTAATGTGTTATTGTTATTTATGTAGTGAGTGCCGCTGACTTTCTTCTGTCATTGATAGTTGTAAATCTCAGAGTGCAAAAATAATCCACAAAACCTTTGATAAAGTGTGAAATTTGCGGCTGACATGTTACTTTCATTATAAACCCACCTTTACTGCAACTGTGACTTTGTGTGGTGGTGCATGATAGGACAGTGTGAGAACAACTGCAGCTGCAAAATTTCAACTTCAGTAGGGCTGCACACTTTGGGAAAAATCTCAAATTGCATTATTTCTGCCCAGAATAGCAATTGCGATTTATGTTTCAATAACAGAATTTGGTTCAGAGCTCACGTGTCAAATGAAATATGAGAATGAACTGACAAATTAAGATAATAATCACATGTGAGCTGTTTTAAAACCTGTTTGTACAGATTTAAACTACAAGATTACCCTTTTTAATGCAGAACTGACATATTCTTTTGTTTATAAAGGAAATGATAGAACTTGAAAAATGTAAATTGTTAAAACTACAAAAAAAATAACTGGATACTAATTACTCAAAACAATAAATTATATTGTTTGTGTTAAAAATATGGCCCATTATCTTTTAAAAATATATCATTTATTATTTATCATTGTGGTACTTGGGTTTGAGTATGCTATTCCTAATTGTTTTTATGTACGTATTGACAACAGGTATACTTTCAATCATTATATCCTGAACATATAGAAATAAGTTTTATCAATCTGTAATGAGTTTGTTTTATATCAGTAGACAAGAGCTGACTCCAGAAACATCATCAGTCAAATTCTACAAATAAGGATGGACATAGTGTCATTTGTGGTTATGGAAGCAGAAGTTGTGTAGTCATTTGTACTGTATTTGATCATATGACTGTTTGTGGTTTGTAAGGTTTTATCTGTTGTGTTGATAAAACAAATTCCTTTTTACTCTGGATTTGTTGCAACATGTGGGAACTTTTCAGCTCGCTCAGTGCAAAATGTTTGTGTGTAATGAATGACCTTTCACACTGTTTTTACTACACACACACACGGTTGCACCTGAATTCACATTGATCCATTTAAGTTACTTTATTATTATATGTTAACAAAAGGATTGCTAGCCTGGGCTTGGCAACATAACATTCTAGTATCATTGCACTTTTAATATTGAGCTGGGAGCAGGTTATGCAGTATGACAGAATTTGGAGTTTAATTTAGGGTTTTTTGACCTGGTTTAAATATGATTAATTTCTTTGTAATTCCTGGGTCTAATCACATAAAACAGGTGCGTCAAACTGGCAACCCAGGGACCTAAAATACAGAACCTGAGAAGATTTCATGTGGCTCCCAGCAGAATTTCTGTTTATTATTGATAGTGACCCCGCTGGTAAAAGCTGGTAACAATTCGAACTACAGGTCCACAATGCACTGCAGCTGAGCTTGGACTTGTATGTGAAGTGCACAGAAGGAGCACATAGACCAAAACTAGGATGCACGATCCAGCTTTTTCTGTTCCGATATCTTCTGATATTTGCTTTAACTATCTGCGATACCCGATATCACCGATACCAGTGAAAGGACTGAAATTGCTTCTTTTTCTTATAAAAATTATACATTTGTCATATTTGTTATGTAACTGTTGTTATAGTGCAAGTCACACTTAACTGAATAAAATGCCAATATTATGATTGCTATGGATAAACCAGCCTGAAATAGTCTATTATGTCCAATAAAGGCAGCACATATCGAACGATATCATGGAACGATACCCGATCCACAAAATGTCCTGGATCGGCACCGATATCGATCCAGTATCGGATCGGGATCCTAACCAAAACATAAACCTATGGTATGGAAATGGAAAGGCTTCTATTGTTGTGACTATAAAACCTCTAAAATGCTCTGGAATTCAGCAAATGTATCGAATTTGTCCTTTTTTTTTTTCTTGGATGAACAATCTGCCCAATAAAATACATTGTAATATAATACATTTTACATTTGTGGTACATTAAGCACTATGTAGCCATATTTTAATAAAACACAGGTAGACCTACTGTATATTTTAAAATGTGGCCCTCAAACAACTTGATTAATTTAGCCCCAGCTCAATTTCAATATGACACCCCTGACATAAAACTAAACTTTTTGAAAAAGTTAATATCTCGCGTTCTCAAAATTTTAAACCAAGTTCCACTAAAGATAATAATTATACTTTGGTCTGAACGAGTAATTAGGCCTAATGGAAGATGAAACAACAACAAGCACAAAAACTTTCTTAATACACAAATGTCAAAGCAGGGCCCTGAGTACCACAGTTTGACAAACACTGAAATAATATATTTACAGGAACCGTTATTCATCTGTGATTGTTGTATTGAAAGAGCAGTAAGATTTCTATAACAATTTGGTGCAGTCTGATCTTTTTGGGATGAGATTTGTCTGTGAAAACTAGAGCTGTGCAAGTTTGTGAGAGGTTTGAAAATGACCTGCTTTAAATATTGTTTTGTTTTGTGTCAGGCTGTGGCCGGTCTCCGCCCCTGATGATCGCTGGAGGACGAGTGTTTGTGTTTCCGTGCATTCAGCAGATCCAGAGGTGAAATATTTACTGTTTTGAGACAGATAGAAATGCCAGTTTGCTTAAATTCAGTTACCCCAGCTTTAAACAGGTACAACAGGTTAATAATGGGTCGAGTCACTTAGTGGAATTATTTTTTAGATATTTGATGACACACTGCTATCAATTGGAAAACTACCTCTTGCCTTCCATCTGAACATACAATTGCCTTGAATTCTACAACGTGAACAGAACCTATAGAACCTATTTTAACTTCCCTAAATGCCACCTTTTGCAGTAATAATCTGTATTAATCAGTTTTCTCTCATGTTTTTTCAGAATAACTCTGAACACTCTGACTCTAAACGTGAAGAGTGACAAAGTCTACACTCGTCACGGCGTTCCCATCTCCGTCACTGGAATCGCACAGGTACCTTCACATAAAAGTCAGACTTAAGATTAACTCACGCTCATGATTACACATGTCGTTATTAGTATTGGAAACTATTGTTGATGCAAACGTGTGATTTAATATAAAGCACACGTATATGAATATGTATTACGTAAAACTGACTTCTGTTAGCTCTTAGCCATTCATGTTGTTACTTCACCAAAAACATATCCAAAGTTGGGGTTTGTTTCATTCACAAAAGTTTTAAGTAATTTGGGATTTTTAAACTGTAAATCCTCAAACTAAAAATGCTTTGTTTCACCTTGTGATGTCATGAAGTGCTAGGTTTTTGAGAAGAGTCTGGCTGCAGCCGATGGGGAGCACCATACTGAGTGGAGCCTCACCGGAAGTACAGAGCTCCACTTTTTATTTTTTATCGGCACTAGTGGAAAGTTTGATAAAGACGCCGGAGACGATGCAAAATTTAAAACCTCGGTGAATAGGCGAACTCTGTAGAGGGAAGATTGAATAATTTAATTATTATTTGTACTTTGGGGGCATTTTCACCCAAATTACGTTTAGTATTATTTAATAATAAAGGGGGAATTATTAAAAATTGACTTGATAAATACACCGCGACCCCTAACGGATTAAGCTGTAGAAAATGAATGAATGAATTAATGAATATATGTCTGATTTTACATGTTTTCTGGTGATTAGTGCTAAACAGTCATGTCTGGAGGGACAGAGGCGAGGTGGTTGCCATGGTAACGAGTTTATAACTGTTGGTAAACGGGCCTAAACTGTTATATTTTTTATCTTAACCTTACCTAAACCTTTTCCTAATCTTAGCCATCACCCTAACCCTTCTCCTAAACTTAGGAGAGAGAGGGGGGGGGGGGGGGTTTGCTTCCTGCTATTTTTGTCTCAGTTAAACTCTTTTGCTGATAATGCACTAGAAGAACCTTAAGTCGATGCCTTTGAACAAATTTGGTCAATGTTTTTGTTTTATCTTTCTATTTGTTGAGAAAACCTTCAGTATTTTCTGCTAAGTTGTGAAGTGAAGCAGTTTAAATGAGGATAAAACAATAGCTGTTGCAAAGTTTGGCCAATCAAGTGCTGAAAGTATTGAGTTGACTCTAGTAAAGCTATGTGAATCTTAAAATACAATGGAGCACTTCCTGTATTTTCGCTTCATGACGTCACAAGGAAAAACTGAATATTTTCAGTGCCAGTAAAGAATACAGTCTAAACTTGATGCACATACTGGGTCAAATGCAGAGGACAAATTTCCCTACGGGGACAATAAAGTATACCTTACCTTACCTTACCTTACCTACTGTATGTTTTTAAATTTTGAATAGAATTTTAAAAAGTGGAAAAATATCATAACATAGGACCTTTAATTGGTACACTGTTGGTACATTGGTACACTCTTAATTATAGTTTTAACCAAATAAGTGCTTAAGTGATGCTGCATATTTCACTTCTATCAAGACGTTTCTGATTGTTTACAAGAGCTTTGAACTTGAATCAAATTTACCAATGTTGTTAAGTAATAATGTTTTGCACCACTGGCAAATATTTTAGCTTAAAACACACACAAAAAAGTCAGAAATACTTTAAAACAAGTGAAAAAATCTACATCCATCAAGGGAACACACCTTGCCCTGTGAGAATGTCAGAAATTGAGGATTTTGAATGCGGCTGATTTTTGTCGCAGCTGCAAAAGGAGGCAAACTCTTACACACACACTCACTCTGCAGAGTAATTTGGCGAGGGTATTTTTGGCAGTGGCCCAGTCTGTGTGCCCATGTGTGGCTCTCAGTTAGCGCTGCTCACTGCATCATACAGTATTTGTCATTTTGAATAGACTCATGAATGGAACAAGAAAAGTAATTAGGCTAAAAGCGTGGCATTAAAACTGCTTGGAGACTAATGAGTGTCATGTTTCAAATCTGCTGGGTGGGAACGGAGGTCTTCTAATGTTTGTCCACTCACTGAGAAGTTAATTTCACTTTAATAGATATATCTATGCTGGGGAAAAAATATTTAATTGTAATTTATTCTTTAAAAATGGGTGTAAAGTTTAAACATTGGGATTCTGTTACACCTGTTTGTCAGATTGTAAGTTTTTAATATGGTATAAGGAATCTAAAACAGAAAAATCTGCCTCGTAACGCCGCTTAAAATAAGGAAAAAGCAGTTGAAGACTCAGAGATTACAATTAGATTTGAAAATGTAAAGTCCGTCTGCGAATTTGAGATGAGCAATTGTTGGTAAATGTGCTCATCTCTGTGACCAATCCTTTTTTTAAATTACTGAAAATGAAAATAATAGTGTGAATTGGCCAACTCAAGCCCCAGTCGCTGTCAGTAGGTCGAGCGACGCAGGGTCCGTTCACGTCTCTTTGGGGCGCCGCGATGTAAAAGAACATTCACACAAACACTATTTAAACAGCCGCCGAACAAATGCAGAGTGGCCACATCACATACGTACACATAATGCTTGACAAAAATGAAGAAACATAAGTTACACTTGAGTAGTTGTCGAACTTTGACAGAGAACATATGTTTCTAATTCTAGCTCACGGATTAAGCTTAACTTCTATTTCCCGCCACAGTCCAGACTTTGTACTGCGATTGCTGCGACTCCTCCGTCTTTGTTTTCCTTGATACAAATCGTAACCATTCTCCTCCGTGTGTTGTTTTTCCGTAAGCGTCATTTTCTTATAAACACCGCCTCTACAACCTGCTCTGCGCTCCTCTGATCCCTGACAGCCCCTTTCACACCAAACACACAAGAGCCACCTGTCCGAAAAAGTTGCCAGAACGGTTCAGACGGGCGACCCTCGACTTGTAGCCTTTAGTCTCACCTTTTTGGCCTCAAGTCGGAGTCAAGTCCTCGATCATATTCTTTTAGGTATTTATATCCTGCTAAAAAAATGAAGAAATTAATTAATTTAACAAAACGCCGTGTTGGAATAAAGGCTTTTTACCGTTAACCCTTCAGAGTGCCTTGGTTTTGTATGTGCACTTTACCACTTTTTGGCAGACAACTTTCTATTTTTTTTTTTATGCTGTAGTAAGAATAGAATACGAATAAGTCCTTGCAGATCTAGGTTGTCACCAAAAAGATCCTAAGGTTTCTCTCTTTTTTATAATAAATAACATAATATATTTCTCATATCATAATTACACGGGTAAACATAAATACTTGTCTGTGTGAAGGTGAAAATCCAGGGTCAGAACAAGGAGATGCTGGCGACGGCGTGTCAGATGTTCATGGGGAAATCGGAGGCGGAGGTTGCTCAGATCGCCTTGGAAACGCTGGAGGGTCATCAGAGAGCCATCATTGCCCATCTGACTGTGGAGGTGAGGTCATAATTACACAGGAAATTAATCTCATCTGTGTCTCTCTCCGTCTCTGTGATCGGGCTGGGTTGTACGGCAAATAAATGCTTCTATGTTTTTTCTTTTGTTCTTATCAAAAGCAAATAGAAGTGGGTTTGAATGGTCATTTGGTAAACACAAACCAAACAGACTTTAATCAATGTCAATTAACATAACAGATTGTCATATTTTCCCCTCTGAACTCCACTCCAAAACATATTTCCAATCCTGACAAATTCTGTGTATTTCAAGCACACACACTGTAATTCACGTTTGAAGATCATTGATGTAGCGTTTTCCTCAGAAAAATAAAGACATTTTTGTTTGTAAATTTGAAAATACCACAGGAGGTGATAGTATTTAGCCTGCATCTGCTGTTAGCATTCTTAGATTTTTGTACAGTTTTTTTGTTTGCATTTGTTCACGGCGTATGTGGCACAAAATCTCTCCTAAAGTAAAGTCTCCTGTTTGTTTGCGCTTGCGGTTTTTGATCAGTACATGAGAAAAGTAGTGTTTGGTATTGAAAACAAAAAAAACGTTTTTTTTGCTCAGAGAGGTTTGTTAATGGACTTTTCCTCAGAGTTTTTATTGAAAGATAGACAATTTAAAAAAAAGTGTATCATTGACAATTTGATTTGATCAAAATTAAAAGCCTGGGGTGCACGGTAGCCAAGTGGTTAGAGCTCTGGCTTCCCAATAAGGAGGTCGTGGGTTCGACTCCCGGGTTGGGCCATATCAACATCTCACAATCTCTCTGGGTGGAGTTTGCATGTTCTCCCGTGTCACCGTGGGTTTCTCCGGGTACTCCGGTTTCCTCCCACCTCCAAAAACATGTATGTTTAGGTTAATTGGGCATCACTGTAAATTTCCCTTAGTGAGTGAATGAGAGAGTGAATGTTTGTCTGTCTAACCCTGCGACGAGTTGGCCACTGTCCAGGGTGTTTCCCGCCTAAGGCCCAAAGTCACTGGGATAGGCTCCAGTCACCTGCAACCCCTAACGGGATTAAGCAGTAGAAGATGAATGAATGAATAAAAGCCTGCTGTGTAACTTGTCAGCCCAAAAATAGTCTTGATCAAAAACATGTTTTTATTTTTTACATGAATGTTTTTGTTGAACTAAAAAGATTACTCTGTTTGTTTTACTCTGAGCAGATTTGCATCCTGTTCAAGTTCTTTTGTATCCTAGAGGAGGATTTTCTCTTGCTTGTTTCTATGGAAATCTTGTTCCTTTAACTATAATACATGGAATAAAACCGATGTATATCGATGAACGTTAAACCTAAAGCCAATGACAGATTATCTAATTTTTCTGATTTTGACTTGTCCTTGTGATCATTATTTATCATTACAGCAGTTAAGTTTCAAATTATGAGGAAATTGACAAATAAAAGTAGAAAATTACAGGAAGTATTTGAGTTCTAAATTGGAATCTCTACCCGTGTCATCAATAAGCACCAAAGTGCAACACAGTTTCTTGGGAGTTTAAATAATCCTTTAACACAATTTAAATGTTACAAAATATGGACATTTGTCAAATCATAACATTATTATTAATAACATTGAGTAGCGTAGCATGGCCGCTGAATCCTACATCAATTCAATTTATTTGTATAGCCCAAAATCACAACAGTCATCTCAAAGGACTTCACATGATTGTTGAAGCAAACAAAATTGTCAGAAAATCAAACATTTGGTCAACAGAAGCATTGGAAAATCAGAAACAGTCATTATTAAAAAATGTAGCATGATCCATTCAAGCCAAGTTAAAACCATACTTTGAAACATTCTATATGCACATACATGAGCTTTAAGCCATAAAGTGGAAGTTTTAGCTCAAGGAGCAACATTCCCATGGAAACTAACAAGAAAGGGGACATTCTCCAGACCTAGTTTGAGTCGGTTTTACGGAGGTACAAGCTTACACCAAGTTATTTTTTATGTTTTCGTGAAAGAAAAACATAAAAAAAGTCTGTTTCTGGGTGTAAAATGTTGCCTTTTAAATAATCAATTTCCAACTATTTTTGTATTCATTTATTTTTGTTTGCTTGGATTTTATTGCATATATAAAGGCCCTCGTTTTAATTTCTATCTCAAATGGTCTACATTTTCTGCTCCTCTGTCTTGTTTGTTTTCTTTCCCATGTTGTGTCAGATTACATAACATTTACTACTTTTCTACTAATAAAAAGCTTTGGTTCTCATGAAAGGAAATGGACTTCATGAATCATGTTTATGTATTTGTGCAGGAAATCTACCAGGACCGTAAGAAGTTCTCTGAGCAGGTTTTTAAAGTGGCCTCGTCCGACCTGGTGAACATGGGCATCGGTGTCGTCAGCTACACTCTGAAGGACGTCCACGATGACCAGGTAAAATATATCTATATGTTATTATTTCTAAAAAACACAGGTTATGGAAAATGCATCTCTATCTTCATATCTATGTTTTGTATTTAACTCAAAAGTGTATGTATATTATCTTATCTCTTCTTATTGCTTTTGAGGTAAATAAAATCACTTAAGCTCCTACAACTGTGGGTGGAAAGCATGACAAAGGCTGACTAATAAGAAAAGTAGGTGGTAGTTTGTATTCAGACAAGCAGCTGCATCAAAAATAAAAATGGTAAATCACAATATGACAGTTTCGTCACAAAAGCATCTCACAATTCACTTTTTATCATGATGTTTCCCAGCCCTAGTTTACAGTTGGTCAAATAAAGTCTGAGTCACAGGATGCTCACAGCTGTGTGGTTCTTTAACAGCACTTAGGCGATTGATATTGATTTACTCCCAGAGACACACTTCATGAGCCAAAGTGGTCTGATCTCAGATGGCAGCCCATGTTCAGTGCATGTTAGGACAAGAAATAGGTTGGTTAATATTAAACACAGTTTGAATACAACTGAAAAAGAACAGAAAAAGAACACAATTAAATAGGATCATTTTATTGACAACTTGCTCCGACGTCACATTTTCATGTAGGTGTGCTAAGACGGACAGCAGAAGTGCATAAGCGCACCAATGGAAAATACAAAATTCTCACAAATTTTCAGATTTTTTGTAACAACAACAATGGCGCATGTTCAGTACAGTAACTTGTCTGTGGAAGTAGGACACCTTTTAGTGCACAAAGCAAGGTATTTGGAAAAGTTAATGATTGCTAGCGGATCCATG
Organism: Mugilogobius chulae; assembly: GCA_038363315.1. NCBI lineage: Eukaryota > Metazoa > Chordata > Actinopteri > Gobiiformes > Gobiidae > Mugilogobius > Mugilogobius chulae. The sequence continues at coordinate 31,046,588 of CM076413.1, forward strand.
CCTTCTTCCTCCTGTTATATTTACTGATTTAATCAAATCTACACGTTTACCTGACTTTTACTTCTCATGATTTGTAAAATTATGTGGTAAACACTGAGGCAGATTTAAAAGCTTACAAGAGTCTTGTTTTCAGTAACCTTGCTATATATTATATGATGTGGCTAGCGCTAGCCATGTATAAAGCAGGTTGTTGTTGATTATTCATTGCGTTTTTGTTTTTTTTTCAAATGTCAATTGTTCTTTTTTCACATTAGCATTGGCTTACCTTGTATAAAGTGTTCACTGCTAATCATGACAGCTTAGAGGGATTTCAGTTCTTTTGATTTATTGCTGCCACCCGCTGGCTTCTTCTGTCTTCATCAAAACAATTACCATTAAAAGCTACATTAGGCTTATAATCTTGCCTGTTACTGCAGCCAATCACACAAGATTTAACCATTTTACAATTGAAATTGATAAAAACTTCCTATAGAAGCAGGCAGGTTTTTCAGTTTCCGTAGTTTTAATGCCCTCTATCACCAGGTGGAACACTTCACACTACACACACTTCATTAATGTGACTATGTTGTGTTTGTGCAGGACTACCTCAACTCTCTGGGTAAAGCCAGAACTGCTCAGGTCCAGAAAGACGCTCGGATCGGAGAGGCTCAGTACAAGAGAGACGCTGTCATCAGGGTAAAATACTCCACTTTACCAACTAAAAGTTTTAAAAAGAAAATAAATTTCACAATGTACGTAGAATAATTGTAATGGTAACAATTCTATGTTTTGATTGAAAGCTCATGTTTTGTTCTTGATAGCACTTAGGACTGTCCCCATAGCAATTAACAATTACAAAAAATATTTCCAATTAACAGCCAAATCACAGTTCACAGGTCACAATTCAATATATCCTGATACAGAGGCCTTCAATGATTTATTATAACTTTTGGTCTTTTAGTTAGTTCTTTTGGTGAGTCCTAATTTTAGACACAGGAAACACAATATACATTTTCTGTTAATGATTAGGGACAGTACTGATACTGAAGGAGTCTATTCATATATAAAGCGGTCATTTTGTTTGTCAATGTTTAGCACATAACCTACTTAAAGATAGTGCTGTCCTCTGCTTTGATTGAATTGAATATAAAAGAAATCAAGTAATGCAAAAATGCAAAAAAACAACAACAAATTAAGAAAATTACATTGTAAATATTTAAATAAAGTCAGACATTTTAATCAGTTCACTCATTGGTCTCTTAATTCACCAACATTTGTAGTAGTTACAAAGCACATTGCAAACTATTTTCAATTTTTTTCATTCAGCTGTTTTTATTTTTTGTTTGCGTGAGATATTTCTTTGAGACACTTAGTTAGTTTTTCTTATAGTCGACCAATCCATTGGTAGCACATGGTGTAAGTCGACCGAGAATGTCTCTAGTCAAACCAGTCAAGCCCAGTTTCTCTGATAATTAAAGGTAGAGAAGTTGATTTTCACACCACAAAACCTGAAGCAAGGTCCGTTCCTTGCTCTCACATATCCTTCAGCACAAGCTATTATCCACATAAATTATATTTGTTGACTGCAATTAAACCTTAAAAACATATTTTTACAGATGACAAAAATGAGACTGATAGTGACCACTCAAGCACAGCCAATCAGAGCGCTGCATTTGGCTCTAAACACCTTTTATTTTGAGTTGGACAGTAAACCGCAATATGATTTTGTCACAATCTGCTGATTATTTGATATACTGTTGGACAAAGACAAAGACTTTAAACTTCAACAAATGCATTTAAAGACATGCTTGATGCTTGGTTTGGAATATCATCCCATTTTAATCTTTAAGTATTCTTTTGTAGGTATCAGTATATGCTTCAAATTGTTACAGTTTTTCTCAATCGCTTTGACACAATTTTTGAAACTTGGTTTAGTTTGATCACTTGTTTCCAATACTTATCTGAATAAAGGGTGAGATACGCAGAACATTTGCCACAATTTTCATTCATTCACACAGTTTTCAGACTCTTTGTCAGAACAGCTCACACAGTTCTCATTCTAAAACTCACATGTTCAGTGAGTTTAGTTTGTTTCTCCAACATCACAGACCTGTTCACAGATGGTAAACAACCTTTGTCATAACACTGTTAGTTTTTATCTACAAACTCACACATCACAGCAAAATCTAAAATCACATGAGCAGAAAGATCAAACAACAAAGAATGAAACAGGACAAAGGTGTGAGCAGAAAACACGTTGATGTAAACGGTTTGTCACAGAGACATTGTGTTTCTGTTTGACGTCTCTGAACTATCTTTAGCAAAATGTAAATATCTAAATATATAAACATAGTTAATAGTTAATAATTTACAGTGAATGTGTATTTTTCATCTTTTTTTTTCTTGCCCAGTAAGATAAAAACACAACTTATTCAGATACAAAATCTTTTGTGTGAAGTGTGAATCCCAACGACAGACTGAAATGAACCTTTGGTGACTTTGTGTCTGAGATCAGGATTAAAGCTTCTGAGCTGTAAAGTCAAATGAATGATAAAACACATGAGAACACCTGAATAACGTGTGAGAGTTTTGATGGTAAAACTTGCTTCTGAGGGGTAAAGTTATCTGTTTTGAATGTAAAACTAAATTTAGCTAGAGACGAAATTGAGTTTGGAGAAACTGAAGCTCCGTTTAGGATTCTGTGTGAGCTGTTCTGCAAATTAACTTTTAGAATGGACAAGTGTGTCAAAGCAGTTGAGAAAAACTGTAATAAAATACTTCTCTTTCACCACATTCCTTCTCCATCTACAGGAGGCCCACGCGATGCAGGAGAAGGTGTCTGCTCAGTACAAGAACGAGATCGAGATGGCTAAAGCGCAGCGAGACTTTGAGCTGAAGAAGGCTGCCTACGACGTGGAAGTCAACACCAAGAAGGCTGAGTCTGAGATGGCCTACCAGCTCCAGGTACTGTTGTCTCCATGGTTACACGCGGGTGACGGACACTGCCGCTGTTCTGGTCGATATAAAGAAGTTTTTAATGCAGGAATGGTGTATTTGTCTTGTTTCTGCTCTGTCACAGCATCTTAACAGGTCACAGCCTTGTGCAGTAGGCTGGGATTTGGTAGCTGGTGCTAAAACTAATTCTCTTCTGCAACAATCTCACTTGCTAACTTGTGGCTTTTTGGGACTTTTGAGGAGAAACACTATTGGAAAAAAAGAATGGAAGCAAGGTCAGCTGGTGTCTTGGTGATGGTGTGCGATGCTTGGGGTGAATGAGTAACTATGCGTGTGAACTGGACTGTCCCCAAATGTTAAGTAAATAGATTACCCAAACGTGTGTGTTCAGGTGGCTAAGACCAAACAGCGCATTGAGGAGGAGAAGATGCAGGTGCAGGTGGTGGAGCGCTCACAGCAGATCATGCTTCAGGAGCAGGAGATCATCAGGAAGGAGAAGGAGCTGGACGCTAAAGTCAAGAAACCCGCGGACGCAGAGAAATACAAGCTGGAGAAACTGGCTGAGGCACAACGGTAAGAGCTGTTTTTATATCCATCTAGAGCGCCTGTTTGCTCTTTACAGGGCTCCAGGAAATGAATAAGGACTGTGAAAATGTATAGATCCTATGCTTTGGGAAGTAGGTTGTGTCACGTCACTCACTTGTTTTAAAATGAGGCCTTTAAATCTGTGACCATGGTTCTTGATCAAAAAATGAAGCCTTACCCTGCCCAGATGGAGGTGAGCGTTTGTGGAGGAGTTGAAGTATCTCAGGGTCTTGTTCACGGGCGAGGGAAGAATGGAGTGTGCGATTGACAGGCAGTTCTGTAAAATCTACTTTCCATCCCTCACCTTTTGTCATGAGTTTTGGGTAATGAATAAAAGAACAAGATCACGGATACAGGCAGTCAAAATGAGTTTCCTTCACAACAGGATGGCTGGGCACTCCTTTAGACATAAGGTGAGGAGCTCAGTTACACAGGAGACATTGTAGGAGAGTCGCTGCTCCTCTATGTTGAGAAGAGCCAGCTGAAGTGGCTTGGGCATCTGTTCCGATGCCTCCTGGACGCCTCCCTGGTGAGGTGTTCCGGGCTTGTCCCATCAGGAGGAGACGGTAGTGGGACTATGTCTCTCAACTTGCCCTGAACGTCCAGAAAAGTTAGAGAAAATGTGTGTGGAAAGAGAAGTCTGATGGTCTTTGCTTAGCTGCTGCCTCCACGTCAGGATCTCAGATGAAATGGACATAAATGGGTGTCATCATTTCCATTTACCCACTTCAATCATGTTTTTTGGTCATTCATCAGCTTTCAAAAAGCAATTGCTAACAAAAAATTTAAAATAAAAAACATCTGTTGCTCTGCACTCAACTTAATTTGGGATAGATGAGAGATGTAGAACTCGGCGTCATTTTGGCCAAATGGAACTTGGCATATCCTAGCAGCCTTGTAAAAACAGTTCTTAGAGGAACATTATGCAAAATTGACTTTTTTGAAGTTTTATTCCTACTCTAAAATTCAAAAACACTACTGAAGTTTTGTATGTGAGTTTTGACTGCCCCTGATCTGTCGTGTCAGAGGCAGATTTCTGATATCGTCTGCACTGTTTTTGAATCTATAAATCATTCAGACTCATTTTGAGCATTTCTGCAGCATTAGCAAATCCTGTGAAATTTCCTTTTCACTTAGTCGACAGAGCTCTAACTCCATTCCTGATGTGGAAAACACTCTTTTAAAAACTTTTTTTATTGGTTCTGGTGCAAAAGATTACAAAACTCGGGAGCATGATTGAAGAAAGAAAGAACACAAAACATGCATCATATTTGTCCTTTAAATCATCGTTAACATTATTCTGGACAAAGATCCACCAAAGAAATCTCAGGGCAAGTTTAAATAAGATTTTTTTGTGTCATTAGAAAGTGAAGATGGAAGTTTGATTGTTTTCTTATTAATAAATTGTTAATAATAATTGTTGTTGCTGCTGTCTAGGAACGACAAAATAATGCAGTTGTATTCTTTGCCACTAAAATGAAAATGAATAGGATATAATGTTTATATGAGTACAGACTTTCATCAATCTATACTTAAGCACAGTGTTTGCTTTTCTGTTTCAGTCTGCAGCTCATCATGGAGGCTGAGGCCGAGGCTGAGTCCATCAGGGTGAGTTCTGGGTTATTTCCTCTCTCTCAAATATATTTCCTTAATGTTTTCTCCGTACAATCCTGAATGCTTCCTTGCATCAGTCATAATAACTGTTGTGTGTGTGTGTGACTGCAGATGAGGGGAGAGGCCGAAGCTTTTGCCCTGGAGGCTAAAGGCAAAGCTGAAGCAGAGCAGATGTCCAAGAAAGCAGAAGCCTTCAAACAGTACCAGGACGGAGCCATGGTCGACCTGCTGCTGGAGAAACTGCCTCTGGTCCGTAAACTGTATATACTTTTTCATGTTAAACCATGACACAAAAGTAGTCTAGATTCTAGAGATAACAAAAATTACATAAAAGCAACACATAATCAACTCTGGCCAGCCCATTATTGTTTATAGTCGGCGCTAGGGGTTGCGCGACTACTGAATTTTATTAGTGGACTAGTCGAGAGCGTTAGTCACGTTGATTCCGACTCAATCACGTCATTAACAAAAACAAAGATCCAAAGGTGCGATGATTTTTCTTTCCTGATAATATGTTCAGCTTAATACTGAACATATTATCAGGAAACATTAACTTACTTACCAGTACTTAATGCTCTGTAATAAAGCTGAACATAGGCTCTTTGATTTTACAAAAAAGAAAAAAAACACCATATAGCTAAAAAAGGGGGTGCACGGTATCAGAGTGGTTAGAGCTCTGGCTTCCCAATAAGGAGGTCGTGGGTTCGACTCCCGGGTCGGACCATATCAACATCTCACGATCTCTCTGGGTGGAGTTTGCATGTTCTCCCCGTGTCACCGTGGGTTTCTCCGGGTACTCCGGTTTCCTCCCACCTCCAAAAACATGCATGTTTAGGTTAATTGGGCATCACTGTAAATTTCCCTTAGTGAGTGAATGAGAGAGTGAATGTTTGTCTGTCTAACTCTGCGGCAAGTTGGCCACTGTCCAGGGTGTTCCCCGCCTAAGGCCCAAAGTCACTGGGATAGGCTCCAGTCACCCGCGACCCCTAACGGGATTAAGCGTAGAAAATGAATGAATGAATAGCTAAAAAGCTTATTTGTGTGTGTGCGCGAGGGGCGGCGGCTCTTGCTTGAATACAACTGAAATAAGTCTGCCCACACACACACTGAGCTGTGGAACATTTGATCTTTGCGTTTTAAACATTGAAGGAAACACAAATCCATGTGAAGCTCTGGTTTCACGCACAAGACCAAAGAACAGTGTGGATCCACAGAGTCAGATCCAGGCGCAAGATGTGTGCTCGGAAACGACTGGCGCAAGCGGTTTGAGCACTTTGTGCCGGATGAGAATGGTCTGCTTGGCTAGACAAAGTGTTTTGGGACAGACAGTTCGTGGGTTAATGGAGCCAAGCCGGGGGTCGCCTGTTACTGATGTTACGTTACTGATGTTACGTTACTGATCTATGTGTTGTAGAGACACAAGTTTAAAAGGGCTTTTTCTTAAGACACCTGATCTGATTATTTTTCGACTAGTTGACTACTTTGTGCAAGCTCTAGTAGGTGGTGGCTCTTTTCATTGTAAAAATTGGCAAATACAGACAACTACATGAATCTTCACATTAAATGTTTGCACGTCCAACACCACTTAACTTGATTTCCTTTACCGCAGATGGCAGAAGAGATCAGCAAACCCCTGTCCGAGGCACAGAAGGTTACCATGGTTTCCAGCGGAGGGTCAGAGGTCGGAGCGGCCAAACTGGCAGGAGAGGTGCTGGAGATCATGACCAGGCTGCCCCACGCTGTGCAGAAACTCACCGGGGTCGACATCTCTCAGGTCAGGATCACACAAAACTGTCACTGTGGTCAGACTTAAGGATAGAGAATGAATGATCATGAATGACTTTCATTTGAAAACTATTCAAATCAGGTCCTGATTTAGTCCTGAACTTGTTTGAGTTTGGTTTCAAGCTTTTAGTGTATTTTGTAAGTATTATGATGCTGTATCCTCCTCGAAATCCTAATGAGAGTTCTGTGTATGTGTGGACAGGTAAAGTCCCATGACATAAATCCTTTATTATTACACCAGCGATGTAGCCTAAAGTGACACTGTGTAAGTTTCTGCTAGAGGTTTTTTTTCTATTTTTTAAGGAATAAACTATAATATATATCTAGATCAATAGGTTACATTTTGTTTTTTGTAAAACACAAAATTGATGTAGAACAGCTTAGAATTAAAAAGAGGTAAATTTGCTTCTTGTGCAAAACTGCAGAGCTGATAAGCCCCGCCTCTTTGTACTGACAAGCTCCGCCTCTTCATTGTAAGATTTTAAAACAAGCATCAGATTTTAAATGTGTAATTTTTATTGTTGTGAAGTGGCTCTGTGACTATTTTGAACCAGACATGATTTACTATGAATCTGAATATATTTTTGAATAATCACAAGTGGGCGGGTTAGGACAGGGCTTTCCTGAGCACTCAGTTAAAACAAGATTACTAAACATGCAGGAATCATTCTTAATAAACCTTGAGATGAAAGAAGGCAGTTATAACAAGGTTGAAAACGTTTAAAAAAAAGTTTTTTGACCCTTGAAAACCATACATTGGAACCGTGCAGATAAACCAGTTTTATGCCATACATTGGAATATTTATGCTAAAGGAAAGAAATTTCTATAAAAACAAGCAGGATGAACCCCTCCAGGATGTAAAATATGCAAGCTGAATAAAGACCTATACAAAAATTGGAAGTAAGTGAGTGCTAACAGGGTCCAATGATGTAGTAAAATCAGATGCTCCTCAAGGATCCATGGAAATGATGCAGAACAGCAAAAAGAGAAATAAAATCCTTTAATATAACAGGGACATACTGACACGTTTCGTCTTCGTCAACGCAACTAAGGCAACACAATAGATCACACAAGTGTTTTAAATACTGTAGTCACAGCGGTTATGTGCTGCAGTCACATGACACTATGAAATTGGATTTTAAAATTAACATTTAGCAAACATTACAATGATACACAGATGAAGTGTTTTTTTTGTTTTGTTTTTTTACATTTCTATGCATATTTTGGTACTTTTTAGTCCCAAGAATAACATCCAAACAAAAACAATCTGTCTATTTTGGGGTCAAAAAGTTGCACATTGTGGCTTTGAAAGTTTAGATGTAGTTTTAAGTAGGTTTAAGGTTAAGATTTAGGTCCAAATTAGTTATAATAATTGCTATAGGTATGGCTAGGAAATAAATGTAAACAGAAACCTTTAGGGAAGGGAGGGGTTTTTAATTAACTAATGTTATTTCTTACAGGCGACTGGAAAAACGCACTAAAGAAGAGGATTCTGAAGATTTGCATTAGCTCCACGTGCCTGATCTCACTTTACTGACTCTGGATCGACATTATCTGATCTGTTATGTGTGTTTGCATGTGACATTTATATCAACCGTTCCATCATTTAGTGATTAGCGCCGTGTAATTTTACATGACAGTACTGTTAAAATGTTCTGAATAACCTACAAGACTTATTTTTTTATTTTATGTCAACTTTTAACCATTAGCTGTAGAATTTGTTTTAACAATTTTATACAAATGGATACAATCTGATTTTGTTTTTTACCTAATTTCACCAGGGATTACCTCTTTTCTATCGACTACATAGTTTTATTTTGTATTGACTGTGTTTCTGTTACTGTGCCCTTTATCCATTATGCACGTACAGCATGTGATGTGATTCAGACTGAAAAGAGAGGAAGTGGTCGGTGGGTTAAGCTTGGGATTTCCTGTTTAAAGCTCTGAAGGTGTTTTGTGGTGGAAAAAGATGCTGTTTTGTTCTGTGCACGTCCCACTTATGGCTCAACTTGCCTCTTAAAGCCTAGATTCCTTCATTTCTCTGCTGTTTATAACTTCTACAAAAGAGAATGGGCCAATAGGTCGCATTTTTATGATTTTGTAACATTCTTAATAATGTGTAGTTTAAGTTGGAGCGCAGATCTAAATTTATGTCACTTATTTTACAAGCTGTATTTTTTTATTTAAATACTATGTCCTGTTCAAAATGTTTCATTTTTGACTATATATTCTATTTTTAAGAAAACATTAAAAAATGACAAGTTTGACTACGGTTTTAGTTTAGAAATCCTCTCATTTGTACTTTAACTCTTCAACCAGATGTGGGCAAACTGTTTCCCACACACCAAAAGTGGCTTTTGACTTCTTTTAATCAAGCTCCCTGCACGTTTTTGAGATTAAGTGTTATGTTTTATTATTTTTTTTGTTAAGGCTGCTTTTCTGCAGAAAAAAAGTCTTGTCCCAGACTCTGTCCTGTCTTGGACTAGTGATGCAACTTAAGTTCCGATACCGATTACGATGCTTTGGCTTTAAGTATCTGTGGATAACCGATATCAGCAGAGGGACTGAAATGGGAAATAGGATCAACACCAGCCAGTAAATTTGTCTCATTATGTCCAATTAAAGGCAAAACAATAGAGCCGATACCAGATCCAGCAAAATTTCCTGGATCGGCACTGATATCTGATCCCAATATCGGATCGGTGCATTTCTATCCGAGACCACATTTCACTAAACTTGCCCCAGGGCTTCATGGCCCCAGGGCTTCATGGCCCCAGGGCTTCATGGCCCCAGGGCTGCATGGCCCCAGGCTTCATGGCCCCAGGGCTTCATGGCCCCAGGGCTTCATGGCCCCAGCGCAGTGAACTGTCCAGGCACAGTTTGAAATAAGCCCTGCACAATATGATCATGCAGACATAATTGTATAAATGACAAAGGTGGTCTTGACTGGACTCGGTGGACTGCAGTCTTGGACTTATCTCAGTCTCGACCTACAAAAGTCTTGATCTTGTCTCAGGACTCTGTGGTCTCAGAAAGGTCTTGGCCTTGACTACTACACTGTATAGCATAGTAAAACACTGAAAAATTATACATCTAGCCTTGTTTTAATTGGTATTAGAATTAATTTTGAATATGCATGGTTTCAAAATATTTCTGATCCGGTCTGAAATACAAAAAAGAAATGCGAATAGTAGGTTAGTAAAATGTTCTTGGACCATTGACTTAAAACTAAACAATACAGTTTTGAAACAAGGAAAATAATCTAGATCATTCCTGAAATTATAATTATAATCCTAGAATATTTGTCTTGAAATGCGTGTGTTGTAAACTGAAAACTGAAACTCTACTCATACTATAATTTAAAGTTGTGAGCGCAAAGGGCTTTCACTTTGGGCCAAGGAATCAAGGAGGCATAAAGAGGCAGAGTGAGGAGGCATAAATGGGACGCGACCTTTTCTGAAACCTAATAACCTACTACTGTTAAAATATACTACGACTGAATGTGTCACAGTACAGACTTTCATATGGTCGTAAAGTTATTGAATACTTTTGGGTGATTTTTATGGATCTTTACTGTTCCTGTTCGAGCTGCTTGTCTTTGTCACACTTCCTGTTATCCAAAGGTTTTTCTGCTGCCAAGCCTTATGCATCGCGCGACCTCAAAGTGCCTGGTTCAAAATGCCCTGGGACTTGTCCTCACTGCAAAATGCAAGAATCTGCAGGAGAGAAAATTGCTTGAATTCAGAATATTCATCTTGTTGAATGGTTTTAGTTCACCCTGAGAAGACTATTGAGGTTAAACTTGAAAAAAAGTACTTTAAATAATGTACGACTTAAAGATGTAACTGTGATGAGTGAAGGATAAAGCATGGGATTCTTGTGTATAAAAATGACCGGATACCAGGTGAATATGAGCTTGAAATATGAAGTATTTTACATGTTTTGAGTGTATTTCAATTGGCTTAAAGTAAGCTTGCCAATGAAACTAGCATAAAATATTTTGTGTTGCATCACAAAGAAAAATGCCATTATGGCTTGAAATCAGCTTCTGTACTTGAAATAGTAAACTCCATATTCTTTTTCTACTGGCAAACTATTATTTAAGAAAGTAAAATTCACTGAAATCATGGTAAATACTTTTTTCAATCACTTTTTAACATATTAGCGAATTAAAATTGGGGAACCTAGCTTTTTGGTTTGTAAAATTTCTCTTTTCCCCAAAAAACTTAAGGTAAATACAGCACAGTGACAAAAATCAGACCACTCTGTTCTTTCTTATTCAAATGATAAAGCATTTAAAGGAGACCTATTGTGATTTTTCTGTAAATTTAGGAAGAAACTTTAGCATATGCCAATAAATAATAAATATTTTGTTCATTGTAGAACACAAAATTATCTAACTACTTAGGAAGAGACATAGAGCCAATGACTTCCTGTTCAAAACTGCAGAACCTCGCCTCGAATAAGTCACAGACTTTAAATTACTATTTTTTGTTGTTGGAAAGTGTCTACAGAATCATTTTAATCCTACATTTTTACTTGGAGATGATTTTTTGAGTAATCACAAGTAAATATTGTCAAGTGGAGATTTTCTGAGCACTGAAGAATCAGCTGCAGGACAATACAAAATTACTCAAACATGCATGAATCAATCATTCAATCCAAATACAAGAGACACTGTTATAGCATGGCTTAAAACCCTAAAAGATTATAAAAAGATTTTACATAATAGGTCTCCTTTAATGTTCAATATTGTATACAACCCTTCTAGTTTCACTTTGCGGTTTGTAAAAAAAAAAAAAAAAAAGTTAAGCTGTAATAGCATGTGTCGAGGATTGTAAGAGATAGACAGTTGTTGAACAGATTTGAATAAAGACTTCTGTGATAATCAGGTGTGGGAGGAGGCCACAAGGAAGACTCAGGACATGCTCTAAACCTGGTCTGGGAATGCTTCTGGATCTTCCCAAAAGAACTATACAGTATGTCTTGTTGTTGATCCAAAACTAACAATTTAGGTCAAAATCAAAGTTAAAACCATACTATGTAATTGTTAGTCTAAATCAATGAATTTATTCTTTGACTTGATGCTTGCTTCTTTGTGATTTAGCAGTCACAAAAACGGTAAACAACAAGCCATGTGTTTAAACTGCTTAACGAACTTCTATGTGTTAAGGTGACGGCCACAGAGCAGTGATATGTGATTTTTGCTGTTGCCAGAACGACCTGTGTTTTACTTTTTATTACCGTAAAACACCTGTCTCCATGGTGATTGTTCTGAAGTACTGTAGTCCTATGGGTTTTTCTAATGGGCTTATGCAGGTGACTTTTGTCTTTGGAAAGTTACAAACTGTGCCTTTAATCTGAGATAAATATTCTGATTTCAAGACATTTGCGTCATGTTGATATCTCGTTTTTGCAGAACCTTTCTTATCCAAATCATTAAAAGCCATTGATCGCTGCTTTTCCGATCTCAAGTTTAGAGCCAACTTTGTTTATTGCTCGTCTATAAAAACTGTTATCTATAAAAACTGTTAATGCATGTTGTAGTAATATTGTATGTAGTATATGTGTTGTGTAACAGTCAATATAAAATCATTTAAAATGCTGTAGACAATAAATTTACTTTACACTGACTACATCTGATTTTTGTGTGGGTCATTTTATAAAAGACTGCAAGTTTTCATTGAGGCTGTGGGGTTTAGAGATCCTACATTACATTCATTTTTGACCTTTTATGTTGTGTTGTGTTTTGCTTCATTCACAACCATTTTATGAACTTGACTTACACTTTGAGACAGTTTAACAATCCAGGATTACTAAAACATCTGTGAATAAAACTAACACAACTTTGGAGATGTTTTTGGTGAAGGAAAAACATTCTCAAAAGGCTAAGCGAACACCAAAGTCAATTTCACATAATGGTACCTTTAAATACAATCAGTGCATTTCTGTAATACTTTTAAACGCATGTGGCAAAGGTGTGAACAGTAAAAAAAAATTGAGATTTGCAAAATGCCCCACCTCTGATCTGTGATGATTGTAGTGTAATACCATTGTCATTCCATTAGAGAGCGCTATATACTTAAATGTGCCAATACTAAGCTTGCACCAAACGATCACAGGAAAGAAAATACATGTGTAACCTAATACATAAGAAAATATTAGTAGAAATGCCAAAAGCCTCATTGTACAATTGACTGTGTGCATAAGAGCTGTTTATTTTCAAATCCTCAGACTTTAGCATTAGCATTGACAGACAAATAGCCTACATCTTTTTATAAACACACTTTGGTCCTTTGGTGAAATATTCTCTTCTTTTGTAAAGTATTTAACGTGTTTTCAGAGAAAATCACCAACTGCTTACTGTTCAGTGCCTGATCTTTAGTAATTTTTCATTTTAGGCTGAGGCAGTGAAAACCTCATAAGAATGAACTAAACAGAAAATGAACCTGCCGGCAAGATGTTAGCATTTTTGAAAAAAAAAAAATACTCTTGTGCACAGAGTCAATTGAAATTGAAATCAATCTTGTCTGATAAAAGAATCTCAAGACGAGTCACAAAGATTTTGAGTTAAACGCGGTGCAGAAAAGAAGAAGACGACCTATGATGTCACAAATCAGAACCGTGTTTTCTGAGGCTCATAGTTTCTCACAGACATAAGTCCACCTGAGTTTTTAATGAGGAAGCAATGTTAGAACAGGATTTTAAAACTCCAAAAAGTCAACCTTGTTGGTGTATTTTAGAATAGACAAACCCTACAATAGTTTCTGTTTTTGTCCTTTCAGGTAAAAATGTGCTTCTGACGTATTTAATTATTATTGGCATTAAACTGTTGGCTTGACACGTGAACACCGCTGTAGTTTCTTTACTCAACACCTGCTGCAGATATCTGTTCTGACCAGAGATGGGACACATTGAATAGTATCGAATCGTTCACTACTGGCATTGAGTTTGATCCTCATGTGTCCCTCTATAGCTCTGTTATGTCATTTTGAGGTTAGGAAAGGGTAGATTCCACTGTGACCCTGTTCACCGAAAGCCAAGCTCAGCTGTTTCAGAACAAATATTTGACCATCCACATGAAGCAGGAGTTTTAGCACACTGAAAACGAACATTTCTGAAACCAGGTCCCAGAGTGAAAAGTTTTCAAAACTTCGGCTTAAAGTCTCTGCAGTTCGCTGATGGAGTCATGTCTCATCTGCAGAATGTACTGACCTTAATATGATGTTCACTGTGAAAACCTGTGTCTCATTGCACCATAAGCCACAGAAGACATGGAAATATTAAATAAATCTACTACAATCTCCATCAAATCAGTTTTGAAGCTTTGACAAAAGCATAAATTCACTTTCTCTGTTCTTCTGTAGGTTTTAGATCCATGTTGTTCATTCAGAATGTTTGCTCAGTTTAAAAGAAGTTTCTGTTCACATTAAACAACTTTTCTGCGCATGCTCAGTGTCAAGTCTTCCTAATTTTGTGACTTTCTGTGTTAGTGTCACAGCGCCAGAAATGAATGAAACATTTACTTTTTTTTTACTTCCCTAAAAACTATATTAAAGCAGTATAATTGTTTTTACTGAAAAGTCATGTTTTATTTTAAACGGAAAAAGTAGCTAGTTCCTATGAGGCTAAACAGAATCAAAAGCATATCAGAATCATGAGTCATGTAATCGAGACAAGAATCAAATTGTGACTCAACAGAATCGTCCCATCCCAAGTTCTGACACCTATACCTTCTGAGGCATCACATTTAGCTCTCCAGCACTGCCCAGTTTGCCAGCTTTGTTTGAAATGCGGTTGTGGACAAATTTTACAAATTTAGTGGTACATGAACACAGCACTCCTGTGGATGTGATCAAACCGCTTTGAAATCAAGGAGCCTTAGAGGTAAGTAGGGTCTGTAGGAAAAGAGACGTGCAAAAACAAAACGCAGAATCAACTTTTTTTCACTGTCAAACTGTGTATATGGGGTCAAAATTAACCACTTCCTTTTGTTTCACATGCTACCAGATGGTAGATAACCCTCACACAAACACATACAATTAACTTCTTTCCTTATTGGTCAGAATGTATTTAAAATAAAGTAGTTTACTGGTTTTGTTATTCAGAATAACATTGGAACAATAATTTGATGTCAGGAACAACTGATATAAATGACAAACAAAATACCTAGATCCAATGATGTGGATTCAGAGTCATTTAAGTGAGATCAGACTCCAGAGGTAGGATTAAGTATCACTAAGAATCTTTTGATACAATACATATCCCAATTAGGGGTCACAGTATGATACATATCCTGATACATGTTATGTCAAGTCCCCAAAAATATCACAATAGATTTTTGATACAACAATTGAAAAAAATCTGCCAAATGGGTATTTTAATCATGCAGAAAAAAACAAACATTGAATTTTATTTATAATCCACACTTTCTTTATGGAGCATTGGATTTATGAATTATTTAAATGTTCAGAAATGAGAAAACGTAATAAATAAATAAATAAACAAACAAACAAACAAACAAACAACAAATAACTAAATAAAGCTATAGAAAGGTATTGTATATTACTATGTTTTTGAGTAAAGTCCTTCTTAAAACCAGAGTTAAGAATGTTAAGAATGTAACTAAGTCCAGGTTCATAATGTAAATATTAATATATATATATATATAATATATATATATATATATATATATATATATATATATATATATATATATATAAATACTTCATTGAGTTCATGTTGTTAAAAGTATCCTGATACTCTACTGAGTCACGATATGTCTCGATATCAATACATCCAGTACAGATCTATATATCTTCTTCCTCTTCTTTAGTGCGTTTTTCCAGTCGCCTGTAAGAAATAATGCTACGTTAGTACAAAAGGTTCATTTGGGCTCCATGAAATACAATTACAATGCACAATATCACTAACTCAAACCCTGCACTCTCAGGGTTTTAAACAAGTAAAGGAAAGGACAAACATGGATCGACCTGCTGCTGGTGCCAGATCCAGGACTAAACATGGACCGGCCTCCTAATGGTGCCGGAGTCAGGACTAAACATGTGCCTTTAGCACATGATACTGTCTTCTTGAAGATTCAAACTTCAAGAAGACAGTATCATGTGGGGGGGGCTGGGGGAAGGGTGATCCCATACTCTTTTTTCACATTTTGAGACTTTTATGGGGCGAAAAGCCATTTAATATATGGCTTTTATTACAGGTTTGTATAGAATAAAAATGTTTGTTATTTGGACTAAGATAGAAGAATTGCTTACATTTGACATAGAAAGCTTGAGTTTTACTAATATGGGCCAATCTAGCAAGAAGTCTGTGGGCCAAAAAACAGTTTGGACGTGTCTGCACTACAGGTTAGTATTAGTGGCAGATAAGGACATTGTCCATAATGTCTTGTGTTCTACCTTTTGTCAGTAGCACTGTTCTTGCACACTCTCTCCCACTCGTCTCTTGTCTGTTCTTCAATCCACAGGGCAAGAGCTTCTTACTATCATCACGTCACACTTTTACACTTTTAGTGGTATTTAACCACTTTATATACCTGGTATGATTTGTCTTGAGAGAGAAGAGAAAAACTAGAGGGCTGTGAGCAAGCGCACAGCAGCAAGTCACAGTGGCCCTGCGCACACTGGACCCAAACTGTGTGGCTCTTCTCAGGTTTGCCCAAAGAATCCATTCTGAATATGGAACGCAGATGTAACGTCAGTTGTCATGTTTATATTCAAAATAGCTTTATGGGTATAGGTTGGTTTCACATGTTACCACAACATTCTAAAGCCAATGTTATTTCAGTGAGGTTGAGTGTAAAATGAATATTGTTTAAATGCATCTACAGGCTAAATGCAGCTAAACAGGAAGTGCACGTCCTAGAAAAGTGAGCGGGACAAAATAGGGTCAATACACATCATGGATTGATTGAAATGTTTGATATTTTTTCCAACTGACAGAAAGTCATCATAAGGCGTTTTCGCACTGTAGGAACTTTTTGTTGTTCCTGTAACCTTTTTAGCTCCTGGCCCTTTTCTGGCGTGTTCGCACATAGGAAGGACCAAGAACCAGGAGGCCAATGTGTGAACCAACTTAGCTCCTGCTCTGGGGCAAGTACTTTTCCCTTAGACCGAGAATCTTTCAACGGTATTTATGACGTCGTTGATGGATGTACACACACGTGACGCACATCAACAACGTCCGGCACGTCGGACATTTTTGTTAAAAATATAATAGCATTAAAGTTTGCTGAAGGCGGTGCGAGATGGATAGATGCAGAGGTACAAGCAGTGCTAAGTCCGTACGCTAACGAGAAGGTACAGCGCGGCTTTGAGGGACCCCCAAAAAAAGTACAAACTTGCAAACACATTTATCACAAAGCGAAGCAAAGCCACGAGAAAAAAAAACTGAAACAGGACTATAACAATATCAAGGACCACAACAGCTGGAGTGGAGAAACATTAAAAAACAGCGAATGGTTTCCCATCCTCGACAGTATTTTAGCACATCGACACCGTCTGGCTGGCAACGTAACTGTCTGACCTGGATCCTCGTTTGAGCAGTGCTAATGCTAGCACGTACTGCTAAGGGTAGAAGTAGGCGTTTTCCCACATGAAAGTACCAAGAACTAGTCCCAACATTCCTTTAGCCCATATTTAGTCAGAAGAACTATCCTGTCCCCATGTTTGTGTTCACACAGCAAACATTTCTGAAAGTGGGTCTAACTAGCTTTAGCATTAGCATCTGTAAAGTCTGCAACATTTAAATAAGTCTTTATGTTTCCGATTCTACATAAAACTATAATGTGCAAAATTTAAAAACATCACTGAAATTAACAATTAAACAAAATTATTCTCTGTAATTCCTAATAATAGTCCTATAAAGGCTACTATTGACAAATTAAATAAATGCAGAGTTATTGCTTTTAAATAATTTTTCTTAAGGATAAGGAAAGTTTATTAAATGTGAAAATGTGTAAAACATGATTCAAAACGAAGTTAGAATTGTACTGTCACCAAAAGGTTCCTGGTCTGACAGGAAAGTACCTGCCCCAGAGCAGGAGCTAAAAAAGTTCCTGTGTGGCCCCAGTCTGAATGCTCCCAAAATGGGTACAGGAACTAAAAAAGTACTAGGAATTGAAAGAAGGGCTGTAGAAGTGTTCCCTGCACTAAAGCAAACACATACACACAACATCGCTATTTTATAATCTGACCTGAGAGATGTTGATTCCAGTGAGTTTCTGCACAGCGCTGGGCAGTGTGGTCATGATCTCCAGCACTTCTGCTACCAGTTTAGCCGCTCCGACCTCTGACCCTCCGCTGGAAACCATGGTAACCTTTTGTGCTTCGGACAGTGGTTTGCTGATCTCCTTTGCCATCTGTGGAGAAGGAAATTTATATTTATTGTTATAAACCTATTAATTGTATTATTGTGTTATTATTTTTACTTATGCGATTTGTTTGTTTGTTAGTTTTTTGATAAATTCAGCTGAGGAAAAGCACAGATATATTTCCTTCCACAAAAGCAAAATAAGCCTGAGCACATTTTTCAAAGTCAAAATGGCCTATAATTCTGCTAAAACCACCTTCATATCACTGTCTCCGTCCAAGCTCGATTCTTTTTTTCCCCCTAAACTTTGTTTATTGTTTTTTGAAATGGTAAATACAGTATATTGACATATATACATACATACAGTATATCCATGAGTACCCGAATAAAATAAAAATAAATAAAAAAACCCAGTTCCTATATATTTACACACACGCACAAGTCAAGTATTATTTTCAAATAAATACACAAATTATATTCCAATACAACTGCAATATATTTGTATATTTTACTGAAATACAAATGAAAAAGAGTACTGCTGTTTCACTTGAAAAAAGAGATTCGTGTAAAAACAAACAGGTGAGTCATGTATGATCAGTCACAATTTCTCAAATTTAGGGAAATACACTGAAACATCCCGTAACCAGTGATTGTGTGAAGAAGAATAAGGTGATTTCCATTTCATTAAAATATTTCGACGCGCAAGTAAGGTCAAAAAAGCAAATGCTCTTTTCTGGGAGTGTAACAGAGTTTACAGAGACGATGTAACACCAAACGGAGCACTCAAAGAGTATGGTGAAATTGTTTTACCCTTAACTTCTGATACTATTAAAACAAAAACTAGCCTAGTAATCAGATAGTTGTGGACAGAGCCAAAATGTATGAATTAAATTAGAGTGTGAGAGTTTACACCTGTCAGAGTCAGACGATAGGTTAAAATAAAGTTTGGCCAAGCGTGCCTTAGGGTAATAAATGCGATGTAATAACTTGCACTGAACAAGGCTGTGTTTCCACAAATAGATGATTTATGTACCAAAAGCAGCATTTGTGACCAGAGTTCTTCTGATATGTTTTGTTCCAAATCCTCCTCCAAGTAACTTGATTGTAAGTAATAGAAACCTTTTCTCTCCAGTTGGATTCTTAAGTTAGTTTTATGAATGATTCTCACCAGAGGCAGTTTCTCCAGCAGCAGGTCGACCATGGCTCCTTCCTGATACTGTTTGAAGGCCTCTGCTTTCTTTGCCATCTGCTCTGCTTCAGCTCGACCTTTAGCCTCCAGGGCAAAAGCCTCTGCTTGTCCCTTCAGCTGCAGTCACACAATATAAGTTTGAAACTCAACAAATTCACCGAGGGCACATTTAATTACACAAGTGTTTGAAAGAGCTCACCTTGATAGACTCTGCCGCGGCCTCAGCCTCCATAATGAGTCGCACGCTGTGAAAGAGAAGTATTAATCAATTAATTTACATGTTTCAATAGATTATTAACTGATCCAGCAGTGATGTGGAGCTACAAACACAGTCTGGTACTAATATAAACATTATATCCCATTCAATTTACTTTTGCAGCACAAAAAGTAATTTAGTTATTGTAACTGTCGACAGCACAGACACATGACTGTTAAAATGTTCATTACTTTTGCCAATGATTCTTGCTAAACTTTCTATAGGATTTGTGAATTTTGGTTAAACAAACAAACAAGAACAACAACAAAAAATACAGTTAATCTGTGTTGTTTTAACAGTACAGAGCAATGTAAGTTGGGGTTTGGTAAGACATTACATTTTTGAGACTAAAATATGCATGATTCTAAATGAAAAGGGAAAACAAAGGTGGGATGATTAAAAGCTGTTAAAGGTTACTTTGGCATCATAGTTCTCCATTAAAGCAAAGCCAAAGGCCATTTTTGCATCCTAAAGCCCTGTAGGACCCAATAAAAACTCAAATAATTTGTACAAAAACAGCTCTTACCGTTGTGCTTCGGCCAGTTTCTCCAGCTTGTATTTCTCTGCGTCCGTGGGTTTCTTGACTTTGGCGTCCAGCTCCTTCTCCTTCCTGATGATCTCCTGCTGCTGAAGCATGATCTGCTGTGAGCGCTCCACCACCTGCACCTGCATCTTCTCCTCCTCAATGCGCTGTTTGGTCTTAGCCACCTGGACACACACGTTTGGGTAATTTGTTTTTAAAACAGCCTCTATAGACACTTGAATACACTGCTCAAATCTCTTCTGGGATATCAGCGTGTGTTACTAGAGGTAACACGGTAAAATGAGTGTTCTCACCACTGAAGGTAAAATGAGGCAGGTTCTACAACCCGCACAAGTTGCTCAGGTAGTGTAGTGGAGAGGTTCTCAACCTGGGGGTCAGGACCCCCATGGGGATTGTGAATTGATTTCTGGGAGTTCCCTAATCATGTGAAAAATTGAACTTAAACAAGGTTTGACAGCTTCAAAATGGCTGACCTACAAGACGACTTTACCTAGGCATATGTTTTCAAATTAAAATCAAACAGAAGACTAAAGACTTATAATAAATATAATAATAATAATAATAAAACATTTTTGTAACGCACATTAGATTTCAAAGAAATCTCAAAGTGCTACAGAAGGAAATAAAAAAAAAAAAGTTAAATAATTACATTAAAATACTATTTAACAAGATTACAAGTAGGGCTGTGCAATTAATCGAATTTCAATTTCAATTATGATTATTGCTGTAATCGTTTACAAAAACTGTGTAATTGAGTAATCGTGATCATTAACCGTGACTCATTGTGTTTGTAAATGCTCAGATATTTCCTTGAGTTGTAAAAGTAGGTCCCAGACTTTGTAATTGTAGAATACATTTACAACGGTATCTTTTATAAGATACCACCCATTTCATTTGATCTCTTCACTCTTTACACATTTAAATTTTTTAAATAATTGTGACTATTATTTTCATCATAATCAAGCAGCCCTAATTACAAGAAAAAAGACAAAACAATCATGACTATCCTAGTGGGCCTGCCTCCACACTAGAGACTCTGGGAGAGCGTTCCACAAAGCCTGTGATGGAAAGCTTGGTCCTGGGCAGGTGGAGGTTGTGAGTGGAGCTCAAGCAGAGGCATTGAATTGAAATGGAGTGCGGGGTGAGTAGTTCACTGAGGTAGGTTGGGCAGTTCCATGTATGCACTGGTATGTAAGGAGGCACACTTTTGTAATGAATTGTGAAATAGATGGGCAGCCAGTGTAGGGATCTGAGAACAAGGGTTATATGATCATATTTGCACCTACTCTATCACTTTGCAGTTAGCCTGCATTTTATTATTATAGAGGTTGCAACTGAAAAAGGTTGAGAACCACTGGTGTAGTGTTGCTCATCCAGGATGACATGTCAAGTCCCACTGTGGTAAGATGTTTGCTGAGTCTTCCAGCACAGTGTGAGAGCATGAACGAGATACCTGGAGACCAAGAGGAGGCTGAAGGAGGGCAAGTATGTATGTATGCAGTATGTTTATAAAAAAAAACTGTGCAGAGCTTGTTCTCTGTCAGGGCCCCATAATGGTAAGAGGAAAAAACTACTGAAGTTTAGTTATTATTCAGAGTCTTTGTAGGTGGAGTTAAGATTGTACCTGGAGCTGATAGGCCATCTCAGACTCCGCCTTCTTCGTGTTAACCTCCACATCGTAGGCAGCTTTTTTCAGATCAAAATCTCTCTGAGCTTTGGCCATCTCAATTTCATTCTTATTCTCAGCAGTCATTCTCTGCTGCATCGCAAGGGCCTTCTGTGAATGCACAGAAAATGAGGCATGTATGAAAGTTTTCAGTTAAAATATACATTCACAAGTTGCTATTATTAGACTGACAGACAGACAGACGATTGATTTACCTTGATGACGGCGTCTCTCTTGTGCTCAGCCTGTCCGACCCGAGCGTCTCTCTGGACCTGAGCTTTTCTGGCTCTACCCAAAGAGAAGAGATATTTCTGCAAACAAAGAAAGCACTTTTATTTGGCCATATCAGAGTGTCAATGCATGATCCTGTCAGATCTCAGAAGCTGAGCTGGTTGGGCCTGGTCAGTATGTTGATGGGAGACCGCTGGGACCTCAGGCGACACAGTGGGATGACTAGAGGAGAAATCTTAGGCAAGACACTCCTTTTTATGTTTTCATTTAGAATTTATTTATTTATTATTCTTATTAACTTGAATCTAAATAAAAAGCATTCTTTGTCTAAATGCTTGTGTAATGCACCAAGATGTTATTGCTTCCAGTGCAACACAAAAGTGTGAGTGGAGCAAGGTAGCACAAGTGATTAGAAATGAATGCATGTCATGGCAGTTTTTAGCAACATGCAAGATAGAGATAAAACGAGATAAAACAGGCTGGATAAAACAGACTATGCACACTGCCCATGGTCTACATTTACTACTCACACTGCAAAAGGAAAAGCATTAGTCTGTCTTATATTTATTACATTGTTAGACATGGACAAGACAGTGGAGACACAAAAATATTTGACAATATTTATTGTGGCTGGAGAAAACTAACTTTCAGTTATTTTCTTCAGAAAAAAAAAAAAAACCATACAAATTTTGAACCTTGAACGAGATTAACCTAATGTGAATAAAGTGAAATCCAATTCCAGGAATGTTTCTAACTAGAAAACAATGCTATAAAAACTTGTAAAACCAGATTTTGCATCACCTTACATAAATGTATTTGTGTATTTTACCTGATCGTCTTGGATGTCTTTTAAAGTGTAGCTGATGATGCTCATGCCCATGTTCACCAGGTCGGACGAGGCCACTTTAAAAACCTGCTCAGAGAACTTCTGACGGTCCTGACAGATTTCCTGCACACAAATGTATACAGTATACTTGTTCTGTCTATTTCCTTTCAAACAGGAGAAAATGAAAGGGAGGAAGAAAAAAAGAACTAGAAACAAACATAAGACTAATCAGAGATTAAGGATGTACAATTAATAAATATTTAATGAAACCTAGATCTAAACATTTTAATTTGTCAGTGAACGGAGAACAAAACCTTATGTAATTATGACCTCACCTCCACAGTCAGATGGGAGATGATGGCTCTCTGATGACCCTCCATCGTTTCCTGAGCAATCTGAGCAATCTCCATCTCAGACTTCCCCAAAAACATCTGACACGCTGTCATCAACATTTCTTTGTTCTGACCCTGGATTTTCACCTTCACAGAAACAAATATTTAGGTTTTTAGCATTAATAATTATGGTGTCTGAAATATTGTTTAATATCGAGTAACTTTTCGAAGGCAAATATTTAAGTGCATGATCCCATAAAGATAGAAAGTTAAAACAATACTTTGAAGATATAACAGTTTCTATGGAATGCAGTGAAAGATTTTAGCAAAAGGAGCAACATTTCTATAGAAAAAAGCTAAACTCAATTTTGGCGAGATGCAAGCCGACACAGATAATAGGCAAGAACAATTTTATACTGTTATTTAGTCCAAGAAAAGCAAAACATCCAACTGAAAAGTCCTTTTTTATACAAGTTGATATTTTGGGTTAAAAAAAAAAGGCTAAATGGCGTGCCTTTAAGGCTGAGGAACCTGCTTTTCATGCTGCATCAGGTGCATGATAAATATGGGTATATATACATACAGTATTTGACTGCAGTTATGCCTTAAAAACATATTTTTACAGTCAAAAATAAAACTGAATTGTAATACAATACTCACTATTAAATTTAGACAGTGCACTTCAGAGGGATTTTTTTGTTTATCAACACGGGCGATGTGCGCGCACCCCTGGTGTAGAAAGAGCCTCCGCACACAGACACAAACATTGGAAACAAGTCGAAAAAGCTCTGTTGTCAGCACACGTCAAGAGTTTATCATTGTGCGGAAACAAAAGTTATGCTGCTAAGTTAACATTTGTGGATGAAATTCGACCCTACGACCCTTCAAAGTTACATTTCAGCTGAGTGAAAAAACGGCGAGAAAACGCTGTCTCGAGCTTCAGGAGACAAACGTCCGTCATACCGGTTCATACCTGAATAAAACAGCTGTCGCTGTCGTCCCGTTTCGTTTTTTATTCGAACAAGTTTCTCCATGTAAACAGATGAAGAGAAGCACTTTCTGCATAACGCATGCGCGGTAGGGCGGAAAGTGACGTTGACCGAAAATCCCTCTATACAATCGCCTGAATTTGTCACAAAGTGCTGCATTTAAATATACTTTTTGGGGTTAAAGACAAATTATTAACAGCAGCAACAAAAAAATACTCCAGGACCTAGAGTTAAGTTGAGAAAGACACATAATGCATTGCAATGATTTGATGCTGTGCCATCAGATGTTCCTAGCTTTTTTTCTCTGCTGATCCTAGATTTTGAGTTACAAATACACAAAGCCTTTATGCAAACATGTACCAGCAGAGCCTCTTGACATTATCAAGGGTTTTCCACAGGGATCAATTCTGGTACCTCTTTTTTTTATATACTAAAATATGCATGAACCACCCACATTCAGCAAAGTTATATTCTATTGACAGACTAGATAATGAAATAAATTATGACAGTTATAAACATTAAATATGAATTTTAATCATTTGATCATTAATGATTATTTATGTAAAACTACCTGTGCGATTCCAGTGACAGAGATGGGAACACCGCGAAGAGTGTAGACTTTCTCACTCTTCACATTTAGAGTCAGAATGTTCAGCTTCATTCTGTCAAACAAAACAGAAAAAAAAAAGTTGTTGTTCATCTACAGTATCATTTAACAAACTCAAAAAGTCCATTGACAAGAGTAAATAGTTCACCTTTGGATTTGCTGAATAAAAGGAAACACAATACTCCTCCTCCAATGATCATCAGAGGTGGAGTCCGGCCGCAGCCCTTAACAAAAACACAAAAAGAACTATTTAAAACAGATATCTACAGCTCTCCAACTCTGCCCTCAGCTCCTCAAAGAGTGAAGGAAAGAATTCAAATCTTAACCACCACATACCTATTACTAAATAAATATACACTTCAGAAGCTTAAAGTGTGTGTGACGGATTACAAACATTTTTCATTGTAGACATTATTCTATTAGACGCATTAAACATTTAGATTGTTTCACCCAGTTTGGCTGTTTTGATGAGATTTTATACTTGTTTTGTCCAGCAAACATAAATATTTAGACTTAGTTTCACAAACTGTTACCTAGCAACAATTTAAATATGGACCAAAATCCACTAAAGCGGCATAATTAGATATGATCTGACAAATGATAAACCAGCTAACACTTTTTTGTGACACTGTAACTTTCTGGAGAAGAAAACTCAACTAAACTATTCAATAGATTAAAACGTTAAAATGATACTTTGGAACATTTGCAATGCAAAACAAAAAATATAGCTAAAGGAACCAATTTTTCATGGAATCATGCAGGAGGCCCTCCTTTTGGAGAAATAATAGTTCATTTTGTGAAAATATGGTTTTACTTAAGTTTATTTTTTGGCCAAAAAGTTACATGGTGGACCTTTAAACTGCCACGAAAGTTGCATTTTGGAGCTTTTTGACGACACATGTGAAGGGATTCTGCTTAGGAACTCAAATTACTTCCTGGAATTATCAACTTCAGGTTAAATTTCTTCAGAATTTCCATCTTAACTGCTGTAAAAACTATGCTAAATATTTACCCACTGAGACTATCACACCAAACTAAATTAAAAATTTCTGTCGTATGGGCTTTAACTGTGTGCACTGATAAATAGATAATATGTATGAGTATGTTTGTTTTTAATGGCATATAATTATATCCTAAGTACAAATCCTCAAACAAATGTGAACAGAAACTTAAGTATTCAAAAATTTTAATACACAAAAATCTATTTTATGAAAAGAGTGACTCTGCATCACTGGGCCTACTACTCTTTTGAAGCCTGATCATGTCAGGTCTCAGAAGCTAAGCAAAACAAGGCCTGGTCAGTCCCTGGATGGGTGACACAGGTGCCACTGTGGTGTAAAATGAATGGAAAAGGGTGTGATGTAAGTTATAAAAATTCTATTGTTTTTCTGTACACAAAAGGTATAAAGCCTTTGATTAATGTTTTGCTTAATTTTGATTAAAGTTGCTAAAATATATTAAACATCTCTCTGATATTTTGATTCTAAATTGCTTCGAATATGTGTATTTATCTAATATGTAGGATTTATACAGAACAAGTACAGAATAGAATTTTAATAGCTTACATCATACTCATTTTACATTCATTGTCCATATTCATAGTGGCACCTGTTGTTCCACCTGTCTGCCATCTAAGCTCTGACCAGGCCCTATCCTACTTAGCTTCTGAGATCTGACAGGATTCAGTAATATCAAGCTGGAGACTAGGAGACCCCTGCAGATCTGAACCGCAGATTTACACCACTCTTCTTCTCTGTAGTTTTATTTTCCAAGATTACACCACTGCGTTGATAACGCCACCTGAAGTTGAAAGAATGTAATAACTGAGGGAAAGCGCTTATGTAGTGCATTACTTGTTGAAAATAAATAAAATTGAACTTTAATCACTTTAATAACTTTTCCACAATGTGTTGGAGGTTCGGTGCCTCTGGTTCTGTCTGGCTGTGATCCCGCAGCCCCGGTNCGTCATTGGTTTGAACAAAATGTGTCAAGGTGGAATAGTCACATTGGAATTTCTGGGAACGCCGCCAAAGCAAAGTCCAGAGGAAAACAGCTGAATATGTGTGATTATGTCACAGCTGTTTGGATGGCTCTGATGTAATGGCTCAATGCTCTTAGCACAACTTATGAAATCGAGTCACAAATAAACAGCGTCGGAAAGAATATGGAGGATTTAGAGGTTTTGCAAGTTTCAATGCCGATTTTGTAAAAGTATTTAAACCTAATGTAAATACGGCTAAATTAAATGGCTAAATTACTAATGTGTTCATCAACATTAAATAGAGGTTAGACATAAACACATTTCTCTTTACAACATACTAATTCCCAAAATTCACTTATTAACTTAGGTAAACAACAAAACACACAATACTACACAAGCACAGATATCTTGTTAATGTATCTACTCAATGGAATGAGTCCACAACGTCCCGACTATGTCTAATAATGTCCACCATCTCTTTTCAACAAAATCATTATGTTTGTCTGTTGTTGTTAGCATTGTGGCTAACCGTTAGCATACTGACACATGTGACAAAAGCTTAAAACACATGGTGGTAAATAATTTGGGGCTCAGAATGAGCAAAACATGTCGGAAGTTTAATTTCAACAATTTCTGTTTACATTTTAAGGAAGTAATATACTGTATATATATATTACTTACTTATACTTCGAGCTGATTGGGGTGGGGCCTACCTTATTTGAGCTTAGCCAATCTCAGCAACAACTCGTAATGGTGTATCCAATGTCCGTGTGAAATAGAACAAGTACATGTCACACATACTGCTCTTCTTTCAAACAGAAATTACTCTGTATTTTTGCTAAAACCACATCAAAAGCAGCAGAAACACGAACATCCACGAGAGCAGCCATCTTTGTTTAGCTTGAATAAGACTCGGCGGCGGCGCCAAGATGCTAACAGGCTTGGTTTATCTTCTGTTTGTGAATTCACAAAATATTGCAAGATAAATGATCTGCTGGCCAGGTTAGGTCATTCATGGTTTGGATGTCTTCAGTGTGAATCTACAATGTTCATAGTCATGAAGATAAAGACGATCTATACTTAGTGTACCAACAATGTATTAATAGTCATAAATATTAACACATATTTACAACCCCCATAGAAATGAATTACGAATGAATTATGCACAAAAGGAGTGAAATCACGCTAATTACATGCTATTGATGACCTATTATGTCAAGGTATACTCTTTTTTTGTGAGAGCTGGTTTTATATTGCTCAAATAAACTAAACAAAATTAAACTCAACTAGTCGTGAATCTCATGCTGCGCTGTGTAAATAATGAAACAATTGAGAGATTGAGATTCAGTCATGTCGAATCACCCATATTTGGTTGTGGGTTTTAAATCCACAGATAGATAATTTTTCCTTCAGGGTCATTGATAGCATGACTTTCAGCATTTTTTGCCTGGTGGACTCCAGAGAGGCTGTTTCTGGACCTCCTTTAGAGACTGTGTAAAACCCTCAGAGCTCTGGACTCATTTCTCTTCTTACAGGGCACATGTCTATGGAGACTTCTGAAACAGGCTGCTTCATCCCAAAGCTCAGTTCAATCTGTTTTAGGCTACAGTCCACCAAGACCCAACCAGAGTCAGGTCCTGGGCTAAAACTGGAACAGGAACAAGCATTCTGTTGAGAAAATTCACCAAGTATAGTTCATTTGTAATAATACTTGTTTTTTTTTTTTGGGTGGCTATCCTCTGTTATGTTTTGAATGATTGTTTGTCTTAGTCTTAGAGAAGGGCCTCATCCTGAACACCTTTAATTTCCACAGTCGGACATAAAACAGATCAATCATTTCAAGGAAACCATTTGGCAGAAACCATTATTGTCAGTTTATTACAGTTTTCTCTCATTATTTAGTCAAAGTTGTATTGGATTGATCATGTTAGTTAATAAAATTGTTCTTATCTTATTCCAAATTGTTTGTTCACATCTTTCAACATTTAGGAGTGTTGATGTCTGCACTTTTTTCCTAAGCAAATATCATTTAAATGATCTTGATTTCAATTATTTTTTTAAATAATTGTGACTAATTATTTTCATCATAATCAAGCAGCCCTAATTACAAGAAAAAAGACAAAACAATCATGACTATCCTAGTGGGCCTGCCTCCACACTAGGACTCTGGAGAGCGTTCCACAAAGCCTGTGATGGAAAGCTTGGTCCTGGCAGGTGGGAGGTTGTGAGTGGAGCTCAAGCAGAGGCATTGAATTGAAATGGAGTGCGGGGTGAGTAGTTCACTGAGGTAGGTTGGGGCAGTTCCATGTATGCACTGGTATGTAAGGAGGCACACTTTTGTAATGAATTGTGAAATAGATGGGCAGCCAGTGTAGGGATCTGAGAACAAGGGTTATATGATCATATTTGCACCTACTCTATCACTTTGCAGTTAGCCTGCATTTTCTTATTATGGAGGTTGCAACTGAAAAAGGTTGAGAACCACTGGTGTAGTGTTGCTCATCCAGGATGACATGTCAAGTCCCACTGTGGTAAGATGTTTGCTGAGTCTTCCAGCACAGTGTGAGAGCATGAACGAGATACCTGGAGACCAAGAGGAGGCTGAAGGAGGGCAAGTATGTATGTATGCAGTATGTTTATAAAAAAAAACTGTGCAGAGCTTGTTCTCTGTCAGGGCCCCATAATGGTAAGAGGAAAAAACTACTGAAGTTTAGTTTATTATTCAGAGTCTTTGTAGGTGGAGTTAAGATTGTACCTGGAGCTGATAGGCCATCTCAGACTCCGCCTTCTTCGTGTTAACCTCCACATCGTAGGCAGCTTTTTTCAGATCAAAATCTCTCTGAGCTTTGGCCATCTCAATTCATTCTTATTCTCAGCAGTCATTCTCTGCTGCATCGCAAGGGCCTTCTGTGAATGCACAGAAAATGAGGCATGTATGAAAGTTTTCAGTTAAAATATACATTCACAAGTTGCTATTATTAGACTGACAGACAGACAGACGATTGATTTACCTTGATGACGGCGTCTCTCTTGTGCTCAGCCTGTCCGACCCGAGCGTCTCTCTGGACCTGAGCTTTTCTGGCTCTACCCAAAGAGAAGAGATATTTCTGCAAACAAAGAAAGCACTTTATTTGGCCATATCAGAGTGTCAATGCATGATCCTGTCAGATCTCAGAAGCTGAGCTGGTTGGGCCTGGTCAGTATGTTGATGGGAGACCGCTGGGACCTCAGGCGACACAGTGGGATGACTAGAGGAGAAATCTTAGGCAAGACACTTTTATGTTTTCATTTAGAATTTATTTATTTAGAATTTATTTATTTATTATTCTTATTAACTTGAATCTAAATAAAAAGCATTCTTTGTCTAAATGCTTGTGTAATGCACCAAGATGTTATTGCTTCCAGTGCAACACAAAAGTGTGAGTGGAGCAAGGTAGCACAAGTGATTAGAAATGAATGCATGTCATGGTAGTTTTAGCAACATGCAAGATAGAGATAAAACGAGATAAAACAGGCTGGATAAAACAGACTATGCACACTGCCCATGGTCTACATTTACTACTCACACTGCAAAAGGAAAAGCATTAGTCTGTCTTATATTTATTACATTGTTAGACATGGACAAGACAGTGGAGACACAAAAATATTTGACAATATTTATTGTGGCTGGAGAAAACTAACTTTCAGTTATTTTCTTCAGAAAAAAAAAAAAAACATACAAATTTTGGAACCTTGAACGAGATTAACCTAATGTGAATAAAGTGAAATCCAATTCCAGGAATGTTTCTAACTAGAAAACAATGCTATAAAACTTGTAAAACCAGATTTTGCATCACCTTACATAAATGTATTTGTGTATTTTACCTGATCGTCTTGGATGTCTTTTAAAGTGTAGCTGATGATGCTCATGCCCATGTTCACCAGGTCAGACGAGGCCACTTTAAAAACCTGCTCAGAGAACTTCTGACGGTCCTGACAGATTTCCTGCACACAAATGTATACAGTATACTTGTTCTGTCTATTTCCTTTCAAACAGGAGAAAATGAAAGGGAGGAAGAAAAAAAGAACTAGAAACAAACATAAGACTAATCAGAGATTAAGGATGTACAATTAATAAATATTTAATGAAACCTAGATCTAAACATTTTAATTTGTCAGTGAACGGAGAACAAAACCTTATGTAATTATGACCTCACCTCCACAGTCAGATGGGAGATGATGGCTCTCTGATGACCCTCCATCGTTTCCTGAGCGATCTGAGCAATCTCCATCTCAGACTTCCCCAAAAACATCTGACACGCTGTCATCAACATTTCTTTGTTCTGACCCTGAATTTTCACCTTCACAGAAACAAATATTTAGGTTTTTAGCATTAATAATTATGGTGTCTGAAATATTGTTTAAAATCGAGTAACTTTTCGAAGGCAAATATTTAAGTGCATGATCCCATAAAGATAGAAAGTTAAAACAATACTTTGAAGATATAACAGTTTCTATGGAATGCAGTGAAAGATTTTAGCAAAAGGAGCAACATTTCTATAGAAAAAAGCTAAACTCAATTTTGGCGAGATGCAAGCCGACACAGATAATAGGCAAGAACAATTTTATACTGTTATTTAGTCCAAGAAAAGCAAAACATCCAACTGAAAAGTCCTTTTTTATACAAGTTGATATTTTGGGTTAAAAAAAAAAGGCTAAATGGCGTGCCTTTAAGGCTGAGGAACCTGCTTTTCATGCTGCATCAGGTGCATGATAAATATGGGTATATATACATACAGTATTTGACTGCAGTTATGCTTAAAAACATATTTTTACAGTCAAAAATAAAACTGAATTGTACTACAATACTCACTATTAAATTTAGACAGTGCACTTCAGAGGGATTTTTTTGTTTATCAACACGGGCGATGTGCGCGCACCCCTGGTGTAGAAAGAGCCTCCGCACACAGACACAAACATTGGAAACAAGTCGAAAAAGCTCTGTTGTCAGCACACGTTAAGAGTTTATCATTGTGCGGAAACAAAAGTTATGCTGCTAAGTTAACATTTGTGGATGAAATTCGACCCTACGACCCTTCAAAGTTACATTTCAGCTGAGTGAAAAAACGGCGAGAAAACGCTGTCTCGAGCTTCAGGAGACAAACGTCCGTCATACCGGTTCATACCTGAATAAAACAGCTGTCGCTGTCGTCCCGTTTCGTTGTTTTATTCGAACAAGTTTCTCCATGTAAACAGATGAAGAGAAGCACTTTCTGCATAACGCATGCGCAGTAGGGCGGAAAGTGACGTTGACCGAAAATCCCTCTATACAATCGCCTGAATTTGTCACAAAGTGCTGCATTTAAATATACTTTTTGGGGTTAAAGACAAATTATTAACAGCAGCAACAAAAAAATACTCCAGGACCTAGAGTTAAGTTGAGAAAGACACATAATGCATGCAATGATTTGATGCTGTGCCATCAGATGTTCCAGCTTTTTTCCCTGCTGATCCTAGATTTTGAGTTACAAATACACAAAGCCTTTATGCAAACATGTACCAGCAGAGCCTCTTGACATTATCAAGGGTTTTCCACAGGGATCAATTCTGGTACCTCTTTTTTTATATACTAAAATATGCATGAACCACCCACATTCAGCAAAGTTATATTCTATTGACAGACTAGATAATGAAATAAATTATGACAGTTATAAACATTAAATATGAATTTTAATCATTTGATCATTAATGATTATTTATGTAAAACTACCTGTGCGATTCCAGTGACAGAGATGGGAACACCGCGAAGAGTGTAGACTTTCTCACTCTTCACATTTAGAGTCAGAATGTTCAGCTTCATTCTGTCAAAACAAAACAGAAAAAAAAAGTTGTTGTTCATCTACAGTATCATTTAACAAACTCAAAAAGTCCATTGACAAGAGTAAATAGTTACCTTTGGATTTGCTGAATAAAAGGAAACACAAATACTCCTCCTCCAATGATCATCAGAGGTGGAGTCCGGCCGCAGCCTTACAAAAACACAAAAAGAACTATTTAAACAGAATATCTACAGCTTTCCACCTCTGCCCTCAGCTCCTCAAAGAGTGAAGGAAAGAATTAAATCTTAACCACCATACATTACCTATAGCTAATATAAATATACACTTCAGAAACTTAAATGTGTTGTTGGTGTTTTGATGAGATTTATACTTATTTTTGTCCAGCAAACATTATGTAGACTTAGTTTCACAACTGTTACCTAGCAACAATTTAAATATGGACCAAAATCCACTAATCCGGCACAATAGATATGATCTGACAAATGATAAAACCAGCTAACACTTTTTTGTGACACTGTAACTTTCTGGAGAAGAAAACTCAACTAAACTATTCAATAGATATAAAACGTTAAAATATACTTTGGAACATTTGCAATGCAAAACAAAAAATATAGCTAAAGGAACCAATTTTTCATGGAATCATGCAGGAGGCCCTCCTTTTGGAGAAATAATAGTTCATTTTGTGAAAATATGGTTTTACTTAAGTTTATTTTTTGGCCAAAAGTTACATGGTGGACCTTTAAACTGCCCGAAAGTTGCATTTTGGAGCTTTTTGACGACACATGTGAAGGGATTCTGCTTAGAACTCAAATTACTTCCTGGAATTATCAACTTCAGGTAAATTTCTTCAGAATTTCCATCTTAACTGCTGTAAAACTATGCTAAATATTTACCATGAGACTATCACACCAAACTAAATAAAAATTTCTGTCGTATGGGCTTTAACTGTGTGCACTGATAAATAGATAATATGTATGAGTATGTTTGTTTTTAATGGCATATAATTATATCCTAAGTACAAATCCTCAAACAAATGTGAACAGAAACTTAAGTATTCAAAAATTTTAATACACAAAAATCTATTTTATGAAAAGAGTGACTCTGCATCACTGGGCCTACTACTCTTTTGAAGCCTGATCATGTCAGGTCTCAGAAGCTAAGCAAAACAAGGCCTGGTCAGTCCCTGGATGGTGACACAGGTGCCACTGTGGTGTAAAATGAATGGAAAAGGGTGTGATGTAAGTTATAAAAATTCTATTGTTTTTCTGTACACAAAAGGTATAAAGCCTTTGATTAATGTTTGTTTAATTTGATTAAAGTTGCTAAAATATATTAAACATCTCTCTGATATTTTGATTCTAAATTGCTTCGAATATGTGTATTTATCTAATATGTAGGATTTATACAGAACAAGTACAGAATAGAATTTTAATAGCTTACATCATACTCATTTTACATTCATTGTCCATATTCATAGTGGCACCTGTTGTTCCACCTGTCTGCCATCTAAGCTCTGACCAGGCCCTATCCTACTTAGCTTCTGAGATCTGACAGGATTCAGTAATATCAAGCTGGAGACTAGGAGACCCCTGCAGATCTGAACCGCAGATTTACACCACTCTTCTTCTCTGTAGTTTTCTTTTCCCAAGATTACACCACTGCAGTTGATAACGCCACCTGAAGTTGAAAGAATGTAATAACTGAGGGAAAGCGCTTATGTAGTGCATTACTTGTTGAAAATAAATAAAATTGAACTTTAATCACTTTCATAACTTTTCTCACAATGTGTCTGGAGGGTTCTTTGTACGGTGCCTCTGGTTCTGTCTGAGACTGTGATCCGCAGCCCCGGTGCCTCTGGTTCTGTCCGAGACTGTGATCCGCAGCCCCCGGTGCCTCTGGTTCTGTCCGAGTATGTGGACCGGAGGGCCAGTGCCTTCTGTCCAGGCTGTGGCCCGCAGCCCCGGTGCCTCTGGTTCTGTCCGAGGCTGTGGAATCATTTTGTTTTGCTTCTTTTAGATTAAAAAAAAATAAAAATAACAGTTTTATTGTAATTTGTTGCGTGGAAAAAAAAAAACATGATAAATTGGCCCAGTGATGAAGAGATTGTTTTGTCTCTTTTTTTGGTGTGTGTTTTCAAATTTGCGCTTGGTGGGTGTTTTTGAATTTGAGTCTTTGAATTTTGGAGTGTGTTTTTGAATTTGTGTTTTCAAATTTTGATGTGTGTTTTCAAATATGCGTTTGTGTTTTCAAATTTTGCTGTGTTTCTGAATTTGCGATTGAGTTTTGAATTTAGGTGCCTGTTTTCGAATTTGCGTTTTTCAAATTTTGGTGCGTTTTTCAAAACTTGGTGCGTGTTTTTTAATTTTGGTGCATGCTTTCAAATTTGTGTTTACATTTTGCCCTTCAGGGCCATTGTATGTAGTCATAAATTTCACACACTTACGTTGAACTGATAACAAGATTCACCAGAAAATATTCAAGGTACTGTATTCATTTTTGTCAATATCGCTCAGCCCTACACAGAACCATAAGAAACCACACACAGCTGATAATGACAGCTAACTCACCAGACACCACCATGACTTCATTTGGTCCACAGTGTAAAACATGTTCGTAGAAGAGGCTGTAAAATAGAACTGCAGAGTAAATGTCGTTTCCTGCAGCTGTCAGTAGTAGATGTGATGTTGTACCAGCAGCTGACACAGAACTCGTTGATCTTAAAATCTCGTGCCACAGGTCATCAAAAGCTTTCTCGTTAGCTGCCTCCTGGTGAACTCACAACTGCTGTACTATTGCTGCCTGCTATACACACAAGAAGACCACAAGAAGAAGACATTTTATCTTGTATTTATTTACTGGCAATTTATTCTGTCCATATGCTACAGTTGTTCAAAATCGTATCATATATTGTACATACTATAATATACTGTATACTGATGCCACTTTGTGCTCAGCCATAACAGCAATTTCTGGTACATAAGAGTTTAAGCCTTATAACTTTATGAATTTTTTTGCTAAGTCTATTCTATAATTATTATATTGTTTGATTGCATGTTTCTATTCCCTTGCTGTTCTTGAACTGTGCATTTTTCAACACTGGAATTTCCTCATTTTGGGAGAAATAAAGAATCTTATCTTTTAATAAGATAAGATATATATTGCACAAATTCACCATAAAATCGTTAATGATCAGCCATTCTCAGTGTCGCCTCCCTTTTCACCAAGTCTCCCCACTTACCCTCAACTCAAAACAATACATAATGTTTTTAATTTCTAACTCATGCTTGTTCTGTGGAAGGCTTTTGAGGCCCCCATAGGCCCTGTGTCATTGCCTGGATTCTTCCACATTAAGCTGGGCAAGGAACATTAGTTGGCTTGTATACTTAAAAAAGCTCACTTATGTACTCCTGTTAGTGTTAGGATTTAGACAGAAACACGTCTCTTTATAACTACGTATATACACAAATGTCTTTTGGTGAAATATTTTCTGATTTGTAAAGTCTTGTTTTCAGAGTTATCACAACTCCAACATTCATTGTCTGGTCTTACCAATTAGGCTCGGATCGTGACATACAGCGTGAATCAGTCAATTAACATGAGATTTAAAATCTAATACCGAAATAGCGTTTATTAAATCACATTTTGACACTATATAGTGATAGATAAACTTACCAGTACTGACCCAGCAGTTTATTGGGCTGCTCCATGGCTGTTTTGTTTACTTTTTTTAATCGTTTTGTCTAATGTATTCCTATGGAAGTTTTGCTAAACTATCAACAAACATGGCGGATTTGCCATTATTTCCATGGTAACCACAGACGCTTCCTGAGCCTAATATGTATTCATTTGAAACTGACATAGTAAAAACCCCATAGACATTAACTAAAGAAGAAATTGTCATAAGCACATAATTAGCTATTTGAATATTAACAACCCAACCGACGTTCCGGCACAGAGTCATTTGACAACATTTTATCAGTCATGCCAGTTGTTAGATTATATTTTTATAATTTAAACTGCCAGAAGTTTGTTAAAAAACTTCATAATGTTTAATTTTTAAAAGTTAAGTGAAATCTCGTACTTTTCTTTGTCATGAAAATGTTTAAATTTAACACTGTCGGTTGACTTTGACATCACTGCTCTGAGCTGTTAGCTAATGTATTTTAGCATTAATGTGCTGTCCTCACAACACTGGCATGTGAAGCTAGACAGCCAGCGAACTACAACTAAAGAAGAAACTCCGTGGACAAGATGTACTTTTCTTGCATTTAACTGAAGTTTCATGTATAATTATTAGTAACTGAAAAAACACAAAGGTGTGTATTACAAACAGACTTCACAAACGATGTCCAAATTGGTGACTAACGTTAGCGCATGTGTTATAAGGCAGTTAGTTACAATTAGCATTCATTAAAAATAGCAAATAATATGCATTGTGACCTTAAACTAGATGCTTGGGAACACAAAATACTTACAAGGACGAATTGTTTCCTAGGTTGAATCAAATAAAGCACATTTGACGCGTTTTCAAAGCACCTTTTTTCTGTGAATGTAACGTTAGGTTAGCTTCACTGCGTCGAAAAACGTCAGAGGTCCTCTATAACAAACAGGAGCGCTCACTCTGTGCTAAACTCAAACGATCCTTAGTGGTGAAGATGTCTCACTCTCACAATTTTACTTAAAACGTTTTTAACCAATTTCTAAACATAAAATTAGCGTATTTTTTTTTTTGCAAATATAAACTTACTTATTGATTTTAATTAGCTTTACTCTTTTAACTGAAAGACTTGACAGTTAATAATACTGTCTTCACAAAAACTGTGCTCATATGCATTTGACTGTAAAATAATCATAGGAAAGGAAATGGTAAATGCATCTATGTAGTTTGACCTCATAGGTGTTTCCATAGTCCAAAGACCAAAATTTATGTGCTGGTGTACACTTTGAATTACTCAAATTCAATGCCCCTCACTTGTCTCTATGAAAATGAACTAGTTTGTTGCCACACTGTGAAACACTACAGGTAAAGCGATACCTTTGTGGGGCAAAAGTTCGCTGAGTGACCCCCTTCACCAGAACATTACAGATATAGAGCAGTTTAAAGCACAGTAAGCAGACAATAGTCCACTCTTTCTTGTGTCTCAATGAAATTACTGAGAATGAGATAATTTTCTAAAGTGCATCATTCTAAATCAAATTAGCTTGTATATATTTTTTAACAATTACAAATAAAAGTATTCTCTAGTCTGGTTATAAATTGTTAGCATTTTATGGTAGGCTTTAAGTTTGAAATTATTAGTTTTCATTTATTAAGTGAAAAGGTGTAGAATATATCACTTAACTGTGAAGGTAGTACATTTCACACAAAACAATAAGGGCTCCAAAATGTCACAGGGTGGTGCGCATTTAATAATAATAAAAAACTACATTCTGTAGAGCAGGGAGTTGTGCAAATCAACTTTTTTTTTTTTTCATTATTTCACAAAGTAGACTTGACTATGTGAAAACTTGCATTTAGTATCATTTGAACACATTCTATAGGTGAATGTGATGAGAAATCAAGCAGCCTTAGAGAGAGTAAGTAAGGTCAGTAAGAAAAGAGACAAAAACAAGAGCTTCGTTTTCTAAGCACTTTTATAGCTTTTAAAGAAAGTTCAAACCACTTTGTTTTGTTTCACATGCTGCAGTTTGTAATGGATAAGGACGAAGTAACACAAACATTAACATTCTTTCCTTATTGGTTAAAATTTATTTAAAATAACATAGTTTTGTAAGTTATTCAGAATATACATTGCAACAATAATTTAATGTAACATTACTTGGTCCATGTCAGGGACAACTGATATAAATGACACATGCAAACACACAAAATAGATACGATGATGTGGATTCAGAGTTATTTAAGTGAGATCAGACTCGTTGAGGTAGGATGGAGTATTGCCAAGAGCCTTTCGATACAATACATATCCCAAATTGGGGTCACAATACGTATTCTGATACATGTATATCCTGAGAGAGAAAAGTGTATATTAGGCTACCTGTAAAAATATGAACATGTTAAGAATGTTAAGAATGTAAGTAAGTCCAGGTTCATGAGCGTAAAATGTATATTGAGTTCATGGTGTTAAAAGTATCCTGATACTCCGTTGAGTCACGATATATCCAGATACCAATACATCAAGTACAGACCTATGTGGAGGTAAATTCAAAATTCTCTTCTTTAGTGCGTTTTCCAGTCGCCTGTAAGAAATAATGTTACGTTAGTAGTACGAAAGGTTTATTCGGGCTTCCATAAAATAAAACTATAATGCATGGTATCATGCATTTTTAAGGTATTTAAACTAGTAAAGGAAAGAACTAAACATGGACCGGCCTCCTGCTGGTGCCAGAGTCAGGAATAAACATGGACCAGCCTCCTGCTGGTGCCAGAGTCAGGACTAAACATGGACCGGCCTCCTGCTGGTGCCAGAGTCAGGACTAAACATGGACCGGCCTCCTGCTGGTGCCAGAGTCAGGAATAAACATGGACCAGCCTCCTGCTGGTGCCAGAGTCAGGATTAAACATGGACCGCCTCCTGCTGGTGCCAGAGTCAGGACTAAACATAGACCAGGCTCCTGCTGGTGCCAGAGTCAGGAATAAACATGGACCAGCCTCCTGCTGGTGCCAGAGTCAGGACTAAACATGGACCGGCCTCCTGCTGGTGCCAGAGTCAGGACTAAACATGGACCGACCCCCTGCTGGTGCCAGAGTCAGGACTAAACATGGACAGACCTCCTGCTGGTGCCAGAGTCAGGACTAAACATGGACCGGCCTCCTGCTGGTGCCAGAGTCAGGACTAAACATGGACCGACCCCCTGCTGGTGCCAGAGTCAGGACTAAACATGGACAGACCTCCTGCTGGTGCCAGAGTCAGGACTAAACATGGACCGGCCTCCTGCTGGTGCCAGAGCCAGACTAAACATGGACCGACCTCCTGCTGGTGCCAGAGTCAGGACTAAACATGGACCGACCCCCTGCTGGTGCCAGAGTCAGGACTAAACATGGACCGACCTCCCGCTGGTGCCAGAGTCAGGACTAAACATGGACCGGCCTCAGAGTCAGGACTAAACATGGACCGGCCTCCTGCTGGTGCCAGAGTCAGAACTAACAAGTGCCTTTAACACATGATACTGCCTTCTTGAGAATTCAAACCTTCCAAAAGACACAGTGGAAGGTGCTCTTCCATGCAGCACCCCTACCCAGTTTTTGAATTGCATTTACTAGTTTTAGTGTCATATAAGGACACAGAGGCTACTGTACATAATGTCTTGCTGTCAGAAGCACTGTTCTCTGCCTGGCACACACACAGTTTCTTTTCTGTCCTTCAATCCACAGTGCAAGAGCTGCTTACTATATCACCTCACACTTTTACTCTCGAGCTGCGGTTATTTAACAACTTCATAAACTTGGAATGATTTGTCTTGAGAGAGAAGAGGAACACTAGAGGCGTGCTTCAGTTCTGCACTTTCATCTGTGTTTCCATCCACAGTGAGACAGCAGACGAACACAAGTGTGCAGCGGCCCTGTGCACATTGGACTTAAACCTTGTGGATCTTGTCAGGTTTGCACAAAGAATCCACACTTTAGCCTGAATGAATAAATTCTGTGCATGGAATGATAGTTGTCTTGTTTATGTTCAAAATAGCCAACTTCTATTCACCTTATTCCGCCCAGTCCTTCCTGTTTAAAGTAGTCTAGGATGTAGAATTCAGTTACTGATGTATTTTAACTGTCGTCTCGTCATACCATATATTGAGACTAGCCCACAAGACAGACAAGCTAACATGTTAGCTTTCTTAACAGAGCTAAACAGAAAGTGCACTGCCAAGAAAACTGAGCGTGGCAAAATAAGGTGAGTATTTATGAATATTTCATGTTAGCATTAGGACAAACACATCTTTATACAAACACACATGGGTCCTTTGGTGAATTTGTACATGCTTTCAGAGCAACTCATCATTTTATACTGATGTAGTGAAAACCTCATAAAATTAATTGAAAAGGAAATGCTCATAAGTACAAGTTAAGTTATTTGAATATAAACAAGCCAACATACGTTCCATGTACAGAGCTGTTTAACGAACGCCTGTTGGGCTGTAACCGCAGCAGTAGTTATCAAGTAAACCTTGAAGACTATACATTATGGATTGATTTATATGTTTGACCGTCATTGCAACAGAACTTTAAGCCCTGCACTAGACAGACACACATTCACACACACCATCGCGATTTCACAATCTGACCTGAGAGATGTCGATTCCAGTGAGTTTCTGCACAGCGCTGGGCAGCGTGGTCATGATCTCCAGAACTTCTGTTACCAGTTTAGCCGCGCCGACCTCTGACCCTCCGCTAGAAACCATGGTAACCTTCTGTGCCTCAGACAAGGGTTTGCTGATCTCCTCTGCCATCTGCACAAAAAGAAATGTATATACATTTTGATTAATTAATTACTTGCTTTTTTAATTAAATCCAGCTGAGGAAAAAGCACAGATATATTTCCGTTCTACAAATGCAAAATTAGCTTTTGTGAGCACATTTTCCAAAAGTCAAATGGTCTATAAAT
This sequence comes from Mugilogobius chulae, assembly GCA_038363315.1. NCBI lineage: Eukaryota > Metazoa > Chordata > Actinopteri > Gobiiformes > Gobiidae > Mugilogobius > Mugilogobius chulae. Next base: position 31,087,884 of record CM076413.1, read on the forward strand.
CTGCTGAAAATAAGCTGAGGCGCATCACCGTCTCCGTCCAAGCTTCTCGTTCAGATGAATTCTCAAGCAAGTTTCGTGTTGCTTTATGAATGATTCTCACCAGAGGCAGTTTCTCCAGCAGCAGGTCGACCATGGCTCCTTCCTGATACTGTTTGAAGGCCTCTGCTTTCTTTGCCATCTGCTCTGCTTCAGCTCGACCTTTAGCCTCCAGGGCAAAAGCCTCTGCTTGTCCCTTCAGCTGCAGTCACACAATATGAGTTTAATACTGAACAAATTCACAGAGGGCACATTTAATTACACAAGTGTTTGAAAGGAAATAACCCAGAGCTCACCTTGATAGACTCTGCCTCGGCCTCAGCCTCCATAATGAGTCGCACACTGTGAAAGAGAAGTGTTAATCAATTAATTTACATGTTTCAATAGATTATAACTGGCCCAGCAGTGATGTGGAGCTACAAACACAGTCTGGTACTGATATTAACACCATAGCTCAGGGCTATTCAAAAAGCGCCCACTAAGCAATATGATGTGCCCACTATGGAAAGCACTTGTAAAGACTGGGAAACACTCTGTATCTGATTTCCACTGTTGGGTACACAGCAACATAATGCTGAGCAATAAAGAGTGGCCCTCATAAAGTGGGCCACAGACTAGGCCACATTGTTGATGATGATTATTCATACGAGCTATGTTAAATCTGGTATTCAGTATCAGATGCTACAATATCTCTGATATCTAAGTTTGTAATCCCAGTTTTGTTTTGGTTCACAAATTGTGCTCTAGCCCTGTTCCAAACTGTGGTTCACCCCTGAAGTAGCACAAATGTAGACCTTGAAACATAGAGTTGGATTAACTCCAGGTTAAGTCTAGTCCTTTATTTTGTTGTTTCTGATTTGCTCACGTTCAAGTTTTTTGCAGCACCAAAAGTAATTTAGTAGTTGTAACTGCCGAAAGCACAGATACATGGTTGTTTAAATTACAATTACCTATGATTCTTCCTAAACTTTCTAGGATTTGTGAATTTTGGTTAAACAAACAAACAAAAAAATACAGTCATTTGTGTAGCCTTTTATAACTTTATAATAGTGCAGAGCGGTGTATGTTGGGGTTTAGTAAAACTTTGAATTTTTGAGGCAAACTTGAATAAAATATTCATGCTTCTAATTGAAAAAGAAAAAACAACCATGGCACAAATGAATGCTTTTAAAAGTTACCTTGGCATAATAGATCTCCATTAAAGCAAAGTGAAAGGCCATTTTGCAGGGCATAAGGATCAAAGCATTTCCTGTAGAACCCAATAAAAATTCAGATAAATAGTACAAAAACTGCTTTCACCGTTGTGCTTCGCCAGTTTCTCCAGCTTGTATTTCTCTGCGTCCGCGGGCTTCTTGACTTTGCGTCCAGCTCTTTCTCCTTCCTGATGATCTCCTGCTCCTGAAGCATGATCTGCTGTGAGCGCTCCACCACCTGCACCTGCATCTTCTCCTCCTCAATGAGCTGTTTGGTCTTAGCCACCTGGACACACACGTTTGGGTAATGTGTTGTTGTGTCCTATATACTATGCCACTGGAAGGCGTGCTGGTCTGATGCATGAGACTGAGTATGTAGAAGAAGACATGCAATGAAAAAGTGATGCAGTTGCGCTGAGATAACAATGCACTGAAGTTCAGATAAAGTGCACACTGACTTTATTAAATAGCTTGGTTCTTAATTTTACCTCACCACTCCACATGTGTCAATTTAAAAAAGCCTGTTTTTCAGATATCAGCATGTGTTATTAGAGGTAACACATATTATTAAAACTACTGAAGTTTAGTTAATTTTTCAGTGTGTATTTATGTGGATTACAGATTTACTTTGTACCTGGAGCTGATAGGCCATCTCAGACTCCGCCTTCTTTGTGTTAACCTCCACATCGTAGACAGCTTTCTTCAGCTCAAAATCTCTCTGAGCTTTGGCCATCTCAATTTCATTCTTATATTCAGCAGCCACTTTCTGCTGCATTGCGTGGGCCTCCTGCAATGCAGCAGAAAATACTTTTATATTTTCATATAAAGTATGAAAATTGCTTTCATAGATTTACCTTGATGACGGAGTCTCTCTTGTGCTCAGCCTGTCCGACCCGAGCGTCTCTCTGGACCTGAGCTGTTCTGGCTTTACCCAAAGAGAAGAGGTATTTCTGCACACAAAGAAGGCATTTTCATATGGCCATATCAGAGTGTCCATGCCTGATCCTGATCTCTTTTTGGTTTCAGACCCTTCTGCATTCGAACAGAATGTAGGAGAGGCTGGCTGGTCAGGCAACCAATGACCTTACATAAATGTATTTGTGTAATTTACCTGATCGTCTTGAACGTCTTTTAAAGTGTAGCTGATGATGCTCATGCCCATGTTCACCAGGTCAGACGAGGCCACTTTATAAACCTGCTCAGAGAACTTCTGACGGTCCTGAAAGATTTCCTGCACACAAACGCATACAGTATACTTGTTCTGTCTATTTTCTTTCAAACAGGAGAAAATGAAAGAACATAGAGAGGAAGAAAAAAATAACTAGAAACCAGAGATTAGGGTTGTACAGTGATCTAAACATTTTAATTTGTCAGTGAATGGAGAACAAAACCTTATGTAATTATGACCTCACCTCCACAGTCAGATGGGAGATGATGGCTCTCTGATGACCCTCCATCGTTTCCTGAGCAATCTGAGCAATCTCCATCTCAGACTTCCCCAAAAACATCTGACACGCTGTCCTCAACATTTCTTTGTTCTGACCCTGGATTTTCACCTTCACAGCAACAAATATTTAGGTTTTTAGCTTTAATAATTATGGTGTCTGAAAAGTGACGCCGAGTAACTTTTGGAGGGCGATTTTGATTGATTTTGAGCATTGATGGTGTCAGTCATTTATGTAAAACTACCTGTGCGATTCCAGTGACAGAGATGGGAACGCCGTGACGAGTGTAGACTTTCTCACTCTTCACGTTTAGAGTCAGAATGTTTAGCTTCAGTCTGTCAAAACAAAACAAAGGAGTTGTTGTTCATCCATCATTTGACAAACTCAAAAAGTCCATTGACAAGAGTAAATAGTTCACCTTTGGATTCGTTGAAAGCAATGAAACACAAATACTCCTCCTCCAATGATCATCAGAGGTGGAGTCCGGCCGCAGCCTTACAAAAACACAAAAACAACTATTTAAACAGAATATCTACAGCTCTCCACCCTCTGCCCTCAGCTCCTCAAAGAGTGAAGGAAAGAATTCAAATTTTAGAAGACACTTTAGACACTTTAGAAGCTTCAAGAATGTGTGACAGATTACACCACATTTGACAGAAAAGCATAGTAGACATGATTACATTTAAGACTGCATTTAACATTTAGATTATTTTCACCCAGTTCGGCTGTTTTGATGAGATGTATACTTGTTTTTGTCCAGGAAACAGGGGCGTAGCACCGAATACTGGGCCCTAGGTACAAACTTTGTTCATGGGCCCCTAATGCGTAATCTTGTGTTTTAATTATTTAACAGGCTTTTATTGTTTTCCTATTCATTTAGGTGTATTTCCTATATTAAACTGTACATTCCACACAGGATTTTGCACGCTTCATATCTAACGACAAAACGAGACAATTATGCATTTTTGGTGTTAAAACTGTTGGGTTGAAACCACCATAGTCACTTGCATAAAGACAAGAATAAAATGAATGAGAATAACCATTTTAGCTGACTCGTTTTAAGCATAATCTTGTCTAAATTTGCCCAAAAACAAACTTCAAAAATCCTTTTCAACACGTTGTCATGTTGCTGGTATATTTTCTTTGACCAATGTTCATTTGCATCTCTCTGAAATTACAAAAACATTATTTACGAACAATCTATTTCACAAGCAAAAATGACCTGCTTTTGGGGGCCCCTTTCAGCCCAGGCCCCGAGGAAACCAGCACCATTTACCCCCCCAGTCCGACACCCCTGGCAGGAAACATGACATGTGTAAACCTATTTCACAATTCTTACCTATAATAATAATAATAATACATTTTATTTATATAGCGCTTTTCTAGACACTCAAAGACGCTACCTAGCAACCACAATGTAAATATAGACCAAAATCCACTAAGCCAGCACAGTGGTTATGATCTGACAAATGACACTTTTATTTTGTTAAACGTGTGTAAAGTCTTTTGCATTTTGGAGCTTTTTAACGACACATGTGGAGGGAATCTGTCTGAGAACTCAAATTACTTCCTGCAACATGTTTAGTAAAATTTCTTCATAATTTGCTACTTAACAGTTGTAAAACTACAATTCAACACTGACACTATCACACCAAACTAAATTAAAATTTGAAAAATGTGATAATCTGTTGTATGGACTTTATCTGTGTGCACTGATAAATAATAGTTTATGTTTTGATTGGCATATAATTGTATCTTCAATACAAATCATTAAACAAATGTGAACAGAGACGTAACTATTCAAGAGACTAGTGCTGTAGTCTTTTAGTCATTTAGTCGATTAATCTGTCGATAAGAGTCTAAGTTGACCAAGATTTGTTTTTAGTCGACCAATTATTTTATTTAAATTATAAGGATTTGTGAAGATAAGGATTTGTGAAATCTGCCTTCTCGGAAATAAATTCACTGTTTCCTATTAAATATTTGTATAAATTGTTGTCATTGTCTTTTTTTGTTTTGTTTTTTTAAGCAGATTTGGTCGAATAAATATACTTTTTAGCTTCAGAGCTTTTGCCACGCCCCCTTTTTAGTTGATTAATTGGTTGATGAGACATGTCTTTATAGTCTTCAGCCTTACAAGAGACAGACAAAACAAATAAAATACATTTTCTGGGAATGTTAAGTTGGAAAAATGTATAAAGACAAAATTTTGTCAATAGTTTAAAATTATATCAATAGTAAAAGAATGTTTGTCCTGTTGATTCTTCCCTACATGAAGGTTTAGAACACACACATACCAAACAAATACAGTACTATTCAACTTACACCTCTGTCCAACACCGCGCAATGTGAGTTATGAACAGGCTACTGTCTTTTACAGGGCACATACAAACAAACTTTTTATTTTTATTTTATTATTTTTTTGAAAAAAAAAAAAATAAATAATAATAATAATTGTACATTCCAGGAAGTAAAATGTGAGTTCTAAAACAAAATCTACATGTGTCGTCAAAAAGCAACAATACAAAGACAATTTACACTGACACTTTCTTTGAGCTTAAACAATTATTTAACAAAACTAAATTGTTACCAGATATCCTCATTGTTAAATCATAACATCTGTGTCATTCATGTGGATTATGCTGGCTTTATTTAGACTGGTTCAAACAGGACTGCATTTCAGTTGCTGGAGTAAACAGCCGTTTCTTGATACTGTATACACTTTGAATGTGGCAGCTCTTTTTGTTTAAGCAGTAGGCATCGTCAGCTTCAACTTTTACTTAAACTTCTATGCTTAAGACACAAATACAAGTTAAACGTTTAGTCAAATCTTAAATATATTCATGTTCAGTATGTTTTGTTAACAATGTTGTCTAACCTGTCTTGCACGCTTTAAGGTCATTTTTCAGTGCAGAATACCAGTGCAGAGTAGCACGTTGAACTGCTATCAAGACTCACCCAAACATTATCAGGATATTACATTTTATCAGTATCGCCCAGCCCTACACAGTTCCACAACAAACAAACCACACACAGCTGATAATGACAGATAACTCACCACCGGACACCACCAAGACTTCATTTGGTCCACAGGAGTAAAACATGTTGTGTCCGTAGAAGAGGCTGTAAAACAGAACCGCAGAGTAAATGTTGTTTCTTGCAGCTGTCAGTAGTAGGTGTGGACTGAACTATTGTTGTACCAGCAGCTGACACAGAACTCGTCATACTTGAAATCTCGTGCCACAGGTCATTAAAAGCTTTAGTTAGCTGCCTTCTGCCTCCTGGTGAACTCACAACTGCTTTAGTGGTGCTGCTATACACACAAGAACACAAAGAAGATATTTTAACGTATATTTATTCACTGGCTATTTAATTTGCCCATATGATACCTTTGTTCATATTGTACATACATACAGTACAATATGATGCCTCTTTCTCAGGTCAATTACTGCTCTGTGCTCAGCCATAACTGCAATTTGTTGTACATAATAGTTTAAGACTTATAACTTTATGTATTTTTTGCTAAGTCTACTCTATAATTATTATCTTGTTTGATTACATGTTGTTGGGGAGGTGGGGTGCACAATAGCAAACTCCCCAGAGTCAGTGCCAAATTTGAGTCAAAAGTTGATGTGCACATGCCAGAAGCATCTGCGCAGGGCATTAATGTTAGTGTTTGACTACGGCAACACCTATGAGGACAAATAACATAGTATAGCCTATGCTATATTTATCATTTACTTTTTGTCACTGTGGGTTTTCTCTGGGTACTCTGGTTTCCTTCCACCTCCAAAAACCACATGTTTAGGTAAATTGGGCATCACAGTAAATTTCCCCTGTGAGTGAATGAGAGAGTGAATGGTTGTCTGTCTAACCCTGAGTTGCCTAACCTGGCCAGCCAGATGGTTTATCTCGCGGTATTTGTGAATTCACAAACACTAGATAAACCATCTGGCCTTCGTCCGGCTCGATTGTTGGAGTGCGAACAAAGCGATGACCAGCCCAATCACATCACAGCAGCGTGGTTTTGAACCAATCACATTGTAGCAGGGCGGGCTGTTAGCTCCCCAGTGCCGCAGCCGAGTCTGATTCAAGCTAAACAAAGATGGCTGCTCCGTGGATGTACGTGTTTCTGCTGCTTTTGATGCGGTTTCAGCAGAAATACGGAGTAATTTCTTTTGAAAGAAGAGCATGTGTGTGACACTTGTTCTATCTCACGCGGACAGTGGATACACCATTACGAGTTGTTGTTGTGATTGGCTAGCTCAAATAAGGTAGGCCCCACACCCAATCAGCTCAAAGTATTTCACTAAACGCCCCGCCTTTTCTCGAACGCTTTCAGCGAGTCAAGTCCCAGGTGGATATAGTGAGAACTCAGATAGGAGTTCAACACATATTCATCTGGCGTGAGCCAGGTTATGAGTTGCCCACTGTCCAGGGTGTTTCCCCGCCTAAGGCCCCAAGTCACTGGAATAGGTTCCAGTCACCCGTGACCCCTAATAGGAACAAGCGGTAGAAAATGGATGAATGAAATATTGCATGTTTCTATTCCCATGGTGTTCTTGAACTCTGCATTGCAACAGTGGAATTTACCCTTTGTGGGAGAACCCTCAACTCAAAATTATACAGAATGTTTTTAATTTCAAACTCATGCTTGTTCTGTGGAAGACTTTTGAAGGCCCCCATGAGGCCCTGTGTCATTAGGATTCGTGCAAGGAACGTTAGCCGTATACTCAAAAAAGCTCACTTATGTACTTAGCGTTAGCATTTAGGCACAAACACATCTTTTTATATACACACAAATGTCCTTTGGTGAAATATTCTTCTGATTTATAAAGTCCTGTTTTCAGAGTTATCACAACTCACCGTTCACTGTCTGATCTTCCCAATATGTATTCATTTTAAACTGACATAGTAAAAACAGCATAGACATTAACTAAACAGGAAATTCTCATAATTACAGCATATAGCTATTATGAATATCAACAAGTCAACCAACGATCTGTGCACAGAGTCTGTCATTCCCCAGTTAGAGACATCTGTCGAAATGTAACCAATCACGTTAGTTAATAATTAAACTGAATATTGTCTTGTTGCACTTGATCTGAAACTATGACATTATAATTTGCACAAGATTCAGATTCAGCATGACCTCCAGTTCAGGAGAATAATGGTTGTTCCCCTCCAGCAATGAATTGAATAATAAAACATTTTAGTTTTATTCAGGAACCGAATGCATCTTTGTGATTGGCTGTGCTTGGGTGGTCCTCTCCAGATCCTCTTTGTTGTTTGTAAAAAGATGTTTATTCACCACAATTGCAACCAAATATTCACCATGTGTTTATGGGAGGAAGTTGTCAGATTTAAAACCTAAAACGTGTTTGCAGTGTGAAAATCCGCTACCCTAACTTAAACTGATTAAATGGCATCAAAGTCAAAGTCTGGTTCAAATGATGTATAATAGGCCCTTTTCACGCTGCAGCTTGGCTAGTTCCGGTGTGAATACCAGCGGATGATTGTTTTTCGGTCAATTCCTTCCCTCGGGAGGCTAGCTCAAATGCAGTAAACTAATTAAATATTTATTGGAGACAAAGCGAACAAGTTACAGACAGAAAATCATTTGCAGTAGGTTCAGAGATTAACATACGAGATAAATACTTCACCAGGGAAAACCCATGTGTTTTTAAAATGTGCCGTTATGTGTCTGAAGCTAATGCTAACCTGTATTTAATTTAATTATGAATGTTATAATAACTCTACAAACTGAACTAGCTTCATATAAAAACACTCAGCCTAGGATGTCATGTATTTTTATCAAATTGTCTGCTTTATATTTGCGGTAATTTATTTGTTAGCAATTAGCAGTGTGCCAAAATTATGCACTTTTATAAACACACAGTCTTTCTCTGGTGAAGTATTTCTCTCGAATGTGAAGCTCTGAACTAGAGACCTGCATCGGGCGGGAATTCCCGCGGGACCCACGGGACCCGTGAGCAAACCCTCGGGATCGGGCGGTTTTAACGTTGCCTCGGGCGGGAACGGGCGGTCAGGCTAAACATATATATCCACAGGTATTATACAAACTGGATCTAGCATAGCCGCGGTGTCAAAAGGGTCTATATAGGCGGCTGAATAGAAGAGCTATACATACAGTACAAACAGCCTATCACCATATTGACCAATCATCATGCAGGGCCAAAACATACAGGTCAGTGGGCCACATTTAGCCCCTAGGACGCCATTTGAAAAGGTATGTTTTAGTGTAATAAAAACAATAATTAAACAAAACTATGGAATGACGTCTTGTAAGAAGCCCTGTGGGGAAAAAAAGCAGCTTTGTAAATAACATTCACAAGTCAGAAATATATTTAATTTTTATTGAATTTTGTTGATGTTACAGTTTCTAATTGGGCTTATGCACTAACGTCTTCCGGTCTCAAACAGACATGACTCGCTAGTCTTGGTTACGGTGGGAGGAGTTAGAAGAGGGGGAGGGGCTTGCGGAGAAGAGGAGGAGGCTGGGGCTTGACGTATTAGTTTGTTTCACGCCAATTTAAGGAACACTTGCATTCTCTGTAATGCAGGTGTTCCTTTGTGCTGTGTTGGATAAGAAACATAGCGTTGGCAATGGGGCGGAGCTAAGCGAAAGAAGGGGGCGGGGATTAGCAGGAACAGGCACATTTTGTTAATTTATTGAACCAACAACATGTGCCCTCAGAGGTCTATAATTTGTTGAGTGTTAGCAATTAAACGATAATGGTCGTACATAACGTTCAAATTTTAATTCCTTTAGTGTTAAAAACTTGGGTATAGGCTCAGGTTTGGTTTGTGGGATCTGATACCATTTTTCTGGAGTTTTGGATTTAACAACAGGTTTTAGCTCTTCCTCGTCTGGACTAAAATAATGTATTGTGTTTTTGTCCAAGTTGAACCTCACTTTGCGAACTCTCCATGGAAGTTTTAGCTTCTTCTTCTTCTTCTTCCTCCTCTTCTCCTCAGTGCTTTCTACGTGCTTCAGTATGGATTTTAGCTGAATTTGAGTTTCTTGTTTTTCAATTGCAGCTTTAGAAGTGCTCGGCTTTTCCTCCTCTTCCTTCTTTTCTTCCTCTTCCTCCTCTTCCTCCTCATCCTCCTCTTCGTCGTCTGTGAAAATTGCCACTACAGCGTTAACCGGTTTCAGGTCACATAGGAAGTCTAATTTATGACTCTTCTGCTGCTCTAAAAACTCCTCCATTATCTGCTGCATTTGCTCAAGCGTCGCATCTTTGTTTTTGAGCTGTTCTTCCACAGTTTTGGCTGGATTTTGCTCTTCGTCTCCTTTCTCGTTTTTGGATTCTTCCTGCATTTCGCAAAGCTTAGCCTTGGCTTCTTGCAGCTCTTTTCTCGCGGCCTTGAGTGAATCCGATAGCGTCTTATTCTGTTGCGTTAATAGACAGTCTTCCTCCATTAAGTTTTCTTTAAGTATCCTTGTGTTCTCCAAATCTTTCCTACGGTTTTCCAGCTCATCCGTTAGAGCTGCGTTCCGATTGATCCTTAGCTTCAGCTCTTGATGGAGATGGTCGTCTTGGGAGATTTCTTCACTTAAACTGTCAGTGGTCTCAGTTTCTTGCTCCAGTTCTTGCAGAAGATTGTTTGGACTGTCTTCCTGCTCTGAGAATATCTCTGTCTGTTTTTGTGTCACGATTTTGTCCTGTTTGAGCTGCTCCTTCCAAAAATCTTTACTACATGAAGGACTTGGCTCGTCTTCTTTCTCTTCTGTGAATCTAGTTGTTAAGGCCTTGAGATCTAATTTAGTCGCCTTTAGAGAATCTGACAGAGATTTTTGGATTGATTGAACTTTCTCTCTGTCTTCTACGTGGCTAGAACTTGTCACTATGTAGTTCAAATAGCCTTTGGTGTCTTTAAGGACTTTAGCAAAATAAATGAGAATCTCTGTCCTAAATACGACCTCATGTTCGAGCTGTTCCAGATTCTCCTGCTCTGCTCTGAATCTATCCATTACTTCTTTGTGTCTGAGCTTTTTCGTCTTATTTCTGTGCTGACTTTGCTCACCTTCTTTCTTCTCTACAGTTTCCTCTTCGAGTTTGAAGCTCTGAGCTCATCTACCATTACTTTAAACGAATCTGACAGATTTTTATAGACGTCTTTAAGCATCTTTCTGTCTTCAGCGTGAGCAGCACTTCTCATCATGGTCTGAATGTTCCTTTTGGCTTTCTTGATAGTTTCAACCAAAGATCTGATGATTTTTGTTGTCTGTGTGAGCTCCTTCTTCAGCTTCTGCTTCTTATTACGCTGAGCTCTGAGCTTTTTCCCCAGTCGTTTAGTCCTGTTCTTACCTTCGTCTGTCCTGGTGTGTTTCCTTAGAGTTTCTTCTGTAGCTCCTTCGTTATCCTCAGTAGATCTGTCTCTTCCTTCAGCTCTTTGTTCTCGTCCTCCAGTTCTCTTCTAAGTCTGTCCACCTCAATCGTCAGACCTGCGATCTGATCTGATTTTAGTTTCGAGTCTTGAAGCAGGTGATATTTTCCGTCCTCAGTTGCTCCTGTATTTTCCTGGATTCGCAGACGTCTTTAGTTAAACTGTGGATGATTTCGTCTTTCTGCTTCAGTTCATTTGTATTATCTATGGAGTTAATTTTCTCCTGAAGAGAGATGATAGTTCTCTCTTGCTCTTGAATAAGCCCATCCTTTTCCCTAATGAGAGCTCTGTTTTTCAGATTATGAAATTCGAGAGTCTCTTTTAGTTCCTGGATGACTGTGGCCTTACTTTGCCTCTTGGAGAAAAACTTGAACATTTTTGCTCTCAAGATATTTGTGATTAAATCTGATAAATTACGCGGGTTTAAGAAGGAAAGGTGTAGCTAACTAATCTTAACTAATTGAGCTAACTTTCCTGAGTGAGTTAAACTAGTTTAGCTGCTGCTGATCGGGTTTGTGGTCAGAAGACAAATAAACTGTTCAATAACCTTCTCACACAGAGAATGTTCTGAGCGACGACAGACTGATGACGTCACCAAGCAAACTCAAGTCACTATGGCAACGGATTCTGAGGCTTTGTTGTCACGGAAGCCCTTTGTTCAGAATGGTTTGAGCCACTGACTTTGTTTCCATGGTAACCTACGCTACAGCATGGGTTCCCAAACTTCAAACACAGCCCATTACTTCACAGTAGGGCTGTGTGCACAGAATTTCAGTTGGCTTGCGATTGTTCAAAAAGGCTAACCTCTGTGCATACAACCATTTCCTGTTAGCGTTAGCATTTAGACACAATTGTGTCTCTTTTTAAACACAGAAGTGTTCTCTGGTGAAATATTCCTCTGATATGTAAAGTCTTTAACATGTTTTCTGTAACATTCACCACAACTGTCTGATCTAAAGAGGATTTATTAGTTTTAAACTGATGTAATGAAAACCTCATTGAAGAGAATTGAACAGGAAGTCGTTGTATGTACAGGATGTAGTATTTTAAACCAAAACAAGACAACTGCACTCAGCCAATTGAAATAGATGTTTACAATTACCACGACCAAACAAATGTCAATTTTTTTTTCTCGTTGTCTGGACAGCTCAAGTTTGTGACCAGTTTTATTCAATCAAACGTTCTAGATCAGGGTCAAACTCAAATGGAGCTGGGGCCAAATCGACTGGAGTCAGAGTTGGTCAAGGCCGTGTTTACATATATGTAATATTTAAACTAGCAGTTCGGCTCTAACACATTTACTGTAAGTCCAAATTTAAATTCTATCACATTACAATATGTTGCAGTTAAAGAACATTTTGGACAAATTGTCTGCAGTTTGCTGCATTCCGGAGGATTTTAGTTTTTATAGTCACACCTCAGCAGTGTAAGCCTTAATACTTCTATAGGCCTATTATTCATTCTGGCCTATGAGGCTACTTTCATCTGCACTAGTGTGCACTGAATTCCAGGACATGTAGCTCAAATGTTTTTGTGTTTTTTATCAATATTATTCAGAAATTATCCCGGGGCCACTTGAAATCATCTTGGTGGATGCATTTGGAACAAGATTTTGCTATATTTGTTTTACTAGAGGCTTTGTTAAAATAAAAATGTAAAATTATATTTTGGACCATGGCGTAATCTGTGTGTTATGTGCACTATGTCAGCTGTTATTAACTACCTCAGTCTAAAATGAAAATAAACGAATACATAAATACTTACTGTGAGTGAAGGCGTCTCTCCGCAGATCTGACTTGTACTCTGGCCCGGTGGTGTCTCAATGAGGATGAACCACACTGTGAAACATTACAGGTAAAGTGATATCTGTGTGGGGTCAAAAAGGTCGCTGAGTGACCTTTCACCACAACATTAGAGATATCGAGCAGCTTTAGTGCACAGTAAGCAGACAACAGTCCACTCATGTGTCTTAATAAAATCACTGAGAATCAATTGAGCTTGTATATTTTTTAAAGATTAGAAATAAAAGTCTCCTCTTATTCTGATTATAAATTGTTTAAAATTTGTGGTAACAGTTTGAAATTTTAATTTAGTGAGAAGGTCTACACTGTAAAAAAAATCCTAAAGACAATAAGTTAAAATCTTGATGTTGACGTAAATCGACAATGTGAGTCAAAGATTTTCAACGAAGACTTTTAAGTTATGAGAAAGAGAGAGAGAGAAAGGAGAGAGAATAAAGAGTGAGAGAGAAGAAAGAGATGAGAGAGAGGGGAAAGAGAAAAGAAAGAGGGAGAGAGAAAGGAGAGAAAGAGAGAGGGAAAGAGAATACAGAGAAAGAGAAGAAGAGAGAGAGAAAGGAGAGAGAAGAAAGAGAGAAAGAGATGAGAGAGAGAGAAAGAGGGAGAGAGAAAGGAGAGAGGAGAGAAAGAGGGAGGGAAAGAGAATAAAGAGAAGAAAGAGATAGAGAATAAAGAGTGAGAGAGAAGAAAGAGAGAAAGAGATGAGAGAGAGAGAGAAAGAGATGAGAGAGAGAGAAAGAGATGAGAGAGAGAAAGGAGAGAGGAGAGAAAGAGAGAGGGAAAGAGAAAGAGAAGAAAGAGAGAGAGAGAAAGGAGAGAATAAAGAGTGAGAGAGAAGAGAGAAAGATGAGAGAGAGAGAAAGAGGAAGAGAGAAAGGAGAGAGAAGAGAAAGAGAGAGGAAAAGAGAATAAAGAGAAAGAGAAGAAAGAGAGAGAGAGAGAAAGGAGAGAGATAAAGAGTGAGAGAAAGAGATGAAAGAGAGAGAAAGAGGGAGAGAGAAAGGAAAGAGGAGAGAAAGAGAGAGGGAAAGAGAAGAAAGAGAAGAGAGAGAGAAAGGAGAGAGATAAAGAGTGAGAGAGAAGAAAGAAAGAGAGAGTAGAAGAAAGAAAGAGAGTGAAGAAAGAGAGAGGGAAAGAGAGAAAAGCGAGAAAGAGAAAAGAAAGAGAGAGAGAGGAAGAGAGAGAAGAAAGAGAGACAGGAAAGTGAGTGAGGGAGAGAGAAAGAAGTGAGAGTGAAAGAGGAAAAAAAGATTAAAACAGAGAGAACCCTTGCGGACCTTGCGCTCCACCGGCAGCAGGCTCCTAGTCATTCCCACAGTCAGGACACACACTCAGGCTCCTAGTCATTCCCAAAGTCAGGACACGCACTCAGGCTCCTAGTCATTCCCAAGTCAGGACACGCACTCAGGCTCCTAGTCATTCCCAAAGTCAGGACACGCACTCAGGCTCCTAGTCATTCCCAAAGTCAGGACACACACTCAGGCTCCTAGTCATTCCCACAGTCAGGACACACACTCACGGCGGGGCGTCTTTCCAGTTTTACGGTCCCTGTCTATGGAACAGTCTGCCGGAGGAGCTCAGGGCCACAGAGAACATTCAGGTTTTCAAGACCCATCTTTTTAGCTTAGCTTTTGATTAGTATATATTACTTTAGTTTTATCTTTTGTTTATTTAGGCTTAGGCTGCTATTGACCATACATTATGTCCATGTTTATTTATGTACAGTATGTATTTATTGCATCTATTGTGTTGTCTGGAATGGGGGTGGCGGAGGGTGGGGGGCATGCGGGAATGTTTTTAATGAACTGTAAAGCACTTTGTGTGACATGTATGTATGAAAAGCACTTTATAAAAAAAAGTTTGATTTGATTTATAACTAAAAAAGTTAGTTACCCCCCAAAAAACTTAAAATACAGCAGTTAAACATCACAAAACCAGAAGCAAGGTCCATCTAGTTCCTAACTCTTACAAATCTCCCTACAATATTTGAAGTTTATTAATTTACAACTAAAATAATCAAGTGCCCCACCTTTAATGTAACTATTTGTTTAGACAAAAAAGTTTAAAAACTTAGCCTCTTTTATTCATTCATTTTTTTTAATTAAACAGGACAATGTTGCATAATGCTAAAAGGCAAAGATGCTTGTACCAGATTATGTCTAGAGAGCTAATTCCATCTGCAGTCCTTAAAAAGGCTCAGATCACTCAGTGTGGAGTTTATTCTGTTGCTTTGTTGCTTGATATGAAAAGGCCGGCTGGGCCAGGCTGGTTCTGCACTTTGGGATGCTGCACTCTTATTTTTTGTCACTTCTGAAGTTTGATAAATAACTCTTTAACAGGGGGCGGAGCCAGATTGTGGATGATCTTATATCCCAGTGACTTTGGGCCTTAGGCGGTCGAACACCCTGGAGGAGTTCGTTTTGAAAAAACAAACAAAAAACACTTTTTCAAGTGTGAAATTTGTCAGATTTTTAAGGCAAATTCCGATTTCCAAATAGCCTACTGTTTATTTATTCATGGTAAATGTTCTGATTTAAAGACATTTTGCCTCATGTTGGGATCTTATTTTTGTGGAAAATGTTTTATCCAAATCACTAAAACTTACTGATCCTGCTTTTTCATTCTGAACTTTCAACTTTGCTTTGGAGCTACTTGATTTGATAAAAATAATCACAATTATATAAGTCACAATTGAAATCCAGACTCTAGAGTGTTGCCCTTTAAATGTACGGAGTGAAGAGATCAAATTAAATATCTAACAGGTCTCACAGAAATAAACGTAAATAAAAAATAAAAGTAAACGTAAACAACATTTTTGCAAACAATTAGCCTACAGCAATATTCATAATAATTAAAATGCACAGCTCTTTTTTTAATATATGTTTATGTGTATAAACTAAAACATTGTGAAAAAGCTGTAGACAATCGATTAGACTACGAGTGGTTTTTGAAACGGGTAATTTTATTAAAACATCTACAAAAAATAGACCGCACAAAGTTTGTCATGAAGGTAGCAAGCTTTCTAGAGTTACAGAAGACCCCACGGAACCAAGACATTTCATATATTATTAGTAAAAGAAATTAATGTTGTCCTTAGAATATTTACAAACAATCAGCTTCAAAAACAAAAGGACAACAAGGAGTGTCTAAGTACATTACAGTTTTTAAAAATACAGGTTGAGTTTTACAGTGTTTTCAAACAGACAAAATACACAAGTGTTTCTCATTAATTTGGTTCAGACTTTGGTGGCACATTTGATTAAATATGAACTTTTTACTGACTTGACTGAGATATTTTGTCATACCAAAAGGGTCCAGTTTATTAGAATATGTGGCCACCTAAATCGTTTCTATTAAAGGGAAACACTGGGTAAATCCATCCACAAAGAGTAAAATTGTCACTTGATGAGTCGCGACTGAAGGACACAGCAAAAACACATTTTTGTTAAAATTACTAGAATATATTTTTTATTTTGGTAGTTTCTTATCTTAAATGTACCTTTCGTTTTGTCTTCATCATAGACATACAAAAAAGTAGATGCCCAGTTCGACTCTGATGCTATCGAACACTTAGCATATGAGCTAGTCCAGAGCACTCTCCTGTTTGTTTTCCTAAAGTCGTTAGCATTAGCTCTCAAAAAACGAGTTATGACAGATCCAGAGAGTGTCAGCTGGTACAAATCTACTGACCACATTTAGCAGATGTCAGAGCCTTGTTACAAGTTATTGTTGAGTTTACAAACCTTTTTAGATTTTATTGTAGATCAAATGTGTGTGTAAAACTGCTAACGGCTAACAAACTTCAACAAGAAATTTCTGATCTTGTAAGACTCTAATGACAACCAAACATCAGCTTTAACATGTTAGGCTACTAGTGAGAACAACAGACAAATTACATAAATAATACCAAATAAAAGTTTTAGCTTCACTTCTCTGTGGAGGAGCATCTGTGATGGAGTTCGATTAGCTTTTCCAGTCTACAAATATAGGGATGTGACGTCAAAATGGTTGGCAGAACCAGCTAGTTCCGGCTAGCTCTCATTGTTTTTCCCATTGGGATCTAAGTTGGAAATTAAAAGTTTTCTTTTTGGTGCAGGCTTTTTCTGAACAAGGTAGAAGCTCTTTGGATTGCTCTTATCAAACCTGTTAGCACACCGAGTCATAGAACAAGAGACAAACATTGTCTTTTTCTGTGTTTGTTCAGCTTGCCGCCAATACGTTTTAACTACTTCTGCCATTGAGTTCAATTGATTTGCGTCATCACCTCTACCGGAGGAATATGGCGTCGCTCTGTCCGTGTTGTAGCAACAGAGGCGAGCTACTGATTGTGTGTCATTTAATGTCTATGGTCTTCATTTCAAGTTGTATTTAAAATTGTATAAACATATAGTTGAATTAGCATCAGAAGCAAAAATTAAAAATGCAAACAAAGTACTCTTCTATGAAATATATTTTTTTTCAATGTTGCCTCTGATGTTTAATGTATGCTTGATGAACAAGAAAAAAAATTCAAGTCATTTTAATCTGAAAATGTTTTTGCAGTGTTTAGAGGTTATGCAGACTTTCATTTATTTTAAAAATTCTCCTCAATATTCTGACTGAGTGGCAAAAGCATGAACAAATGTGTTTCTTAGCTTTTTCACCTACTTTTTCATCCTGGGAGCATCTGTTTGGCAGAATACCTATTGACCCTATTTTGTCCCGCCTACTTTTCTAGGACATGCACTTCCTGTTTAGCTGCATTTAGCCTGTAGATTTCAGTCGATGGGTTTATTTTAACTGTCATTATATATAATTAAAATTGCCCCACAAGACAGACAAACAAACACGTTAGCTACCTTAACAGAGCTAAACAGGAAGTGCATTTCCAAGCCAAGTGGGCGGGACAAAATAGGGTCAATAAAGTAGCTTTTATGTTGTCATGGCAACAGTGCAGACTTTAGCTGACTTGTCTACTAAAGGCAGTTAAAGATTTAGGACATTTTCGCTGTTGCAAAACGAATAATTAACTCATCAAACTAGCCCTGTCTTCGGAGAATACATAGATCTACAATGAAATGTCAAAAATGTACATTAAGTACGTTTTCACGTCTTTTTTACGTCAATATGTTATGAAAAGTCAAAACATAAAATAATCACAAATTTTGGTTGAAGCTACAGTACAGACCAAGTGCTAAGCATCTCTGGAAGTCGTTCAAGACTGTTGGAAGAGCATTTCAGGTGACGACCTCTAGAAGCTCATCAAGAGAATCCAAGAGTGTGCACAGCAGTAATCAAAGCAAAAGGTGGCTACTTTGAAGAACCTGGAAATATGTTGTTTCACACTTTTTGGCTGTGTACTATACTCCCACATGTGTTAATTCATAGTTTGGATGCCTTCAGTGTGAATCTACAATGTTCATAGTCATTAGAATTAAAAAAAAAAAAAGTCTTTGAATGGAAGGTGGTCCAAACTTTTGTCTGTACTGTACGTGGCGACATGTTCTTTGGGTTTAACAGGTACATCTTAACCTATCCCAAGCCTAACCCTAATTACCATTTTAGTGACTTGAAACCTAAACGTATGCATTAAACCCAAAGATACACACATTGACAAAAAGAAGACATGAAAAAGTGCTTTTTGTACGTTTTTGACATTTTGACTGTGTTGCATCAAACAGACTAAAACATCCTTCTTAACAATAAAAAGTAATGAGTTTCTCGTGTGTGATCTTAAGTCTGCGTCACTGAGAAATGTGAGCGAAACAGAGGTGCTGTTGTAGTTCATCTGCTTTTTCCACTGTTACCTTATTTCTCTTTTAAATGTCACATACAAACTCAATATTTACCAGTAGCTGTCTCATTCATTTTTGCCACTCACTGCTGACATTTAGAGTGCTGTGGTATCATCTGCATAACCTCTATGACCAGTTAGTTTAGTTTAAGTTCCTTACAAACTCCAGTCATTCACAGTTTTGACAGTTTGCACACAGTAATCCATTTGACTATGAAGACATGACTTTTCAGAGTTTGACAACAAAAGTAGTAACAAAATCACAACGCCGTCACCGTTTTACTTTCAGAATAATATTTTACATCTAAGGTTTGGCAAAGTCTTTAAAAAAATGTTTTTTTTTTTTTTATTACTGCAACATCAAAAAGAAAATCCACGTTGACAGGAATCATATGAGCCCAGAATTTGCATCAAGGACAAAAGTTCAAGAAGGGCACCTGTTAAGTTTTTTTTAAAGTGCAGTTGGTCAAGGAATTATAGTTTTATTCTGTTTTTGTCCAGAGAAAAGAGAAAACTGCCTTTCACTCGAGAGGCAGAGTTGAAGAAATCCAGTCTTTTCAGTTCATTACATTGTCTGTCCGTCTCTGGTGAAGAATCCGTTCGGCACAAGGAATCGTTTAGTCCATTTTGAGTAAAAGGTGAGATTTTTTTTTATTTTTTAAGTTTTCCGGGAGACAGGAGGTCCGGCTGCATTTGTCTGGTGTCGGAAAGCTCTGATCAGATTTGAGTCAAATAATTTCTTGGCAAGTTAAAACATATTATCTTTGTTTGAGCAGTTTTGTCAGGGCAAAATGATCTTCAAATGGAACAATACTTTTTGTATAAACTATAGAAGAAAATGCTTCAATCTACTTAGTTTGAAGCAACAGCTTTGTGGACATTACGTGCAGAGGTGGCAAAAGTACTTACAGTAAGTTCTACTACTACTCAAGTGACCCTAACCCTAACCTATAGCGACCGCTAGTGATCAGAAAGTCCCTGTCTTCACTTACTTACTTAAAGTTTACAATGAAGAGACGAAGCTCATCAATTCTGCCATTTTGAACAAGAAGTCAATTAGCCTGTTTCTCTCTCTCTTTTATTTTTAAGCTGTTTTAAATTCATTTTGTGTTTTACAATAAACAAAATGAATTACTGAACAGCATATGCCATAGTTTCTTCCTGAATTATAATTAATCTGACTTTCATCATGTGATAAATGAATTTGCTGACTTGTTCTCAAAGCACTGAAACACAACAAGAGGAAACAAAATAGACTACATTTACAAAAAAAAGTTACCCTTTTAAGTAAGGAGACGAAAGTACTGATAATTCTTGAAAAATGTTATAAGTTACATTAAAGTCACCTTTTTATACTGAAATAAAGTCAAAAACTATTTAAGTACAATATTTGAGTAAAAATACTTGCCACCTCTGACAAAGAAAATAAATATTATGCCTCCTGAATTCAGAAAATGATCTTGTTCCATTGGTGCATAATACTACCAGAAAAAATCCTAGCCAAGTCAAATCTGCTCAAATCAAGATACTTCGTTCTTACTTCAAAACATTTTGACTCAAACATTGACTTTTTACAGTGTAAAGTTCGCAATTGAACTATCAGAGCCAAAATGACTGCCCGAGTTTGAGTTACGGTCATAAAACTGAGCCTTGGGTTTGAAATTGTGATGGGTTGCTCAACATGAAAAAGTAGCTTTGTTAATAACAAAATCCACATTGTTTTAATCATACCATGGAAAAGTCATCTCGTCCCATCCTTATGTCAGATTATATGATTATGCCCTACTATTTCATTTTCACATATCGTATTTGTTTAATCACATTTGGATTTTTAAATGCAGCAGTTTCATCTGGTGAATTTCTATATTATTTTTAACCATAAAAAGTCATTGCGCGATGTCCATTTTACTAAAGCCGTGCATAATTATGTAAATATGTTGTGAGAAGCTACAGTAAGTTTAGTGTAGCAAATTAGTTGATTAAAAGACAAATTATTTTACTATATGGTGATACAAAAAATGCTTGAGGCTGAGGAAAAGTAATTCTAGTTCTGAAAAGACATGTAGGATGTATAATAATTTCATCATTTTAAATCTTTAGCTTATTTCTGCAAGTGCTCAAAGTCACCAGAACAAATTAAAATTGCATTTAAAAATCAAAATATGATGAAACAAACACAAAGATAATCCTGGAAAACCTCAAGGTGTTTCAACGCACTTTCACGTCAACACATTAGTCGATCCTAGAATCACTCAAATTAATGTAGCTTAACCCACAACTTTTAAAATGTTAAATCGTTGAATCGAAAAAGTACTAGCTTACTGTAACTGTATAGCATTTAGCATGAACCCTTTACCGCTGAAATAACAGAAAAGTTACTACGCAGAAGGCACACCCACCACCAAACACCTCCATGAAATCTCTAAAGCACGTTCTATCGAGTTTGGAGTTTGACAACAACAGACCGAACCAGCGGCCTCACTCACCGCCCCCAGAACCAGAAAAAATACTCACTTAAAACTTTCTAAAACAACCCTACTATTTCCTCCCGTGTGCAGAGCCAAACCCCACCACCGGCGCGAACCGACACTCCGAAAACGTAACTTTCTGGCGTCCGTCTCCGTTCCTACACCATGTTCATCGCGTCTTCTGTGAGAAAAGCGTGTATGTCGGCGAAGGCGGGGCGCAGCTTGCAGTCCCTGTTCCAGCAGCTGAGCATGAGTTCGTACAGGCCCTGGGGACAGACGGCCGGCCGCGTCAGATACACCTGCACCGGAGCAAAAAAAAAATTACAATGACGTCACACAACCGATTTACAGTATACTTTACAGGCTGGACTTTTAATTTATTTGTAGTTTCAGTCACATCTTATCAATTTCACTGTTTTCTACCTACACTTTTACAATCTATATTTACAATGAAAGTAAAATATTCATTATTCATTCTCATATTTATAGTTTTAAACAATCCTCTAAGTAGAGCTGTGCAATATATCAAATTTTAGATAATATCGTGAATGTGGGTTTCAAGATATCCAAAAAATTTAATATCGAGTATATCGTTTATAGTTAATATTGCCACAAAAAGAACCCTGTAAGAATAGAAAATTGAGAAAATTATGCTAGTAACTTTAAACCTAGGATAAAAAAGTAATACGTCTGCACTTCTGTGATTCATTTGCAAACATTTCACATTGTTCACGTGACGTCTCAGCATTTTCAAGACCAATAATACTTCACAAAGATGTTTGCAGCTCAATTAAATCTTGTTCAAAGTCAGTTTTTGTTCTAATACAAAAGTGAATGATCTAGTCACTCATGGAAATCACCAGGTTGATACGGTTTGAAATGATCTTTTAGATATTTCATGACAAAGTTCAGTGTTATTAATCAAATATCTTGCTCACATCTTGAACTTGAACAACGTGAACGCAGCCTATTGACGTAATAATCGCCTGAATATCGTTATCGAGATGTGTCCAAAAACTATCGAGATATTCAGTTTATCAATGTCGCCCAGCCTACCTCTAAGACAGACTTCTTTTAAATACTGAAAAAAGTACATGCTAACTCTTTTTTTTTTACTACTGTTCCATAACTGAGGGTCAAGAAATGAACTACATCTTTTACTAAACCCATTTCTAACTTTTAGTAAGATAAATGTACGGTCATCTCTTAAACTATAATTGATATTTTGGATTTTAAAGTATTTTTGAACAACTTCAGATAAAGATTTATTTTGGCTTTAAACATAATTTGAAGTACTGTATCTTATAATTATTAAGATCTGTAAATTTTATCAGCTTTTATTTAATAAATAAAGGATTTGTGTGCTCATCATGTCTTATAACTTTAGGTATCAGTAGCATAGCTCGTCGATGTCATAATGTTTATAAGTTGCACTCCACAGTTCAACACACTACAGTATGTCATGTAGGGAAGAATCAAAGTAGACAAGATAATCAATAATGCACAAAAATTGGGGACGTTTTTGAATTTATTGTTTGGATATAACGTATCTGTTGTTTCCAAGTTAGTCTGGCATCGGTAACAACACCGCTCAGGTTTACAAATCTGACTTGTGTCCATGTGAGTTGAACGCTTTTACGCCTGTCTTGTTTCCCCTGTAATGATGGCAAGTCCTTTATAAAACTACATGAACAATACAAAACAAAACCACCTTTGTGAGACAGTGCTAAATCAGAAATCACTGTTAAAAGGTTTAACAGTTCTTTCCAAACACATTACACGTGAAAAGTGTTGTGTGGACGTTACCTGTCGGCCCTGGTCTCTGAAGAACTCTCCTGCGTTGTCGATCACCTGTTCGTCCGTCAGGTTTGAGTACGGCTGCTCCTGACACACACTGAGCATCTCCCACAGAGTCACTCCAAACGCCCACACGTCACTGGCTGTGGTGAACTTACCCTGAAACACAACACAAATGTAACTACCTGAGTTAATGTTTGTTACAGTGTGAACCGGTTTTAGTTTCACTGCAGGTGGATGGTGGCAGAGTGGTAAGAACTCTTGCTTCTCAAAATAGAGGTCATAGGTTCTAATCTGGAGTTGGATTAAATCAACATCTCATGATTTCAGTTGCTAAGGTCGACAAATTAACTTCTGCAAGTGCCCCGAGCCAGGCTCCAACACTGGGGCAATTTCTCTGTGACTGGTGCAGAGTGGTTAGAGCTCTGGCTTCCCAATAAGGAGGTTGTGGTTCGACTCCCGGGTCGGACCATATCAACATCTCATAATCTCTCTGGGTGGAGTTTGTATGTTCTCCCCGTGTACCGTGGGTTTTCTCCGGGTACTCCGGTTTCCTCCCACCTCCCAAAACATGCATGTTTAGGTTAATTGGGCATCACTGCAAATTTCCCTTTGTGAGTGAATGGGAGAGTGAACGGTTGTCTGTCTAACTCTGTGACAAGTTGGCCACTGTCCAGGGTGTTCCCCGCCTAAGGCCCAAAGTTACAGAGATAGGCTCCAGTCGCCCTGGAGTCACAAGGCGCCCTGGGGCAGCTCAGCAGATGAGATTCATCTAACACCTTACGCCTCAACCTCTGACTATCACCAAGCGTTCCCTAACTTGCATGTTATTGGTTGGTGGGGAAACCAGAGTGCCGCAGGAAACTACCCAAACACGAGGAGGAACATGCAAACTTCACACAAAAAGTCCCGGGCCATATGCGAGTCAAACCCCTAACCTTTTTGCTGTGAGGCAAGAGCACTATACACTCTGCAACAAACAAACAAACTGCCTCCTGAAAGACGCATGATCATATCTAGACCTTTTTTAAATCCAGCTTTCAAATGCATTTTTTCAAACTAGCTTTTTGTGTTGTAAATGACTTTATTCTTAAAGGTTGATGAGTTTGCATGTTCTCCCTGTGTTATTGCGGGATCTTTCCTCCACCTACAATAACGTGTGTTTAGGTCCACTGGAAACATTGTGCAAATTCCCAGAGTGCATGAGAGATTTGTCTCTATAGGTTTGCCCTGCGATGAGTAGGGCACAGTCCAGGATGTTCCCCTGCCTAAGGCCCAAAGTTATAGGGATAGCTAGGCTCCAGTTACTCACACTCTCAAACGGGAACAAGTTATTCCTATGCTCAGCTAGGAGACTCTTTATTAACAGGCTTTATTTAAGTTAGCATTACTGAAACTAAATACAACTCCTGTTTTAATGAGTGAATGATATAATTACATGGTTAAAAGCTAAAAAAAAATAAAATAAATATCCCAGCAAACAGTAGTCAAATATTCTTGTCTTCTCACTGACTCACCATGAGGATGCACTCCCAGGCCATCCAGCGAATGGGCAGCACAGCTCGGCCCTGGATCCTGTAATAATCTCCAGCGTAGAGGTTCCTGCTCATGCCAAAGTCTGCGATCTTAATCTGCCTCTCGCCGCCGCAGTCCGCCCCCTCCTCCCCCCTGTCCCCGCCCACCAGGCAGTTCCTCGTGGCCAAGTCTCGATGCACAAAGTTCAGGGACGACAGGAACTTCATCCCCGACGCGATCTGACTGGCCATGGAGATCAGGGCGGGGTAACTATGGGACAAACACACAGGAGTAAAACAACAATGTGTGAATAGATCTTGAATTTATGTGTATGATGCAAACTCATAAATCAGTGTTGGTTGAACAGCATCAAAAAGTAGTGAAAAAGCTGAAAGTCTAATCGACTTTCATGACATAAACAGACGGTCATGTTCATTTTCTGTATAAATTGTTGTTTTGCATGAAATCCAAAACTATTTTGTTTGGCCACACCCCCTCTTAGTCGATTAATTGGTCGATGGGACAGGATTTTAGTCGACCAAGATTTTTTGTGGTCGACTACTGAATTGAGTTCTACACATTATCTTTGGGAAAAACAGTCCGATAAGTGTCCCAACATAAATGCAGCCCGGAAATCATGTTTTTGATATATATATTTAAAAGAAAAGCTCAGACATCTATCCGTCTGTGTGTATGTTGTTCATGTTCAAAAGTCTAAATAGTCCGTAATTCTGCAAAAATAGACTGAAGTATGCTCGTCAGTCCTTCCATGTTTGCTTTGCTTTGAATGTGGGCTTGCACCTAAACCACAATGTGATTGGTCCGCTGCTGCGCTGTGATTGGTCTGTAGCTGACAGCAGGAGTCCCTAAACCCGGGAGATTCTTTAGATTTTGTTAAAATCATAAATATCGCAAAAATTCATCTGGTAGATGCAGGTTATCTAATGGAAAAAGTCACAACCCAATACAGTAGATAGAACAGAGTTAGAAAATCTCTTTACAAAATAATTACAAATGCTCGTTAGCGATCCAATGCAACGCTGTACGATACAGCAGAATCTTGTTGCTGTATTGGTCTGTAGCTGTACAGCAGGAGTTCCTAAACCCGGGAGAATATTTAGATTTTGTTAAAATCATAAATATCGCAAAAATTCATCTGGTAGATGCAGGTTATCTAATGGAAAAAGTCACAACCCAATACAGTAGATAGAACAGGGTTAGAATCCTCTTAGATAATATCAAATTCTTTATCAAAACCCAACTATACAAAGCTAGAATCTTGATGGACAGTTACAAATGCTTTAGGACAGGGCTATTCAACTTAATTTCCCAGAGGAACAGTTTTTTACCAAAGACCATGGTTTGTGGGCCGGACAGTTGCATAATCCGTCAGCGCTTTTGACATGAGGTTGTATCAGATATTCACGGGACTAGATTTGTTTCTACAGCGACAACCACTAATGCTGTGGTCTATTTTTATTGCTGAACAAAATGTCCAAATCACATAGCTAAATCTGAACCTGGACCATCTTAGCATTAAACCAGATCCAAACCTGGACTAAACAAGGTCTAAAGCGGAATTAAATCAGGCCTGAATAATAAAGTGCAAAAAGTGACTGGTTCATGATTGAATAAATGCCTAAATTACTGTAAGTCATATTTGCCAAAAGAACAAGAGCAAAGTGGTATGTTCTGTTAAAAAAAAAAAAAAAAAAGAGACAGCATTTTCTCACTGGAAATTATGACATTTTAGTTAGCCACTATTTAGAAAGTAATAACCCAGAGTTAAATCTACAAAGAAAATATAAGTGAATTTGGCATCTGGGCCTTAGGTTGAACAGGCTTGCTTTAGGGCAAAGTCAGAATACTGTGTTTTGCAGTGCAGACGTACCTGATGGTGGGTGAGCTGTGAGAGGGTCCGGACTTGTCCAGCAGCACTCGTTGGGACAGATACTGGTTCAAGTCTCCGCTCTCCATGTATTCTGTGATCATACACAAGGGGTCGCTGCTCACGCACACTCCCAACAGACGGATGATGTTTGGGTCCTTCAGCCGAGACAAGATCTTCACCTCCTTCAGGAAATCGTTTCTATGACGACAAAGACAAATATACAGTTAGAATCACTGTTTAGTCTATCCTGTGTTCAGTTCTGACAGAAAATGTTGTAAGTATTGCAATGTTTAAGGAAAATAAATTGATTTCATAGTAATTTATTGTCAATTTTTTCCATTCTATTTATCATAAATAGAAACATATCTTATTATCAGTTACTTACAGTTATATGTTACAATGTGATTTGTTACTCACAGGTAATTAAAAACCTTATTCCACTAGATTCGAATTCTTACCTTGCGTTCTTGGAGGCGTCTGGACGTAGTATTTTCACAGCGACCAGCAGAGGGCGCCCTTTCCTCACGTTGAAGGGAAACTCCAGGATGGGAAGGTCCTGAGGGTTCTCAATTTCACACAGGTGCACCTTTCACACAGAACATCCACTTTGTTTAGAGTTAGACCTATAACAACACAATCTGAAGTCTGCAATCACATCATCTATTTTATATTTACTATTTTGCCAATAAACTTGCCTTTTTACTGAACTTTTCATTTATTAAGCAGAGCAAAATGGGTAAAGGAGGAAAAAAATAACACAATTGGCTCATGTTTCTCACACAGGCACTAATACAACATTCTGAGATGTTGCATACATGTTTTATGGGAGCTGTTTGCATCTTCCAATAGCACCAGGATTGATAAATGAGACCCTACATGTACAGTATAAATTTACATGACATTATTCAGTCAGAACACTGTTCCATAAATATTTAAAATGCATTCATTACAGGTCTATTATATTATTGAGTAGCAGGGTAAAGGAGTTCTGCTGTGAGGCGAGATCACTGCACTACAAAATCATAGTTTTGGCCCATTTTTGTTAAGAAAACCTGACTAAAATCATCTAAATTCAAATGGAAACTGTTTCTGACCCTTTGGAGCACAAACAATTGTCTGGACTCTTTGTGAAGCTGAGGTTTTGTAGTTTTAGTCTCTGGTGTCTGACTGACTCTAGTTTTAACTGAGAAGAAGCTCTGGACAAAAGAACATCAGGTTTTAAAGTCTGCCTAAAATGTATTTGGTAAATATAAGAAGCAGAACAGCTGGAGTCACAGCCTGGGCCAGAACGAGATAGATTTGGTATATTTTGGGTTTGGACAATTCTTCTTAAAAAGCTGAAGCTATTTTCATTAAAAATCAGTTGTTGGGCCTTGGAGAATTTGGAGATTTTTTTGTTGTTGCAAGTTTAGAGTAAAAACTGATTCTGATCTATCCCAGAAAGGCTTATTTGACGATAAATAAGAGGGTTCCATTTGTATTTTTATCTTTAGCATGCCAGGGAGTTTGATAGTTGATTTTTATTCGATGGGAGACAAAAATGAATTAAATATCAACAGAAACCTTACTTCGACTAGTGCCGTAGTAGACCCCTGCTCTAAACAACGTTACCTCTCCAAACTGGCCCTCTCCCAGCTTCTCCTTGAAGATGAGGCAGTGTCGGGGCAGTTCTGGCAGCGGAGTCGCGTCTGCCCCGGGGCTGGACGAGCTCAGAGCGGGAACGGCGTAAGTGTTGTTCCCGCTGACGCCCTGCAGGCTCACGATGTCGGCCTCTGCGTAATGTGGGACACTGGGGGGCAGCGGAGGGGACACTGGCGGGGACAGAGGGTACGGAGGGGCGCCCGGGTACGGAGGCGGCTCCTCACGACTCAGAGAAAAACCCTTCTCCAGCTCCAGGTCCAGGGCACAGGCTGTGAGGAGACAGACATTATCTACTGATGGGACCAGGCAATTTGACTTGATTCTGGCGACATGAGATTTATTTACTGTTATTACTGTTTTTCTTAAGTACGCCTGACCACATTTTTCAATTAAAGTTGTAACATCATTATATTCAAGGTTGTGTTAAAGTTTCTTAGAAAATTTAACATCAGTTTGCCATTTATAGGTTTCAAATCCTGATTACTACATCATTCTAGGAAATCTACAACTGCTAACCTACCTAGCAACCAAGTATGTAAACTGGGCCAAAAATACGTTAATGAAACAGAAATTACTGACAAATTAAATTACAGGGAATCGTTTATATTTTGAAGAATGAATACCTAAAAAGTTAAAAAACTGTTACTACACTGCAAAAAAGCCCTTGCTCTTGTTATCTCATTCAAGAGGGTATTTTTACAGTGGTCTTCTAAAAGCAAAAGAAGTCCATTTTTCTTAAGTTAATCTCCTTACACACTGACATCCTGTTGCGTCTCTGAGGCGCAGGCTGTGATCTGACTCACATAAGAGATAACAGCATGGCTTTGGCATTGATTTTAAAACTAGGCAAACACAAATTGGGTCACACTCTAAAATAATAACAGCTCTTCATTTATTAATACTTCTTTATTTGAACTGTCAAACTCCTGAGTCCCAGTTAAACATTATGCAACTCTGACCTACAAAAGAAGAATGATTCCCTGGAATCACATGTCACTTTGAGACATTCACATGTTTAATAAAACATCTTGATTGATCAAAGGTTAGCTTAGGATTTAGTGACATTTTAGAATCTGCAAAGGAAGTTATGAGAACAAAACTATTAACATGAGCAGGCGGTGGGTGATTACAGTCACTGGCATGCAAAACAAGAAAAAAAAAAGGTTCCATGTTATGCTTTACTGACTTGCTAATTTACGAATGAATTAATGAATGATTTATTTCTATAGCACATTTACACAGACCGATGTCCTCCAAAGTGCTTCACACAGTAAAGCCCCTCCAGGGGCTGCCCCAGGACTGGCCTTGGCATGTACGTAGAGAAATAAATAAATACACATACATTCTGTCAGATGGGGAATTATTGCAATATATAATTGATTACTACACTAGGCAAAAGTGCAATATCAATTCTTTTGTGTCTTCTTCCCCACTGTGTGGAAGACCAATCACGGCGCAGCATTGTAGTTTGGGCAGAAGCCGAAGGTGCAGCACCAAAATAAATTAAAACAACAAACTTTGTTGGCCTATTTTAGCAGAATTAAGAAGGTCATTGGAGCGCCACTCTGTTACATCCAATGAACCCCAAACAAATCAATACTTTAAAAAATGGGCCTGGTTTACAACTTTGCACTAGCGCAAGATTAAGTTGGGTAGGTAGGTTAATTGAGCAAAAATAAAATTGAATGTGAAGCTATTCAACACTCATCACTAGAATCAACTGATATGGGTTTTTCTTTGGCCGATGCCGATACTTTCAAATTTTGACAGCCGATGACAATATCAATGAATTTTCTTATTTTAGTTTTAAAAACATAGATGAGGAGAGAAAGTGTAACAAAAAAAAACTTCAACCTAAACTATTGTTCACCGCGGTACCTGTGCATCTCTTTCACACAATGTAATGAAGCTTGACTGTGTTTCAGCTCAAGATAATTTAGCCTCATAAGACATCATATTTCATATTGACAAACAGCTTTCTAAGTTGTGCTCAGCCAAAGTCATACAACAAGAATAACATTTTAATGGCAAAATCAAACTGCAGACAAAACTGGAGCGAGGTAAAAGTAATCTTATTGTTTCTCTCCAAACCAACTAGACTCAGCTGATCACTGTGAGTGCAGCTTTGCCACAGAGGAAAAGCCCAAACAACTGCCTGATCAGATATCGGCCAAAACTGAGGTTGACAATAAATTTTTTTTTTTTTAAATCGACATATCAATCCCAAAATGTCGGTCTAACTGTAGTTGCCACTCGACTTGACGTTGCCCAAAGGCTGGGGATGGATTCTTTTTCACACAAGGCTCTTTGTGCCTCTGTGTGGATTTAACAGATTAGATTTCGCTGATCTTTTGCTCTTATAATGGCCTGATTATGTTCTCCAACCCAGTTATGCCACTCTGCTATCACTTTGCATTGGTGGCTATGCTAGCAAAAGTTTACATTTTAAATTAATTACTTCAGGGATTTGGGCAAGGTTAGGTTTAGGATTAGTGTTAAGCTTAAGTTTTAGAATTTGGGGGTTAGGGTTAGGGTGCCGCTCGCTGGTATGCTAACCAGGGAGCGGCATAACTGATGCCGCTGCGTTCTGGCCAACACACCACTCCACTCCACTCCTGCTCGTTGATTGGACGACGGTACTTCCTGCTTTTTGGGAACCATCTGCAGTCCTGTGATACCTGACCTGTAGCTGGAGGGAAATGAAAGTGAGTGAAGGACGGCCTGGCTACTGTTGTAATGTTTCAGCTTCAAATGTTGATTATGATGCTTCAAGTGCGGAAGTCCTTCACTTGTTTAGGCAATCACTCGATGAAGTTTTAGTTATAGTTGGAGTAACTAACATTTTTGGTTATAAATGAGTAAACTTTGTGTTTTCCACTAAAAAGTCTATGATAAATGCAGCACATTGTGAAAAAATGGGCTCACTGAGTACTGTCTGAATTGAAAAATAAAGAATTTTAGTTTTGATCAGGAGCCAAATGCAGCGCTTTGATTGGCTGTGCTTGAGTGGTTGATATTAACCATGTGTCAAAGGATTTATGAGAGGAAGTTGTCCGACTTAAACCTAAATTGTGTTTGCAGTGTAAAAATCAGCTGCCCCACCTTTAGCCAAAATTGGTATTTTGTATTTGTATGCCAAGTTTTAATTTGCATTTTCTTTAACATTTTGCATTTTCCTTAACATCTTCAACATTGCTATCTGTTTGATAGCACATGGTTTGCTATCTGTTGCAATTTTGTAAAGCACTTTGTGCTACATTGAAATGTATGAAAAGTGCTACACAAGTAAAGATCGATTGATATTGTATTAGTTGACAAATTCCTTTAATTACATTATAAGGATTTATATTGACGCAGCAAGAAAAAGTAAATTAACTGAAGATTTGGTCTAATTTTCCTTTATAGATACAATCAGGCCTACATAGCATAGATGTTTTTGCTTTTGTCTTTTCAAGGAATTTAGGTAAAAAAGATACAGTCAATGTCTACAGCCGATACCTGATCCAGGTTAGCAAACAGAGAATGTCAAAAACAATTATTTTATTATGGGCTAATAAACTGAACTAAAACGATAAATGAATACTTTAAAATTCCTGCAGAAGCACAAAAAAAGTAATCCAAAAGCCTGACGAAAGCATAACATGGAACCTTCAGGTGTGTGAGTGTGTGTGTGTTTGTGTGAGAGAGAGCTCCTCCGGCCCACCCCTGAGCGGGCCTCGTCTCTTACCCTGGGACGGGGACACATTCAGGCTCTTTTCTGTGGCCCGAGAGGTGCTGGGGACCACGGCGGGTCTGGAGCCTTTCCTGTGGTCTGACAGGAGCAGGTGATAGGCGGGGTTGTTTAGCAGCAAGGCTAACACAATACACAAGCACAGAAGCACACGACGGGGAGGGGACCAGGCAAATTATACCACAGAGCATGACACAAAAACAGACAAAACACAACAACATTAGCATGATCTGTTAAAATAAAGAGGAAAAAGGAACAGGCACAAAAACAGCAGGCAAAATGAATACTAGGGCTGGGCGATATGGCAACAAATCAGGATTTTCTACGATTTTGTAGATTGTCTGTATTCTGATTGCCTTCTTCAGAGTCATTGGCTCAGTGCAGCTGTCAAAGGCTGATCAGTGTTGCCAGATTTTCAGAGAGGAACAAGTGACCAAGCCTTTGAAAAAATCCAAAAACAAGAGACCTCAGCCCTTCAATAAAGAGTTAATAAAATAATCTATTAATTAAAACATTATGTCTCTACAAAATACATTTCTAATCATTTCTAACATCGAAGCTGACTTTTAGAATGAAAATATGCTAAAATCCATGTTCAGTCATAAATAGATATATGTTCTTAAATCAAACCTAAAAATTTGCTAAAATTCAAAAATTTTAAATTTATGAGGGAATTTAAGAAAAATCAGCCAAAAGAAGAAAAAGGTAAAAAGTTTAACTATGTGTGGTCTCAAAGTCTGTGAGAAGTTAAAGTCTTGGTGTTTATCTGCTTTTCTACCACTGTTTACCTGATTTTCTCTTTTTACATGTCACCCAGTTGTTGTGGGTTGAGTTTGTTATCAGAATGTAGTGTCTTTTTCCTGTTTTAGCTGTATTTTTTCCTTTCTTCCACTGACTCTCATCTCTTGCGACTCAGTCCTCACATTTAGAATGCTGCGATGCCACCTGCATAACCTTTATAAGAGAAGTAGGTTGAAAAAAATAGTCTGTATTTGAACAGACAGACGCATTAAATTGAGAAATCACGAGAAGACGATCACAAAAGCAGATTGTCAAAGATTCGATTGTTATCACAATATTGCCCAGCCCTAGTTTAAAACAACTCAAAATGATCACAAAAACAGAGTTGGGATGGAGTGATGGTTCTGTTATTGGTGTTACAAACTCACTCAGGGCTAGTAAACATGGCATGCCGCCCCCCTGTGGTGCAATGTAAGTGTGGAATGCATTTTCTCCCTCTGCTGCTGCTGCTGGAACAATGGCTCCCTTGTTTCATAATCTCATGTAAATCCACTTTATACTCAAGGAAGTTTGGTTTAATCATTACTGTTAATCTGGCTCTAGTTAAAGGTTGCTATCATACTACACTGCAAAAAAATACAGAGGTTTAGAGAGCCTTTGATAGGTTGGACTATAAAACAATACAGATATATTTTAGATTTGTACAAATAGAATTTCAGTTTAAACAATTTGTAGTTTCTAAGGGTAATAAAATGACATACTAGGAAGTTCTCGATCGATGACACTGCAAAAACTATATAATCTAGACTTGCAGAAAATGACTTGGATTCAGAATTGTAATTTAGATTTGAGTTTTTAACTGATAAGATTTAATTGTTTATGTGATACAGATTGTTACACTGGTTTCAAGACATTTCTAACTGGTTCTAAGATAATTTGGCTCAAATTTAGAATGTATTTGCCAGGGATAAGTAAAACTTTTTTAACCCAGCGGCAGACAATTTAGCTCAAAATAAGAAATAATCTAGGTATCTACAATAAATAGAGCTTAGAATTTCAAAATGTTTAAAATAAGGGTTACAATTCTGGAATCAAGCTACAGTATTTTATATTGATCTACATTTATACAGCGTTTCTCCCCTTTCAAGGCATTAGCTATGCTTTATGTCAGAGAAGCACTCACCCAGTGGTGCAGACACTGAGGAAAGGTGAGTTAACGCCTTGTCCAAAGATACAACTGTTCACTTCAGTCTTTATTCAAATCCAGGCTCAAAGTATTTCTGTTTGTCTGTGCTTATGACTGAAAAAGTTTTGTCTGCACTCTTTATTTTTTAAAGTAAATTTTATGATTATTTATGTTTTTAAAACAGTTATTTTGCATTTTGTTTTTATTGTTCCTTTTCCTACTATGTAAAGCACTTTAAATTTCTTTGTGTGAGAACAGTGCTATTATAATTAAAACTAGAAAATACGATGATAATAATTGACAATATACCACAAAAAATGATTTCTGCACCTATAATCTCAAGTCAAAGTCAAGTGTGAGACAAGGATCAGACAAAATAAGTCTGGAACCACAGCTCCAGTGTGATGTCATCAATTTAGACCTCTGCAGTTTTATTACTGGTTCATGTAAAATCATTTATATCTACAACGGGAGTTTATTTTCCAAATAAAGTTAAACTTAGAATAATAAAACCTAACAGACGCACTTTTAGCCAAGAATCACTTTTATTAGTAACAAGTCGAACAATATATAACAGCAACATCGCACAAATGGCATAATTACGCTGAGTGGGACTTAAATTAGGTCAGAGATCTAATTTTACAGCATCTGCGGCACATCTCCAGGCTTTTTAGCAGGAGAAACGCAGGAAAGAGGCTTGTAATGTCTAATAATGTCCTTTTAAATGTCTACAAAACGACCTTCAGGAATGATTCATGGTGAACTGGATGAGATTAATGTTAAATATGAAAAAAATAACAGGCGTTTTAACAAAAGAATGAAGTATGATTGGAACTAGCCAAAGCGTAGAAGGTAAATGTAGATTAATTGTTGCAGCAGTCTCTTTTATCAACTATATTAAGTTTTAAAATCTACTTAATCAGACCAGTGTTTAATATTTGAGCGATATAAAACAGAGTTAGAGACGTGTAGATGTGCAGACTTGAGTTCTCAGAGCAGCTTTGAACTCTCTGGTGAAGATTAATAATTAATCACAACTTGTACAGCTTTAATCTTGTAAAATTATGGCTTTTTATGACTTTGACATTATTCTAATAAAATTATGACTTTTATCTTGAAATGTTGGGTCTTTATTCTCAAAGGGCAGTCGTATTTTAATGTGTTTCATAGTTGCAAAGGTGGGACCAAGTCATTGTTTTGCAAGTCTCAAGTAAGACCCAAGTCTTTTACTTCAAGTCCGAGTCAAGACCCAAGTCAAAGAGAGACAAGTCCAATTCAAGTCCAAACTCAAAGAGAGACAAGTTAAAGTCAAGTTCAAAGTCAAAGAGAGACAAGTCCAAGTCAAGTCACAAGTCGAAGAGAGACAAGTCCAAGTCAAGTCCAAACTCAAAGTCCAAGTCAAGACCCAAGTCAAAGAGAGACAAGTCCAAGTCAAGTCCCAAGTCAAAGAGAGATACTGTAAGTCCAAGTCAATTCCAAAGTCAAAGAGAGACAAGTCCAAGTCAAGTCCCAAGTCAAAGAGAGACAAGTCCAAGTCAAGTCCCAAGTCAAAGAGAGATACTGTAAGTCCAAGTCAATTCCAAAGTCAAAGAGAGACAAGTCCAAGTCAAGTCCCAAGTCAAAGAGAGACAAGTCCAAGTCAAGTCTCAAGTCAAAGAAAGACAAGTCAAAGTCAAGTTCAAAATCAAAGAGAGACAAGTCCGAGTCAAGTCTAAAGTCAAAGAGAGACAAGTCCAAGTCAAGACCCAAGTTGAAGAGAGACAAGTCAAGACCCAAGTCAAAGAGAGACAAGTCCAAGTCAAGTCTAAAGTCAAAGAGAGAGAAGTCCAAGTCAAGACCCAAGTTGAAGAGAGACAAGTCCAAGTCAAGAAGTCAAACTTGACTTATGTTAAATCAGTAATACGTATTTCAGTTCTCCTTGCACAAACAGCCTTATCCTGCAGTGAATGAGTGACACAGAATAAGACAAATACTATCCTAAACTATCAGTGCATTTATGTTAGAGTTTTGGTTGTCATGTGTGATGTGCCGTTTGAAACTCACCGGTGCTGTCCCGGCTCTGGTCCGCGGCCGCAGCAGGGCACTGGGCTCCTGGTACTCTCCCTCCGCCTCTCGCTCGTGGTCGCGGTCGTCGGGAAACGTGTGGATTCTCTGGTAGCGGCTGGAGTAACTGTGAGTGTTGTTGATGACGACGTGATCGGAGGGAACGGACAGATGCACCCGCAGCTCGTCGCCTGATAGACTGTTCTGAGCCTGAGGGAAAGTCAGTGTTTATTTTAATTGGATGAATGGATGAAATATTTATCAGATATATTGTAAATGCAAAGTCAAAAGATGATTCCGTTGTGTGCATATGAATCAAAATATTAAACATTTTATTCCCCGAAAACTAGGAAGTGCACATTGATCATGCAATCATCTTAACAATTACACAGTTATGTAAAAAGGGTGACAAAACATTACAAAGCCAAATAAGGTACATTCATTTTATCTAATTAAGACATACATTATTAGCCAAGTTAACTCTTTAAAGCTCTTTAAACCAGCTCACTTTTGTCCCTCCAGATCAGACTATCTAGCACAAACCCTCTTTAAACTGTAAAGTTCTTAATTTGAATTACAAGATTGTACTATTTAGCCTGGAGACTCCGATATCTCTCTGTGTTATTTTATACAACCTCTGGTACAGATTTGCGTCTGCAATTTACTCAAAGGACTAAATGTCATTTGGCTTGTTTATATTTTTTCATAAAAAAGTAACAATGTAACAACATGTTGATTTCCTGCTTTTTTCTTTTCTGAGGTCAGTCTAAAAATTATTAAATACTACAACATCAAACAGTGATTTAGGAATGTTTTTTTTCTGACAACATGTTACTTTAGAAATGTGAATACTTTTTCTTTCACAGATAATTTATTCCTTGTGGTCTCCTGTGTACCGCGATCAAAGAGGTGACAGCAGCAGCACCAGCACCAGTCCTCTGCATGAGGACTGACTCAAGGCAGGACCAGAGCTGGACATAGTGCAGTCTGAGCCCAGGGATAGTTTGTCAATGCTAATGCTAAATGCTTAACAATTAAAAAACTGACAGTTTCCATAGAAATGTAAAGCTTTGCTAAGAATGTTACATAGTACAGCATTGAACATACAATATTTCTAGAATTCATTTCACTATGGCTGTTTTTATTGCTCAACAATACCTAGAAAAACATGCTTTATTAAAAGGGACTGACTTTGTAAAATCTACTTTTCTTATAAAGTTTTGATTGTAATTTGATTGATTGCTTATAAAGTTTTTGCCTTGTTATAGCTGTTCTCTCCATTTTAGTTTACCTAAAGTTTGTACCTAGTTAAACTGATTCCTGCATGTTGTATTGTTCTGCAGCTAAAGTTAGTGCTCAGACAACCTACCACCTATCCCTGCCCATTTGTTTGTGTTTACTTGCGATTAGTCAAAAATATCCGATTCAACAAGTACAACATAATCTCTTCACACATCTCTTCACTCAAAAATGTGCAATTCAAAACACTGCTTATTAAAGTTAAGTTTTGCAATGAAAGGGCAGGGTTTATCAATTGTGCAGTTTTGAACGGGAAGTCAATGGACCCACTTCTATTTCAAAGCTTTTTTAGATCAGTTTTGGGTTTTACAATGAACTAAATGTAAAGGATTAATCTATAAGTTCTAGTTTTTAACTAAATAATGCTGTGTGACTTATTAGATACACATTTCACACAGTAGAGCTTTTAGATAATTAGATGTAGTTCATGATGTTTTTAATGTTTCTCCGTAGACCAAACATTTTGCATTTGCATAAAACTACAAATGACAAACTTGGCAATCTAAACTGATAATAAACAGGATAACGCACATGCTAACTCCAAATTGAACTCAGGACCCTCTGCCTCACATTACTGACAGTGTTTTTATTGCATTGAAAATAAATCAGCTTAACTTATGAGCATTTTTTGTGTGCACAATGTTAAAATAATAAAGTTATAAATGCTTGAGCACATTTCTTGACCAGATAAATTCACATAGGCTCCACATGCGTTGTAAATCAGCAGACGCGGCCAAGCAGGAGCTGTTGCGTAACACTTCAAACTCACCTTGCCAAGGATCTTTTTCCAGTACTGCCTCCAGAGAATGACGGCGATCACGGCCAATAGCAGCAGGATGATCCCCACCAGGCAGCCAATCAGAATGGCCGTGTTGCTGCTGTCGTCTTTGGCAACTGGAAGCCCCGCCTTTGGAGACACGGCAGCAAATTCTGGCCCTAAAAGATAAGAGGAGCCTAAATGTTGAAGCGGTCAGGAGAGTTTTGTGCGAGTGTCCAGTCTGTGTGGAGTTAATAGAGGCTTTGGGCTGCGCCTCTGGGTTCGCACATGCAAACCTGCTATCACGTTATAACAGAGGTGTCCAAACTTTTTTTCTTCTCAGAGGGACAAAATGAATGCGCCTTAGTGAGTCGAAGGCCAGACGGAATAATGGTTTTCACACAACTGCAAAGAGATTTAAGATAAAATGAACTTCTAATATTGAGAAAAAGGCTGGGTTACATGTTCTTTGTTAAGATCTCCAGTGCAAAATCAAAAAAAGACTGAAACAATCTGACTCATTTGGTAATCGAATAATCACTAACTTGACTTTATCAAAACAAACCTTAAGCTTGAAACATATCAGATTGAACAACACTAGTTTGCCTTTAAATCTCCGCATCCAAAATGTTCTCAAGTGACTTTCCACAAGCTGTCAAAACAATCACTCCACTCGTGTAATTTACTGTGTTTAATTGTACTGCCTTACCAAAGAGCAGCTAAACTGTATTCATAGTTTTTAACTTGACAATGACAAATGTATTCTATTCTACTGCAGCTCAAATTAGGCAAAGAATAAATAAATACAAAAAAAAGAAGTGCCATAATTTGTCATGTAAATTAATTTTGATAAAGCTGATCCCCTTGTTGGCTTTTTGACTTGCGTTTGAAGCGACCATATTTTAAAGTTGCTAAATATAAAACTGTATCTATAACAGATGAATAGTTAACTAAAATGAAATGTTTTTTTGTTTTTTCATTTTCATTTAGGTTAATAATAAAAATAATGTTTTTTATTACTGCCACTTTGTTATCAAGGTAATATCATGCATCTATTTGCACTGACAGATTGCACTATTGTCCTGATTACTGTGGTGTTGTTTTATTGCCAATTTTTTTTTTTACTTTACATATTTATTTTTTGCATTCCTTTGTATATATAAAATTCTAAATATTTTAAGCCTATTTTTTTTTTTCTTTATTAGCATCAGTGATGGCAATAAAACTTTTACACAAAACACATTTAAGGAAATTTTGCAAATAAAGGTGGGGTCGCCGATTTTGACACAGCAAATACTCACAGGGTTTTAATCTGACAACTTTCTCTCATAAATCCTTCGACACATGGTTAATAACATGTATTCATTTTGGTTAAATTTTGGCTTATAAACTTCTTCTTACAAACAGCAAAGTGAAACTGAAGAGGACCACCCAAACTCAGCCAATGCTGCATTCAGCTCCTGATTAGAACTAAATATCTTTATTATTCAAAGCAGACAGTACTCAGTGTTCTCGTTTTTTAAAATAAAGTGCTGCATTTTTTGTGTAAAACACAAGTTTACAAAAGTACAACTAAAAAAGTTAGTTACCCCAATTTACAAATTCCATCAAGTAGTTTATTGTGTATTTCTGTTTTGTTTACTTTTTTAACATTGTCTTGGCTAATTTATAATGAAAATGATGCTAACCTTATTTATTAGGTTAGCATTATTTATTTTCTAAGAAAACATGAAGCTAAACTGGATGCTAGTTACCATAGGTTACCATGGAAACAATCTTTACAGCAACTCATTGGCTGTGTCCGAACGTCCACACACTATTTATTATATAGTGCACTATTCAGGGGTCACGCCATTTTGTAGTGGTGTCCAAATGTCCAGCAGGTCAAAAGTAGTGCACTCAAAATTTCCCACAATGCATCTTGAAAAGTAGTGAGCATGGATGGTCACTAGAGCGGTCAATATAGACACAATTCATTGCGAGAATCGTGAAAAACAACGCGGACATTGTCAGTCTTTAACTGTAAGCAACACGACTGAACTAAAGATGATAGGGAGCCGTTTAAACTCACTGTTGTAGTTTGGGCTGTAAAAGAGGAATTATCCAGTCCGTTTGTGGTTAAATGTACTGTCCAAGTAAAACCAGACTTGTATTATGATTAGTCGTCCATAAATATGCTTGTGTCAGAAGGACTTGACCAGTATTTATTACAAAAGTTCATTTTTTTGCTGGACGTTACTGGCGGAGAGTCACGTGACCCGCCGTCAGCTGAAAATAGTGCGCATCGTGTCCAAAAACAGATGAATGAGTGCACTGACCAGGGCAGGACTATATACTGTACAGTAGTAATTGAGTGAATAGGGAACGAGTGTGGACGTTCGGACACAGCCATTGTTTTTGCTGTCATTGTCATTAAAACTATGGCTTCTCAAGATATGTCACTTCATCCATTTTCATCCAAGCCAGATGTAAACACATAAAAAAAAAACAATAATAATTTTCTACATGTGTGCGCAATCTTGTGGCAATTTTATTTCGCAAGATCTTGTTTCATCCCCGATTCTCACGATTGACTTTCACGTACATTTAATTACGAAGAAACTTGCAACAAACTTGACAGTCTAAAGTTACCCAATTCACATGCATTCAGTTTTTAATGCATGAATATTACTGCGCGACCACAAGACAAACAAAGATCATGCGTCACATTCTTTCTTCTCGGTCGCTTCACACAAAAATGGTGTAAACTCTTCGAAAAGTGTCCAACCGCAGCCAGTAAAAAGGGAGAAAGGACATGCCACACAAAAGCTTTTACAGGCTCTGTCAGAAAAGCTGTTTTTGTTTAGTGTAGTTCAGTGAGGCTGGAGCTCTCACAACATGCCAAGTCTTTATTGCAGCAAGAACACTGTAAAAAATATCAGGGTCTTATGAGCAAATGCACTCGATTCAGAGGATGTGTCATGTTTTGAGTAGCTTAGAAGCACAGAGTTTTCAGATTTTAACAGTTTTGATTTATTGAATGAAGTTTTATGAACGTTTTTGAGTCCATGGAGTGGCATTTATTTATTTATTTTTTTTATGGGTTCAGATTATATGATGTTTTTTGAGTAGCACATTACAGAACAGTACTGGCATGGCAATAATCATCTTTTGTAAAATGTAATTAAGGTAATAACTCATACAACTGAGCCCAGAACAGACTGTTATTTTATGGAAATGATTGAATGGCCAATATGTAAGTTTTCTATTGGGGCAACACTTCTTTGTCTCCATGGAGACGTTCTTGTATAAACCTGAAGTATGGTCTTAAGCTCATCTCTACATAGAAACAATCCTATTGGTAAGCTCTATTAGGGCTGGACGATATGGAAAAAAAAAAAATATATATATATATATTTTTTTTCTCATATTGATTGATCTCGATTTTCGATTCGATTTCTGCTCCCCTTTATTTTTTCTATATATAAGATTCTACCTCAAAGTTTGACTTTTGCTCTAAACTACAATTTTTTATTGACAAAAGATGGTTTTTGATTTTTGATTCAAAACCCACCACCAAATAATTGACGATTCGGTTCAGTTTGATTTGATCTCGATCTCTCGACTTTTCGATTAATGGCCCAGCTCTAAGATCTATGGAGAGGTGAGCGTGCACACAAAGTAAACATGCAAATGTTCTTTTTTGGCTGTAAAAATAAAAATGCTTAAAGTGCCTCTGACAGGTTGAACTACTTCTTTCACTAAAACAAGTTCATTAGATTTAAGATTTCACTTTTTGCAAAGTTCATCCAAGTTTAGCCATTTTAAACATTTTTACTTCCTGTTCATAGTTGATGAGATCCCGCTGGGGAGTTGTTTAGCGACCGTGTAATAAATTAGGCCAAAACTCTTCTAATGTAACAGGTTTTCACTTTATGAGACATAAAAATACACTACAGCACACTCATTTTGTTAAATTAATGTTTCTAGGGTCATTAAAATATGTTCATTAAGAAAAATTTGAAAATGTCTTTGTCTCAGTTTAGAACTCTGCTGAAAGGAACATTGAAATATTATGAGTTTTGCTTGTTTTTAGTGCATTTTAACCCAAATTGACTGTATTTTTGAAAGTGTT
Source organism: Mugilogobius chulae (assembly GCA_038363315.1). Classification (NCBI taxonomy): domain Eukaryota; kingdom Metazoa; phylum Chordata; class Actinopteri; order Gobiiformes; family Gobiidae; genus Mugilogobius; species Mugilogobius chulae. The sequence continues at coordinate 31,129,727 of CM076413.1, forward strand.
TTGCAGTTTGAATACAAAAAAAGCTACTCAAAACATGACAAAATCCTCAAACCAAGACATGACACTCATACAGACATATATTTTTACAGTGTGTAACATTGTTTAGCTCTGTTAGTCCTTTTCCTAAACCTCTACATCTTCTTCATGCCCAGGGGGAAACAACAGCGCCAGAGAGTGTTCCTCAAAGCCCTCCCTCTCGCTCCTGCATGCTCTCTGCGGTCCCGGAGACGATTTTAGGAGTTTGGAAGAGAGCCAGACAGGCCTCCTTCTCTTCCTCCTCTGTCCTGAGTCTCACCTGACAGGGTCCAGTTAGCGGGCAGCTCCGTCGTGAAGGTGGAAGAGGTGGTGGTGTTGGTGGTGTTTTGGGGGTCTATGGTTCGGAGGATGGACAAAGGAGCAGAGAGAATGAACATGAAGCAATGACAATAAAGGAAGCAGAGGTGAAAGAGAGTTTGAACAGTAATGTGTGCGCTGATAAGTATAGGCTTGTCATGAGAACACATTTCAAGGTGGGATTCATTTGATATCACAAATTTTTTCAATCTGTGACAAAAGGAAGTATGTACTATAATTTCTGGACTGTAAACTACTACTTTGTATCACAAACTTTGAGTAGAAGCTGCGCTGATGTTAATTCTTTCTCTACCAATGACAAAAATATTCTTTTTTGGGGTCACTATTTGATCTTTAAAATGAAGAAAAGACAATCCTACTGGGCTATGACCCTGAGGAGAAAAACTAAGCTTTCCCTTCCGTGAGTGATCCAAAAGTGTCAGAGTAAGTAAAACTATTGTGTTTCTTCATGTTTGGAGGGATGATTATAATCTATGCACCATGAAAGAGGCTGAATCTGTATAATGGCTACAGGAGGAACAGGGAGGCTACCAACCAATTCAAGTCTGACAAAAAGAAGTTATTAAAAAAGAACTTGTCTCATTGCATATTTAACAAACACTTAACCCTATAAACTTAAAACCAATTTAACCGGTAATAACCTGTACTTTGGCCATTGTTGTGTATATTAACATAACACAAACCTCTGAGGTTGAGTTTTCATTAAATGTATTTTTATAAACTTGCTCCAGGACAAGAGCTGGGAATCAGCATTTGAGCTACAAACTGGTATTTTTATTAAATAAACTAAAATAAATACAAAAAGTGCCTGCCTGGAGCACACCCAATTAAAAAAAAAAAGTTTTTATACTTAGTATAAAAAAGCAAACTTGGCACTTGGATTGTACCAGCGTGTCAACGTCTGATCTCGCCATATCTCAGAAGCTAAGCAGGTTGGGCCTGGGCAGTATTTAGATGGGAGAGAGCTGGAGAAACCTCAGGTGGAGCGAGCAGAGAAAGTCAATGAGTCCTTAGGCAAGACACTTCACCCTCATTGTCCAGTCTGGATCTGGTGTGAGTGTGAATGGTTGGTAGTGGTCGGGGGGATTTGTGGCACAAAATGGCAGCCTCGCTTCAGACAGTCTGCCCCGGGCAGCTGTGGTTACAGTAGAAGTTTACCACAACCAAGTGTGAATCCAATGCATTAGGTAAGGAGCATGTTTCACTCTGCTCTGATTGAATGTTGTAAAGTTCAATATAACAGACAAATGTAAAACTAAAACTTGCTGAGACTTTGCAGTTTGTACTTTTGGAAAAAGAAACTTGAGAAAAACAGTAACAGTCACACTGACCTCGCAGATGTGACGATCACCCCAACAAATAATCACTTAGAAGAATCGCTACTCATGCCACACATCCCTGCACTTGTGGAGAGACAAATTAATTTTAAAAACTGTTCAAAAATCTTGTTATTTAAAGCTGGCCAAAGGGACTGCGAGAGCGAGAACTAGTTAGAAAGATTTACAATACAATCTTCACGTTTTAAGGCCCCCCAAACTTTACAGCCAATACATCTTATCACTGCACGAACAGTCTTGTCTATAAAGCTTACTAATAGACGGCAGCTATTGTTTTCAGCCACATTCAAGCAGGTTCACTCCGGTCCATCTCCTCTCCGCTGACAATAGGAGCATTTTGCATGCTAGAAATGAGAAATTAGGTCTGATTTGCCATTTTACGTGCACATACAAATCATTTTGAGCGAGCAAATTTGAAACAGGAAGACTAAGGTGTCCAGGGGAATGTTGACAAGCCTAAACAATGTATAAAACAGGACTTCTTAGATCTCGGAGACGCACAGATGGAGATAAATCAGTTTCATTTCGTGCAATAAAGAGCTGAAGATTGCAATCGTATGCTAAGTTATGCTCCGAGATCCCTGGCAGGAGTCCAAAGGATTTTAAAGTCTGTGATAGGAGCAGGAGGAAACTCAGATGCAGAGGTTTTTTTTTTTTTTTTTGGCAGTGCCTGGTTTTGAAAAACTTTGTAGACATGTTCAAACTCAGCTCTCCAACAGCGACAAAGAAAAAGACAAGAAGAAGAAAAAAAGAGGAGATGAGAGGTAGATAAAGCTGAATTCTTGCAAAAGCGGGTCGTGGGAAAGACAAAGAGATACAAGAAAAGGGAGTGCACTGCAAAATATGTACATGAGTAAAATGACTTGATTTCTGTGCAGTTTTGACAAAGTAAGATTCATTTACCTGGTGTTTTTTGTTTAATTTATTTGAGTTTGAAATGATAAACTTTCTGACAATGAAATAGGGATAACCACATGTAACAAGGGTAAATGGAAACCTTGTTTTTCTCATTTAAGCTTCATTATAGAAAGACATACTTGATTAATCTTTATCAAGAAATCAGTAACAGTGTTCAGTCTGACTTGTTTTTTTTTTCAATATCTCATCAGGCATTATAAAAGTTATAAGTAGATACAGTATTGTAAAACCCAGTGGAGAAATTCATGTAATTTATTCAGAAAAAACAAGATGGAGATGTGATGAAAATATACAAAAACAAGCAAAATGATGTCATATTATATTGCACTTGTCTTTACTCCAAATGCACAGAGCTAAGTCACTGTGCTCTGACATTCATAGTTTTGTTTTGGTTTTGTTTGTTCGCTGATTTCGAGGAAGTGGGAGTTCAGTTATGCTGCTCCTACAGCTTGGAAAACTTTTCAGACTGAACTGAAGCTTTGTGAGTGTGTTTTTGCTCAATAATTTGCTATTATTAACTTTTGCTTCATCTATTAAAGGTGTGCGACATGATGAATGAACTAGTGAAGAGCCACGAACAGCCTCCAGAGATTATCTGTGTGTCCTTTATACTACAGCACATACTCGCAGATCAATTGCTTTTAAAGTCACAATAACCAAGTTAGCCATAACATAAATGAAGGGACTTTCTCGATTTTTTAATCAAGACAGGACACTGCAACTATTTTTACCCAAAGAGACAGTTAATCAATATATTTAAGTAAAGGTCAATAAATAAAAAATGTGCTTTTTTTTAGTATAGGTGCCTAGAATTTCTTTGTCATTATTAACCATTGACTGTTGGTGATTTTCTAATGCAGTGATGTCCAACCTTTTTCAGCTTGTGAGCTACTTTTAGACTGAGCACAGCCCACAGATCTACCTATGGATTAGCAATGTCTAAAAATGGGATTGTTAGACTAGTGTACATTGAAACACAGTTGGCCTATAGTTTCTTTAATAGTCTACTACTACTACTACTACTACTACTACTACTACTACTACTACTACTACTACTACTACTACTCTGAGGGGAGGGGCTTGAGAAAGTCAGCTTTCCTTTGACTCGCAACAACAACAAACAAACTGCTGTAGGTTGGACAACACAGCGTGAGAAGGTAGAATTCTGCTGTACTGCTTGTCTCCTTTTCCTGCTTTTCTCTCTCTTTCTTCCCTCCTTCTCTACTTTATCTCATCCTTCTTTTGAGCGAATGTGTTCAGGGGGACGTGCTGTGGCCTCGCGCTGTGTCACATCCAACTCGCTCTTGTAGCTCACAATTGTAACTCACAGTTAAAGTTCATATAAACAGACGGGCTTTGGCATCGACTTCCACTGCTTTACAGATCGACGAGTTGGGCACCACTGTTTGAATGCTTCTGCTTGTTTTGTTTTGTTTCATTTTCTTACATTTCTGCTTGCTAAATCAAATGTCTTGTGATGTCCTCGGAGGTGACTGTTGTGATTTTGGGCTGTACAAAATAGATAGATTTGATTCTATAATTATGACTATGACTGTGATCATTGTTTATTTGTTTATTGGTATATGCACAATGTAGTTACACTATTAGTTTTGCCCTGTTTTTAACCTAGTACTGTTTAGTCCTTGTTTGCAACATAAGCCCTAGTAACAAATAACAAATCTTCACATTCTTGTCATTTTAACCCATGCTACATATTTTTGCAGTGCATTTGAAAGTGCGTTTGTGTAAAATGAAGAAACAGTGTAGGCTTAAGACGGGTAGGGTTTATCTTACCACTGGGGCGAGTTGTGTTGAAGGAGGTCGTAGGAGGGCCAGTGCTCGGTTAATGGGCGGAAAAGAAGAAGTGTTGAAAAACGGGATCTCATGATGATGAGGAGGAACTGAATCCGCCCCCGACAGATCCGCGTCAAAAGGCTCTGAAACAAGCAGAGATAGAGAGAGAGAAAGAGAGCAGGGAGGACAGTTTTTAAAATCACTCTCACGTTAATTTATGATGTTTTCTCTGTGCAGAACCGAGCTCCAGCTGCTGTGGTCAGTCCATTCATGCAAGGATTTAAAATGAGTTATAAATTCATCTGAGTATTGCAAAATCTCATGAATAATTCTCAACTAACCATAATCGGCAAACTTGATTTTATTGTAAAACCGTAATCTTAACTCCTGCCGTACACTGAGTACAAGTTCGGTGCAAGACCGGACTTGCGCGATTCAGATGCAAGACTTAGAAAGTGCTTAAAACCAATGTGCCCTTGTACACAAACGTTTGAGCAGTGGAGTGCATGTCCAAGAGTCACGCGAGTGTGCAGAAAGAATCCGTAGAGAGTCTATTTTTGATGGAGGTCGCAGCGGTCTGATGCAACTTTCAAGTCATAATATGTGCATTCTCGTGGAAATCCACGCATCTTTGAGCAAACACAGAATGGATTGCACCTGGTCTCGAACCGAACTCGCCTCGCAGTCAGTGTACGGGAGGCGTAAAGCAAAAGTCTACAGGTTGCTCTCTAAGTAGGCTACACAGGCTTTTATGTATTAACAAAACAATTTTCTAACAAAGCATTTTGGCTTTGCAGATGAAGACAGAATCTTAATCTTGCGCTTGTAGATTGTGCTTATAATTCGCGCAGGTATTTTGAAAGTGTACATTGCGCATGTAACTTGCGGTTAAACTTCGTATAAACAAACAGGGTTTTGAGATCGACTTCCGCTGTCTCAGAGATCGACCGGTCGATCGCAATCTACGGGTTGGTGACCCCTGATCTAGAGGATATTGCGGAGGACACCAACACAAACTGGTATACTTCTTTCTGTCATGCACTCCATTGCGCTCTGACGCGTTCAACGGGCTTAGCAACGATAACTAAGGGGGGGGCAGAGCTTGGAGAAAAGGTCAAGTCAGACATGACTAGAAGCCCATATGAGACAGCATTGCTCGATATGAGCCTTTTAAAAAGAGACCAGACAGACACATTTTTGTCCTAGAGAAAGAGACACAAGATTTGGCAGGATTTTGGGGATGAAGGCCCAAGTTCCCAAGCTCCAGGCGGCTCCAGTGTGTCATTCATCAGAGAAATGGAAACGGTCCAAGAGCCAGACGAGCCTTCGCAACAGTCAAATCATTTCAACGACCCCAGGTACACACACAAGACGCACACATTGCACACACACAGGCTGATTCTTATCACCACACGAGTGACAGCCGGGTTCAGCACACAGGGCACTTTAATTAGCCGCCATCTTGAAACTGTACAGCCATATTATAAACACTACCTCCAATCAGAAACACAGCCACCTGTCTTCGTTTTAGATTCCAAACCACTTTTCGCTCCAGCAGGTTCTACAAATAATTTATTCCTGCACTGAATAACTTAATATCTAGCAGGCATGAGCTGAATTAGGAGAATTAATCTTGATTTGACTTGTCATGTAGGATTTAATTAAGTTTCAAATAAAATATGAGTCAGTGAAGAGTACAATTTTCTTGTCTGGCAAGTTTATAATATTTCTTTGTATTTTCTTGTCTGGCTATGACTGCCTTTGCTGCTGCTCAAAGTAAACTCAGACAAAACCCTGCAATCAGTTGTTTGTCTTAACACTAATGAGAAATGAATGACATACTTGGTCATCTATTATTAGTACAAAATCAAAAGTCTCTTGCTTCAACTGGAAAATCACTTCTTTGATTTCAGACATTCACATACAAGGTAAAAAAAAGGTGTTTGTAAATGTGGATTTTTTTGGTGCAGGGCTAAATGTTAACAAATAATCTTAAGTATAAAGTAGACAATTTGATCAAAAGACAATAAACGCCAGGCAGATAATTTTTTTGTAAAAGACTAGTTCAGTTTGCAGTAATTATAAGTTATTTTAACATGAATAGGTAAATTAAACATAGGTTAGCATTAGCTTCAAGACACAAACGACATATTTTATAACACATAGGTTTTCCCTGTTAAAGTATTTAACTCATTGTTATCTGATTGTAACTTTGTCATCTAAATATAAAGCGGTAAAAGACTGTCCCCTGGTATTTTAGGACCAGAAATAGCCTAGTCGCCGCATGAAAGGGGCCTATTGTTTTTGTAAGACAATAGGCAAGAAGTAGTAGCTATAACAACTTGGATCCTGATTAAGACTGTGTGGCCTCTTTACTGAAAATTATGAATTGACCATTCATAATTTTCAGTCACATGACATTTTAATGTTACCAATGCCATTTGTAGGATTTGAAAAGACATTTTCTCCCAACTTGGTCCCAACAAACTCATGGTCCGCTACATTCTTGTCAAATCAAACTTTATAAAAATGTATTATTTGCCTTATTATTCACTTTTCTTAGCGGAGCACTTCCTGTTTTAGATTGTCTGTCTTGCGGGGCAATCTCAAATGGATATAACAATAGTTAAAACTAGGGCTGTCAAGCGATTAAAAATTTTAATCGCGATTAATTGCATGATTGTCTTGAGTTAACTCGCGATTAATCGCATATAATTAAATGTTTTTATTTATATATTTTAATGTATTTTACATTCTAATAATATATTTAGCTTGAATTCCTGTTTATTATGTCTTTATTTGTAGAATCTGTTACATTCTTGAAGTGTAAAATAATGTTTACATATAATTTTTTTAAATATATTTTATTATTTTATAATAATGCATTCCCATAACATTAGCCCGAATCGTGGTATTGACGTGTCTCACTCATTCTAAGCATTTATTACACTGCTCTTTCACAATAAAGCGCTTTCTGCAGTTAAAGATTATGATGCTTTTATTGTGAAGGATTTAAAGGAAGTGTTAGTTAAAACGAGCGAAGCTTTACCGCTAAGCTAGCAGAGCCAAAAGTAGAACAACGAAAGTTTTTACCGGAGTTTTGAAAGACTATTCTGGATATTGGATATTTTCAACAACTTGAGTGGACAAACATCGCATTTAGTAATCACGGACCGCGACTTTATCAAGACACGGGAAGGCGGAAACATGTACGGAGCCTCGAGGAAAAGCCTCCTCCTCATCAGCTGATCGAGCTGCACATGGACGGAGCCGAGGTAAACAAACACACTCACGCTCAGACAGTCGTGGGATCGAGTGGAAACGTTACCAAAGTCTACAAATGTAAGCCAGCAGAGCTTGTCTAGGTCTCTTTCTGCTTGTGCACTGTGTTTTTCTATGAACCTCGCGTCATTGGAGCGTTTTAATGGTGAAAAATAACCATGCGATTAAATTGCGTCAAAAAAATTGTCGCCGTTAAAATAGTTTTGCGTTAACGCGATAAAAACGCGATAAAACTGACAGCCCTAGTTAAAACGAACCCAGCAAGTGAATTCTACAAGCTAAATGCAGCTAAACCAGAAGTATACTGCCAAGAAAAGTGGGCGGGGAAGAAAAAGATTAATAGTAGGGCTCACTTGTATCCATGGCCACATTATGCTTCTGCTTTGAATGTTCAATAGGCCTTTTTATGCTGCAGCTGGGCTAGTTCCGGTCTGAAATTACCAGCAGATGATCCTTTTCTGTCTACTCATTCCTTTGGAAAACTAGCAGAAACACTGTAAATGAATTACATATTTAAATGTTACAAAGCGGAGAACAAGTTACAATCACATAATCACTTTCATTATGTTCAGAGCTTCACAAACGAGGTAAAACCTATGTGTTTACAAAAGTGCAGTTCGTGTCTCCAACCTTATGCTAACCTACATTTAACTGAACTATTAATGTTAAATAAGGGTACGAGCTGAAATAGCTTTTACAAAAAACACTCAGCTTGGCATTTGATGTATTTGTATCAAATTGTCTACTTTTTATTTAAAGTTGGGGTAATTAACTTTTTTAGTTTTAAATTGGTAAACTTTGTTATTTACACTAAAAATATATATGGTAAATGCCTACCCTAACCCACTGAAACTGTCTGAAGTGAATAATAAAGTATTTGAATTGTTATCAGAAGTCGAATGCAGCTCTCTGATTGCTGAGCCTGGGTGGTCCTCTCTAGTTTCCCTTTGCTGTTTGTAAAAGACTAAAAGCCATTACAGCAAACAGAATGAATACCTATTCATCAATATTAACTATGTGTCGAAGGATTTGTGAGCCGGAGTGTCAAATACAACCTAAATCGTATTTGGATGCAATCATCAGCTACCCCCACCTTTAAGTTAATTTTTTTTGTTAGCTTTTAGCATTGCGCCAAAAATATGTACTTTTATAAAACACAATCTTTCCCTGGCGAAGTATTTACCTCCTATGTGAAGGTCTGAACTCGTGGTCAGTGATGAGTTGAAATCTGCTCTAGGCTTTGAGTTTTTTAAAAATTCATTCATTTTAGCGCATCTTGACAAATTCCTTATAAGGAATAAATAGAACAAGATGGAACTATCCACAGGTCTTACACAAACCCGAACTAGCCTAGCCGCAGCGTGAAAAAGGCCGTGATAGTAGGACATAAAGGTACGGCATCTACTTGAAATTTCTGGTCTGATCTGTGAAGAGGCAGCAAAAATAATCTATTCAAAATGTTTTTCAAATCTTCTCCTTCAACCAAATACGCTTATTAAGATAAATGCTGCACTCCTACATAGTCAACCTCCAGATGAGTCAAAATCATAAATAATACACAGCAAATTCAATTCACAGAAACTTGTGCAGATGTAAAGTTATTCTCTCCTCTTTTTGTGAGTTTTATTTTAACAAGTTCATAATTAAAAGTTGCTCAGGAGGCAGTTGCTAGGATATTAATGACGCAAGTGTGAAAGTTTGAGATAAAACAACTTACTACCTAAATTATACAGCAAAGCACTATCATTTTCCTTTGTGCTTACCGGAGAGAAACGATATCTCGCTAATGAGGAGCCAGCGATCTGCAAAGAAGAACTTGCAGCGGAGGATTTGTGCGACTTGAGATTTGAGGGGCAGCGTGACGGGCCGCGAGGAGGGGTCTTTGAGGTCGTCCAGGGGCACAGAAAGGGTGAGGCCGGGGGGGACCAGGGCTTCAGCAGGCCGGGTTTGAACAGACACTCCACTTTACTGAAGACTCGCACGCCCTGGGTGTGACGGTTGTTACTGTGAACCTAAAACACACACAGAGGAGAGAGATAAACTGTAATTAAATAAAGTGTCTCAGAGTTTGCACTGACTATGAAAGGTTTTAGTTGTGTTAACTGGGGATGGGACGATTCTGTTTTGTCACAATTCGAGTCTAATATATCTTCAGTTTTATTGGGCCTCACTAGAACAAACTTTTTTTCTGTAAATTTGTGAAATAAAACCTAGCTTTTCAATAAATCAAAACATTTCTTTATTCTCTAAAAAATACTTTAGAGAATTAAGTCAGGAGTTTATTAAGACATGCCTAAAATTAGAGTTTATTAAGATCATGCCTAAAAATGTTTATATTTCAATTATTCTTGGGTTAACTTTTGTGGAACAAAAAGGGACAGAATGACAAAACTCACCTCAATAAGAATATAACTAGTTAACCACCAAGCTTGATGATATTTATCAGACAGAAGTTTGTAAAGTTTTATATCGGGGAAGCAAAGTCCTCCTCAGCTGACATGTGGAGTTCCCCAGGGGTCTATTCTTGGCCCCTTTTGTTTTTTTTTTGTATTATTTCCCCATGGGTCAGTTTTTTGAGCAACATAGTGGCGTAGCAGTTAGTGCTCTGGCCTCAAAGCAAGAAGGTCCAGAGTTGTTCCTATGTAGTGTTTGCATGTTCTCTCCAAGTCTGCCTAGGTTTTCTCTGGGTACTAAAATGTATCTGTTGTTGTGTTTAATGTATTTGTACACTGTCCTAATAAACATGACCTTACTTATCCATAAAAGCCCACTCTGAATTACATTTCTTGACTGTTGTGAACACAGCGTATCTGAGGTTTTCCCCGTGTGAGAGCAGAGCAGAGCGTTCAGCCATTAACCTCACACCTAATATGGGCCCAGTGGTTCTAACCTAATCCATATGTTAATGCTCGAATAGAAGCAGCTGCAGCAGATGTGGACTGGACTTCATATGTTAGACTGGAATCACCTCACTGCACAAAAATCTACATCCAACTATGGTCAAAGTTAGATTAAACTGGAATATTCTGGACTACATGGAAAAGACTATTTTGAACCTGATGTTTGGAAATGTAAATTTTACTGTCCTATGATGGGACTGTAGCAATATCAATAAAATAAAATAGAAACAAATCAGTTCTACAGACATGTTTTGCTGTGTTGTTGCATGTCACTCTGCAGTACGTCCATAAAAGACTGACAAGCAAAAAAAAAAAAAAAAAAACATTAACTATGTGACGATAGCATGTAACTGTCCTATAGAGGGATTATAGGTTGACATCTACAAATACATGAAGAAGTTCATAAAACATCCAGGATTTAAATAGTTTACTCACACAATCAGACTAGAGCCCCGTACTACAAAGCTAGATTTGGGGTTTAGCGAGGTAAGTTCTGGGTTAAACCTGGTCTGGCGGTCCTACGAAACTGGATCACGTCCTATCGGGGAGATCTCTATGGCAACATGCGACAAACTCATAACCTGCTCCGGACCAGGATAAGTTCCCGAATAAGTTAAAAAGACGAGGCACTGGCCAATCAGAAACGAGAATCAAGCCGTTTGTGAAGAGACGGGAGAGAGAGAGAGAGAGGCAGCAGCGGAGAAATGAGGAAATGTGAAAGTCACAGGATATTCTTTTACAATTTGATGCACACGTAAGAGGAGCCATGAGGTGTTATAGTGTTTATTCGGTGTGATGATTAATAAACGCTTTCATTGTCAAGAAATAATGATTGAATGACCTTTGTGCACATTTGGCTGTGGATCTTTACGCATCACTTTGACTCAGACAAAATAGGCTACACTTGTCTAAAGACACAGCTCATTCAGACTAAGCGGTCGATCTATTAAATGCTTCGTCATGTCTGTACATTCGTGCGTAAAGGCCCGTGCAGACAGGACGCGATGAGCGGCAAATTTTGCTTGAAATCCCATTCATGTGTATGTGGCTGCCAGCGGAGGAGCGCTCTAAGGTGCTGTCTGCACGGGCCTTTAGTCTGTTGTATCCATGCACGACATATAAATGAACTCATTAGCGTAACTTCTGTGTTTGTGATTGGCCTCATAAGCGCAGACTTCATTTGAAGCTGCAGCGTTTCCTTCACTAGATTTTAATGCTCGTATTTTGCTTCATGATTGACGTTTCCTCACGTTTGAAGACCGCAGCTCGGTTGTTCTGATTGGTCAGTCTGCGTTAACCCCGCCTCTGCTCCGTGAACGCGCACGGCTTCATTGAGAAAATCCAGGGTTAACAGATCCAGTTGTGAACTCGTTTCGTAGGACAGCTTATCGAGAGAGGCTCATATCTGGGTTAGTCAACCCGGGGAAGAGAAACTTATCCAGGATAAGTTCAGCGACGTTCGTAGTACAGGCCTCTGATCTGCTTCGGCCTAGATTGCCTGGTGACTGTGAGAGATTAGCTCTGAGGAAGTTGCTTGGATGAGCAACGAAACGTCGGCTGAAAGCACTGACTGAATCCAACAGATCTAGTCTGATTCCGATCCACAGGTGTGCTTTTTAGACTGCGCTGTGGATCTGAGTTAACACATAGCTGGTTAGCTTGCAGTCTGTCTTTAAACAATAATATTTGATTTTTTGAAACCCCTATGGCACTTTACAATGGGGCAATTTATCTCCGGAATCAGCAGGATTTTCACTGTTGAGTTCCTTTGGCATACGCCAGTACGATTCATTGGTTAAGCACAAACTGAAGTAGACACTGTTGACAAGTCACCCAATCAGCTCAAAGTATTTTATTAAACGTCCCACCTCTTCTTGAACACTTTCAGTGAGGGAAGTTCCAGATGGATACTGTGGAGAACTCAGCCAGGTTATGCCACTCTGGGAGTCACCAAACAGTTTACTAGGGCTGTAGTCAACCAAAGAAATTCTTGGTCGACTAAAGACATGTCCCATCGACCGATTAGTCGACTAAAAAGGGGGCGTGGCTAAAGCTTTGAAGCTAAAAAATATAGTTTGATCTGACAATTTATCTGACGCAAAAAGGCAAAAGTGCAATGGAGTTCATGCAAAAACAACAATTTACACAGAAAATGAATATGACACAGTGTGTTTATATCAAAAAAGGCAGAGTTTAGATTCTGGGCCCGAGCCCGTGCAGGCCCGACAACTACGTGAGAAATGTGGGCCGGCCGGTTCGGGCCAAGACGCAGAGCCGCACTGAACACGTGCGCTTCGCGGATGATTGACAGCCGCGTCAGAACACAGCACAAAACCACCGCAGTGATTAAAAAAAGTCAGTGTTTAAGTGGCCAACTATACGGCGCGAGACTGAGGAGAGAGAGAGAGAGAGAGAGAGAGAGAGAGAGAAGACTTGTGAATAAGCGCGGAGCAGGAAAAAGAGAAAGGAGAACGACAGACAGGGAAGGCACGTCTTTCGTTTCATCCGCGGATCAAGTAAAAGGTGAGGAAGAAGCAGAGAGAAAGTGCGCCGTTACGCGCTCGGGAGAAAAGAAGGAACAAGAGGGACGGAGGGAGAAGAGAAAGAGAGAGAGAGAGAGACAAAGAGAGAGAGAGAGAGAAGTGGAGGAAGAGCGTTTAGCGGCGAGACACACTTACATTAACCACGTTGGACATCATAAGAAGCTTTTTCTGTCATTAAAATGCCACAGTTCAGTGAGTGGGGGGACAGGCTCTCTTCGGGCTCAGGCTTAGGCACAGGTTCCGGTCGGAGTTCGGACACGACGTGTGCGGGCTCGGGCTGGGTCGACTCATACAAATTTTGGTCGACTAAAGCCCCATCGACCGATTAATCGACTAAACGACTAAAGAACTACAGCCCTACAGTTTACTAATATAGTCACAACCCACCACTTATAACTTTACAAAATCTGAAAACATAACATTACATATTTTTTGTTGCCATCTATGTGCAAAAGTTAAATCAGCAGCTGTTATGCCAGAACAGACTGCAGTTTTAAAATTGTATTATATTTTATCATACTTCACAACCCACTTATAGACCACTAACAGATCATATTTACTACAAAAAGTTTAGTATTGTCCTGTTTTTAAGGGATGAAATAGTATTAGACTACTAAAATAAATCAAGATTTGAATAATAAAAGAAGTTTACAATTCAAAAAATAATGATCTACATATGTTATGCTTTTGCTCTGTGTTAAATACCAGACACAAATGGATAATGTGTCCTCTTCAATCATCTTGCCTTTACAAATTAAAATAATTCAGTTTGATGCTTCAGGTTCCTCCCTCATGGCCCCGAGCTCAAGTCTCTAAATCCCCAAAGTGGATGTGTTCAAAGAGAAAAGTGAGGTCCTAGTGTCAGAACGAGGCGTGGTGTGTTGTAGGAAACACGGGTTAGAGCTGGTTAAAAGGTTAAGGAGCAGAGTTCCTTTTGGGAGAGAAAAACCCAGGAGAAAAATAAAGCCAATGTTGGGTTCATGTTCCCACTTTTATTTACGTGACCTGTGGGTCTGACACTTGGACTTAGCTGGGTCAGAAAAACAGAGGAGAGAAGAGAGAGAGGGAGGAGGAGAGAGAAGAGAGAGGAGAGAGAGAGAGGAGAGAGGGAAAGAGAGAGAGAGAGAGAGAGAGAGGGGAGGGAGAGAGAACAGAGAGAGAGAAGAAGGGGAGACAGAAGAGAGGGAGAGAAAGAGAGGGAGAGAAAGAGAGAGAGAGAGAGGGGGGGACAGAGAGAAGAAAGAGAGGAAAGAGAGAGAGGGAGGGAGAACAGAAAGAGAGAACAGAGAGAGAGAAGAGAGAGAGGGAGGGGAGGACGGAGTAGAAAGAGAGAAGAGAGGCAGGGTGAGAGAGAAGAGAGAAGGAGAGAGAGAAGAGGGAGGGAGTTAGGAGAGAGAGAAGACGGAGAGAAGAGAGGGAGGAAGGGAGAGAGAGAGAGTGGGAGTAAGAGAGAGGGAGAGAGAAATAGAGAGAAAAAGAGAGAGAAAGGAAAGAGAGGGAGAAAGAAAAAGAGAGAGAAAAAAGAGAGAGAAAGAAGAGAAAGCGAGAGAGAGAGAAAGGAAAGACAGAGGGAGAGAGAAACAGAAAGAGAAGAGAAAGCAAGAGAGAGAAAGGAATGAGAGATGGAGGGGGAAAAGAGAGAGAGATAAGAAAGCGAGAGAGAAAAAAGAGAGGGAGAGAGAAAAATAGAGAGAGACACACAAAGAAACAGAGAGAGAGAAAGAAATAGAGCGAGAAGGAAAGGGAGGGGGAGAGGGAGACAGAGAGAGAGAAGAAAGAAAGGAAAGAGAGGGAGAGAGAAAAGAGAGAAAGAAAGAGAGAAGTGGACAGACAGAGAGTAAGATAGGGAGAGATAAAAAGACAGACACAAAGAGAGACCGAGGGACAAAGAAAGAAAGAAAACACAGAGAGAGAGAGAGAGAGAGAGAGAGAGAGAGAGAGTGAGAGATCCAGGGAGAGAGCACAGAGGTCAGTGAGGGGAAACTTTAAGAGAAAACAAGGGAAGACTCATGATTAAAACCTTTGGAAGGGTTAAAAATGTGCACTGCAAAATAAATAAGATTGTGATGTGTGTTTTTTTTTTTTTGAAAACCATCTGATTTAAAAGTTTAATTTGAATTCTATTGTTTGAATAAACCTGACACAAAATCAGTAGATACATACATAGAGTTAATTAGCAACAACAGACAAGTGCAATTTTAGAAAAGACATCAGTGGCCTTATAGTTTACTCTTTGTACAGACATGTTTTCAAATGTCCAATGTAGTAGATAATGTAGATATTAACAAAAACTAAAACTTGTATGAGGGAAATTTTCAAAAAGGAGATGCCTGTTGTTGCAGTTGAGCTCTTCATTAATAAGATGAATATTCTGAAAAGTAAATCATCTTGTGCATTATTGGAGAAACAGTGAGCCAGAGTAAACGCTTCAGTGAGAGCTGTGGAAGAGGAGCTAAATCAATTTGATCAGAAGAATGATAAACATGCAGATTAATTTAATAATGCCGTGTCTCCATTACAAGATAATGAAATAACCACATTATTAGTGTCTGGTCACTTTAATGAGATGTAGTGACTGTAACCACAGGCTCCTTGAAATGACTGAACTTTATAACCTCAGACTGCAACTGCAAACTGTTACTCCAAACGATTTTTTCTACTGCACACTGGGGTTGATATAGTGACTAAAGGCTTCTATTATGACATATAAAGTATAATATTGATACAAAGCTGAACATTTTCTTTGACATTTTCATATAATTATGCTATATGTTTTGGTTTAACAAGACCTTCAGACATAGGCTTGAAATCTCAACAGTTTTATTCTCTTTACAAAGTTGTTTTCAGGTTGTTCATTGAATCAGTGCTTTGTTGAATTGCGAACATTTTACACAAATCAAACTACTTCATGCACTTTGTCAGTAGCAACAGTTGTTCAACAACTCCAGGGTTGGATCTAACTATGATACAACTTCTTAGTTACTGCAAATACATTTGAAAACCGGATGAACACTCTGGGTCAGATGTGTTTCAGGACTCACACATGCGTTCTGTTCATAGATTTAATATATTATCTGGATAGGACATTGCTGCTTGTAGCCGTTGTAAATCAGCCCAGTGGTCGCTCCATCGGTGCTGCAGCGGGAAAATCCCTCTACAGACTAGAAAGCATTTTTCCCTAGAGCACAATGCAAACACAAACTGCTCATATTCGGCAGAAACAGCATCTAGAGCTTTAAGAGCGATTGGATCTTGCTGCAGTTCTTACCTATTTTCACATCATAAACTTTTTTCCTGTTCAGAAGGTTTAAGTTTTGTATAAAACGTCTTTTTAAGCTTTAGCTTCGGATACTGCTGCTAGCTATGTAACTCCCGCTCTGATTGGTCAGAACGTCCTGCTCCTCGCACAAAGACTTATGGGGGAAACATAATCTGCACATGTCCCTTAGCCTGTAGCGCATCTAGCCAAAGGCTAAAGCTAACAGCCATGATGGAAACGAACACCAGTGAGCAAAAGCCATTGATGCACAGCGAACGCCATCTTCGATCACCCAGGCTTGTTCTGTTACACGGACTTCCGACAGTGCAGGCCTATTTTATGGAACCCCAGTAGTCTATTTGGCTTTCAGGTCATTGTACGAACGTTTGGAAATCCACGTGAATCTGCACCGCTTTGAACAAATTACACAAACTAGACTGGTGCTATTGCAACAGGCATTTGCAAGAAACATGCACGTGTCTCATCAGTGTATACTAGTGCAGTAGTCTTTGAGTGTTATGTCGAATAATCAGTCGATAGAGTCTTGGTCGACCAGCATTTTCAATAGTCGACTGTTTTTTAGATTATAAGAAATTATACAGAAAAGCCACAAAATAAAGTGAATTAACAGATGATTTTGGACCAAATTACTGGTCTAATTCAGGGGTCTCCCACCTGTAGCTCGAGAGCTACCAGTAGCTCGCCAAAGGATTTTAGAATCATACAAATTGTTCTTTTTCAAATTTGATGTATTATGTGCCTATTTCACTGTAATTGTATCTTTATTGTGTCCACTTCTAAATAGATATCGGCAAAGTTTTATGTAGGCCTCTTAACCATGCCAAAGGGAACTTTTATTGGTCATCATTAACAGTAGTAGCTCACCGCCAGTTTTCTTTTGCAAAAGTAACTCTCCTGGTGAAAAAGGTTGGAGATTCCTGGTCTAATCTATGTTTTTAGATAATTATTTATTTAATCAGATAAATCCATGTATGAAATGCAGTCACTTGCACTGACAGAACTTTTGTATATGTTAGATGAGAATGGTCATGAACAGACCACAAGTGTAAGATCGTACTCACAATCTTTATCCTTACTTTCCACAACAATTCAGCTGTGTCTAAGTTTTTCATTTTGAATCCAGGCCACCCTTGTGTGGTCCCGATTAATTGTTTTAGCTTATTTAACTTTAATGTTTGAGTACAAAACGCAGAGTGTGCTCCGGGTGTGTAAATCAGCTCATTCAGAAATGTCGACACTGAGCTGGGACCTGCTCTTGTGCTGTTCACGCCCAAACCCACAGAATGAAGCCTGTCATCTCAGTCAAATCCTTTCATATTCTCTCCTCCTCCTTCTTCTTCTTCTGTAAAGTTATACAATCCAACCCCCAAAGCCACAGACGCTCAAACAGGCGCTGATGCAACAACCCCATGAATTCCCCAGCACAGACACTCGGCCGGCTCCGTGATAAACAATAGGGCATTAAACAATTAAACAGAGCTGCTCCGGTTAAACTTGGGTCGTTACCAGTGCCGCTGTCTGTGGAGGTAAACAACATCCGTCTGAGTTGAGATGGAGGTCACGCACTAAAGAGCCGCTCAACTCAAATTAACTACGTTCATCAGGCGCAAAGGAACAATCAGATTATTGTCTTGTAATGGGCAGAGTTCACTGGTGCCATCCACATCCATTTAACACATCCAGTCAACAACTTAATACAACAAGGAGAGCAATATGTGTGCAGCTTCTATGTTTTATGTTGTGAGGGCTGGGGAAAACTTATATGTCAGTGTTTTTGGTGGGTTTCGATTACAATTAGGGTCACGACTTACTATTATTATGGTAATAATAATAATGTTATTGGATGATTATTCTTTCAATTTATCAATCAGTTAGTCACTTGAAAACAAGATTTTTGCAAAAATTTAGCTGACTTAAAGCCACTTGAGAATGTTCTGGAAAAGTAGATTTACAAGCAAACTTTTTTTTTTAACATCAAAACACAAAATGTATACATTTTTATGCCATTTCAGTTCAAAGTGAGTTTTTTCCCTAAAAAGATAACGATTATTAAAATTACATTTATAAACTAAACTAAGTTTCTGATTGTTCCAATAATCAACTTGTGATAAATAGATTATCGTGCTGCAGTTCGAAGATTAAAGTGAAATGTCTGTAAAATAATGTCAATTACAATTTTTTTTTGTTTATCAACACAAGCTGGAGAAACAACTCAAGTCAGGACTGTTGTCAGCTAACTACAAGAGTTTATCACTGTGCAAAACGAAAGTTACGACTGTAACTACGGTTCTATGAATCCCGGATGACCGCCAGAGGCGGTGCTTTAAGCACTGATCATCCAGTGCTTAAAGCACCGCCTCTGGCGGTCAGTAGGGATGAAATAGAAACAAAAGTTCTCTGCTAAATCAACATTTGTGAATAAAATTTGACTCTACGACTTTAAAAGTTATATTTAGGTGAGAAAAACAACAAAAAAAAACCACTGCCTTAAGCTTCAGAAGACAGACGTCTGTCAGTCCCGTTCAGATCTGATCAAAACAGCTGCTCTCGTCACATTTTGGTTGTTTTATTCAAAGAAGTTTCCCCAGCTAAGCAGATGGAGAGCGTATGGAGCATGTGCTGTAGAGCTGAAAGGGACGTTGACCAAAATCAATTCTTATTTGAAAGTTACAACACTTTTAAATTTTTTTTTTTTTCTTTCAAAAAGCCAGTAAGAGCTTATTCATCCAGGAGTGATCTACTATTGTAGAAAAGTCTTCAAAGTGTTCATCTGGAAAGGCGTTTTGAAAGATCAAGTCGATCCATAAGTCATTTTAATCAGATGATCGGGTGAGAGCTGAAATGTGTCGATCTGCAAAGACACTGTCTAAAGGACAACTTGGAAGACTCTTTTTTTTAACTATTTTTAGTAACATTTTAAATCACATTCGTATCCAAAATTCCACTGAGATTCTAATTATCAACTTGGATTTGAATATTTTGAATGTGTGAAACAGTTTATTTGACCAATATACAAATATTATTCTGGAAGTAAAACTTTCATAAGTAAAAGCTTGTCTTATCTGGAGCCTGTTTGCCCACAGGAGTGAATCTCTCCTTCTCTGTGGCTCTCTTTTTTCTCCCTCTCTCACATTTTCCTTGCTAAGACAGAGGGTCTGAGGACAGCTGCGACAATTATCTATTTCCCTGTTTGCTGTAAATGTTGGACAATCTTGCCTCTGTTTCTTTGTTTGATTTTCTAATGTTTTGTTTGCTAAATCAACAATCTTGATTTGATTTTGATTTCTAAACAATAAGAAAACCTGGATGTCCTCGCTGACCTTTTGCAGTGTTTTCATAACTCCTCCATACCTGACATTTGTACTTTGTTGTGCTCTGTTTATAAAAGGGTTGATTCCTCTGTCATTTCTCAGCAGCTTCTTGTCGTGTTATTCTTATCGATGGCTGTGATATGTTCTCCTGATAACTCCTGTTTCGTACCTGCATGCTGATAAAGACTCGTGGTTTCTCAAAGTGGAACTCGATGTCGACGCTGGGCTGTCCGAGCGCCTCTCGACTCCAGCCCAGGTAATCGTATCCGGGCCACACTCGCAGCTCTTTGGTCTCTATGAAGTCGTCTCCTCCCAGAACACCGTCACACAGCTGGCCCAGACCTCCGAACTGCATCCTGCACAAAACACACCCCAAACACCGTCGGAAACTGCAAATGTACGCCGCAAAAGAAGAAAACCGGGTAGTTTTGACCAGTTCAGATTAATTTGGGGTTAGGATTATCTAGAGTGTGTAACTTTTGAGACAAATGATTATGTGATAAACTTGAATCTCTCTCTCTGTTCCACTCTGTCTCCTACTGCCTCTGTCTCTCTTTTTTTTTTTTTTTTTTTTTTTTTTTTTTTTTTTTTTTTTTCTTTTCTTCTCTCTCTTTCTTTTCTCTTTCTTTTCTCTCTCTCTGTCTCTGTCTCTGCTCTCTCTCTTCTCTCTTTCTTCTTCTTCTCTTTCTTCTCTCTTCTTCTCTCTCTGTCTCTCTTTTCCTCTGTCTCTTTCACTCTCTTTGTCTATCTCATTCTGCTCTTTCTTTTCTTAGGTTTGCGCTCTGTCTGGCCTCATAGCAAGAAGGTCCTGGGTTTGACTCCCGGGCAGCCTGAGGCCTTTCTATGTGGAGTTTGCATGTTCTCTCCGTGTCTGCGTAGGTTTCTCCTACAACTAAAAACATGTCCAATGTGCCCCTCTCCCCTCCCAGGACTACTGACGGAAATTAGCTGTAAATACTACAATCTGTACAAGCGTCTCTGCCTTTGTGCTTAATGTAACCATACATTGTCCTTAATAAACATTACCCCTCTCTCTTTGTTTTCTGTTCTCTTTCTCCTGTCTCTCTTTCTTGCCTTCTCTTTCTTTTCTCTCTCTCTCTCTTACTCTCTCTTTCACCCTCTCTGTCTCTCTCTCTTTCCTCTTTCTTCTGTCTCTCTTTCTCTTTCTGTGTCTGTTTGCCTCTCTCTCCTTCTCCTCTTTATTCCTCCTCGCTCTTTCTCTCTCCCTCTCTCTGTCTGTCTCTCTCTGTCTCTCTCTCATTTTGAACCCTGCCAGTTTTGCTCAGAACAAAATAATCACAAGTAAATACAGACAAGTGGGCGGAGATAGGTGGAAGGGGAAAACAGGAATTTTCTGAGTAGTTCCAACTTTGATTTTTCGAGTTTTTATTGAGCTTAAATGCAAAATTTTCCCAAAAAACAACTGCATCTCCATAAAGACAAGATTACTAGGCTGATTTCAACAACTATATTAAACATTTATATTTATGGTTGAACAATTGTTGCCTCAAACTCAAATCTGATTTTGAAAAAAAACCTTTAGCGGAATCAGCTCATATCAAAATGCTAAGCGCTGCTCTGGAGGGTCACGCACATGGACAGACATCTGTTACGAGTGCGTCTGGATTACATCAGACAGCCGTCTTGCTAGCTCGCCTGCTAGCAAAACATTTCAGCTCCATTAACCACCCAGACGATGGAAGACGGGTCCTGCCAGATTTTTCATGCCAAAACATTACGGTCAGGAAACACGCCTCAAATCCCCAAGCGCCTTAAAAAAATACTGTAATTCCCATTCGATTAGGCGGACACCGGAGTAACTTTGGGGGAAGATATCCGTGTTACTGTTAACAGATGTGACGACAGCTATCCGCCAAAGCCCAGGGGAATCTTTATCTTGATTAAATTTGGAAAAACAGTGTTGAAAGTCTGACCACAGCTCGAAAACCTCAGCGAGTTGTGTTCATGTGAGATCATTTCACTCCAAAAACCCAAAGTTAAAAAGTGAGGTGGAGCAGGTAAGAAATCTGCAGCAGAATCTGTCATTAAATATTATTTTTCTGTGGTTAAAACTTAATTTCTCTGTAATTACCTGGCCCGTCCAGATGAAAAACCTACACAAAAGTTCAACAACTTGGCCGTCTGCAAATGAGCGAAGGAAGTGTGTTTCATTATGAGGTTGTTAAATGACATCACTGTTGTTTAGGTCCGAGTGTCTGACACAAACAGCAGAAACAGGGAGTGTCCTGATGAATTTAAGACATATACATGGAGATTAACCCTTTACGCTTGGGGAAGTTCATTTGAAATATAATCTAGTAAAAATAGAGACTTTAGCCTGGATAAGAGTCAAGTCTACTGGCTACTGAATAGTGAAGAGACACTTTGGTGGTTAAACTTGCCTCACACTAAATTATATAACAATACAAGCCGCTGTAACATTTTGATTTACGATTCTAAAGGTAAAATGTATTTGAAAATCTCCACAGTGTGTAACAACACTGAAGAGGAACACAAAGACCTTCTGTTTCTCTGTTAAAGTCACACCCTCTGGGGATGAAATATCAAATGCATTATTCCAGTGAAATAGAAAGTTAAAGGATTAGTTTGGAACATTTTTCATCGATATACATCACTTTCACGCATCACTGTGGAATATTAAAGCTAAAGGAACAGGGTTTCCGTGAAAACAAACTGGAGAAGGCTCCTCTGGGACAAAAAAGTTTATTTCAGGCAGATGCAAGCCATGCTCAGAGCAAAGATATCTTTTTTAACAAAACTTGGAGTCGTTCAGCTACGGTGACGTGTGGCATTTGTTTCAATAAAAACAGTTTCTGTTTTAACATGAAAAGTTTGTGTTTTAATGTAAAAAGCGGCGGTGAAGACGATTCCTGTGACGCAGTTTTACATC
This sequence comes from Mugilogobius chulae, assembly GCA_038363315.1. Taxonomy (NCBI): domain Eukaryota; kingdom Metazoa; phylum Chordata; class Actinopteri; order Gobiiformes; family Gobiidae; genus Mugilogobius; species Mugilogobius chulae. The sequence continues at coordinate 31,152,357 of CM076413.1, forward strand.
TGAAGAAGCTTCCTGATTGTTTCTTGTGTCACTACTAGTGCGTTCCAGTCGTTCTCGGAGGTCGGAACTTGAACCTCGGAGTGATGCTTTCTCTGAGTGTTGTGTGTTCCAGTGGTCATGTCGGATTACTTTTATAGTAATGAGTCAATCAAGTTATAAATAGCTTGGAAACTGCCCAGAACAGCCAAAATACAGACCTCTTTATGTCAGTTTATCAACTCGGACATTGCTGTTACATTTACAGTTTGTAAAACATCGCAAGTGAGCTTGTTTACATTAGTTCTGCGTAGCCGTTAGCAACATTAGCATTGCAGCGCAAACAGCAAGTTTATAACGGTAGACGCGCATAAGCAGCGCAGGAGCAAAGTCACAGAGGAGAGTGAACTGTAGAGACAAACTAAAGACAAAATAACACAAGTACGATCAGTAGTGAAGCTGTTCGAGGTTTTTCTTTCTCAAAACGCAGGGCGCTGCCATGTTCGATTTTCTACCTCGGATGTTGAAATTCTCTCCGAGTATCCATGGGAACTGCGAGTTGGAGGGCTGTTCCAGTGAGAATTTACTAGTCGGAACTCGGAAGATCGAGCTCCGAGTACCACTGGAACGCACTATACATGTCCTGCCTGGATGCATTTCAGATGCATTAAATTGTAACCATGGAGCAGAGTCTATTGTCTGAGTTGATCATGGAGAAACATGGCCTTAGCCTGAGTCCAGCAGGTCAGACTTCTTCTTTACGCCTGAACAATCACAGTGACTTGAGATGTCTTTGCAAAGTTGACAAGCTTATTATTATTCCATCTACTGAAGTCAAAGATAACACAATCTCTCAATGCTTTAAGCTAAATGTAAATCAAAAGCAGAATTTATTCCACTTTTTTTTTTACATTTTTGCTAGAGCAAGTTTGGAGCTGAATTATTAGTTTGTAATAAAAACAAGATTTATTTTGCTTGTAAACTTTTTTTTTTCACATAAAAAGTAAAAAGTACAAAAAAAAATGCTTTTACTCAAGTCTATTTTTTGGCCATAAAGTTTCATAGTCTACTTTAAAAGCAATGGTAGCAGCACTGGTCATGTTGTCTGTGTACTGCAGCAGTTTATCACTGTGAGCTGCTTAATTACTGGTGAATGTTGATTGTCTTAATGGACCATTATCTGCAGGTGAGTGAGTGAGTAATGAGAAAAATGGCCAACGCTTCAGTGGTTTCATTTGTCCTTTGTAGTCTTTTATTATTTATTTTTTTCTGTTTGTTTTAACTGTTTTTATCTAGTGATATAGCTTCATGTATTTTGTTTTTTATTGTTTTATCTACATTTGGTGTAGTTTTATGTTTCAGATGCTTAAATCTTATAAATCATTTCTGTGCAGCACTTTGGAAACAGTCTTGTTTATAAAATGTGCTTAATTCACCCAATCTGTGCAATAGAATTTGTGCAAAACAACAATTTATACAGAAAATTACCAGTAATAAAAAACATTCTATTTATTTCCAAGAAAGCCTATTTGAAAATTGATTTAGTCTCACATCTTCAGCTAATTCAATTCTTTTCATTGCTGTTTAATATGCTGTAAATCCTTATAATGTAAATCAAATAATTAGTCGACTAACAATGATTTTGGTCGACTAAGACCATCAACCATTAATCGACAACAATTACTTTAGTGCAGTTTAAAATTGAAACCATCAGTGTAAAAAACACCATACAAGTGAACAGAATTACAGAAAACACAAAACTATGTGATAATACTAAAATTCGGGTTCACGCGCAGAGTTGTGTTTGCCAGAGGTGCGTTAGCTGAGATGCGCCGCAGCTTACCCTTGCTCTGTGCTTCCGTCGTACGTGGAGTCGTTGAGGTAAATGGGCATCCTGAGAGGTGCATGACGTGACCCACTGGGGCGGTGTACGCCTTCAGTCCATCTGGAACACACAAGAAGACAGGAACATCACAAAGGAGAAGTCAAAAGGTATTTTGGAGAAGTAGAAAAGTTCTCAGTGAATACATGTAAGATGGTATGTTTAAAAGACAAGTATTATGTACAGTTAATTGGCTTTAAACACGCTCTCAAAAACCTTACTTTACTATGTCATCTTTAGGAACTTTAGGAACCTATTTTCCCTTTTAGCATTGATCTATAGCAGAGGTAGACAAAAATGTTCATTATTATAAATGGCCAGATTGATTTAAATTGAAATAGATCTGCTCAAACGACAGAATTGTTAAACCCTGCCTTATCATAGAAATAAATAATCCATTTTAATTTTTTATACTATGTGACATTTAGAATCTGACTTGTACAAACAATTGCAAATAGGGGCTGGAGTGACTCAAGCTGCAGTAGCACAGGATTACTCAAACATGCAGAAATGAATGAAAATAAACTAATGATGACAAATACAAGGTGAAAAGCCCATTCAAGTAAATAATTTCAAAATGTGTCTCTCTTAAAAGTTTGCAAAAAACAAAGCTAAGTTAGCGTTGACATTCTAATAGTGTCACAAAATGATTTTCGAACATAAAAACAGTGAAGAGACAAGCAAGAGGTTTTCTGGCGGCACAGGATTCATAAAACAAGCAAAAATGAAGCGAATCCAACTCCAGGCAGGCCGGCGTGGCTAATCGGAGAGTCGGAGACTTCCCGAAGGGCCGGGGACTTTGAGGCCGGTGTGGTCATGTCACACCGGCCACGTTGGACCAAGACGCAGAGACGTGCTGAAAGCACTAGGTAGTCGCTCTAGAGCAGGGTGGCGAACCCGAGGCTTGCGAGCCGCATGCGGCTATTGACCAATCAGCTCTTTGGCTCATTCAGAAACATTGCGCCTCCACACATTCTCTCTCTTTTTCCCTCTCGCTGACATGCGGGAGAGAGCCGCATGTGCGTAAAGCTGCTGTGCTGTAACCTGATCCCGCCTAATTAAGCTAAAACATAGAATCCTGAGTCTTGTGAGTGTTTTGAAGTCCACAGCGACACTCTACTACTCACAGCTTTCAGACACTTTTATTTCACAAAGATAGACCTCAGATTCACGGAGTTATGATTGTTTTCGCCTTTACTGAAAATTGCCATTCATTTTAATGGGGCGGGCGCGCGGAATTTGACGGGACGTTTTGAAGCATTTAATTCACTGTCCCAAGACACAGGAGATATAAAAGTGATACTAAGCATGAGTTCAGACGTCCTGATACAAGTTTGTGTTGTTTCTACAGCCCCAGCTCCACTGTCACTGCTGCGTAAAGGCTCCGTGCCTCTCCACGGTCTGCCCTGGGAAGAGCAGGGCCGTTCAAAAAAAAAAGAGACCTTTGAAGGGGGGCTCATCTAACATGAAAAATTTTAAATTGACATTAGAATTTGATAATAATTATATTGTTAATTATAGTAAAATTACATCACATATCAATAAGAATATCACATCTAAAACTCACCAAAATGCAGGAAATTGCACAGAATTTTAAAAATTCTCCTGGGGGAGAATTCCCCAGACCCCCTGAATTATATGAAACCATGTTATATAAATAAATAAAGATACAGTTGACTTTGCTGGGGCGCTATAACCCACTCAAAAGTTAAAAAATAATATTAATAATCGCATACATATTTACATTTTTATTTGTCAGAGGCTGTTCTATTAAAAATTTTCCCGGGCTGAAAATGAGTCCCACTCCGGCCCTGACTCCAGGTATGTGTTTAATGAAAAATACGCTTTTACCAAACCATGAGAGTGATTTCTCATCGCTGATTTACTCAAAGTTGTATTTGGATTGATTCATGCATGTTGCGTTAACTTGTATTGTCCTGCAGTTGATGCTCAAGTGCTATAAAAATGTCTGTTTTCACCGACCACCTATCCCCGCCCACTTTTCTGTAGCATTTCAGATCAAATTCAGTTTCCAAGTTCTGCTTTAGATGTTCTAGACATCAACCTGGCATGGGACAGAAGATGGAAATAAGCCACACAGGTTTTACATATTTACATGGAAAAGTTCATTAATATGTGCTGTCCCTTTACAACAGGGGTGTCAAGCTCATTTTGACAAAGAGCCCACAATGACATCGGGGTTGTCCTCCCAAGGGCCGGTTGTAACTGGATTTATTCTTACTAATCTTCTGACATACTACAAATAATAGTTGTATTTGATTATTTTATATTTATTGACGTGACAACAACTGAATAAACATCTGCATTAGTCTGAAAAATGACTTATACTCTTTAAGTTTCTGACCAATTGTTTCACTAGGTCAAGACATCTAGTTTACTTCTGGTACTAAAATCAAATTTAAGTAAACATTATAAGACCTTGAGGGCCGCATGAAATGAGGTGGAGGGCCGCATCAGGGCCTTGAGTTTGACATATGTGCTTTACAAATAAAATAAAAAATGTCATGTTGTTCTTTTCCTACTTGTCTGGAGACAAAAGTGGAATTCTACTGCCAAAACTGTCAGTTATGGGCTTATTGTTTTACAGCTGTCTTATTAGAAGAAATAATCATTTATTTACCTGTAACTAAAAAAAAAAAAAAATAAAATAAATAAATAAATCTGACAACACACAGGGTTCATAATTGTCATGTAGCCACTTCAACCTTTAACAGTTAATTTTAGAGTGAAGAGGCAGGCAAGTTAACTTACTCGAAAATTTGAACAAGAAATCAATGGAAGAGTTTCTCATTATTGGATTATACTGATTTTGGATTCTACGATGCATACAATGGAAATTACAGACCTAAATATGTCATATTTTATAACTAAACACATGGAAAAAACATAATAGGTCTCCCTAAAATGCTCAAGTTAATTTAGCGTCCTTTAATGTCGCACTGTGGAATCTTCTCCTCATTTCCGAGTTGGCGACAAACTCCGAGGAGAAACATTACATAGTGCCGTTTTATGCAAATGTATTACTACCTAACTTTGATGAAAAAGCCGCTTGGAACGTTTCATGCATTTCAAATTAAGCCGAGAACAGTTGGATTGGAAGCAGACGCAGAACGGGGAGAAAACAAACTATTCAACAGGCTCTAAGAGGGTCCAAAGTCATTAAAACCTCGAAATCTAATCCAGACTTTTGCAATCTCCAGCAGCTAATCAGCCGTCTCACCAAGAACAACCGTTACGTCAGAATAAAGCTTTACTTTCACTTTCCAATAATAAACAACACATCCTGTAGCGTAAATCAGTGTGTGGACTTTACCTGTATGAAAATAAACAAGACTGATTGTTAGGGATCGTCAAACATCTAACAGAACTTTTTCAGATAAATATTGGGATTTTGGGTTAAAATAGGCACCGTGTGAATATTTATACTCGTCTAAAAACGCTCAAGCCCATATTTTTCTAATTTGTACATAGTTTGGTGTGGTAGTCCTTGTGGTAAATATTTAATATAGTTTTTAACAGTAAATTATGAAAAAAAATGGCAAACAGAAGTGAAAAATGCAGGTGTATTTTGAGTTCTAAAAATGTCCACACATGTCATCAAAAAGTGACAAAATGCAAAGACAATTTACACAAAACTGTCAGTTTCCCCTCCGTCATATTTGGGGGCGTGGCCTGCTGTGGGGGAAAGTCATAGGAAAAGTCCTATGGGAAACTGAACTTTTTACCTCTGGCGAATAAAATTAATTTTTAGCACAACTAATTCAAGTCGAGTCAGAACGAAGCTTAATGTGTGTCTGACAGGTTAGACTATATTTTTAGTAAAACATAGTAAAACCTAATAATGATTAAGATTTCACTAAACATTTAGCTTGTTTTTACCCATTTTGGTTGTTTTGGTGAAGTTTGTTATTGTCTTTTGTCCAGTAAGAATGACATATGTGGACGGGAATCACAATTGTTACCTAGCAACCACATTGTAAATCTGGGCCAAAATCAACCTAAATAAAACAGGGTGACAATTTGACAAATTATAATAAATTGTGACACTTTAATTGTGTTAAATGATTGCTTAAACTTCAGGAAACTCAGTTGTGTGTAAATTGTCTTTGCATTTTGTTGTTTTTTTGGCGACACATGTGGAGGAATTCTGTTTTAGAACTTAGAACTGGGGTAACTAACTTTTTTACTTGTAAATTAGTAAATTTTGTGTTTTCCACTAAAAAGTCTATGATAAATTCTTCACTGAGTACTGTCTGAACTGAACAATAAAGAGTTTTAGTTCTAATCAGGAGCTGAATGCAGCGCTCTGATTGGCTGTGCTTGGGTGGTTCTCTCAAGGTTCACTTTGTTGTTTGTAAAAAGAAGTTTAAAAGCCATATTTTTATTTCACCCATGTCTTAGTTTGTATATTTGGCACATTATATTTACTTAAGTCCACATTTGCAGTTGTAATTGTTGAGCAGTGAGTGATAAAGCGGTTGTTCTGATGCACTGTCCATGTTATGTTTTTTATGTTTTGTTTTTTTTTTTACTTGTTTCAATCATTGCTGCTTCACAAATTGATTAGTCTTTCAGTCAGTTCTACGGTTCAGATTTTTGATGGCACAATTCAAGTTAATTTTTATTTGATTCACCAAAAGGGGTGATTTTTCCTAAAATGTCAGTCTATAAACAAATAGCAGGACTGATGAAGCTCCACAAAGGAAAATCCAACCTACACTTAAAGCAAATCAGCTGTGAAGGATGGACTGATTGGCAATTTGGGCATTTGTTTGGTTTCCTTCTTTCTTTTTTCTTTTTTTTGTGTCAAAGATTAGATTCTAAATTAGATGTATTGATTGTCCTTGTCCGGCTAAATGAGCAGTTTCCCGTGGGCCAATATACTCTGGCTCTACAGACTTAACCTCAAACATATATTTGTCAGTCCTGGTCACATCTACAGCATGTAAGGCATGGGAATGGATCCCTTCATCACTGTGGTTCTCCTTGAGGTTTCTCTTTATCCCACTGAGGTTTCCCACGAAGGACGATCTAGGACAGGAAATGCTCTGGGACAATTATCCATTTTCCCCTTAGTCTGCGTGAATGACTGTTTCTGATTTTCTAATGATTCTGTTTGGTATTGGCTTCATTGGTTGATTTTCGTTCCCAACGTGTACTGTTGTTGCGAATTAACGCTCTAAAAATAGATTTGATTTGACAGCACAATCAGTCCAATCAGAGAGCATGTTTATTTATTTATTTATTTAATGATTTGTGGAACCAAAAAGCAAAAACCTGACTGTGAGCAAGTTTACATCTCGAACTTTCTCATTTGCAGTGTGTCCAAAACTGTGTGAAAAATTAAATGCACACTTCCGTTAAAACAGAAAGCTGGAAAAAGCATTAGTTTGCTTGGATCTGATCCTGATTGATTATGGTTGAACTGACTTGAAATTAATTATTGTTATGATGGGCTCTCTGTGGTGCACTGACTCACTTTTCCGGTGGTGGAAACTTGCCTGGAATCCAGAGCCTATGCTTCAGCAAACTGCAAAAAGTGGGTCTGGTCACCACACCCCCAGTACCATGTTTCAATCAACTCCAAGAACCGGGCAATTAGTTTATTTGTGTGACGCTATGAAACAAAGGATCTGATTGGTCGATTGTCATTTAGACCAAAATCTAACTTCACTCACCTCACATTAAAAGTTTTTTGCTGTTCATTGACTCTGCATAAATCTATGATGGTGGAAAGATTTCAAATTTGTCACGTGGACAGCGTATTTGAAAATAAGAGACTTTTTGACAATAGAGAGGAAGCAGACAACAATAGAGAGGAAGCAGGCAACAAAAGAGAGGGGACATACAACAATAGAGAGGAAGCAGACAACAATAGATAGGAAGCAGGCAACAAAAGAGTGGGGCATACAACAATAGAGAGGAAGCAGACAACAATAGAGGGGAAGCATGTAACAATAGAGAGGAAGTGGACAACAATAGAGAGGAAGCGGACAACAATAGAGAGGAAGTGGACAACAATAGAGAGGAAGTGGACAACAATAGAGAGGAAGCGGACAACAATAGAGAGAAAGCGGGCAACACTAGAGGGCAAGCATAGGGCCTACCAAATTGGTTTAGGAAATTTTCTGGAAGACTATGGTCCGGGGTTAGAACCGCACCACAATTAATGTTTTTTCTTTGTAATATCCACAAACAAGTCATAACAGGGCAATTCAACATCAGAAATGTTGAGTATTTGTTTTACCAAACCAGATGATCTCATTACCATGACAAGATCAGCAAAAGCTCCAAAGAAGGACCCAAAGGAACCAGGACTACAACAGGAACAGGACTAAACAGGTCTAAAGCAGGTCTAAAGCAGGTCTAAAGCAAGACATTGTCATATCAGGACTACACCAGGTCTAAACCAGGACTAATCCAGGTCTAAAGTGCAGGTCTAAACCAGGTCTAATGCAATACATTGTCATATCAGGACTACACCAGGTCTAAACTAGGACTACACCGACCATACCAATGACATCCGCTTCAATGTTAAACGCAGCCTAGTACCAGCAAGCTAAATTTGCTTTTGAGTGCAATGTAAGACCCAGCGCAGCTTTGTCACACCTCCCCGGCCGTGTCTGTTCTTACCTCACAGTTGCAGGTTTAAGCTCATTCACGATAAAGTGCAATGTCCAGCAGTCCAAACGTAATCCTCCGGTTCCGTTACAATGTTCCGAGTTGACTTCATAACACACGGGGCGCTCGTTTTTAGTTCCGCGTGTTTCGCATATTTTTTGTTATGTATCTTTCTTGGTTTTCATACGGCAGACGATGCATGTCACTGATTGGCTAATTAATCTGTCAATCACGCCCACTGAAATTTGAAAAAGGGACACGGTTACCAGACGGTATATTTTTTATATATCGTTTGGATTTTCCAGGCAAAACACGTACTTTGTCTAACTTGAAATGTTACATAGTATTCGCCTACTTTGCAAGATACTTCTGGTTTAGCTAGCAGTACGCCTAAACTACCTTAACAGATCTAAACAGGAAGTGCACTGCCAGAGAAAGTGAGTTGGATTAAGGTGATAACATTAAACTTATCTTTGTAGCATGTTTTTAAGTATGTGTTTTTATTGCTCAAACAACATCCACAGATCTTTGTCCTGCTTGTGTTCATTTATTTCGATAAGTTTAATGCTACAAACCAGTCTCCTTGGTGATAAGCAGACAACGTACGAAACACCAGAAGTTACACTGTTCACCTTTAAACAAACACAGGGCGGTAATCTGATCCAGAACGGGAGGCTGAAAATGCCCCAAAACTCGACATTCACCCCGGAGCGTGTCATTGGTTTGTTGCAGATAAACTGAGCAGCAGCGCCTCCCGAATTCCCGATGGGGGCATATTTTAAAAAGACGATTTCGCCGCAGATTTCGAGCCGCCGCGACAGCAGTGATTTACAGCCGAGTCGTTGCGGTGTGAAGATGGTGGATGGAGCAAGAGAGAGGGTGAACCAGCCATAAATACTGTGTTAGTCAGTGTTGTGCTTGAGGTAACACTGGGACTAACATCATCTATCATTGCGTGGCTTCTTTTTTAGTGGTGGTGTAAAGCCCGAGAGGCCGTAAATTTGATGGAAAGCTACGAGTCAATGCATCGGTTATATGAGGAAAACATGCACATATTATAGTCATTACGGTGGGGTGAATTTGTAACGCGACATCAGGAAGGGCTGTGGTGTGAAACGACTGGATTTTGAAATTCTGACAGGCATTATAAGATTATGTTTGCGATTTATGTTTAAAAATTAAGATTCTGCTTCTATTGCACAACATAAACCTGAGCATTTATATTTGAGAGAAGGCTGAAAAATGAACTACTAAACGAACTTGTCTGTATAGATATAAGGTACGAACTTGATAGGATTTTAACAAAATGTGACAAGATATTTTATTGTTTGCAGAGAAGATAACATTTCCTAAGTGCACTCCACTTTCTTATTTGCAGCCACACATTAGATGTATTTGCTTAACAAGTTACTGCTGCAACCACGACTGATTAATTGTAATCACATTTTGAAAAAACAAATCAAGAAGCACTTAAAACAATACTTGAATCACCAAGTACCATCAGATCTGACTATACTATATATACTTTGATTTACAAAGACAATTAATTCTCTTTAGGAGTTGCTGGTGACTGGAGCCTGTCTCCAGAGAACAAAGTGGCAGTTTTTTTTTAATCAATCTGTTCATTTTTGTGCAAATGTCACAGAATTTCTATGCCTATTTGGGTTATAATTGTGCTGTTTCTAATCATAACCAATGGTCCTACAAAGGAAGAGTTGGATTTCTATATTCTTTATATTCATAGTGGTTTAAAACTATGGTTTACATGATTTCATGTTAATTCATTGGGTGAATTAAAGGTGGAATTCATGAATTCATTTATTCATGAAACCACTTGAATTCATGATAATTCATAATGAATTTATGATAGTTCTTGAAGACCCATGGATTCATGAATGAATACATCATGAATCCACCATGACTTAATTCCTCATGAACATATGATGAATTTATGATTATAAATAATGAATTCATGTCCCCTTATTATAAAACGCTACCAACAAAACAAATAATTTTTTACCAAGATGAGTCAAGGGCCAAACAAGATAATGATTTAATTGTAGTTTATCAATATTTTTAGGAGAATAAATTTGATTTGGTGTACTTCGACAGTCATTTCTGTTCAAAATGTAGTCATAAACTGCTAACCAACGTCAGCATGTATTCACGCGCTAATTTAAACTTCTTGGAGGGCAGAGGATGCCCCCAGGCTTTACTTTGCTCACAAATGAACTAGAATAACTTTTAATTTACCTACTGTTTTAGAAGGTGAGATGAAGCCACGATAACACAGGAAGAACATGCAAACTCCACCCAGAGAGACTGTGAGATGCTGATTTGGTCGACTCCAGATTTGAACCCACAATCTCCTTTCTGGGATGTCAGAACTCTAACTAGTCTTCCACCGAGCACCAAGAAAATTTAGATTTAGCCTACCCATGATGTGTTTTGTCATTATGTCCCGTTTAGCAATCTGATTAACCTGACAAGTTTAGGTGTCCATTATAATGTACAAAAATGATTTAATCTGCACTCACCGTTCCAGACGCAGCCGTACAGCTCTACACGCAGACACACACTCATGACGCGGTCGGACAGAGGGTGAAACCGGATCATACGAGCCACGATCGGAGGACCCAGATCCTTCAACACAACATCATAGGTGTTCTCGTTCCCCTGCACCACCTGGAGAAAAACAACATCATGCATCATAAAGAGACAGCGCACATAATGACTTGAAGGAGGTGAAAGGATGTAGAACTAATAGATAGGGATATTATTTTTCGGCTTTTTTGAACATGATGGAAGATGTGGATGTCACCATGTATGTATGTATTTCTGATGCATGGTGAATCTGTATGAAGTTGTTATTGGCCAATATGAATGTCAGCATGGTATTGTGCTTTACAGCATGTTGCTATGGATGTTCTCTCATCTGCTACATGCTCCTGGTCTCCATGCTACATTAGGCCAGTCTTTCTGGCTGGATCTCTATATGACAGTCATAAGCTTCAAAGTAGTAAATGGTATGCACAGTTAGCAGATCAGTTTTCATGACAAAGATCTGTTATTAGTCAGTAGTGAATAATTGACACCAAAATATGATATGAAATGATCTTAGTATTGAAACATGAAAACAAATTATTCTAGACAACCGTGAATTTTCCAGCAGATGGTCTGGGTTGTATGCCACTGGCCATGCTTTGTAATAGATATCTGCATGTTGGTCCGAAAGAGTCCTATAGGAAAAAATGTTTGTGACATTTGTCTCTGGGACAGACACAGGTTACAAAGTGAGTGAGACTGTTGAGCTCCTTTGGCTTTTGGTAATGCTGAAACGATTCATCGAGTAAATCGAGTAATTCGATGACAAAAAACTTTTTTTTGCCCAGATGTTTCGCTTAATTTGTATATTTAGTAAAAACGCTACATATCTACCGTGTGCCGTGCGGGTGGAACTACGCAGCACTTGCTTCACAGGGAACTTATTCCGGACGCACCGCTGCTGCAGCTCCAACAGAGGAGAGGAGACAGCAACGTCTGTCTTTGGAACAGACTTGTGTTTGTGAGAGCGCGAAGAGCAGAGATCATAAAACAAAGTCTCTCATGAGGGACAAAGTTGCTTAAACTGAACCGCTCACAGCGCTAACGCTGCGAAATGACTTGAGCTCTGAAAAGAATCACACGAGCTGCAGATACAGCGCTCAGAGCTGTAATGTTATATACTGTATATGGTTTACATGAAACAGACTCGCACATTTGTGTAGGTTTATAGCTTCGCTGCCAGTCTGTCACATTTGGGACAAATGCAGTGCTTGAGACGCGACGTCAGCGTGCTTTGTGTCAAAACTCTGTGAATGCAGATGTTTGTGGATTTAATATCGAATCTAATAATACGTCACAAAGATAGTGAAATGTGGCTCACTTATTACATTATGATACCTAACCTGTTGCTGTTTTTTATGTGCAATGAAAAATAACTGTTACACGCAAAATATCTGTATTACTCTGATAAAATGTGTTACAAAATGCAAAAAAAAAGTTAATAGATTACACGATTAATCAAGTAAATAACTGATAGAATCATTGATTACTAAAATAATTGATAGCTGCAGCCTTAGCTTTTGGTCATGATGATTAATGCAAATTGAGCACATTTAAAAGATGCAAAATAGGTCTAAAAACATTTATGTGCATCCTGCAATGCCTTTTAGGAAATTTAACCCTCTCCTCTGTTAACATTGTGAGGACAGTGGATAATGGTCTTAACAAACAGTGTCTGCAGAGTTGAGTGACTTTAAACCTACATCCTGGCCCCAGCGGTCTCTCCAGGTGATCCACTTCACTCCGTCTCTTGAATATCGGAGTCTGTAGCTGCGGGCAAACTCTCTGCCGTGTCCATCAGCGTGACGGCCCTGGGTCCCCACCAGAGCCAGGAAATGCAGCTTACGCAAGTCCACCTGAAGACACAACACAAAGGAGGCTATGAGACTGTTTCTTCGGCAGAAAAAGCAGCAAATATTGTCCTCATAGAGTTTACTGTAAAGTAGAGCAGTAGTTGAGTGAATAATATCATGATTAACTAAAACTCACCCTATATCTTCTTTTTTATAAATCCAATAAATCCTTTACGGACACATACAGTTTGCAAAATTGTTTTTAAATATGTTCTAACATTGATTCTTCTTCAAAAACACAACTGGAGTCTGTGAGGTACTAATCTTTCAACTCTGACACTGCTCTCACTGAGATCTTCTGCACTGTTAATAAATCCATAAAACAATTTGAGCATTTCTGCAGCTTTAGCATATCAGGCAAGATCTCTTTGACTATTACTTCTCTGTAAATCTTTTTGGAGCTTGTTGATTGAGCTCTAAATCTATTCCTGATGTGGGAAGATATTATTTTTTATTAATAATAAAGTATATAATTTTTTGTTGTTGTAAAGGAGTGTGAACAATGCAGTAATATATCAGATTTTGTCCTTGCCCCATGGTCTAATATTGTGAGAGAATTCACAGTTTTGTTACATCAATGCTTTAATTAGCTAAAACTAAAATACTGACAATTCTGGTAAACACTACAGTCTTGAAATGGAAAAAAAAAAAAACAGAAAATACAGCTTAAGTATATTTCTGTATTTTTGGTCATGCTCAAAAAAGTTGAACATGAACATTAACACAATGCTTTTTAATAATTGTATAGTATAAGTGTCTTGCTCAAGGACTTAACAACATTGTGCATCACACTAAACTGGGTTGAAATTAGAAGTTTGTAATTAGACATTGGTATTTAACAAACTAAAAAATGTATCGTGTAGCTTTTCTTCATGGAATCAAGTTTTATAAAAGGAGGTCACTGAAAATGTTACCTGAAGATATTCTGACCCGGACGGATACACAGCTCCAGCAGGACACCAGGCTCCGTCTCCTTCTCCAGTGCTCAGCCTGACAAACAAAAGTTTAACCATGAAGTGAGACCACAAGCTTTAGTTATGTAAGAAGACTGTATAGCTCACTATTCTATTCACTATTCTACACAAACTGAACAAACAAAACACCCACGAGAAAACGACAGCAGAAATAAACTCAGGTACAACTGACTCTAATACGGTTCAATTGGATTTTTGAAAAGCATCAACATCAACAGACAAATGTTTAAGAACAATGAGAATGCAAATGGACATAAATATGGAGAAGTATAAACACAATTTAGCTCGAGTCACAAGATTTTCATTCAAAGTACCAAGAGCAGCTCAAACTAAATAAGGCCAGCTCGTTCTTGTGACAATCTTGTTTGGTGAGATTGTCTGATCGATTTAGTGACACTGTCTACCCATCTGCACTCTTTCCCACAGTGGTGTTAGCCTCTGTAAGACTCTAGGGGACTCACTTATCAAGCACTTGCTCTTGTGCAAAACTGGTTAGTGGGAGCAAAAACCTGACACAGCAGACCTTTAGTTCAATGTCTTACACAAACACTAATTGCAATGCAAAAAAAATGAATTTGAGTTATTGCATGTTGGTTTTTTATAAGAGGTTTCATGTCCATCTTTCGATAGTAAATTAAGATCACAAAAACATCTTCTTTTCTTTTAGGTTGCACCCGCATTTTAGCACCTGACTTTAAAAAGTGGTCTTAAGAGTAACAGCAGAATTCAACCAATCACAGCAAAGAGTATTCAAGAAAAAACTGATGAACACATTTGCATGTTTTTTTCTCTAATTTTCTTTGAAAAAATAATACTTTCTCTCAAATATTGTTCACAAATTTGTGTTAGTGAGAACTTCTCCTTTGCTGAGATAATCCATACAGTCACAAGTGTCAAATATTTTATCAAGACTGCACAGGTGTGCCTTGCCTTATGCTGCGTTCAAACCGGACAGCGTTGGACATGTTAAGTCAATGTAACTTTACATGTTAAGTCAATGTAAACCTGCGTCTTGAGGCGTCCAGTCAATTTGCAGCACAAACAAATGTACTTGTGCAGGTGTCTGTTGATTATCTAGCGAAGTAAACGCTCCAACCTGCATTGGACGCTTTGGCCGCCTCATCAGGCGTCGACGCCCAAGTTGGGCACTGAAGAACTTTCAACACCTGAACATAGGGACATGCTGCCCTGCTCTCACACCAAGAAAAAGAAAGACTGTTTAATTATTCTTTTAATAGCTTTTATCAAAGGGTTGCTTTTTTAGTTTTTTTCAAAAGTTTGGTCGCTTGTTGCTCTCTGAATATCTGGCACCCTGACACGACACAACAAACAATACAGGACATGAGGACTGACACTGAGCTCACATGGATCTATTAAAAATCCTCATTGCGATGTTTAAGGCTGGAGAGGAGAAGTTAGCAAGTTATTTTATTGCGAAATAGGGATGGACGAGACAGATTTTCACGAGAGAGCCACGAGATTGGGTTGACGAGATTGAGACGAGACAAGATTTTTAATAATTTGCATTAATTGTTTCAATTTTGAATTTAATCAGGCAAATAAAAAAAATGATTTGTATTGTTTATTATTGTTAGTTTATATTCTTTTGTTTAGTTTACTTTCATTATGTGTATCACCTTGGATTTTTATTATTTCAACGTTATGAGTTTTGACTGAAATTGATCCGCTCCCGTGTGTAGCTCAGACTCCGCCCCTTTCTCCTGCTTCACAGCGCTGCCGCTGCTGACAGCCCAGCACACACAGATGAGGAGACTTATTGATGATAGGCCAAAATATTCTTTGTGGAGCTATTTTAAACTATGTTTAAGTGTGAAAAACACTGCGCTGTTCCGGATGTCCGCGCGTATTGACAATTATATATTTTTCGTGCTAACTTTACAATGTTTAGGACTAATTATCTCTGTCAATATTGGTCCTATCTTAAGAAATAAAAACTGAGACAGAGTTTAGACAATTTGTCAGAATAAGTCCGCTACAAGTCTGTGTGTGGAGGAGAATATTTACTACAGCTGCTCAAAGATGCAAAACTTAATTTCATGACCATGGAAAAATCTCACGAGACAGTTCAGTACGTGTGGCACAGTATCGTGACAGTTTGATCTCGCGAGATCTCGCGGCACGAGATTTGTCCATCCTATTGCGAAACTATTTTATTGCAAAGTTAACTAAGTTTTATAAATGTAGTGCTCTGCTTACGTGCAAAACAAAGCAGAGGGAATGCAGACAAGAAAACTGTCCTTGTCCCTCCCATTGAAAACACCTCAAAAGTTGTCAAAATGAGCTGATCCTTTTTGCCACAGCTACTAAAACAAGACCTTTTCACTTAATGGATATTCTTTTTGCAGTGCGGTGAGATCATAAACCACAAGATGATATCAAGCCATCTGTGATCCGAAGTGTCCCGGGACAGACAGCAGAGGAATGCACAAAGCACCATCCAAAAAGATTAACTTACAGCACACGCAGCTGCCAACTAACGCATTTTCTCCTCTATTCTTTGTCTCCTGTTGGATTTGGAGCCAGTAAGAGTGGGCGGTGTGGCACAATATTTCAGCTTCTCCTCAAAGCCCGGGTCATGACTCTGATGTTTTTTACAACAGAGGTTATGCACAGACTTTCTTTTATTTAAAAATGCTCCTCGACATTCTGGCTGAGTGGCAAAAACTGTGAGAATAACACCTGATAACATGTATTTCTTAGCATATTTGGCAGAATTTTTCCTCTGTGTAGCGTTTGTTTGGTAGAAATTTAAGTATTTTTAGGGTGTCGTTGTAGTTTTTCTGCTTTTCTGCTACTGTTTACCTGATTTTTGCCTGATTTTGTCACATACAAACTCAATATTCACCAGTAGCTGTGTTGTTTATATTTATTAGCAAATTGTAGCTGCTTTTTCCTATTTTTGTCGCGTTTTGAGTCTTTACGAGAGAAAACCAGCCTTCTCTCATGATTAGTTTACCCAAAGTTGTATTTGGATTGTTCTCACCTACCACCTATCCCAGCCACGTGTATGTATTTACTTGTAATTACTCAAAAATAACAGATAAATAAACATGCAGGATTCAAAATAGTCATTTAAAATCATTGGCTTGTTAAAGCTGAATTTTACAAGTCAATAGACCTGTTTTTATTTCTGAACTGTTATAGATGATTTTTGTGTTTTACAATGAACAAAATGTGAATCTGCATATACCGTAGTTTGTTCCTAAATAATGGAAAAATTACAATTGGTTTTCTTTATCTCATAAAAGCTGCTAAACTCAGGTAATATCTTCTCATGAAATGTTAAGTTTGTTGAACAAAGATTTTCCAATATTCAAAATTACTTTACAGTTTTTCTAGTGTACTTTTGAACTAACTGATTCCTTATATGACATAGAGCTGCTCGATTATAATGAAAATAATAACCACGATTATTTAAATAACAAGTAAAATCACAATTATTGAAACGATTATTTGCTTAGACCGAGTGCAGAGCATGAGTGCTCCTTACATGCAGAGAGTGAAGAGAGTGTTGTAAAGAAACAGTCTGGGACTTTTAAAACTCAAGGAAATAACTAAGCACTTACAAACTCACTTGTGAGTCAGGGTTAACGATCATGATTACTCGATTACACATTTTTACTAAACGATTATAGCAATAATAATAATTGTAATTGGATTATTGCACAGCCCTAATACAAGGTTCAGTTTCAGTTCATTCTGATGTGTGGTGTGTGAGTGAAAGTACACGCACACAAAACTAAAGTTTGCAATATCTTCTTCTGACACACGTCACTGTGATTGGTTAAATCCATCTGACATTTAGAATAAGAAACTGCATTAAACAGAAGACAGCCTCAGACAATAGAGATGTCTGCAGATGTAAAATATGTGCTGAAGAGAAACTTTTACTTGGAAAATATAGTTTGTATGAGAATAACCTCGTGATCTAAGGACTGACACGTTTTATTTCTACAAAAAGATTAATTTCTCCCAAACAAATCTGATTAAATGTGTGTTAGTGAGAATGGAAGTAAATTTTATGGTTATTTTATCTTTAATAAAGTTTTTGTTTGTAATTTTGATGCATCTTTTCCTGCTTGTAAAGCACTTTGATTTGCTTTGTGTATGAATGTCCAATAAAATACATTTGCCTTGTGAGCTATGAATCCCAAATAAACCAAGTGATGGACTGAACAATGCATACGGCGGACAGAAACAAGAACTACTGCAACTGATTACAGAAATATATTAAATTAGCTCTTCTTCTTCTTTTACAATTTCTCGTTTGTCTTTCTATAAAGCTACCGCTTACAAATAAAATCTGACAGAGGTGATAAGAGGCTGCCATGCAGATCCTCATCACAGGGTCAGAGCACGGTTCAACTTGTAATTCTGAACGCCTCCTCGGGCTAAATCTTTATTCATCTCTATGTTTGCTCAAATTACCGTATAGTATCACTTCACTTCATCGCACTTTTAAAACCTCTCCAGCCAACAGGAGACATTCAGACGATCATCAGCATTCTCGTTTAGAAATCTCCTGGTTTGAACTCTGGACACTAGAAACACCAGACCTGGGATGTGTGTGACACCTCGATACAAACTTCAACAATGAGCTTTTGTGTCCTTTCTCCTCTCCGTTTACAAGATCAGGCTTACTTTCACGTTTCTGCAAAGACACACGACAGATGATCCAAAAGTTTATAATTGAATTTACCCTAAAATAAGGCTCTAAAGGGTCTTAATCACAATTTTAGGGTATTACGTTTTGGAGAAAACTTGAACTAGGACAAGTGTCTTTAGATTACTGACTTTGTGATTAATAGTTCTGTTCTTCTTGATAGACAAAATACTATTACTTTTCTTTAATCTGAGACGCAGCCTCAAATGTTTTATCCAAGATGCATTCAATTAGAGAAAATAAAACCTGATAATGTCTAAAATACGATTACAGATATACACATTATTTCAAGACGGAACCAGCTGCTGCCTGTTGGACTTAAGCCTATAGTCTATGATCTGATTCACAGCAAATAGCGCATAATTAAAAACTCTTTGCACATTTTGGAACCGGAAAATCCCATAAGCTCTCAGTCGGACTTTGTTTCAGGTAAGTCTGGTGTTTATTTCCGAGTTACGAGCAAAAACGGCTGATGAATGACACTTGCAGATCTGCGGCGGAGCACATTTCCACACAAAATGACAAAAGTTTGTCTTTGTGAGCAGAACGTGCTTTATGTGTGTACGTGAGTGATTAGGGCTGGGTATTGCCAAGAGCCTTATGTATCCTGATACAAAAGTCACAATACGATACATATCCCGTAATAGGATACGTTCATTCATCCATTTTCTACCACTTAATCTCGTTAGGGTCCCAGTGACTTTGGGCCTTAGGCGGGGAACACCCTGGACAGTGGCCAACTCATCACAGGGTTAGACAGACAACCATTCACTCTCTCATTCATTCACTAAGGGAAATTTACAGTGATGCCCAATTAACCTAAACATGCATGTTTTTGGAGGTGGGAGGAAACCGGAGTGCCCGGAGAAAACCACTGTGACACGGGGAGAACATGCAAACTCCACCCAGAGATATTGTGACATGTTGATAGGGTCCGACCCAGGAGTTTTGAGTACAGCTCTTGTTAAAATCAATATTAAGAATGTAACTTTGATTATGCACAATAACAAAATGCAGAAAACATTGTATCTTCAGTTTTAGCCTTAAAGCAGCTATCCATGTTTAGAAATGTAAAAGTTAAGCTTAAGTATCCCGATATGTCTCCTGACACGCCTGGCTGCATCGATACACATAAAGGCCAACAGGTTTGTCACGATACATCCCGATACCCATAGATGGAGTACAGCCTGAAGCGTACACTGGTGTGGAGCAGAGGAGAGGTCTGAGCAGTGTCAGGACGATGTGAATAAACTAAGTACTACTGGAGAAGGGAATGTATAAGACGTGGAGTGGAGAATAGGGTTAAAAAAATTAATTAATTAAAGAACGTAGGTGCAGAAAATGCAATATTTTCAAAGCGCAGTTCTTAGCTAGTCACCCGGGTTGAAGAATCACCCCAGCATGCCACTGCTATATATATCCTGTTTTCACTCAAGTAACGGTCCATCATGGCACTTGTAGCCAAAAAACTTCAATCCAATCATGACTGGATGTTATTGTTGCATTGAAATAATCATAAAAAACATGTGCATGCTTGAAGCTCCTCAATTTCTCTTTGATCTAGAGAAGCTTAATCCAGCTTGTTTCCATGGAAATGCTGCTCTTTGGCTGCATATTTTCACACAAAAACATGAAACAACTATCTTTATTCAATATGAATGTCCCAAAGTTAACTTTTTATTTTCACTTCCAGAAAGCTACACAGTGTTTTTAGATCTCTTCACCCTAATTTGATCATTGAAAGAGTCTTCATTCTGTGGACTGCTGCAACTTCCTAAAATAATCAATACTTCTCAGTCATAATAAATGATTTTCTGGAATAAATAACTGTGAACTAAGCAATAACAGCAGGGCCATTGGCACAGCTCACTGCTGACTGCCTGTAAACCAGAAAAGTACAGTCCATAAGTGAAATTACACTGGTGTCGGCAGTTAAATCGTCCTGTAAGTCAATTTAATGGTACAATGTAAGTATACGTAAACAAGATTATCTTCTTCTACTGTAAAAGCATCAATCTGTGAAAAACTGTGTCTGCATCTCATTGTAAAACGTTCTCTTGATTAGAGACGTGGAAGAATTGTATAATATACAATTCTTCCATGTAATTTGTAAATACACTGGGTTATTAGCCGCTACTTTTGTCTCAAGCTTTAGACCCTGCAGTACATTTAACGACGTGGCAACTCGTAATGGTGTACCCAATGTCCACGTGGGATAGAACAAGTGTCACACACACTGCTCTTCTTTCAAAAAGAAATTACTCCGTATTTCTGCTAAAACCGCATCAAAAGCAGCAGAAACACGTACATCCACGGGAGCAGCCATCTTTGTTTAGCTTGAATCAGACTTGGCAGCGACGCCGGGGAGCCAACAGCCATGTTAGCCCGCCCTGCTACAATGTGATTATGCCTCAAAACCACGCTGCTGTGATGCGAGTCGGCCGAACCACGGCCGTTTCGGACTCTCAAACCGCATGGGGCCAGATGGTTTATTTCGTGTTTGTGAATTCACAAATATCGTGAGATAAACCATCTGGCTGACCAGGTTAGCAGTTCACATCTAAAGTGTCGCTATATCTACAGTTTATTTCGTCCAAGCTCCAAGTGCACACATTATTCTGTCTCTGTGCATAATAAATAAGTTCCTCATTCACTCCTCTCGGGAAAGTTTTCCTGTGTGCCGTTACTGATGTGAGAGTTCAGGGATACACATTAGCAGTGATTGTCAAATATAGGAATCTGAGAGAACATTTGCCTTTTTTAACAATCCTGGTCAAGAGAACTAATCAGACCAAAACTTTGTCAAATGAAGCTTTATCTGCTCGCTTTAAAACAATTGCATTCTATGGTACTGTTAGCTTTACCATGGCGACAAAAATCATTTATGAAAGTTGAGAAAAGAGCTTATAAACTCATTGTGGTGAATAATCAGAATGCATTAGGTAAGAGAAGAAAATATGTGATGCTTTGAAGATGATAAAAAAAATCAGGTACCACTTCAAGTCTGTCATGTAGTTGTACAAAATAAGTCAAAGTGAACTGAGTTGAACGTTTACCTCCCGTGTTTGGCTTCAGTGGAGTCGGACCAGGCACTGGAGGCACTGATGTCTGAGTCTGGGATGGTCCCGTCCTCCATCCCCAGAGCGTAACGACACTGAGCTGTGAGAGACACACAGACATGGGCATGAGTCAGAACTATACGGGATTACTGTGACATGCATGAATCAATCCAAATACAACTTTAGGTAAACTAATGGTGAGAGAATATTGTAACATAATACATAATATGTCTCTTAAGTATCTCATGTATCTGTCTCAAACACATAGGAATTCAAGCATCTATTTAAGCAGAAGAGTTCTAATAAATTAACATATTGATCAGAGCGACACAGTAGAATAAACTTGCAATTTATACACAAATATTTGACAAAAAGCCTTCTTCTCTGTACTTCATACTAATTAATTTCATAAATTCTACAGATTTATCGACCACATGACGAAGAAGCTACAGCCCGGGAGTAGGGATGGGTACCGAGACCCGGGTACATAACAGCTCCGGTGCTGCGCCTTAACCGTCCACTGGATCGATAAGCCCCAGGCCAATTGGTCCTCTTATCAGTTCTGAGGGAGCGCGTTGTAAAAAATCTGCCCGGTTCACGCACCTTGTCAGTCCTGCTTGATCGTGCGCCGCGCGGTATCAGTACATTTCTGCCTTTGCGTCTCTCCGCTTGTGTTTGAGTGCAGCGGTCCGGACTTTGAGCACACTGCACCAGACACACAGGCAGAACACAACACCCGACAGCACGCGCTCACCGGGACAGAGCAGCGCCAACGGGCCGCGTGCACGAGACGCTTGAAACGATGTTACACAGATCACGTGTCCGCAGTATAGCGCCTAATCTGCCACATCATTTCACAAACTCACTTGTGGAATAAGCACAGCGCAGCTTTCAAACGAATTGTAGCCTTTTCAATTCAGCCTGTGAAAAATAATAATAATAAATAGATAAATAATATAAATTTAGTTGGCTAGTAGTTACTCTGTAGTTTTTTTTCTCAAATCTTTGTTTTGAAAAAAAAAAAAAACATGCACTCATAATAGAAAAAAACAATTTATTGTATTGTTTTCTGTGAGTAAAAGTATTGATAAGAGAATCGTTAAAAGGCCGGATCGATAAGCAGTATCGACAAAGCCTTAAAAGTACCCATCCCTACCCGGGAGTACACATTTTGCTACAGTAGGTTATTTATTTTGTTTTGTTTTGGCATACATTGAGTGTAATATTTGGTGCACACAAAAGTGAAACTGCAGCAGATCGCTCAAGCTCAGTCCATCAGAGTGCTGTTTGTGACTCTTGCAGTGTTGGCAAAAGATAAAATACTTATTACTAGATTCAGATGGCTGGCAGCATCTGATTTTGTCATGAAGTGCTGTTTTTACAAGATGCTATGTAAGAGGAGAAAATGAAACTCCAAGTTGGGTAGTCCAGTTTAATAACTATTCTTAAATAGGTTTTATATTGCTCTTTAGGAGGTCACTAAGGCTAATATCACACTTCTGCACATGCTGCATCAAAATGAGAATTTAACTGGGACCAAACCAAGCTAAATCTGCACTAAATCAGAACTGTATAAGGAAATAAACAGAACCAGATTTGACACTAACTACGTCTCTAAGGTGCAGCCGTATTAGCACAACCAAACTAAGCCCCAATACCAAATGACCCCAAAAGGACGGTCATTTACAGTATTTACAGTATGTATAAACTTGTGGAAAACACTTCAAGTCCCAAGTCAGTGCCCACACAAGTCCAAGTCCTCTGCTTTCATTTTCAAGTCTTTTCAAGTCTTTGAATCTAATTACTGACTACATCTTGTGTCTGTGCAGTTTCATTGTTTTTATAAACAATCCTATTTAAATGAAGTTCTGGTCACAAAAAAGAGGTGAGTGAATGTTCCAGTTTGCTCGTGTAAAAATTAAACAACTTTGAGAAGAAGAATCAAGTCACAGAAAGTCCAAGTCAAGTTTTAAATCACTGGGCTTCAAGTCCAAGTCAAGTCACAAGTCCCAGTCCATTTTATCAAGTCAAGTCTCAGGCGAGTCTACATATGCAATGTGGACTTTGACAAAAAAATGAATATGCAATTAATTGTGCAGAAAAACTGCCAAAAATAACCTCTTTTATGACGCATAAATAGAGAAGCAGACTTGCCCACTCGGAGTCCAATATAAGAGAAAAGTTTGTATTTGAACAGACAGAGGTCTGCAAAATCTGCTTTTTTGATGAAATCGTCATATTGTGATTTCCCCTTATTATGACAATTTCATGAAAAAAGGCAGATTTTTACAGAGATAAGCTCATGATTTGATTTTTATAGTGATTTGCCCAACCCCAATGCCCACAGAGTGTCTCAGCTCACCTTAAATAAACATTGTGAACATCGATAAAAGTCATGAATTCTTTAGTCTCCCATTAGTCTTGCTGTTCATTTTATTTAAATGCTTGACAGAGGAGAACATTTGACAGGCAAAACTCATATCTGCTTCATTATATTAAAGATATAAGATTTTTCTACACTTTCTAGATACATTAACACCTGAGCACTTGATTCAAGTTTCTGCAGCAGATGTAGTTGTACAGGTGAGAGTGTGAGAGCGTACTTCAACACGGCACCATCGATAAAGCCTGGTGTGAGAGTGCCCTTAATGTACTTGTCACTCACTTAGAAAGACCGATAGAAAGAAAGAGGACCATGGCAAAGCACAGAGCTGCAAAACTGTGGCAAGGGAACAGAGAGTAGGATATGCTATAAACACCAGATGCACAGTTGGGGAGCAAAAAACATAACAAATGTGAGTGTAGTCTAGTTAGGCAGACTTGTGTTCCGACACTTTTTGGTCTCGCTATTCCGACAGAAGGAGAAAGAGAGAAAAATGTGATGTATAATGTGGGCCAATCAACACATCATTCACAAATCTGAAAAAGAAAAGATAAATAATCCTCTGACAAGCGTTGTTTAGTTTTTAGTTAGTGTTTTAAAGTATTAGTGATAATACACTGCCTCTGGACGTGGCCAGAGATCCCACACAAGCACACACTCAAAGACGCAGCGCGCAATTAGTCATTCACATCACCAATATGCGTTTTGCAGGGGCTCTGCGCATCATCAGGATCTTGAGTGCACATGTTTGGAGTAAGAGAGCGATGGCAGGAGTCAGCGCACAAGTGTATCCGTGAAAAAGGATACTAAATGTTTGAGAAAAGAGATCTTTTTTCCTCTCTTTCCTCGTGCGCAGCAATGTCTTTACAAGTGTCCATGTGTGTAAAATGCGAGGCTAAACTGAGAGAGAGGCTGGGTGAGTGGAGATCCAGAAGGGTTGATGTTGGGACAGTGATAAAGTTTAGGGTAATGGGTAAGTTTAGGAAAAGGGTTTGGGTAAAGGTGAAGATAAAAACATACAACAGCTTAAGCCAGTTTAGCAACAGAAATAAACTCATTGTCAACCAGCTCACTTACATCTCTCCGGACCCGACAATCTAACATAAACATCCAGAAGGTGTCTGTGGTGACTGAGGAGAACGGATGATGTTACGTGCGTCATGCTGCATGTGCGCGATACGGAGCCTCACATACGTGCGCCTGACTGTGCGTAACTTGTCTACATGTCAAACATGTCTAAAAAATGTCGGACTGGTATTAATCTATTTTGAAAAACTAGATTAATACCACTATTCCGACAATTGGCCATCAATGTCTAAACAGCTGCCTGTCGGAATAGCAACGTGTAACCGATCGTACGCGTGCTATTGCAAGAAATGAAAATAGTGGTAGAAAGTTTGTTTGGATATGCCAATCCATTTATTGAAGGTACTGCAGGTAAAAATGATGAATAACTTACAGACTTTGATAAATATGAACAAAAACCAGACTGACAGCACGGTCAAAATGGTTTTCCTCTTGCACCACACCTGAAACTACTGTAATTGGCGCTACCTTTAAAAACAGAAAATGAGGATATTGTTGGCGATTGCTACACTTTTGTGAATAATTTGACAAATACTTAATCTGATGATTAAACCTCAATCATAATCTAAACATATGTCAAAAAATTACCTATATATTCCAAGTTTTTTTTAGCATCACCCAGTCTTAATGTAGTCCAAAGTGTTTTCATAGTAAGAGACACATCAGAGGAGCAGCAGCAGTAGTAGACTTACTCCTGAGTCTGTGTCACTGCTCTCTGGGGATCTGCCGCTAATGAGTTCATGTAAAAAGCTATTGCATTGCTTTGCATCATTACCTTTAACCAGCGAGGTACGGCATCAGTCAAGTTTATGTGACAAAACCCTCGCCTCGTAAATTTACTCGACTTTAGGACCAAGAATCTGAATAAAACTGAAGTTAGTTGCACCAGAGGAACTAAAGTGGAAAATAATGAAATCTGCTTTGTGGCAAATCAAGACTTTTTTCTCTCTAAGACGACATTCTCATTTACACTAAAGATGAAAACATGACGAAATCATCAGAGCTAAACAAGAATCAAACCAGGATTGACACTTCATATATCACAAACCTTCCAAATCAAAGTTCTCTCTCCATCACAGACAGAGTTGTAGAATATAGACAGGGCCTGACGTCACTGACTTCTCTGACTTCACTGCTCTGAGGGCTCCATCATCTGATACTCATCACATGGTCCCAGGCTGGGATTACCCCTCAGACCTGTTATCTGCACACAGTCAGTCCTGAGCCCGCTGCACTGCAAAAAACAACTTCTACACAAGGGACTTCAAAGTTGTTTGGAGAAATGTGGACAAGTTTAGACTGTCTAAAGTATTAAAGTTAGAGAATTAATTCTAAAACGTCAGAAACAGATAACACAAAACGTGCATGCCGGTGATCATTGTACAAAATCAAATTCTAAGTAAATACTCAAGGTCAAAGGAGGAGTACACATACACTCTGTTATCACAACTCTGGTTAGTGCTTCATTTCTGTTCGCTGAATTGTAATTCCTGGTTTTGGGGGATCGTCTGCAGCTCTGAAATACCTGATCTGAGTAGCTGGAGTGAAATTAAATTGAGCTAAATTAGGCCTAACCTGGGTCTTGCCGATGGATCTGTGTTGAACTCTGATTTGAGTTCTTCCACAGTATCCATGTGGAACTTTACTCTCTGAAAGTGTTTGGGGAAAGGTGGGACGTTCAGTGAATTACATGGAGCTGATTGGGTGTGCAGTCTACATCAGTGGTTCTCAAACTTTTTTTCAGGCGACCCACTATTTCTCGGCACCAACCTCATGCGACCCAACCACCCCCCACCCCCACCCCAACTAACGCGCTCTTGTCACATTATGGAAAGACGCGACATTTATTTATTTATTTTATTTATTGTTTTAAGAATAAACCAGCAACTGTTTCCAACAAATCACGTTCAAAACAAACAATGTAACAGTTTTGTTTTTCATTAAATGTCAAATCAGTACAAAAAAAAAAATGAAATTCAGATATTCTCTGTGTTATTCATACATTAATGAGACATATGGGCCTGTCTTGTTTTGACCAGTGCGTCCCAATCTGGTGTCAACGTGGAAAGTGCCACGCGCATATCTGGTGCTGCGTCCAGTTTATTTCTGTATTTAGTCTTTATTTTAGTGAGGGCTGAGAAGCCTAGCTCACATTTATATGTGGTGGTAAACGGGAGAAGAAAGCAACACGCTTCTTTTACTTAGTGTTGGAAACTCCGACGAGACGCTTATCCAGAAACAAGACAGTGTTGTGCGCGCGTATCGTTGCTTGAGTGTTTGGTCACTGGTCAGCTGCAACAACTCCGCTTCTTCATCAGGAGTGAGCCCCAGTGCCAATAGCGACTCAGGACTTTCAAACTCAAAAGGATTTTGTATCCAGCGTTTTGCATTTAACGTTTCTCGTCTCTCTTGCGGATAATACCTCTCAAAGTTGGCTGTTAGAGCAGCGAGGTGCGCTTGAATGGCTTTATTGAGTTGCATCACCTCTCTTAACGCGACATTGTGTTCTTCAATGTGTTTTAACATGGTGGGAAACATGTAGTAACTGGGATTGGGCTGCTTAAGTCTCGCAAGCCACAGTTGCAGTGACTTTTGGAAAGCATAAACGTGTCTCCAGTTGTTAAAGAGGTCATCATGTTGTCCCTGTAGTTTTACGTTGAGGTCATTAAGAGATGAAAAAATATCTGACAAATACGCTACCGTGAGAGTCCAGCTATCAGTGAATAAATCAGCCAGAGGAGAGTTCTTCTCGAGGAGAAAAGAATGAATCTCATGTATCAGTTCATAAACTCTGCTGAGCACCTTACCCTTTGAAAGCCATC
This sequence comes from Mugilogobius chulae, assembly GCA_038363315.1. Taxonomy (NCBI): domain Eukaryota; kingdom Metazoa; phylum Chordata; class Actinopteri; order Gobiiformes; family Gobiidae; genus Mugilogobius; species Mugilogobius chulae. The sequence continues at coordinate 31,180,322 of CM076413.1, forward strand.
GGACTTGTGTATGAAACAGCAGGTGGGTGTGCTCTGCCCCCATGTCCACACACAGCTCGTGAAAAAGGCGACTATTGAGTGCGCTACTTTTGATATGGTTAACAACGCGTATTACTTCTGTCATAGTGTTCTGGAGATCACAGGGCATACCTTTACACGCCAAAGCTTGTCTATGGATAAAGCAGTGATTCCACGTGATGTCTTCTCCAGCTGCGTCTTGAATTCTTTTTACAACGCCACTGTTTTTCCCAGTCATATTGGCTGCCCCGTCTGTTGTAATGCCTTTGCATTTGTGCCAATCCAGTCCAGACTTGGTAATGTAACTATCCAACACGGTGAATATCTGTTCCCCGGTAGTTCCCGTGGGGATGTCAAGGCAGCATAAAAGGTCCTCCACAAAATCACTTTGCCACATATACCTCACATACACTAATAACGTGGCGCAGTCAGACACGTCTGTGCTTTCGTCAAGCTGAAGTGAGAAATGATCTGCAAGTTTAAGTCTGGATACAAGTTTATGCTCAAGATTGTCTGAAATATCATGAATTCTTCTGGACACAGTGCTATTGCTCAGTGGTATACATGCCAACTTGTCCGCTGATTTCTTGTCTAAAACGGTGTTTACCATATCTAAAGCTGCAGGCAATATTAAAGTCTCAGCGATAGTATGTGGATGCTTTCTTTTGCCACACGATAGGAAACCAAATAAGAGGACAGGAGGACTTTTTCATTCAGTGTCACACTTTTTTGGAGTGCCTTTGCTGACAACGATAGTTCGCCTGCTTTCCTTTTGAAAAAGTCAAGTGGTTTATTTGCCAACTCAGGATGTTGTTTTTCCAAATGTCGTTTTAGTTTTACTGGCTTTAAGCTCTCGTTTGCAAGGTCTCGTTACATATTACACACATTGGGCGAGCTTCTTGTGTTTTACTGCTGTTCACAAAGCCGTATTGCAAATAATAGTCTTTATATGTCCTGACGAATTTCTTTTTGGCAGCCCCCTCCTGCGCTGCTCTCGGTGCAAATGCAGTAGTGTCATCAGTGGGCTCCTCCCGCCGCGGGGCTTTGCTAGCTCCTCCCGGGTCGGCTGGCCGCTTTTTCTTGCTCACCTCTTCAGACTGCTGTTCACCTTCAAGCACTTGCAGATCTTCTTGGTCCGTGCAGCTATTGGGCGTATTGTGATCTGGTGGCCTTGGATTCTTTCTTATTAGCCACGCATCCATTGTTAACGGCAAAAGTATTTTTGTAAAATAACTTGACCTTTTCACCTCACTCTCTGGTCTAATGCGGCGGCCTCCAGCGAGTACAAGTGAAAGCGCGCACCCTTGTGTAACAAAGATGCAACTACAAGTACAGTGCATTTTAACATTGAGTGTATAACAAATTCCCCGCGACCCAAGGAAAATCCCACGCGACCCACCTTTGGGTCGCGACCCTAAGCTTGAGAACCAATGGTCTACATTATTCATGCTTAATCAATCACAGCAATGAATCGTAATAGCAAGTCCGCGACGGACGGAACTACACTCTCTGCCTTTCTTTTAAAAAAGAAAATACTCAGTATTTCTGCTAAAACTGATCAAACGCAGCATAAACATCCATGGGAGCAGCCATCTTTGCTTTGTTTGTTTCAGGTGGTACTTGCTGCAACTGACCCCCCTCAACCCACCATGCTGCGATGTGATTGGGCCTGTAAATCGCTGGGTTGGACTCCAAACCAATCAGACTGCTGGAAGGCCCGAGTTGGGGAAATCTCAAATATCGTGAGATAATCCATTTGGACGGCCAGGTTACATTGACCTAGTTAGCCCTAAAACTGACCAAAAAGAGACAATGGTATTTAGGCACCATATAAAGATTGGCAGCACAAAAGGCAGATTTTAGTGTTCACTTTACATACAGTGTGCTCAAAGCCAGATATTTCTAAATTGAAGTCAGCTGAGATCGTTGTAGATTGTTTTACAGTGATGGATGTGATGAGGATGCGTTGGCGAGCGACAGAATGAAGGGCAGAGTGTGAGTGACTCAGGCCCGAGGAATGTACAAACCCCACAAACCCTGCAGCCTGAGCACCCACCACCCTCCACACACACACATCCGGGACAGGCTCATCCACGCCCGGGACAGGTGCAGCTTTTATCACCGTCACCATAAAGGCTAAAAGATTAATGTCAATCCAACTCAGAGATGCAAATCAGTAAGGCATCCTTTGCAGAGACGAGATGGACAACACATCGTACAAGTCATAATGGAACTGAATATTGTTTTAGATAATATGAACTTTTGTTATGTTTTAAAGTCAAAGTATCTTATTTTCACACAACAAAAGCAGAAGTGTTTTCATCAAGGTAACCCTAGGTGTCATGCCCTTCCTTTAGCACAGTGGTTCTCAACCTTTCTCAGTTGCAACCCCTTAAATAACAACCACAGTCATTCACAACCCCCAAACACAAAGAAGGCTACAAGGCTGCAAAGTGACAAAGTCATATTTTGTCTTATGTTTGATTTTAATTTGAAGTTGAGATAAACCCATCTTGTAGGCCAGCCAATAGGCATATACACCTATTATTGTATTTGAAGCTGTCAAACCTTGTTTAAGATCTTAATGTTGAATTTTGATCACGCGACCCCAGAAATCATTTTGCGACCCCCATGGGCATCTCGACCCCAAAGGTTGAGAACCACTGCTTTAGCACATGGTGGACAGGCCGCTTATTTCCATTTCACTCCAGATACTAGTTTAGGTCTCACAAAAGTGTAGATGGTTCTGAACACCAGGAAGTACAATCGACTAATCAGCAAACAGGGATGAAGCAGTGTCTTGGCCAGAACCAACCTGAGTTGAGTTAGCATTGAGTGTATGCCTCCTCATACTTTACCCTTGTGTCTAATATTAACTTAGAATTGGATTTTGTATCTAGAATTTGGAAGTTTACTTCACAGAAAGGGCAAGGATCTCTGATACTCATGTGTACACTCTACTCACTGGACTACACTGACGTGTTCAGGCGCAGTGATTGGTTAAACCAAAAAAGCCCTCGTCTTCAGTGGAGCAAAGAAACCAAAAGATGTCTTTTACAAAGTGAAATTAAACTGGCTGATAACTGTTAAGTAACTTAGTTTGTTAGTGACAACACGTCACCACTTTTGACAATATTTACAGTAAAAAATAATCCACTGGACAAAATCAGTTTCAGTTATGTTAGCAATTACTGTTATAGCCTCTGTTAGATTTGCAATGCTCTACAAACTTCTGAACCAGAATTAAACAAGGACTAGACCGGTACTAGCCCAGTCTGAACCAAGAGTAACTCTTATTGGGCCGATAACAGGTCACAATTACACTAAAACTAACTGCAATATTTGGCAGATAGGTTCAGAGCCAGCTGAAGTTTTGGGAGGGCTAATTTGGCCCCCGGGCCTTAAGAGAAGGACAAGTACACATGTCAAGGGTGAGAACACTTTAGTAAAATGCTTCCAGAAATGTTAATTATACAAATGTTCAGAACATTTCAGTCAAACGTCTTGTCTAACCTGCCATATGCACTTTACGTCTGAAAGCCTGTAGATTAGAAAAGTGGCTTTGCTCCAGGTTTTGAGTGATACGACAAGCACATTTCATCTGATACAAGGTAATTCATTGCACTTTCGATTAATTACACCACACCAAATCAGACACACTTTCATAAGCTTATCATTTGCCAGTTTTTCAGTTCAACCATTAGCGAGAATATTGTAATTTTCATGTTTAAAAGGACAGAATCGATATCACCTTGAGGCCGTATTTCTCCAACCTTTCAGCGGCGGCTCATATCTGCCGCCAGCAATTTATCACCGTCTTTTTCTCTCTGCTGGCGTCCTTTGGTTTGCTTTCATTTTTCAAACAGCTCTCAAGGTAAACCTGCCGGACTTTTACTGCAGACAGAGTGAAGTCTGTTTAATCATCGGTCAGTCCACATTTCAAAGCAGAGCTGACTCTTAATGGAAAAGAACTTCAAGGTTGCTTCAAGTTTTTGTCTTTGGCTAAACCTGCCGCTTTACTTGGCTCTATGTACATTATGTGCTTATTGTAAAACATACATCTGTGTTAGTGAAGAAGATGAGAATTACTACACTACAGGAGTTTTGACCTGATTTTAGAGTTCAGAAGATGTGGCCATAGTAACGATTTTCTTAAAAGAAACATTGATTCATCATTTGTAAATAACGCTTTGGGCCTGTAGTTAAAGAGTGAGATTCTTTATTACAAGCAGTCACCTTCAACACACCTGCTCCTTAAAACCCCTTCTCATTTGGGCCTTTTTTCCCTCAGACGTCTGACTAAAATCGGTAAAAATTCCAACTAAAACTGTTCCTTAACTCTTTGGAGCACAGGCAAATGGCTGGAGTCTTTTTAAAGCTGTATTCCTGTAGTTTTTGCTTCTGATGTCCAACAGACTTTCATCAGAAGTGAGAACTTTCTCCAAGCAAAAGAAAAACAAAATCTAAATTCCGCCTAAACTTCTTTTGCTAGATATAAGGAATGGTAAAGCTGGTGTTTACAGCTGAGACATAAATGACACTAGATTTGGCATATTTGGGTTTTTGACCACTCCTCTGTAAAAGCTGAAGGGGATTGAGGTAAAAATGAGTTTTAGGACCCAAAAGTACTCAAAAAAATGTAGGCGGAACCAATACAAAAGTCCTATTAAAATTTTTGAGGACTTTTTTTTTTTTATTTGGAGGCATAGAGCTGAAATCTGAGTCTGGATCGTCCCAGAGGCTGATTTTGCTCTAAATAAAAGGGATACAATGGGATTTTTATATTTAACCTTTCCTGGTGCTTTTTTCAGACACTCAACAAAATGGAATTTTTAAAGAAAAAGTGGAAGGGCCCTCGGAATGAGAAGGGGTTGTGTGAAGCAACTTTAGAAAATAGCAAACACAGAGTTTGTAGAAACACCAGTATGGTGGAGCTGTTGTTTGCCTTTTGTATTGCTGTGCTTGGAATGTTCCATTAGACAGATTTTTTTCTGAATAGAGAGAAGCATGTAACACAACAAAGACAAAAGGTACAGATCAAATCTATGAACTTCTCTGGTTACTACAGACTGGCCGGTGGTGCATTTGCTAAGGCCCTTTCTCCATCTCTTTCCCTTTCTCTCTCTCCCTCTTTCTTTATTTCTTTCTTTCCTTCTCACTCTCTTCTCTCTTTATCTTTTCTCTCTTTCTCTTTTTTCATTTTCTCTCCCCTCCACTGTCTCTGTCTAAGTCTCTCTCTCTCTCTGCTCCTCTGTCACTTTCTTTCTCCTCTATTTCTTTTTATCTCTTTCGCTCTCTCTCTCTCTCTCTCTCTCTCTCTCTCAGTCCCCTCCTCCCTCTGTCTCCTCTTCTTATTTTCTCTCCCCTCTAACATTTCTTTTTCTCTTTCCATGCCTCTTTATCTGACTCCTTTTCTTTCTCCTGTACCCTCTCTCTTTCTGTGTCTGTTTTTCTCTCCGTTCACCCTCTCTCTCGCTTTCTCCTCTGCTTCTCCGTCTCTTTCTGTTATTTCTCTCTTTCATTTTGTCCCTCCCTCCCTTTGTATTTGTCTGAATCCCTCTCTCTTCTCTCTATCTGTACCCCTGTCCCCTCTCCTCTTCCCTCTCTTTTTCTCTCTGTTTTAACACCTGTTTCTCTTTCCTCTCCCATTTCTTGTCTCCCCTCTCTTCCTTCCCCCTCTCTTCTTGCTGTTATCTTTCTCTCTCTTTCTATCTGTTTATCTCGCTCTGTCCTTTTCTCTCTCCCTCTCAATTTTCTTTCTTTTTCGCCATCTTCCTCTGCCTCTCCATCTCTCTTCTTCTCTGTCTCTCCATTAACGTTGCAGTTTCTGTCTCTCTCTGGCCAACTTTCTCTTTCTCACAATGTCTCTCAACCCTCCCCCTCTCCCTGCACCTCTCTCTCTCTCTGTCTTCATCCCCCTCTTCTCTCTCTCTCCCTCCCTCTTTCACATCTTGACGGACAGTTTGATGGGCTGAAGGTGCATTAGCGGTCCCGACGAGCCGAGGCAGGACCGCCCAGAATCTCACGCTCCGATTACAGGCGAGCGGAGGGCAGACAGACACGAGACGCTGAAGAACGCGCAAAGAATGAACCGCAGTAAAGCCATGGACGTGGATGAAATGTCAGACCCAATCTTACTTATGCTGTAAAAAAAATATATTCATATAAAATGTCTCTCACACTAGAAGGTTCGGTTGCAGGTCAGGTGGAGTCTTTGCGTGTGTGTGGGTTTCCTCTGAGAGCTAAAACTAAAGAATGTGTGTGTAATAGGCAAAATCCTCCAGTGAAAGGATTTCTGACCACACCAATGTAAAGAGGTGGAGAAATGTACTCGTTCAATACCTCACGGCTCATGGAAACTTCCCTCATGGAATCAAAAGCAGAGGACCAGTTTAGTTTAGTGTGTGGATGCAGGACAACTTTCTGATACTGATACCTTTTAAACCAATAGCAATGCTCACGAAGTTACAAATAACAAACGCATTTATCCAAGGAAATAAAATATTTGAGTATCAATATTATGTTCATATAATTTCAGCTGATGCCAGTGCTTTACTTGTTGATCTGCCCATTCCGATCCACCTTATTTCACCCGCCCACTTTTCTACCGTTACACACAACACTTAGAAGTGCACTTCTGAGTCAGCTCCTCCCCTGTACATTTCATTGAAGTAAACAGCTGAGAAGACTTACTGCAAAATAATATTCCAGTAGGATATTTTTCCAAATATGCTATGGGCATGTGCACCAACAAACAAGCAAGGCACGATTATTTAAATTAAAGAATTTAAATAATCGTTTGCTGGTTGGATTGTTGCGATAGACAGCCTTTAGCCAAAAACAATGATTGTCGTAATAATCACAAACAGGGCATATACACATGCTCTACCCTATTTGAAAACTTAGGACCTGTAGAATTCAGTCGCTGGGTTTTATTTTAACAGTCAGTGTATCTATTTCAGATGAGCCTAAAAGACAGCGCAGCTAAAACGTTAGCTACCTTCTTCTTCTTGATCATCTATTTATGGCATGTTTGAAACACCATTTACAAGACCAGCACTATTTGTGTGATTTAACACCCATGTATTTGGGTGTTAAATCACCGACAACTGATGACACAAAGGCACAAACTGTATAACAGAGTGTAACTAAAAGAGATTAACAAGAGGGTAGCTAAAGTTTTAGCTGCGCTTTCTTTTAGGCCTCAATTCACTTTCTAAATAATATATACATTCTTCTGTTTGTAGATTTATTTCTGGGTTATAGCTCTGGAAATAGTGGTGAACTTTTTTTGTGTCAGTAATGTGTTTGAACTATGCACTAGTAGGGTTGTCAAAAAATTGATTCCCCGATATTAATTGATACTAAAACAGGTAGGCCTATCGATACTCGATACTCATTTGAACAAGAATCAATATTCTTGAGCCCCGCCCTCTTTCCCCTTTTGCATGCTAAGCCCCGCCCCTTCTTTTCTTATTGGAGATGGAAATGATGAAACTATCAAATACTGTATATAATGACTATAAACTACATAAACAGCAAATGTGTCTGATCATAGAACAAAGCCCAGTCTTAATGTAAAGGTTCATGAATCAAGTTAAAGTGAGGAACATGCTTTCAGAGACTAACTCCGCCCACAACTGAACCCCAAACAGGCTCGCAAAAGTGGAGATGCCCGGAGGCCTTTGAAGAGACGCCCAGTGGGTGTGAACAGACTTTGATTGACAGCACCAAATATGAACAGCGAGCTTGGTAAATGTGGGTTTTGTGTCGGAGCGATCCTGGTCCTGACGTGAGATTTGCAGCGGAGGGAGCTGTACAGCAACAGCACCAAGTCTTTGCTTACTTGCACGTCAAGATTTTTTATATTTGCTTTGCAAATCATACGTATGAAACCTTTGCTTTAGGCCGCTACATAAGCGCATGAGCCTATTATGTGAGTGTTTTCTAAAAATGAAAATCGAAAATGAAAAACACAAGCACGAGTTTCGAACCAGCGCATCGTTGAACTAGTGGTGGCTCAACGCGCCACTCGCTGATCAAGCTGAGCCAAATGAGGCTGATGTCATTACACAGCGGGTGATCTCTTTTCAACTCCCCACAGCAGCAGTGTCAGAGGGAGGAGTTTAGATAAACCATCTGGGCGGCTCGTCTGCCTCGTCAATACACTGTGACGTCGGAGGGGACTGAAAATGCACTGACAGCGTTTGACCATCGTGGCAGTACAGCCGCGGTTTTTGCACACATAACTTTTGCACAAAAATGTCCAAAAAAGGCCTGGAAACAGTAGATAATTCAATTTTGACCCCATATACACAGTCTGACAGTGAAAAAAGTTGATTCTGAGTTAAGTTTCTCTTTAATAATAAAACAATAATACATTAAAATACTATTATTTTATTATTCTCAAAAAGAAAAATATAAATAAAAAAATAATAATTAAAAAGTAAAAATACTCTCATAAGACAAAAAAAAATTAAGTTGGCACAGTGGTATTGAAATCGGTATGTAGTTTTTTTTTTTTCAAGTATCGAATCGAGTTTGAAATTTTAGTATCGTGACAACACTATGCACTAGTTATCTTGATTTTATTTTGCTGTATTTTTACCGTCTGAAAATAAGATTTGTGTGTATTTTTCTTGTTTCAATTCCAGTTGCAAGCATAGATCTTTTGAAAATTAAGAGATACTCAAAAATCAATTGATTGCAAATGTAATAATTATATTTTTGTCATTATGCTCTATAACCACAGAGCCACAGTTGTTTGATCAAAGTGTAGTAATTGTGATTGTGTTAGATGAGGTTTGGGTTTGTACCTGGGTTAAAGTGCCACTCATGCTCTGGTTGGTCCGGTGCAGCCGTGGTCGTCAGAAGCACGAGTGAAGAGACGACGAGGAGCTGCAGAACGGAGCAGGCCATGACCACCGCAGCTCCTGGTTACCTGCCCGGACTCGCACTCAACACAGGCATACCTGAGAGAGACACAGAGAGAGAGATGTATTTAGACCTACGTAAGAAATGAAATGCATAAAGTCTATTCAGAAATAAATATATACACTGTACAAGAACAAATGTGTTAAATACAGGCAGCTCAGTATCTGAAATCCAGAGAATCTGGAGAGACTTCGGCCGTACAGTTAAATACGACTAGTATCAGCCGGATTAATCGCAGCACAGCAGCGGACCAATCCAACGATGAAGTGCTTTGTTTGAACCAAAACAACCATGGCGGTGCAGATTAACAAAATTCAATCTATTTTTGCAAAATTATAGACTATTCTGATTTTGAAAAGTCCGCCCACAGCAGAATGTATTGCATTTTTTGGAAAGATATTTTTGTTTTTCTCTCAGCTGTTTTTAACAAAAATTGTGACTTTCAGTCACCAGACCTGACCCAAACCTGAACCTGCACTTTAAAACTAAATCAAACAATTGTGCAGCACACGCCCCTGGTCTAGAAGTACAATGCGCTAATACAACATGTTTGCACTCACATCGCAGCATTCACAGGCATCAGCACAGAAGCTCTTTTAGACAAGTTTGGATCAGCAGGAGGAGCTGACCTGAGGCTCTGGACGTTTCTCCAGGTGAGGATTTGACTTTTTGTGCTTGTATTCAACGATGATGAATAAGTTCACGCTGGAGCATCATTTGTGTAGTGCAGATGTGTTTATGACTGTGTCAAAATCGTGGCTGCTCTGTGTGCACAAAACGCCATGTTTTTCTACTTTTCTTTTGCCTTTGTCTTACTTTTTATATAATTATAAATGACTCATGCTCAAGTTGAGTCTTAGTTTGTTAAATAGGGCTACAGACTTATTGGACTGATGTTCACATCACTTAAAGCTAAAGCAGAGGAGAGTTTGAACGTGGGTTTAGACCCGACCCACCTGAACCCACCTAACCTCTTTTACCCACCCGAACTTGCAGGTTGACTACGAGTTACGGTACATTGATAATGTGTAGTACTCAATTCAGAGTGATACATATCAACCAGGTTAGAAATCTGGACTAGAATGAAAAAAACTATTCAGCACCAAATGTTTGGAAACGTTTTCTCGGTTAGTGTGTATAAATAAATATGGCATACTGTATGTAATCATGGCACTAAAATTTTATATCTTAGATACTGTAAAATTGTTTTATGTTGCTCTGATATCATCATTGGCAAACACTTAACATATAAATACAGTATCTGATGTCTAATATCCAGTAGGCCTATGTGGCCTATATTCATGTCCGCTCTATAGTGTGAACATTATTATGTTTCAGATAAACCTAAAAGACTTGTATAAAGACTTGTTAGAAGGATACCCCAAAATACTATGTTTATTTTTGTCTGTAGTCTGCCAAAATAACTGCTCACAGTGTCTGATATGCTTTGTGTCTCTCTAACTGCTTCTTAATAAGCTCTTATAATGATGTATAGCTACTATTGGCACCAACGAGGCTTTATACTGCAAATGCCAAACAAACTGAATCTAGTTCCAATTCTTCACAGTGGAATTTTGGCAGTTACTATTAAAAAATGTTTTCGAGACTCTATATGTGAATTAAAGTCAGATTAATAGTACAGAGAAGCTGGCAGCGAAAATCAAGACAAATCCAAAGTAGCTCTACCAAATCCGACTTTAACTAGGTATGATAAAGATAAAGAAACAGCTTTTTTATACGGATAGTTCACATGCTCCCCCGTATGGTTGCTTCATCAATAACTCCAACTCACGCACCGCTACAGCCTCGTGTTCATTTGTTTTAACAGTGTAGATGGATAATGAAGCACTGGCGACGAGAGGAAGAAGAACAGATAAAGAGAAAACAGGCAGAGCTCAAGAACGAGAATGATTAGCGCTAATGTTAACGCTAATTTACAAAGGCTGAGTGATTAGGAGACAGGAAATGGATGTACACGAGGTAATATATATCAAGAAATGGAGAGAGAGAGAGAGAGAGAGAGAGAGTGAAAGAGAGAGGGAGTGAAAGAGACAGAAGGAGAGAGAGTGAAAGAGAGAGGGAGAGAAAAATACATACAGAGAGAGAGAGAGAGAGGGCAGAGAGAAAGACAAAGGGAGAGGGAGGGGTGAGAGAGAGAGGTGAGAGAGAGAGGTGAGAGAGGGAGGGAAAGAGAGAGAGAGACAAAGAGAGGGAAAGAGAGAGAAGAGGGAGAGAGTGTAGAGAGAGAAAGAAAGTCAAGGAGAGAGAAAGAAGGGGAGAGGAGGGAGAGAGAGAGCCGAGGAGAGAGAGAGAGAATTACAAAGAAAGAGAAGGGAAGAGGGAGGTGATAAAGAAAGAGAGAAACAAAAGAGGGAGATATAGAGGAGGGAGAGAGAGAGAGACAGAGAGAGATAGTGAAAAGGGGGGTGTGAGAGAGAAAGAGTGACAGAGCAAGAGCAGAGAGAGTGTGAGGAGACACATTTCTCTGTCTATTACAGGAGAAAAACAGAGAGAGAGAGAGAAAGAGAACATAATAAATGGTCATTTCATTTGCTAAAGAAAGACTCCAGATCACAGACTCCATTGAGCGACTTTAATCTCGTGAAAGTTTGTGAAAGATTCAGATCAGACGAGCGATAAGTGTTCATCTTGAGAATGTCTCTTGCTTTTGAAAAGTTATCACAATTCAAGTACAAGTTTTAAGACATAACTGAAGCAGTTTCTTCTTATATCATTGAGATTGACCCAAACCACCTGTCACTCAAACCGCCACAGCACAGAGCTGAATCAAACAGAAAACCTCGGACAAATCAGCCACACACTACACTAGCAGCCTTCTTTTATTTCTCAAATGAAAACAAATGTAAATCTGTTTAAATGTTCAAATATCATTAAAAAAAACCTAAAGCCACTGGCACACGCTCTGCAGTTGTGGAACTTGAAGGAGCCAAGACACACAGTGGAGTCTGTGGAGATGCTCTTCTTTTAATGTGGTTGACAACTAAAGCAAACAAAGTCACATGTCCTGAAACACATGGGTCTGGCCCAGACTTGTCAACCAGGAGAACCAATGAAGGAACAGCCAATCAAACGCCAGCCAGGGCCAATTCAAGGGAACCACATGTCGAACAATAAACACTCATATACAGTATAATGAAAATTTGAAAATATTTTGTGTTACATATTTAGTACAGAACAGCCCTGTGCAAGAAAAAAACCAAAACGACAATGTGATTGTATGAGTCTTTTGTACCACTCTTTTCTTGTCACTCGTGTACAAATCATACTGACCTAATGTACAGCAAAATCATATATTTAACTTTGTTGAAAAGAGCTTTGGAAAAGAACAACTTTTAGCTTTGATTAGCATACTTATCAAACTTAATAGACTCCTAAAGGCTCTTTCAAGCGGAGGGTCGTCCATCTGAACTGGTTTGGTCGCTCACGTGTGTTTGGTGTGAATGGAGCTGTCCGGGGTCAGAGTTTGCGTCGCCAGTTGCCGCATATGCAGCTGTTTGATTGCCCCGTGGCTACTAGGGAACCAGTGAATCAGTGCGCAGGAAAATGCTTGGAAAAATTAAACGACCCTTACGATAAAATAGTAAATTAGCCGAGCATGGTTGTATTTATTTACACGGGTTCAAACGAGACGTAAGCACGGAGAAGAATGGCTGCGATTTTAGACTGAGGAAAACAAAGACGGAGGAATTGCAGCTACCGCAGTAGGAAAGGCTGGTCTGTAGCGGGAAATAGAAGTTGAACTTAATCTGTGAGGTAAGATTTCTCCGTCAGAGTTTGACAACTACTCATGCTACTATGTTTCATCTTTTTCTTTAAGTACATCATGTGCATGCACACTTTCCATTTGTTGGCTGTTTGGATCAGGTTTGTGTGAATTTTCTTTTACATCGATACGCCCAAAAGAGACTTGAACAGAGACTTGAACAATGCGTTGCTCCCCTTACCAAACAGTGACTGGAGAAGTCATGTAAAAGTCTGAAACAACTGTGCACACGAACAGAACTATCTCTACAGATTTTACCTTAAACATAGGCTTTTATGAATGCTCATGTTTTGTATCTTTGAGCAGCTGGAGTACAAAGTCTCCTCCACACACAGACTTGAAGCGGACTTATTCTGACAGACAACAGTCTAAACTCTGTCACCAGTTTGATTTCGTATTGTCAGAGATAATTAGTCCTAAACTTTGTAAAATAATGCGAGGACATCGTGGGAACAGAGATATTTTGGCCAATATCATCAATAACTTAACAACACAAAGGGAGCAGATCAATTTCAGTCAAGTGATTTAACTCATATCATTTAAATAATGAGAATACAAGGTGACAGACATAATGAAAGGTAAAGCTAAACTAAATAAATAGACAATATAGTCTCATTTTGTAAATTCTGATTTGAAACAACTGATGCTAATGATTTCAAAATCTCGTCTCGATCTCAATCTCGTGGGTCTTGTTTTGTGAACATTCTGTCTCGTCCCATCCCCAGTAACATGACTTGAAAGTCTTGACATGCAGACTTATTGTTCCGCATTATTAAGCACGCACTCAGTGAACATCTTTGGCCTTTTAATACCGCAATATCTCCTTAGCGTGTTGGAAATACAAACGACTACCATCAGTTACTACCGTACTTGACTTGAAAAATTCCTAGTAGATTCAAAGCAAGTCTTTCCAGTCGATAAGTTGATTAGAAAGGGAGTGTGGCAACTCCTCGATCTTATCAATTATCCGATCCAAACTGCAACAAAACATTTCAATCATACATTTTAGGCAAACTCACTGCTTCAGTTCTGAATGATTCATAAACTAGTAAATGAATACAGCGTAATTGGCAATGAGCAAAGTGCTAATGCAAGAGAAGTTTCATATTTTGTTTTGACTGATCCAGAGTCATTTATCACAGAATCACCACCGGCCTTGACAAAGCTGTTCTCACTCTCTTACACTGGAACAGAAAGCAGAGCCTGTCCCGTCAGTCTAATATCCTCCACTCAAGCTTCATATTTACCGTTAAACTCTGAGACAAAGGCTTTCAGTGGTGGAGCAGAGCCAGAGCTTAAAGCGCGGTGTGAAACAGGACAGACAGCTGGAGAGAGACAGGGGCCGGTCTGTCCCAAAGGCCCAGTGTGTTTGGGCTTGAGTGGACGGGACGGGGGACAGCTGACACACACTGACACACAGCTGCACAAGACGGAGGAGACCCGAGCGCTGTCCAGGGACCGGCGCAGAAAAAAAGCCAAGACGCGAGGAGGAGCCGCCCGGGTGGAGTCCACAGCAGGAGATGACACGCTACATATGTGAGAGGAGGAGGGTGGCACTCCGAAATGACTTATGACCCTGTGTGTGTGGAGCTTACGAATGCGGAGCACGCCGGAGCCAGCAGCTGTCCACAGGCAGAGACACCGGAGGCCTCGAGTCGGGGTTTAACGCAGCACACTGATGAGGAACGTTCACTCTGCAAAACGCACTAGAAACTGGGGCTGCAGGACTTGGGAACAATATCTAATTAAGTATTGCGATTCGATTTACTGTATATGTTTTAAAATCCTCTTTATCTGCAGTGTCTCAGTACAAAGACTGTTTTAAATGTGTTCAAAAGACAGGGCAAAAAGACTTGAATATGAACTCACAGATCTTCAAATTTAATCATAAAAATGACAGTTTTTGGTCAGAATAGACACACGTGGGTTTGATTATTTGAAAATTGCAGCCTTTGCGGTTTGCCAGTTGCATCGATCAATGTCTCGATTTTGATCTTTTATGTGTTTTCAATGTAAGGCTAGTCTCATCCAAATAGGGCTTACTATGTTCGTTTTCCCCAGTGTTTTCCACTTTATGAAGTCACTTCATGTTTACCACCTATCCCACCCACATCTTAGACTTCATGTAGGGCAAGCATGTCCAAACTGTAGCCATAAGACCAATCTTTGTTTGCCTTTAGATTTCCTGAAGAATTGTCCCTTGTAAGTAATAAGTAGTGCACTTTACACAGACTTTTAAAAGTCTGTTTTAAAGCCAATAACAAGCATTTTGCTGCGTCTTAATGTAGTTTTTAAACCAGAATAAATGTGTTGTGGCTCATATTAACTTCACTACACGCTGTCCATTCAATCTGTGTTTAATGTGGTCCTTGAAAGAAAAAGTTTAGAAGCCTCATGCAGGATTATAAAGTGACACATAGTCACTTAGGCTACTTGTTAAGGGTCTTTCACACCAATCCAAGGGTCGCCTATCTAAAACGGCTTGGCAACTTTTGCCAACAGGCAGTTTTTTGTGTGCAATAATAAGACATTTTGTTTGTAATGCACTTTACATTTGACACCAAATCTCAAAGCACTATAGACTAAAAACAACAATGAGCATAAAAATACATTCATGCATTAAAAGTAACATTAAGTCCACAGGTTTTACGTCCAGTGTTTAGTGTGAATGAGGCTGTCAAGAGTCAGAGGAGCGAGAAGCAGTGCATGGAGGTGGGTTTTTGAAGACTTGTTTGCAGATCTGCCCATGGCTACTGCCACGGGCCAATCAACCAGTGCACTGGAAACCTGAAGACCACGCACATGGAGAAACAGTATTTAGTCTGGCATGAATTGTTGTTATTTGCACGGTTTGAACGGGACATAAGTACGGAGGAGAATGCCTATAGGAGAGAGGAAAACAAAGATGAATAAGAGTTAGAGCAACCACAGTATGAAGGCTGGTCTGTGGCGGGAAACCTTTGACCAACTTAAGGCTAGGTCAGGCCCTCCAAACAATCTGATCAGGCGCGTCTTTAAAACAATAAACGTTCTCCTATTTTTGACTTACTTCAGGTCAGTTGTTGGCAAATTTTGTTTTTCCAGAAAACCCTATAGTTTCAATAAGAAGTTTAGCACTATTGAAACATCTCTAGTTAAAAGGATACTTTGCCTTTTCATCTGAGAGCCAATAGCCCGCTGGAAAATCTGGCATTCAGGTGCAAAAAGTTCAATAGCCATGTCTTAGGTAAACCCTGGCACAGAGAGAACACACAAACTTTACACAGAAAAGCCTCAGAAATTCAAAAACATTTTGTTGTAAGGCGACACCGCAAAGGTCCCTATGATATCAGTGTTCAAAGCCAAGCAGAAAATCCAAGAATTTGTCATGATAATGAATGAGGTGATTTGAAAACCAAAACCTAAGCTGTATGATGTTTCTTTAACAAGTGGGAAAGGAGCACACAACAAAGACAGAAGGAGGTAACGTGAGCCGGCTAACAGGCTAACGCTTTGACAAATGTGTCTTTGAACAGGAACAAAAGTGGCAGCGCTCTCCAAGAATATTGTTGTCGAGAAAGTCAAGTGGTGCAGAACAGCTGTGGCGAGGCTCAGAGGGAAAACCAGTGTGTTCAGAGCCAAGACCAACCTGACCCAAACTCACATACAACACATTAAAGATGCTCTGTTTCCAGGGATCTCGTTTATAAATGT
Organism: Mugilogobius chulae; assembly: GCA_038363315.1. Classification (NCBI taxonomy): domain Eukaryota; kingdom Metazoa; phylum Chordata; class Actinopteri; order Gobiiformes; family Gobiidae; genus Mugilogobius; species Mugilogobius chulae. The sequence goes on from CM076413.1 coordinate 31,196,751, forward strand.
GCACATGTACAAAAATGTTAAAGAGAACTTGACAAAGAAATGAGCAATACAGTCCTAAAATCTCAGATTTGAGCACGCTTGTTTCAGACATAATGGAGAAAAAATCTGTGCTGAGTGAGACGAGAAATGATCAAGTTGGTAAAAGCTTGTGTTTTGTTCGTACGTTCACTTTCAGTAAGAATACAAGCAAAGTTTCATAAATAACACCCCAGGGCTGTGGTCGACTAAAGAAACTCTGGTTTGACAAAATCTGTTATATATTAATCAATTATAAGACACAAAGGTAAACTGGCAAAGCATTTCAGTGATTTGACCAAACTTCAAACAACATAAAGTCACAAGATTTTATTAAAAATAGTAGGGATGCACCGATCCGATACTTGGATCGAATATCGGTGCCGATCCAGCAAAATTTCCTGGACCAGGTATCGACACTATGGTATCGGTTCAGCCGATATCATATTTGTGCCTTTAATTGGGCAAAATGAGACTAATTTATTGGCTGGTGTTGATCAAAAACGCCTCATATTATTGGACATTTTATTCAGATTAAGTTAAGTTGTGGCTTGCACTATAAATAACAGTTACATAACACTATATGACAAAATGTCTTATGTTTTAAAAGAAAGAGAAGCAGTTTCAGTCCTTACACAAGTATCGGTTGATATTGGGTATCGGTAGATACTTAAAGACAAAGTATCGGAATCAGTATTGGAGCTGAAAAAGCTGGATCGGTGCATCTCTAAAAAATAGTATTTGAACAAAAATATTTAAAAAATGAATTGATGAATTATTCGACTAATTACAAGTCTAGACTTTTCTTCCACACAAACATGTTTAATGCCACACTGTGACATTATTGGCATTGATGTGTATCACACATTATCTGGAATGACTCTTGTTGACGGAGTCATACTAACAAACATTTGAAGATGACTGGGATGCACAGCAGCAGAGTTGTCTCCCGATAAGGAGGTTGTGGGTTCGACTCCCGGGTCGGACCATATCAACATCTCACAACTCCAAAAACATGCCTGTTTGGGCATCACTGTAAATTCCCCCAGTGACTGAAAGAGAGAAAGAATGGTTGTAAGTCTTTAACACTGGGACAAGTTGGCCACTGTCCAGGGTGTTCTCCTGCCTAAGGCCCAAAGTCATAGGATAGGCTCCAGTCACCTCAACACGAACAAGCGGTAGTAGAAAATCAACAAATGTTTTGTTAATTCAGTTGGATCAGTAGATAAAGCACAGACATCTTTCCAAACCACAAATACAGCAAGTGTCGCTTCATGTGCATGATCATCAGACATACAGTATATTCAGAATATACTTATTTAAAACCTTGCTAACTTACCACTCGCTCTCACAAACTCTTTGGCACATCACTTGTTTCACATGCACATAGTTTTTAGCCATGCAGTACACATCTTTATGGCAAGTTTATTACAAGTTAAGCAGACTGATCACTCTTTGAACTGAATTTTATATTTTTACAGAATTTACTAATTACAAGAAAACAACACTGGGTGTACCAGCTTTACAGTCAGGTCAGTGTTTTGTTGTGTGACTTAAGACTTAACTTACTTCTTGTTGTATTATTTTGTGAGGAGTGATGACCTTTAATGAGGAAAAAGCTGCTCCTGAAAGTCTTCTCATTATCTCAGTGTGACATCTCCTGCTAAACTCTATTGTAAAACGTGGCACACAGACAGAAGCACTCGAAACACAGACACAGGAGAAGTGCTCAGGCTTACATCAGTGCAGACAGTTTGCCAGCCTCTCTAAAATTAGACCCAGCTCTCAGTAATACAGCACTAGTGTGTTGGCAAAGGCCTGAGGCATTTCTAGGACACCTCTGAAGTAAAAGCACAGCCAAACGAAAAACCGTCTTCAGACTTCGGGCACCATATCATCTACACAATGTCAAGAATGTCTGCAATATTAAAAGAATGTAACCTTCTTCCAAAATACTGTCAGATTAAGTTTGCACTGTGAACTGGACTGTCACGAGTGTTTTTAAACTCACAAACAACTCTTGTACAATTCCAAGAGAGCTAACGGCTAACAACAAGTAGAGCAGGGCAAGAATAGACTAAACTCAATTTGTGTCTAAATAAACTTGTATTTGAATTTGAAAATCAGTGTATAATGTGGCTGTTTGGAAATCATTTTGAATGGGAAAAGTTGAGGTAATGTAAAGTTTCTGAGGACGATATAGATACATATAACCTGAATCACAATGATACAAGAATCAACTCAAAGTTTAATCTCATCATCACACACTGGCCTGGCACATATGTTTGAAAATGTTTTGAAGTCGTAGTCCTAGCTAAATTCTGTGTCAAATAGGGCTGAGGGATAAAAAATAATATTACAATATTCTTGGAGCCAGATTACAATTTGATTGTATCACTATTCTTGTAGACTGACCATTGTTGTGTGTGTGAAGTAAATAACATGATTTGAAATAGTGATGCATCGATCCAGCTTTTTCTGTTCCGATTCTGATACTTTGACTTTAAGTATCTGCTGATCCCCATATCAACCGATACCAGTGTAAATACTTATTTACTATAAGATATTTGTCATACAATGTCATAAAACGTCAAACATTATGAGACGTTCTGGATCAATGTAAGCCAGTAAATAAGTCTCATTATGCCCAATTAAAGGCAGAACTAGGATATCGGCTGAACCGATATTGTGGAGTAGATACCCGATCCACTGATCCACCGATATCCGATCCTAGTATCGGATCTGTGCATCCCTAATTTGAAATGGAAGTCATGATATGTCAACAAAAGCAGACTGTTACAGAGATGAGCTCACAGTTCTCCCGAATAGAGATAGACAGAAAGACAAATTTTTTTGTATATCAGTTATCGGCCTCAATTTTGGCCAATATTTGGGCTTTCCCACAGTGATCAGCTGAGTTGATTTGGAGAGAAACAATAAGACTTCTTTATCACTCTCCATTCCTAAGTCTGCAGTTTTGAGTTTAGCATTAACATGTCTAAGTTTTATTCTTGTAAGAGCTTGTTTGTTGATTTGTCAATATGAACAATATGAATGTCTTTCATGACGCTATGAAATGATTTTGTTTCTTGGGCTAAAATACAATCGAGCGTCATTACATTGTGTGAAAGAGACACACATGTACTGTGGTGAATAATAGTTTAGTTTGAAGTTTTTTAGTTATAGTATCTCACCCCATCTGTTTTTAAAACTAAAATAAGAAAATTAACCTCAGAAATCAGCCATTTATATGAGCATCGGCTCACAAAATTATGAAATATCGGTATTGACATCGGCCAAAGAAAAACCCATACCTGTCGATCTCTAGTCCTGACCCTTAAGTTGTGAACCACTGATTTATGCAACTTTTATCCAACTATCTGAAAAAGATCATTATAAATCCAATATTTCACTAAAATGATACTCTTTCTTCTTATTGCTTGAAAAGAACACAAAACAGTAGAGTGATGGAGTGTGTTTTTAAGGCCTAATTAAAGCCTGTCACGGCAGCTTAAGCCCATCAGAGCCCAGTGTAACGTCTCAAACTGTCCTAAACGCTTTAAAGCGGTGTCTGGTCTGAACATGAGTAATGACTGGGCCGGACGCTGGTGAGCTCTTTGTTTGGGGTTTGGTGAACATGAGGACACAGCTCACGGCTCGCTGCCCTCTGAGTCCCGACACACTCATTAATCTTCAGACTTTGAACAAGACTTTGAACAGGACACTACAGTGATTCTTTAGGACAGAGACGGAGCTTGACTGTCGGGGGCAGAGAGGCTACGGAAATGTGTCACTGGTGATTTGGGATTTGCTTTCACCGAACACTTAGTCACACGTCATTTGTAAAATATTTAAAGGTCCCATGTCACAGTTTTTGCATGTTGGTGTAATTTCCCAATCGCCCAGAAACGGTCCACATAGACACATTGTGTATTTTCACGTTTCTATTTCCCTGCTGTTCCTTGCAACACTGGAATTTCCTTCAGTGTGGAACAAATAAAGGATAGACAACTTGTTCTGAATGTTTCAGTTTGTGATGTCATTGATCTCTGAGATCCTCTGCACTGTTTTTAAGTCCATAGAATCTATGGACTTAGATCATCCAGACTCATTTTTAGCATTTCTGCAGCATTAGCATATCAGGCAAAATCAGTTCAGATTATTTTTAACGGTCATTTCCTTTGCAACCAGTAGATGGTTTATTACTCATTTTATAAGTTCTATTACACAAGATGCCACAGTCAAAGTTGGTTTGAACGGCCATTTCCATCACATCACAATATTGCGCTGGGATTGGTCTAGCGAATCTTTGCTGTTTGTAATCATTCAGATGATTCTTCAGCTTTTGTGAAAGTCATAAATATCATGAGAATCCTCTGGCAGAGCTAGGTTAGAAAATTAGTGCTGATCCATGAAAATATGCTGTATCGAGTAGGACCGATATGGCTTATTGGGAACTGATACCGATATACGTAGAGGAGGCTGGGGGTGCTAATAACCGATATAACAGCCAAAATAATTAGAAATAGAAAAATACTTTTTTATTAGGTAAGGTGTATACTTTATTGTCCCCGTAGGGAAATTAGGAGCTGGTGATTAAAAATTGGGGTTTATCAGGTCACATTTAGAGTTACTTTGGCTCTTATGAGTGACTTTAAAAACTTGAAATCTGTTTGTATAACACTGTTTTTGATAGACTTGTGCTACTGAAGTGAATAGCCTCATTAATATGCACGACGTTGTCGCAAATAATATCCGCAAATGTCGACCATTAACACCTTGTGTCATGACTACTTGATGATACTGTCTCCAGTAATCATCAACACAAACACAACACTTTACAGTCGCCAGAAAGAACGAGCTGAGGCAATGTTGTTTTGATAGCATCATGAGCTAACCGCTAACTACAGCAGCTACGTTTAAAGGGGCACTATGTAAGAAAAACAAACAAACAAAGTGATTTCCACTTTTGAACACCAGAGGGAGCCTTTCACATGCATTTTGCCTATTAAGCATGATGCCATCTAGCGTCAATAATCCACATTCCGGCCCGTAATAAAACATTTCAAATACGTATAAATGTATCACAATTGATGTGGATTGGTTAACAGTGCTGTAACAGTGCTGCATGTTGTAAAGAATAAATATGATTTAAATGTTTGTGGACTATATGTGATAATTAAAATTCCTCTCAATCTTACACAGTGCCCCTTTAAGTGAAAACGTTTTCATTTTGTCTGATAACCGGTTTGTAAGTGCTCATATCGGCTGATAATATCGGCCACATGATATATACATAGGTCGAGCCTGAGTATCAAATTGGTCTCGGTCAGTTTAGCCAATATTTAGCTGACATGTTCAGACTTATTTACTGTCTCAAAATATTTGATTGTATTCACCTGAAGTTAAGTTATTACTTTTACGATAAATAAGAGTTACATAGCCTAGTACTATATGACTCATTCATTAACCGAGTTTCAAAAAGAACATGAGTTATTTGTGGTCCCTATTGGTAAGTATCTAAAAAGCCAAATTTTCAATCATTTCTTTTTTACCTATTCGGTGGTGCTTTTATAATAGTCTTTATTACAGTCAGTACTCAATATTCAAACTTACACCTCTGACTACAATAACTCACCTTGCACAGCCGAGTGGTAGCTGTTAGCCTCATTTGAAGTGCCACACACATAACACCTATTCAAGCCCATTTCTAAGGCTAAAACAGCTGCATAACTTTTACTTCTTCTGTAAAAGCTGCTGAGCTCATTTGAAAGCTGAATAGCTGCGAGGATTACGGTCGATAGTGAAAGTAAATTACAAGGACAGAAGCTGGACAATGGTCGCACGGTGAGTAACTGTGGTCAAACCATACCAGGAAATAGAAACGCGCAGGCAGCAACTGGTCACCGCGCGGCTAATACATCATCCACTGAGCTGTGTCTGCGCTAAAAGCCTGAGAACGGCTGAATAATGTGGTGAGTCATTACAATGGGAAAAGGTGACAATGGCCCCAGTCATAAAATGTCAGTAAGCACAACGGAAAAGAGATTGTTAAGAATTAGTGATAACCTGGAACATGTGAAGATCAATAATTTACATTTTGATTAGATCTTTTAAAGCTTAGAAATAGAAATAGGTCCACCGATTTCCTGTTAAAAATTGCACAAGTGACAGGCCTTTTTATGGTGTGGATATTTGCCCATTTTGAAATCCATTTTTTTTTTTTTTTTTTTTTTTTTTGTAACTGCAAGTAAATACAGACAAAATGTTTCAGAGCTCTAGGGCATCAGCTGCAGGACAATACAAGAGTATTCAAACAAGCAGGAATCAATCTAAATACAACAAGGAGTAAACTAATATGGTTACAAATTGAATTAATCATTATATGTCCCCTTTAAAGGCATTATAGTACAATATATCTGCTCTGGTGTAAAATAGGTTCAAGTTTATTTCCATCAAAAGGGAGACATCTATTGCTGTAACTTGCAGAAAAAGAACAAACTGCAGCATCGTGAACACAAGCTCAAAGATCACATCCTCAGGGTTTTGGACAACATCTATAAAGAGCTGAAGCGGAAGAAGCATCTTTCACTGTACTGTATACTGACACGCTGAGCTGCCTTCAGAAAAGAGGCTCACAGTGATGTCAGCAGACTAAAAGATCTTCAAGATAGAGAAGCTGCTAACTCCAAGCTTCTTCACTGATTTAAAATTAGTTTAACAATAGGAGGTAGTGGGATTTGTCCTCTCCATTTGATCCATCCAAGAGGCCTCTCCTCAGTGCAGACTCACAACTCCAAATATTATGTTTGGTCCGAACTATTGCAGCTGGACGATATTCTCTATGGAGCATGTTTTGAGAGAGTGAGGACAAAGCACAGACACAGAGCCAGGTCTGGGAGTCGAACCCGCAACCTTCTCTGTGAACTTGTATTTCTCTTCTGATAAAAAGTGACTGCTGATAGTCTGTGTGCCTCACTTCCTGATCTCTATAACACGTTTTGTATTTGTTTTCCTCTGTTCTAATAATGTTTGTGCTGTCCGCCAGGGACCCACAAAATAATGATGTAACCAACTCGTGACCCTCACAGCAAAATAAAATGGATGTCTTTAAATATTTCATGTTAGAAAACAATTTAAATTAGGCTAAAATGCTTTAATTTTTGTAGTTTAATGCTTTATATGACCAAATTCTTGTCAAACCTGATGCTAAAGTGACTAAAACAGATAAAAAAAACAGAATTGTAAAATGACATCTTGAAATGAACCACTGCATAGCCAGTCCCCATGATGCCTGTGAAGATGTAAATCAAAGAAAAAAAAAAAAAATCAGTGAAAAGCAGAAAAAGTTTTTTGTATTTATATCTAGTTCATTCCTTCATTGATTAATTTTCTACTGCTTGTTCACATCGCGGATGACCTTGGGCCTTAGGCGGGGAACACGTTGAACAGTGGCCAACTCATCACAGAGTTATCTAACTCACAGAAACAGGCACAGACAATAATCATCACAAGGAGAATTTACAGTGAGGCTAACAAGTCAAAGTACCCTGGAGAACATGCAAACTCCACCCGGAGAGATTGTGTGACCAGGGAGTCAAACCCACAGTCTTCTTATTGGGAAGCCAGAGCTCTAACAAACTCTAACGACTCTAGGTTCATAAATCTAAACTAGTGAAGTTTTTGCAGTGTCGAGAACTCACAGATCATAATTTTTCTTCTGCTTCACCATGAACTTCTATAACATAAAAGACACTGCCCAGGACGATTGTATTCTCGAGCTGCCGAACATGATGTGACTCATTTAGACCAGAAAAATACATGTGATTCAGAGCAGAGCTGTTCAGTCTCTTTTACACAGCAGGACAAAAGAGTCACACAGAAATACACAGCAGCCACACGAGGTAATGAGAACAAGACAAATGGGAGCTTAACTGCACAGACATGTAAAGTTTGAGCCAGAGCCAAATGACCAGACATGAAAAATGAACATAATGGTTGTAATGAGTTCGGGTCATTAACATACGACTGCAGCAGAAAAGCCAGGCTTCAATGCACTGTTTATAATGAGGTGGCATATGTAGGCTTTCAAACTGGATTTTATTGAATCAAATGGAAAATGTTCAGTAATGCATGTTTTGTTTTGTTTTTCTTCAGGCAATGAAACTTATTTTCAACAAATTACCTAGTTCTAAATTAGTTTTTGACGTGGATCCAAAAAAGCATTTAAATTTAGTTTAAATTAGTAAGATTGGTAAGATTTAGATACCAGTTGAAGAGCGATCAATATTTTTTTTTAAGGTCATTGCCAAAACAGAAAGCTATTGGCTTACGGAAGCTCAAAGCCTTGTTGATGTTTTTGGCCCAAATGTTGGACAGTTCTTTGTCATTTTTTCCAAATGAAAACATGTAAATTAACATTTTGTCCCACAGTCATGTAAGCAGAGGTGTATCATGTTTTGTACAGTTTTTTTTTGATTGCATAGCAACAGTTTTACCTGGAGAAATGAGGTCAATTAAAAGGGCAAATATTGACCTCATATTGGTCTCTCTTCTGTTTTTATCTATGGCTGCAATGTGAAAATTTTTATTATGTTCCATTTAACATAAAAAAAAGAAGTATATTGATAAAGTTTGACTTTAATTCAAACCACGTTTTACTGAAAAAGAATTGGCCAGCACTTTTTCAATTCAAAACCCTCAACCAGTGCTTGATTTGTAAATCAAACATTGCTTTTGGACAGGGCTCCAGACAAGGTCGAACCTTTACTAAAACAAACACCATAAGTGAACATAGAGGCTTAGAAATGCTTAAATAAACTCAACTGTCCATCCTACTCTGTTTTAAATGATATAAAATCAAAATAACAACAAATAGCTATAAAATCCACTTGTCACATACTGTATTTCCTATTTTGGAAGAAGCCAGAAACCAATGAAAAGTCTTAAACCCACCTGCACTGCTTCTGAAATGTCCTGTCAGTTTCTCTTTTAACCAATCACTGGGCCTCTGTCTTGTCCCTGTTTATAGTTTCTGTGAATGAGAGACGGGAGCAGAGACGGTCTTGTAGAAGACTGACACAAACCACTCAGGGACTTTGAATCCATTACCGGAGCAGACAAAACTGTTGCTGGAATGTGCCTCAAGAAATCCCTGATCTTTTCCGGCTTGTTCCGGCTCAAATTAAACCCTTCCCTCAACCAAACAACTGACGGTTTAACACGACTGAATCTCGATCTCGTGCAACACTTTGAAAACTTATGATACAATCTGGCATGTCGAGTGAAGTGATAAATAATCTCTTATGAGAATCGTTACTCAAGCCACACCTCCCTATACTCATTGAGGGTCGCATAGAGTTTAATACCGAGCCAAATCTCCTCTGGTGTGCAGGAGGCTTAAATTCATGTTTGCGACGGCATCTGGAAAACAAATGACATGACTAATATTAAAATATTATTAGTAACATCAGTCAAATCAAACATCTCGTATGAAATGGTGAGTTAGCCTGAGCCTCCATGTCCTTCTTTAGCCTGAGGAGTTTGTACTGGCCTCTTCCCCACTGCTCAGCACATCTGCAGCTACACAAATGGAGACTGATTACCTCAGGTTGGGCTCTGGCAAATGAACAATGCTTTCATCAACAGAACAGGCACTCGCAAAGGTTTTTCGTGGGAATTTTTATCTGTTATGTTTCTACAGCACTATTATGATTTGTGTGGACAATATGAGCAAAGAAATCAAAGCATATGACAAATGTATAATCTTAATCTAAAAGTATGAAACAAACGTCACTCACAAAACCACAAACTCAAAATGTTATACAAAAATAAAAATCCTGGTTCATGCTAAAATGATTTGCAACACACTGATGAGGTTCATCAATCTGGAATGACACTGGATGAACAGCACTGGGGTAAAGGAGAACGATGAACATCTGAAGCTGATTTGTTGTGGTAAAAGTAAAAGAAACAGTAAAAGAAATTGAGAAATCAAGTTTTTGTTAAATCCATGGAGAAGTGTTTTCTCATCCACAGCTGAACATTCACAAGATTGATACAGGCCTAAACATAACATTGTGCCAAATACAGACCTGAAGACATGGAGAATTAAAAAGTGATCCTATTTTATTGAGATCTACATTGTATGAGTTGTTTATGCTTTCTACCACTACCGTGCACATCTGCCATGCAGAACCTTAGAGATAGGGTGAGGAGCTCAGTAACACGAGAGGAACTCCCCGTTGAGAGGAGCCAGCTGAGGTGCATGTTCCACCGGTAGGAGACCCAGGACACGCTGGAGGGACTATGTGTCTTGACCGGACAGGGAAGTCTGGGCCTCCCTGCTCAGACTGCTGCGTCCTGCCAGCCTCCGCGACCTGACTCCAGATGAAGCGAAAGAAAAATGCTAACAGCAAAGCAATTTAAATGCAAACATGACACTAGCACTGGGCTGCTGTATCTTCATGTCTACAGACAATCTGTCTAGTTCTCTGCCACATCTACAACATCCATTAAGACTCGTTATTAGACTTGAATTATTTCTACATTAAAACACGTTTGCTGGACATCATTTGAGCTGCACTACTGCCCCCCTTCTCCTACAATCCTGCGTTGTGATTGGTCCAACTCACAGCAGCTCAAAGCGTACGACGGGAGTCGCTCCAAAAGAATTTGCATCATTTTATCCAGTCACAAATCTATTTAGTTAAATTAGTGTATCAAAAAGTACAAATCCTAACCCTGAGCAACAGCAAATTCACATCTGTTTTACAAGAGCTAAACAGCATGTTATTACCAGTGCCCAACTTAAAAAATGATCAAATATAAAAATGACTAAATTGCCTGTTAATGACCTGTATGCACCTGAGGCTTTAAACATGCACAAACTTTACAAAGATCGCGTGAGAATCTATGATAAACGCATAATAAAGATGTTTTTTTTAAGAAACTGGTTTTTGACTGACAAGTAACTGCATCTGGGTTTGTTCAGGTTTAAGGGCGACGCAAGTCAGAACAGGCAGCGAGGTTTTGGATGCACTTCTCACTGTTTATAAAGACAAAATGTGCCCTGACTTCACTGTAAAAATGACTAGGTCATTTATTTCTTGTTTTTGAGACAATATTTGAGTTACTTAAATCATATGCTGTTATTAATGCATCTAAATAAATTACCCTTGTAGTTGGCAAATAGTTAAAGAAATTACTCAACTGGCAGACAAAAAATGGATGATAAGGCTACATAACTACTAATTGTGACTAAAAAGAAACAGTAAATACTCAAATACAGTCAGCATCTGAAGCCACGCCCACCAAGGGACCTCCATGGGGGAAGTTAACATTAAACGTGAATCAGAACAACGGTTTTATCACTCACTGCTCAACAATCAAACACAAATGTGGACTTAAGGACATATATTGTGTCCAACAAAGACATGGAGATGAATAAAGTGATCTAATGATTCAACTATGTACATATATCTAACAATGCTAACGGTAGCTGCGAGCTAAATGCTAATGTGATAATTAGATGCAGCAGCATTTATTAGTTTTAATATGACATAAAACAAGTTAATCTCATTGGCTCATCCTTTATAGATGCTTTAAAATATTATGAGCTCATAATAAAAAGCAGCAGTCATCAATGACGTCGAATCAAATTGCCCAAAGTGGTCCAAAAAAATCAACATTTTATTTTTTTGGCCATATCGCCCAGCCCTATGTTGAACCATACGTCTTTTGAATTACAACAAGTAGATAAATGGGAGGGATAGGTGGTAGGTGAGAACGGGGATTTCTGAGCACTTGAGCTCCAGCTGAAGAACAAAACAAGATCACTCAAACATACAAATCAATTCAAATATAACATTGAGTAAACTAATGATGAAGGAAGGCTATTATAACAAGGTTAAAAACTTCCTCTTTAAAAAGAGGTCAAAGTTTAGCTTCCCACGTCTTAACAATCAAATCAGATTGGTGCAAAAAAAATTCATTATTACATAAACATTTCGCTAAACAACGTTGTTACTTTATTTAGAATAAAGTCAATAAAATCAAGGCCAAAAAAGTCCTAAATCCTGACTTTAAAGCAGAACTTTAACTTCAGTGGTACTGCTCCCTCTACTATCCTGTGTAAATAAAAGCTAAACATGACTTTTTTTTCTTAATTTCATTTATCTGTAGTATTGAGATTGACAGGCGAATGACTGCAGCGTCAGCAGTGTCACATTTCTCAGGAGAAATGTGTCGGGTCGAGATGTGGACAGGATCCTGAACTACATGTGCCATTTTTGCAGCAGGAGACACTGAGAGCCAACACGTGCCCATTCAGAAGACACAATATTTTTGCAGTATCGGACCAAATGAACTGCCCTTATAATTTATTTTTAAAAAGAGACAAAATAAGTTGCAGCGCTAATCAGATGTGCGCATGAGAGAATAGTGTGCATAATGAAGTCTGTAGAGTCTGCAGAGTTCAAAGTGCTGCTTAAAAGCCTTTGTGGTGGACTGGCAGAGACAGCACGAGTTCATCTGGGCTTTGGTTTGACACTGAGGCGATTTTGAGAGTCGAGTGTGAACACGGGTCCTAGTTTTAATTTACACGCCCTAAAAAGAGGGTAAAGAGAGGTGAGAGAGAGAGAGAGAGAGAGAGAGAGAGAGAGGAGGGGGGCAGAGAGAGAGGTAGAGAGAGAGAGTGAGAGTAAGAGGGGGAGAGAGAGAGAAAGAGAGAGGGGGGGTGCAGGCAGAGAAAGAGAAGAGAGAGAAAGGGACAGAGAGTAGAGAGCGATCGAGAGAAGAGAGAAAGAGAGAGAAGAGAGAGGGAGGAAGAAATAAGAGAGAGAGAAGAGACAGGGGAATAGAGATAGAGAGAGCAACACAGAGGGTGACAGCAAGATAGACAGAGAAAGATAGAGGAGAAGAAAGAGAAAAACAGGAAGAGATTGAGAAAGAGAATAGATAGAAGGATAGACAAAGAGAGAGAGAGAGCCATAGATAAAAGAGAAGAGATAAACAGAGAGCTAGGGAGAAGACAGAGAGAGACAGAGAGAGAGAGAGAGAGAGAGGAACCAGAAGGGATTGAGAGAGATGAACCATCTGTGAAAAAAAAAAAAAAGATGTGATTCTTGCTTGTTGGCGTAAAGCTGCACTGTGTACCTTTCTGGAGGTGAAAAGTTACAGTGTATCTTTATGTTTTTTTATTTAGAAGTTTCTTACTTTTGCATACAATTACAAACTGCAGAATCCGATATAATGTTGATTAATCAATAAGGCGGTCAATGGTATCGATGCCTACATTTCTTTTATTAGATTTGTAGGAACAAAAGTAGAGAAGACATCGGTTTAATAGGCAAAAAAATCAAAGTTAAATCAGAGTTTAAATCAAAGCTAAATCTGAGTTTTAATGCTTTTAGCCATGCCTCATTTTAGTTGATTCATTGATTGCCCCAATAAAAAAAACAAAAAAGCTGATACTGATAAAAATTAAGATCTCTAATACAATATAGGGACGCACTGCCACGGATCCATCTTTTTTCAGTTCTGATACCTGATATCAACATGATCCCAGTGTAAATTTTTTTTGTTTGTTCACAAAACATAAGACATTTAATCATACTGTGTTATTTATAGTACAAGTCAAAACTTAATGACTTAATCTGAATAAAATGTCAAACATTATGAGACGTTCTGGATCCACATCAACCAGTAAACTTAGTCTCATTATGTCCAATTAAAGGCACAACTATGATATCGGCTGAACCGATATCATGGAGCCGATACCTGATTCAGCTAAATTTCCTGGATCGGCACTGATAGAGGGCCGCTTTCTGCCTGTAGAAAGAGCCGCCGCTCATAGACACAAACAGTGGAAACAACTGGTTTATCACTGTGTGAAAACAAAAGTTTTGTTGCTAAATCAACATTTGTGAATGAAATTCAAACCAACGACCCTTAAAAGTTACATTCAGGTGAAAAAACTACGAGAAAAACACTGTTTCAAGCTTCAGGAGACAGACGTCTGTCAGACTGGTTCAGACCTTATTCAAACAGCTGCTCTCGTCCTATTTCGTTGTTTTATTCAAAGCAGTTTCCCCAGCTAAGCAGATGGAGAGAGGCTCTTTCTGCATAACGCATGCCAAAAATCCATCTATACCTGATGCTAGTATTGAATTGGTGCATAATATCTCTACAGATATCATTCCAGTCTTTTTTGAAATTTTAGTGACATTTTTTTATTAGTCAGTTTACAGTACAAACTGAGTCTGATTCATCCCAGAGGCTGATTTGACTCTAAATATGAGGGATACAATGTTAGCCACAATGCTAACAACAACAACAACAACAACAACAGACTTTGGCGATTTTGGCGAATAAACAAGACATTATTAAACAGAGACAAGACACTGCAAACTGATTTCCACCTGAAGAGAATATATAATATATACTATTAATATAATAATATAATAATAGATACATTAACAAGCTCTGTGCATAGAAGTTGTTTATTTTCAAATCAACAGACTTTAGCGTTAGCACTGACAGACAAACACATCTTTTATAAACACGCTTTGGTCCTTTGGAGAAATATTTTCCTCATTTGTAAAATATTTAACATGTTTTCAAAGAAAACCACCAGCAACTCACTGTTCACTACCTGATCTTAAAGTTTTTTCCATTTTAGAATGAGGTAGTGTGAAGCCTCATAGAAATGAACTAAACAGGAAATGAACATGCCAACATGTTCATTATTTATTTTGAAAATAAATAAGCCAACTGACTTCTGTGCACAGAGCCAATTAGCAAGTTTTTTTTACTTCACACCTTACTTTATATCATTTTTTTGCATAACTTCAAAACAACGCTGATATTATTGTAAAAATTTGAATTTGAAATTTTGTCCAGCCATATATGGAACTAGTCTTGAAACTCCAAACCTATGAATCAAATATTATTCTTCTGATTTCCTGTCTATTTTACTCAAGCAGATGTTCATTTCTGTAGAACATAAAAGAAAGTCATTTTGGGCCGGAGGAACACTGGAGCGATGGGGTCGACGAAGTTCACGGAAGCTGTGCATTTTCAAGTGAAAGTGAGAAAATGAGAAAAGCCAAACCAAGGCCAGGAACAGAGCGTCTCCTTCTCATTCAGACCAAGGACGAGTGAAGAAGACAGTGTTTACTAGACCAACCAAACAGCACAACACACAACACAAGCTCACACACAAAGAAAAAATCTGTTCATTTTGTTATTTCAATTAGCTTTGCGAGATTATTAACGACTGAATCAAACTTGAATGGAGGCAATTAGCAGATCATAAAAGCTGCAATTTCTAAAGGAAACTTGTTATGTTTAGTAATCAGTTATGACAGAGATCAGTAATTTACATTCTGTTCATTGCAAAACACAAAACTGACCTCAAATGGTTTAGGAATATTAACAGAGCTCTGTACTACAAAAAAGGCAGAACCTATTCTGGATACATTTCTCTTACCCAGGCAGACTGACCAGATGTCCCAAAAAAATCTAAAAAAAACACCCATGTGTCCCGAAAATCATTGTAACCCAGAGTGACACCTCGTCATTACACCAGGCTACACACATGCACACTAGGGCCTGACCAATATATCGGTTGGCCGATATGAGTACTTACACGCCTATCGGTTATAGGCCAAAATATCGCAGTGTTACCGCCGATATTCTGGGCATGTTGTACCGCATTTTAAAGCTTAGATCTTAAAGAATACAACCATTCTATTCAATCACCAATCAGATTATTATTTAGCTGCTTCATTTAGCTTAATTATCTGCTTCTAATAAAAAAGTATTTTCCTTTATTTAACTCTATCGGCAGTCAGATTGGTTATCGGCACACCCAGCCTCCTCTATATCGGTATCGGTTTCCAAAAAGCCATATTGGTCGGGCGCTAATGCACACTTGCACACACACACACACACACGCTCCTAAGTACAGCTGACTTAGGCTGGGCGATCTGGGAAAATTTAGAATCACAATTTTTTTTTCTCACATTGATTGATCTAAATCTTGATTCGATTTAGGGCTGGGCGATATGGCCAAAAAATAAAATCTCGATTTTTTGGACCACTTTGGACGATTTCGATTTTAATCGATTTTATTCGACGTCATCGATGACAGCCACTTTTTATTAGAGCTCATAATATTTTAAGCATCTTTAAAGAATGAGCCAATGAGATTAACTCGTTTTACAGTTTAGCTTAGTTTAGTTTTATTACTTAGTGTCATACACCATTTTTTAAGGGTGCCCACCCCACATAAGCTTATAAGACACATAAATATAAAGCAGACAGGCTTATCACAATCAGTAAATGTCATACATATTAAAACTAATATGTGTTTGCTGCTGCATCTAATGCATAGGCCTACTAGCATTTGTAGCCATTAGGCCCTGTTAAGTTCATTATTATGATTTAGTTGTTTCATATCTAAAAGTTTTAAGTTTGCGAGTGTTCAACTCTCACTCCTGTCACTCAAATTGTGTTGCCATAGTTACTCACACACGGAGGGGAAAGGGGCGGGGCCTGCTGGCTGCTGCTTTTTGGGAGAGAAGGAGAGAGCATGGGAGAGAGACGCTGTGGACGGCTTTTAACTTTATCAGAGAAAACCTGACAAAAAGCACACGCGGCAGCTCGTGTAACAGCAAAAAGAAATCAAAAAGACGCTAGATTTACCGCGGGACTTTTCTAGAAAGTTACCGCGAGTTACCGCGAAGCGCTGAAAGCGGCCGACTCACCCGCGGAGAAATAACAAACTCGTAACTTATAGAGATTAAGCTATAAACCACCTCCAAACGGCTACGCACGGCTGTTAGTATGTGATTAAAAGGTCCGCTAAACATGCGCAAGGTTTCTGTTCGTCTGTTCTTTGTGAGAGTCGAGGGAGAGCTTTGTAAAGCCGCTGAAGGTGTCCACTCAGGGCGCGCGTCTGGATGACAGTGGACTCAGCTCGATTTTACGATTTGGCCATTTTTCACATCGTCGATTTTGAAAGTTCCGAATTAATCGAATTAATTCGATTAATCGCCCAGCCCTAATTCGATTTTGCTTAACCTTTTCAAAAACAAAAAAATAGTTTTATAAACATAAACAAACAATTAAAAAAACGTTAAATATATCCTATTTATAAATTTTTTTTTAAATCATATATCAGTATTCTACCTTAAAGTTTGACATTTGCTCCAAACCCCACATTTTTACTGACAAAGGGTTGATTTCAGTTCAAAACACAACCAAAGAGGGTTAGGGTTAGGGCACCACTTGTTGCAGTGGACCTTTTCAACAGAAATACTAAAGTCAGATACTTTGTCATGACAATGAGTCTCATGTTTTGTGTGGCTTGCAAAAGAATTACGCAGAAATATAATGAAATTCAATCCTGTGTTTTGCCACAGAAATTTCCCAATTAAATCTTCAGATCTCTTAGTTCATCTGGTGTTTTTGGTCGTTATTCCACAAATATGGGACAGACTGACACGGATCTGTGTGTTTTAGCAAAAACTAACCAATCAGAATAACCCAGCTGTGGACTTCAAATGGGACGAAAGTCAATCATTAACAAAATGAGTTTTTATAAATGTAATCCAAAGGAAATGTGCTGCAGCTTCAAGTGAAGTCTACGTTTAAGAACATTGAGCAAACTAATGATGAGAACACCGTTATAACACGAAGAAGAGCAGTTGAAGAAGAAGTAGCCAGCATGAGATCATAAGGTAAAAACAACAATACCTCTTTGTCATTCGTTTTTTTCTCTCATGTCATGTACAGGTCTTTGCAGATGCAGCAGCAGCAGTAATATCTTTTGTCCAACATGTGTTTTGGAAATGTATTTTGTTACTCTTCCAAAACCACATTGATCAAACTTTTCCCAAGTTGTGCCCGAACTCGCACACGCAGAGTTTTTTTCCCTCTGAGTTTCTGGCACAGGGTGGTCCTTCTGCTCCTTTGTGGTGAAATAAGCCTCGTGAAAAAGCTAAATTACCCATCACGGCCGCTTCCTTTGCTAATGTGGCCCAGTGAACCCCTGCAGAGGAGACACGACCCTCAGTCCATCTGCAAGATCAGACGCCATGAGGTTTGAGAATACAAAAATAATAGAATATAATCTTTTCAGCCCAATACTTCTTTTGGTAAATGTGCAGAGCAGTAAGGCTATGTTAGCAGATCGGGCCTGGATGACAAAAATGTGGTCATAGTTTGAGGTTTGACAATTAAGGATGGGCGATTGTCAGCCGATATATGATATGTTGATGATGTTGCAATATTTTTAGCGGTTGGCATGTGTCCTACTTTGTCCTCAAAACATCAAAATTAGCTATTTTGAACAGATTAGAAAGTGAAATATTTATGGTGTTGGAAAAGTAGTTTGTAGAACCCATTGGCAGAAGCCTACTTCTGTGCAGGGTTCATACAGATCTTAACTTGAGCTTTTCCATGACTTTTTCAAAACAATTCCCATTATTTGCAAGACATTTTCAAACGTATTCATTTGCCTGTTTCAATCAATCATTTACTGTCAAAAACAAGTGAGTGCTACTGGATCGACGAGAGTACAGTACAACAACCAGGTGCTCATCAAACATAAAAAACATTACTTACAAAATTGCCACAAAAGCCATATATAGTTAAAAGAGTTCATGTAATACTGGCACAAGAAGGGCAAAAGTTTCTTCAGTGCATTTAACTCTATATGGCTTTTGTGGCAATTTTGTAAGTACTCATTTACTTTCATTTACTTATCAAGACTGAAATAGAATGATAGTTTTGATGTAAAAAAGGAAAATGTTCAAATATTTAACCAAAAGTTTGGACACACTTTCTCATTCAAAGAGTTTTCTTTATTTTCATGACTATGAACATTGTAGATTCACACTGAAGAATCCAAACTAAATTAACACATGTGGAAGTAAAGTAAATAACCATAAAGTGTGAAACAACTGAAAATATGTCATATTCTAGGTTCTTTTGCTTTGATTACTGCTTTGCACACTCTTGGATTCTCTTGATAAGCTTCAAGAAGTAGTCACCTGAAATGCTCTTCCAACAGTCTAGAAGGAGTTCCCAGAGATGCTTAGACCCTTTTGCCTTCACACTGCGGTCCAGCTCACCTCAAACCATCTGGATGGGTTCAGGTCTGGTGACTGTGGAGGCCAGATCATCTGGCGCAACACACCATCACTCTCCTTCTGGTCATTCATAGTTTGGATATCTTCAGTGTGAATCTACAGTGTTCATAGTCATGAAAATAAAGAAAACTATTTGAATGAGAAGGTGTGTCCAAACTTTTGGTCTGTACTGTATTTACTGGCACATTTTTCTCGATTTTAATACAAGTGTGATTTTAGCATCTGGTCAGAAGATATGTTCATGTCAGTGACTATACAAGGCCATGTTAATAGCTTGTCATAAAGCTCACGCCGGACCTCTGTGTCGAGCTGCAGTTCAGGGCAAACACAGGAGCAGAGCAGCAGATTGGAATTGGGCTATAGAACCATTGACACCACCGCCTTCACTCCCGGTAAATTGGTGTGGCAACGCCATAACTTATCTAAAATTTTGTTTTGAATTCAGAGTATTCAAAACTTTCCAGAGGCCTGCATATTAGATTTGAATTTTTATGACTTTTCCAGGTTTTCCATACAAACCCTGTCTGTACCTAATTACTTTTATCTAATCACTCTCTCTCTGCATTTGAGGGGCGCAAATGTTCTGTACTCTCTCTAATCAAATAATTGCATATCATATAGATTATGTATCAATTAAGATTTCAATTATGATTTAAACATTTATTTTATTATAATCAAGCAGCCCTAGATTAAAGCTGGAGTAACAAACAAAAAGTACAAATGCAGCGACAATAAGACAATCTTGAGAGAAACCAATTCAAAACTACAGTCAAATTTACCCAAGTATAAAGCATTATTCTGAAATGAAATCCTCGTCCCTACTTTTTTGCAGTGAAGCAGAGTTTTTGCAGCTCACATTTCATGCACCGACAGAAAGAGACAAGACGAGCTTTGATGTTCACGACCGGTTTCTTCCACTTTTCTAACGAGCTTTCGGAGGTTTCACTTTGCCAGGAGCCTTTGGTAATTATCTGTGGTGTTTAGAGCCGCGAGAGGCCTGATGTATGAACGCGAAACAGCAGAAGCTCAGCGGGAACAACTTCAGACACGACGCGGGGAGGAAAACAAAAGGAAAACGCTGCAGAGTTCACCTGCATGTTCAGCCGGTTCATTAGGACTGTGAGATATAAAAGATACACTGTAGATGAAAATGTATGCAACTATGGTGATATCAATTACAGTTCACATGTAATTATGCTTCATTAAGCATAATAACATTCACTGTAATCACAGAAAGCAATATTGATTGTACAGAGATCTACACAAATAGATGTCACATGCCGCCAGCAAAAGGATACGCCACCACAGTCTAGTTCAGTTAAACAAATCACTTTGATAAGAACAACAATAAGGCAGCCGTTTCAACCAGGTTTGAATGAAACTTGGACATTCCTTGTGAGAGTTATAGTTCTTAATGTAGATAACTTTATTCTGAATCTAAATTAGTTGCACTTTTAAAAAGACCATGTAAACACTTCATTATAATGAAAAGAATTATTTGGATTTAAACCAAATTTCAAATTAAGTGGGACCTATTCTGCAAAATCCACTCTTCTGACTTTTTAACCATGTTATAACAGTATTGTCTAGGCATTAGTTTACCCAAAGTTGTAATTCAATTGATTCCTGCATATTTGAGTTGTCTTGTATTGTTCTGCTGCTGATGGTCGGGTGCTCAGAAAATCCCTGTCTTCACCTACCACCTATCCCCGCCCACTTGTCTGTATATACTTGCCATTAGTCAAAACAATCCAATTCCAAGTACAACATATGGGTTCACAATTGTAGTTTAGACACATTTCTATGTTCCAAAATTTGTAATTTAAAGTTTGCAGCTTATTAAAGTTTACAGTGAAGAGCTGTAAACTGTAAAGGCTTATCAATTCTGCAGTTTTGAACAGGAAGTCAGTGAATCTGTTTTTATTGGATAGGTTGTAGCTACACATACAGAAACTTTGAGAAAAGATTTCTGCTGTGACAGCTCGTTTCAACTGCCGCACTAAAGTGCCAGGCATGAAAGGCACTAAAATCAGGGATTTACAAAAGTGCGCTAAGCTGCGGAGAATGAGCTGTGCAAGTGCACTATGAGCTAACATAACCTGTGTGCATATGGATCTAATGGTGCACACTTAACAATGGGATAACTTTGTCCCAAAACTTTCTCCACAAACAGTGATACTGATGTTGATTCTGTTGTTTTCAATGTTTTCCCTAAAAATAATTCATAATTATAATGTAAAAAGTACAAAAATAAAATGTGCAGCTTTTTATTGAGTCTATTGAGGATTATTTAATCAAGTAGTTTGGTTTATAAATCTTATGTTAACATAAATTAAAGTCACAGTGATAAACAAGAACATACATGAAAGGTTCATTTGCAAATGGGCTTTGATTTTTTAATCGCACCAAAAATATATCGGATCATATCAGACTACACATTATCCAGGTGTGAATCGTACCGTAAGCCAAGTATCGAGAATCGTATTAAATTGCCAAATTAGTATCGATACCCAGCCCTAATTGAGCACATTCAATAAAAGTGACTGAGCGTGTTGATCATGTAAACCTTGATTTGGATTAATATTTCTAGGTAAACTTGAAGGAAAAATATTTTTATTCCAAACTATTTATTTCGGAATAATTAATTCAGTATTAAGAAACCGTCGTAGGACAAATTTCATTCACTAATGTTCATTTAGCAGCATCAAGACTTACTTTATCACACTATAATGTTAGTAGTCTAGTGTTGCTACTGCAGCTTGTAACAGTCGTGCCTCCTTCTGCTCAGGTTGTGTGTGCATCCCCTATGATCATAAACAAATATTCTCTCTGCAGGCTGCAGTTTAATTACAGAATTTTAAGCCTGAAAAGCCCACGACACGACACATTCTGTTCTTACATAATTTTTAAATAAATAATATTTAAATAAACTCCAACATAGAGATCGGCAAAAACACAAAAATTGATCTAAAAAAAGCTTACAAATAGAACAGGTTATTCACTTCCTGTACAAAACTACAGAACTGACAAGCCCCGCCTCCTTAGAGTATGAATAAGTGTAACAAGCAGCACTTTTCAAACAACTAATTTAATAAAAGACCACAAACATGCACGAATCAATCCAAATACAACTGAGTAAACAATGACGAGAAAACCAAAACTCTGAAAAGTGGATTTTATATCGGGTTCCTTTTAACTCAAACACCTTCTTATTCACACATTTCAGACAACGACAAATGTTTCCTCTTTAAATCCATTCTCCTGCGATGTCTTGTGCTCGGGCCCAGAGGGAACGACTCCTCCCTTATCTCTCCGTCGGCTTACATCAGACCGCTGCTGCTGGTGCTATCTAAGAAGAGGACGTCCTTCAAAGCAAAGAGCAGAGCGGCGATAAGGAGGGATGAGACAGATGAATGCAGCTTCAAACCACAAAACGGCAACATCGCACCCGTTCAAAGGCCCTCAGTTCAGAGTGTTGGTGTTATTTTTTTTTTTTGACTAATGTCTTTGATTTGCACAGCGGTGAGATTCTCAGAGTAATAAATGGGAATAAACACTGAGATTCCGTCATTTACGATGATCACTTTGGACTGTTTACTTAAGAAGTCAGAAAAGTTAGCCTTCTAGAGTGTTTGGGGTGTGTTTAAAGCGATTTTTCTCAGCACATATATCTTGTTAATGTATTTATTCAGGTGGAAATTAGTCTACAAGGCTCAGAATGCAAATGTTTTGCTCACATTTGGTAAGTGAGCAAAACATGTAACGGAAGCAAGAAAGCAATATCGAGTATACAGTGGTACGTTTAAGTTTATTAGAAAATATTGAAAGTCATTTTAGTCTTCTAAGTAAACAATCATACTTTGCCTAATTGACACAATTATTTATTAAAGGCCCACTGCATAGCTTTTTGACAAAGAACATACTTAAATCAAAGGACGTTTTTGTAATTTGCACTTCTTTATTGCAGTAAATGAATAAAAATGTATGTCTTATAGATAAATGTTTGGTTTGGAGGAGTCTGAACGTATCACTGAAGCACATTTAACTGAAGAAACCATTTCCATAAACTTACTGTTTATAGAAAAGGTTTCTTCACTTAGATGTTTCACATTATGACTCAAAACATATGTATCATCTTCATTTAAAGGACAAGCATTTTTTGTGTTCTCCTGTGCACCTCTACTTAGAAATCCCATGCACTAGAACCATTAATAAAGCATAGTAAAGAACGGTCATATGTTTCCACATCAAAATTGAGTTAGATCTCCTGACTACAAAGGAAATTACACAGAGTAAACAATCAATCCGATCTTGTTTGATACGCTAATGCTGGAAAAAAAAAAAAACGCTCAAAATAAGTGTGGATAATTTATGGACTTAAAAACAGGACTGAAGATCTCAGAGATCTATGCCATCACAGATGAGCCACATTCACAACAGGGATTTTGGAGAAACAAAGATATCTCACAGATAAAAGTTCAGCTGTGTATTTCAAGGAAACCAAGTCAATTTTTCATCATATGTTCCCTGAAGAGGTATAAACTTTGTCTTTTCTACCTAAATGACATTATGATTACAGCAGATTGTGATCAACTCAGATCATTTTAGTTCTCATAGATGAACAAAAGCAGCGCTCTGATTGGCTGAGCGTGGGTGGTCCACTTCAGTTTCACTTTGCAGTTAGTAAAAAGCTGTTCTTAAGCCGTAACTGCATGTACCGAGAATTTGTAAAAGCTTGGATAGATATAAACACCTATGAAATCAGGTGCCGTTTTAAGAATGTTTAAACTTCCTACATCTATCGTGTACTTGACTTTTCACTTCCCAAAATTTTAATATTAACTAAAGAAGGAAAAACAACAGTATTTATATAGATCAAGACAATTTTACAACTCTTCAAGGTTCAGATTCTGATTCTCAAACGAGAATCTTGTTTAAATTCACAGAACTTAACAGCACCAAACACGCCCCGCATTTGGAATTCAGTCCGTTTCATCTCGTCTTCATTTTGGGCGACCCAAGAGCAGAGTGTGGAGCTCAATGTGAAGAAACTTTGACAAAAAAAAATCAATCATTTGGGTCGATGCGATGAAAAGGTAGAGACGTGAGGAGGGCGGTGAACTGCAGAAGAGAGAGACGTGTGATAAATGTGTGGAACACGTGTAAGAAATGAGAAAACAACAGGAGGAAGTCTCACAGAAAACCCAATCAGACTGAGCTTAATGTAGCCTCCAGTTCTCTGAGTCACTGCAGGTTCGAACAGGAGCTGCACAATCGTGGATCTCAGAGTGGTGACTTTTGAGGGAGTATTTGCAGTTATAGTAATATATAAACAATAAAAAACTCTATAAAAGGGCTTTGGGATTCTATTTTCTGTCGTCCTTAAGACATGTGCCTGGGAAGACCTACTTTGGAATCCCACGTACCAGAACCAATAAAACTATAACATACAGCACCACATGAAGGCCATGTGCTTCCCACGTCAAATATTGAGAAAGAGCTCCATCTACTGTGTACAAAGGAAACAAACAGATGCTGCTGCTCCAGCGTCAAAGTCTGAACCGTGGATGAGTATTGAGAAAACCTGGAGCCTTCCCACACATCCACACCTCCCTCTTTTAGATTGGCTGTCCTCATCCTGCTAGATGAATCGGTTCCTCTGCTCTGGTCTCTGGCTCCAGTGAAAGTTTCAATTGGATCAGGATATGTGTGTCTGTTCATGGAAGTGGTCCTTTCTTTCACTGTGGTTCTCCTCCAGATTTCTGTTTACCCCTTCCAGTTTTTCCTTGCTAAGAAGGAGGGTCTAAGGACAGGGGGCGCTCTGGATAGTTATCCCGTTAGTATTGACTAAATGTTTCATTGTTTGATTTTCTGACCATCTTGTTGGCTAAACAAGATGGTCAGAAACAATCATGTGAAGTTCTCTGAGATAACTGTTGTTGTGATTTTGGGCTACACAAATAAATCAAATTATATTGAATTGAAATTACTCACAGGAACAATTCAATCAATCTTGTCTATGACATCACAGATCAGGGACATTCAAAACGTTTTCTGAGGCTCAGAGAGGAAAGAATATACCTCACAGTATTAAAAACTTTTAAGTTTTTAATCTTGTTAGAACAGGATTAAAACTTAAAAAGTTAAAAGTGTCCTTTCAGAGGATATAACATAAAGAACATAAACCATAGATCATGGTATCTGATCCCAATCGGATCAAAAAGCCCCTAAATGTGGGCTTTACATAATAAGTTTTCAAGTCTTGGTTCAACATTAAATTTGCTGTATTATTATCAATGTAAGCTCTTATATGTAGATCCACTTAATGTTGTACAGCTGGTTTAGTCCTCTAATTCATTTATTCTATCTCATTTAATCCTAGTTTAGTCTTTATATAATGAGACACTTTTACACAGCACGGCCATGGCTTGAATTGGATTTTATTCCTATTAAAAGTT
The DNA here is from genome assembly GCA_038363315.1 of Mugilogobius chulae. NCBI lineage: Eukaryota > Metazoa > Chordata > Actinopteri > Gobiiformes > Gobiidae > Mugilogobius > Mugilogobius chulae. The sequence goes on from CM076413.1 coordinate 31,222,381, forward strand.
AAGAAAGTTGTCTCTTCTTCACTGCTCTAACTCCCAGTTTGGACCAATTACTGAACTCCCAAGTTTAAATGAGTGTGTTTTATCTGACCACATTTCCCTTTATCTACAACAGAGAGTAAGCTTTATCAAACGACACGGCCGTAAACTCATTCAAATCGTTTGCCTTTTCTCTCCAAATTCTTATCTACCTGCTAAAAGTCTTGGTCAACAAATCGTAAAGAAGCAAAACAAAGGAAGTCGCATAGCTCAGCTGCTGCCAAGACAATGACAAGAGAGGACAAAAAGCACTAAAGGTCAATATTCAACAAGGAAACTCTTTATGTGTTTGTGACCGAATGCTCGAGTCGAAGCAGTAAAACCCTAAATCTAAATGGTCTTTTCTAAGCAGTAATTTCACACATCGACTCTTCTCTTTACTCAAGTGAAATATGACAGGAGACATGAAAGGAATTACGTTTGGTTGGTTTGAAAGCAGATGAGAGGATAAACAACTCGAGCTGAAGAATATTGAATTGCTAATTTAGCATTAGTGTGCTAGGACTTGCAGTTTATTTTCTAAAATTAAGATTTGTGTTTGAAAACAACCTTTGAATATTTTCAGGAACACGTGACAAAAAGTGGATTTTAAATTACATGCAGTTTGAAGCAAGCCAGGACCAAAATAACATCTTGGTCGACAAAACATGTTTAGTGATGCACTGAGCTGATACTGGAATCGAATATCGGTAACGATCCATGAAATTCTGCTGAATCAGGGGTCGGTTCAGCCAATATCTTTGCCGTGTCTTTCATTGAATGTATGAGACTTATTTTCTGACTGATGTTGACCCAGAACTTCTCATAATTTTTTAAATGTGAAGATTTTATTGTGCAGTAAATGACAGTTATACTGTATAAAGGGCTGTAGTCAACCAAGGAAATTCTTGGTCGACTAAAGGTATCTCCACCGACCGATTAATCAACTAAAAAGGGGGCGTGGCTAAAGCTTTGAAGCTAAAAGTAAATTTTATTCTATTATATATCTTTTATACTAAACGTCCAATGGAGTTTTACAAAAACAACCAGTGAATTCTAACTAAATCACTACGTTCTGCCCCTGTTCAATATAAAACCTTACAAATACAAATTTTGATCGACTAAGGTTCTTTGACCGATTAACCGACTAACTGACTAAAGGAGTATGGTCCTAGCAAATAAATTCTTTCAGTCATTACACTAGTATCAGCTGATATTGGATATGGGTTGATAATGTCAAAGCATCAAAATCAGTATTGGTACTGAAAAGCTGGATTGGTGCACAAACCTGTTGATCAATGAACCGACTTAACAGGAGCGTGGCAAAAGCTCTTTTTGATCTATTCATTTATTCAAAAACAACAATGTGTACAAGAAAGTATTAAAAATGTTGTCTTATATGCAAAAAAAATGCAAAAAGCCAGACTGACACAATGTTTGCTCCCAAAATGAACCCAAAAATAAACCTAATTAAAAAATAGCTGACTATCACAAATGTAGCTGATTAAGACCAGGTTTCCTAATCACATCCCAAAATAGTTTTCCAGGATATTTCCAGGACATTCCCAAAGGATTTTAGGCAATAACAACTATGGCAGCCTCGATGTAAAACACACCCAGGAACAAAGCCAAAACATGGTCACCAAAGAGTGGGGGGTCTGGGGGTCCTCCCTCAGGAAAATTGGACCCCAAATGAAGATATTTCCGGCATTCTGATAAATTTTGGCAGTTTGATTGTTTAATTAAAAAATTAAAAATGAATTTTTGGTTAAGGTAGTTATACACGAATTCTATCTTCCAGTGAAGAAAAGTAAGTAGCAATCAAGTTTGAGTAGGACATCATCCACATTCATTGCTCAACGTATATTAGAAATGGCAGTAAAACTATAGTTTGCACTAGGGATGGAAAATCGATCGAAAATGTCGAAAATCGATCGAAGTTTGCAACAATCGAATCGAAAGGCTAGAATCGATCAATTTTTTCATGCAGCCACTGACTTAGACACACATTCTGTATTTGTATAATACACACAATATCCAATAAAAGTCACAATGTTTGAAGAAACAAAGCCTGAACATTTGCAAGACCTGACTGAATGTGCATTATTATGTTGTGTTAACAACTGATGGGTGGACGGACCTCTAAATATGGACACTAAATATGACTGTTTAATGTTGACAAAAACACTAAGCTCTACCAACAGTGGCTTTGTTTTAATTGTCATGTATGTAAGAAAATTCCCTTCTGGTCTTTTTTCAACTGGACATTACAAGTTGAAGCTCTTACATTTGTAAATAAGCTTTCCCATGTTAACCACCAGAAATTATTAAATGAATGGTATGATGATTTTGTAAATATGTGTGTAGTGCTATTGGGTCCTATAAAGAAGTAGATGCTAATAAAGAAAACAGGGAAAATGTAACAAACCCTACTGGAATAAAGAGCTGAATACTTTATGGAACAACATGAGACTGGCCGAGAAAAGATTTCTTATGTGCCAAGGCAAGGACGCGAGTAGGGCTGCAACAACTAATCGATTTAATCGATTAAAATCGATTATTAAAATAGTTGTCAACGAATTTGGTCATCGATTAGTTGGCTAAAAACTTTTACTATCAGTCCGCTGTGATCCAGCCGCTTTGAGTGGACATCAGCGGCTTTGTAGAGCTCTCCTTCGACTCTCACATAGAACAGAAGAACACAACCTTGTGCCTGTTTAGCGGATCTTTTAATCATATATTAACAACCGCGAGTAACCTTCCGGAGGTGGTGTAGGCTTTAGCTTAATCTCATAAAGTTACGAGTTTGTTATTTCTCCGCGGGTGAGTCGGCCGCTTTCAGCGCTTAGACTCGCGGTAACTTTCTAGAAACATCCCGCGGTAAATCTAGCGTCTTTTGATTTGTCTTTGCTGTTACACGAGCTGCTACGTGTGCTTTTTGTAAGGTTTTCTCTCATAAAGTTAAAAGCCGTCCACAGCGTCTCTCTCCTCTCCTCTCACCAAAAAAAGCAGCAGCCAGCAGGCCCCGCCCCTTTCCCCTCCGTGTGTAAGTAACCATGACGACGGAGTTTGAAAGACAGAAGTGAGAGGTGAACACTCGCAAACTTAAAACTTTTAGATATGAAACAAAACAATCATAATGATGATCTTAACAGGGCCTAATAGATACAAATGCTAATAACAGTAGGCCAGGCCTATGCATTAGATGCAGCAGCAAACACTTATTGGTTTTAATCTGACTTAAAACAAGTTCATCTCATTGGCTCATTCTTTATAGATGCTTTAAAATATTATGAGCTCATTAAAAAAATTGAAATGTAATTTTTTGGCCACATTGCCCAGACCTATAATAACCACATTAAAAGAAGTAGCTAGATAGCAAAATCTGGTTATTCTACTTTCTTTTTGTATTTTCTTTTGTTCAAGAAAAGCCCAGTGAGTTCATTAAGTGCACACAAGTTGTCTTTTGCATAAATACATTTAATAAAATGCAAAACACCTTATATTTATTAATTTGTCATTTTTATCCGATTAATCGATTAATCGATCCAATAATCGACAGATTAATCGATTATCAAAATAATCGTTTGTTGCAGCCCTAGACGCGAGGAAACAACTAAAAGCTGAATTTAAAAGCAAACAACATGTATTTGATAAAAGACTTAGAACATGCAAGAGACAGTTTCAAAGAGGTCAAGCATTAAAGATTGAGTTCAGTCAAACCCATAATCCACAAGCATTCTGGAATTTGATAAATCAGCTCGGTCCCAAGAATGAAAAAGATTCCCCTGGAAGTGGTTCAGGAGGATGGGTCTTTATGTCCTGAAAAGTGGGAATCTGATTTTGGATCTCTATTTTCAGGAAGTGCTGTCTCCCATGAGTGGGACCACTTGTATTTAGAAATGATCATTGCTATTAAAAATCAACAAGAAAATATTATGCCATTGTGTTTCTCTAATCCTTATTTAAACTCTTATATCACTGAGAATGAAGTTAAAAAGGCCATTGATAAACTAAAACTTAGAAAAGCCACCGGTCATGATAATTTGTCTAATGAATTATTAAAACAGCCTGGTTTATTCACAATTTTATATAATCTTCTGTGTACTTGTTTTGAACAGGGTGTGGTACCAACAGAGTGGCAAAAATCTATAATCAAACCAATCCCCAAATCACAGACTACAGACCCCCGAGTGCCCATGAACTATAGGGGCATCAGTCTCCTTAGTTGTGTTTATAAACTTTATACAAGTGTTCTTAATGAGAGGTTGGTTAATTATTTGGAATCTTGTAATATACTTGCAGAAGAACAAAATGGCTTTAGACAAAAAAGAGCTTGTATTGATCATATATATTCTTTGGTTACAGTAATTAATGCCAGAAAACAATCAGGAAAATCTACCTTTGCTTGTTTCATAGACTTCCAGAAAGCTTTTGACTGTGTCAATCGCGAACTACTTTGTTTTCAATTATTAAAAACAGGAATTGATGGAAAATTTTACAACTCAGTAAAGGCTATTTATCAAACTCCAGAATCTTGTGTTCAGGTGAATGACTACAGAACAGGCTGGTTTCCAACACCATATGGTCTAAAGCAGGGCGATGTCTTATCCCCCACTCTGTTTGCGTTATATATAAATGATTTGGTAACTGTGATTAAAGAGGCAGATGTGGGGGTGAGTGTCGGTGATCTAAAAGTCTGTATATTATTGTATGCAGATGATATTGTACTTATTGCAGAGAATGAACCTGATCTTCAGAAATTGATAAATATTGTTTATTCCTGGTGTATCAAAATGAGGCTAAAGATTAACTGTGATAAAACTGAAATTATTCATTTTAGAAAGTCAAGTCACACTCTGACAACATCTACATTTTGTTTTGGATCTATTAACCTGTCTTTAACTAAACAATATAAATATTTAGGATTTATTCTGGATGAACATCTTACTTTTGAAAAAGGAATAAAAGTCCTATCAGAGTCAGCAGGTAGAGCATTAGGTGCTGTCATAAATAAAGTGAAGTCTTGTCGTGATCTGGGCTACAACACATACACTGAACTGTACAGAGCCTGTGTCTGCCCTGTCCTAGACTATGCAGCAGGGGTCTGGGGTTACTGTACACAGCCCTATAGTGAGAAAGTTCAATGCAGAGCCTTGCGATATTTTCTAGGCGTGCGCAGAAACACTCCCAAACTGGCTTTATATGGAGACATGGGATGGGAACCGTGTGAGGTCAGATATATTGGAGACATGGTGAGATTGTGGAATAGGTTTATTAATATGTCAGACTCTAGATTAACCAAATACATCTTCAACTGGGATCTGTGTAATAGATACACCTGGAGCAGATACATGGAACAGATATTTGAGAAAGCTGATCTCTAGTACATTTACAGAAATAAGCTGAGATGTAATATTCAACAAATTAAATTATCTTTTTTGAAACTTATAAATGTAAATGGACAAGAGATATTGTGAGTAAACCAAAATTAAGGACATATATCTTAATTAAACATGAATATGGTCCAGAATTCTATGTGACACATAACCTAACCAGAGCACAGAGGTCAGTGTGTGCTCAGCTTAGATCTGGGACTTTACCTTTAGCGCTAGAAACTGGACGATTTTACTCTGTCCCTGAGGAGGAGCGGAAATGTTGTCTCTGTGATCTTAATGAAATTGAAAATGAACTGCACTTTTTGTTTTATTGTACCAGGTATGATGATTTAAGGAATGATCTTTATGGCAAAGTGCTTGATGCTTGTCCTGATTTGTTTGAAATGTCAGATGAAGATAAACTGGAGTTTTTGTTTAAGACTAAGGTGTTCCACTTGGCTCAGTTTATAGTGAAGGCTTGGAATCTTCGAAAGAGGACACTTTATGTTTGAATTTGTGTAATCTCTGTCTACATCTGTGAATATTATTATTGTGTCTTATAAGCCCATGAGGGCTGGGCACCTTTGGTGTATGACACAAAAGAAAATAAATTACTTACTTACTTACTATTATGGTTTATTTTGTATCTTAAGATAAAAAAAACAAAATCAAACAAAATCGAAAATTGTGCCTGCAAAATCGAAAACTGAATCGAATCGTGACTTAAGTGAATCATCCCCTCCCTAGTTTGCACATTATTTTATGATAGACTAAATCATATTCCAAGACAACATTGTATTTTCCTTGACATTTGGCTGTCTTTCTCAGTTTCTACTCCAAGAGGATGGGTCAAACGCAACAACTTTCCCTCAACAACAAACTCTTTTACTTCTGTGACTGCCCTAGATTCACAATACAAACCTTCTGTGTACAAGGTGAATGCTTACACACTTTCACCCTTTGCACTTTTTCAACTACACACATAAAAAACCAACCGACCACATCATGCGAGCACGACTGAACAGCTCTCCAGGGGTGAATTTGGCATTAAAACGTCCATTACACAGCTAACGACAGACCTGTTCATACCAACATCCGGACGCCTTTTCACTTTACGCTTTGGAGACTTTGCATAAGAGTTCCACAAGAGGAGGAGGAGGAGGAGACGTCTTTTATTGCCTCTCTATCAATTGGCAAAGTGCAGAAGCAGCCAAGCCAAACCCATATACTTCTTCTCCCCCCTCCACCTTTTCTCTCCCACAAGTTTAACAAAGCAGCAGCAGCAGCAGCTCATGAGGACTGCCAACTTCAGCCTGAGTTCTCATGTGGTGGAAGGTGAGCGGCCATTGTGAAGAGCTGCTGTGTTTTCATGTACACAGAGCAGAGAGCAGCGCACTACAAGGAGTTGCAAAAATATTACAGATTATTTCTATTCTTTCAAAGGTCCTGTCTAATGCAAATTTGACTCCTGTGGACCTTTAGTCATGTTAGAAGATGGCAATAACACACAATAACATATCAAAGGTTGTGCTTGGTTTCATTTGCAGATGTTTGCGTAGTTCTGCTTCTTTAGTCTGTCCACATCTCCAAAGATAGAAATGCTCAGTTTTACATTATGGTGTCATCATGTTGTCATTTCAAAGTGTCAAATTGTCAAATGTATAAATATATTAAGCACTTATTGAATTGAATATCAAATCATTAGCTAATTTTATTCCTTCCAAAATGGCAACTTACTGGGATGTTCGCCGAGCCGACATGTGACGTTAAAATGGTTGTCAGAACTAGGGATGCACCGATCCAGCTTTTTCTGTTCCGATATCATCCCGATATTTGGCTTTAACTATCTGCCGATATCCGATATCAACCGATACCAGTGAAAGGACTGAAATTGCTTCTTTTTCTTATCAAAACTTAATACATTTGGTCATATTGTGTTATGTAACTGTTGTTTATAGTACAAGTCAGAACTTAACAACTTAATCTGAATAAAATGCCCAATAGTATGAATTGCTATGGATCAACACCACCCTGTAAATTAGTCTCATTATGTCCAATTAAAAAGACAGCAACGATATCGGCTGAACCGATATCATGGAGCCGATACCCGATCCAGCAAAATGCCCTGGATCGGCACCGATATCCGATCCAGGTATCGGATCGGTGCATGCCTAGTCAGAACCAAACTAGTTCCGGCTAGCTCTCATTATTTTTCCCATTAGGATCTAACTGGCAAAAAGCTTTCTTTTTGGTGCAGGCTTTTTCTGAACACGGTTAGCACACCGAGTCACACAGCAAGAGACAAACATAGTCTTTTTTCATGTTTGTTCAGCTTGCCGCCAATACGTTTTAACGATTTCTGCCATGATCACATCCCTATTGTATGTGAGAGTTTTTGTTTTTTGTATCTTTATTTATATGGTTGTGTTCAAGGAAACCTATCCGTATATTTAGGATGAAACTATGGCACATACAAATCAACAAATCAATTTTGTTCAATATAAAACACAAAGATGATGTAACACTGCGTAGAAAAAGAAACAGGTCCAAAGACTTCCTGTTAAAAACGGCAGAACTGATAAACACCTCTTTTTTAACCCTATCACTCAGTCTACTGTGGAGTTTTCCTATGAGAGTTCAATAGGCAAGGCACAATGTGGATGTGTTTTTATTAATGCATAGAAAAACTGTATGTACAAATCTTCTAAACCAAGTCAAATATTCTGTGTTGTATCAGTTTATCAGTCTAAAACTCCACTACAACTACCTCCATAAAACACTCTTTCCCCAGCATGTTTTCGACTCTTCTGACCAGACATCGGAGCAGTTTACGCCCGCCGCTCTGACAGATCGCTCCCCGAAGAGAAGCACCTCGTTGCGGGGCAGAGTTGACAAGACTCACGGGCTGATGTTTGAGTCTGAGGTCACCTGTAGCACTCAGAGGTCAGAGGTTAATGCCCGCCGTGATTGCCTGCACCTGGATCCTAAAAAACTCACGAGCGCCACACATTTTACTGCGCCGCTGTGAACTTCAAGAGCTCGGCGTGCCCCAGCAGAGGAAGACTTGTGTTTGTTTAACTTTTGGGGTTTGTGAATGAGCTGTAAAGAATAATAAACTGTAACGGAGCAGTGGAAACTCGGTGGGTTTTGTGTGAATGAAACGAGGAAGTGCGGCTTAGATGTAAATGCAGGAACATGGCTTTTTCAAATAAATACGAAGGAAAATGTTTTTGGTATTTTGACTTGAGAGAAAACCCAGAATACGCTTAAGTAAATGAAACAGTTTGGATTACGTCTAGACCAGTAATTGCCACTTCTGCTTGAGTCTGCAACTACACTTTCTTCATGGAGATTAAACGTGTATAGAACATTACGCAGTATGGCTTTAAACTTAAATATCTCCATAGAGACAAGCATAAGGAACAAGCAGGCAAAGCTAAAAGGCAGATCTGTGGAGATGCGTGGCGCTCTCACATAAATTGTTTTTTAAGGTATTATTGAAGAATAAAAAGTTTAGGACCCATATTGAAACACATTTTAGAAACATAGTAGCCTACAGGTATGCCATTGAGAACATTCTAATCTTGGCAGAGTTTGAGTATATTTGTATATAGTAAAAACATGTCACATTTACCTCATAATTACACTAGAAAAGACCAAAACTATGCTAATATATGAAAATTAGTTTCTGTTTTTACGAAGAAGTTTCTGTTTTATTGTGAAAAGTTTCTGTTTTCACCAGTAAAGTTTCTGCTTTAACGGGGAAAGTTGTGTCAAAAACAGACAAGTGATGGGGAGATCTTCTCCTTCAGCTCCAACTTGCTCTCAATGTCTCAGGCTTCCCAGACTAGTTTGTTTTTATTATACATCAGGCTTAAAGCATTGGAAGATTTTGTTTCTGTGACTTCAATAGATGGATAATAATCAGACATCTCCAGTCACTGCACTTGTTCAGCTCACCCATAATGATTGCCCCATGTTTACAAGATGAAGCATCTGAAATTAGGACATGTAGAGACACAAGCTTCTTCAGTTATTGGATCCTCATGGAATCTAGGGTTGTAGAACTTTAGTCGTTTAGTCGATTAATCGGTCGATAGAGTTTTGGTCGACCAAAATTGTATTACTCGACTAATTCTTTTATTTAGATTATAAAGATTTTGTCTTCAACAGTAACAGAATCATTGGTCTGAACTGCCTTTTTATATAAACACACTGTTTCCTATTCATTTCCTGCATAAACTATAGTTTTTACATGAACTACAGAATACTATTAGTCTTTTTGAGCAGGCTTCTTGCAGTGTGTTGTCACAATACTAACATTTCCAACTTGATTTTGATACAAAAGAATAAACTTGATTCTCAATACCAAAATGAAAATTATACAATGTCCTTTCAGATTTTTATACAATAGACATTTTCAACACAAAATGCAAGTTTATGACTAAATGTTTAGCTTCAAACCAGTTTTGATGAAACTCTAATTATTTTAAAACTTTTCAGAAATTTTTTTTTTTTTTTTCTTCGCAGAAAATATCAGATTTTGTTCAAATGTTTGTCCTGTTAATGTTTTCTGTATTTTTTCTAATGAGTATCTAATTTCAACACCAATTTTAGCGTTGATTTGCAATATTTTGGACCTCTCTACTTTTAGCTTCAGAGCCTTTGCCACGCCCCGTTTTAGTCGATCAATCGGTCGATGGGACGTGTTTTTAGTCGACCAAGAATTTCTTTGTTCGACTACAACCCTAATGGTGTTGAGTCAGAACCCAGGCCCCAACTCTTCTGTCGTATTCATGGCAGGACCTGGGTCAGGAACTTAATACATAAAAACAAAAACTTTTCAGGTTAAACCAGAAACTCTATTTCTTCAATTGAATGCAACACAACGCCGGACTAATATGTTAAAAACTATTTTGTCATTTTAAACCAGATTAGGTAAAGTAATTTTATCACCATGGAGACAGGCGGGGGGCGGACGGACGTTCTAGAAAAGATACACAGTGCAACTTTTAATCCGGCTGTAGGCTTGAGTTAGATCTGTTTTAGTCCTGGTTTTGTCTGGGTTTATGTTTAATGTTTGTTTGTGCAGGTCTTAAGGCATTTGATCCAGTTATTTGATTCTTCTTTGCTTTAGTCTAGTCCTGGTTTAGTGCTAGTTTTGTCCCAACTTTGAAGTGGTGCACCATCAAGGTTCTGACTCTTTGACTACAAATCTATAAGCTTGAATCAAAGTTAAACATCGGTCAAGTCTTATAAGTCCAAATCAAATTTTAAAGCCAAATGGTTAAGTGTATTTGGTCCAATCTAATATGCATTTAGTTGAAGCTTCTAGACTATCTGACTTGCTTCCATGTGTTTCTGCTTTCTTTCAGTACACGTGCTCCAACGTCAAGCCAAAAGATCTGCAAATACTGTAAATCTTTTATCTCCGAACAGACAAATCCAGTTTATTCTTTCCAAAATTGCCTTGTAAATGGTCAGATCTCTCTTGAAACAATCAAAACTTGATTCAGAACTTAAGCAATTGTACTTTAGCCACTTTGTACACGACATTAGTCCAATTTCAGAGCATTTCAAATTAGTTTTATGCTTGTTTAACCGTATATAAGCATGCACTGTAAGATTATTACATTAATCAACCAACATTTAGTTTATTTATCAAGACTGTCAACATAACTCCTTAATTCCTCCTTCACGATCACGGCAAAACTTGAAAACCCAAACATTTTTCTTTAAGCTGATACTTTAAGTCGAGCCAGTCCACAGAATGGCACGGCTATGTTACCAAATACCACAATAGCATCTGCCCCACAGCAGGCAGGCAGGCGCACACAGAAAAGCCCAGAGAGAACAGAGCAACGCTACACCTCCCGCGCGCACTCCAACACCCGTGGCCCGCGTCCAGACGGCCCAGTCAGCCAGACCTCCACACACAACTCTCCTCTCCTCCTCACGCCGAGACACGGAGACGCCGAGCCGCAAAAGAGACACGCGTACACCGCAACGTACACGCGGACAGCCGGGACACATGCGCTGACAGATCACCAACGCTGTAGTTAGAGTAGCGTGAGCAGACGGCCCTGTTTACCTGCTGTTTTGTCCCAGTTCTACACAAAACATGTCCCAGTTGTTCTGATTTTAACCACTTTAGTACTTTCCAATATTAAACAGAGCATTAAAACGGCATTTATTTAGTCAAGAAGATATAGAAAATAGTGCGTAAAATGTGCGTAAAATACACTTTTGCAATGACAGAAGTTTCACCATTTTTCTTTACTCACCACAAAAACTGACAAGTAAAGGTCCCGTATTATGTGAGCATAAACCAATTTATAATGTCGTTACTTCATCAAAAACATCCGCAAAGTTGTTTTTTTTTTTCATTCACAAATGCTTAAATAATTCTGGATTGTCAAACTGTCTTATATCCAAAGCTAAAAAAGCTCTGTTCCACTTTGTGATGTCACTAAGTGGTAGTTTGTTGTTTGTAGCGTCAATTGAACTTTTTTACTCAATACAAGAACCCTAAGTTAGCGCTTTTGGACATTTTTGGATAATGTTTTGTTAAGAATTTAATATAAAGAAAAAACTACAGTAGGCTATCTTAAAAAATGAAGTGAAGCGGTTTAAACAAGGTTAATACAATAGCTGTCGCTTCAAAGTTTGACAAATCCAAGGCTTAAAATGATAATTTAAGCTTAAAGCACTTCCTGTATTTACACTGAATGACATCACAAGAAGAAACTTAATGTTTGTTTGTTTGTCTGACGAAAGAATACAGCCTAAACAAGATCGATTTGTGCATTTTTTTAAAGTGAATGAAGCAAAACACAACTTGAAAGCATGTTTTTGATGATGAAACAACATCATAAAAAGGTGAAAACTAGCATAATACAGGACCTTTAAGAAATAGTGAAGCCATGCGTGTGCGTAACTTACCGAAAACGATCAGTCCGAAGAGTTGGTTTGACACGAGAGTGGTCCAAACTTGAATCAAACTTGTTGTCGTGCGAGGAAAAGCTGAACAATTGTAGAAAACATAAGTTAAATCCAAACACGCGTGGTCCTCGGTCGCAGTTGTGGCAATGTGGACCCCCAAAAGTCTCAAACAAAACAGCTTTACGTCAAACTCACGTCAACTTTCACGCGCAGCTTCCCGAAACGTCGCGAGGAGGTCAAAATTCTCACTTATAACGTCGTAATTTCTTGTTTGTTTGTTTTTTGCGTGACCCGTGTTCGCGTGGTTCCTCTCCACACAGACCCTTCTCCAGTCTGGACAAGCCGCGTTGCCTTCACCAGACTCGGGCAGAGCAGCAGCAGCAGCGAGGCGCCACCAGGTGCTCATTTACATAACTGCACCGGCTGTAGCCAATCACAGCCCAGGGCAAGGTGTCTGATTGTATATGCCAGAAGCGCACGGGCCAATCAGAGCGCGGCAGGGCGGGACTAGTGACCGTAACAACACCAGAGACGTGAAATCCCGTGTGAATTCTGCAGAGAGTTGTGTTGTTACAGGAAAATTGAGATTTGGGGAATAATGGGCTATGACATACGATACTGCACGCAAACTTAGACCATTAGCTCTTTGTGTAGAAAGGGTTATATCCTGCTTTTCTGGTCCAATTACTGCATTATTGGTTTCAGATGACATTCAACACTGCAGCATTTAGAGATTATAGTTTTTTTCTCAATCGCTTTCTTTGACAGTTTAGTTTGTTTCTCCAACACGACTACAGACATGTTCACATATGCTAATGGCTTTTGAGTTGTTTCATCTACAAACTCACATATCATCACAGCAAAATCCAAAATCACAAGAGCAGAAAGATCATATTTGCCATTTAAAGGAGACCTATTATATCAAATTCACTTTCAAAATGTTTAACCTCGTTATGTCCTCCTTCATCATTAGTTTACTCAAAGTTATATTTGAATTGATTCCTGCATGTTGGAGTAATCTTGTATTGTTCTTCAGCTGGAGCTCAAGTGCTCAGAAATCCTCGTTCTCACCTACCACCTATCCCCTCCCACTTGTCTGTATTTACTTGTCATAATTCAAAAGATTAATACTCAAAGTGAAGAGTAGTTATGGTTCAGAACTGTCCCAGAGACACTTTCAATAAAAAATAGTTTTTAAAAATCTGTTGCTTTTTACAGTTACGTTTTAAAATGAAGAGGCGGGGCTTATCAGTTCTGTAGTTTTGAACAGGAAGTCAGTAGAGCTGTTCCCATTTTTAAGTTGTTTTGGATAAACTTTGTGTTTTACAATGAACAAAAAGTAAAGTACTGATCTGCATATGTTCTAGTTTCTTATTAAATATTAAAAAAACACACACAATAGGTCCCATTTAAGGAAGCAGCTTCCTTAATGCATTATTCTTTCTTATGTAATTTACTATTCGTAGCTGGAGTTTGGTGAGATGGGCGTAAAGGCTGTTAAGAAGATATTTGACATGAACGCGTCATGAATCTGATGTAAAATTTTAAGAACACTTTCATGGATGAGGGATATAGATCTTTCCAGAAATCTTCTTCACGATCAGGTGGATTTGCTCGATGTGCAGTAGCTGCTCTTCTCTTCTGAAATGAGGAAAGTCATTTTAAACGCTTGTATCTGCTCTCCTGTTTCTCTGGCTCATGACTATAGGTGAAGGTTATAATGTAGACTGACTGGTAAAAGCTTTGCCTTTCGACTGAACTGCCTCTGAGGTCTGAGACAGTGATCGCCTCACTGCACCCATCTGTCTGTCAATCTCACTCTCTGTTCTCTCCTCACTCAAGAACAGGCTCTGAGAACTCCTCCACAAGGTAGTTGAGAAATGAAGTCAAGTGATCTCATTCATAAAAACAAAATACAAAATTGTGAGATAAAATCAGGATTAAATATCCAAACTTGTTTAACTATTAAACATTATGTCAAAGCCTCGTCTTGTCTCATTTTCATGGATTAAATCTTGTGTCTCGTTTTATCTGAAAATTGTGTCTGGTCAGTAATTTCACATTGACTGCACTGAAACGGAGAAATAAGCCCTGGTCTATCCTGCAGCAGCAGTCAAGCATGCAGCCTTTTGTGGCAGATAGTAACATATAAAATGTGTTATTGTCAGTTTCAACATTTGTGGATATACTTGCATTAATTGGGGCTGGTAGTGCCACATGTTTGTCTCCATGGAGATATCTACATAATATTCCCTATTATAGCCTATTCAAATGCCATCTCCATGGAGAATAGGTGACCACAGACCCTTCACCAGATCTATGGTGGCCCAGTCAACCCACAGACTTTTAAATGACGATAAATACTAAACATTAAGCTGAAGTGCACATTCATTTTCTCATGATTTGTTAGTTGTCTTATGGGTTTCTGCCGGGTCTAAAGAAGTCTAAAAAGTTTGAATTTAAGGCATTGAAAAGTCTTGAATTTACTGTTGCAGGTCTTTAAAATGTTTACACATGTCTTACATTTGTTAATCAAGCAGTTTTTCGACTTCTGCAGCTTTGTGAGAAAATTCTCAATAATATTCTCAACAAAAGGGGTGCATGGTAGCAGAGTGGTTAGAGCTCTGGCTTCCCAATAGGGAGGTCGTGGGTCGGACCATATCAACATCTCACTGTCTTTCTGGGTGGAGTTTGCATGTTCTCCCTGTGTCACAGTGGGTTTTTATCCGGGTACTCCGGCTTCCTCCCACCTCCAAAAACATACATTTTGCATAATTGTGGCAAATTATATAACTATGTCTTCTCCACTAGAAAAGAAGAAGCATTGTATATTACTACAGGTTATGACTCACAAATAGGTCTTAATTTGTGATTTGTGGTCGTAAAAAGGTCTTAAAAAGTGTTACATTTGACCTCTCCATCCCCGCAGAAACCCTTCTTATTGCAAAGGCAGAACATTGTGGAATACAGACTTCCATGTTTTTTGGAACACAAAAAAAAGTGTCGATAAGAAGTACTGTACAACACTTTCAACCAGTGTGCTTTGAGATGTTAGCAGGTGTGTAAATAATTACCAGTTTACAAAATTCAATCTATGAAAAAAGATTAAGCCGATTTAAATAAATTATCTGATGTTTTGAAGTGTTTGAACAGCATTTTTACCAAGAATGAACTGAAACTATCACTAATTAATGAATAAATTTAAGGTGCACTATGTCACTTTTCCAACAGAAGGTTCTGTCACTACTTTGACCATGTTCCACCGTAACATGTTAAACATATTTAACATGCATTTGATCAATTATAGTTCATTCTATTTCTAAAATGCTTCTCCACTGACCTGACCTGTACTATTGAATTGAAGATTGATAGTATCAGGGTCATTCAAAGCTACCGAAAAAGTTGATGTGCCCTTTAAAGATGAATACAAAAGAAATATTTTTTTCAAAGTAGATTGATTTGACTTATCGAAAGGGTGTGCCACGAAAAAAGTGTCC